>JAQQTO010000060.1:35092500-36342500 GCA_029884595.1 Ormosia semicastrata | reverse complement strand
GAGTTATTTCATAGCCCTATCCATGATCCTTAACCACATAAGTTAAATTATCTTTTAACTATATTGATTCATTTTCCAGAAAGTATGATAGAATCGGGTTATACTTTCAAAGTTGGGAAACATGGAAAACATCATGAACGTTTGACAAACTAGGAGGCAAGACTAATTGGTAAGCAACAAGTTCGAATCTTTTCAAGATCTGAAAAGGACCAAGAAACCAAGGGTTCAACTTTCTGGTTTTGATAGCCTTACTAATTCCCGTAGTAGGAGTGACTCTGAGGAATACATGTTCTCCTTCATTGAATAACAAAGGTTTTCTTCTCTCATCTGTATAACTTTTCTTCCTACTTTGGGATGTTAACATCCTATCCTTGACCACTTTGATCTGCTCTATGCTTTTCTGTACTAAGTCTGGTCCTAGGATAGTCTATTCCCTTGCTTCATACCAACATAAGGGTGATCTACATTTTCTACCATACAAGGCTTCATAAGGTGTCATTCATATGCTGGTATGATAACTGCTATTGTAGGCAAACTCTATAAGGGGTAAAAACTTATCTCAACTTCCCTATTTGTCTAGCACACAAGCTCTCAACATATCTTGAAAAGTTTGGATGGTTCTCTCAGTTTGGCCATCTGTCTATGGATGGTAGGCTGTGCTAAACCTAAACTTTGTCCCAAATGCTTTTTGTAAGGATCCCTAAAATCTAGAGCTGAATCTAGGATCTCTATCTTATATTATGCTGGAGGGGATTCCATGCAATCTAACTATCTCTTGGAGATACAACTAGGCTAATCTATCTAATGACTAGTTAGCCTTTGTGGCTAAAAAGGTAGCAGATTTTGTCAACCTGTCCACTATAACTCAAATGGCATCATGGCTTGACTATGTCCTTAGCAATCCCATCACAAAATCCATTGATATAATTTCCCATTTCCACTCAAGAATTTCCAAGGATTGAAGAAGCCATGAAGATCTTTTATTTTCTATTTTCACCTTTTGACAAACTAAACATTTGGACACATAGTCAACTATATCTCCTTTCATGTTTGGCCACCAAAACATCTTTTTGAGGTCATGATACATTTTCGTGGCTCTGGGATGGATGGTGTATCTACTCTTATGGGCTTCCTCTAAAATCTTTTCTTTGATTTCATTTTCTCTTGAAACACAAAGTCTATCTCTAAACATAAGTGTCCCATCATGAGCCCTCTTGAAATCTTTTTTTCTTTCCCAACTAGATCTACTCATCAATCAACTTTAAAGCTTCATCTTCCTCTTGAACTTCTCTAATTTGAGCCATCAAATCATTCTGATCTTTAATCTTTTCAAACAAAGACCATGTGGTAACACAGTCATTACCAGGCTCAAATTTCTGAAGCTCTCAAGGAATTCTATCTCTTGTACCATTATTTGGAACACATGCAAAAGTTTTCTGCTAAGTGCATTGACCACAACATTGGCCATACCCAGATTATACTTCAATTCAAAGTCATAATCTTTAAGAAACTCCATCCACCTCCTTTGCCTCATATTCAACTCTTTTTGATCAAATAGGTATTTCAAACTTTTGTGATCACTAAAGACCTCAAACTTGACCTCATACAAATAATGCCTCCATATCTTCAAAGAAAACACAACTACTACTAGTTCCAAGTCATGGGTTGGGTAGTTTTCTTCATGGGGTCTTAGCTGCCTAGAAGCATAAGCAACTACTCATTTATTTTGCTTCAAGACATAACCTAACCTATTTTTCAAAGCATCACAATAAACCTCAAAGTTTTCTTGTGGGTCTAGAATCACAAGCACGAGTGTGGTGGTCAAATTCTCTTTCAACTTTTGGAAGCTATTTTTACATTTCTGGGTCTTCTCAAAAGTGCTGCCCTTCCTAGTCAACCTAGTTAAAGGAAAAGCTATCTAGGAAAAATCCTTTATGAATCTTTTGTAATACCCAGTTAAACCCACGAAACTCTTAATGTCAGTCACGGTTGTAGGTCTCTCGCATCGCAACACTGCCTCTTTCTTACTAGGATCTATAGATATCCCCTCTATAGAGAACACGTGTCAAAAAAATTGCACTTCCTTCATCCAAAACTCACATTTTGACACCTCAGCAAACAACTTCTTTTCTTTTAGGATTTCTAGAACCACCCTAAGATGTTCCTCAGTTATCTTTGAATAAATAAGAATATCATTTATAAAGACAACCACAAATTTATCAAGGTATGGTCTAAAAATCTTGTTCATATAATCCATAAAAATGGCAGGTGCATTTGTTAGGCCAAAGGACATTATAAAGTACTTATAGTGCCCATACCTGGTCCTAAAGGCAATCTTAGGAATATCTTCTTTCTCTGACCCTAATTTGATGGTATCCTAACCTTAAGTCAATCTTTGAAGACACTACAGCTCCTCTCAACTGGTCCATCAAATCATCTATCCTAGGAAGTGGGTATTTATTCTTAATTGTGACCTTATTCAATTGTCCATAGTCCATACATAGTCTCATGCTGCCACCCTTCTTCTTCACCAAGAGCACAGAGGCTCCCCAAGGTGAGACACTAGGCCGAATAAACTTCCTATCCAACAACTCTTCTATTTGTTTCTTAAGCTCAGATGGTTCTATAGAGGACATCTTATACGGTGCTATAGAGATAGGCCCTGTTCTTGGCACTAGGTCTATAGTGAACTCAATCTCTCTCTAGTGGTAGTTCACTCACTTCCTTTAGGGAAACCTCCAGATACTCACTCACAATAGGTATACTCTCTAAACTCTGTTCCCTTTTGGAATTCAATGAAAAGAAGAGATCATAACCTTGAGCTCCTTCTACTCGATAGCTGACAACTTGGTTGGCACTCAGATATATTAATTCAGAAGATAGGTTTGTAGATAGAATGTTTGACAAAAACACTAAGGTTTTATCTAAACAATTCAGAACAACATGGTTTGCTGACAACCAGTCCATGCACAAAATAATGTCTAAATCAATAAGGGGTAAACATATAAGATTTACTAGGAAGTTTCTATTTTCAAAAGTTACACCACAATTTAGACATTTTTTGGAAGTTTTTACAGGTTTTCCCGTAGGAATTGAAACTATCAAGTTATAAAGGAGGTCAGAAATAGGCAAATCCAACATCCTCACACAATCATAAGAAATAAAAGAGTAAGAAGCTCCAAAATCATACAATACATTTAAAAGTGTATTTTTAATAATGCACTTACCCTGTATTAGATTAGGAGATTGAGTTGCTTCCTTGCCACTTAAAGTGAAAACTCTTCTCTCGGTTAAGGGTCTGGGAGTCACTGTTTTTTGCCTCTGGGGATAGTTCCAGACATAGTGTCCCTTTTTGCCACAGTTGAAGCACTCCATCTGATCAATCCAACATGCTTTGTCACCATGGTACCCCTCACATTTTGGACATTGAGGTCCTCTATCTTCTATCTGGAGTTGTTTCCCTTTTCCTTGCTGGTTCTTGAATTTGAAGAACTTCTTTTTAGAGTCCTCGTCTATCTTTTTCCTCATCTAAAAGCCTTGAGAATTTTGCTCTTGTTGTGGCTTTAACAGTGTTGGTCTCGAGCTATCTGACTCTATTATTCTGCATTTATTCACTAGAGTTTGGAAATCTCTAATCTTAAGAGGCCTCATCATATTTCTTACCTCATCTCTTAACCCAGACTCAAAGTTTACACACTTCCAGCTCTCATTTGGATTATGCTGGAAGTAAGAAGGAAAGTTTGACTGTCATGCATATATTGTCCCGCTGTCACGTTTCCTTGCTCCAACTTAAAGAGTTCTGGTACTCTTTCACTTCTTGAAGGTTCCTTGAAAAGTATTTATCCAAGAAATTTGTCTTAAATATTTCCCAAGTTATTTGTATTCCAGCTGCTTCCTTTATTTTTCTCATGTCATTCCACAAATATTCAGCTTCCCCTTGCAACATGAAGGAAGCAAAAGACGCCCTCTGGTCATTAGTGCATCTCATCACTGCAAGGATCTTCTCTAACTCTCTCAACCATCCCTTCGCCTTAGCTGGATCATAGTCTCCCTAGAATGATGGAGGGTTAATCTTCCTAAACTTTGAAAAGTCATGGAAACCTTGATTTGTCATGTCTGGTGCTTCATCCTCTTGTTGTGGATGTGGGTTATTACCCATCCTTTCTAGAACTCTGTTAGTGACTGTTGTTTGCTCCCTCTTGGCTACAACCATCCCTCTTTGCTCCCTCATAACAGTTGTCATCTCTCTAAACATCTTCATCATATTTGTCGTGCTATCACTGGCAGATGCTCTATCTCCTCACTTATGGCTGGATGATGCCATAGTCTCCTGTACACGTAAAACATCCATATTGAGTTGATCAAGCTCAATATTTATGTAATAGTGCAACTATAACTATAACATACATACACAAGGCTATCATACAATTCTATCCATATATCTCATTATCAAGATAAGAAAATGCTTAACATTCATGCTAAAAGCATAGCTAGTCCATACCTGAGCTTAACATGATGACCTGCTCTGATACCAAAATGTAACATCCTAATACTAGTACTAATGACATATCTGGAATTATGCATTAGCAATCATATTACAGTACGTTACTTAAATCAATATCAAATTTTCTGAAGAAGTATATATAAATTTAATATACAAAATATGAGCCTAATGCGGAAGTACATATTACATAACAATAGAACTGTGTTATACATAATGGATACATCAAAGTACATCAAAATATATCAAATACATCGTATGCCACTAAGGCACCAAAATGGTATACAACCATATACATCAGTCAAACAAAAAAGAAGCAAAAGATCTAAAAGATCAAGCTCTTCTTTGCCTCTATAATCTGCACGAGGACTTACTGGAATCATTATGGAAATTAAAGAAATAGGATGAGAATCTCCCAATTCTCCGTAATCATTTTAAAATCGTGTCATAAAAATCATTCTAGCTATTTCAAGGAAAAATCATTTCAAATCATTAATATATAATAAGTAAAAAGGTGGCTAAAGCCAAAAACAAGTCCTTTCTCTTCTAGAAATAGAGATTCATTTTATATCAATTATAAAAAATCATTTGAAGTCGAGAAACCATCAAGTCTCATCACAATCTTATTATCAATCAAGAAATCCATCCATAATAGGCTTATTATACAATAAGTTATCTCATAATGGTCATCTATCAATCATTATCATCAATCATCCATAAATCATCAATAATCTTTTTATCAAATTGGTATGGAGGGAATTATCTGTCTTCACAATACTGTTCACTTGGTAGTAGCCTGCTTTTAGGTTAGTGCACTTCAACCTATTTATGACAATCTATTTGCCACATAGAGATACTCTGAGTAAATCATAACTTATAAGGGAATTATCTGTCCTTATTCCAGAGTTATGAGTAGTGAGGAAATTATCCATCATCAACTATTTGTTAGGTGTAACACCCCGAAATTCTTTTTCCTGTTATTTGTGTTTTTATATGATTTTTGTGATTTTTGTGAATTGTTTGTTTTATTTTGATTATTTTATTGTTGTTTTTGGCCTTCTGTGTGTGTGAGGTGGTGCCAAAAAAATTAAAAAATTTCGAGGCCGAAAATTTTTTGACTATTCACACGAGGCTGGGGGAGCTTACTAAACCTGAAATTAGAAACGAATTTCAAAATTTTTCTTTTTCTGAGATTTTATCTGACTGATAAAATCTAAGTAGGTTTTATTATCCATTGGATAATAAATAATGGTTTTGCTAGAAGTAGCCTTTGTCCATAGGATAATAACTACCGATAAATATCTAGTTAGATGACTAGTCATGAACCTAGTCATAACCTTTTATCTTTTCTTTTCATCACTCACTTGTTTTTGAGTCAATGGGAAGAAAGCTTCCAAGACAAGCTTGGAGGAAGGCTTCCTAAACAAGCTTGGAGTGAATCTTGTAGGAGAAGCCTTGTCCAAAAGTACCCTTGATGGCCCACGGCCAATGGAGCTTCTAGGAGAAGCTTTGTGACCAAAAATAGTTTTTTTTATCTCTTTTAAGCTTTTCTTGTTTTGTTTTTGAGAAACAATACACCAAAGCTCTCTCTTTTCCTCTCCTTTGTTGGTCACGACCAACACCTCTCCTTTGCCCTTCAATCTTGATCAATTCTAAACAACCTCATTTCTTGAATCTAAACACCTTTTTGAGACACTTTCTTGTTGTTAGTTTCTTCAAAATCATCCATCTTTAACCTCTTTCTTGAAGCTTGAAGTTTGAAGGTTCTAGGTGAAGTTTCTCATCTTCATTTCTAAGTTTTATTCTCAAACTCTAGACCAATATTTTGATTCATGGTCATCTTGTTTTAAGCCCTAGATGTTGATGCTTGTACGTTTATTTTGTTTTAAGGATCTTTTTGGAAGGAGAAGCTTTTTCAAGAGGATATCAAGGAGCTTTAATCATCATCTAAGGTAAAAGGGACATTAACCTCATCAACCATCTTGGTGGTGAGGAGCAAATTTGTGTTTTGTTGGTGAAAAATTCATATGAGGATTTATTCACTTTGTTGTGTGTATTTTTCTGATTTATGTTAGTTTAGTTATATGTGATTATATGATTTTATGGTATGTATAAAATTGCTATTGCATGAATTGATGATTGAAATGCTTTGCATGCTTTGAATTATGTGTGAAAGGCAAGCTTTTTTGTTCCAAAGAATGCTATGGCTCACGACCATTTGGCCTAAATTAAGATATTCAAGACAAAAATGTTTTATTAATTGAAAACTTGGATGATTAGGGGACTAGAATAGGATTTAAGGATTCACAAAATAAAAAGAAGATGAACAAAGTTTGTTATTTAAAAAAATTAATTTTTTATAATGGAAATAAGTTTTTGAAGGATGATTTGAAAATTAAAGTATTTTATTTAAGGGAGTTTTTAGTAACAGTAAAGGAAAATGTTTCAAAATGTTTACGCGATTGAAAAATGATGTAAAGATGTTACGTGGTTTTGTGACGTAACAAGAAGTGTTATGCATTGGTGATAAAACAGTGAAAATGCTTCACGTTTTGAGAAAAATAATAGTTTTACTATCAGGCCAACGTACTAGACCCGGAGATATCAGTTGATGGCTTAACCCAGTGGTGGTTTGTTTTTCATGGAATTTACACAATTAATGTTATTGATTTATTTGAATCATGTGATCATGCATTGTGAAAGTCGTGGTGACTTTGTTGTTAAGGTTGTATACCTAGGAGATGAATTACACCTTTGTGCAGGTGTGAATTACATAGTGAAGGTCTATGAATGACCTAGGAGATGTCGGGGCACGGGTATCCCACAAGTGGCCAATTAGTAGCTCTACTGGGCTATGGTGACTGTGCAACACACCGATGATCTCGATGAGACACTATTCCTATTCCTGATTCGATGTAGAATGTCTTGTATAAGCCAAGATGCGTACGCTGATATATTTGAAAGCACTTGATTTGAGGCTAACGATATACAGACATAACTCCCCGATCATTCTCTCCAATGTTTGGTTTTAGCTCCATGGAGTAGGGGTCAGTTCATTGTGCATTTGCAAAATCATTTGACATGTTGTTGTGATATATATATACATTGATGAATTATCTGCTGATAAATATCATGACTGTAATTGTTAACTCTGTACTATGTGACTTTATTGTTATTACTGTTTCTTGCTGCCATACTAGTGTGATGTAGGAGATCTCACCTCTTTATGGTTTTGTTCTATCTATTTTGTTTTATGTTTATGCTCTGTGAAGGCTATGATGGCGACGAGGAGAGATCTGCTGAGTTACGTTAGAGTGCAGTTTCTTGGAGGCACTGATGCTTGGCGTATCCTTTTGGATACAAGGGGGATAAAGTACTATAGAGATATTACTCTATCCCTGAGTAGGACCCACCATGGGGTTACTACTTTTTCTTTTTCTGCTACTGTTTATCTAGAGTTTCATACGCTTATAAGGGATTTGTGGGGTGATCTTCACTATTCTTCTAGGGAGGATTCGGAGATATCTTCTGCTCAGACTCCCTTTTATCGAGACATTCCCTAGCTAAGGAATTTATCTAGTGAGGATCCTAAGGAGGATCCAGTGGAAGACCCTTCCCTTAGGTGTAATGAACTTGGGCCAGTTTAAGTTTGTTTTGATATGCTGTAATTATGTCCTTTAGGTATGTAAGTATTATGTACTTCTGTTTTCAGTAAACTATGTATATATGTGGTGTGTATTATTCAGTTCTCTATATCTTGTATTTATTTATGTTCTGTTAAGTTTATGTTATCTGCAAAAAGAAAGTTTAAAGCCGGTATTTTATAATATTAAATCTTAATTATGACTTGGGTAAAGTTTTAAGAATAAAGTTTTAAAATAAAAGGTTGGTTTGAAATATAATTCCCTTCAGAGGGTGTTATACTAGGGAGGGTATCATCCTTCTTCACACTATCTCTAATCCAAGAATGCCTCAAGTAGAGTGGGAATTATTTGTCCTCAACTACATTTCATATAAGGAGGACTTAAGTAAAGACGGAGGTAATTATCCTTCCCCAACCTCAATATCTCAGGTGGTAAGGGAATGTCCCTCCTCAACCACTATTTCCAAGTCTCTCCCTAGGACCAAGGAAATCCTAAATAATGGGTTACTCATGAAAATCAGTCATTATCTCAATCATCATTCTCAACATGCAAGTAGTAAGATATTTCATCATATCATCTCATGTCATAGCATATTACATCAATATCTCATTAATCATGCACTAGAATGCTCCATTATATCATCTCATGTAATGGCATCATGCATTTTATAACAAAGATCATGTAATTAGAATTTCATAAATACAAAATGATCAATTCTTCTATGAAATACCCCAACTAGTATCCTAACACTCTTTGAAAAGCATGCATAAGCAAATCCAACAAGTAGAGGACTTCATTTTATTAAAATAATCAACTTGGGAAATTCTGCTTTAGCTGCCTAGGCACTGAGATGGCAGAGAACTGCTCATTTCGTTCTGGCCACTAGCACTGCGTAGTGAGCATTGGGAGCTCAGGTGCCCAAACACCAGAGACATTGCTCTGTTTTTCCTAAGCACTCAGCCCTAGCGCTCAAGCGCTACACGGGCGCTCAAGTGCTCCACACTGGGTGCTTAGACGCCCTGTGTGCATCCTGAAGCATCATGTTTGTACGTTTTGGGTGCCTAGGCGCCAGAGTACCAGAAAGCAAAAAAATAAAAATAAAAATCCATTCCTCCATTCTAACCCAAGCCAAAACATTAAACATCAACAACAACATCAAATGCATTATATTCAAGCATCCAAAACACTTTTAAATTAACAAATCAAATATGGTTTCAACCCATTTTCAAATCTCAAAGTTTCTCAAGAATAAAAAATCAAGGTTAGAATCTTTAACTCATCTATACTATATATAATTAAGAGTCATTTCAAGAAAAGTATTGACAAGTGTCAATTTCTGATAGCTTTTTTTCTCGTTAAAAGTTGCACATTTCTATTCTTAGTAACCTTTTCATTTTAATTTTAATTATTTTTTAATTTTGAATTTTGAATTAATTATTTTTATGCCATACAACTATACACCATAACAAAAAATAGCTTCTTAAAGAAGCTTTAAATCAATCACATTCATTTATTCCACTATCTCTTTTTTATCAAACTGACCACCTAACTTTATTTAATAAACTTTTTATTTCCAAAGCGTTTTAAAATCCACTACCATGTTTTTGAGTTTATTTATTCTACTATCTCTTTTTTTATCAAACTGACCATATAACTTATTTAATAAACTTTTTATTTCCAAAGCGTTTTAAAATCCACTACCATGTTTTTTAGTTTTTGAATTTCAAAATTTAAATTCAGAAAAAGATCTTTTGTGTATTTATTTTTCTTTATTGCATTAGACAAGCCTTTTACTCACCCATTTATTTTGGTTCTATAATTCTTATTCCTATACCCATTCATTCTTCAGCCCTCTCTTTCTTCCTTCTTCTTAATTTGCATGCTAATTTTGTTGTTTAATTTTGCAATTGAAATCGCAGAGCCTCTCTCTCAATGACAGACCCTTCCGAGGAGGCTACTTACATCAAGCAGCTCTGACCAACTCAACAATGCTAAAGACAAGTCTCGAGTCATAGCCTGATACTGATACTGAACCCTCTCATTGTCGCAATCCTCAAGTTTGTTCTTTTTCTCATTTTCAAATTCTATAATGCAAAGGATATACTCAAGGACTGTAGCCTATAAGGCAAGAAGCATGCTTTTCATTGATCCTTCTTCTTCCTATTTTTCTTCTTCTCTGGGACACTTTTTTTCTGCGATTTGCATCATCGAAGCAACTGCCTAGAAATCGCAACGATCGGAGATTCCGGCCGATTTCCTGAAATGGGGTTCACTTGGATTTTCCAAGACTTCAAAGTTCGCCACTGGGTTCATCCCTTTGCAACCAAAGCCCCTGGATTCTATTGTTGATGCTCTTTCTCTTTCCTACCATTGTGACTCTGTGTTTCCTTCGCTTAATCACTAATCAAATGCATATGTTATTTGCAGGCTATTTGATGGTGTTCTAGTTGATTAGTTATGATTTCCAACAAGTTTGAAACCCTAAATTTTTGTCTATAATTTTTTGCCTATAAATGGATTTTTGAATGCAATTGGTTTGCATTTTCTTAAGGTTGTGTGTTCTTTCCTTCATATTTTTTGTCGTATATTGCATAATATTCCTTTCTCTGATTCGTTCTTGTTTTCTATGTTTTATGCCTTTACGTATTAATGCTTTGGACAAAATCACTACGGTAAAGGCCAATAAGGGAATGTTGACGGTGAAGGTTTGCATCATTTGACAATGACAAAATTGGGCCTTTTTTTATTCTGAACTAAGACGTTGGGATGATTTGCAGTGAAAGTCCTTATTCCCAGTGAAAAATCCTTACATACTGCTTTCCATTTCGCTTTTCTCCCAACCCCTAAAATGTACTCATATCTCTAACCTTTTTTTTTCTCTAATGTCACTTTTAGGCATTTTTTCAAGCAATTTTTGTTCAACCTTTTAATGGAATTTTTGCTTCAAAATCTCATTAAACAGGGGAGGGCATGAGCACGAAATGTTAGTATGAATGTGTTTATAAATGGATTTTTATATTTTATTTTGTTACTTTTTTTGTATTTGTGTAGCATGTCCCTGCTTGCTTCGTTCATAGCTACCTCAATTTGAAGCTAAAAACAACAACTTTGGTCACAACAATCAATAGGTGAAGGGTGTGTGGATTCGAGTTTGGCAACAGTGGTGCTCTCTTATGGGGCGAGGGCCATCCAGGATGGTGATGGGTTTTGGATGGTTGGGAGAGTGAGATTAAGGTGTTTCTTCGTCGGCCATTGGCGGTGTTCTTCATGCATATGTTGCAGGTGAAGTGTTTTTGTTTCTTCCCATCTCTTAGATTCTTTTTGTAGGGATTCCATGAACAAGAAGAATGCCACTGGTGGCAAGAAGACTTGGACAATGAATAATTAGAGATTCCCTTTTAATCTTTTCTGAATTTGACACATTGATTTTTTTTTTTGGGTGTTTGAATCTGACTTAATTGGTGGATCTTTTATTTGGTGGCTTTTGAAAGACACATTTACTTGCTTTTTGCTTGCACAGATCAAACATCCTCTGCCCTGAAATTGATGATTTCATATAGGTTGTGGTATAAAACTATGCAAATTGAAGATTTTGGAACTATCATAATATATATCTCTTTTACTTTATGTTTCATTATTCCACTTGAATTAAATGCTAATTGGCTTTAAAATGGGAGTGTTTTAGGATTTTCTCTTTGTTGATCTTTAGGAGTAATTCACCATTTTAATCAAATTTACTTTGATCTTTCAGGGATAGTATCTTAATTTTTAGGCAAGTTATGATCATAAAATCAGCTCAGTGAGTATTCATCTCTTTTTACAAATATTGTACCCCTTGCATTGAAATTTCATAAACCCTTGGTCTAAGCATGGGAAATTTGTGGTCTTCAGTTTTAAATTTTAAATTTTTAAGTTTAATTTATCTTTTTTTTTTTGCAACTGAAACTTGTTCCATGATTTGATTTTTATCTTCATTTTTTTTCGAGCATTTTTTTATCTAGATTTTTTCAATCATATTTTTTTAATGGGTTCCACCCAAAACCACCAGCTATGTATCTTATTTTGAAACTAAAGATAAGATACAGAGAAAAAAACTTGAGACTGAAGCTAAAAAGAATAAGTGATTCATGGTTTCACCATGCAAGGTCATAATTCATAGTTGTATTAGTAGTGTAAAGGGGGTAGTCAAATATAAGCTACATACGTGATGGCATACAAGCTAGGCCTAACAAAAATTGATTGATATAATTTATTTGCTTCCTCTCTTAATTTTCTCTTCTTTCCTTTGTTCTCAAATTTGAATTTATTACTATGCTTCAATTGGTAGAGAAGATAATGAAGCAACAAAACATCAAGCATATGCTTGTAGGTGTAATCCTGCTCCTTTTATTTGGTTATACTTAATTCTTTGTACTCATTTTATAATATTTGTTAGACATGATTGGATTGCTAATAGTTGTTGGAACTGAGAGAGAGTATGAGAAAGATGGAAAGAAAACCAAAGAGATTGTGATTAAGCTTGACATTGATGCAAAAGTTCATTTTCTTTAAAATATTTTGCAAGCAAGCTTATTATTATATATTGATTATTGAGTCATTAATTGATTTTGATTGTTTATTAATTTGTTTGTTTAAACAGTGTCAAGTTTGAGTGTGCCCTATTTGGACCTTAAGTTGATGGTTTGAAATCATTCTTTAAATCTGGATATATTCAACAACCTATTATCAATATTCAATTTGAAAAGGTGAAAACATTCAAGGGTCTATGTCTTATGTACTCTATACAATTGATAGTTTCTAAAATCATTGTTTAGTTAATTTAACTATTTACATTTTCCTTTGTCTGTTAACTATTGTATGATTTTATTTAATATTGAATATAGGTAAGACTATGTTTCACAATGTTATGTATGCAATCAGGATCCTTTTCAATCCTAATTCCTGAGGTCACTGAGTTTAGGACAAAGTAAGTTTTTCAATAAGAAGTGGGTGTGATTTCAATAGGAATTAAAGATTCTCTGTTTAACAATTACCTTCCATGTAGGTTGTCTCTGCTGAGTGAAGAAAATTCCCATAAATTGTCCCATTTGTCTGATGCACCCCTAATTTAAATAGATGATTTCCTTAAGTTACTGTAAGGAAGTCTATTGAGCATTTAAAGGGCTGTAAAAAGGTGTTTTTGACTTTCAAGTTACTTTTGTTATACTGTAGTTTTTTTTTTAATATGTTAAGCTATGTCTTCATGGTTCTGTTGTGTTGATATTTACTAAGGGTTTTGTATTATTCTTGCAACAGTATTAAGCTAAGGGTTATTGATTAAATTGATTCTACAACCTTTGTCATCTTTGACCAATATGCTGCCTATCTTTTGAAAAGGTCTTGCTTTGAGATTAGTGATCACTTCAATAAGATAGCTTATTAGAATTTAGAAAAGTTTATATTGTATTTAGTTGTTATTTTCTTTACTTAAATTTGATGTAATATACATTTTCATGTTAAATGTAGTCTTGACCAAATTCTACTTATCCTCCTAAATTTAATATGTGGATTGAAAAGTCCTTTCTTTGTAAAGTGAAGATTAAGTTTATTACTTCTACCCAATTTGAGCCTTCTTTTGGGGTCAGGGTGTATTTGTGATGATCTTACTATTATCAAACAATTCTAACTAGCAGTATCTGCCTTAACTCCAAAAGAGTTTTAAATTCATAAGTCTATATTGTAATATGTGATTTAATTTATTTATTTTTTGGATGTTGATTTTGATTTTTAACTAATTATGTAGGTTGTTCTAACTCCTGGATTGTCTATTTGTGAGATCAACTTGATTTTTGAAAATCCTGAAGTTCAATATAGAATAGCTAAGGTATTTCCTCTTTATTTAATTTCAATGTGGTTAATTTGTTAGGTTCATTTTTCTTTATCTGATGTTTTGTGTATTTTACTTATGAAGGACTTAATACCAATTTTGTGATAGTGATAATTGCTTGGATTCTTAGCCTGATTGCTCTGAAGTTAATCCTACACAAGCTAAGAGGTTTTCTGATGAGGGGGTTGGATCTGGTGTTAGTAAAATGTCATCTTCCAATCTTAAGTCAAGATCGATAAAGAATGATTGGAAGCATCCATCTATTTGTTGTTTTGTTAACTTTTTTGAGACTTTTTTTGCTGCTTTTGTATGGACTGTTTAATGTTTTTGGAATTTTGTATACAACCTGACTGCATTTTGAACAGGTTTTAATTGTTGTTTTGTTGTTGTTTTGGAAAACTTTTTTGGTTATTTGGCTTATATGCTACGTTTGTATGGACAACTTAAGTATAAGGTGTTCTATGTTTTATGGTCTTCGTATGCAGACTTGGTTTATTTTGAACAATATGGTTTCAAAGGATCTATGTGACATATGCATCATATTTTTATTGATTCAGCAATGCAAGCAATAGTTGGAAAATTATTATATTGAATCAAGTTTTAGTGAGTTTATTAACTTTTAAAAAAAATTATTATTATACATTTATTCTTTTATGTTAATTTATACCTTTTAACATGTTTGTGCAAGTATGTATATAAGCGGGATCTAAATATGTACATTCCTACTATTTAGGTGAACTTTGTGTATTTAGCTACCAGCACCACCTACTATACCAAGTACATTCCTCTTCTAATACTTTTCCTCTTTCTATACTCTAATTTGATTAGTAGGATTGCCATCAAAATCTCATAACTCTTGAATTTTCCTTCTTTACTTGTTAGAACTTAGCATGCTATAATGATTGAATTTTATGTTACTATTTTTACTTTTGTTAGAGATAAACTTATTAAGCCTAAAGTCAAGTTGATGATTTGATATAAGTTGATCTTATAGTGTTTTTTTAATCCTTGTGCACCTAATTATCTTTTATGCTCTATGAAATAGGATGACTGATCATAGAGTGAGGAAGCTTGCAACCAGGTTATGGCAGTTGCAGTTTTTAGAGGTTTTAAGTGATAGTGGTACAACTTTCCAAGATGGGCATTTTTAATGGTTCAAAGTCGAAATTGTTTTCGTACCAAAAGGTAATTACATGATTTCAAGAAAAGATCTCTGAATATTTTTGTGGGAAGTTGCTAAAACAAGATTTTAAAGGCTGATTTAGCATTTTATCATAATTTCAAGATAAGAAAAGTAGAATTAATTGTATTTCACATAATTCAGTTTAGGGAGTGTATATTGCTAATTATGTTGGCATACTATGTATTAGATCTAAGTTTAATTAGGTTAATACTAGGAATTATAAGGAAAAATGAAAGAAATACAAACATGGCCTTTTCATCTAATTTTGTCCACTTTTCTATGAAATCGCAGCACATTTGAATGTTCATTACATATAAATTCAGGGTCCGGTTTGCTAGAGATGACATCTCTTTATTATTTTTTCTTTCATTTTTTTTTCCTTTTCCGTTATCTTAACTTCAACATATCCCAGAAGCTAGACATGTTTGTTACATATTGAAGATAATTTAAATTTAGTTGCCAAGAAAATAGTTCCTTGATTTTTTTCTCCTCTCATGAAAATGTGTCCTTATACCATTATTTGTATTACCATGAAAAAATTGAGATGCTTAGAGGATTTGGAGAGAGTCTTAATTTAACTTTAGGCCTACAACTATTAAGACTACTAACATTTAAGATCGATTTCCACTTATATAGGCACCAGGAGTTTGTCTGCACCTAAACTAACTTTTTTAAGCAAAAGTGGAAAATGTTAGTCCATTGATTTATTGATCATAAAATTAAGCTTTGATGGGTGGACCTTGCTCTCAACTTCAATGTTCAAGCTTTTTATCAATGGTTTATTCCAAGTTAAAGTCCTTCTCTCATCTTCTAAAGACTACAACCTATAGTTGTCTAAAAGATTGTGTGCTTCTTAAGGTAAAGAGCTATCTTTGCTAATGCTGTATTATAATTTTATTAATTAGTACTGGACCTTTGTCAATGTTAGTAAGTTTAATTGGAATTTTTTTTGTAGGTATACAACTGAACATATTTGAAATATTAGTAAATAATAGATTCTCATGTAGGAACTTTTATCATGGTGTTCTTAAATATACTTATATTATTTTTGGAATATTTAACATAAAATATTCTTGTTGCATTATTGTTATCATTTTCATATTTTAATTTCTAACATCAATTAAGGCTTTAAACCATAAGATTTGTTTTAAAAAATTCATTAAAAAAGCTTTTTTTTGTTAACAATACTCTTATATTCATTTCTTAGCATGTCTTCTATGAAGGGTCCAGTTACTTTTCTCCCACCAAGGATGGGGTATTTGAAAAGAAACATCATGAATTCATTAGTTGGAATTCATTCTCCTCTATATTATCCTGTATATAGCATAATACAAGCAAATGATCATTATTCAATTACATTATTACTTAGAGAAAATGGGCAACTAGGAGAGATTGAACTTTTCAACTTCAAGTCTTTTAGTTTACTACGATGGATTTTTCTTCATTTTAGCTATTGATGCTGGTGATATTTTGGACTTCCTGCATGGCTTCTTGATCGTAGCATTACAGGGCTTAGGTGTTACAACTCAATTTCTTAAAGCCCATGTTAATTACCTTCAGCTTCATTATTTTTTTCCAACTCTCAAGGCCTCAAGTATCTCAAGTTCAGACACTCGCTCTTTCATTATTACAGCATCTAATCTTCCACTCAGTATATTCAAACTTTAATGTTTCTTTGTAATACTAACTTTAACTAATTAGTATATTGATTATTTTTCTTACAGATTCATTGCATAATACAAGTTACCAAATTAAAGTGAAATGGATGCAGATTGTCACTTTTTTTATTTAAATATTTTCTCATTATATTTATATTAGAAATTGAGTACTCAATATAATACTTCTAACAATACATTTTTCTTATCAAATACAAATATTTCAATTATGATACTAAACTTTGATATAGTTATTAATAATTTTTTACATATATCAATTTATTCTCATTATATTTTTAATATTAAAAATAACTTTTAGTTTGTTATAAACTTATATTCAATAAAGACTTTATTTTTAAATCATAAAAAATAGTACAAATTATTTTATTTTATTTTATTCCATCCACATTATTTTTTTTCTTGAATATAGCCCTCGTGCATTGCACGGGTTCAAATACTAGTATTCAAAATATAAGAGTATCAGCTTTGTTTATCATCTCAAAACCTCAACAAAAATCATCAATTCATCATTCTCAAATAGGAGAAAAAGATGAACTGAGTTAAGAAAAACCCCTACCTCAACTTAACACTTTCTTCTTCCCTTTTCCTTTTCTCTTTTTTTAGTTACTTCCTCCTTCTTTCTCCCTTGTTCCTTTCTTACTTTTCTTGTTTCCTTTCTTCTCTTCTATTGGACGTGAGATTAAGAGAATAGAGAGTGAGTGAGAGTGAAAAGTGAGAGAATGAGAAGGAAATGTGAGAAAGGAGAGAAATGAGAAAGGCAACCATCACCTAAAGTCAAATATTAGGTAGAAGGTAGCAAAATGAAACAGTGGAGCATGGAAGCCTTGATGAAAAAGTATGGAGTCTTGCACAGAGTTTCTACACCTCACCACCCCCAGACTAATGGGCAAGCTGAGGTTTCCAACCGAGAGATCAAGCAGATACTTCAGAAAATAGTTCAACCTAACTAAAATAACAGGAGTAAGAGATTTGAGGATGCTTTATGGGCTTACCGGACTGCTTATAAGACACTAATCGGGATGTCTCTGTATCGGATTATTTTTGGCAAAGCATGCCGCTTGTCGGTGGAAATTGAGCATCACGCATTTTGGGCGATGAAGAGGTGCAACTTGGACCTAGATCAAGTGGGCATGGAGAGAAAACTACAGTTGCAGCAATTGGAGGAGATCTGCTTGGACGCTTATGAGAGTTCCAAACTCTATAAAGAGAAAACCAAAGCCTTCCATGATAAGAGGATTATGAGAAAAACATTTGAGATTGGTCAAAAAATTCTCCTTTATAACTCCTATCTCAAACTCATGCCTAGAAAGCTCCGATCTAGGTGGCATGGTCCATTTTTTGTTACTAAGATTTTTCCTTATGGTGTTTTGCAGGTTACAAGTGTGAATACCACCAAAGCTTTCACAGTCAATGGACATCGCCTCAAACCATTTTATGAGGGAGCTCAAGAGGACATTGTGGAGGAGGTCCACTTGCAAGAAGCCGTCTACCCCACTTCATAAGGATGTTTCTTTTCTTTCCCTCTCTTTTATTTTACTTTTCCATGTCCTTCATTAATTGTTGATTTAATGGATGTTGTTTGTCTTTTGAGCTTTACATTGAGGACAATGTCAAATTTAAGTGTGGGGGAGGAATTTTAGCATTTTGTTTTTGTTCTTTGTTTGATTTTTCTATTTTTATTTTATTGTTTAATTTTTTGTTTTGATGTTTTCTATTTTCTGCATTTAAATTCATTTTCTATTTTCTGTTTTCTATTTTCTATTTACTATTTTTGTTTTTACTATTTCCTATTTTTAATTTATGCTATTTTTGATAATTTTCTACTATTTTAATCTCTGTTTGTCTTGATTTTTTACTTCTTCTTTGCTAAATTTTCTTTGTTTAATTTTGTTTTATCATTCTGTTTCTAATTTTTGCTATTTTTTATTTTTGCATTCTGTTACTAATTTTTGCTATGAATTTTCTCTTTTTCTTTGATTTTTGTTGTTTTTATTTTCTACTATTTATGTTATTTTTTTGCTATTGTTTTCTTTTTTGTTTTTAATTATGTTTACTTGTTTTAAATTCTATTTTCTTTTTTTTAAATGTGTGTTTTTGATTATTTTCCAATGATGTTTTGAAGTTTGTGAAGTTTAAGAGTTTGAGACAATTAAAATTCAAGGTTCATAGCATGATTGAATAAATTTTCTTTTTTCTTGAATTTGATATGCTTGGTGGTGGATGTTTGAATTAGTGGATTAAGTTTGATGGATGCATACCTTGGGAGATTTTGATCTTATTGGTGAATTTAACATTTGCACCATTCTCATCTTTCTTGTGTGATTTTCGCTCATGTCATTTGATCACTCTAGAACTTGCTTTGATTCTTTTTTAGACTACATTTTTACTTGCATGCATGAACATGATTGAGACATTCTTTTCTTATTAACTACTTTGGCCAAATAGCCAACCTTACATCATTTCCCTTTGTTTAACCCCTTTGAGCCTACTTACCTATTCTTTGTTTTAGCTCATTATATGCCTTATGTGAAAAAAAAGCAAAAAAAAAAAAAAATCATGTTTTTACCTTACCTTAGGGAATGGGAGAGCATTGGTTCATTTTTATTTGAGGAGCTCTTTTGTTCAAGTGTGGGATTTGTGCAAATTGATGTGCAATATGCAAAGTGTTTGGTGAAAAAAATAATAAAAAGAAAAAGAAAGAAAGTAAAAAAAAAAGAGCCAAATGAAAAGAAAAATTAAAAAAAAGAATGTAAAGAAAAAAATAAAAATAAAATAAAAAATGCAAGAAAGGTTGTGAAAGAAAATAAAATAAAATAAAATAAAAATAAATAAGAGAAGGAAAAAGAATGAAATATGTAAAGAGGATGTGCATAATATGGAATTGGGGGGTAAAATTTCATTCTTGTTACTTGTCATTTGAGTTTATCCCCAATGCTCTTTCATTCTCTTTGGTATTTATCTTGCCATATCCATATTGTTTCCTTCCCTGACCTTGGCCCCATTACAACCTTGAATAAAGTTCTTTTGATTTGTGTGTGCATGTGTTTGAGTAGTGGAGAAGTAGAAGACAAGCAAGCTTATGGTAGTGCAATTGTTCATGAGTTGAATTGAGTGAAATACTTACCTTGTAAACACTTGAGGGATTGAGAGTGTATCTTATGAGGATTTATCATTTTAGATTCATGCTTTTCAATTTTAAGCCACCTTGCTTGTTGGTTTGAGATGTGAAGAAATTTTAATTCATGAAATGTTTTGTTCCCTTGAATCTTTTATTACTCCTCTTGCTTGTAAGCTTTTGCATTCTTGAATATCATTGCAATTTGAGTCTTTTAGAGTTTTTAGCTTTTGAGTTTTTACTTTTTTTTGTTCCCTAGTTTTGGTCTTATGTGTTTTGCCCAGGAATGCAAAAAGTTAAGTGTAGGAGAATTTGATAATCACATATTTTATACATTAATAAGCCCTCATTTTTAGTGATTTACACTCTCCATGTACTTAATTATTTGAGTTTGGTCATGTTTTATAAGTTTAGGCTCAAATTGGGCTTAATTGATAATTCCCTGCATTGTTGAGACTTTACACTATTTCTGTATTTTGGTCATATCTTGAGTTCTAGATATTTGATAATTATGCATTTGATGAGAGCTCGAAGTCTCAATCGGATGTCTAGTGGACCGAATTGGGCTTGGAAGTCAGAATACGAGTTTAGTGACCCTTTGATATTGTTTTAATCATAACTTGAGTTGTAGCACTCCAAATTACTTGGGATTTAGGCCTAATTGTTCATAATGGACCCAACTTTGTATCTAATTGGATTCTAATCATGTGAGGCCAAAATAGGAAGTAGTTTTACTAGTTTTAGGCGGCAATCTGAGGCTAGTAGAGGGATCTCTCATTCTACACTTTATTTTTCTTCTCTCTAGAACTTCTTCCTCCTCCTTCTCTCTAGAATTTCATTTTCTTTTATTTTATTTTTCTGAGTTCTCCCCTTCTCATGGAGGGGTAGGGCCTTTAGATCAATCCAATAGATTGAACAACTTGATGCTTAATCTTGAGATTTTGCTTTAATTATTATATTCATCTATTAATCAAGTCTCTCTTCTTCTTCTTTTCTTTGTTAATTCTAGTTATTTGATTAGAATTTCCATATGTTAATTGCTTAATTATCATATGCAAAGAGATAAACTCAGAGATTAAACAAGACATTGAATGTGTTTGATGAAATGTTTAACTTGCTTGGATCTTGGCTTTTAAGTTAATTTCGGTTTGGATGGGTGCATAATTTGTCTAACCTGAATTAATTGAATCCTAGAAGCGTTTCTAGTAGAAGATCCGTGGATCATTGAGAGGTGTCTTGAAGTGATCTAAGACCAAGGACTTGATTGATGATTGAATGGACCTATAATAATCAAGGATGGATTAAGATCAAGTTTGGTTAATTCTCTTGGATTGGTTGCTTTATTAATTCTGTTTTATTTTCTTTTGTTTGAATTCTGTTAATTACGTTTTCTGCATGCTTAACCCTCTTCCCAATTTCGGCTTGATATGATCTAATTGCAACTAAAATCCTTGAGAGACGATCTGTAACACCCCAAAATTTAGACTATATTACAGAACTGACAGAATTACATTGTTTTGTGTTTTCTGTGCAATATAAAAATAATTTGATTATTCCGATACTATTTTTGATTGTTTTGTATGATTTGCTCTGGGTCAGGAAAATAATAATTTTCGGGCTAGGGAAATTTTTATTTTAATTATTCAGAGCTGGGGGATCTTACCAAACCCAATTCTGATTGATATATATATTAATCTTTTAATTTTTAGGATTTAACTGTGTAATAAAATAATTTTATATTATTATAATATTATTTTATGTGATAGTACCTACTATCTTAGAAATAGTAGAAATCTGCTTCAAAATGATCATGGACCCGAAAAAGTTTGTGGGACCCGCATTTAGAGCAGCAGTCAACGATTCTGACCAGACTGAATTCTAAACCAATAGGAACAAGTCAAAATAAGTGGCTTGAAAATTCTAACTAATAAGAATTGGTCAATTAAAGGAGCATAGACTTCATTAAGGATCATTGGATAAAAAGCATGATTTAGATGCTTTTGATCATAACCGTTGATCCGATCAATATTGTAAAATGAATCCTGATAAAACCACTAAGTAATATCCACCGTAGATGAGATCAATGGATAGGAAACAAAGTTGAATTCAATGGCTAAGATGAAGTCAACAACAGTGGCTTGACTTTAATTAGTAAATAATTAAACCTAATTAAGTCATCTTAATGGCCTAATTAACAAGCTAAGTAAACTAACCTAATTATCAATTAGTTATAATCTAATTCCTAATTAGATATCCTATTTTTAATTAGAGGTTATGATATATGTAATTATATATTTAATTAATTAGTCATGTAATTAGATAATTAATTAAGAATGGTTAGGAAACTAAACCTAATTAATTAGCTAGTTAATTAGCATGCAATTAGGTGTTAATTGAAAACAAATTAAGTCTCTAATCCTAATAGAGCCACATGGTCATGCAGCTTGGAAATCTTCTCCAAGGTTCTTGAATTATCTAGCATGGCAATTTAATAATTAAAAGATGACCAAGCCATGTGCTTCAAGTGTGAACACAAAATAGGATATTTATTTGAAGTAAATCTCTTCAATCTCTCCAAGACTCACACAGCAGCCCACTCCCCTTTACTATCAATATTCATTTTTTTTCTCTCACCAAAAGCTTACATAATTTCTCTCCAAAAAAATTCCAAGAACATCAAGCACCATTTTCCTTCCATTTTCCTCTCTAGAATTCGGCCTCAACACCCAAGTTCACTACCAATCTCCTATAATTTTTACTCTCATCATTTCCTAAACCTAAACTACCTTCTAAATACTTTCCATTTAGGAAATTTTCTCAAAATCCCACTCTAAGTGCTTCAAAATTCAACTTCTATCTTACTTCCCTAGAGGTAAATTTGTGATTCTTTGGTTTTAATTCAAGTTTGTGATTTTCTAAACCATATTTGTTCCATGGTTTATCATTAGTAAGCTTTGTATGTGATTTTGCTAATTGTTTTAGAATTGTTAGGAATTATTTGTGGCTTGTACGAAATCAAGGGGAAGGAGAGGAGCTTGAAAGACTTGTCTTCAAGAGGTAAAAGAGAGATTTTACCTCACAAACCAAGTTTTGGTGGTGTGGGAATAGTTTTGTTCGGTGAAAAACCCCATAAGGGTTTATTCACCTATTGTTTGATGTTCTTTGATTGTGTTTGTGATGTGTATGATTTTGTTTCTATGCTTGCATGTGTGATAATATGCTTAAAGCTTTGATATTATGTGTGTATGTATAATTATGAAAGCATGAGAAAGTATGTGTAAAGTAAGATGTGAACAACATGATTAAATGATTGTATGAATGCTCCAAAGAGCAATGAGGCTCACGGCCATACTAGGGATTAGAGGACCAAAGTCCTGAAAATGAGGGATTCAAATGAGAATGAAGGATTTAAATGAAAAAGAAATGAATTTGAACAAGTTTGAATGTAGTAAGCAAAATGGTTTTGGGAAAATAATATGATATAATTAAATAAATAGGGTTTAAAATAAAATGAGTGTCAATACTTGAATTTTACTGACGTATGGCTCACCCTACGGGTTTAGAGGTGCGTCTGTAAAATTTGAGCTGTAATATGTGAAGTTAATGAAAGAAATAACATTTTTGGGAAAATAATGCAAATACCAATTTTTAGAGGGGTAATATTATAATTTTTGTTTTTAAAATGGGCCATATTGTAATTATGATTTTTAGAGGGACAATATTATAATTTTCATTTTTAATGGGGCCATATTATAATTATTGATTTTAGAGGGGCTATATTGTAAATATTTTATAAAAGAGGGACTATCTCGTAAAATATTATTTTATGAGGAACTATTATGAAATTATTATTTGAAAAAGGACTAAAATATAAATATTATGTTTTGGAGGGACTATTTCATAAATATGAATTTTATGAGGAACTATTGTGAAAATATTATTTAAATGAGGACAAAAGTATAAATATTATATTCTTGAGGGACTATTATGCAAATATGAAAAATAAAGTTAAATTTTGGTGTTAAATGAGAAAAATAGTATTTTTGATTTAAAATGTGTGAAAAATATTTTACGCGATTGAGAAAATACGAAAATATAGTTTCGCGATGAAATTACAATAATGATACTGTTGGGCCAATATGAAGACTTCGAATATGAGATAAAGGAATTGAATTGAGAATATGATATAATGAAATGGAACTGTGAATGGTGCATAGGACATGCATTGAAAAGGTCCGATGGACTGAATAAGGCTAGTTGCCTAGGAGAGAATACATCTCCTGAGTGGGTGCGATATGCGTAGTGTAGGTCATTCGTTGACCTTGGGGGCATTGGGGTGCTGGTTGCCTACAATGGGCAGTTGGTAGCTCTTCTGTACTGTGGGTTAGACCGACGTAACACACCAATGATCCAGACCGAGACACTATCCTTAATCAAGACCTGATAAAGATTGTCGTGCATATGTTAGATGTGCAAAAAATTGAGCACGTGGTCTGAGGCATGTTGGTGCAAACAGATCTTTTCGATCACTCTCTCCGACCTAAGTTTTAGCTCCATGGAGTGGGAAATTGAGTCTAGGTGCATATGCAAAGTTATTGAGAACATTATCGTAATTATTGTTTATGATAATTGAATTATGGAATATTTGAATATTGGTAATGGAATAATCGTAATTATGTTATTATGATAAATGATGTTGATGGCATGATTGTGAATATGGTATGATAGTTGTATGAGATATTGTATGTGTTTGATAATTGATATCGGTGGTATAATTGTAATTATGTTTGATGTACTGGTATGAGATATTGTATGTGTTTATCTTCATTGCTACCATACTGGTATTGGCGTAGGTGATCTCACCTCTTTGTATGTCTATTTGTATTGTAATAATAATTTTAAAGACGTTAAGCTAGGATTTGAGCGAGAAGCTGAGGAAGAGCAGATTCCTGTTGAGGACGCTGAGTTTTAAAGTGATGGGGGAGTCTTGTTTCCTTGTGTATATGAGATTGAGTAGGCTACATCTTGGACATTAGTGTGAATATTAATACCTAGAGTTCCCATTGTCTACTAGACAGTACTGGGGAGCATACTATCATACTCCTAGTACGATTAGTATAGTGTCATCTACTCGGACACCTGTCCGTAGGACTTCGCGTCTGTCTAGATCCCTATCTTTTGAGGAATCTGAGGAGGACCTATCTGAGGGTTCTATTGTGTAGTAATACTTGGGCAGTGTATTAGTTTAAATTAAAGCTTAAATATTTTGAGAGTCTAGTGTGTAAATATTAAAATATGACAGTACTAAAGACTGGTATATGTATATAAGGTGTGAATTATTTGTGATATGATATTGTTGTAATGTTTTTATTTTCCTCTAAGTTTATCTTATTATTATTAAGAAAATTTACAACTCGTATTTCCATCACAAAGCACAATTTTCAAATAAAGGGGTAATTTGGTAATTAAGTAACGTGAAGTGTGACGCTCTAAGGAGGGTGTTACACGATTCGGTGTTGTCTCCTATGCTACAAGCCATAGGTATAACTCGATTTTAATTTTGATTGAGTTTGGTGCTCGTCATCTGTCTTGACCATCAGTTGCATAA
Organism: Ormosia semicastrata; assembly: GCA_029884595.1. Lineage (NCBI taxonomy): Eukaryota > Viridiplantae > Streptophyta > Magnoliopsida > Fabales > Fabaceae > Ormosia > Ormosia semicastrata. Next base: position 36,316,907 of record JAQQTO010000060.1, on the reverse strand, counting down.
ACATGTCTTATAGAGATGTTTTCTTTTCTTGGATGGGCTGCCTTGGTTGTGAGGAGAACTCATTTCCATAAGATGATGAGGATGCTCCTTGATTATTGCTCCATGAAAAGTTGGGCTGGTTCTTCCATCCTTGACTATATTGATTTGAATAAGAGTTATTCAGCTGTGGGTGATAATTACTTATATATTGTGCACTTTCCATGATGGAATGACACGTATTAGTTGCATGATTATCACCACACTTGGCACACAGCACAAATGGGCTCCAATGAAGGATTGACCCCAAACTATCAAGCTTGTTAGCAATTGCTGCCACTTAAGCTGATAACATATTGATTGCATTAACTTCATGTACTCTTGCCACCCTTCTTGGAGTATTTCTCGCTGAAGGCCATTGGTAGCTGTTGGCTGCAAATTCTTTGAACAATTGAAATGCAACATCGAAAGATTTGCTCAGTGATGAACCACCACCAGCTGCATCCATAATTGGATGGTGGTGTGGTAGCAAGCCTTTATGAAAATAGTAAACTTGGTGCCATGAAGGTATCTCGTGATAGAGGCACCTACAAAGAAGATCCTTGTACCTCTCCTAAGCTTCATACAAGGACTCAGATTCAGCTTTGGTGAATGCAGTGATGTCATTCACTATTTCAGTAATCTTGGCTGGTGGAAAGTATTTGTTCAGAAACTTGTTGCACACTTCGGAACAAGTAATAATTGATCCTATTAGTAGAAATTGTAACTAACTCTTGGCTCTCTCTCCCAGAGAAAATGGAAAGAGCCTTAGGTGAATGGCATCTTTAGAGACTCCATTGTGCCTGAAAGTGACACAAATCTCCTTGATAAGTGGGCATTGGGATCTTCTCTAGATAAACTGCCAAATTGCACAGAAGTTTGTATCATTCGAATTATGACCGGTTTGATCTCCAAAATGTTAGCACGGATAGGAGGCCTTCTTATACTTGACTGTAAATTCTACATTTGAGAAGTTGCGAACTCCCTCAAAGGCCTCGTACGACTATTTGTATTGAACATGAGTAGCTAAACTCATAACTAAGACTATGGGGGATCTTATTTTCCTAATTATTTGGGTGTGACCTCGAATTTGATTAAGGTAATTTCTTTTAGAGTTTATTATATTGCTTGCATTCTTGTCAGAACTTGATCACTTTTTGCATGTTTTAATTCATTATTTGACCGGTGACCATCCGCACTCAATGAGTGGACCTATATGCTGAACCTAGAATTAGATTGGTGAATGACCAAACATCAATTTATTTCTACCAACGGATTTGATGGTATTTTAGTTCATCTCTTAAATTGGGACTTAATTCATTCCTAATTAATTCAACTAAAATGACCAAATAGGTGATTTAATTGAGGAATATTATATTGTCTCATCCATGACCACTGGGATTCAATAACAAATAAGAGAATTACTTTACATCATAAATGAGTGAAAATCTGATTAATTAGATTCAAGTGAACCTTGCGCCCTAGTCTCTCTCTGAAAGATTATCTTTACATTGTTTGATTGTTCATTATTTTTCTTTATTTGTTTTCTGATTTTAAATTGAATTTCTCTTCACTTCTTATTGCCTAAATAACAAAGAGTTTTACGAATCTAGTAATTATCACTTATTCCTTGTGGGATCGACAACTGGAACTCAAGTCCTATATTACTTTGCGATAGAGTGCACTTGATCTTAGTGTATTTTATGCGTATCAAGTTTTTGGTGCTGTTGCCAGGGAATAAGTTTGGTAATATTAGAGGTGAAAAGCTCTAGTTAATTTAGACGCATTTTTATTTTATTTCTTATTTTATTTTTATTTTTAATTTATTTATGACTTCATCTTTCTGCTTATATTTCTTATTTATGCTTACTCGATCTCAGTTTCTTTATTTGACATTTGATCCAAAATTGAGAAAATAGCTCACAGGTTAAGGAAATAATCTCATATTGAAGCTGTGAGTGAAGAAGCTATAAGAAAGATGGAGTGAGAGATAACAGTTGAGGGAAATCATGAAGAACGAGCTGCCTCAACAGAGCAGACCATGCTTGAATATTCCATGCCCACGACTGAAGGGTATGGAGGGAGTATTACAAGATCAGTTGTGGCAACTAACAACCTTGAAATCAAACCAGCATTGATCTCCTTAATTCAAACTTCTGTTCAGTTTGATGGTCTGCCTTTGGATGATCTAAATCAACATTTGACCAAGTTCTTGCAATTGTGTGATACTATCAAGTATAATAGGGTGATAGACGATGCAATCCGATTACGACTCTTTCCTTTCTCTTTTAAGGACAGGGTGAGTCAATGGTTAATATCACTACCGAGGGGTTCCATCACCACATAGGATAAGTTGACACAAAAATTTTTGGCTAAGTATTTTCCTCCCTCGAAATCTACTAAGTTAAGGAATGACATTTCTTCTTTTGTGTAGTTTGATATGGATACTCTCTATGAAGCTTGGGAACATTTTTAAGAGTTATTGAGAAGATGTCCACATCACGGATATCCCATATGGCAGCAGGTACAGACTTTTTACAATGGTTTATCGCCTGCAAACCGTTCACTCATTGATGCCGCTACGGGAGGTATAATTTGGAGGAAAATATTGATTGAAAGCCATGCTTTGATTGAAGAAATGACGCTTAATAGTTTTCAATGGCAAAATGAGCACTGGGTTCCTAAGAAACAACCAGGTGTGCATGCTGTTGAATCCTCTACTACTATTTTCAGTCGATTGGAAGCATTGACAAAGAAGGTTGAAACTTTCATGATCGCAAATAGTGCAGCCCTACTAATCATATGCGAAGCATATAGCGGACAGGGTTATACAAGTTCAAACTATCAAGTTGGTAGTCCATTTGCGCTTGAGCTTGAAGGAGTAAATTTTGTTAGTAATTCCAACCGACAACAGTACAATTCATATTCCAATACGTACAATCCCAGTTAGAGGGACCATCCTAATTTCAAATGGGGAAATCAACAAGGCAGTCAATAGAGAGCTCTGCAACCACCCCAAGGTTTCTAAGCACCTAAAGAAAAGCAAAATTTTGAAAACTTTGTAATGAAGTACATGCAGAATTCAAAGCCCCGAATGAAGAGCATGGAAACTCAGATCAGCCAGTTGGCAACTTTGATGTCAAAAAGGGCACCGAGAACATTTCCTGGCACTACTGAGCCTAATTCAAAAGAACAGGTCAATGCAATTACCCTGAGAAGTGGCAAGACTTTGGAAGGACAGATGAATGAAGCACCTAGCTCATCGAATTGAGAAAAAGAATAATGATGTTCTTATTAAAGATGTCTCAATTCAAGATGGCAATAAAGAAAGAGAGGTTAAGAATGAACAGCCAAAGTGTTAGAGAGCGAAGAAGGATCATGAGCAGAACACAGTATATGAACCATCACCCTATGCCAAGATCTCATTCCCTCAGAGGCTCAAGAACACTCAAGAGAACAAGGAATTTGCTAAATTCTTAGAGATATTTAATAAATTACAAATCAACATTCCGTTTATTGAAGCCATCTCCCAAATGCCCAAGTATGCAAAGTTCTTGAAGGAAAGACTTACAAAAAAATGCAAGCTTGAGGAATTTGAGATGATATGTTTTAATGAGAAATGTTCCGCTATTCTCTTGAAAAAGCTACCCCCAAAATTAAAAGATCCATGGAGTTTTACTATTCCTTGCTCTATTGGTAAATCTTATTTTGAGAAAGCATTATGTGATTTAGGTGCTAGTATTAATTTGATGTCTTTCTCTATTTTTAAGAAATTGGGAATACATGAACCAAAATCCACTAACATTTCATTATAGCTGGATGATGGATCCATCACTTACCCTCGCAAAGTGGTAGAGGATGTTTTGGTGAAGGTGGACAAATTCATTTTCCTAGTTGGTTTTGTGGTGCTGGATATGGAAGAGGACGTTGATATTTCTCTCATTCTTGGAAGATCATTTCTGGCAACTTCAGGAGTTGTGATTGATGTACCTCAGGGAGCTCATTTTGAGAGTGGATGGAGATTATGTGACTATTAATGTCTTTAGGGAGGCTAAATCTTTCCCAATGTTAAATCTCCATGCCCCTATAAATATTATTCAAGCTAAGAAGCAGGAAGTCTTAGCTATCAACGACCCTCCACCATCATACAATGTGGATGTTGACATTCCTAAAACTCAAGTTGTTGAACAATAGAAAAGTTGTAACACCTTCTCTGAAGGGTATCACATTTAAAATCAAGTTTCAAAATATTTAATCTCATTTAAATTCGAGTTTCAAAATTTCTTTTTCGTGAAAAACATCAATTAATAAAATTAAAGTAACTCAAGATGTAATAACTGAATAATATACTTTTCATATAACATAATTTACAACAACTATACATTCATTATCTTTACATACTCAAAAAGATAACACATAAGATATGAGCCCTTGTCAGAAGACAAATTCCCTAGCCGGGAATGTCTCGACCGATAGAAATTCGACCCAAAGATATATCGAAGTTCTCTCTAGGAGTATAGTGAAATTCATTCCACAACTCCCTAATAGGTAAAATAATCTCTACATAAGCAACTGTATAAAATAAAGTAACGATTCCATGGCGAGTTCTACTTATTGCTAGAGTAATATCACCATAATACTCTATGTGCCCTATGTCCCAATAGACACGCCAAGTTGCAACGCTTTCAAGAAATTGTAGTCTAAAGAAATCTAACTGATCCCTCCTTGCAGCCATCGCCATCTTCATAGACGTAGATATAAAATAGAGATAGACAGAATAAAAGAGCAAAGAGGTGAGATCCCCTACATCGTATACCAATATGACAGCAAAGAAACGATACGAACAACAATGTCGTTCCATACATACAATCTATAGATTATTATAAAATCAGCATAAACATTTAGGATATTAAATAGATAAACAATTTAAGAAACTTGCAACACAATATCAGACATAACGATAATACCATAATCATAGTATATCACAATAGCGTAAATGCTGACTATGCATATGCTCAACGCAATCAGTTCCTTCTTCATAGAGTTTACTCAAATTCAGATATGAATGCCTAGAAGATCTGTCCCCCTTAATAAGAAATAAGACAATTTATGCTGGATAACGAAAAGCAATAGTGTTCATCGGAATGTCAGTGCGTTGCAATCGGTGATCACGGCCAGGGTTTATATATATATGTGTGTGTGTGTGACTCAATGTCAATTGACTCAATGTCATCAAGTGAATTACTGCGCCCTAACATCCCCCAGGATTCCTCCCACTATCCTGTAAGTTCTTGTTCATTCCTTAGGCATAAAACGCCACAACAAATACTGTCATTGATCACACAGTATTTGTACACAGTATGCATTATAAATGATTCAAACATTTATTATCATCGACCACACAATATTTCATATTCATATGCCATCATATAGCAGTATCACCGTATATTGTTCAAAACTCTTTTGTTCAAAACAAAGTACCGTTATACTGTTCCCAATGATATTAACGCAACCGCACATGCACATACAAATTGTCCAATACCATTAGTATCTATGATATTATATAACTGCCCATACAATCGATAATATCAAAGATCCACTCGGGTCCAATATTCCAGTTTCCACAGTTACAAATCACTTGATTAAATATATTGGCCCTACGGCACAACTCGTTGTTTCTTTCAATCGCGTAATAATATTTTCGTATTTTCACAATCGCATAACACTTTTGTTACGTTTTCAAATCGCATAAAGGTTTTCTAACATTTTCTTAATTGTGTAGAGATTTTAAAACGTTTTCTCAATCGCGTAGCTAAAAATTACTGTTTTTAAATCACGTAAGATATTTCTAACATATTTTAAATCCAAAATAAGATTTTTCTCATTTAGTACCAAAAATTGACTTTATTTTCATTATTTACATAATAGTCCTTCTATAAAATAATAATTACATAATAGCCCCTCATAAAATAATATTTCCAAAATAGTCCTCTATTAAATAATATTTACAATATAGTTCATTTTTAAATAATATTTTCAATATAGTCCCTCTAAAAATTAGTATTTCTACTGTTTCTCAGAAAATTGTGTTTCTTTAAGTTACTTGGGATATTACAGTTCAAAATTTCCTAACGCGTTTCAAAACCCAGAGGGTGAGCTATACGTCAGTAAATTTCAAGTATCGGCTTTTATTTTACTACATAGCTTAATTAGATCAATTTTAATTCTAAAAATTAAAATTACTTTCATTTAAATTTCAAAACTTACGAAATTGAGTTTTTACTATTAAAACACTTAAGTTTACACTTAGTAAAATAAATTTGAATCTTGATCATCAAAAATTGGCATGTTGGCCAAATTTACATATTGCTTCAAAATTCATATATAAGTCATTTCTTAACACTTTTAATCCTTATAAAATTACTTAATTGAATTTCTTGTCATAAAATCATTTAATCCTCAATTTGGAAAATAATTTAAAATCCTTAGTCCTCTTGATTGTGATAAGGCCATGTACCTCTAGACTCTTTGGAGTCTTCATACAAATTTTCTCATCATGTGAATCACATCTTAAATTACACAGAAATTATCATGCTTTCCAAATCACACATAGGCAAATATACTATCAAAACTATAAGCATATCAAACACATACACAAATCATGCATACTTATCAAAGCAATAAATCAATCACACAATATTAACACACAAACCAATGATTACATAATTGAGTGAATAAATCCTCATATGGATTTTCCACTCACAAACACAAATAGTTCCATTCCTTCACCATCACATATGGCCGATGAGGTTAATCTCCCTCTTACTTGGTTGATGTTTCCTAGCTCTTTGTAAAACTCTCTTTGTATCAATCTTTCATCACCACACAGATCTTAGAATCACAAAAAACACATACAAATTAGTATCTAAGGCTTGATTAAGTTGACCATAGATCAAACATGGTCTTAGGATTCTAAAAATCAAATAAAAAGCCAAGTTTCAAGATTTTTACCTTAAAATCCTAGAACTTAAATCCAAGATTCAAGCATGAAGATGATGAATTTAGACCCCAAAGTCTCAGCATCAAAGAGTCTTAGAATGAGGTAAGGATTCAAGAATTATGGTTAGTTAAAATGAAACAAACTTGGAAGATGATATTAGGGTGGTTGGCCGTGAGCTCCTTCAAGAAACAAAACAAGGGTTTTTTGATCTTTAACTTGAAGAACAAGGTTGAAGATGATAGAATTAGGTCAAGATCTTAACTACAAAGTATCTTAGGATTGTGTCTAGGTTCTAGATCTAAGGTTGCATAAAATTATTGAAGCTTGGAAGTGGGATTTAGGAGTGAAGACCGAATGGTTCAAGAAAGAAAGAAGATGGAGTTCATGGTGTTTGTTCTTGGTGTTCTTGAATGATTGGAAGAGAGAGAATGGAGAGAATGTTTTAAGTGTTACAAAATGTGAGAAAATGAAATGAAATAAACTAGTTCCTAAATGTGCAGTCGTGGGAGTGCTTGTGTAGAAGGTTCAAGGCTTGTTTTGCAAGATTAAGCATAAGCACATGGGCTCACATGAGTGCACATGGCCTTGGTCATTAAGTTGTCATCAATTGGTCATGAAAGATGAATCAAGAATCTCCTAGATCATGCTAGGCACCCGTGGAAGTCAAGGAGCAATCAACTAAGTTTTTAATTCCAACTAATGTCTAATTACACTTAGTTAATTTAATTAGTTGCCTAGCTTACTATCTAGTTACAATTGGATTAATTTAGTTAAGCCATTTGGTTATATTCTAATTAATTAATTACTTTATTATGTCATTGCATATGTCATGCTTAAATCATGTTTCTAAATAATTAGATATTTATCTAGTAACTAACTTCTAATTATTTAGCAACTAAACTAGTTCATTTGATTACTAATTAAGCTATTAGGGTTACTAAGTTAGATTATCTAGTTACTTAGTAACTAATCAATCTAGCCATTTTTATTGACTAAATCTTAACCATTGATTAAATCTAAGGTTAATATCATAAGCTTCTTTATAAATATTGCTCTCACACAATTGATTAGATCAATTGTGACGATCTAAGGCTTTTCCATCAAGTTTTCCATCCAACGGTTCACAACAAAGTCCAGCCACTATGTTTGACCAATTCCTATTGGTTAATCATAAAGCTTAGTAATAATGGTTCATCATTACTCTTAGATATTTTTAGTTTTCATGATTACACTTGAGATATTTTGTTAAGATATTTTCTCGGTAGATATTTATTACTAGATATTTATCCTTAGATATTTACTGGGTGAGTCATCATAGAATTTTCTAGAACAGCTGAGTCAGTATGGTGAGTCGTAGTGCAGAGTCACCATTTGAGTCATCAAGATATTTTTCTAGAAGATATTATCCAATGAACAATAGCTACTGTTATTATTACTCAATGGATAATAAAAAACTCAGATATAGAAAATCCCTGTCAATTGTTCCCAGTTTCGAGTTTAGTAATATCCCCTGATCTCACCTTGACAGTCCGGAACTTTCTGGTCCATAAAAAAATTTTATTTTTCCGGGCCCGCCTCAGTTCCACCCCGGCCCCACACATGACTCAAAATAACGCTAAAATAATGAAAAACTCAGAAAAAGTTCTACAAAAATTCACAAAAATCATAAAAATTATAAAACTCATATATTTTCAGATAAAACAAAATTCGGACATACAGTTTTTAAGATAATAATAAAATATTAAAATAATATTAAAATATTCAAAATAATTAAAACTTCTCAAAAATTCACAAAATTTCATAAATATTATAAAACTCATTTATTTCAAGAAAAACAAAAAATTGGGATGTTACAAAAGTCCTCATTTGATCCATGCTCCATTACCAATTGGTCATTTATTTGTTGATTGATTGAAATCACCATGGCCCAGTGGAGTCAAGGTGCAACTGGGACAACCAAGCTCTTGTTAAGTTCAAAATGCTATTGGAAGCATTCCCAAGGCCATTGATGAAGGATGGAAACACTGCTTTGAAAAGAGGAAGGCGCCATCCTATTTCTCTTGCTTTAAGCCACCTTGATTTACTTGAAATAGGCAACGTCGAGCTAATGACGTTAAACAAGCATTTCACAGGAGGCAACCTATGTTTCTATCCTTTCTCTTAGTCTTTGCATTTAATTTCTTTTGTTATTTTTTTTTGTTATTTTTTTAAGATGCTACTCATTTGTTTTGGAAGGAGTATTGTGATTTTTCAAATTTTGATGCAACGCTAACTCTTGTGCTTTTTCTCTGCCTGACATTGTATCACTTTTCACCAGGTTGTGTTTTTCTTTTCTTTAACCCCTTTATTTCTTTTTCTTCCGCATTGCAGACAATGTTTATCATATGTGTGGGGGGTACTCTTAATTTTTTTTTTGCACAATTGATGAATACTTGAGTATTGCTAGTAATTAAGCTAAAATTGTGTCTTAATTTCATGAATTAATTATTGAGCTGATAAAGATATGTGTTAAAGGGGATTCCATCATTCATGAGCTTATTTTGTGTGAAGCAATCTTGTTCAATGAAGTAAAATGAAATTTAGCATCTTAGTTAGAAATTAGCCATGTCTGCTTGCTTTTGTTCTCTTTATTAGCATTAGTTAGAAAGTGAGTTTTGAGCTTTAATGATTGGATTTTTCATAAATAAAATCTTATTTTTCTTTTGGAGTGAGATTTCTCTTCATTGATGTGCGCTAGAACCTGCTTTAATATCTTGTTGAGACTTTGATGATTCACATACAGACTTAAAAATTATTATGACAATTATGCTCAATTCTTTCATGACTTACAGAGTTGCATTGAGAAAATAATCCATTAGTTGCCCTATTTGAGATTAAAATTGATTTCTTTAAATATCTTATTGAATAATCAGGTTGAATTCTATAGAGCATATGATGTATTAATTGAAAAGTCTTAAAAAGTTATTTTTGTCTTCAAGGGTGAAAAAAAAAAGAGAAAAAGAAAAAAATAAGAAAAAAATGGAAAAAGGAAGAAGAAAGAAAAGGATTGTTGGTGAAGAATAATGAGAATATTAGGTTAAAAGTAAAAATCTGTTATACTCTTGTGCATTATGCTCTATTTATCATCTTTTCAACCTGATTCTGCTTTGTATCAACTTATCCATGAGATTCTTTACCCTTTTTTTCTTTATCTTTTTCCTACATTTCATCATACCATTGGCCTTATTACAACGAAAGGAAGTCCTCTTGATTCTTGTGTTGTATGTGAACTTGGAAGTGGAGATGGGATTGATAATCAATCCTTTGTTATTATATTTTCAAGAGAAATTTGAGTGCCCTCTTTGTCCTTAAACACTTGAGCAATGGCAAGATGAGTGACCTTAATTGCTTAGTAAAGAGAAAAGTTGCAAGCTAGACTCAAGCCTTTAATTATTTTAAGTGCTAAATGGTCTTGCTTGATTAGATTTGATTGCTGAACTTGAATTTTTAAATTGTGAAATTTCCCTTGACTCATGTTTCTAGATGTTAAGTTTAATCTTGTTTTTGATTCGTATTCTTTGTTTGAGGACAAGAAAAGCTCAAGTGTGGGGCAGTTGATGAACCTTCAATATCTCATATTTTTACAGTTCAATTCCTTGGTTTTATAGCCTCTTTTGATATTTGTGATTGAACTTTGTTCTCAAGTTTTGTTATATTTTTAGTATTTTTAATTGTGTTCTCATTACGAGTTTTATGTATTTTTGAAAAGTAATTGTAACATGGAGAAGATTGGGCATTTAAAGAAGCAAGAAAACAAAGAAATCACATTCAGACGTCCAATGCTTAGGCGCTGAATGCCCACCACCCAAGCACCCAAGCGTATACAGTAACTTTGTTTCAGTCTCTCAGCGCCTGAGAACTGGGAAGGCAGCACCTGAGCACTGGGAAGGCAGCGCCTGAGTGCACAACATGTTACACAGCATGTATCTGGTTTAGCGACTCAGTGCTTTAGTGCCCATAAGCCAACGCTTAGACACTGGTTGGATAACAGCAACATGATTTTTGATTAAATAGAGGAGTTACGCCATAATTCAAAAAAACACATAGCAATTCCATAATCCTGAGAGAGCACTTTCATGGCAGCAGACCTTGGAGGACGACTTCGAAGAGAGGATTCAATTCTTGAAGACTTGAAGATCATAATCACAGCAAAAAGGGTTTTGATTTCTTTTTCCCTCTAGTTTTTCCCGTTCTTTGGGTTTCCTTTCCATGGGTTTATGTTTTGATATGATTTTGTTTGTATTGAACATGAGTAGCTAAACTCATAGTTAGGGCTATGGCGGATCTTATTCTCCAAATTATTTGGGTTTGATCTCGAATTTGATTAAGGTAATTTCTTTTAGGGTTTATTATATTGCTTGCATTGTTGTCAGAACTTGATCACTTTTGGCATGCTTTAATTCATTGTTTGACTGGTGACCATCAGCACTCAATGAGTGGACCTATATGATAAAGCTAGGATTGGATTGGTGAATGACCAAACATGAATTTATTTCCACCAATGGAATTGATAGTATTTTAGTTCATCTCTTGAATTGGGGCTTAATGCATTCCAAATTAATTCAACTAAACGACCAAATAAGTAATTTAATTTAGGAATAGAATATTGTCTCGTCCATGACCATTGGAATTCAATAGCAAATAAGAGAATATTGGCAAGAGAATTGCCTTACATTATAAATGAGTGAAAATATGGTTAATTGAATTCAAGTGAACCTTGCGCCCTAGTCTCTCTCTAATTGATTATCTTAATATTATTTGATTGTTCATTATTTTCCTTTATTTGTTTTTTGATTTTAAATTGAATTTCTTTTCACTTCCGATCATCTAAATAATAATGAGTTTTACGAATCTAGTAATTACCACTTATTCCTCGTGGGATCAACAACTGGGACTCAAGTCCTATATTACTTTACGATAGAGTGCACTTACTCTTAGTGTATTTTACGTGTATCACTAGTTTGTGTGTTACACCTGTGAGAAGCCAAGACAGTTTTCTAGAGATTATCCTTTAAAGAAGGAAGATGCGCCTACCCCAAAGCCGCTAGCCAAGGGACGAGTTTACACTCTAGGCGAAACAGAGGTGGCCCAATCTTCCGACCTCATCCATGGTAAAGGCATAATTCTTAATGATTTTTTCAATGTCATGTATGATTCAGGAGCATCCCACTCCTTTGTTTCTTATGATTGTGTAAGGATATTGGATTTTCCTATATCAGAGTTACCATATGACTTGTCTGTTTCCACATCCACTGGTAAACCAGTTATGACTTCAAAAATGTATCTTGACTATTGTATAAGAATTGAGGATAGAGTCTGCTTTGTTAATCCTATCTGTTTACCCTTTATGGACGTAGATGTCATTCTTAGTATGAATTGGTTATCGTCTAATCATGTGGTCTTAAACCATTCAGTTAGGACTCTAATTTTTTTTGTCTGATACACCTACCAAAGTTGTTTCTTCTGAGTCTACCTATCTCAATGCTAATCAGGTCAATCATTGTTTGGTAGAAGAAGCTCTGGGATATGATCTTCTTTTCTCATTAGATGTAGAAGTTAAGCAGAACTTAGATAGTATACTTGTGGTGAGGGAATATCTTGAGGTGTTTCTGAGTAACGTAGCCGAGTTGTCACCGAAGAGAGAAATAGAGTTTACTATAGATTTAGTGCCAGGAACAGGACCTATATCTATAGCACCCTATAGGATGACACCTCTAGAGTTAGCAGAGCTCAAGAAATAAATAGAGGATTTGTTGGACAAGCAATTCAAAAGGCCTAGTGTTTCTCTATGGGGAGCACTAGTGTTGCTAGTGAAGAAGAAAGATGGTACCATGAGGTTATGTGTTGACTACAGGCAGTTAAACAAGGTAACCATCAAGAATAAGTATCCTTTTCCTAGAATAGATTATCTTATAGACCAATTAAGAGATGCTTCAGTGTTTTCTAAGATTGATCTAAGATCTGGGTATCATCAAATCAGAGTTAAGAGAGAGGATATCCCTAAGACTGCTTTTAGAACTAGGTATGGGCATTATCAGTATCTTGTTATGTCCTTTGGGTTGACGAATACTCTAGCAGTATTTATGGATTACATGAATAGAGTTTTTAGACCTTTCCTAGACAAGTTTGTGGTAGTGTTTATTAATGACATCCTTATCTATTCAAAGACAAGGGAAGAATACGAGCAGTATATTAGGATAATTTTAGATATCGTTAAAGAAAAGAAATATTTTTCTAAATTGTCCATGTGTGAGTTTTGGCTAATGGAAGTTTAGTTTTTAGGTCATGTTATTTCTAAAGGAGGAATCTCAGTGGACCCTAAGAAAGTTGAAGCAGTGTTGTAGTGGGAGAGACCCACCACGGTGACCGAAATAAGGAGCTTTATAGGCCTGACTGGGTATTACAGAAGGTTTATCAAGAATTTTTCTCAGTTAACACTGCCTTTGACTAGGTTGACTAGAAAGGGTAGTACTTTAGAGTAAACTCGGGATTGTAAGGATAGTTTCCAAGATTTAAAGAAGAGATTAACTAGTACGCCAATGTTGATAATTATGGATCCCCATGAGTATTACCAAGTGGCCTCAATACTCAAGAGGGAGGGTGAATTGAGTATGAAAAACAAGTTCGCAAATCTTTCACAAATCGTTTGATAAACAATTTTCGTTGAAGCTAATTGATGATTAGAGATGATTGGATATAAGAGATAAACACTTTTACTTATAAATGCAATAGCCAAAGGGACCAATATTCAAGTAATTCAATAAAACAGTACTCAATGTAAAGAGAAAGGTTTAGAGAAAACTAACACAATGATTTATTCTGGTTCGATCACCAATCCACTTATGATCTACGTCCAGTCCTCAAGCAACCGCTAGAGATTTTCCACTATTTCTTCAAGCTTCAATAGGTGCTTGATAACCTTTACAACCTTGAGCACTCAACACTTTGGGATACCTCACCTTTGGATCTTGAGTCTCTTCAACTAAGGGATACCTCACCCTTTACACTTTTGGAGGGATGCCTCACCCTCTTTACAAAGCAATATAGATTGATTGAATAAAGCTCTCACTAGAGTAGATGATTACAAATTGAAGCTCTAATATGCTCTCAAAGATTAACCCATGTTTTTCACAAAAACAAAGCAAGAATGGATTTGAGGATTGAATCACGTTTTGAAGTATTGGTAATCAGTTTTTATTTCAAGGTCAACCTCTAATGAAGACCCAACATTGGTATTTATAAGTTTTGCAATAAATGGAGCCGTTGGAGGGTTTTAGCCAAGCATTAAATGCATTTAATATAGCCGTTGGACATTGTCAGGATGCGTGTAATCGATTACACAACAAATGTAATCGATTACATTGTTGTTCCAACGTGTTCTTGGATTTCTGGGCTTTGTGTAATCGATTACATTATTGATGTAATCGATTACATGGCTTCTGACTTGCTTGTAATCGATTACAATATCCATGTAATCGATTACATGACTTCTGTCTTGCTGTGTAGTCGATTACAATATCTATGTAATCGATTACATAACTATTTGAATGTGTTCTTGCCTTTCTGGGCTTATTGTAATTGATTACATTATTGGTGTAATCGATTACATGGCCTCTGACTTGTTTGTAATCGATTACATTGCTCATGTAATCGATTAAAAGGCCTCTGTTTGCTGTGTAATCGATTACAAACATCATGTAATCGATTACATTGGCCTTTGAACACATTTTTCCAGTCCAATAAAGCTTGTAAGCCATTTCTAACACCTCAAGACATTTGATTAAACATAAATCCTTTTATGAGTATTAGATTTAAGATTGAAACTCAAGTTTCTTGAAAAACATGTTTGGCTTTGAATTTTCCCACTTATTTTGAAATGATATATTGAAAAACCATTTGAGAAATCTTGAGAGCATTTAACATTAATGTTCTAAGTCTTATAACTAAATAAACCTCTTGACTTCTTTATTTTGATCTTGATCTCTTCTTTTGCACTTGATCTTCACTTTTGCCTTTGTTATCATCAAAAACCGTTTGACATGCTTTAGGGACATAAGCATTCACATTCTCCCCCTTTTTAATGATGACAAACTGATCATAGGAAAAATAAAGAGTTTTTGCATTTGTATATAACAGAGATTTAGGCACAATGCTCCCCCGGAGTTTATGCATGATATTTAGTTAGATTTTTCATGTTGAAAAGCTTAAGAGCTCAAAAGCTCAATAACTCCCCCGTACACATGCAACCTTAATTAGATTTCATTTTTCATTTCATTTTTCACTATTCTCTCCCCCGTTGGCATTATCAAAAAGACATAAGCATTAAAAAAAAATGGACAGCATTTCAGCTATATTTCATGATTTCCCAAGTATTGCCAAAACAAGAAATCCAAAGAGAATATTCAATCCAACCAATATTCAAAAAGCCAAACATTCAAAGAATATAATCAAAACTGATTCAAGTTCATATATCATTAAAAAAAACATGTGCAATGTAACTTATCAAAACCAGTATAGCCAATAACCAAAAACACCAAAAACGTATACCAATGTTATATAACTGAGTCAACAAGAAAAAATACAATGTAGTCATAAGCAAATAACAATGAGAAACATCAGGGCAATCAACCATGATCACTATCAGTAGCCTCGCTGTCACTGTCTGGATCCGCAGCAATGTTTCCTAGATCAACGTTATCATCGTCGGGCTCAAGATCGTCCTCAGAGTCTAGGAGCTCCTCATTATCAGCAGGGACGCCAAATGGACCAGCAAAGGATAGGGGAACAGGAGAGGCAGAGGATGTGGGAGGTGCAGCAACAGCACTCGGAGGAATATGAGGTCCACTCAGGAGGGATCGAATGAAGGCAAGCTCTTGATCTGAGTAGTCCATCCTCAGCTCAAGGTGATCTATCTTCTGCTCAATGCAATCCATGCGTGTGTCTATAGTAGCGCTCAGGTTTCGTATCTCTTGGAGCAGGAGGTCTAGTGTAGCTGGAGCAGGAGCAGGAGCAGGAGTAGGAGCAGGGGCAGGATGTTAAGCCTCTTCATCATCATCACTGTCCGGATCATGATGGATATGTCCAAAGGTGCCATGGGCAATGTAATGTCACCTATCATCGACTTTGTAGAGCTATAGCTTCTTCAAGGTATGCAAGCTGATGGATTATGGTCCTTTCGAGCTGGTGTCCTTGGACTCCTCATCTAGGGAAATGCGACAATGCTCTAGGATGGCTATTATCAGCATAGCAAATGGGAGAGCAGAGTTTTTCTTTTTCTTTACATCCAACATATGCTCTATAATGTAGTAACCCCAGTTTATTGGTTGCCCAGTGGTTATTGCCCATAGGGACACCACATCATCCTTGAGAACCTGGGAATAATTCTTTCCCCTGGGAATCAACCCCCTGACCAAAAGATAGTGGAGAACCCTGTTCTCCATAGTTAGGCCAGTGGCCATGATTTTCTTTTTGGGATCACTAGGGGGTAATAACTAGTCCTAATCAGTGAAAGAAGAGCAGCCTTATGCTCAAACTCATGACCCCAGATATTGGCATTCCCACAGAAGTTTACTCCATCAGGAGTGAGCTTCGTCAGCTTATACCACTCAGCCATAGTTATCTTGATTTGTTGCTTTTTCACCTAAGATATTAAGCAATCATCTTCAAATTTTAGATTTGCATAAAAAACTCTCACTAGGTTTGGGTAGATAGCCTTCTCTATACTCAGGAAACCCAGCAATCCTAAGTTCTCAATGGTTCTAAAACTCTCCAGAGGTTCACTCTCACAGAAGTTGATGGGAAGATACCTGGGGGAAATAATCTTGCGTAGCTGGAAGTTCTTCCAGAACAACTCAGCTCTCTTCATGGTGCAGAAGTGGCGAGTGAGGTCCAGGCCAGAAATGTTACGTGAAGCACCACCTGAGGACCCACTAATGGCAGCCCCTGTTCTTAGGCGCTTTGAACGATGAGAGGATTTAGCCATTTGATGAGAAAGAGGAGAGTGGGATAAGTGGAAAGTGTTTGGAGATGAGTGAGGAAAGAGAGAGGGATGAGTTTAGGGCAGAGAAGTAGGGATGGTGTTCGTGAGAGGTGATGGGGAGATTTGGGTGAGGGATTGTGATGGGATTTGAGAGATGGGTGTGTGGAGAGGAGTTTTCAAGTTTGAGGGAGGTGAAATGAAGGAATTTGAGGGAGATTTGAGTGAGAAAAGAGAGATTGGGAGGTTTGGGTTGCGTGGGATTAAAGGAGGAAGATGAAGGAGTTGAAGAGTTTATGAGAAATGAGCTCTGCGCGCGTCAGAAACCTTTTATAAAACCCTATGTAATCGATTACATTGGGTTTGTAATCGATTACAAGCGTTCTGGTTCATATGTAATCGATTACATTTTTGGTGTAATCGATTACCATGCTTCTGGGGAACCTTGTAATCGATTACATGGTTGATGTAATCGATTACCTGAGTTCTGAGTTGATTGTAATCGATTACAAAAGTTGTGTAATCGATTACATGCTTGACAGAACCTATGTAATCGATCACAACGGCATTGTAATCGATTACCAGCACACTTTAACTTAGATTTTGCATTCCAATCAGCATAGAATCAAATTTAAACCATTCAAATCAGTTCCAGAGCATCTTAGATCAATTCAAATCATCATGCAAGCATATAATCTAATCATATTATGATTCAAATCACATAATTGTTCAAAATTACTATTTTTACCAAGAATTACACCATTTTTGGTGAAATTATGAGGTTGTTGAGAGTTGCTTGAGAATCTTGGACATGAGGGAGCACCTGCAAAATAACTTAGGGGAAATCTCCAACGCTTAAGTCAATATTGGATTCAAATATGATTAAAAACTCAGAGATTATGCAGCAAAGTGGCATGATTATACAGAAAATCACAAGTTATGCATTAGTTTTAGGATTATACAGCACATAGTTAGTTTATGCATGATTGATCCAATATACCAAGTTCATTTCTTATATAGAAAAATGCTTCTTTTGCTTAGGGTTTAGTGAAAATGTCAGCTAGTTGCTTAGTGGTTTCTACAAATTCAAGCATACAATCACCCTTTTGAACATGGTCTCTAATGAAATGATGTCTTATTTCAATATGTTTAGTCCTAGAATGCAAAATGGGATTTTTGGACAAATTGATTGCACTAGTATATCACATCTTATGGGGATGTGATCAAGTTCAAGATCATAGTCCAAGAGTTGTTGTTTCATCCAAAGGATTTGAGAACAACAACTCCCAGCTACAATATATTCAGCTTCAGCTATAGACAATGCTACACTATTTTGTTTCTTGCTATGCCAAGAAACTAGTGAGCTTCCAAGCAAGTGGCATGTCCCACTAGTGCTCTTCCTATCCATTTTGCATCCAGTAAAATCAGAATCGAAATACCCAATAAGGCTACATGAGGCACCTTTAGGGTACCATAAACCCATTTGTGATGTGTCTATTAGATATTTCATTATTCTTTTAACAGCACTTATGTGTGATTCTTTAGGATTAGCTTGATATCTAGCACACATGCATACACTAAACATTATATCAGGCCTACTTGCAGCGAGATAAAGGAGTAAGCCAATCATACTTCTATATTTTGTAATTTCTACCGATTTACCTCCTTCATCCTTGTCCAAATAGCAAGAGGTGCCCATAGGAGTAGCCATATACTTGGCATTGTCCATTCCAAACTTCTTGATCAGCTCCTTACAATACTTGGATTGGCTTATGAAAGTTCCTTCTCTTGTTTGCTTGATTTGGAGACTAAGGAAGAAGTTGAGCTCACCCATCATGGATATTTCAAACTCACTTTGCATAATATTTGAAAATTCTTTACAAAGAGAGTTGTTAGTAGCTCCAAATATAATGTCATCAACATAGATTTGAACTAGAAGTATGTCATGCATTTTGTGTTTCATGAAAAGGGTAGTGTCAACTTTGCCTCTAGGAAAACTTTTTTCTAAAAGGAATTTGATCAACCTTTCATACCAAGCTCTAGGAGCTTGTTTCAAGCCATACAAGGCCTTTTTCAGTTTAAAAACATGGTTAGGCATTTCAAAATCCTCAAAACCAGGAGGTTGTTCCATTTAAAAAGGCACTTTTGACATCCATTTGATAGAGTTTGAAATCCATGATGCAAGTATATGCAAGTAACATTCTAATGGCCTCTAATCTAGCTACGGGAGCATAAGTTTCTTCATAGTCTATGCCTTCTTCTTGATTATAACCCTTAGCTATAAGCCTAGCTTTGTTTCTTATTATTAAGCCATTTCATCAAGTTTGTTCCTAAAGACCCATTTGGTGCTAATTATAGGATGATCATTGGGCCTTGGAACTAATTCCCAAACTTGATTTCTCTCAAATTGGTTTAGTTCTTCTTGCATGGCCAAGATCCAATGCTCATCATTAATGGCCTCATTTATGTCTTTAGGTTCAACTTGAGAGACAAAGGCTAAGTGATTACATGCATCTCTAAGTGAGTTTCGAGTGAATACCCCTTTTGATACATCACCTATCACTTTGTTGAGAGGGTGATATCTTGAAGTCCTCCATTCCTTGGGTAGATCCAAGATTTCTGAATCTTTTTGCTATGAGTGATCAAGGAGTCTCTCTTCTTGCTTCTTGGACTCATTCTCTTGATTTTTCAAGTGCGTTTTTGCCAAGATTTCTGCAACATCATCAACAAGCTCCTTTCTCGGCTTATTTGGGTTAGTTTTATTAAATGCAACATGTATAGACTCTTCTATGGTCATAGTTCATTTATTATAGACTCTAAAGGCCTTACTATGTATAGAATAGCCAATGAATATTCCCTCATCAGATTTTGCATCAAACTTTCCTAAATTATCTATTCCATTATTCAAGACAAAACATTTACACCCAAAGACATGAAAATGTGACACATTTGGCTTCCTTCCTTTGTACAATTCATATGGGGTTTTCTTTAAGATTGGCCTTATTAGGGCTCTATTCATAACATAACAAGCAGTGTTAACTGCATCCGCCTAAAAATACTTAGGAAGGTTGGCCTCATTGAGCATAGTTCTTATCATTTCCTCTAAAGATCGATTTTTTCTTTCTACAACACCATTTTGTTATGGTGTTCTAGGGGCAGAAAAATTATGCTCAATGCCATGTTCATCACAAAAGGTTTCAAATTCATGATTTTCAAATTCACCACCATGGTCACTTCTTATAGATGCAATACAAAAACCTTTTTCATTTTGGATAATTTTGGCAAGCTTTTTAAATGATTGAAAAGCATCATTTTTGTGGGCTAAGAATAATGTCCATGTAAATCTAGAAAAATCATCCACAATCACCAATGCATAGTTATTCCTACCAAAACTCATAGTTCTAGAGGGCCCAAAAAGATCCATGTGCAAAAGTTGTAAAGGTCTAGAAGTTGAAACCATGTTTTTAGCTTTAAAAGAGACATTTACTTGTTTTCCCTTTTAACATGCATCACAAAGTTTGTCTTTTTCAAATTTGAGCTTTGGAAGACCAATTACTAGTTCTTTAGAAACTAATTTGTTTAAGTGATCCATATGAATGTGAGCAATTCTTCTATGCCATAATCATGAATCATTTTCTTTACTCATAAAGCATTTAACATCATTTGAGGAAATATCATCAAGACTAATCATATATATATTATTGACTCTATGACTAACAAAATTAACTTGCTTATCATCCTTTCCCTCAATTATGCAACAAGAAGAATCAAATATAACTCTATTGCCTTTATCACATAATTGACTAATGTTAAGCAAATTATGTTTAAGTCCTTCAACAAGCAAAATATTATCAATAGATGATGAAGGGATCTTACCAACTTTGCCAATTCGAAGAATCTTCCCTTTGTTGTTATCAACATATGTGACATGACCATGTTTCTTGTGAGTAAGGGAGGAGAACTTGGAGCCATCACCGGTCATGTGCTTGGAGCAACCACTATCAAGATACTTACTTGAGCTCTTGGTCTTCAAGCACACCTACAACACACATTCAAGTTTTAACCTTTGGTACCCAAATTGTCTTGGGTCCTTGTGTGTTAGAGTTAGACATGGTGCCTTTAGGAACCCAAACCCTTTTTATTCCAACTTTGGTGTTTATGTTCTTTCTAACATTGCAAGTGGATGCACTATGCCATTTCTTACCACAGTGAAAACATTTAACAAAGGGACTACTTGAAGTATTTGAGGAAATAAAGAAATTCGTATAAGACTTTTGATGGTTATTTGGATTAAATCCCAAACCGACTTTTTGAAAAACACATTTTTGTTTTCCTAACAACACATTCAAGTTGTCTCTTCCAAAAGTGAATTTTGCAAGAGTATTGTTCAAGTCTTCAATTTCTTTTTCAAATGCTTTGCATGATGAACAACGTAATGATATGGATGTGTTATCATGTGAGGAACAAGTCATGCATAATGAATCAGCATTAATAAGTCCTAAGGTCTCATTTTCAATCTTAAGCTTATTTATCTCCTTACTTAAAATAGAAACTTTGTTTACCAATAAGGAAATTATTTTATTAGAGGACAAAATCATTTTTGTGAGCCTCAAAGATTCATCATGCAATTCTTGAAAAGCATCTTGCAATTCATCATATGAAGGTAGAGATTCTGAGTTAGAAGAAGTTACCTCAGTGTCGCTCTCTTCACTTTCTTCTCCTTGAGCCATAAGACAAAGATGAGCTTATTCATTCTCTGAACTATCGGAAGAGCTTAAGTCATTATCCTCCCAAGCTATGTACACTAACAAGAGAAGGAGACCTCTTGAGTTTGATGAGGGTGATCGTGTCTTTTCAAGAGCTACTCCTACAACAAAGATTGGTAGAGCATTGAAAACTAGAAAGTTAAATCCTCGTTTTCTTGGTCCCTACCAAACTCTGAAGAAAGTTGGACTCGTAGCTTACTAGATAGCCCTTCCTCCCAATTTTCTTAACCTTCATGATGTTTTTCATGTGTCTCAATTGAGAAAGTATAATCCAGATGCTTTGCATATCATAGAACATGAATCTGTACAGTTAAGATATGATTTGTCTTATAATGTACAACTAGTAAGGATCATGGACAGAGGGGTTAAAGAGCTTAGAGGTAAGCCGATTCCTCTAGTGAAGGTTTTAAGGGGTGACAATGACACTGAGGAGGCTACTTGGGAGCTAGAGTCCCACTTACAGCAGGACTTGCTAGAGTTGTTCCTAGCAGGTAAGTAATTTTGGGCTCAAAATTTTTGAAAAAATGGGAGAAATGTAATACCCTGAATGATATGTTAGACTTGTGTATGTGTTCAAAAGGTAGCATATGACTTGCTTAACATGTATGTTTAATTTTGTGATATACAGAGTTAGTTTAAGCACTTAATTGTAACTCTGAAGGTAAAAAGTAGCTTAAAATGACTCAGATAATAGCATAAATTGCTTAGATAAGGGAAATAAATATGGATAATTTATTTCTAGGTCACAAATGTATGAAACAAGATGTAGTTAAAGTTTCATGGAAATTTGAGTTACTTTGGAATTTTTAGGTATACTAGTTGTGCATTTTATGTTGGATTGACTAGTAACAGATATGAAGAAATAAGATAATGATGAAATAACAAGATTTTTAATGAATCTTAATATTTATTTCAAAGTTATTGAAAGTTAAAAATTTTGATTTAGCTAAATCTAAGTTTTTTTAGTAGATCAAGATTTATTAGTGTACGGCCTTACAGGCCTTATAAGTTAAATGATCCTTTGCATTTCCTCATTCATGATTCTTTGCTCCAAAAACAAAAGCCGAAACTGTGAAAGAAGAAAGGGAAGAAGAGGAAGGAAAGATCAAGGAGGAGTAAAAGAAAAAGAGGAAAGCTAAAGGGAAGGATAAAGTTTGAGAAAGCTTGAATCTACATCTCAGCTGCCAAAGGTAAGGGATTTAGAGTTCTTGCACTTCTATTCTTCATTTTCTCCATGGATGCACCTTTGGTGCATAGTAGGTCAAAATGATTTCTAGAGGTGTTTGATGTGTTTTAATTGCTTGGATGTATTTCAATGGGTGCTTATGACTTGTTCATATCTTAAGTTTAAGTTAGAAACTTAAAACATCTTATTTAGATCATTGATGCCCAAAAAAGGAGTTTAGGTCAAAGTATGTGTGATTTGGTGCTTGAATCCAAAATTAGTATTTCACGTTAGTGATTGATGATTCCTATGTGTTAATGAACTAATTAGGGGCTTAGGATCACCTAGAAACTATTTTGGAATGACCAAATCTCATGAAGAAATCCAATGGAATAGTACACGATTCTGTAGAATTCTACAGAACCCAATTTCTATTGTGCGCGCTGTGGCATGAGGAAGCCATACCGAGGCATGAGGTTGAATTTGTTACGTACACCTTAGCGTGGTGAAGGTCACACCGAGGCGTGAGGTGCATCAATATAGAACCCGAGAGCAGGGCACCGAGGCGTGAGCCCCTGAACCTCTAAAAATGTCATTTTTGATGTTTAGAAGTTCTTTTCTAGTTGGAATCATTTGTATATGTTTCCTAAAGTGTGTTAAGACACAAATAGGTATAATTTCAGGAGAAGAAATGTTACCTAGCATGTATGATAAAGTCTAAACCTTTGAGCATTCAAGAGTAATGGTATGCCTTAGGTAAACATCTAGCACCTTAGGCCACTTTTGTGCTAATATGTATCACTTGAGAGTAATGAGTGATGATATGGCATTTTAGATGTATGTATGAAGGATGTTCTAGTAGTATTGATCTTTGTAAGTATCCTTTGATGTTGTACACCATCATTTAGGCCAAGGGAGATAAGTGGGGAGTCCAAAAGGTTATCTTGAACAAGGATTCAGCCTGAACTTCTCGATAGTGCTAGGATATGTGTAATGTGAGGATGAGTTTTCCCTCTATTTACCACAAGATAGTACATTTAGCCAGTAATCCTAGTTGAACATCTTGGTTCTAGGTTAGACTAAGTATGTATGTATGAATGTATGTTAACTTGGTATCTTTAGTTACTAAAGTATAACCTTGTAGATGCTTTAAACATATCTTATTTAGCATGTATTAAGATTATGTTTATTATGATATATATGACAGGTTTTGGTTTACTTATACTGAGAATTGTTGATTCTCACCCCACTGTGTTACCTTGTAATTCCAGGTGAGAGTTCTTCCAAGAACAAGAAGAAAAAGGAAGCTAAAGAGTAGAATAGTTCTAGTCTTAGTAGTTATGTTATAACTGTTGTACCTTTTAGTTCTTCTTTTGTAATGTAAAGAATTATGTAATACTACAAGCCTTTACTAAGGCTAATGTTCTATATGTATATATGCATGTTTGCTATGAGTTTTATGCTTTCCGCATTTCATATGGCTCTTTATAATGTTTCCAATGAACATTATGGATATATGGTCATGTTATTATGTATGTAGTGATGTTGTAATGTTGTTTATCTCTTTAAATGCTATTTATACCGAGATATCAGGATTAGGATGTTACACCAGCTAGTTACCATAATTAACTAGTGTCCTATACCAATGTTATTGAGCTTCTATAACCCTGTCCATTAGGTTGGAGAGAATATTACAATTGTCCCCCCCTTTTTATAAATTTTGTCCTCAAAATTTGCTTACCTCATTCAAAAAGCCCTGGATGATCTTTTATCATATGGGATTCAAGCTCCCATATGGCCTCTTCTGAGTCACCTCCCTCCTATAGTACCTTTACCAAAGGAATTTATTTCCCTCTGAGTTCTTTCACAGCCCTATCCATGATCCTTAACCATATAAGTTAAATCATCTTTTGTCTATATTGATTCATTTTCCAAAATGTATGATAGAATCAGGTTATACTTTTGAAGTTGGGAAACATGGAAAATATTATGGACGTTTGACAAACTAGGGGGCAAGGCTATTTGGTAAGCAACAGACCTGACTCTTTTCAAGATCTGAAAAGAACCAAGAAACCGAGGGTTCAACTTTCTGGTTTTGATAGCCCTACCAATTCCCATAGTAGGAGTGACTCTGAGGAATACATGTTCTCCTTCATTGAATTCCAAAGGTTTTCTTCTCTCATTTGCATAACTTTTCTGTTTACTTTGGGATGTTAACATCCTATCCCTGACCACTTTGATCCGCTCTATGCTTTTCTGTACTAAGTCTGGTCCTAGGATAGTCTATTCCCCTGCTTCATACTAACATAAGGGTGATCTACATTTTCTACCATACAAGGCTTCATAAGGTGTCATTCATATACTAGTATGATAATTGCTGTTGTAGGCAAACTCTATAAGGGGTAAAAACTTATCCCAACTTCCCTATTGGTCTAGCACACATGCTCTCAACATATCTTGAAAAGTTTGGATGGTTCTCTCAGTTTGGCCATCTGTCTATGGATGGTAGGCTGTGCTAAACCTCAACTTTGTCCCAAATGCTTTTTGCAAGGATCCCTAAAATCTAGAGGTGAATCTAGGATCTCTATCTGATATTATGCTAGAGGGGATTCCATGCAATCTAACTATCTCTTGGAGATACAACTAGGCTAATCTATCTAATGGCTAGTTAGCCTTTGTGGCTAAAAAGTGTGTAGATTTTGTCAACCTGTCCACTATAACTCAAATCGCATCATGGCCTGACTGTGTCCTTAGCAATCCCATCACAAAATCCATTGATATAATTTCCTATTTCCACTCGAGAATTTCCAAGGATTGAAGAAGCCATGAAGGTCTTTGGTTTTCTATTTTCACCTTTTGACAAACTAAACATTTGGACACATACTCAACTATATCTCCTTTCATGTTTGGCCACCAAAACATCTTTTTGAGGTCATGATACATCTTTGTGGCTCTGAGATGGATGGTATATCTACTCTTATGGGCTTCCTCTAAAATCTTTTCTTTGATTTCATTTTCTCTTAGAACACAAAGTTTATCTCAAAACATAAGTGTCCCATCATGAACCCTCTTGAAATCCTTTTTTCTTTCCCAACTGGATCTAATCATCAATTAACTTTAAAGCTTCATCTTCCTCTTGAGCTTCTCTAATTTGAGCCATCAAATCATTCTGAATCTTTAATCTCTTTAAACAAAGACTATGTGGTAACACAGTCATTACCAGACTCAAATATCTGAAGCTCTCAAGGAATTCTATCTCTTGTACCATCATTTGGAACACATGCAGAAGTTTTCAGCTAAGTGCATTGACCACAACATTGGCCTTACCCAAATGATACTTCAATTCAAAGTCATAATCTTTAAGAAACTCCATCCACCTCCTTTGCCTCATATTCAACTCTTTTTAATCAAAAAGGTATTTCAAACTTTTGTGATCACTAAAGACCTCAAACTTGACCTCATACAAATAATGCCTCCATATCTTCACAGCAAACACAACTGCTACTAGTTCCAAGTCATGGGTTGGTTAGTTTTCTTCATGGGGTCTTAGCTGCCTAGAAGCAAAAGCAACTACTCATTTATTTTGCATCAAGACACAACCTAATTCATTTTTCAAAGCATCACAATAAATCTCAAAGTTTTCTTGTAGGTCTGGAATCACTAGCACGAGTGTGGTGGTCAAATTCTTTTTCAACTCTTGGAAAGTATGTTCACATTTCTGGGTCCTCTCAAAAGTGCTGCCCTTCCTAGTCAACCTAGTTAAAGGCAAAGCTATCTAGGAAAAATCCTTTATGAATCTTTTGTAATACCCAGCTAGACCTACGAAACTCTTAATGTAAGTTACGGTGGTAGGTCTCTCGCATCGCAACACTGCTTCTATCTTATTGGGATCTATAAATATCCCCTCTATAGAGAACATATGTCCAAAAAATTGCACCTCCTTCATCCAAAACTCACATTTTGACAACTTAGCAATCAACTTTTTTTCTTTTAGAATTTCTAGAACCACCCTAAGATGTTCCTCAGTTGTCTTTGAATAAATAAGAATATCATTTATAAAGACAACCACAAATTTATTAAGGCATGGTCTAAAAATCTTGTTCATATAATCCATAAAAATGGCAGGTGCATTTGTTAGACCAAAGGACATTACAAAGTACTCATAGTGCCCATACCTGGTCCTAAAGGCAGTCTTAGGAATATCTTCTTTCTCTGACCCTAATTTAATGGTATCTTAACCTTAAGGTAATCTTTGAAAACACTACAGCTCCTCTCAACTAGTCCATCAAATCATCTATCCTAGGAAGTGGGTATTTATTCTTAATTGTGACCTTATTCAATTGTCCATAGTCCACACATAGTCTCATGCTGCCATCCTTCTTCTTCACCAAGAGCACAGGGGCTCCCCAAAGTGAGATACTAGGCTGAATAAACTTCCTATCCAATAACTCTTCTATTTGTGTCTTAAGCTCAGATAGTTCTATAGGGGACATCTTATACGGTGGTATGGAGATAGGCCCTGTTCTTGGCACTAGGTCTATAGCGAACTCAATCTCTCTCTCTAGGGAAACCTCCAGTTACTCACTCACAACAGGTATACTCTCTAAACTTTGTTCCCATTTGGAATTCAATGAAAAGAAGAGAACATAACCTTGAGCTCCTTCTACTCGATAGTTGATAACTTGGTTGGCACTCAGATATATCAATTCAGAAGATAGGTTTGTAGATGGAATGTCTGACAATAACACTAAGGTTTTATCTAAACAATTCAAAACAACATGGTTTGCTGACAACCAGTCCATGCACAAAATAATGTCTAAATCAATAAGGGGTAAACATATAAGATTTACTAGGAAGTTTCTATTTTCAAAAGTTACACCACAATTTAGACATTCTTTAGAAGTTTTTACAGGTTTTACTGTAGGAATTGAAACTATCAAGTTATAAAGGAGGTCAGAAACAGGAAAATCCAACATCCTCACATAATCATAAGAAACAAAAGAGTAAGAAGCTCCAAAATCATACAGTACATTTAAAAGTGTATTTTTAATAATACACTTACCCTGTATTAGATTAGGAGATTGAGCCACTGCTTTGCCACTCAAAGTGAAAACTTTTCCTTCGGTTAAGGGTCTGGGAGTTACTATTTTTTGCCTCTGGGGACAGTTCCTAACATGGTGTCCCTTTTTGCCATAGTTGAAGCACTCCATCTGATCAATCCAGCATGGTTTGTCACCATGGTACCCCTCACATTTTGGACATTGAGGTCCTCTATCTTCTATCTGGAGTTGTTTCCCTTTTCCTTGCCGGTTCTTGAATTTGGAGAACTTATTTTTAGAGTCCTCATCTATCTTTTTCCTAATCTAAAAGCCTTGAGAATTTTGCTCCTGTTATGGCTTTAACGGTGGTCTCGAGCTTTTTGACTCTACTATTCTGCATTTATCCACTAAAGTTTGGAAATCTCTAATCTTAAGAGGCCTCATCATATTTCTCACCTCCTCTCTTAACCCAGACTCAAAGTTTACACACTTCCAGCTTTCATCTGGATTATGCTGGAAGTAAGAAGGAAACTTTGACTGTCATGTATATATTGTCCCACTGACACGTTTCCTTGCTCCAACTTAAAGAATTCTGATTATTTCACTTCTTGCAGGTTCCTTGAAAAGTATTTATCCAAGAAAATTATCTTAAATATTTTCCAAGTTATTTGTATTCCAACTGCTTCCTTTATTTTTCTCATGTCATTCCACAAATATTCAGCTTCCCCTTGCAACATGAAGGAAGCAAAAGACACCCTCTAGCCATCAGTGCATCTCATCACTACAAAGATCTTCTCCAACTCTCTTAACCATCCCTCTGCCTTAGCTGGATCATAGTCTCCCTGGAATGATGGAGGGTTGGTCTTCCTAAACTTGAAAGGTCATTGAAACCTTGATTTGTCACGACCGGTGCTTCATCCTCTTGTTGTGGATGGGGGTTATTACTCATCCTTTCTAGAACTCTGTTAGTGACCATTGTTTGCTCCCTCTTGGCTACAACTATCTCTCTTTGTTCCCTCATAACAACTGTCATCCCTCTAAACATCTTCATCATATC
Source organism: Ormosia semicastrata (assembly GCA_029884595.1). NCBI lineage: Eukaryota > Viridiplantae > Streptophyta > Magnoliopsida > Fabales > Fabaceae > Ormosia > Ormosia semicastrata. Next base: position 36,287,850 of record JAQQTO010000060.1, on the reverse strand, counting down.
TGCCATGCTATCACTGGCAGATGCTCTATCTCCTCACATATGCCTGGATGATGCCATAGTCTCCTGTACACGCAGAACATCCATATTGAGTTGATCGGGCTCAATTCTTATGTCATAGTGCAATAGTAACCATAACATACATATACAAGGCTATCATGCAATTCTATCCATACATCTCATTATCAAGATAAGAAAATGCATAACATTCATGGTAAAGCATAGCTAGTCCATACCTGAGCTTAACATGATGACCTGCTCTGATACTAAAATGTAACATCCTACTACTAATACTAATGACATATTTGGAATTATGCATTAGCAATCATATTAGAGTACGTCACTTTGATCAATATCAAATTTTTTGAAGAAGTATATATAAATTTAATATACAAAATATGAGCCTGATGCAGAAATATATATTACATAACAATAGAACTGTGTTATACATAATGGATACATCAAAATATATGAAATACATCGTATGCTACTAAGGCACCAAAAATGGTATACAACCATATACATCAGTCAAATAAAAAAGAAGCAAAAAATCTAAAAGATCAGGCTCCTCTTTGCCTCTATAATCTACATGAGGACTTACTGGAATCATTATGGAAATCAAAGAAATGGGATAAGAATGTCACAATTCTCCGTAATCATTTTAAAATCGTGTCATAAAAATCATTCCAGCTATTTCAAGGAAAAATCATTACAAATCATTAATATATAATAAGTAAAAAGGTGGCTAAAGCCAAAAATAAGTCCTTTCTCTTCCCGAAATAGAGATTCATTTTATGTAAATTATAAAAAATCATTTGAAGTCAAGAAACCATTAAGTCTCATCACAATCTTATTATCAATCAAGAAATCCATTCATAATAGGCTTATACAATAAGCTATCTCATAATGGTCATTTATCAAATTGGTATGGAGGGAATTATTTGTCCTCATAATATGGTTCACTTGGTAGTAGCCTACTTTCAAGTTAGTGCACTTCAACCTATTTATGACAATCTATTTGCCACATAGAGATACTCCGAGTAAACCATAACTTATAAGGGAATTATCCGTCCTCATTCCAGAGTTATGAGTAGTGAGGGAATTATCCATCATCAACTATTTGTTAGATGTAACACCCCAAAATTCCTTTTTCGTTATTTGTGTTTTTATATGATTTTTGTGATTTTTATGAATTGTTTACTTTATTTTGATTATTTTATTGTTATTTTTGGCCTTCTGTGTGTTTAAGGTAGTGCCAGAAAAATAAAAAATTTTTGAGACCGGAAAATTTTTGACTATTCACACGAGGCTGGGGGAGCTTACTAAACCCGAAATTGGAAATAAATTTTGAAATTTTTCTTTTTCTGAGATTTTATCTGACTGATAAAATCTAGGTACGTTCTATTATCCATTGGATAATAAATAATGGTTTTGTTAGCAGTAGCCTTTGTCTATTGGATAATAACTACCGGTAAATATCTAGTTAGATGACTAGTTGTGAACCTAGTCATAACCTTTTATCTTTTCTTTTCATGACTTACTTGTTTTTGACCCAATGGGAAGAAAGCTTCCAAGACAAGCTTGGAGGAAGGCTTCCTAAACAAGCTTGGAGTGAATCTTGTAGGAGTAGCCTTGTCCAAAAATACCTTTGATGGCCCACGACCAAGGGAGCTTCTAGGAGAAGCTTTGTCACCAAAAATAGTTTCTTATCTCTCTTAAGCTTTTCTTGTTTTGTTTTTGAGAAACAATACACCAAAACTCTCTCTTTTTCTCTCCTTTGTTAGTCACGTCCAACATCTCTCCTTCACCCTTCAATCTTGATCAATTCTAAACAACCTTATTTCTTGAATCTAAACACCTTTTTAAGACACTTTCTTGTTGTGAGTTTCTTCAAAATCATCCATTTTCAACCTCTTTCTTGAAGCTTGAAGTTTGAAGGTTCTAGGTGAAGTTTCTCATCTTCATTTCTAAGTTTTATTCTTAACCTCTAGACCAATATCTTGATTCATGGTCATCTTGTTTCAAGCCCTAGATGTTGATGCTTGTATGTTTGTTTTGTTTTAAGGATCTTTCTGGAGGGAGAAGCTTTTTCAAGAGGACATCATGGAGCTTTGATCATCATCTAAGGTAAGAGGGAGATTAACCTCATCAACCATCTTGGTGGTGAGGAACAAATTTGTGTTTTGTTGGTGAAAAATCCATGTGAGGATTTATTCACTTGGTTGTGTGTATTTTTGTGATTTATGTTTGTTTGGCTATATGTGATTATATGATTTTATGATATGTATGAAATTGCTATTGTATGAATTGATGATTGAAATGCTTTACATGCTTTGAATTATGTGTAAAAGGCAAGTTTTTTAGTTCCAAAGAATGCTATGGCTCATGACCATTTGGCCTAAATTAAGATATTCGAGGCAAAAATGTTTTATTAATTGAAAACTTAGATGATTAGGGGACTAGAATAGGATTTAAGGATTCACAAATTAAAAAGAAGATGAACAAAGTTTGTTATTTAAAAAATTAAATTTTGATAATGGAAATAAGTTTTTGAAGGATGATTTGACAATTAAAGTATTTTATTTAAGGGAGTTTTTAGTAATCGTAAAGGAAAATGTTTCAAAATGTCTATGCAATTGAAAAATGGTGTAAAGATGTTACGTGGTTTTGTGACGTAACAAGAAGTGTTGCACATTTGTGATAAAATAGTGAAAATGCTTCACATTTTGAGAAAAATAATAATTTTACTGCCGGGCCGACGTACTAGACCCGGAGATATTAGTTGATGGCTTAACCCAGTGGTGGTTTGTTTTTCATGGAATTTATGCAATTAATGTTATTGATTTATTTGAATCATGTGATAATGCATTGTGAAAGTCATGGTGACTTTGTTGTTAATATTGTATGCCTAGGAGATGAATTACACTTTTGTGCGGGTGCAAATTGCGTAGTGAAGGTCTATGAATGACCTAGGAGGTGTCGGGGCGTAGGTATCCCATAAGTGGCCAGTTAGTAGCTCTACAGGGCCATAGTGACTGTGCAATGCACTGACGATCTCGACGAGACACTATTCCTATTCCTGATCCGGTGTAGAATGTCTTGTATAAGCTAAGATGCGTACGCTGATATATTTGAAAGCACTTGATTTGAGGCTAACGATATACAGACATGACTCCCCGATCATTCTCTCCAATGTTTGGTTTTAGCTCTATGGAGTAGCGGTTAGTTCATTGTGCATTTGCAAAATCATTGGACATGTTATTGTGATATATATATACATTGATGAATTATCTGCTGATAAATATCATGACTGTAATTGTTAACTCTGTACTATGTGACTTTATTGTTATTACTGTTCTATCTCTTTATGGTTTTGTTCTATCTGTTCTGTTTTATGTTTATGCTCTGTGAAGGCTATGATGGTGATGAGGAGAGATCTGTTGGGTTATGTTAGAGTGCAGTTTCTTGGAGGCACTGATGCTTGGCGTATCCATTTGGATACGGAGCGGATAGAGTACTATAGAGATATTACTCTATCCTTGAGTAGGGCCCACTGTGGGGTTACTACTTTTTCTTTTTCTGCTACTGTTTATCTAGAGTTTCATATGCTTATAAAGGATTTGTGGAGTGATCTTCACTATTCTCTTAGGGAGGATTCCGAGATATCTTCTGCTCAGACTCCCTTTTATCGATATATTCCCTAGCTAAGGAATTAGTCTAATAAGGATCTTGAGGGGGATCCGGAGGAAGATCCAGTGGAAGACCCTTCCCTTAGGTGTAATGAACTTTGGCCAATTTAAGTTTGTTTTGATATGTTGTAATTATGTCCTTTTGGTATGTAAGTATTATGTACTTTTGTTTTCAGTAAACTATGTATATATGTGGTGTGTATTATTCAGTTCTCTATATCTTGTATTTATTTTTGTTCTGTTAAGTTTATGTTATCCACAAAAAGAAATTTTAAAGCCCGTATCTTATAATATTAAATCTTAATTATGACTTGGGTAAAGTTTTAAGAATAAAGTTTTAAAATAAAAGGTTGGTTTGAAATATAATTCCCTTCAGAGGGTGTTACATTAGGGAGGGTATCATCCTTCTTCACACTATCTCTAATCCAGGAATGCCATAAGTAGAGAGGGAACTATTTGTCCTCAACTACATTTCATACAAGGAGGACTTAAGTAAAGAGGGAGGTAATTATCCGTCCCTAACCTCAATATCTCAGGTGGTAAAGGAATATCCTTCCTCAACCACCATTTCTAAGTCTCTCCCTAGGACCAAGGAAATCCTAAATAATGGGTTACTCATGAAAATCAGTCATTATCTCAATCATCATTCTCAACATACAAGTAATAAGATATTTCATCATATCATCTCATGTCATAGCATATTACATCAATATCTCATCAATCATGCACTAGAATGCTCCATTATATCATCTCATATAATGGCATCATTCATTTTATATCAAAGATCATGTAATTAGAATTTCATAAATACAAAGTGATCAATTCTTATATGAGATACCCCAACTAGTATCTTAATACTCTTTGAAAAGCATGTATAAGCAAATCCAACAAGTAGAGGATTTTATTTTATCAAAATAATCAACTTGGGAAATTCTGCTTTAGGTGCCTAGGCACTGGGATGGCAGAGAACTGCTCATTTCGTTCTAACCACTAGCACTGGGTAGTGAGCATTGGGAGCTCAGGTGCCCAAACACCAGAGATGTTGCTCTGTTTTTCCCAAGCACTCAGCCCTAGCGCTCAAGCGCTACACGGGCACTCAAGTGCTCCACACTGGGTGCTTAGACACCCTGTGCGCATCTTGAAGCATCATGTTTGTACGTTTTGGGCATCTAGGCGCCAGAGCACCAAAAAGCAAAAAAAAAAAAAATCCATTCCTCTATTCTTCCAAACTAAATTCCAACCCAAGCCAAAACATTAAACATCAACAACAACATCAAATGCATTATATTCGAGCATCCAAAACATTTTTAAATCAACAAATCAAATATGGGTTTCAACCCATTTTCAAATCTCAAAGTTTCTCAAGAATCAAAAATCAAGGTTAGAATCTTTAACTCATCTATACTATATATAATTAAAAGTCATTTGAGGAAAGTATTGACAAGTGTCAATTTCTGATAGCTTTTTTTTCCTACTAAAAGTTGCACATTTCTATTCTTAGTAACCTTTTCATTTTAATTTTAGTTATTTTTTAATTTTTAATTTTTAATTATTTATTGTTTATGCCATATAACTGTACACCATAACAAAAAATAGCTTCTTAAAGAAGCTTGAAATCAATCACATTCATTTATTCCACTATCTCTTTTTTATCATACTGACCACCTAACTTTATTTAATAAACTTTTTATTTCCAAAGCGTTTTAAAATCCACTACCATGTTTTTGAGTTTATTTATTCTACTATCTCTTTTTTATCAAACTAACCCCCTAACTTATTTAATAAACTTTTTATTTCCAAAGCGTTTTAAAATCCACTACTATGTTTTTTAGTTTTTGAATTTCAAAATTTAAACTCTGAAAAAGATCTTTCATGTATTAATTTTTCTTTATTGCATTAGACAAGCCTTTTATTCACCCATTTATTTTGGTTCTTTAATTCTTATTCCTATACTCATTCATTCTTCAGCCCTCTCTTTATTCTCCCTTCTTAATTCGCATGCTAATTTTGTTGTTCAATTTCATAATTGAAATCGCAAAGCCTCTCTCTTAATGACAGACCCTTCCGAGGAGGCTGCTTACATCAAGAAGCTCTGACCAACTCAACAATGCCAAAGACAAGTCTCGGGTCATAGCTTGATACTGATACTAAACCCTCTCATTGTCCCAATCCTCAAGTTTGTTCTTTTTTCTCATTTTTGAATTCTACAATACAAAGGATATACTCAAGGACTATAGCCTATAAGGCAAGAAGCATGCTTTTCATTGACCCTTCTTCTGCCTGCTTTTCTTCTTCCCTAAGACACTCTTTTTCTATGATTTGCATCGTCGAAGCAACTGCCTAGAAATTGCAATGATCGGAGATTCCAGCCAATTTCCTGAAATGGGGTTCACTTGGATTTTACAAGACATTAAGGTTCGCCACTGGGTTCATCCTTTTGAAACCAAAGCCCTTGGATTCTATTGTTGATGCTCTTTCTCTTTCCTGCTGTTATGACTCTGTGTTTCCTTCGCTTAATCACTAATCATATGCATATGTTATTTGCAGGCTATTTGATGGTGTTCTAGTTGATTGGTTATGATTTCCAACAAGTTTGAAACCCTAAATTTTTGTCTATAATTTTTTGCCTATAAATGGATTTTTGAATGCAAATGGTTTGTAGTTTCTTAAGGTTGTGTGTTCTTTCCTTCTTATTTTTTGCCGTATATTGCATAATATTCCTTTCTCTGATTCGTTCCTTTTTTCTATGTTTTATGCATTTGTGTATTAATGCTTTGGAAAAAATCACTTCGGTAAAGGCCAGTAAGGGAATATTGATGGTGAAGGTTTGCATGGTTCGGCAATGATAAAATTGGGCCTTTTTTTATTCTGAACTGAGACGTTGGGTTAATTTGGAGTGAAAGTCCCTGTTCCTAGTGAAAAACCCTTACATACTGCTTTCCATTTCACTTTTCTCCTAACCCCTCAAATGTACTCATATCTCTAACCTTTTTTTTTCTTTAATGTCACTTTTAGGCATTTTGTCAAGCAATTTTTGTTCAAGATTTTAATGGAATTTTTGCTTCAAAAGCTCATTAAACAAGAGAGGGCATGAGCACGAAATGTTAGTATGAATGTGTTTATAAATGGATTTTTATAATTTACTTCATTACTTTTTTTTGTATTTGTGTAGCATGTCCCTGTTTGCTTCGTTCATAGCTGCCTCAATTTGAAGCTAAAAACAACAACTTTGGTCACAACAATCAATAGGTGAAGGGTGTGTGGATTCGAGTTTGGCAGTAGTGGTGTTCTCTTATGGGGTGAGGGCCATCCAGGATGGTGATGGGTTTTGGGTGGTTGGGAGAGTGAGATTAAGGTGTTTCTTCATCGGCCATTGGCGGTGTTCTTTGTAACACCTTTGTGGGGATGTCACATTTACGAATGCAATAAAATAAAATAAAATAAACTCTTACCCAAGTTGTAAAACATTTGATACTTAAATAATATTTGTGGTAAATTTTTTTTCCTTTTATAATTATGGCATTAAATAAAATAACATGAAACACGAAATATAACAAACATAACCACACTGTAGTATACATATGAGTTTTTCTTTAGTACATACGTAATTTACAACTACAAGTATTTAACAAAGCAATAAAAGATAACATAAAACTAAGACATAGTATTGCCCAAGTGCATCTCGATAGATATCTAACCCTCCGATGGATCATCCTCCAGAAAGACCATCGAAAAGTTCACATCTTGGAGATCTCACAGCACTACGGACACGGGTCCGAGCTGTTGACTCGCTACTGAGCTCACTAGGTGCATGGAATATTCCCTGCCAGTAACGCCTAAGAGTCAGCGGCAACTCTAGATGCAAATATAACATAGTAGTGAATATGACCTCTCCATCATACTCTCTACATAGGGACATAGTCAAACGTCCCACATAAGCAACTGTTCCTCTATCTACTCGCATACGCCAGGCCTCAGAACCTCCGTGAAACTCAAGTCTCACAAACCCGAAGAATCCTGGCAACGCCATGATCTTAAGATCAGGCTTGATGATCATTGTGATCTACCGGCTCCTCTTTCTCGTATAGCTCGCCCGGCTGTCGCTCTTCTGGATACTGTATCTCAAGAGGCTGATCCTCTTCTTCCTCAAACTCTTTACGAAAATAATATAATAATATCGAGAAAACATATAGAGAAGTGAGACAATCTACATCACTACCCGCATGACAATAAAGAAAACGACAATACAAAATAATTATCACAACAGTGCATACCAATATATCATGCATAATTATAATAAAATAATACATATCATTATATCATATGCAATATTGAAAAGCAATAAATCATACATTTTATTACAGATTATGGTAAGCAGTAAAATGCAGATAATGCATGAACACACACTGACTTGTTCTTACTCCTTGGAGCTAAACACGGATATCTGAGAGAATAATCCAGATAGAAACTAAGAATACTTTATGGCTGCCCAACCAAACTATTGCACTGTCAAACATCGTGTCTATAGTCCACAGTCCAAACATCGTGTAGTAGTACACAGTCAATACACTGTGCGCTACAGGCATAGTACATAATAGTCTCCTCAAGATCCTGACTAAGAATAGTGCTTGTCAAGATCATTAGTGTGTTGCTCGTTACCACGGCCCAGAGGAGCAACCCACTGTCCCCATGTGGAATTCTCCGCATACTAACGCCTCCAAGTTCATAAATGAACCACACTATGCTTATCACACCAAAACACAATGTAATTCGCCTCATCAATCAATCACCAATTATAAACCAAATTGGCACAACACTCTAAGCATGATCTAAAATTATAAAAATACCCTTATTATCCAAATTTTACCATAATTATGAAAATACCCTTAGTCATAAAATACCAAAGTATAGTATGTCCCACTTGACAGTACTATATCACAATATGTCTGGGTCCACCACTTTGGCCCGACAGCAAAACTCACTGTATTGTTCAATCGTGTAGGAATTTTATCGCATTTTCATAATCTCATCATTTTCACAAACGTTTTTAAATCGCGTAAACATATTTTGACATTTTTAAATATCACAAAATGTTTTTAAATCATTTTCTCAATCGCGTAAGATTTTTAATTTGTTTTCTTAACCGAATAACTTAAAATCATAATTTTAAATATGTGTAGACTATATCTAGTACATTTTAAAATACGTAGAGTAATTTCCTTGTGTTATAAATATAGTATGGAATCTTTTCATTTTATTCGCTTGATTTTAGTAAATTTCGGCAGCATTTTGCCTATAAAATCAGTATAAGGTATTTTTGACGTTTTTAACTAAATATAGTTCATTTTATTTTTACCCAATAATTATGCTTTGAAACTCGCTAACGCGCTTCAAAATTTATAAAATGAGCTCTACGTTAGTATTTTTCAAGCGTTTGCTTTATTTCTTACTTAAACTAAATTCTGCTACTTTAGAATTCTAGGACTGAATTTATTCTTTTTATTTTCTCAACGATTTATTGGAATCAATTTATTTTATAAATCCATTATCTAACCTATTTTAGAAAATAAAATAGCATGTTGGCTAAAATCAAAAATAAATTGGCATTCAATTATACACTAAATGGCATGTTGGACATAATTAATCAAAATTATTCTTAAATCCATTATTTCACTTAGATCCTTTAAATCGGTGATTTAGAAAATTGCTGAGAACATTTTGGTTCTCTGTTTGATGTAAGGCCGTGAGCCTCATTCTGTGTTCTTTGGAACACTCATGCAAATCATTACATGCTATTCACATCCTACTTTAATAATTATACAATTATAAACACATGCAATTATATAATCATATACAATATACATACAATTTATTTAAAGCCATAAACATGCATAGCAAAATAAAACACAAATAGGAAAGCATTTAAACAATCACAAAAATAATAAAAACCATAAACAATCACACAAATCGAATCCTTATGGATTCTTCATACACAATCAAATCCATTTTCCCATCACCACTTAGGGTTGATGAGATTAAATCTCCCTCTTACCTCTTGAAGACAATTAATTGGTTTGTTTTTCTCCTTTCCTTCAAATTCGTACAACCTCCCAAACAAATCCCTAAAATTCTTAAACAATTAGTAAAAACACATACAAGGTTTAATATTGAAAAACCATGGAACAATCATGGTTAGAAAAATTAGAAATCAAACTTTGAACCATAGAATCAAGACTTACCCTTAAGAAAGTAACCAAAAGGTTAGATTTTGGACAAGATAGAGTAGTTTTTTGGTAAAACTTTGTGAATGAAAAGTGTTTAGAATAGGATTTGGGTCTAGGAAATATGAAGAGATAAAATTATAGAGGTTTGGTGATGTGGGTGGGGTGTATGGCCGAATAGAGTGAGAGAGAAATGAAAGAAAAAGTGTGCTTGGTTCTTGGTATTTTTGGAGAGAAAATGGATAGATTAATTGTGATAAGTGTAAAAATTAAAGTGAAGAGTGTAATATTAGGGGCTGCTGCCGTGAGTGAGCTTTGGGTGAGGTTGAGTGATTGATTTTGCATGGTAAATATCCTAGTGTGTTCACATGGAGGTGCACATGGCTTATGTTATGTTGGAGAGTTCAAGAACCTTGTAGAATCAAGCCAACCAAGCCTCCCAAGCTGCTGCCCAAAACTGTGTGCCCCTTTAGGAAATTAGAGACTTAATTGTTTTCAAATTACACCTAATTACATGCTAACTAATTAAGTAATTAGTTAGGTTTAATATCCTAATCAATCTTAATTAACATTCTAATCATATAACTAATTAGTTTAATATATATTAGCATATATTATAACCTTTAATCAATATTAGGATATCTAATTAGTATTTAGATTATAATTAATTAATAACTAAGCTAGTTAATTTAGTTTGCTAATTAGGTAATTAGATTAGTCAAATTAAGCTTAATTAACCACTAACCAAATTCAAGCCTACTATTTTTGACTTAATTCTAACCATTGATTTCATCTTTAATTCCTAGCCATAGATTACATCTAAGGTAGATATTGATTAGTCATAAAATTTTAATTCTAATCTCACCATTGATTTAATCAACGGTTGAAATCAAAGGCTTCCTAACTAAGTCTTCATCCAACGGTCCTAATTAAAGTCTATGCTTCATCTTTTGACCTATTCCTATTGGTTTAAAAAGTCAAGCCACTTTCGTTGACTTGCTCTCATTGACTAGAATTTGTCCAGTCAGCATAGTTGACTGCTTTTCCTAAACGCGGGTCCCACAGTACTTTTAAAGATCCGTGATCAAATCAAAGCAGATTTCTACTATTTTTGAGACAGTAGATACTGTAATATAAAATAATATTATAATAATATAAAATTATTTTATTACACAGTTAAATCCTAAAAATTACGAAATTAATATATACATCAATCAGAATTGGGTTTAGTAAGATCCCCCAGCTCTAATTAATTAAAATAAGATTTTTTCGGCCAGAAAATTATTATTTCCCTAGCTCGGAGCAAATCACATACAACAGTCAAGTACACTCACGAAACAGTCAAATTTAATTTCCTGTTCACAGAATTCACAAAACAGTACATTTCGGGACTATATTGTAATTATCCCAAAAGTTGGGGTGTTACAACTCTCCCCTACTAATAAGAATTTCGTCCCCGAAATTCATCACACATCAAATAATTGAGGGTATTGCTCCCTCATCCTATCCTCTGATTCCCATGTAGCATCTCTCGTTACATCATTCCACATTACCTTCACCAGCTCAATCATCTTCCCTCGAAGTTGTTTCACTCTCCTGTCCTCGATTCTAACAGGAAGTGTTTCATACGTCAAATTATCCTTCAGCTGTACTTCATCAGGTTATATCATATGGGTTGGATCGGGAATTTATTTCCTCAACTGAGACACATGAAATACATTATAGAGATTGGATAGAAAATGCGGTAAAGCTATTTGGTAAGCTACAGGACCAATCCAACGAATAATTTGATAAGGCCCTATAAACTTAGGAGTAAGCTTCCTAGATTTGATAACTCTTCTGACACCAGTCGTAGGCGTTACTCTTAAGAATACATGATCACCTTCTTCAAACTCTAGAGGTTGTCTCCGTTTATCAGCATAGCTCTTTTGTCGGCTTTGAGTCGTTCGCATCTTCTCTTGTATCATTTTCACCTTTTCTGTAGTCTGCTGCACAAGATCAGGACCAATAGTCATACTCTCCCCATCTTGATACCAACACAATGGTGTTCGGCATCGTCGTCTATAAAGTGCTTCATAGGGTGCCATCCCTATGCTCGAGTGAAAACTATTATTGTAGGTGAATTCTATCAAAGACAGAAATTCATCCCAGCTCCCTTGTTGTTCTAACACACAAGCACGCAACAAATCCTCCAACGACTGAATCGTTCTCTCCGTCTGACCATCAGTCTGCGAATGATATGCAGAACTCAATCGCAATTTAGTCCCTATAGCTTCTTGCAAACTTTGCCAGAGTCTTGACGTAAACCTTGGATCTCTATCAGAAACTATACTTGTAGGCACACCATGAAGTCTAACAACTTTGTCGATATATATCTGGGTTAAGCGTTCCAACGAATACTTAATATTGATCAGCAAGAAATGCGCTGACTTCGTAAGCCTATCAACTATAACCCATATAGAATCATGACCTTTCCTCATCCTTGGCAATCCAGTAACAAAATCCATTGAGATACTATCCCACTTCCACTCTGGAATAGTCAAAGGTTGTAACATACCAGCAGGCTTTTGATGTTCCACTTTTGCCTTCTGACAGACAAGACAAGACGTCACACGTTCTGCTACATCTCTCATCATCCTTGGCCACCAAAACAGTCGTTTCAAGTCTTAATACATCTTTGTCATCCCCGGATGCATACTCAAATTACTAGTATGAGCTTCATCCAAAATCGCTTTCTTGAGTTCGGGATCATCAGGTATACAAACTCTTCCTTCAAACCTCAAGATTCCATCAGATCCCTCCTCCACTGTCGCTCTATGACCTTGCTTCAACAATTCCTTTTCGTTCTGTAAAAAAGCATCTTCATCTTGTTTCTCTCGGATTACTTCTAGTAAGTCATTCAAAACTACAACTCTACTTAGACGAATTTTTCCGGGTACCAACTCTATTGATAACCATAGATCTCTAAATTGATTCATCAGCTCCTCCTCCTTTATCATCATAGTAGAAACACTAACCACCTTTCTGCTCAAGGCATCTGCCACCACATTTGCTTTTCCCGGATGGTATTGAAGCTGAAAATCATAGTCCTTCAAAAATTCCAACCATCGCCTCTGCCTCATATTCAATTCTTTTTTATCAAACAAGTATTTTAAGCTCTTGTGATCACTAAAAACATTGAACATAGCTCCATACAGAAAATGCCTCCACACCTTCAATGCAAAAACTACTGCAGCTAGTTCCAAATCGTGCGTTGGGTAGTTCCTCTCATGAACCTTCGACTGTCTTGAAGCATAAGCTACCACATTTCGATTCTGCATCAACACACATCCTAACCCTTGATAAGATGCATCGCAATACACCTCAAAAGATTTGTTAGGATCCGAAAAAATTAACACTGGTGCAGTCGTTAATCTCTTCTTCAGCTCTTGGAAACTCGCTTCACGTTCCTCTGTCCAATCAAAAGCTTGACTCTTCCTCGTGAGTTGTGTAAGTGGTCCAGCTATCTTGGAAAAACCTTCAATAAACCTTCGGTAATATCCGGCTAATCCAACAAAACTTCGAACCTCAGTGACAGTCTTAGGCCTCTCCCACTGTAAAACAGTCTCCACCTTTGCTGGATCTACTGCAATACCTTCTTTGGAAATTACGTGACCTAGAAATTGAACTTCTTCCAACCAAAACTCGCACTTTTCCAACATCGCATACAGTTTCTTCTCTTTCAAAATCTGGAGAACTATACTGAGATGTTCAGCATGCTCTTCTTGACTTTGAGAGTAGATCAAATTGTCATCGATAAAGACAATGACAAATCTGTCTAGATACGGATGAAAAATCCTATTCATATAGTCCATGAATATTGCAGGAGCATTCGTTACTCCGAACGGCATCACTTGATACTCATAATGTCCATAATGAGTTCGAAAAGCTGTTTTAGGTATATCATCGACTTTGACACGAATCTGATGATAACCTGATCGCAGATCTATCTTAGAGAATACAGCGGCTCCCTTCAAATGATCCATCAGATCATCAATCCTCGGTAGTGGATACTTATTCTTTATAGTAACCTTATTCAGCTGACGATAATCAACACAAAGACGTGAAGTTCCATCCTTCTTCTTGACTAGTAGCACTGGTGCTCCCCATGGCGAAACACTAGGTCGCACAAACTGCTTCTGCAACAGTTCCTCCAATTGCTTCTTCAACTCTGCCAACTCTACAGGCGACATTCGGTATGGTGCAATTGAAATAGGACCTGCTCCCGGCACTAAGTCGATAGAGAATTCGATTTCCCTTTCTGGTGGTAAACCGGGTACATCATCAAGAAAAATCTCTGGAAACTCATTGACGACAAGAATAGCGCTCACATCCTTCTCACCTTTGACTTCCAAAGAAAACAGCAACATAAACCCTTGAGCTCCATCCCTCAACAATGACTTGACTTTAACAGCAGTCAAGAATCTAGAACTTTCTTCCTTAGGAAACACTATAGTTTTGCTCGCACAGTCTATAAGGATATGGTTAGAAGATAACCAGTCCATTCCTAATATTATGTCTATCTCAACAAAAGGTAAACAAATCAAATTGACCGAAAACATATGATCCTTTATAACAATAGGACAGTTCATACATATCTTGGATGTAACAACAGGCTTGGCAATTGGTGTAGAAACAATCAATTGAAAACTCAGAGAAGACACAGGCAGTTTCAATCTTTCCACACAATCATATGCAATAAATGAGTATGTTGCACCCGAATCATATAGCAAAGTCAAGTGATTACCTTCAATGACACCTTCTCCCTGAATAAGATCTTCAGATTTAGAAGCTTCGGTTCCAGTTATCATATACACTTGCCCTCCAGATCTCGGCTGAGTAGCACGAACATTTCTCACAGCAGGCTTCCTTTCTGGCTGAGTGTAATCCCTAGAAACACGTCTAGGTTTCCTACAGTTGAAACAGATCATTCCTTTGATCGAGCAATCTGTAGATATATGGCCATTCTTGCCACACTTAAAACATATCGGCATAAACGCCACATTTTGACCAGCTCGGTTTCCACTAGAACTTCCCCCAACAGACGGACGTTGAGGCTGACTTCCTGACGGTCTCGCATAAGGCTTGAGCTGAAACCGGGTATTATTGCTACTACCTCCCCTTTGGAACCTAGTCGATCCAAAGTTACGATTCCTCTGATCTCGGGATGGCTCCAACGCCTCCAGTCTTCGACAAGTGTCCATCAACACAGGAAACTCCCTCATTCTCATAGGTAGCACTGCACGCTCAACTTTACCCTTAACCCATCTTCAAACTTTTGGCACTTCCATACCTCATCTGGTCGAATTTGGAAATACCTTGAGAATTGTGACAAACTCTCAAATTTTGCAGCATATTCTCCAACAGTCATATTCCCTTGATGTAGACCAAGAAATTCCATCTCCTTGGCATGTCGAGCAGTACCGAGAAAGTACTTCTCTAGAAATACTTCACAAAACACCTCCCAGGTGATCTCAGTTCCTTCAGCTTACAATAATTGACGGGTATTCCTCCACCATTTCTCAGCATCTCCCCTTAACATATAAGCAGCATATGTTACCTTCTTATTTTCCGCGTACCCTATTCCTTCGAATACTCTCTCCAAGTCTTCAATCCAAAGACTCGCCTTCTCAGGGTCAAACTCGCCTTTAAACTGTGGCGGGTTGTTGCGCCTAAACTCAGACAAATTCAAAGCATCAGTAGTCGCATCAGTAGTCGCATCTTGCTATTGAGCTGCTCTTTGATTTTGCTGTGTAATTACTTCTGCCATTCACTGCATAGCATCAGCAACTGCAATCTTTGGATCCACATCTCGTTCCACGTTTGCACGCCTTCCTCTTCCTCCAGACATCTTCTTTCTTCAACAAGACAAAACAATGTCAGATGTAACCTTTCGGAAACAAATCACAGAGATTCACACAACACAAGCAAAAACAGACCTAACCACAACCCCAAAAGACTCTAACTCGGGCTCTGATACCAACTAATGTAACACCCTTGTGGGGATGTCATATTTATGAATGCAATAAAATAAAATAAAATAAAACTCTTACCCAAGTTATAAAATATTTGATACTTAAATAATATTTGTGGTAATTTTTTTTTCCTTTTATAATTATGTCATTAAATAAAATAACATAAAACATGACATATAACAAACATAACCACACTGTAATATACATATGAGTTTTTCTTTAGTACACATGTAATTTACAACTACAAGTATTTAACAAAGTAATAAAAGATAACATAAAACTAAGACATAGTATTGCCCAAGTGCATCTCAATAGATATCTAACCCTCAGATGGATCATCCTCCAGAAAGACCATCGAAAAGTTCACATCTTGGAGATCTCACAGCACTACGGACACGGGTCCGAGCTGTTGACTCACTACTGAGCTCACTAGGCGCATGGAATATTCCCTGCTAGTAACGCCTAAGAGTCAGCGACAACTCTAGATGTAAATATAACATAGTAATGAATATGACCTCTCCATCATACTCTCTACATAGGGACACAGTCAAACGTCTCACATAAGCAACTGTTCCTCTATCTACTCGTATACGCCAGGCCTCAAAACCTCCGTGAAACTCAAGTCTCACAAACCCGAAGAATCCTGGCAATGCCATGATCTCAAGATCAGGCTTGATGATCAGTGTGATCTACCGGCTCCTCTTCCACGTATAGCTCGCCCGGCTGTCGCTCTTCCGGATACTGTATCTCAAGAGGCTGATCCTCTTCTTCCTCAAACTCTTTACGAAAATAATATAATAATATCGAGAAAACATATAGAGAGGTGAGACAATCTACATCACTACCCGCATGACAATAAAGAAAATGACAATACAAAACAATTATCACAACAGTACATACCAATATATCATGCATAATTATAATAAAATAATACATATCATTATATCATATGCAATATTGAAAAGCAATAAATCATACATTTTATTACAGATTATGGTAAGCAGTAAAATGCAGATAATGCATGAACACACACCGACTCGTTCCTACTCCATGAAGCTAAACACGGATATATGAGAGAATGATCCAGATAGAAACTAAGAATACTTTATGGCTGCCCAACCAAACTATTGCACTGTCAAACATCGTGTCTATAGTCCACAGTCTAAACATCGTGTAGTAGTACACAGTCAATACACCGTGCACTACAGGCATAGTACGTAATAGTCTCCTCAAGATCCTGACTAAGAATAGTGCTTGTCAAGATCATTAGTGTGTTGCCCGTTACCACGGCCCAGAGGAGCAACCCACTGTCCCCATGTGGAATTCTCCGCACACTAACGCCTCCAAGTTCATAAATGAACCACACTACGCTTATCACACCAAAACACGGTGTAATTCGCCTCATCAATCAATCACCAATTATAAACCAAATTGGCACAACACTCTAAGCATGATCTAAAATTATAAAAATACCCTTATTATCCAAATTTTACCATAATTATAAAAATACCCTTAGTCATAAAATACCAAAGTATAGTATGTCTCACTTAACAGTACTATATCACAATATGTCCGGGTCCACCACTTTGGCCCGACAGCAAAACTCACTGTATTGTTCAATCGCGTAGGAATTTTATCACATTTTCACAATCTCATCATTTTCACAAATGTTTTTAAATCGCGTAAACATATTTTGACATTTTTAAATATCGCAAAATGTTTTTAAATCATTTTCTCAATCGCGTAAGATTTTTAATTCATTTTCTTAACTGAATAACTTAAAATCATTATTTTAAATATGTGTAGACTGTATCTAGTACATTTTAAAATACGTAGAGTAATTTCCTTGTGTTATAAATATAGTATGGAATCTTTTCATTTTATTCGCTTAATTTTAGTAAATTTTGGCAGCATTTTGCCTATAAAATCAGTATAAGGTATTTTTGACGTTTTCCACTAAATATAGTTCATTTTATTTTTACCCAATAATTACGCTTTGAAACTCGCTAACGCGCTTCAAAATTTATAAAATGAGCTCTACGTTAGTATTTTTCAAGCGTTTGCTTTATTTCTTACTAAAACTAAATTCTGCTACTTTAGAATTCTAGGACTGAATTTATTCTTTTTGTTTTCTCAACGATTTATTGGAATCAATTTATTTTATAAATCCATTATCTAACCTATTTTAGAAAATGAAATAGCATGTTGGCCAAAATCGAAAATAAATTGGCATTCAATTATACACTAAATGGCATGTTGGCCATAATTAATCAAAAATATTCTTAAATCCATTATTTCACTTAGATCCTTTAAATCAGTGATTTAAAAAATTACTGAGAACATTTTGGTTCTCTGTTTGATGTAAGGCCGTGAGCCTCATTCTGTGTTCTTTGTTACACTCATGCAAATCGTTACATGTTATTCACATCCTACTTTAATAATTATACAATTATAAACACATGCAATTATATAATCACATATAATATACATACAATTTATTTAAAACCATAAACATGCATAGCAAAAATAATAAAAACTATAATCATGCATAGCAAAATAAAACACAAATAGGAAAGCATTTAAACAATCACAAAAATAATAAAAACCATAAACAATCACACAAATCGAATCCTTATGGATTCTTCATACACAATCAAATCTATTTTCCCATCACCACTTAGGGTTGATGAGATTAAATATTCCTCTTACCTCTTGAAGACAATTAATCGGTTAGTTTTTCTCCTTTCCTTCAAATTCGTACAACCTCCCATACAAATCCCTAAAATTCTTAAACAATTAGTAAAAATACATACAAGGTTTAATATTGAAAAATCATGGAACAATCATGGTTAGAAAAATTAGAAATCAAACTTTGAACCATAGAATCAAGACTTACCCTTAAGAAAGTAAGCAAAAGGTTGGATTTTGGACAAGATAGAGTAGTTTTTTGGTAAAACTTTGTGAATGAAAAGTGTTTAGAATAGGATTTGGGTTTAGGAAATATAAAGAGATGAAATTATAGAGGTTTGATGATGTGGGTGGGGTGTATGGCCGAATAGAGTGAGAGAGAAATGGAAGAAAAAGTGTGCTTGGTTCTGGGTATTTTTGGAGAGAAAATGGATAGATTAATTATGATAAGTGTAAAAATTAAAGTGAAGAGTGTAATATTAGGGGCTGCTGCCGTGAGTGAGCTTTGGGTGAGGTTGAGTGATTGATTTTGCATGGTAAATATCCTAGTGTGTTCACATGGAGGTGCACATGGCTTATGTCATGTTGGAGAGTTCAAGAACCTTGTAGAATCAAGCCAACCAAGCCTCCCAAGCTGCTGCCCAAAACCGTGTGCCCCTTTAGGAAATTAGAGACTTAATTGTTTTCAAATTACACCTAATTACAAGCTAACTAATTAAGTAATTAGTTAGGTTAAATATCCTAATCAATCTTAATTAACATTCTAATCATATAACTAATTAGTTTAATATATATTAGCATATATTATAACTTTTAATCAATATTAGGATATCTAATTAGTATTTAGATTATAATTAATTAATAACTAAGCTAGTTCATTTAGTTTGCTAATTAGGTAATTAGATTAGTCAAATTAAGCTTAATTAACCACTAACCAAATTCAAGCCTACTATTTTTGACTTAATTCTAACCATTGATTTCATCTTTAATTCCTAGCCATAGATTACATCTAAGGTAGATATTAATTAGTCATAAAATTTTAATTCTAATCTCACCATTGATTTAATCAACGGTTGAAATCAAAGGCTTCCTAACTAAGTCTTCATCCAACGGTCCTAATTAAAGTCTACGCTTCATCTTTTGACCTATTCCTATTGGTTTAAAAAGTCAAGCCACTTTCGTTGACTTGCTCTCATTGGCTAGAATTTGTCCAGTCAGCATAGTTGACTGCTTTTCCTAAACGCGGGTCCCACAGTACTTTTAAATATCCGTGATCAAATCAAAGCAGATTTCTACTATTTTTGAGACAAGAGGGTAATCTGTAATATAAAATAATATTATAATAATATAAAATTATTTTATTACACAGTTAAATCCTAAAAATTACGAGATTAATATATATATCAATCAGAATTGGGTTTAGTAAGATCCCCCAGCTCTAATTAATTAAAATAAGATTTTTTCGGCCATAAAATTATTATTTCCCTGGCTCAGAGCAAATCACATACAACAGTCAAGTACACTCATGGAACAGTCAAATTTAATTTACTGCTCACATAATTCACAAAACAGTACATTTCGGGACTATATTGTAATTATCCCAAAAGTTGGGGTGTTACATTCTTCATGCATATATTGCAGGTGAAGTGTTTTTGTTTCTTCCCATTTCTTAGATTTTTTTTGTAAGAATTCCATGAACATGAAGAATGCCACTAGTGGCAAAAAGACTTGGACAATGAACAATTAAAGATTCCCTTTTAATCTTTTCTGAATTTGACACATACTAATTTTTTTTTTGGCTATTTGAATCTGACATAATTGGTGGATCTTTTATTTGGTGGTTTTTGAAAGACACTTTTACTTGCTTTTTGCTTGCACAGATCAAACATCCTCTGCCCTGAAATTGATGATTTCATATAGGTTGTGGTATAAAACTATGCAAATTGTAGATTTTGGAACTATCATAATATATATCTCTTCTACTTTATGTTTCATTATTCCACTTGAATTAAATGCTAATTGGCTTTAAAATGGGAGTGTTTTTGGATTTTCTCTTTGTTGATCTTTAGGAGTAATTCACCATTTTAATCAAATTTACTTTGATCTTTCTGGGATAGTATCTTAATTTTTAGGCAAGTTATGATCATAAAATCAGCTCAGTGAGTATTCATATCTTTTTACAAATATTGTACCCTTGCATTGAAATTTCATAAACCCTTGGTCTAAGCATGGGAAATTTGTGGCCTTCAGTTTTAATTTTTTAATTTTTTAGTTTAATTTATATTTTTTTTTACGACTGAAACCTGTTCCATGATTTGATTTTTATCTTTATTTTTTTTAGCATTTTTTTATCTAGATTTTTTCAATCATATTTTTTAACGGGTTCCACCCAAAACCACCAGCTATGTATCTTATTTTGAAACTGAAGATAAGATATAGAGAAAAAAATTGGAGACTGAAGCTAAAAAGAATAAGTGATTCATGATTTCACCATGCAAGGTCATAATTCATAGTTGTATTAGCAGTGCAAAGGGGGTAGTCAAATATAAGCTACATACGTGATGGCATACAAGCTAAGCCTAACAAAAACTGATTGATATAATTAATTTGCTTCCTCTCTTAATTTTCTCTTCTTTCCTTTGTTCTCAAATTTGAATTTATTACTATGCTTCTGTTGGTAGAGAAGATAATGAAGCAGCAAAATATCAAGTATATGCTTGCAAGTTTAATCCTGCTCCTCTTATTTGGTTATACTTAATTCTTTGTACTCATTTTGCAATATTTGTTAGACGTGATTGGATTGCTAATAGTTGTTGGAACTAAGAGAGAGTATGAGAAAGATGGAAAGAAAACCAAAATGATTGTGATTAAGCTTGACGTTGATGGAAAAGTTCATTTTCTTTAAAATATTTTGCAAGCAGGTTTATTATTATATATTAATTATTGAGTCATTAATTGATTTTGATTATTTATTAATTTGTTTGTTTAAATAGTGTCAAGTTTGAGTGTGCCCTATTTGGACCTTAAGTTGATGGTTTGAAATCATTCTTTGAATCTGGATATATTCAACAACCTATTATCAATATTCAATTTGCAAAAGTGAAAACATTCAAGGGTCTGTGTCTTATGTACTCTATACAATTGATAGTTTCTAAAATCATTGTTTAGTTAATTTAACTATTTACACTTTCCTTTGTCTGTTAACTATTATATGATTTTATTTAATATTGAATACATGTAAGACTATGTTTCACAATGTTATGTATGCAATCAAGATCCTTTTCAATCCTGATTCCCGAGGTCACTGAGTTTAGGACAAAGTAAGTTTTTCAATAGGAAGTGGGTGTGATTTCAATAGGAATTAAATATTCTATGTTTAACAATTACCTTCCATGTAGGTTGCCTCTACTGAGTGAAGAAAATTCCCATAAATTATCCCATTTGTCTGATGCACCCCTAATTTAAATAGATGATTTTCTTAAGTTACTGTAAGGAAGTCTATTGAGCATTTAAAGGGCTGTAAAAAGGTGTTTTTGTCTTTCAAGTTACTTTTGTTATACTATAGTTCTTTTTTCCTTTTTAAATTTGTTAAGCTATGTCTTCATGGTTCTGTTGTGTTGTTATTTAGCAAGGGTTTTGTATTATTCTTGAAGCAGTATTAAGCTAAAGGTTATTGATTAAATTGATTCTGCAACCTTTATCATCGTTGATCAATATGCTGCCTATCTTTTGAAAAGGTCTTGCTTTGAGATTAGTGATCACTTCAATAAGATAACTTATTAGAACTTTGAAAAGTTTATATTGTATTTAGTTGATATTTTCTTTACTTAAATTTGATTTAATATACATTTTCAAGTTTAATGTAGTCTTGACCAAATTCTACTTATCCTCCTAAATTTGATATGTGGATTGAAAATTCCTTTCTTTCTAAAGTGGAGATTAAGTTTACTACTTATACCCAGTTTGAGCCTTCTTTTGGGGCCAGGGTGTATTTGTGATGATCTTACTGTTATCAAACAATTCTAACTAGCAGTATCTACCTTTCCTCAAAAAGAGTTTTAAATTCATAAGTCTATATTGTAATATGTGATTTAATTTATTTATTTTTTGGATGTTGATTTTGATTTTTAACTGATTATATAGGTTGTTCTAACTCCTGGATTATCTATTTGTGAGATCAACATGAGTTTTGAAATCCCTGAAGTTCAATATGGAATAGCTAAGGTATTTCCTCTTTATTTAATTTCAATGTGGTTAATTTGTTAGGTTCATTTTTCTTTATCTGATATTTTGTGTTTTTTTACCCATGAAGGACTTAATACCAATTTTGTGATAGTGATAATTGCTTGGATTCTTAGCTTGATTGCTCTGAAGTTAATCCTACACAAGCTAAGAGGTCTTCTGATGAGGGGGTTAGATCTAGAGTTGGAAAAATGTCATCTTCCAATCTTAAGTCAAGATTGATAAAGAATGATTGGAAGCATCCATCTATTTGTTGTTTTGTTAACTTTTTTGAGACTTTTTTTTCTGCTTTTGTATGGACTGTTTAATGTTTTTGGAATTTTGTATACAACCTTGCTGCATGCTGAACAGCTTTTAATTGTTGTTTTGTTATTTTTTTGAAAAACATTTTTGGTTATTTGGCTTATACACTGCGTTGGTATGGACAACTTAAGTATAGGGTGTTCTATGTTTTATGGTCTTCGTATGAAGACTTGGTTTATTTTGAATAATATGGTTTCAAAGGATTTATGTGACATATGCATCATATTTTTATTGATTCAGCAATGCAAGCAATAGTTGGAAAATTACTATATTGAATCAAGTTTTAGTGAGTTTATTAACTTTTTTTTAAAAAATTATTATTATACATTTATTCTTTTATGTTAATTTATACCTTTTAACATGTTTGTGCAAGTATATATATAAGCGGGATCTAAACATGTACATTCCTGCTATTTAGGTGAACTTTGTGTATTTAGCTACCAACACCACCTACTATACCAAATACATTCCTCTTCTAATACTTTCCCTCTTTCTATACTCTAATTTGATTAGTAGGATTGCCATCAAAATCTCATAACTCTTGAATTTTCCTTGCTTACCTGTTAGAACTTGGCATGCTATAATTATTGAATTTTATGTTACTATTTTTACTTTTGTTAGAGATAAACTTATTAAGCCTAAAATCAAGTTGATGATTTGATATGGGTTGATCTTACAGTGGTTTTTTTAATCCTTGTGCACCTAATTATCTTTTATGCTCTATGAAATAGGATGACTGATCATAGAGTAGCCTTGGGTGAGGAAGCTTGCAACCAGGTTACGGCAGTTGCAGTTTTTAGAGGTTTCAAGTGATAGTGGTACAACTTTCCAAGATGGCCATTTTTAATGGTTCAAAGTCGAAATTGTTTTCATACCAAAAGGTAATTACATCATTTCAAGAAAAGATCTCTGAATATTTTTGTGGAAAGTTGCTAAAACAAGATTTTAAAGGCTGATTTAGCATTTTATCGTAATTTCAAGATAAGAAAAGTAGAATTAATTGTATTTCGCATAATTCAGTTTAGGGAGTGTATATTGCTAATTATGTTGGCATACTATGTAATAGATCTAAGTTTAATGAGGGTTAATACTAGGAATTAAAAGGAAAAATGAAAGAAATACAAACATGGCCTTTCCATCTAATTTAGTCCATTTTTCTATGAAATCGCAGCACATTTGAATGTTCATTACATATAAATTCAAGGTCCGATTTGCTAGAGATGACATCTTTTTATTATTTTTTCTTTCATTTTGTTTTTTTTCCTTTTTCGTTATCTTAACTTCATATCCCAAAAGCTAGACATGTTTGTTACATATTGAAGACAATTTAAATTCAGTTGCCAAGAAAATAGTTCCTTGATTTTTTTCTCCTCTCATGAAAATGTGTCCTTATACCATTATTTGTATTACCATGAAAAAATTGAGATGCTTAGAGCATTTGAAAAGAGTATTAATTTAACTTTAGGCCTACAACTATTAAGACTACCAACATTTAAGATCGATTTCCACTTATGTAGGTACTAGGAGTTTGTCTTCACTTGAACTAACTTTTTTCAGCAAGAGTGGAAAATGTTAGTCCATTGATTTATTGATCATAAAATTAAGCTTTGATGGGTGGACCTTGCTCTCAACTTCAATGTTCAAGCTTTTTATCAATGGTTTATTCCCAGTTAAAGTCCTTCTCTCATCTTCTAAAGACTACAACCTATAGCTATCTAAAAGAGCTATCTTTGCTAATGCTGTATTATAATTTTATTAATTAGTACTGGACCATTGTCAATGTTAGTAAGTTTAATTGGAATTTTTTTTGTAGGTATACAACTAAATATATCTGAAATATTAGTAAATAATATATTCTCATGTAGGAACTTTTATCATGGTGTTCTTAAATATACTTATATTATTTTTGGAATATTTAACATAAAATATTCTTGCTGCATTATTGTTATCATTTTCATATTTTAATTTCTAACATCAATTAAGGCTTTAAGCCATAAGATTTGTTTTAAAAAAATTCATTAAAAAAGCTTTTTTGTTGTTGATAATACTCTTATATTCATTTCTTAGCATGTCTTTTATGAAGGGTCCAGTTGCTTTTCTTCCACCAGGGAGGGGGTATTTGAAAAGAAACATCATGAATTCATTAGTTGGGATTCATTCTCCTCTATATTATCCTGTATATAGCATAATACAAGCAAATGATCGTTATTCAATTACATTATTACTTAGAGAAAAAGGGCAACTAGGAGAGATTGAACTTTTTAACTTCAAGTCTTTCAGTTTACTGCGATGGATTTTTTTTCATTTTAGCTATTGATGCTGGTGATATTTTGGACTTCCTGCATAGCTTCTTGATCGTAGCATTACAGGGCTTAGGCTTTACAACTCAATTTCTTAAAGCTCATGTTAATTACCTTCATCTTCATTATTTTTTTCTAACTCTCAAGGCCTCAAGTATCTCAAGCTCGGACACTCGCTCTTTCATTATTACAACATCTAATCTTCCACTAGGTATATTCAAACTTTAATGTTTCTTTGTAATACTAACTTTAACTAATTAGTATATTGATTATTTTTCTTACGGATTCATTGCATAATACAAGTTACCAAATTAAAGTGAAATGGATGCAGATTGTCACTTTTTTTATTTAAATATTTTCTCATTATATTTATATTAGAAATTGAGTACTCAATATAATACTTCTAATAATACATTTGTCTCATCAAATACAAATATTTCAATTATGATACTAAACTTTGATACAGATTATTAATAATTTTTTACATATATCAATTTATTCTCATTATATTTTTAATATTAAAAATAACTTTTAGTTTGTTATAAACTTATATTCAATAAAGAATTTATTTTTAAATCATAAAAAACAGTACAAATTATTTTATTTTATTTTATTCCATCCACATTATTTTTTTTCTTGAATATAGCCCTCGTGCATTGCACGGGTTCAAATACTAGTATTCAAAATATAAGAGTATCAATTTTGTTTATCATCTCAAAACCTCAACAAAAATCATCAATTCATCATTCCCAAATAGGAGAAAAAGATGAACAGAGTTAAGAAAAACCCCTACCTCAACTTGACACTTTCTTCTTCCCTTTTCCTTTTCTATTTTTTTGGTTGCTTCCTCCTTCTTCCTCCCTTGTTCCTTTCTTACTTTTCTTATTTCCTTTCTTCTCTTCTGTTGGACGTGAGATTTAGAGAATAGAGAGTTAGTGAGAGTGAAAAGTGAGAGAATGAGAAGGAAATGTGAGAAAGGAGAGAAATAAGAAAGGCAACCGTCACCTAAAGTCAAATATTAAGTAGAAGGTAGCAAAATGAAACAGTGGAGACGTGGGAACATTTTAATCTACTAGGAACATTTTAATCTTTCATAAACAAATTTTCTATCCTCATAGGTATCATAGAAAATTCTAGAATTTCATTCTATTTTCTATACTACTATTCCACCATTTTTCTTGTAAAGCAATATCAGTCTCTAAGCTTCATTATTCTTTTCCTGGATTAAATTAAACTTATGGAATAGAATTAAGAAGCTTTCATATATCCATTTTAATTGTTCATATTTTAGATATAAATCTTCCTCATTTATTTCTATTTTGTTAGCCAGTTTCACAAAAGTCCAAATTTTATAGGAGCTATTTCTCACATTCAGTGTTATAAATTTATGCTCAAACAACACCAGCTAGTTACCAGAATTAACTAGTGTCCTATACCAGTGTTATTGAGCTTCTATAACCCTAATTAAGTCCATTGGGTCAGAAAGAATGTTGCAGGTTATAATAGCTATACATGAATCATATAACTAAGAGTGTTCAAGAAATAATGTCATTTACACGATAACTAATAATTAAAAACATTTAACTATAATATTTCCTTAGCTCATCAACATTCTAGAATTTTTTTATAGTTCTTCCAAAGAGGGTTTCTAGAGTATAGGAGTATTTGTTTAAGACACGATCTTGTATGGTCCTTCCAAGTTAGGGGCTAACTTCTCATCTCTTGCATTTTTTCCTCTAATGTCTGCCTTATGCAGTACGAGGTCATCAGGATTGAATCTTTGTGGAATCACTTTAGAATTATATCTCGCTGTAATCCTCTATTTGAGGGTGGCTTCATGGACATGGGCAATGCGAAATTGTTCTTCCAGCAAGTCTAATTCATTATGGATGAGGTCTAGGTTGGCCTCCTCAGAAAAGTTGTCTCCTCCAGCTCAATTCCCCTATCTCCACCAAGATCATAGCCTCGCAACCATAAGTTAACTTAAAGAGAGTCTCTCTTGTGGAGGAATGGGTATGGTTTGATATGCTCATAAGACATGATCGAGCTGCTCCACCCAATTCTCCTTAGCATCATCTGGCCTATTCTTGATTCCTTTAAGTATGATCCAATTAGCGGCTTCAACTTGCCTGTTGGTTTTTGGATGTTCCACCGAGGTGAAACACTATTTGATCTTGAGACTGGCTAAGAGATCTTTGAACTTCTAATCTGTGAACTGAGTACTGTTATTCGTGACAATGGACTCTGAGATACAAAACCTACTAATCATGTTCTTATAAGTGAACTTTTGGATTCACGTGAAGGTGATGGTGGATAATGGTTCTACCTCAATCCATTTTGTGAAGTAATCAATTGCCACTACTAAGTACTTGATCTACCCTAGTGCTTGGGAGAAAGGACCTAGGATATCCATCCCCGACTAGTAGAATAGCTAGGGGACAGACATCTTAGATATGTCCTCTGGTGGGGCAACATAGATATCTGAGTGCCACTAACATTGATCACATTTTTGTACGTGCTCCTTATTGTCAGCTTCCATACTAGGCTAGTAGAATCCAGCTCTCAGCATTTTCTGTGCTAGGGACTTTCCGCCGAGGTGATGGTTAGAGCTTCCTTTATGGATCTCGGCCAAGACATACTCCATTTTCTTAAGACCAAGGTAATTAAGGAGTGGAGAAGAAAATCCATGACGATACAACTAATTGTCAAAGATGGTGCCATTGTCTGCACTATTTTTTGGGCTTCCTTCTAGTCGTCAGGTAATGTGCTATTGTTGAGGTAGGAAACAATGGGTATCATCTAGGTTTCATCATCCCCCAGCAAGAGGACTTCATTGTTCATAATACTGGGAGTGAGTAAGGTATCTTGGATTATGAACCAGTTGTTGTTTGAGTTCTTGGTGCTAGCAAGCTTTGATAGGATGTCTGCTCTGGAATTCTATTCCTTTAATATGTGCTCTATCTTGACACTATCAAAGTTTTTCATCAACATATTGATTTTGGCCAAGTACTTCTATAACAAAGGCTCCTTAGCCTAATATTCACCCTGAATCTAGGATGTCACCAACTGCAAATCACTGCATAGAGTTATATATGTGGCCTGATGCCTACGATACATGATTTATATTCAGCTTGGTTGTTTGAAGTAGGAAGCTCAAACCTTAGAGAATGTTCTAACACGAGGCTGGCTTCATTTTCTAACATTGCTCTGGTGCTACTCTCCTTGGGAATTGAAGATCCATCAACATAGATGATCTTGGAATTCGCTCTAGGATGACCAGAGTCCAGTGTAAGCTCAATCTAGAAATTAGATAATACTTGAGCCTTTATGGCTGGTCTTAGCTCGTAAGTAATACCGAATTTGAAGAGCTCCACCGACCAAGATGTCATTCTCCCAGTAAGGTCCAACTTATGCAGCACCTACATGAATGGCTGGTCAGTCCTCATTATCACAAGGTGGCTGAAAATATTGTCGTAACCTTTTTACAGTAATCAACAATGTTAGGGCCAATTTCTCAATCTCTGATGGTGAAGCTTGGGGCCTTATAGGACTTTACTAACAAAATAAACTAGCCTCTATCATTCTTCAGTTTATCTTATCAAGACTGAATTGATTGCCTTATTATTGACAGAGAGGTAGGCATAGAGTATTTCATCGGGGTTTGGTCTTGTCAAGATCGGTGCTGTAGATAGCATCTACTTCAGCTCTTGAAAGGTGGCCTCACACTCTAGGGTCAACTCAAAATTCTTTCCTTTTTTAAAGGTTTTGTAGAATGGAAGAGACTTTGAGCGGCTTTGGCTAGAAAGTGTGTGAGGGCCGCTATCCGACCTATCAGTTGCTGCACCTCTTTTACAGGCTATGGGCTGCGTATATTGAGGATGACCTGGCATTTTTCTAGGTTAGCTTCAATACCTCAGTTTGTCAACAAAAACCCCAAAAACTTGCCAGTATGTACACCTAAAGTGCATTTATCTAGGTTCAGCCTTATGTTGTGCTTCTGTATTTAGGCGAACACCACTTCTAGATCTTTCACGTGGTCACCGGTCTCTAATGTCTTGACTATTATGTCATATATATAGACTTCCAACATCTTACCAATTTGTCCTTTAAAGACTTTGTTTATCATTCGTTGGTAAGTTGTCCCCACATTCTTCAATCCAAACGGCATGACCCGATAAGAATAACTTCCCATCTCGATTATGAATGAGGTCTTGTCTTCATCCTCCGGGTTCATAGGAATCTAGTTATAACAGGAGTAGGCATCCACGAATGATAATAGGTGGAAACTGGATGAATTGTCTACTAACTTGTCAATGTTGGGAAGTGGATAAAGGTCTTTTGGACACGCCTTATTTAAGTCAGTGTAATCAACGCACATACGCCACTTCCCATTAACCTTCTTTATTAGAACCATGTCAGAGATCCAAGTGGTATAAGAAACCTCCCTGATGAATCCAATGCCTAGGAGTTCTTTCATTTGCTTTTGGATCACTTCTTGCCTCTTAGGTCTGACTTTCCTTTTTTATTGGGCCATCGATTTCGCATCCTTCATGATAAAAAGTCAGTGGTAGATGAACTCTGGGTCCATGTCCGACATATCCATGGAGGTCTAGGAAAAAAGGTCTTTATTTTTCTCCAGAAACTCAGTTAACTAAGCTCTTTCTTCTTAATTCAGATGTCCTCCAATCTTGGTTACCTAGTCTAGATTGGCAATAAGTTGAAGGGACTAAAGCTCTCTATCAGGTTAGGGGCGTGTACCACGAATATCTTCACGAACATCCAACTAAGTCAAAAGGGCATTAACGGGGTCTATAGTGACTAAAGCTGAATTATTGTGTTGGTTTGTGGCCCAAGGTTTTTTGGGAATTTTCAAGCTTTCATTATAGCATCTTCTAGCTGTAGCCTGGTCTCCTTTGACTGTAACGACCCTGCCATATTGGTCTAGAAATTTCATGGCCAAGTGGAGTGCAGAGATCACGGACCCAAAGGCATTGAGTGAGGGGTGACCTAGTATGACGTTATAGGCCGAAGGACAATCAACCACTAAGAACTTGACCTTGAGTGTTTTGAAGAGAGACTCTTTCCCCAAAATCAAGTAGACCTCAATGTTTCCCACTGGGCTGATCTTGTCTCCAGTGAATCTAATAAGCTCGTTGGTATACGAGATTAATTCTTTCTTTGATAGTCCTAACTTCTCGAACAAGTCTAGGAACATGATGTTAGCTGAGCTCCCCTGATCAACAAATATACGATGAGCCTTGGCATTAGTTATAATTCCCAACATCACCATGGGGTTGCCGTGATCCGGGATAGTGCATCCATAATCCTCATCAATAAACGAAATCGACGGGAATTTTCTCATGCTTCTATCCCATTTGGTTCTTGAAAGGCATGCCATGCTCAATACTATGCGGAGTGCATTCTTCCTTACATTTCCTAACTCACCACCACCCACAAAGCTCCCCAAGATAGAGTTGATTGTCTGGGTTACTTCGGCATGGCGGCAGTCATTTTCTTGATTGTTGTCTTGGGATTGTGCCCTTTCTTGGTTTTGGATGTTACCCTAAGATGGACCTGCACAGGGGTTTTCATTCTTGGCAGGAAAGCATCTTCTATGGTATAGCAGAGGTGGACTTTGAAAAATCCTCCATAACCTATAGTTTTAGTTTAGTTATATTAGTGTACGAATGTGAGATAGAATGGCATAAATGAACGTAGAAAACTAATATGACTTAAGAGGTATTAAAGCTTTCAAAGTACACCAAAGTGAAAAGATATTATCTGATTCTTTTTCTCCCCCTGTCTTTGACTTTGAGACTTTGAGCATATATATCTCTCTCATTTTCTCTCATTTTACCCAGCTATAACAGCAGAAAAGAGAGGAAAAGTGAGAGATCAGAATGAAAAGAGAAAATAGAAAAGAAGGAGAAATCTAATTGAAGAAAGAAAGAAAAGAAAGAAAAGAAAGAAGAACTTAGGAAAAGAGAAAGCAAGAAAGGATTATTCACAACTTACCATCACTTTAAGGAGTTGAGGTAAGGGATTGTTGTGTTTAATTTCTATGTTGTATCTTTTTTTTGTTCATGAAAAGTGGAAAGAAAGGACAGAATTGAGTTTTTCATGATACTCAAGGAAAAATCATGATTGAGTGTAATAAGAGTTATGATTTATGAGATTTGAGCATATATATGCATAGTCATGTATATGTATGAAACAGGGAAGTGGTTATTCTGATGTTTCAGAATGTATTTCTCTAGTGTTCTATTCGAATAGGGCAAGGGGCAATTCGAATAGAATGTCTTTCTACAATATCCATTTCTGTTGGGAATTACGAGAACAAAATGCACAACGGAAAATGAATTTCCACCAAGGATCCATGCGACAAAGGGGCCATGATTCGTGATTTTTCTAGTTTACCTCTTAAAGCTAGAAATAAAAATGAACAAAGTAAATCACCAGCATCGCAACAACGATGGTGCCTTTACGTTATCCACACAAACAGACTCACAAATGTCCAACATCCGCAATCTTGGAGTCCCACATCTCTAACACAGTGCTAGCTGCGAAGAAAAGAGAAACTTGTTTCTCTTTCACTCATTGTTTCTGTTAGGATACAGCTAGGGTTCGTGATACACACCTTGACAACCTCGTAGCAGTGCTATTTATAATAGTGACTACCTTATGCGAGTGAAAGTAGCAGTAGGGCTAGCTAGGCTACCTTGGACTCATCTGTTATAAGTCTAGCCCACGATAGAATCCTAGTCTAACTTCGATTTTCATTACTCCACTTCAGTCTGTTCTATGTGTGTGACCTGTAGGTTATCATGACATTGGCAGTAATATTAAAATCCTATTTTAATATTATAAGTAGTGAGCAGTATCTAGCAACACATTGCTGCTACCCAAGTAATGAGAATGTCAATGATTTGACATAACCTTTCTGTGATCAATGTTTCCATGTAGTTTAGTCGCTTTGTCCAGATATCTAGATTGAATACAAGGCATGAAATATGTCACGCTTGTATAGTTCAATCTTCCGTTTCCTGATACTCGAGTAGACTTAGTAATAACAAATGAGATCAATATCTCATGTTGACTCATTTGAGCATGACCATGCATTTCGTATAGTCTCACTCAATCAGGGGGCCCGAAGATATCGCTCTTGTTATGTAGGTGGGATAAATCTGATCTAGGTCATTCATATCCCTCTACATGATTTGTGGTATGTCCAATAACAAACTTTATAATCACCTTGTTATAGATGATGTTTCATGGTATTAAAACATACAACTCCTCATGTTAATCATAATGATTTTTGGTCAAAGAACCACATACACCATTGTCACTTTGAGAATCACTTATGACACCCATGTAATAATTCATGCAGGGTTCTCATGGTAGGTCAGTCCAATACATTATTACTCTAATATGTACCCATATGAAGACTTGATATCTCATATCCATGACCCGTGAGATATGGCCATCAGTCTATGCACACACTAGTCTCAATGCATTATTGTTGTCCTAATTAACAATAATGCTTAACTAGGGACATTTGAGAATAGTGTTCTAATTATATCCAATAGGACCTCATGATCAAGTCATCCACTTGATGTCCTATGGCATTAAACTTACTATTCTAAGAACTTTATTATGTTTAATATAAATAACACAATAAATGAAATGCCTCGTGTAATAAATAAATAGCATACTACAAAGTAAGCAAGTACGGTCAAAATAAATTGACCTCTAGGGCATACACCAACAATTTCAAATAAGGCCAAAGAGGTAATTCAAATAGAATATTATAAATTGTTCTATATTTTTTATGTGTCAGCTATTCGAGTTTGCTTGATTTTGAAGATAAACTGAGCATCCTAAGTGAGCAATTCGAATGGCATGACTTTCGAGGCTAATCAAAATAGACTAGTAGAGCTATTCAATCGGCATAATTCAGAAAGACATATTAGTAGAGGTAATTAGGTAGACTAAGTATGCTATTTGATTTAGTGTAACTTTGATGTTAATCGAAGTATTATGTTAGCTATTTGAGCAGTAGTTCAGAATGATATACTTTCAATGTTGATTGAATAGACTAACAGTGCTATTCAAATAGGTCATTCCAGAATGGTAAGTTAGGCTAACCGAGTAGACTAAGAGAGCTATTCGATAGGCATGATTTTGAGGCTAATCAAATATACCAAAAGAGTTATTTGACTAGTAGGTTTTTGATTATGTTCGAAAAAGGCATAGTGAATAGACAACAATTCTACTGGAGTAATTTTGACAATAATCGAATAGACTTGAGAGTTATTCGACTAGCTTATATTCGATTATGATCGAAAAATGCAAAGTAAGATATGTATTCAATTATGATTGAAAAAGACAAGTAAGTTATTTTAAAAGTAAAACCCAAAATGGTATTTTTAGTGCCATTCAAAAAGGCTAGAGATGCTACTTGAATAACTGAATTCAGAATGTCATAAGCATTATTGCATGGCTAAAGAGTGGTCAACACTCAGTCCAGGTCAAAGGAACAAAAAAAGCCCTTTGCGAGATACATGACATTGCATAGGCCTCTTCATAATACATTTCATCAACTTTAATATTTATCATTTCGATGAGCATCCACACAGAATTCTATTTGAAATGTTATATTACGTATTTATCATGGAATTGTATTTCGAATGTTTCTATTTGATGTTATGCTACTGAGAATTTTTGAATTCCCACCCCTTTGTTTGTTTATTTCTATGATAATTTATAGATTGAAATCAAGATCATTCCAAGGAAGGGAAATGAAGTAGTAGTAGTTTCGAGTAGGATTTACTTTGATTTTGTATATGTTGTATTTAGGTTGTGAAGGCCCAGACTATATTCGAACAAATACTTAGGTACAAGTTATGTAATTTTTGATATTTCAAAAAATAATTGAAATCAATTATATGTGTTTATGATGTTTTACTTTAAATTCTTTTCTTCGATTATCTTCGTTGCGAGACTCTATTTTTTTATTACATTTATATCTTCAAAATGTATAGTTACAAAGGATTTATGTTTTAAAGTTAGTAGTAATGTGCTTAATTCTGTTTACGTATGTATATTTCAAATAGATTGTAGTAAATCAAACTAGGACGTTACATTACGATATTAGAGTAGTTCATCCTGTTGAGCCATAGTATGGACTGACTATGCTTTTGACATGTTTTGATATTCCTATTTTATGTTATGCATTTTCTTGTCTCGAAGTGAGATGCATGAATAGAATTGCATGAAAGCTTCAGAAATGGATGTTAATAGTTACTATCACAGTGGTACATGATATTAAGACTGATCAACTCAATATGTATTGTTCTGTGTGTATAAAAGATTATGGCACCTCCTAGGCGTACCCCTAGAAATAGGGATTCTGCCAATGAAAATATGGTAAACTTGATGGGAGTTTTTTGATAGATAACTAATGCAATGAGGGCACAAACTGATGTTACCAACATAGTGCTCGAAAGAATGGAAGCAAACCCACCTCAGCAGTCAACACCTCCTGTATAGCTAGTACAACTAGTGCAAGAAGTACTAGTTAGGAACAAAAACTTCCTAGACTTTTCAGAATTTAGGAAGGCCAACCCTTCATCTTTCAAGGGAGAATACAATCTTATAAGAGCAGAGGGGTAGTTAGAGGATATTAAGAAGATTTTTATGGTTATGGCTTGGTCTGATGAGCAGAGGGTGTTGTTTTCCTCCTATATGTTAGTGGGGGAGGCAGAGGATTGGTGGATTGATGTTAAAAGGTTGTTTGAAGCATTAGGGACTCATATTACTTGGGGGGGTACTTAGGAATTTTTTCCTAGACAAATTTTTCCTAAGAACCTGCAGAATGCTAAAGAGATAGAATTCTTGAAAATGGAGGAAGGTGATATGTCTATTGGCCAATGTGTGGCTAAATCTAAGGAGTTATCAAAATTTTCATCTTATTTTAGGTCCAGCCCAAATGAGGAGTATAAGTGTATACAATTTGAAAAGGGGTTAAGAGATGATATCAAGAGGTCCATTAGACCTTTTGAGATTCGAGACTTCCCAACCTTAGTAAATAAATGTAGAATAGTCAAAGGTCCTGATTACCAGCCTCAAGTGGAACAAAAGTCACAAGGTTTTCATAAAAAGAAGAGAAGGGATGATAAGTACAAGAAGGGTGCTTTTAAACCTAGTTATCCTCAAGATAAAGGCAAGCAGGTTCAGATAGAATCGAATGGACCAAAATGTAATAGATGTGGGAGACAAAATGGTGGCAGACCTTATCTAGCAAGCCAATTAGTATGTTATACATGTGGCCAACTAAGGCGCTACTATTAGGGTCAAAACGTGTTGCCCATTTGCTAACCGTAAGTGCACGGGTCGCATAAGTAATACAGATACAGAGTAAAAGTTCATTCCCATGAGGATATTACGATATAAAGCTAAATACCAATCAATAGCTTAATCAATTCTAGACAAGGACATAAAAATAGGAAAATAATATAAAAACTATCTAACCTACAAAAGCAATAAACCTAAAAGTGGTTAGGTTTCAGGAAATCCTCTTTCACCCCCTATATCTATCAACAACATGCAATTCCCCTCATAAACACAAATGCATTGATTAGGTTAGCTTGAGAATCTGATGTAGTCAAAAGCCTATGTCTAGGTCAATCAACCCTGGTTTCAATTGCCTAACTCACTAAGTTTCCTTGAGAGCCAAAGCAACTTCCATTCATGAACGATCTATTCTCAATCACACACTATACATGGCCAATAGGTATATTTCTATCCTATTAATGAATTAACTCATCCAAGCTAATTGAACTCGCCGAACATGCATCAATCATACCATATCCATATCAACAAATCCCTATGTCTAGTTCATTTGCCAATATTAGGATCATGCAATTGAGGCCAACCAAGAACAAGCATTAAACACAGATAATGATTGAACCATAATCAAACATCCACACAAATTCAGAGAAAAACACATCATTAATATAAATAAAAGGATTCAAAGTATTCCTAAACAAAGCTTAGCTATACAAAAGATAAGGAAGAGAAGAGAGAAAGGGAAAAGAGAGAAAGAAGCTCATTGATTTGTCTCTGAAGCTTGAATCCCCCTTCAATCCTTTGATCTTTGACTCCAATCCACCATCAATGAAGATCTAGCCAAGCTATCTAACCTAAAACTAAGAAAACTAACAAAACCTAAAAATGGAAATGGCCAAATGGCCAGAACCCTGAAAAACTAAGAGAGAAAGAGAGAAAAACGCATAAAATCTTATTTATAAGCTCAGCAGCCACCTCCACGCCGCGGCGCCCACATACTCACGCCGCGGCGCCTAATGGGTCGGTTTACTTACGTCGCGGCGCACATTTCATCTGAGCCGCAGCGCTCTTGCCTCGGGTCCAAGTATGGCCTGGCTGAAAATCCTCTCAGCGCCGCGGCGTGCTCTGCCTTGCGCTGCGGCGTTGCTTGCTGGAATGCCAATTTAGCTTCCTCTTCCTCTTTAAGCTCAATTACTCTATATTTAACCTTGTTTGGAGCCCCTCCTATCATAGAGAAAATACCAAATCAATAACATATATAAATCTACTCAATCCATGATCATTAAAGCTCATTTTGCACAATAACACTTCAGAAAGGCTTAGATTCAGAATATGACAAATATAAGCACAAAACCTTCCAAATATGCATTTAAACAAGGACCAAGCATTCATTCTAGCACAAGGATAGGGCACAAATAACTGCATTCTATGTAGCTATCAGCTACACAAAGGAGTGTCCACAAAAA
Source organism: Ormosia semicastrata (assembly GCA_029884595.1). Classification (NCBI taxonomy): domain Eukaryota; kingdom Viridiplantae; phylum Streptophyta; class Magnoliopsida; order Fabales; family Fabaceae; genus Ormosia; species Ormosia semicastrata. The sequence continues at coordinate 36,250,583 of JAQQTO010000060.1, read as the reverse complement.
CAAGAAGCAGTGCTCCAACCTTAAACCTCAAGCTAAAGGAATAGTTTATACTCTGAGTGGTAAAGAGGCGGCTCAATCTCCCGATCTTATACAAGGTAAATGCATAGTTAAAGATAATCTCATAATTGTATTATGTGATTGAAGAGTGTCTCACTCCTTTATTTCATATGATTGTGTAAAAAGATTAGATTTAAGTATGTCTGACTTTCCCCATGTTTTATCTGTGTCTACACTAATAGGAGAGCCAGTCACAGCTTCCTTTGTTTGTTTGGATTGTTGTGTAAAAGTAGAAGATAATATTTTCTTTGTGAACCTTATCTGTTTACCTCTTCTTGACATTGATACCATTCTAGGCATGGATTGGTTGTCATTGAACCATGTTGTTTTGAATTTTTCAAAAAAGTTTTTGATGTTTATGTCTGATAATTCTTCTATGCCTATTTATTTTGACTCTATGTTGTTGAGTGCTAAACAAGTTAACAATCGCCTAGTAGAAGGGGCTCAGGGATATGTTCTCCTTTTCTCCTCGAATGTCGAAGTTGAGCAAGACTTAAGAATTATACCTGTGGTGAAAGAATACCTAAAAGTATTTCCTAGAGAAACTACTGAGTTGTCACTTAAGAAAGAAACAAAGTTTAATATAGATTTAGTTCTTGGTCCTGGACCTATATCTATAGCACCTTATTGGATGACACCTTTAGAGTTAGCAAAACTCAAGAAACAAATAGAGGCGTTGTTAGAAAAACAAGTCATCAGACCTAGTGTTTCACCATGGGGAGTACTAGTTCTCTTAGTAAAGGAAAAAAGATAGCAGTATGAGATTATGTGTGGATTATAGGTAGTTAAATAAAGTAACCATTAAGAATAAGTATCTGTTGCCCAAGATAAATGATTTGATGGATCAACTGAAAGGAGCTTCGATTTTCTGAAAAATTATCCTAAGATCTGGATATCATAAAATAAGAGTTAGGGAAGAGGATATCCCAAAGGCTACTTTTAAAACTATATATCGATATTATGAGTATCTTGTGATGTCCTTTGGGTTAACCAATGCACCTGCTGTGTTCATGGACTACATGAACAAAATCTTTAGACCATACCCAGATAAGTTTGTTGTTGTTTTCATAGATGATTTCTTTATCTATTCAAGGACAATGGAGGAACACGAGCATTATGTATAGTTTTAGAAATTCTTAAAGAGAAGAAGTTGTTTGCTAAGTTAGCAAAGTGTGAGTTTTGGCTAAAGGAGGTACAATTTTTGGGTCACGTAATTTCTCAAGGTTGAATATCAGTAGACCCTAGAAAGATTGAGGTAGTATTGCAATGGAAAAAACCAACCATTGTAATTGAGATTAGATGTTTTATAGGCCTGGCTGGTTGCTATAGAAGATTCATCAATGGATTTTCCCAGATAGCTTTACCTTTAACTAGATTAACTAGGAAAGGTAGTTCTTTAGCTTTGACACAAAAATGTGAAAATAGTTTCCTAGAGTTGAAACAAAAGTTGACCACTACACCTGTCTTGGTAATTCTAGATCCATTAGAGGACTTTGAAGTATATTGTGATGCTTCAAAAAATAGGTTAAGGTGTGTTCTTATGCTAAATAGGAGAAAAGTTGTCTATGCCTCCAGGCAGTTGAGGCCACATGAAGGGAATTACCCTACCCATGACTTGGAATTGGCAGCTATGGTGTTTACTTTGAAAGTCAGGAGACACTATCTTTACGGAGCCAAGTTTGATGTTTTTAGTGATCATGAAAGTTTAAAATACATGTTTGATCAAAAGGAATTGAACATGAGACAGAGGTGATGGATGGAATTTTTGAAGGACTATGACTTTGAATTGAGATACCACTTGGGTAAGGCCAATGTAGTGGCTAATGCACTCAGTAAGAAATTTCTACATGTGTCCCGAATGATGATTCTAGATAGGGAGCTTTTAGAGAATTTTAGGAACTTGAGTCTTGCAGTGATTGTGTCACCATATAGTCTCTGTATGAGTAGAGTAGATATAGATAGTGAATTAAGGACTCAAATTTTAGAAGCTCAAGAATATGATGAGACTTTAAAGAAAATAAGTGAGCAAATTCTTTCAGGAAACCAAACAAAGTTTAGTAAAGAAAATGGTGGGATAATTAGGTTTAAGGATAGACTTTGCATTCCTAGGAATCTAAAATTAAAGAAAAGATCCTAGAAGAAGCTCACAAGAGTAGGTACACCATCCATCCCAGAGCCACAAATATGTATCAAGATCTTATAAAGTTGTTTTGGTGGCCTAATATGAAAATGGAGATAGCAGAATATGTGTCTAAGTTTTTGACATGTCGAAATGTTAAGATAGAGCATCATAAACCTTCAAGACCATTACAATCCTTAGAGATTCTTGAGTGGAAATAGGAGTGTATTACAATGGATTTTGTAATGGGGCTACCTAGAACTCAGCCAGGGTATAATGCCATTTTGATCATAGTGGATAAATTGATTAAATCTGCCCATTTTTTTTCAATTATAGCTAACTTTTCTTTAGATAGACTAGCTTAAATATACTTGCAAGAAATTGTTAGGTTGCATGGAATCCCCATAAGCATAGTATCTGATAGGATCCTAGATTGACATCTAGATTTTAAGGAGCCTTGCAACAAGCTTTTGGGACAAAGTTAAGTTTCAACACAATTTACCACCCACAGACAGATGGGCAAACAGAGAGATCTGTCTAAACCCTAGAGGATATGCATAGGGCTTACGTACTTGACCAAAAGGGTAGTTGGGATAGATTTCTCCCTTTAGTGGAATTTACCTACAATAATAGCTACCACACTAGCATAGGTATGGCACCATATAAGACATTGTATGGTAGGAAATATAGATCGCTTCTATCTTGGTATCAGGTAGGAGAGAGAACCATTTTAGGTCCTGAATTAGTGCAGCAAACCATAGAACAAATAAAGATGATAAAAAATAAATTGGTTACATCTCAAAGTAGGTAGAAAGCTATGTTGATAAGAGAAGGAGACCTCTAGAGTTTGAAGAAGGAGATCATGTTTTTCTAATAGTCATTCATACTACAGGAGTTGTTAGAGCTTTGAGAATCAAAAAGTTAAACCCTTAGTTTCTTGGTCCTTTCCAAATCCTAAAAAGAGTTGGACCCGTAGCTTACTAAAAAGCCCTTTCACCTAACCTATCTAACCTTCACAGTGTCTCTTATGTTTCCAAACAAAGAAAATACAACCCAGATGCTTCACACATTATTGAAATTGAATCAGTACAATTAAAGGATGACTTGACTCATGTGATTAAACTTGTAAGGATTGTGGATAGAGGAGTCGAAGAGCTCAGAGGGAAATATATTCCTTTGGTGAATGTCAAATGGAATGGGGTTAGCACAGAGGAGGCTACGTGGGAGTTGGAGTCTCACATGAAACAAGACTATCCTGAATTGTTTACACGAGGCAAACAATTTTGAGGACAAAATTTTTAAAAAGGAATGGAGAAATATAACATACTCCAAAACCTATAGTTTTAATTTTGTTATATTAGTGTACGAATGAGAGATATAATTGTAGAAATGAATATAGAAAACTAATATAACTTACGAGGTATTGAAGTTTTCAAAGTACACCGAAGTCCAAAGATATTATTTGAGTCTTTTTCTCCCACCGTCTTTGACTTTGAGATTTTGAGCATGTATATCTCTCTCATTTTCTCACATTTCACAAGGCTGTAACAGCAGAAAAAAGAGAAAATGTAAGAGATAAGAATGAAAAGAGAAAACGAAAAGGAATGAAAAAGTAGATCAAAGAAAGAAAGAAAAGAAAAAAAAATGTAGGAAAATGGAAAGCAGAAAGGATCATTCACAGCCTACCATCACTTTAAGGAGTTGAGGTAGGGGTTATTGTGTTTGATTTCTATGTTGTATCATTCTTAGTTCATGAAAATTGGCAAAGAATGGACAGAATTGAGTTTTTCATAATACTCAAAGAAAAATCATGATTGAGTGTATTAAGAGTTATGATTTATGAGATTTGAGCATATACCTGCATAGTCATGTATATATGAAATGAACAAGAATGTGGTTATTCGAAAATGTCAGAATTTCTTTCTATAGTGTTCTATTCAAATAAGCTAAGGGACAATTCGAATAGAATGTCTTTCTGTACATTCATTTCAATTAAGGTTAAAGAGGTAATTCGAATAGAATATTACAAATTGTTCTAGATTTTTTATATGTCAACTATTCGAGTTTGCATGATTTGAAAGATAAACTGAGTATCCTAAGTATGCAATTCGAATGACATGAGTTTCAAAGCAAATCAAAATAAACTAGCAGAGGTATTCGATTGACATAATTTAAAAAGATATATTAGTAAAGCTAATCAGGTAGACTAAGTGTGCTATTCAATTTAGTGTAACTTTTATGTTAATTGAAGTATTATGTTAGCTATTTAAACACCAGTTTAAAATGACATACTTTCGATGTTTATTGAATAGACTAAGAGTGTTATTCAAATAGGCCATTCTAGAATGGTAAGTTAGGTTACCTGAGTAGACTAAGAGAGCTATTTAATTGGCAAGATTTCGAGGCTAATTGAATATATCATAAGAGTTATTCGAGTAGCAGGTTTTTGATTATGTTTAAAAAATGCATTGTGAATAGACAGCTATTCTACTGGAGTAATTTGGAGAATAATCAAATAGACTTGAGAGTAATTTGACTAGCATATATTCGATTATGATCGAAAAATGCAAAGTAAGGCATGTATTCAATTATGATCATGAAAGACAAGTGAGCTATTTTAAAAGTAAAACCCAAAGTGGTGTTGTAACAGCCCAATATTTGCTACCCAAATATATCATCATATAAATGAATAACCCAATATTGACCCTACTACTACTGACATACGTCAACATCTAACCCATATCATTCATACATAATGAGTAAATATGGAGAGCCACAAAAACAAAAGTTATATATACATCACAGCCTCAAGGTATACTGTTATACATAACTTGAAATAACTAAGCAAATATAAAACATACATATGTGCTCAGTTCAAAACAGCATTTATATTATGCTAATCTTCATACATCTACTTCTTCCCTTTCGAAGAACTCGTACCTGGATTTACATGGCAACACAATCGGGGTGAGAAAACATATCTCAGTAGAAGTATTCTAATACCAGCATATATACATATATGTACAATCAGATAATATCACAATTATCAAGTTGACACTTTAATCATGGAAGCAACAACACCTCATCTCAACAACACGCAATCGCCCATACAATTGCAATGCATGAAAATGTCATGATAGCAATCGCCTATACAATCCCCATGTTATGCTTAATTATGACTAAAGATTATGTCTATGCAATTTCCTAAGTATGAAGGTGAATAATGCATGATACCTCATCTAGGACCTCCAATCCCATGGTATTGTCATGAATGCATGAAACTTGAACAAAGTGATGGAAGTCCATCGTTTCATCCATAACCTTGAACAAGTACTGGAAGTCTCATCCATCATACATCATTATCCCAGAGGACATCTCATCCCCCCCGAGTAGTGAAGTCTCATCAACTATAAGGTTATCGATAATGAACAAGGAAATTCATTCTCAATACTTCATTATATTAGGAAGGATACAATGTGCCTTACCTGATATAGAACACCCACTTTCACGGGGCTCACACCTTTCAAAAAGGCAAATCATGCCATTTAGTATATCATCATGTCTAATTAACTTCTCATAATTAGCATTAAAAACCTCAATAGGTTTCACAAACATCTCATGCAATACAATTACTAATTACTTCCCATAACTAGTTTTCACAATTGATTTATATGCATTCCAAATTCATTTCACAAACAAATCATCAAATACTTCTAAAAGTACCTTATCACTTTTAAAAGAGCATACACAAATAATTCCCACACTTAGGGAAACTCAATTCCTCGATCCATCACAATACAAATTATATGTATATATATAGCCACGTCTAATTACCTCCCGTAATTAGCATTTTAAGTCAACTTAACTTAATACTTTCACACTTCATCAATTACTCCTATTAGAGTTTCAACATACTCTACTAGGCATAAACAAAGTATCCTAGCAATTAGGAACCTCAAAACATCAAAATAGAAATTCTGATTGAATCTGCTTTGGTTATCTAAAAAGGATGTTTTTCATAAATTCACCAAAAATTCTTCCTATCTAATAAAATTCTAAAATTTTATAGGTAGATAGCCTTATGTCTTAGCTTTCAAATGCAATAAGAATCAGGTCAATCTGATATCTGTAACTCAAGTTATGTGACAAACACTACAAGTTGTCAGGTTACTATCTTATATCACACACAGACTTGGTTTTACCATGCCTAGGCATGGAAGTCTCTGTCTCGCTGGACTGAAAACTGATCAGTCCATGCCTAGGCTTGGCAAGGTTGTGCCTAAGCATGAGCCTTTTGTAGAAAATTTTGCAGAACATGTTTCTGCATAATTTTGGTTCCAAACCAAGATTTCACCCTCTATCCTCACTTCTAGATGATTTCTATCATCACTAGAGGTCTCTAAACAAGTTATAAACCTCATTTATTCCTTTGGTTCAATCAAACTTTGATTAAAACTAAAACTCCAACCTTAAAACCCCTTTGTTTTAACTAACTAACTAATAGGAAACTATGGATTCTAAGGGTTCCAAACTATCAACCATGCACTAAACTTGTTAGAATCTAACTCATCTTAACTAAACAAGCAAGAAACTAACATCTATCTTCCTATTCTCACCCAAACCCTACTTTTTCCTCAAGTTCTACCAAGAAACAAGGTGAATATTGTGATTGACATGGACTAGATGCAAACGTTTTGATGTCGACAAACAAGAAAGCAATGGGAACACAATGATCAAGTCACAAGGAGCTCAAGCTTAGCATGTAGGTTATAGATCTAGTGTAAAGGTATATTAAAGATTCACCTCAAGCTTAAATGGCTTCCTTAAAATGTATTTCCAAATGGTTTTTCAAGTTAGGATCAAAAAGGTTTTATGCAACAACTCTTTCAAATCTAATATCCTAAGCCTTTTTTGGATACTTACCAGCCTCTTGATAAACATTAGGAGCCAAAATTTCAAGGCCCCTAACCGATTAGGACCAGCTCCTAACCGGTTAGTTCAAACAAAAGCTTTGCCTCGTTTTTTATAACATGCCTAACCGATTAGGCAAAGTAGCAAATCGGTTATTTAATAACTCAGAGGCTAAAATATGTTTGTCCTAACCGATTAGGTGAGAGACCTAACCGGTTAGTCTCATTTCCATAAGCCAAAAATGTTTTGTCCTAACCGATTAGGTAGAAGACCTAACCAGTTATTCATAAACTCAGAAACCATTTTAATCCTGTCCTAACCGGTTAGGTAGATGGCCTAACCGGTTATTCTATAACTCAGAAGCCAAAAATGTTTTGTCCTAACCGATTAGGTAGAAGACCTAACCGGTTATTCCTCAACTCAGAAACTAACCTAACCATGTCCTAACCGGTTAGCATCCTTTCCAGAACTCATTTTCATGGTGTCCTAACCGATTAGGACACATTCCTAACCGGTTAGTTATTAAACCAGAACAAATCTATTCAAGCCTAAATGAGCCCCTAACCGGTTAGGATACTTGGCTAACCAGTTAGCCTATGTTCTGATGAAATAAAAAGAAGCCCGTAACGGCTATATTAATGAGCATTAATTGCTCACAACCACTTCAAACGGCACTAAATGACACTTACCTATATATTTGGATGTTGGGCTTCGTTGGAAGGTTAGAAAATTTGAGTCTATCATTCTGGAAAATTCTTATTGAGCTTTAAACAAGTTTTTCTCATCATTCTACAAAATCCTCTATTTTGAGCTTGAACTTGTGTGAATCACAAATACCATAGTTCTTCAATTTGTAATACTTGCTCTAGAGAGAGTTTCTTCCTTTTAAATCTTACACAATCTGTTTAGATAGGATGAGGTATCCCTCTAGTATTGTAAGGGTGAGGTATCCCTTGAAATTAGAGGCTTAAGCATAAGGGTGAGGTATCCCATAGTGTTGAGTGCTCAAGGTTGTAGTGGTTGTCAAGCACCCATTGAAGCTTGAAGATATAGTGGAAAATCTCAAGTTGTTGCTTGGGGACTGGACGTAGATCACAAGTTGATTGGTGATCGAACCAGGATAAATAATTGTGTTTGTTTTCTCTAAACCCTTCTCTTTATTTTGTGCACTATTTTATTGAATTGCTTGGATATTGTCTCCTTTGGCTATCATATTTATAAGTAAGAGGGTTTATCTCATCCATCCTATTATCTCTAATTATCAAACGATTTGCTAACCTGTTTTACTTACTCAATTCACCCCCCTCTTGAGTATTGAGGCCACTTGGTAACAAGTGGTATCAGAGCTAGACTTTTGTATAAAGAGCTTAGCAGCTTCAAGAGAAGTGATGGCTTCAAATGGTTTTTCAAATGAAGGTTCTTCTATAAACAGACCTCCTTATTTCAATGGGGATGGTTATGCCTATTGGAAAAAAAGGATGAAAATTTTTATTGAAGGTATTGATTTAGATGTGTGGGACGCCATTGAAAATGGTGCTTTTGTTCCTACACAAACTAAAGATGGTGAGAAAATCAATACACCTAGAAATGAATGGATCGATGATGATAAAAAGAAGGTTCAATACAATTTGAGAGCTAAGAACATCATCCCCACATCCTTGGGGTATGATGAATTCTTTAGGGTGTCAAATTGTAAAACCGCAAAAGAAATGTGGGATACCCTACAAGTAACTCATGAAGGTACTAGTGAGGTAAAACGATCTCGAATAAACACTCTTACTCATGAATATGAATTGTTTAGAATGAACCAAGGTGAGAGTATTCAAGATATGCAAAAGAGGTTTACTCATATTGTTAATCATCTTATCTCATTGGGAAAGACATTTTCTAATGAGGATCTTATTAACAAAGTCTTGAGATGTCTAAGCAGGAATTGGCAACCCAAAGTGACGACGATTACGGAATCAAGAGATTTATCAACAATGTCTCTAGCCACCCTATTTGGAAAGCTTCAAGAACATGAGCTGGAACTAAATAGGCTCAATCAAAGTGAAGAGCATGATAAAAAGAAGAAGGGAATTGCACTCAAAGCCACCTCTTCCATACTTGAAGATGATGATGAAGATGGTAAAAATGATGATGAAAATATTGAGCCAAGTGAGGAGAATCTTAGTCTCCTTGTGAGAAAGTTTGGAAGATTCCTAAAGAAGAAGGGATTTCAAAGAAGACCTCCCTTTTCTCAAAAGAAAGCATATCACAAAGAAGAAGGATCCTCTACTCCTCCAAAATGCTACGAATGCGGAAAATCGGGGCACATGAAAATGGAGTGTCCTATATATCTCAAGAAGATGGAGAAGTTTGAGAAAAGACCCTCCAAGGAAAAGAAAGGAAGAAGAGCATATATAGCTCGGGAGGACAATGACTTAAGCTTTTCTGACGATTCGGACAATGAAGAAGCCCATTTTTGCCTCATGGCTCAAGGAGAAGAAAGTGTAGAAAACAATACAGAGGTAACTTCTTCTAACCTAGAACCTTCACCTTCTTATGATGAATTGCAAGATGCCTTCCAAGAATTGCATGATGAATCTTTGAGGCTCACAAAAATGATTTTGTCTTCCAATAAAACAATCTCTTTATTGACAAACAAAGTTTCTACTTTAACTAAGGAGATAAATGAACTTAAAATCGAAAATGAGACATTAGGACTCATAGATGCTAATTCATTATGCATGACTTGTTCCTCACATGATAATGCATCCACATCATTATCTTGTTTATCATGTAAAGCTTTTGAAAAAGAAATTGAAGACTTAAACAACACTCTTGCAAAATTCACTTTTGGAAGAGATAACTTGAATGTGTTGTTAGGGAAACAAAAATGTGTTTTTCAAAAAGTCGGTTTGGGATTTAATCCAAACAACCATAAAAAATCCTATAAGAACTTCTTTGTTTCCTTAAATACTTCAAGTAGCCCCTTTGTCAAATGTTTTCATTGTGGTAGAAAATGGCATAGTGCATCCACTTGCAATATTAGAAAGAACATAAATACCAAGGTTGGAATCAAAAGGGTTTGGGTTCCTAAAGGCACCAGGCCTAATTCTAACATACAAGGACCCAAAACAATTTGGGTACCAAAGGTTAAAACTTGAATGTGTGTTATAGGTATGCTTGAAGACCAAGAGCTCAAGTTGGTATCTTGATAGTGGTTGCTCCAAGCACATGACCGGTGATGGCTCCAAGTTCTCCTCCCTTACACATAAGAAACATGGTCATGTCACATATAGTGACAACAACAATGGGAAGATTCTTGAAATTGGCAAAGTTTGTAAGATCCCTTCATCATCTATTGATAATGTTTTGCTTGTTGAAGGACTTAAACATAATTTACTTAGTATTAGTCAATTATGTGATAAAGGCAATAGAGTTATATTTGATTCCTCTTGTTGCATAATTGAGGGAAAGGATGATAAGCAAGTTAAGTTTGTTGGTCATAGAGTCAATAATATATATATGATTAGTCTTGATGATATCTCCTCAAATGATACTAAATGCTTTATGAGTAAAGAAAATGATTCATGGTTATGGCATAGAAGAATTGCTCACATTCACATGGATCACTTAAACAAATTGGTTTCTAAAGAACTAGTAATTGGTTTTCCAAAGCTCAAGTTTGAAAAAGATAAACTTTGTGATGCATGTCAAAAGGGAAAACAAGTAAAGGTCTCTTTTAAAGCTAAAAACATAGTTTCAACTTCTAGACCTTTACAACTCTTGCATATGGATCTTTTTGGTCCCTCTAGAACTATGAGCTTTGGTGGGAATTACTATGCATTAGTGATTGTGGATGATTTTTCTAGGTTTACATGGACATTATTCTTGACCCACAAAAATGATGCTTTTCAATCATTTAGAAAACTTGCCAAAGTTATCCAAAACGAAAAAGGTTTTTGTATTGCATCCATAAGAAGTGACCATGGTGGTGAATTTAAAAATCATGAATTTGAAACTTTTTGTGATGAACATGGCATTGAGCATAATTTTTCTGCCCCTAGAACACCACAACAAAATGGTGTTGTAGAAAGGAAAAGTCGATCTTTAGAGGAAATGGCAAGAACTATGTTCAATGAAGCCAACCTTCCTAAGTACTTTTGGGCGGATGCGATTAACACCGCTTGTTATGTTATGAATAGAGCCCTAATAAGGCCAATTTTAAAGAAAACCCCATATGAATTGTACAAAGGAAGGAAACCAAATGTGTCACATTTTCATATCTTTGGATGTAAATACTTTGTTTTGAATAATGGAAAGGATAACTTGGGGAAGTTTGATGCAAAATCTGATGAAGGAACATTCATTGGCTATTCTATACATAGTAAGGTCTTTAGAGTCTATAATAAATGAACTATGACCATAGAAGAGTCCATACATATTGCATTTGATGAAACTAACCCAAATGAGTCGAGAAAGGATCTTGTTGATGATGTTGCAGAAATCTTGGCAAAAACGCACTTGGAAGATCAAGAGAAAGAGTCCAAGAAGCAAGAAGAGAGACTCCTTGATCACTCAAGGCAAAAAGATTCAGAAATCTTGGACCTACCCAAGGAATAGAGGACTTCAAGATATCACCCTATCGACAAGGTGATAGGTGATGTATCAAAAGGGGTAATCACTCGAAACTCACTTAGAAATACATGTAATCACCTAGCCTTTGTCTCTCAAGTTGAACCTAAAGGCATAAATGAGGCCATTAATGATGAGCATTGGATCTTGGCCATGCAAGAAGAACTAAACCAATTTGAGAGAAATTAAGTTTGGGAATTAGTTCCAAGGCCCAATGATCATCCTATAATTAGCACCAAGTGGGTCTTTAGGAATAAACTTGATGAAACGAGTTTAATAATAAGAAATAAAGCTAGGCTTGTAGCTAAGGGGTATAATCAAGAAGAAGGCATAGACTATGAAGAAACTTATGCTCCCGTAGCTAGGTTAGAGACCATTAGAATGTTACTTGCATATGCTTGCATCATGGATTTCAAACTTTATCAAATGGACGTCAAAAGTGCCTTTCTAAATGGTTTTATACAAGAAGAGGTATATGTGGAACAACCTCCTGGTTTTGAAAATTTTGAATTGCCCAACCATGTTTTTAAACTGAAAAAGGCCTTGTATGGCTTGAAACAAGCTCCTAGAGCTTGGTATGAAAGGTTGAGCAAATTTCTTTTAGAAAAAGGTTTTTCTAGAGGCAACGTTGACACTACCCTTTTCATAAAACACAAAATGCATGACATACTTCTAGTTCAAATCTATGTTGATGACATTATATTTGGAGCTACTAACAACTCTCTATGTAAAGAATTTTCAAATATTATGCAAAGTGAGTTTGAAATGTCCATGATGGGTGAGCTTAACTTCTTCCTTGGTCTCCAAATCAAGCAAGCAAGAGAAGGAATGTTCATAAGCCAATCAAGGAGCTGCTCAAAAAGTTTGGAATGGACAATACCAAGCATATGGCTACTCCTATGGGCACCTCTTGCTATTTGGACAAGGATGAAGGAGGTAAATCAGTAGAAATTACGAAATATAGAGGTATGATTGGCTCACTCCTTTATCTCACTGCAAGTAGGCTTGATATAATGTTTAGTGTATGCATGTGTGCTAGATATCAAGCTAATCCTAAAGAATCACACCTAAGTACTGTTAAAAGAATAATGAAATATCTAATAGGCACATCACAAATGGGTTTATGGTATCCTAAAGGTGCCTCATGTAGTCTTATTGGGTATTCCGATTCTGATTTTGCTGGATGCAAAATGGATAGAAAGAGCACTAGTGGGACATGTCACTTGCTTGGAAGCTCACTAGTTTCTTGGCATAGCAAGAAACAAAATAGTGTGGCATTGTCTACAGCTGAAGCTGAATATGTTGCAGTTGGGAGTTGTTGTTCTCAAATCCTTTGGATGAAACAATAACTCTTAGACTATGGTCTTGAGCTTGATCATATCCCCATAAGATGTGATAATACTAGTGCAATTAACTTGTCAAAAAATCCTATTTTGCATTCTAGAACTAAACATATTGAAATAAGACATCATTTCATTAGAGATCATGTTCAAAAGGGTGATTGCATACTTGAATTTGTGGAAACTACTAAACAACTAGCTGACATCTTCACTAAACCCTTAGCAAAAGAAGCATTCTTCTATATTAGAAATGAAATTGGTATTTTGGATCAATCATGCATAAATTGACATTTTACTGCATAATTTCTGAGCTATTAATCATATTTGAATCCAATGCTAACTTGAGCGTCGGAGTGTCCCCTCACTTTGTTTTGCAGGAGCTCAGTTCATGCTTAAGTCCCCTAATATGAAAGCTCAAAGTTCCTTCTGATATTAGGAGAAATTTGTTTCTAAATGAAATTGGAGCCAAGCCAAAATGAACTTCAAGTGATTTGGAATACTGGAAGTGAAATGAGTTTGTTCTTACTGATATTTGTCAAGGATTATTCCCATAATGCTATTAGTGAAATGATCAAGTAAACGAAGAAAAATATTTTTTCGTTTGGGCTCTGGAAGTGCTTTGGAATACTGAGGGACTCTCTGTCATGACCAAATAATCGGTTAGGCATGACTCCTAACCGATTACCCTGTATTTGGAAACCAGTTTGTGCGTTCTGACTTAGCACAATAACCGGTTAGCCACCAATCCTAACCGGTTATTGGAAAACTCAGTGGCTATTTCCAATTGCCCTAACCGGTTACCCACCCTTCCTAACCAGTTAGGTTACTCCAATTAAACACCCCTCAACAGCGTGGTTCCCTCCATTCACGCACCCTACCTCTATTTTCATCTTCATTCTCTCAAGCTCTCTCATGCCCACTCCCTCACATTCATCCCTCACCATAAATCCACTTCAAATTCAGTCTTTAAACCCCATTTCTCTCATTTTCCATCATTCTTCTTCAACATTCAATCTCCCTCACACACACACTCTCTCCACCACCATGCCCTAAGCCTCCATTTCCTCCACGGCCAGCAGCTCCTCTTTCCCCAAAAGAACACGTACAAAAAACCCCAATGTCCCAAAGGAAATAACCCCCCCTGACACTGACCCAGATTTTTCAGTAGCCTTGAATCTTGGAAGGTACTTCACTGACCCTGCTCAGATGAAGAAATATCAATTGGAATTTCATGCAAGGTGTATCATCTCACCGAAATGGATAGACTAGGAGTTCTTCATTCAAGAAGGATTCACTCCTCTCACAAAGCTTCTTGAATTCCATGGGTTGAAAACCCTCGTCACCACAAATCCAGGGTACTTCTATCTTGAACCTACTAAAGTCTTCTTCTGTAATTTATCTATTAAGGATGGCACTTTAATTTCTGAAGTTAAGAAGCATAAGATTGTTGTGAATCCCAGTGAGTGGGTCTCTTTGTTTGATCTTCCCCACTCCGATGAAAAGCTTAGATTAGAAAAACATGGCCAGTGGGAAAATTATAAAAGAGATGACGCTGCAATGGGTATGCTTCAGTCTGGTGTTCCAATGCCAAAAGGAACTTTTACCACCGGACTTCTGAAGATACATGATCGCCTTCTTCATTTCATCGTCACTCATATTCTCGCACCAAGGGCAAGTAATTATGCCCTGGTTGAAGAGGAAGACATCTTCTTGATGTGGCTTCTCAAGGAACGCATAAAGATCAACTGGCCTTTTTACATTATACACACTATGATGAAAGCTAAAAACAAGGTAGTTATGGAACTTCCGTATGCCCTTCTGGTTGCTCGAATCCTAGACCACCATAAGGTTCCCCTATTGGACGATGGCATTGTAAACACTACCGACCCTCATAAATTTGGTTTTGCCTCTCTTAATAGAATGCACACGAAGAACGTCAATGGTGAAAGGACTTATGGTCATGCACGAGTGGGAGGAGCGCCACCAGAAGAAATTCCTGTTAACACAGCTGATGTCCCTATGGAAGAGGCACCAGATATGAGTAGCGTCTCCGAATCCACCAGTGAAGCTCGTATTCTTGCAGCCATCACGGATCTGCACACCTACCAAGAACATAGCAACTCAGTCATCTTTGATCGGTTGAGTGCCATGGAAGACCGCTTGGATAGGATCGAGCGTCGCTTTCCAGCACCCGAGGACCCTGGGGCTTAGGCATGGACTCTCTGTTTTTATCATAGTTGTGTTGCTGCACTAATTGTCTCTGAACTCTATTTTGACTTTGCTTAATTATCTTATTTTGGATATTTTGGGAGAATTATTTAGCATGTCTAATGACTATTTTTCCTTGATTTATTTTGGTAATTGGCATGACTATCTCAATAGTGATCTTTGACTCTTATTTTGAATCTTGGATATATTTAAGTATGGTATGCCTGCATATGCGTCTCTGTGTGACTGCTTATGAGTTTCCTGACACTATGCTTAATCTTATTAATCAGTTTCTGTTTTGCATGCTTGGTTTCGAATAACCTAGGTTACTAAATTCCTTTTTGATTATGCCAAAAGGGGGAGAAGGATAAGGGTCTTTCTATTTATTGAGAAAAGTAATTGAATGTGTTATGATAATGTATTGTGTCTGTTAATGGTCCTGGAATCCCAAAACAAAGGGGGAGCTTTGCATCTCTGATTCAAGCACCTCTTGAACAAAAGAGGGGAAGTAAGTCTCCAAATTCTATTATGAATTCCAATTGTCATTTAAACTAATCTATTTCTCAATAAGTGTTTGTCATCATCAAAAAGGGGGAGAATGTGATTGACATGGACTAGATGCAAATGTTTTGATGTCGACAAAAAAGAAAGCAATGGGAACACAATGATCAAGTCACAAGGAACTCAAGCTTAGCATGTAGGTTATAGATCTAGTGTAAAGGTATATTAAATATTCACCTCAAGCTCAAATGGCTTCCTTAAAATGTATTTGCAAAATGGTTTTTCAAGTTAGGATCAAAAAGGTTTTATGCAATAACTCTTTCAAATCTAATATCCTAAACCTTTTTTGGATACTTACCAGCCTCTTGATAAACATTAGGAGCCAAAATTTTGAGGCCCCTAACCGATTAGGACCAGCTCCTAACCAGTTAGTTAGTTCAAACAAAAGCTTTGCCTCATTTTTTATAACATGCCTAACCGATTAGGCAAAGTAGCTAATCGGTTATTTAATAACTCAGAGGCCAAAATATGTTTGTCCTAACCGATTAGGTGAGAGACCTAACCGGTTAGTCTCACTTCCAGAAGCCAAAAATGTTTTGTCCAAACCGATTAGGTAGAAGACCTAACCAGTTATTCATAAACTCAGAAACCATTTTAATCCTATCCTAACCGATTAGGTAGATGGCCTAACTGGTTATTCTATAACTCAGAAGCCAAAAACGTTTTGTCCTAACCGATTAGGTAGAAGACCTAACCGGTTATTCCTCAACTCAGAAACTAACCTAACCATGTCCTAACCGATTAGCCTGCAGGACTAACCGGTTAGCATCCTTTCTAGAACTCATTTTAGTGGTGTCCTAACCGATTAGGACACATTCCTAACCAGTTAGTTATTAAACCAAAACAAATCTATTCAAGCCTAAATGAGCCCCTAGCCGGTTAGGATACTTGGCTAACCGGTTAGCCTATGTTCTGATGAAATAAGAAGAAGCCCGTAACAGCTATTTTAATGAGCATTAATTGCTCACAACCACTTCAAACGGCACTAAATGACACTTACCTATATATTTGGATGTTGGGCTTCGTTGGAAGGTTAAAAAAATTGAGTCTATCATTCTGGAAAATTCCTATTGAGCTTTAAACAAGTTTTACTCATCATTCTGCAAAATCCTCTGTTTTGAGCTTGAACTTGTGTGAATCACAAATACCATACTTCTTCAATTTGTAAGACTTGCTCTAGAGAGAGTTTCTTCCTTTTAAATGTTATACAATCTGTTTAGAGAGGGTGAGGTATCCCTCTAGTATTGTAAGGGAGAGGTATCCCTTGAAATTAGTGGCTCAAGCATAAGGGTGAGGTATCCCATAGTGTTGAGTGCTCAAGGTTGTAGTGGTTGTCAAGCAGCCATTGAAGCTTGAAGATATAGTGGAAAATCTCAAGTTGTTGCTTGGGGACTGGACGCAGATCACAAGTGGATTGGTGATCGAACCAGGATAAACGATTGTGTTTGTTTTCTCTAAACCCTTCTCTTTATTTTGTGCACTGTTTTATTGAATTGCTTGGATATTATCTCCTTTGGCTATCACATTTATAAGTAAGAGGGTTTATCTCATCCATCCAATTATCTCTAATTATTCAATAGCTTTAACGAAAATTGGTTATCAAATGATTTGCGAAAGATTTGCTAACCTGTTTTAGTTACTCAATTCACCCCCTCTCTTGAGTATTGAGGCCACTTGGTAACAAATATAGGAGGAAATGGATAAAAACAACACCCCGTACCTGAAGGCTTGAAGATGAAGTGAATGGCCACTTGATTCCTCTTCCTTGATTGTTGGTCCTCCTCTTTGGTCTCATTCCTTTCTTCTCTTCTCCTCCTTAGCTTTCTTTTCCCTATTCTCTTCTCTCCTTTACATTTTTTGTATCTCTGTTTTTGCATCCCAAAATAGCCCCACCCGTGGGATATTTCTCAAGAAGGGAAGTCTATTTAGACTTCTCTTAGTTGGGTACCAAAACCCCAATCTGCTAAGAACACTTAAACTTCTCCAAATTCGATTTTGTAGCTACCAACAGATTCAAAATAAATCCTGAGATTCATTAAAAATTCTGTTTCATCAAAAACTGATATTTCCATATCAGCTGTGGGTCAATCTGGCACTAAAACACACTACTAGTATGCTAAAAAATGTCAAACTAACTCTGAAAATTCTCAAACTTTAACTGTAGTATAGTTTCCACATTTGTGACTTGGAAACAAACTCTCCACTATTATTTCCACTAACTAAGCAGTTTAAGCCACTTCCGGAGCAAATAACAGCTATATTTCTCACATAGTGTTACAGCAAAATGCCTAAACGTGCTCAGAAAGTCACAAAACTACACAGACATGTTAAGTAAGTATTAGGCTACCTTTGTAATCATATACAAGCCTAACATGACTTTCTAGGGTATTACAAGTGTTTCTAGTGCCATTCAAAAAGGCTAGAGGTGCTACTTGAATAACTGAGTTCAGAATGTCATAAGCATTATTGCATAGCTAAAGAGTGGTCAGTACTTAGCCTAGGTCAAAGGAGTAAGAAAAGCCCTTTGTCGAAATTGGCTAAAGTGTGGTCAACACTCAGCCTAGGTCAAAGGAGCAAGAAAAACCCTTTGCGAGATATATGACATTGCATAGGCCTCATCATAATACATTTCATCAACATTAACATTTATCATTTTGATGAACATCCACACATAATTCTATTTGAAATGTTGTATTACATATTTATCATAGAATTGTATTTCAAATGTTTTTGTTTGATGTTATGCTATTGAAAATTTTCAAATTCTTGCCCTTTTGTTTGTTTATTTCCAAGATAATTTACAGATCGAAATCAAGATCATTCCAAGGAGGGGAAATGAAGTAGTAGTAGTTTCGAGTAGGATTTACTTTGATTTTGTATATGCTGTATTTAGGCCATGAAGCCCAAGACTATATTCGAACAAATACTTATGTACAAGTTATGTAATTTTTTATGTTTCAGAAAATAATTGAAAGTTTCAGTCGTGTGTGTTTATGATCTTTACTTTGAATTCTTTTCTTCGATTATCTTCTTTTTGATGATCTATTTTTCGATTACATGTGTATCTTCGAAATGTATAGTAACAACGGATTTATGTTTTAAAGTTAGTAGTAACGTGCTTAATTTTGTTTACGTATGTATATTTTGAATATATTATTGTAAATCGAACTAGGACGTTATACTATGGTATTAGAACAGTTCATCCTATTGAGTCGGGGCATGGACTGATTATGCCTTTCACATGTTTTGATATTCCTATTTTATGTTATGCATTTTCTTGTATCAGAGTGAGATGTATGAATAGAATTGCATGACAGCTTCAAGAATGGACGTTAATAGTTACTATCACACTGTTACATGATATTGAGACTGATAAACTCAATATGTATTGTTCTGTGTGTACAGAAGATTATGGCACCTCCTAGGCGTATCCCAAGAAACAAGGATTCTACCAATGAAAATATGGCAGACTTTATGGGAGTTTTTCGATAGATGGTTGATGCAATGAGGGTACAAACTAATGTTACCAATAGAGTGCTCAAAAGAATAGAAGCAAAACATGTTTGTCCCTTTATAGGCCGCAAGTGCATGAATCGAACAAGTAATACAATGATAAATAGGATATCGTTCCCACGAGGACAAGGTTACTTGTAATGCTAAATATCAACTAATAGCTTAAGTAATTCTATTCAAGACATAAAAATAGGGAAAAACATATAAACTAAAGACTAAAATGAAATAAATTAGAAATAAAGATAATGATTAGAGTTTAGGGAATCCTTCTTCACCCCCTGCTTCAATTGATAATATGCAACCCTCATAAGCAACATGGATGAATTAGTTAGGTTAGCTTGAGAATCTACTTTAGTTAAAAGCCTATGTCTAGGTCAATCAATCATGCTTTATTTGCCTAATTCACTATATTTCCATAAGAGCTAGTGCAAAATCCACTTATTAAGATCTATTCTTATACACCTGTTATGCATGACCAAGGGGTATATTTCTGTCCCATTAGTGAATCAACTCATCCCACCATTAGAATGAAATCGAACATGCATCAACCATACATATGATCTCAAATCCAAATTCCTATGTCTAGGTTCATTAGATTTAAACAAATCACTTAAAAGTTGGCTAAACAATTAAGAGCATTAAGATCTATATGATTGAACAAAATCATACATCAATATAAGCTCAAAGAAGTACAAAATCATCAATATCCATAGAAGGATCCAAAGTAATCCCTAAATGCAGCTTAACTACTCCTTGAACACAAAAATATAACCACAAAACTCATGTTCATGATACAAGCAAGAGAAGAAAGTAAAGGGAAAAGGAAGGAAGCTTATGGATGTGATCTCTGATGGTTGAATCTTCTTCTATGAAGAAGATGACCTCCAACCTTGGCTCCCCTAGCTTCCTCTCAACCTCAAAGTGAAAACCTAGTTGCAGCTTCTCTAACCTAAAAAATACCTCCTTCAGAAATCTAATAAAATAGTATTTATAGGCCCAAAACTCTGTTTCACGTCGCGACGCCATACAAATCACGCCATGGCACGTGTGTAAGTAAGGTCACCATGCCGCGGCATACACTCATTTGCACCGCGGTGTTCAAGCCTCGGGTTCTCTGTATACAGTAGGGGAATGCACCATGCCATAGCATAAACATTTCTGCACCACTGTGTGAGATGTTGAACTTCATACTTGGTTTTCTCTTCCAATTTTGGTCCAAATCCTCCAAATTTCAGTTTGATTGGAGTCCTTCCTGTAATAGAGAAAACACCAAGTTACTCACAGTTTCAATTTCACTTAATCATTTACAGAATATGCATAATTTACACAAATTCATATAGGAAGATATCAAAATAGAATTAAACAAATATAAGCCTAAAATATTCCATATATGCAGAATAACAAGGACTAAGTTATCAATATAGCATAGATATATAGAATAAATAACTACATTTCATATAGTTATCACACCCTCAAACCTAGATTTGTGGTAGTCCTCGAGCAAAACAAAGTATAATTTAGTAAACCTACTTAACAATTCATGCTTCAACATACATTCAGCATCTAATATAATTTCAATTTTTCAATTAAACCACAACTAGTGTAGAATGATTGTATAGCCCTCAAAAAGTATTAATGCCTCATAATTAGCTCCACACATACATAATCTTTAGCATGCTAACAATCCAGGCATCCTTTCATCCAAAGCATATTTTCCATAAACATACAAGATAAACTTCTCCTATTCAAGTCACACACATCCGGATAAGTTTATGAGCATACATGTATATGAATCATATAACCCAAAAAATTGAATTTAACCTCTCTCTCTCCACTAATGTAAATCACACACAATTGAGGATCAAAAGGGATTTCAACAGCTTGTAATGTAAGGCCAATGGTTATAGGCATATGAATAGAAATGGAAAGGATATATTACAAACATTGAGAAACATAAACATACTATTTCAAGACTTGAGGCTCCAACTGATATTAGTAGGGTATTCAAAAGTGAAAGAATAAAACTTATCAGAATCGTTCAATGTTGTTTGTACTTTTCTTTTCTCATGTCATTGCCTTACTTTTTTTTTTTTTACAAAGTAATGCTTTTTCTTTGACTGCATCTGATTCCTTCAGGCTCATTTTGTATTAAATATGCATTAATACCCTTAATCACTAGGCTCACTTTAAGAAATAACATATTATGTACTCAACAAATAATGATGGTAGGAAGAGAATGCAATGCTTTCATATGCATTAAAATGGTTACAGGGTAAGGAATATAAGGGTGGTGAAAAACATATAAGGCCGAACATTTATAAAGCTTCGAAAGGAAACCTATGGATATAATCATGTCAGGGTAAGCTTTTAAGGTTCAATCGGTCCAAACAATGCCCTAATCATTTCCTCAATCATGCATAATCTAGGATTTCACCTCAAGAGAGTTTCAAAACAATTTCAAGGATACTCGAATCTCTACCTGTACATCCATAAACTTTCTCTAGATATGTACTCTTATCATTTTCAAAGTTACATATACATATAAGTGGGATGTAAATCATGCATAAAAAGTAACTAAATTATTTCACATGCTTCATGATTGCAAATGGTTTCGTTGAAAATGAGGCAAATTGCAAACATTTATATCATTATAAAACCAATTCCACACTACCAATTGGAAATATGTCATGCATTCAAATAGATCCAACTTTTTCAATTCAAGCATGCATAACATCATGTGCAGAATATTAAAAATTGAAAAAAAATTCATCAAAAACCCATCAGTAATAGCCAAAGCAATTTAGAAATATGATAATATGGTGACTATTACTACTACATACTTTAAACATCAAAACATGTTATATATTAAACATTAAAATATCCAAAACATGTGATAATACTCCCCCAAACCACAGTGAAGTTGTGTCCTCACTGTCCATGGTGTAAAGGGTTCCTGAACCTAGAAAATACTTGAAATGTGAGAGCTAAACATATAACTATATGGAAAAACATATAAAATAAACATAATATGAACACTACAGGGTTACACGCAACTTAGATGTTTCTTTGAAATTTCACAGGCACGCCGCAGCGCTGATCTCTCTGGATTTTGGCCTAAAATGCCAGTGCGCCATGGCATGACAAGGAGTATGTTGTGGTGTGAGAAGACTGTTTGCAAAATTCTACAGCAAAATCAATTCTTCTACTGGTTCTGCTCCAAAGAGGTCTCCAGCACTTATAAAACTTGTCCAAAAGGTTAAATTACAGTATATACAACAAAAATATAATAAAACTATAAAATCAACATACTACCTATTTAATGCAAAAAGTAAAGAGAAAAAAACATAAACTTGGGTTCCCTCCCAAAAAGGGCCTAATTTATAGTCCCGACAGGACTTTGTTGTTATTTTCCTGAGTCCTTCAGCTTAAGAGGTAGCTTGTTTTGTAAAGTTGCACTACCTTCCTTTGTAAGCACCACAGCCTCATAATCTCCAAGCTTTTCCTTCTTAAAAAAGGTATCTTTCTCCTTGAAAATCTCCAAAAATTTTTGGACTTGATCCTCCAATTCTTTCTTAGCCAACTGGTTAGGGAAAGGTAGAGGTAGTGTATATGGCTTGCCTTCCTTCTGAAAATTCTCAACCTTTCTCTCGACACTTTGTTCATTCTTCTCAATCTCCTTGCTCACAATCACCTCATCATTAGTCACCTTAACATCATCTTCAAGCAATTTAGTATTGAGATTCCCTTGACTGTCTTTCCCATTACACAAAGATATGGCCATACAATGCTCAGTAGAGGAACCATTAAGATTGTTGATAGTGTCACTTGGGAAAGTCCCTGGGGGCCTATTGTTGATGGCATTTTCTAACTGGCCCACTTGTGTCTCAAGTGCTCTCAATGAAGCATTTTGGCTTTGCATAATCTCATCATTTTTAGTTAAATGAGCATCTGTCTTGGACATGTAGGAATCTGTTGATAATCACATATTTTATACATTAATAAGCCTTAATTTTTAGTGATTTACACTCTCCATGTACGTAATTATTTGAGTTTGGTCATGTTTTATAAGTTTGGGATCAAATTGGACTTAATTGATAATTCTCAGCATTATTGAGACTTT
Organism: Ormosia semicastrata; assembly: GCA_029884595.1. Taxonomy (NCBI): domain Eukaryota; kingdom Viridiplantae; phylum Streptophyta; class Magnoliopsida; order Fabales; family Fabaceae; genus Ormosia; species Ormosia semicastrata. The sequence goes on along the minus strand of JAQQTO010000060.1, from coordinate 36,227,134 downwards.
ACACTATTTCTGTATTTTGGCCATATCTTGAGTTTTAGATATCTGATAATTATGCATTTTACCTTGTAGGAAAGTTAAGAGGAATCTCTACAACTTTGATGAAGAGCTCGAAGTCTTAATCGGATGTCTAGTGGACTGAATTGGGCCTAGAAGTCAGAATACGAGTTTAGTGACCCTTTGATATTTTTTTAATCATAACTTAGTTGTAGAACTCCAAATTACTTGGGGTTTAGGCCCAATTGTTCATAATGGACCTAGCTTTGTATCTAAGTTGATTGTAATCATGTGAGGCTAAAATAGAAAGTAGTTTTAGCAGTTTTAGGCCGTAATTCGAGGCTAGGCAGAGGGACCTCTCATTCTACACTTTTCTTTTCTTCTCTCTAGAACTTCTTCCTCCTCCTTCTCTCTAGAATTTCGTTTTCTTTTCTTTTCTTGTTTTGAGTTCTCCCCTTCTCATGGAGGGGTAGGGCCTTTAGATCAATCTAAGAGATTGAATAACTTGATGCTTAATCTTGAGATATTGCTTTAATTGTTATATTTCTCTATTAATCAAGTCTCTCTTCTTCTTCTTCTCTTTACTAATTCTGGTTGTTTGATTAGAATTTCCATATGTTAATTGCTTAATTATCATGTGCAAAGAGATGAACTCAGAGATCAAATAAGACATTGAAGATGTTTGATGAAATGTTTAACTTGGTTGGATCTTGGCTTTTAAGTTAATTTTGGTTTGGATGGGTGCTTAATTTGTCTAACCTTAATTAACTAAATCCTGGAAGCATTTCTAGTAGAAGATCCATGGATCATTGAGAGGCGTCTTGAAGTGATCTAAGACCAAGGACTTGATTGATGATTGAATGGACCTATAATAATCAAGCATGGATTAAGATTAGGTTTAGTTAATTCTCTTGGATTGGTTGCTTTATTAATTCTGTTTTATTTTCTTTTGTTTGAATTCTGTAAATTACGTTTTCTGCATGCTCAACCCCCTTTCCCAATTCTGGCTTGTTCTGATCTAATTTCAACTAAAATCCTTGAGAGACGATCTGGTGTTGACTCCTATGCTACTAGCCATAGGTATAACTCAAATTTAATTTTGATTGAGTTCGGCACTCCACAATGTGCCTGCGTATTCATATGTAAGTCAAATTCCATCATCTAGTAGGAGTTTTGAGCATACTAGGGACATAGCGATAATTTTTATAATTGTTTTGGTATCTCTGAATTGGCTAATTTTTGACCAACGAATAGAGAAAAATCCATCTGCGAGGGGCAGGTACATTGTTGCCTGCGTATTCATATGTAAGCCAAATTCCATCATTTATACCACTTTTTCAATTTTTGAAATATTTTTTTTGCATGACAATTTTCTAAAAAAGTGTAGTTTTCATCCTGTGGTAGTCCCATGATTTTTAAAATTCATTTGATATGTTTTTTATACTTTCTATCCATTTCTGTAGTGTAGATTTGCATGACTTTGTGTTTTTGGCATCTTGCCACCTGTTTAGCCCTGATTGGTGCATGACTAGGTCTAATCCTAATATCCTACTTAATTTTGATCCTAAGATTGATAGAACATTTCATAGGTTAATTAGTACTCGTAGGCTAAGTGAAAGAATTGCTTCTGAATTTAATTGTGATATTGAATCTGTCATTGCTGAATTTGTCATTGATGAATCTGTCATTGCATCCGAGAGTTCTAGTGATTTTGCAACCATGGTTGATAACATACATGATAGGACCTTTAAGGAACTTGCTGCTCCTGATGTAACTTACTAGTCTTTGTGCATTCAATATCCTAATCTTGATGCTGCCTTTAAGTTAAAATCTAGATTGATACAGTTGTTGCCCAAGTTTCATGGCCTTGTAGGTGAGGACCCCCATAAACACCTAAAGGAGTTCCATGCGGTTTGTTCTACCATGAAGCCACATGGAATCCCCGACGAGCATATCAAGCTGAATGCATTCCCTTTCTCACTTGTTGATGCAGCCAAGGATTGGCTGTTCTACCTTTCACCAGGTTCTGTCATGAGTTAGAATGACATGAAGAGATTGTTCTTGGAGAGATTCTTTCCTGCCTCCAGAGCTACTACAATTTGGAAGAACATATGTGGCATAAGACAAATGTCAGGTGAAACTTTGCATAAGTATTGGGAGAGATTCAAAAAATTGTGTTCAAGCTGTCCACATCACCAAATTAGTGATCAATTGTTGATTCAATACTTTTATAAGGGACTGATGCCATTGGATAGATCCATGGTGGATGTTGCCTCTGGAGGAGCATTAGTAGACAAGACCCCTGCTGCAGCAACAAATTTGATAGCAAACATAGCTTCCAATACATAGTAATTTGGGACAAGAATGGTAACTCTAACCAGAAGTGTAAATAAGATCCAAATATCTTATGTAGACTAACAGAGAATGGAACACAGATTAGATGAATTGACTTCTTTGGTGAGGCAGTTAGCAGTGGGACAGCAACCACATATGTAAATGGCTGTAACTATGTATGGGATTTGCTATTTTCCATCCCATCCTATAGATGCTTGTCCAACACTTCAGGATGGTGGTTCTATTTTTCCAGAGCAATCAGTTGCAACAACTGATATTTTCTCTAGTAGACCCCAATATCAGCTGCCCCAACAGCCCAGATATGACCCATTTTTAAGTACTTATAACCCTGGCTGGAAAGACCATCCTAACTTGAGATATGAGAATTCTGGTTAGCAACAACAGCCCTAGCAGTAGTAATTTAGATACCAAGTTTTAGGTCCAAGCACCAAATACCAACCACCTGTATTCAGACAACAACAAATTATGCAGCCACCTATGCGGTAGCCCCTCATGCTGCCAAGTCAAGCAGCCACTCCAGCCGAGCCATCATTGGAAGACTTGATGAAACAGATGGCCACACATAATGTTCAGTTCCATTGGAATGTCAATGCCACCATTCAGAACCTGCAAACTCAGATTGGGAAACTGGCCACCACTATGAGTGAACTAAAAAGCCAAGGATCAAGCTAATTGCCTTCACAAACAGTCAATAATTCAAGAGGTAATGTAAGTGCCATTAGATTGAGAAGTAGTAGAGAAGTTGATGGTCCGAGTTCACCAGTTTAGCAACCTGAGCAGCAACTTGAGATAGACTAGAAATAGTAAAATTCATAAAAAATAAATAGTTTAGTGTAAAAATCCGTGACACAAAAGAAATGTCCAAATAATCTAGATTTGGCCATTCCACTACCCTTCCCAAATAGAGTCACACAGTCTAAGCAAACAGTGCAAGCAGAAATGGAAAGAGAAGTTATGGAGACTGTTAGAAAGGTGGAAATCAATATCCCCCTCCTGGATGCAATCAAGCAGATTCCAAAGTATACCAAATTCCTCAAGGAGTTGTGTACTCACAAGCGAAGACTTAAGGGTACAGAAAATATTAATATGGGTAGAAATGTTTCTGCAATGATTCAGCCGAGTATGCCACAAAAATGCAAGGATCTTGGAACATTCACCATTCCTTGCATACCAGCCAGCAATTCACTCATGCAATGTTGGATTTGGGTGCCTCCATTAATGTCTTGCTCAAATCAGTTTTTGAATCCTTGCACATTGGAGAGTTGAAGCCTACCAGAATCATCATTCAACTAGCAAATAGGAGCAGAACTCATCCATTAGGAGTGCTTCAGGATGTTTTGGTAAGGGTAAATGAGTTAATATTTCCAGCAAATTTTTATATTCTGAACATGGAAGATGAATTTGCATCTAGTCAGCACCATTAATTTTAGGTAGACCTTTCTTAAAAACTGCTATAATTAAGATTGATGTGCATGCTGGTACCCTTTCCATGGAATTTGGTGATAACATAGTTCAATTTAATATCTTTGATGCCATGAAACATCCTTTAAAAAAGCATTCTATTTTTTAGTTAAATGTCCTTGATATACTGGTTGATGATGTGCATTTTGATATGCTAGCTGGATTTCCTGTGATTGTGAGATTTCTAGATGGTGTTGCTGTTTCTGCATATGTTATTTTTGATTTTGCTGATTCTGCTAAATCTGTTTGTGATTTGCTACTATTTGTGATACGACCGCTGTTAATGATACTATTTTTAATTATGATAATTTTGCTCTTTCTGATCCATTTCTGTTTCTTCATTTACTATTTCTGCATTTTCTGTTTCTGATCAATTTCCTGCTTCTGATCCTACTTCTATTTTTGATAAATCTGCTATTTGTAATTGTGGTAAATCTGCATCTTTTGATATTCTTGCTGTTGTGAGTGGTAAATCTGAATGTTCTGAGATTCTTACTGTTGTGAATGGTAAATCTGCATGTTCTACATTACCTTATTCTATGAGATATGATCCTATTATTTGGGAAGTTTCTGCAACCAGGTTGATACCTTCAATACAGAAACCACCTACCCTTGAGCTTAAGCCTTTGTCTGAGCATCTGAAGTATGCATATTTGGTGGATGATGAGCAGCTTCCAGTGATTATAGCCAGAAACCTCTTTGCTGACCAGGAGGCGAGATTACTGTAGGTTTTGATAGCAAATAAGAGTGCCATCGGATGGACATTGGTGGATATTCCTGGCATTAGCCCTTCCACATGCATGCACAAAATTTTACTTGAGGATGGAGCTAAATCAGTGCGACAACCCCAGAGGAGACTGAACCCTCTGATTCTAAATGTGGTAAAGAAAGAGGTAACCAAGCTACTGCAAGCTGGTATTATTTACCCCATATCTGATAGCACTTGGGTTAGTCTTGTGCAGCTTGTCCCCAAGAAATCTGGAGTGACGGTTGTGACCAATCAGAAGAACGAATTGATCCCTACTAGAGTGTAAAACAGTTGGCGAGTCTGCATTGATTACAAGAGGCTCAACCAGGCCACTCGGAAAGATCACTACCCTTGCCTTTCATTGATCAGATGCTAGATCGATTGGCTGGGAAATCCCATTATTGCTTCTTGGATGTATACACTGGCTACTTTCAGATTCACATTGCACTTGAGGATGAAGAGAAGACCACATTCACCTGCCCTTTCGGTACTTTTGCTTATAGGCGGATGCCTTTTGGCCTCTGCAATGCCCCTGGTACATTCCAACGGTGCATGGTAAGTATTTTCTCTGACTTTCTAGAGGAGTGCATGGAGGTGTTTATGGATGATTTCACTGTATATGGTTCTTCTTTTGATTCTTGTTTGGATAGTTTATCTAGAGTACTGCATCGATGCATTGAAACCAACCTTATTCTGAATTTTGAGAAATGTCATTTCAGTATAGAACAGGGTATAGTTTTAGGTTATGTAGTGTCTAGAGAAGGTATTACTGTTGATCCTGTAAAAATAGATGTTATTACCTGTTTATTTTACCCTACATGCATGCCGGAAGTTTATTCTTTTCTTGGACATGTAGGTTTCTACAGGCGCTTTATCAGAGATTTCAGTCAAATAGCCCTTCCTCTATCCAACCTGTTGCAGAAAGATATGGAGTTCTTGTTTGACAAAAAATGCGTGGAGGCCTTTGATCATTTGAAGCGAGCTTTGACCAGTACCCCTATCATCCAGCCACCTGATTGGACACTCCCGTTTGAACTAATGTGTGAAGCTTTTAACTATACTATGGGAGCTGTCTTAGCACAGAGAGTGGGCAGAGCTTCCCACGTGGTCTACTATGCTTCACGAACTTTGGATGCTGCTCAAGCAAATTACACAACCACAGAAAAAGAACTTTTAGCTATTGTGTTTGCAATAGACAAGTTTCGATCTTATTTACTCTATTCTAAGGTTGTGGTATTTTCTGATCATACAGCTCTAAAATTTCTTCTAAAGAAGCCTGAAGCTAAACCATGATTGATTAGGTGGATGCTGCTACTCCAGGAATTTGATGTGGAGATTCGAGATAAGAGTGGAGCAGAAAACTTGGTGGCTGATCACTTGAGCAGAATTGAGAGAGCCTCAGATCCCCTTCCCATTGATGATTCGTTTCCTGATGAGCAGTTTTTATAGCTGCAAGGTAAGGTCACCTCTCCTTGGTTTGCGGATATGGTAAATTACCTAGTTGCTGGTGTTTTCCCTCCAAGTTTTACTAGGGCTCGGATTGATAAGTTGAAAAGTGAGTCTAAGTATTATGTGTGGGATGATCCTTATCTTTGGAGATATTATAGTGACCAGGTAATTAGAAGATTCATTCCTGAACGTGAGTTTGATTCTGTTCTTAGCTTTTGTCATGCATTTGCATATGGTGGACATTTTGGACTTACTCGTACAGCTAGGAAAGTTTTGGACTCTGGTTTATTTTGGCCTACCTTATTCCATGATGCATATGTGTTTTGTAAATCTTGTGAACAATGCTAGAGAACAAGAAATATTTCTCGTAGGAACGAGATGCCTCAACAACCCTTATTGTTCTGTGAGATATTTGATGTATGAGGTATTGATTTTATGGGTCCTTTTTCTCTATCATTTAGTTTTGTTTACATTCTGCTTGCTGTGGATTATGTATCTAAATGGGTGGAGGCTACGGCCACTCAGACTGATGATTCTAAAGTTGTGAATTTTGTTAAATCATAGATTTTCTGCAAGTTTGGAGTCCCGAGGGCCATCATTAATGATCAGGGTTTGTATTTCTACAATCGGAGCATGGAAGCCTTGATGAATAAGTATGGAGTCTTGCACAGAGTTTCTACACCTCACCACCCCCAGACTAATGGGCAAGCTGAGGTCTCCAATAGAGAGATCAAGTAGATACTTCAGAAAACAGTTCAACCTAACTAAAAGAACAGGAGCAAGAGACTTGAGGATGCTTTATGGGCTTACCGGACCGCTTACAGGACACTAATCGGGATGTCTCCGTATCTGATTTTTTTTGGCAAAGCATGCCACTTGCCGGTGGAAATTGAGCATCGCACATTTTGGGCAGTGAAGAGGTGCAACTTAGACCTAGATCAAGCAGGCATGGAGAGAAAACAACAGTTGCAGCAATTGAAGGAGATCTGCTTGGATGCTTATGAGAGTTCCAAACTCTATAAAGAGAAAACCAAAGCCTTCCATGATAGGAGGATTATGAGAAAAACATTTGAGATTGGTCAAAAAGTTCTCCTTTATAACTCCTATCTCAAACTCATGCCTAGAAAGCTCTGATCTAGGTGGCTTGGTCTATTTGTTGTTACTAAGATTTTCCCTTATGGTGTTGTGCAGGTTACAAGTGCGAATACCACCAAAGCTTTCACAGTCAATGGACATCGCCTCAAACCATTTTATGAGGGAGCTCAAGAGGACATTGTGGAGGAGGTCCACTTGCAAGAAGCCATCTACCCCACTTCATAAGGATGTTTCTTTTCTTTCCCTCTCTTTTATTTTACTTTTCCATGTCCTTCATTAATTGATGATTTGATGGATGTTGTCTGTCTTTTGAGCTTTACATTGAGGACAATGTCAAATTTAAGTGTGGGGGAGGAATTTTAGCATTCTGTTTTTGTTGCTATTTGATTTTTCTATTTTTGTTTCTTTGTTTAATTTTTGTTTTGATGTTTTCTATTTTCTGCATTTAAATTCATTTTCTATTTTTTGTTTTCTATTTTTTGTTTTTTGTTTTTATTTTTACTATTTCCTGTTTTTAATTTCTCGCTATTGTTGATAATTTTTTGCTATTTTAATCTCTATTGTGCTAATTTTTTACTTGTTCTTTGCTAAATTTTGTCGCTTAATTTTGTTTTAGCATTCTATTTCGATTTTTGTGTTTTTATTTCTCGCATTCTATTACTAATTTTTGCTATTAATTTTCTACTATTGCTTGATTTTTGTTATTTTTTGTTTTATGTTGTTTATGTTATTTTTCTCGCTACTATTTCTATTTTTTATTTTTAATTACTTTTATTTTTTGTTTTTAATTTTGTTTCTTGTTTTAAATTCTATTTTCTATTTTTTTTTAAAAATTTGTGTCTTTTTGATTACTTTCCAATGATGTTTTGAAGTTTGTGAAGTTTAAGAGTTTGAGACAATTGAAATTCAAGGTTCATAACATGATTGAATAAAATTTCTTTTTTCTTGAATTTGATATGCTTGGTGGTAGATGTTTGAATTGGTGGATTAAGTTTGATAGATGCATACCTTGTGAGATTTTGATCCTATTGGTGAATTTAGCATTTGCACCATTCTCCTCTTTCTTGTGCGATTTTTGCTCATGTCATTTGATCACTCTAGAACTTGCTTTGATTTATTTTTAGACTACATTTTTCACTTGCATGCATGAACACGATTGAGGCATTCTTTCTTGATTAACTACTTTGGCCAAATAGATAACCTTGCATTATTTCCCTTTGTTTAACCCCCTTGACCCTACTTGCCTATTCTTTGTTTTAGCTCATTATATGCCTTATGTGAAAAAAAACCAAAAAAAAAAAATCATGTTTGTACCTTACCTTAGGGAATGGGAGAGTATTGGTTCATTTATATTTAAGGAGCTCTTTTGTTCAAGTGTGGGGATTGTGCAAATTGATGTGCAATATGCAAAGTGTTTAGTGAAAAAAACAAGAAAAAGAAAAAGAAAAAGAAAGAAAGTAAAAAAAAAAAAAGAGCCAAATGAAAAAAAAATTAAAAAAAAAGAATGTAAAGAAAAAAAAAGAAAAAATGCAAGAAAGAAGAAAATAAAAATAAATAAATAAGAGAAGGAAAGAGAAAGAAATATGTAAAGAGGATGTGCATAATATGGAATTGGGGGGGTAAAATTTCATTTTTGTCACTTGTCATTTGAGTTCCTCCCCAATGCTCTTTCATTTTCTTTGGTATTTATCTTGCCATATCCATATTGTTTCCTTCCCATACCTTGGCCCCATTACAAACTTGAATAAAGTCCTCTTGATTTGTGTATACATGTGTTTGAGTAGTGGAGAAGTAGAAGACAAGCAAGCTTATGGTAGTGCAATTGTTCATGAGTTGAATTGAGTGAAATACTTACCTTGTAAATACTTGAAGGATTGAGAGTGTATCTTGTGAGGATCTATCATTCTTGATTCATGCTTTTCAATTTGAAGCTACCTTGCTTGTTGGTTTGAGATGTCAAGAAATTTTAATTCATGAATGTTTTGTTCCCTTGAATCTTTTATTGCTCCTCTTACTTGTAAGCTTTTGCATTCTTGAATGTCGTTGGAATTTCAGTCTTTTAGAGTTTTTAGCTTTAGAGTTTTTACTTTTCTTTGTTCCCTAGTTTTGGTCTTATGTCTTTTGCCTAGGAATGCAAAAAGCTAAGTGTCGAGGAATTTGATAATCACATATTTTATACATTAATAAGCCCTCATTTTTAGTGATTTACACTCTCCATGTACTTAATTATTTGAGTTTGGTCATGTTTTATAAGTTTGGGCTCAAATTGGGCTTAATTGATAATTCTAGCATTGTTGAGACTTTACATTGTTTCTATATTTTAGCCATATCTTGAGCTCTAGATATCTAATAATTATGCATTTTACCTTGTAGGAAAGCTAAGAGGAAGCTCTACAATTTTGATAAGAGCTCGAAGTCTCAATCAGATGTCTAGTGGACCGAATTGGGCTTGGAAGTCAGAATACGAATTTAGTGACCCTTTGATATTATTTTAATCATAACATATGGACCCAGCTTTGTATCTAATTGAATTCTAATCATGTGAGGCCAAAATAGGAAGTAGTTTTAGCAGTTTTAGGCAGCAATCTGAGGCTAGGTAGAGGGATCTCTCATTCTACACTTTTCTTTTCTTCTCTCTAGAACTTCTTCCTCCTCTTTCTCTCTAGAATTTCATTTTATTTTCTTTTATTTTTCTGAGTTCTCCCCTTCTCATGGAGGGGTAGGGCCTTTAGATCAATCCAAGAGATTGAACAACTTGATGCTTAATCTTGAGATTTTACTTTAATTGTTATATTAATCTATTAATTAAGTCTCTCTTCTTCTTCTTCTTCTCTTTGTTAATTCAAGTTGTTTAATTAGAATTTTTATTTGTTAATTGCTTAATTATCATGTGCAAATATATGAACTCAGAGATTAAACAAGACATTGAAGGTGTTTCATGAAATGTTTAACTTGGTTGGATCTTGGCTTTTAAGTTAATTTCAATTTGGATGGGTGCTTAATTTGTCTAACCTTAATTAATTAAATCCTGGAAGCGTTTCTAGTAGAAGATCTGTGGATCATTGAGAGGTGTCTTGAAGTGATTTAAGACCAAGGACTTGATTGATGATTGAATGGACCTATAATAATCAAGGATGGATTAAGATCAAGTTTGGTTAATTCTCTTGGATTGGTTGCTTTACTAATTCTGTTTTATTTTCTTTTGGTTGAATTATGTTAATTACATTTTCTGCATGCTCAACCCCCCTTCCTAATTTCGGCTTGATTTGATCTAATTGTAACTAAAATCCTTGAGAGACGATCCGATGTTGACTCCTATGCTATAAGCCATAGGTATAACTCGGTTTTAATTTTGATTGAGTTCGGCACTTGTCATCTTTCTTGACCATGAGTTGCATAAACATGTCTTACAGAGATATTTTCTTTTCTTAGATGGGCTGCCTTGGTTATGAGGGGAACTCATTTGCATAAGATGAAGAGGATGCTCCTTGATTGTTGCTCCATGAAAAATTGGGCTGGTTCTTCCATCCTTGACTGTATTGATTTGAATAAGAGTTGTTCAGCTGTGGGTGATAAATACTTACATATTGTGCACTTTCCAAGATGGAATGACACTTATTCGTTGCATGATTATCACCACACTTGGCACACAGCATAAATGGGCTCCAATGAAGGATTGGCCCCAAACTATCAAGCTTGTTAGCAATTGCTGCCACTTAAGCTGATAACGTATTTCTTGCATCAACTTCATGTACTCTTGCTACCCTCCTTGGATTATTTCTCATTGAAGGCCATTGGTAGCTGTTGGCTTCCAATTCTTTGAACAATTGAAATGCAGCATCAAAAGATTTGCTTAGTAATGAACCACCAGAAGCTGCATCCACAAGTGGATGGTGGTGTGGTAGCAAGCCTTTATGAAAAGAGTAAACTAGGTGCCATGGAGGTATCTCGTGATAGAGGCACCTACAAAGAAGATCCTTGTACCTCTCCTAAGCTTCGTACAAGGACTCAAATTCAACTTTGGTGAATGCAGTGATGTCATTCACCATTTCAGTAGTCTTGGCCGGTGGAAAGTATTTGTTCAGAAACTTGTTGCACACTTCGGACCAAGTAATAATTGATCCTACTGGTAGAGATTGTAACCAACTCTTGGCTCTCTCTCTTAGATAAAATGGAAAGAGCCTTAGGCGAATTGTAACACCCACCGTAGGGTATCACATTTATGTTACTTAATTACCAAAATACCCCTTCAATATATAGTATGCTTTGTAATGTAAATATGAGTTGTAAAATTTCTTAATAACAATAAGATAAACTTAGTGGAAAATAAAACATTACAACATCATCACAAATAATTTACATTATATATATATATACAAGTCTTAGTACTGTCATACTTAAATATTTACAAACTAAACTTTCAAAATATTTAAACTTAAATTGAAACTAATATACTGCCCAAGTACTACTAATCAGCAGAACCCTCAGATGGGTCCTCCTCAGATTCCTCAGCAGATAGGAATCCGGACTGACGCGAAGTCCTACGGACAGGTGTCCGCACAGATGACACAACACTGATCTAACTAGGAGTACGGTAGTAAGTTCCCCAGTACTACCTAATGGATAGTGGAAACTTTAGGTGTACATTAATATTTACACAAAAGTAAGGGTGTCCATGATAAAGTCTACTTAAAATAATATTTAAGTCTCCTATGCAGTAAACACGCTCTCTTTCCAGATCAACGTGCCACGCTTCCGATCCACCACGAAACGTTAACCTCATATACCCTAGAAAACTAGGCATCTCCATCCTTTCAGAACTCAGCTTCCTCTACAGGAATCTGCTCCTCCTCAGCTTCTTGCTCAAGTCCTTGCTCGACGTCTTTTAAATTATAAATACAATACAAAATAGACATGCAAAGAGGTGAAATCACCTACGCCAATACCAATATGGTACCATGAAGATAAACACATATAATATATCATACAGCTACATCATACCATAATTACAGTTATGCCATCAACATCATTTATCATCAAAACACATGTAATAAATAATAATTACGATCATGCCCTCAACATCATCCGAATATTCAACAATTCAATTATCATAAACAATAATTATGATAATGCCCTCTATAAGTATGCATATGCACAGAGACTCAATTTTCCTACTCCATGGAGCTAAAACTTAGATCGGAGAGAGTGATCAAAAAGATCTGTCTGTACCAACATGCCTCAGACCATATGCTCAAATTTGCACATCTAGCATATACACGACAGTCTTTATCAAATCTTAATTAAGAATAGTGTCTCAGTTAGGATCATCGATGTGTTGCGTCGGTCTAACCCACGGTACAGAAGAGCTACCAACGGCCCATTGTAGGTAACCCGCACCCCAATGCCCCCAAGGTCAACGAGTGACTTACACTATGCATATCGCACCCACTCAGGAGGTGTATTCTTTCCTAGGCAATTAGCCTCATACAGTCCATTAGACCTTTCTAATGCATGTACTATGTATCATTCACAGTTCCAATTCATTATCTCATATTCGGGGTCCACACATTAACCCAACAGTATCTTGACTATATTTTCATCGCGTAGTCATATTTTCGCATTTTCTCAATCGCAAAACCATTCTGTCACATTTTCAAATCGTGCATTGATTTCTCAACGTTTTCTCAATCGCGTAAAATATTTCTCACATGTTTTAAATCAAAATACGATTTTTCTCATTTAATATTAAAAATTGACTTTATTTTCAATATTTACATAATAGTCCCTCTATAACATAACATTTACGTTATAGTCCTTCTTCATAGAAAATATTTACATAAAGACCCTTTTGCAAATAATATTTACATAATGGCCCCTCATTAAATAATATTTATATAATAGCCCCTTATTTAAATAATATTTATAATTTAGTCCCTCTTTTAGAAATATTTATAATATAGCCCCCTTTTTAGAAAATAATTGTAATATAGCCCCTCTTTTATAGAATAATTGCAATATAATCCCTCTAAAAATCAGTATTTATACTTTTTCCTAGAAAATGACAATTCTTTCTTTTACTTCAAATATTACAGCTCAAATTTTCCCAACGCACTTCAAAACCCATAGGGTGAGCTATACGTCAGTAAACTTCAAGTATTGACATCTATTTTTATTTCATAACCATATTGTTTAATTGTATCAATTTGTTTTCCCAAAAACCAGTTTGCTTGCTAAATTCAAACTTTTCCAAAATCATTTCCTTTTCAATTAAACCTTTAATCTTCAATTTGAAACCATCATTTTTAGGACTTTGGTCCTCTTAAACCTAGTAAGGCCGTGTGCCTCTAAGCTCTTTGGAGCTCTCATGAAATCTTTCCATCATATTATTCACATCCTAAATTACACATACACTTGCATGCATTCAAAATTATACATACAAGCATAATATCAAAGCTATAGTCATACCATCACACATGCAATCACAAACACAAAATCATACACATCACAATCACAAACAAAGAAGCATCAAACAATAAGTGAATAAACCCTTATGGGTTTTTCACCATACACAACCATCTTCTAACCACCAAAACTTGGTTGGTGAGGTAAATCTCCTTCTTACCTCTTGAAGACAAGATCTTTAAGCTCCTCCTCCTTCTCTTGATTTTCGTGTGACCCTTAAATAATTCCCTAAAATTCTTAAACAATTACCAAAGTCATAAACAAAGCTTAATAATAAAGAAACATGAAACAATCATGGTATAGAAAATCAAAAACTTAATTAAAAACTAAAGAATCAAAAGTTTACCTTTAGGAAAGTAAACCAAAGCTTGGATTTTGAAGCACAAGGAGTGGGATTTTGACAAAACTTTCTAAATGAAAAGTGTTTAGAATAGGGTTTAGGTTTAGGAAATGTAGAGAAGAAAAATTATAGAAGATTGATGGTGGTTTTAGGTAGCTTGGCCGAAACTCAAGGAAGAAAAGGAAAGGAAAATATTTTTGTGTTCTTGAGAGCTTTGAGAGAAAATGTAAGCTTAGCTTTTTAGGTGAGAGAAAAGTGAATAACGAGAGTGAATTAGAATGGTGCATCCGTGAGGTACTGTGTAGGAAATATTAGGAGATAAGTTTGATAGTAAAATATCATGGTGTGTTCACATTAGGAAGCACATGGCCCATCGTCATCACGTGGTCATCAAATGGTCACAAAAGACCATTCAAGAAGCTTGGAGAAGCCCACTTGGCCTCCTTGACCGTGTGGCCTTTAGCCATTACTAACTTAGTTTGTTTTCTATTTAGTTCTAGTTACACTTTAACCAAACAATAATTAACTAAGTTAGGTTTTCTAGTAACTTAATTAACTATCTAGTTACATAGCTAACTAATTAATTAGGTCATTGCATATGTCATGCATAGTCATGGCTTCTAGATGAAATTAGGATATTTAGTTAGTAACTAGATTATAACTAATAAGTAACTAGGTTAGTTCACTTAGTTTCTTAATTAGGCAATTAAGGTAACTAAATTAGGTTTTTTTAGTTACTTAGTAACTAGTCAAGCCATTATTTTTGACTAAATCCTAACCATTGAAAATAACTTCATCTCCTAACCATTGATTAAATCTAAGGTAGATATCATAAGTTACTTTATCAAGATTGTTCTCACACCATTGATTTGATCAATGGTGATGATCAAAGGCTTCTTAATCAAGTTTTTCATCCAATGGTCCACAATAAAGTCTACGCCACTATATTTGACCAATTCCTATTGGTTAGAAAAGTCCAGCCATCATTTTTGACTAATTTCTATTGGTTTATTTTAAATTAGGTTACAGAAAATATTCTAAGTACATTTTCTATCAATTAAAATATATTGGGTCCAATAATTTATAACAGAAGCTACTATAAATAAAATAGCAGATATTTATCAGTGAAATATTTTTATTTCACAGATAAATCTTAAAAATTAAAAGACTTATTTTTGTGTCTCTCAGATTCAAGTTTAGTAAGATCCCCCGTCTCTGAATAAATCAAATAAGATTTTCCTCGGCTCGAAAATTATTATTTTCCTGACTAGGAGCAAATCACACAAAACAATCAAAAATAGTCTCAAAACAGTCAAATTAATTTTATAACACACAGAAAACACAAAATTATGAAATTCTATTATTACTATTAACATAGTCAGAATTTGGGGTGTTACACGAATGACATCTTTAGAGACTCCATTGTGCCTGAAAGTGACACAAATCTCCTTGATAGGTGGGCATTGGGATCTTCTCTTGATAAACTGTCAAATTGCACAGAAGTTTGTATCATTTGAATTATGACCAATTTGATCTCAAAATTGTTAACACAAATAGGAGGCCTTCTTATACTTGATTGTAAATTCTCCATTTGAGAAGTCGCGAACTCCCTCAAAGGCCTCGTATGACTATGATCATCCGCCATTGTTATTGTACCTAAAACACAAAAGATTGAAAACTTAAATTAAAATGAACTATACAAAACTTGAATTAGAACTAAATAAGCTCGTTGTCAATGTTAACAATACAAAAATTAATCGTTCTCCCTAACAACCGTGCTAAAAACTTATTTCTCGCTTTATAGGCCGCAAGTGCACAGATCGAACAAGTAATATAGTGATAAATAGGATATTATTCCCACGAGGACAAGGTTACTTCTAATGCTAAATATCAACCAATAGATTAAGTAATTATATTCAAGAACATAAAAATAGGAAAAAATATATAAATTAAAGACTAAAAAGCAATAAATTGGAAATAAAGATAATGATTAGAGTTTTGGAAATCCTTCTTCACCCCTTACTTCAATTGATAATATGCAACCCTCATAAGCAACATGGATGAATTAGTTAGGTTAGCTTGAGAATCTACTTTAGTTAAAAGCCTATGTCTAGGTCAATCAAACATGC
Source organism: Ormosia semicastrata (assembly GCA_029884595.1). Taxonomy (NCBI): domain Eukaryota; kingdom Viridiplantae; phylum Streptophyta; class Magnoliopsida; order Fabales; family Fabaceae; genus Ormosia; species Ormosia semicastrata. The sequence goes on along the minus strand of JAQQTO010000060.1, from coordinate 36,211,101 downwards.
TTTATTTGCCTAATTCACTATGTTTCCATGAGAGCTAGTGCAAAATCCATTTATTAAGGTCTATTCTCAAACAATTGCTATGCATGACTAAGGGGTAAATTTTTATCCCATTAGCGAATCAACTTATCCCACCATTAGAATGAAATCGAAGATGCATCAACTATACATATGATCTCAAATCCAAATTCTTATGTGTTGGTTCATTAGATTTCAACAAATCACTTAAAAGTTAGCAAAACAATTAAAAGCATTAAGATCTCTTTGATTGAACAAAATCATACATCAATATTAACTCAAAGAAGTACAAAATCATCAATATCCATAGAAGGATCCAAAGTAATTTCTAAATACAGCTTAGCTACTCATTGAATAGGAAAATATAACCACAAAACTCATGTTCATGATACAAGGAAGAGAAGAAAGCAAAGGGAAAAGGAAGGAAGCTCATGGATGTGATCTTTGATGCTTGAATCTTCCTCTATGAAGAAGATGGCCTTCAACCTTGGCTCCCCTAGCTTCCTCTCAACCTCAAAGAGAAAATCGAGCTGCAGCTTCTCTAACATAAAAAAAACCTCCTTCAAAAATCTAATAAAACAATATTTATAGACCCAAAACTCTATTTCACGCAGCGATGCCATACATATCACGCCACGGCGCGTGTGTAAGTTAGGTCACCACACCACAATGTAAACACATATGCGCTGCGGTGTTCAAGCCTTGGGTTCTCTATATATAGCAGGGGAATGCACCACGCCGTGACATAAACATGCCTATGTCGCGGTGTGAGATATTGAACTTCACACTTGGCTTCTCTTCCAATTTTGGTCCAAATCCTCAAATTTCAGCTTGATTGGACCCTTCCTGTAATAGAGAAAACACCAAGTTACTCACAGTTGCAATTTCACTTAATCACTTATAGATTATGTAAAATTTACACAAATTCATATAGGTAGATATCAAAATGGAATTTAACAAATATAAGCCTAAAACATTCCATATATGCAGAATAACAAAGACTAAGCTATCAATATAGCACAAATATAAGGCACAAATAACTACATTTCATGAATTTATCAATAGCAAACCCACCTTAGCAGCCAACACCTCCTGCACAGCTAGTACAACCAGTGCTAGAAGAACTAGTTAGGAACCAAAACTTTATAGATCTTTCAGAATTTAAGAAAGATAACTTTTCATCTTTCAAGGGAGAGTATAATGCTATTAGACTAGAGGGGTGATTAAAGGAGATGGAGAATATTTTTACGATTATGGGTTGGTCTGATGAGTAGAGGGTTTTGTTTGCCTCCTATATGTTAGTAGGGGAGGCAACGGACTGGTGGACTGATGTTAAAAGGTTGTTTGAAGCATCAGGGACTCATATTACTTGAGGGATACTTAGGAATTCTTTCCTAGACAAATATTTTCCTAAGAACCTGCAGAATGCTAAGGAGATAGAATTCCTGAAACTGGAGGAAGGTGATATGTCCATTGGCCAATGTGTGGCTAAATTTGAGGAGTTATTGAAATTTTCATCTTATTTTAGGTTCAACCCAGATGAGGAGTGGAAGTGTATAAAATTCGAAGAGGGGTTAAGAGATGATATCAAGAGAGCCATTAGACCTTTCAAGATTCGAAACTTCCCAACCTTAGTAAATAAATGTAGAATAGTCGAAGGTCTTGATAACCAGCCTCAAGTGGAACAAAAGTCACAAGGTTTTCATAAGAGGAAGAGAGGGGATGATTGTAACATCCGAAATACTAGTACTAATGGCGTTTCTGATTTATGCATCAGTAATTAAAATTTGTTACATTACTTATGAATATCATCAAATTTTTCAAGAAAATAAATTTAAATAGATATCAAAATACGAGCCTTTAGCAGAAGCATAATATACATAAATCAAGAAATGAAGTTTATACAAACTGTACATCATTGTACACTATATACATCGAATGTCTCATGGCACAAAGTCAGTATGACTATTTACAAATATCTAAGCTAAAGTACTAAGCTAACTCTTCACATTGAAGCTCCATCTCGCTTGACTGTCTAGTTCTTGTCAGGAATTATCATCGAAATCATAGAAGTAGGGAGGTAAGAATCATAAAATTCTTAGTAGTTTATAAAAATAATGTCATCACAATAATTCCAGCTATTTCGGGAAAAATCATTTCAAATCATTACTATATAATCCGTAGGAAGGTGGCTAAAACCAAATCAAGTCCTTCCTCTTCCCGAAACAGAGGTTCATTTTATATCCTTTATCAAAATCATTTGAATGATTAAAGCAATCGTTGAATCTTATCACAATCTCAAATCCACATCAAGGGGCCACATTCATCAAAATTCATGTCTCAAATCATAGTTCATTCCATCAAATCTCATGAAATCAAATCATGATTCGTATCATCAAATCTCGAGTCATCAAATTGTAAATCATTTTATCAAATCCCAAGAAATCTCATCTATATCACTAATTATTAAAATTATATCAAAATCTCATTTTTCAAGATTCATACTTCAATTCATTAGGACACATGTGTCATCTCAAATCAAAAGATGTGGAGGGAATGTCAATCCTCACAACACCAATCACTTGGTAGTAGCTTGCTTTCGAGTTGGTGCCCTTCAACCCATTTATATCAGTCTTTCTCGCTACACAGAACTACTCTGAGTAACTCAAATTAGTCACAACAACGAGGGAATGTCCATCCTTATTATATTGTGATAAGAGAGGGAACACAAGTTATAAGGGAATTATCCATCCTCATTCCGGAGTTGTGAGTAGAGAGGGAATTATCTATCCTAACTACTTAATAGGGAGGACATCTTCTTTCCTCACACTATCCCCTCAACTACTTAGATAGGGAGGGTATCTTCCTTCCTCACACTATCCTTCAGCTAGGATTGCCTCAAGTGTAGAGAAGGAATGTCTATCCTCAACTACACATCAATCATGGGGAACTTAAGTAAAGAGCATGGGAATGTCCATCCTTAACCTCATTACTCAAGTGGTAAGGGAATGTTCATCCTCCACCACCGTTTCCAAGTAACCCCTTAGGTCCAAGGATATCCTAGGTAATGGGTTACTCATAAAAATCAAATCTAGTTATGAGTCATACATCAATTCATCAATCATGTAATAATATGCATATGAAGATTTCTCTTATCATCAATAATCAAATCCATCATTCAATCTTATTTGATACAACAATATCATAAAAATTATTTCTCAAATCATCAATCTCATACTATTTAATATCATCATGAAATCATTTTGTCAAATTTGTTTGGATGCATAATCTTTTCACAATCTACTAAATTCCAATTATTCAATTCAAGGTTTAAGATTTGTATTTAGGTTACATAGGATAAAGAACTTTGTTTCCATCATTTTTAGACTAAAATCCTCAAATCAGGGGCCTAGTAATTGACTACATGGCCTTGGTAATTGATTACAAGCCTGGAAGAAGCCAAGTAATCGATTACAAGAAGGATGTAATTGATTACATCTTACCCAGAAACATTGTAATCGATTACAAGTAGGATGTGATCGATTACAAGCTTTCCAAAAGCACGATTCACACTTCTAGAAGCTTGGTAATTGATTTCAAAGGCTATGTAATCGATTACCACGCAAAAATTTGTAAAAAAAATAGCCTTTAAACCATCTCAACCCAAACCAAATCATCAAACATCAACAACAACATCCAATCATCACAAACATGCATCCAAATCACTCATAAAACATCAAATCTCAATGTGGGTATGAAACCCATTTTCCAAATCTTAAAATTCATCAAGAGTTAAATCAAGAAATCAAGTTCTCAAATTATAATCATCACATAATCATATTTTCCATTTCAAAATCATCATTCAAATCTCAAGTTTCCAAGACTTTGGAAAACAAAGGAAGAAATAGAAAAGCAACAAAAAAAACCCTACCTCTTCTCCTTTGCAAGACTCCATCCTTTTTATCCTTGGATCTTCTTAGTTCTCCTTTCTTCCTCTTGGATCTATTTTTCTTCTTCCCTCTTGTTTTCTAGTGACTATCAAACGTGAGAGAGAGAGCATAGTGAGCGTGAGAGAATAGAGAGAAAAGTGAGAAAAGAAACAGGAACGAGAGAGATAAAAGGCTATGACGAATAAGAAAATAAAGGGGAAAGGTGAAATCCCACTGGAAGTATTTTATCTGCTAAAGATACTTTAATTTTTCAAAATTGAATTTTCTAACCTTCATAGGCATTGTCAAAAATTCAAGGATTTCCTTCATTTCAGTTTTATAATTCTATATATCTCATTATACACCTTTACTAGTCACTAAGCTTTACTATTCATCCCTGGGTTAAGTTAACCCTTGTGGAATTGAATTAAGAAGCTTTCATGTAGTCATTCTAATCTATTTCCACTCTCCAATTAGTCTTTATCCTTTTATTTGACATCTGCTCATAATCTCATGATTTTGTGAGCTACATGTCTGTTTAGTTTTGTCTTTGATCACTATCTCAGTGTTATTTAAAATGCCAAACTGATTCATTGGATTTTTCAAAATTTAATACAACTCATTCCAATCCTTTATGACTTAGAATAATTATTCCATGTTTATTTCTATCTATTTAGCTAGTTAACCTAAATTCTAAGCTTTTTCTCAACTTTAGTGTTATAGATTTATGCTCAAATCAATCCAAATCATTGTCAAAATTATCTAATAACTTCTATTAACTTTATTGAGCTACTAAAACCCTGATTAAGTCCATTGGGTTGGAGAGAATATTACAATTCTCTTCCCCTTTTACAAATTTTTTCCTCAAATTTTGAGTAATCTAATTCAAAAAGTTTTGGATAATTCTGCATTATTGTGGTTTCCAGGTCTCATGTGACATCCTTTGAGTCACCTCCATCCCACAATATCGTCACTATAAGTACTATTTCCCTTTGAGTCCTTCTATCGCTCCATCCACGATCTTTACGGGTCTAACCATATAAGTTAAATCATCTTTTAACTGTACATATTCATTCTCTATGATATTTGAAGGATCAGGCATACACTTTCAAAGTTGGGTAACATGGAAAACATTGTAAAGGTTGAGTAGGCGGGGTGGTAAAGCTATCTAATAGGCTACTAGTCTGATTCTTCTCAATATCTAGAAAAGACCAAAGAATCGAGGATTCAACTTTTTGGTCTTTAGGGATTCACCAACTTCCGTAGTTGGAGTGACTCTAAGGAACACATATTCTTCATTGAATTTCAAGGATCTTCTTCTCTCATCCGCAAAGCTTTCCTACTCACTGTGGTTTTTTAGCATCCTATCCTTGATTATTTCAATTTGTTCTGTGGTCTGTTGTACCAAAAGCTTTTTGCAAGGTTCCCCCAAAATCTAGAGGTGAATCTAGAATTTCTATCTGATATTATAATTAGGGGGATTCCATGTCATCTGATTATCTCTTGAAGATACAACTGGGCTCTTTTATCTAATGGCCAGTTAGCCTCTATGGCTAAAAGTGTGCAGACTTTGTCAGTCTATCCACTAGAACCCAATGACATCATGGCTTGATTGAGTCTTTGGCAATCTCATCCCAAAATCTAGTGTTATGCTTTCTCATTCCCATTCAGGAGTCTCCAGGGGTTATAGAAGTCTGAAAAGGTCTTTGGTGTTCTATTCTCACTTTTCAACAACTAAACATTCGGACACACATATTCTACTATATCTCTTTTCTTGTTTGGCCACCCTAAGCATCTCTTCCGAGGTCTTAAAACATCTTTATAGCTTTGAGGTGTATGATGTTTCTACTCTTATAGGCTTCTTCTAAAATCTTATCTTTGATTTCATCTTATCTTGGAGCACTTAGTCTATTTCTAAACACAAGTGTTCCATCTTGAGTGCTCTTGAAAATTCTTTTCCTTTCTTGATTGGATCTATTTTTTTATTAGCTTTAGAGCTTCATCTTCCTCTTGAACTTCTCTAATTTAAGCCCTCAAATCCTTCTAAATCTCTAATCTTTTCAAACATATACCATATGATAACACAGTCATTGTCAGACTCAAAATTTTGAAGCTCTCAAGAAGTTTCATCTCTTGTATCATCATTCAGAACATATGTAGAAGTTTCCTACTAAGTGCTTTGGCAACAAGATTCACCTTACCCAGATGATACTTTAATTAAAATTCATAATTTTTCAGAAACTCCATCCATCTCTGTTGCCTTACATTCAACTCTTTTTGGCCCAACAAGTATTTCAAACTACTGTAATCGCTAAAGACCTCAACTTGACCTCGTATAGATAAAGCCTCCACATCTTTTAAACGAACACAACTGCAACTAGTTCTAAGTCATGAGTTAGGCAGATTTCTTCATGGGTCCGATGTTACTAGCACAGGTGTGGTGGCCAGTATCTCTTTCAACTCTTGGAAGCAACTCTTACATTTCTGTGTCCACTCAAAAATGTTGCCCTTTCTAGTCAACCTAGTCAAGGCAAATCTATTTGAAAAATCTCTTTATGGATTTCCTGTAATACCCATCTAAACCTAAGAAACTCTTAACTTTAGTTACGATAGTAGGTCTCTCTCATCGCAACACTGCCACTAACTCACTAGGATTCATGAATATTCCATCTCCAGATATCGCATGTCCCAAGAACTGCACCTCATTCTTCCAAAACTCATATTTTAATAACTTGGTAAACGATTTCTTTTCTTTCAGGATTTCTAGAATTACCCTTATATGTTGTAACACCCTTCTGGGGATGTCACATTTATGATGCAATAAAATAAAATAAAAATAAAATTCTTACCCAAGTTATAAAATGTTTGGTACATAAATAATATTAATGGTAAAATTTTTCCTTTTTGTATTTATAATATTAAATAAAATAACACGGAATACGAAATGAGATAAAACATCATCACACCATAACATATATATGATTTTGTCTAAAGTATACAATTAATTTACAACTACAAATATTTAATAAAGCTGTAAAAAGTCAGTATGATACTAAGACATAATGCCTAAGACATGAGCCTTTGTCATAAGACAAATTCCCTAGTTGGGAATGTCTTGACCGATAGAAATTCGACCCAAAACTATGTCGAAGTTCTCTCTAGGAGTATAGTGAAACTCATCCCACAACTCCCTAATAGGTAAAATAACCTGTACAAAAGTAACTGTATAACGAGTAGTAACGACCCCATGTCGAGTCCTACTTACTGATAAAGTAACGTCACCACTGTACTCTATGTGTCCTGTGCACCAATGGACATACCAAGCCTCAGCGCCTTTGAGAAATTGTAGTCTAAAGAAACCTAATTGGCCTTGCCTTGCCATCATTGTAGTCTTCGATGGTATAAACATAAAGTAGAAACAGACAGAACAATACAATAAAGAGGTGAGACAATCTACATCATTACCAGCATGGCAAATAAGAAAACGACAATACAAAACAATTAGCACAACGGTACATACCAACATATCATGCATAATATATCAAGCAATACATATTAAAATAACACATACCATTATATCATGCATAATATATTAAAGCAATAAATCATACATTTTATCACAGATTATGATAAGCAGTAAAATGCAGATAATGCATGAACACACACTGACTCGTTCCTACTCCATGGAGCTAAACACGGATATCTGAGAGAATGATCCGAATAGAAACTAATAATACTTTAGGGCTACCTAACCAAACTATTGCACTGTCTAACTTCGTGTCTGTAGTCCACAGTCCAAACATCGTGTAGTAGTACACAGTCAATACACCGTGCACTACAGGCATAGTACGTAATAATCTCCTCAAGATCCCGATTAAGAATAGTGTTTATCAAGATCGTTAGTGTGTTGCCCGTTACCACGGCCCAGAGGTGCTACCATTGTCCACATATGGAATTCTCCGCACACTAATGCCTCCAAGTTCATAAATGAACCACACTACGCTTATCACTCCAAAACACGGTGTAATTCGTCTCGTCAATCAATCGCCAATTTTCAACTAAATTGGCACAACACTCTAAGCATGATCTAAAATCACAAAAAATATCCATATTTTACGAAAATTATAAAAATACCCTTAGTCAATTACGAAAATACCCTTAGTCACAAAATACCAAAGTATAGTACGTCCCACCTGACAATACTACATCACAACATGTCCGGGTCCACCACTTTGGCCCGACAGCAAAACTCACTGTATCATTCAATCGCGTAGGAATTTTATCGTGTTTTCACAATCTCATCGTTTTCACAAACGTTTTAAAATCGCGTAAACATATTTTGACATTTTTAAACATCGCGTATTATTTTTAAATCATTTTCTCAATCGCGTAAGATTTTTAATTCATTTTCTTAACTGAATAGCTTAAAATTATCATTTTAAAAATGTGTAGAATTATATCAAGTACTTTTAAAATACGTAGAGTATTTTTCTTGTGTTATAAATACAGTATGGAATCTTTTCATTTTATTCACCTGATTTTAGTAAATTTTGGCAGCATTTTGCCTGTAAAATCAGTATAAGGTATTTTCAATGTTTTCCTCTAAATTCTATTTATTTTAATCTTACCCATCAGTTACACTTTGAAACTTGCTAACGCGCTTCAAAACTTATCGAGTGAGCTCTACGTTAGTATTTTTCAAGCGTTTGATTTATTTCTTACTTTAAAATAAATTCTGCTAAGTTAGGTTTCTAGAACCAAATTTATTCCTTTTGTTTTCACAAAGATTCATTAGAATCAATTTATTTTGTAAATCCATTACCTAACCTATCTTAGAAAATAAAATGGCATGTTGGGAAAAATAAAAAATAAAATGGCATTCAATTATACACTAAATGGCATGTTGGCCATAATTAATCAAAATCATTCTTAAACTTATTATTTTACCTAGATTCATTAACTCATTGATTTAGAAAATTGTTGAGAACATTTTGGTTCTCTGTTTGATGTAAGGCCGTGAGCCTTATTCTGTGTTCTTTGGAACACTCATGCAAATCGTTACATGTTATTCACATCCTACTTTAATAATTATACAATTATAAACACATGCAATTATATAATCACATACAATATACATACAATATATTTTAAAGCTATAAACATGCATAGCAATTAAAATCAATAATAAATACTATAAACATGCATGGCAATTAAATCAATCACAATTAGGAAAACATTTAAACAATCACAAAAATAATAAAAACCATAAACAATCACACAAATGAATCCTTATGGATTCTTCACACACATACAAATCCATTTTCTCATCACCATACAAGGTTGACGAGATTAAATCTTCCTCTTACCTCTTGAAGACAATAATCGGTTAGTCTCCTCCTTCTCTTTAAATTTTCGTATATCCTCCAAACAATTCCCTAAAATTCTCAAACAATTAATAAAAACACATACAAGGTTCAAGATTGAAAAACCATGGAACAATCATGGTTAGAAAAATTAGAAATCCAAATTTAAACCATAGAATCAAGACTTACCCTTAAGAAAGTAAGCAAAAGGTTGGATTTTGGACTAGATAGAGTAGGTTTTTGACAAAACCTTGTGAAGGAAAAGTATTTAAAATGTGATTTGGGTTTAAGAAAAGCTAAGAGGTAAAATTATAGAAGATTGGTGGTGGTACTTTGGTGCTTGGCCGAATTCTAGTAGGAAAATAGAAGAGAAAATATGTTTAGTGTTCTTGAAAATTTTGGAGAGAATAAAAGGCTAGTTTTTAGTAAGTATAAAAGTGAATATCAAGAGGGAAATGGGAGGGGCTGCTGCCATTAGTGGCTTGTGGAAAATGAAGAGATTTAGTTGAACAAAATATCCAATTTAGGTGCACATGGCTTATGTCATCATTTGGCCACCTAGTGTGCATGCAAAATGGTTCAAGAATGATGTACAACTTGTCAAATTTTGCCTCCCAAGGCTGCTGCGAACCGTGTAGTCCAAGGGCATTTAGGGACTTAATTTACTTTTAATTCAAGTCTAATTACTTGCTAATTAAATAGCTAATTAATTAGGTTTAGTTTCCTAACCAATTTTAATTAATCATCCAATTACATGACTAATTAATTAGACATATAATTACATATATTATATTCTCTAATTAAAATTAAGATATCTAATTAAGAATTAAATTATAACTAATTAATAACTAAGCTAGTTTACTTAGTTTGCTAATTAGGTAATTAGATTAACCAAATTAAGTTTAATTAGCTACTAATCAAATTCAAGCCACTATGTTTGACTTACTTCTAACCATTGATTTCAACTTTAATTCCTAGCCCTAGATGTACTCTAAGATGGATATTGATTAGTCATAAAACTTGAATTCTAATCTCACCATTGGTTTGATCAACGGTTAAGGTTAAAGGCTTGCTAATCAAGTTCACATCCACACCATTGATTTGATCAAAGGTCAACATCCAATGCTTCCTTACTAAGCTTGCTCCAACACCATTGATTAGATCAATGGTTAAGATCAAAGCTTCCAAAACAAGCTTTCACATCTAACGGTCCACAAAGAAATCTTTGCCTCTTTGTTTGACTACTTTTCATTGGTTAGAAAATTCAAGCCACTAACGTTGACTTGCTCCCATTGGTTTAGAATTTGTCCAGTCAGAATCATTGACTGCTTTTCCTAAACGCGGGTCCCACAAACTTTTAAGGATCCGTGGTCATTTTGAAGCAGATTTTTACTATTTTTGAGACAGTAGGTACTATAACATAAAATAATATAAAATTATTTTATTGCACAATTAAATCCTAAAAATTACAAGATTAATATATATATCAATCAGAATTAGGTTTAGTAAGATCCCCCAACTCTAATTAATTAAAATAAGAGTTTTTCGGCCAGAAAATTATTATTTTCTTGACTCGGAGCAAATCACACACAACAGTCAAATACACTCACGAACCAGTCAAATTCATTTTACTACTCACAGAAATTACAAAACAGTGCATTTCAGGATGATATTGTAATTATCCTAAAAGTTGAGGTGTTACATATGTTCCTCATGTTCTTCAGTTGTTTTTGAATGAATGAGAACATCATCTATAAAGACAACAACTATTTTATCAAGGGGTAGTCTAAAAATCATGTTCTTATAATCTATAAAAATGGCAGGTGCATTTGTCCAACCAAAGGACATTATATGATACTCATAATACCTATACTTGGTCCAAAAAGGCAAACTCATGAATATCTTCTTTTCTGACCCTGATTCAAAGGTATCCAGATCTTAAATCAATCTTTGAAAACATTACAACTCCTCCCAACTGGTTCCTCATATCATTTATCCTAGGCAGTGGGTATTAGTTCTTAATCGCGACCTTATTCAATTGTCTATAATCTACACACAATTTTATACTGTCATCCTTCTCTTCACCAAGAGCATGAGGGCCTCCAAGGTGAAACTCTAGGTCAAATAAATCTTTTATCCAACCACTCTTTTATATGTTTCTTAAGCTCAGTGATTTCTATAGGGAACATCCTATAAGGTGCTATGGAAATAGGCCTTGTTTCTAGCACTCAGTCTATCGCAAACTCAACCTCTCTCTCTTGGGTGGAAATTCATTCACTCCATCTTGGAATGCCTCTGGGTACTCTCTCACAATTCAAACATTGGGGTCCTTTATCTTCTATCTTTAACTATTTTCCTTTTCTTTGTCGGTTCTTGAACTTTAAAAATTTCTTCTTGAAGTCATCATCTATCTTCTTTCTCTTTCGAAAGCCTTGAGGCTTTTGCTTCTATTGAGGTTGTGGTGGTCTCGAACTATCCAATTCCATTATTCTACATATGTTCACAAGAGTGTAAAAATCCCTGATCTTAAGGGGTCTCACAATCTTCCTCACTTCATCCTTCAATTCAGACTCAAACTTCACATACTTCCAGTTCTTATCTGAATGATATTAGAAGTACGAAGAGAACTTTGATAGTTCCTTGAATCTTACCACATCCTTCCCCACTATCATATTTCTTTGTTCCAGCTCTAGAAATTTTAATTCTTTCTCTGCTTGCAGATTTCTTGGAAAATGGTTGTCCAAGAAATTCATCTTAAATATCTCCTAAATTATTGCTATCTTTGTTACTTCCTTTATTTTTCTAGCACCATTCCTCCAATACTCAGATTTTCCCTTCAAATCGAAGGAAGCAAGGACACCTTCTAATCATACATGCATCTCTTTACAACAAAGATCTTCTCCAACTCTCTCAACCATTCCTCAGCCTTGGCTGGATTCTACTCTCCTTGGAATGATGGAGGGTTGATCTTCCTGAACTTTGAAGGTTATGGAAACCCTGATTTCTCACGATCACTGTTTCATACTTTGATTGCGGATATGGATTGCTATCCATCCTTTCCAAAACTCTATTCATGACGGTCGTCTGTTCCCACATAACTGTGGCCATCTCCCTTTGCTATCTCATGACAGTTGTCACTTCTCCAAACATCTCCATCATATTTATCGTGTTGTTACTAGCAGCTCTATCTCTTCGTGTACGATCGGATGATGCCATGGTCTCCCGTACATATAGTGCATTCCATATTGAGTTGATCAGGCTCAACATTCATGTAATTGTGTAGCTGTAACCATAACAGACATACACAAGGGTGTCATACAATCCTTATCAAAACATCTCAGTATTAGGATAAGAAAATGCATAACGTTAGCATAGCTAGTCCATACCTGGCTCAATAGGATGAATTGTTTTGATAGCATAATGTAACATCTCAAATACTAGTACTAATGGCGTACCTGGTTTACGTATCAGTAATTAGAATTGGGTACATTACTTACCACTATCATCAAATTTTTCAAATAAATAAATTTAAATAAATATCAAAATACGAGTCTTTTGCAGAAGCAAAATATACATATATCAACAAATGAAGTTTTTACATACTATACATCATTGTACACTATATACATAGAATGCCTTATGGCACAAAATCAGTATGACTATTTACAAATATCTAAGCTAAAGTACAAAACTAACTCTTCATGTTGAAGCTCCATCTCGCTTGACTATCTGGTTCCTGCCTAGAATTATCATGGAAATCATAGAAGTAGGAGGTGAGAATCATAAAATTCTCAGTAGTTTATAAAAATAGTGTCCTCACAATAATTCCAGCTGTTTTGGGAAAAAAAATCATTTCAAATCATTATTGTATAATCCGAAGGAAGGTGGCTAAAGCCAAATCAAGTCCTTCCTATTCTCGAAACATAGGTTCATTTTATATCATTTATCAAAATCATTTGAATGATTAAAGCAATCATCGAATCTTATCAAAATCTCAAATCCACATCAAGGGATCACATTCATCAAAATTCATGTATTAAATCATAGTTCATTTCATCAAATCTCATGAAATCAAATCATGATTCGTATCATCAAATCTCAAGTCATTAAATTGTAAATCATTTTATCAAACCTCAAGAAATCTCATCTATATCATCGATTATCAAAATCATATCAAAATCTCATTTTTCAAGATTCATACCTCAATTCATCAAGACACATGTATCATCTTAAATTAAATGGTATAGAGGGAATGTCCATCCTCATAATACCAATTACTTGGTAGTAGCCTACTTTTCGGGTTGATGCACTTTAACCCAATTATAGCGGTCTTTCTTGTTACAAAGTGGCCTCAATACTCAAGAAGGGGGGTGAATTGAGTAAGTAAAACAAGTTGGCAAATCTTTCGCAAATTGATTAATAACTAATTTTCATTGAAGCTATTGAATAAGTAGAGATGATTGGATGAAAGAGATGAAATCACTTACTTATAAATATGATAGCCTACGGAGACAATATTCAAGAAAATTAATGAAACAGTGCACAAAATAAACAGAGGAGGGTTTAGAGAAAACCAGACACGATCGTTTATCCTGGTTCAATCACCAATCCACTTGTGATCTACGTCCAGTCCTCAAGCAACAACTTGAGATTTTCCACTATATCCCCAAGCTTCAATGGGTGCTTGAAAACCATTACAACCTTGAGCACTCAACACAATGGGATACCTCACCCTAATGCTTGAGCCTCTATTTTCCAAGGGATACCTCACCCTTTACAGTTTGGAGGGATACCTCACCCTCTCTACAGAAGTTACAAAGTTTGAATGGATAGAAACTCTCTTGAAAGAGCAGATATTACAACTGGAAACTCAACTGGTATATATTATACGATTTACGCTCAGAAACAGAGTATTAATGGAGAAATAGATGAAAGCTCGTTTTTAATGCTCAACCAAGGTTTTTCAGATTGATTGTCTTACCCTCATAAATGCCCAACAACTTCTATTTATAAGTCATTGAAGATTAGAGCCGTTGGAGGTGGTTGGAGCATTAAATGTTATGCTACTATCCGTTAATTTCTGTTTCTGGAAATCTTCATTATTCGAATAACATGTTTCTTATTCGAATAACGCTTGAAATAGCTTTCACCGTGTTTTCCTCTATAGTATGTTATTCGAATAACATACTAGTTATTCGAATAACCAGATAAATATTTGCTTTCTGGAAAACACGTTATTCGAATAACATGAATGTTATTCGAATAACTCATTTGAATAAATGAGCTTCAGTTCCTGTTATTCGAATAACAACATCCTTATTCGAATAACCAATTCAGCATGGTTTTATTTGAAAGCCTTGTTATTCGAATAACAACTCTGTTATTCGAATAACCAGTTCGTGCCAAAATACATTTGAAACTCTTATTCGAATAATGCATGGCTTTATTCGAATAAGCCCTTTCCTGAGAGATTAAATTAGAATCACTGACTTGTGTTATTCAAATAAGGGACTCCTTATTCGAATAATACATGTGAAAACATGTTTTGAGCTTTTTAAAATGTTGCTCTTGATTCCATATGATCTTGTAAGTTTATGGACACGATGTGATTAATTCTTTGGAAGTTAAAAACCATATTGAAGCCTTGAAAACTTGTGTGCTATTACAAAATTCAAAATTAACCTTATTTGTGAATCTTTATATACCTTTACACAAAGATTAAAGTCCTAAAAGCTATACTTGATGGTCTTGATAATCTTGGACTTGATCTTGTAACATCTTTGAGTTTGTTATCATCAAAACATATTCTTCATCGGATACATACCAGTCGCATTCTCCCCCTTTTTGATGATGACAAACAACCATTGAGAAAAAGTTAGTTTATAGGAAATCACAGTATTAATCATGGAGACTTACTCCCCCTCTGGTTTGTAAGAGGAGCATTATTCATCAGAGTCAAGCGCAGCTCCCTCTTTCTTTTGGAGTCTCTTGATCCTTTTTAAAAGAGTCTTTCTGATCTGTCTTTTCTCAACACAATCTCCAAAACCAAAAATGTCAGAAGTGATTATGTTTATCTTTAAGTGCAAATGAACAGAGTAAACTTAACTTTTAACTTATTTTGTTCTTCTTCCCCTTTTGTCATGATCAAAAAGATGGGGCAAGACATGCATAAACCCATAAAATGCCTGTATACTTTTGAACCAAGAATGTAAACAATCATATTGGAAGGCAAGATCGGGCTCAGAGATTGCAAAGTCAGTAGGAAAAACAATTTATTCTTTATTCAATGTTGGCAATTATAGTCAAGATGTATAACTTCAGATATAAATTATGCCAGAGATACATCAAAAACATAAAGAAACCAAAACTAAAGTCCTATAATCAAAAGTAGGTGTCTGGTGGAGGAGGAGGGGATTCTGGTGCAGGGGCAGGAGGTCCAGTTCGCAATGCAGCAAGCTCGCGTTCAACACCTTCTAGTCTGTCAAAGAGAATAGAAAAGGTGTGTTCTATGTAAGCGCAGTTGTCGAGCAGAGTTGTCATGATGCTTTCCAGAGTTACTGGAGCAGGAGCAGGGGCTTCAGCAAGCTGTTTAGCAGGAGTAGGGTCATCAGCAAGAGCAGGGTCATCAGCAATGTCTTCGTCTGCTGCAGCTTCTTCCAGCTCATCAGGGTATACCCATCCTCCAACATTGTCTGGAACCATCTTCATCTTCTTCAGAGTAAATTCACCGAAGATGTTGAAGTGGTTCAGAGGCACTGTCCTTTCAGTCTAGCGGAGCAAGGAGTATTTTTTGAAAAAAGCAGAGATAATTAGAGCGTATGGCAGGTCATAATTTTTGGTCGTCTTGACCTTCATCATATATTTGCTAATGAAATTTGGCCAGTTGATCTTCTAGTTCTTCTTCAGCACCCAGAGAAGGAAGATGTCATCCTCAGTGAGATAGGCGTAGTTGCCTCCACGAGGAGCGAGAATATGGGCGTATGAGTAGTGAAGCAGCCTATCTTGGCTTTTCAACATTCCACACTTCAGACCAACCTTGGACCAGGCTTTGCCAGGTTTCACCAGTAGGGACACAGCTTCCTCTCTCTTATATGCTTTCACGTAGGGCCTGCTGTCTGGTTCTACTGCAACACCGGTGGCGTCCAAATGGAAGAGAGTCATCCAATCAGCAGGAGTGATGACAATTTCTTGGTCCTTGACCTCAGAGATGAGATTTGGACCGTCCAGCTTCAGGTTGCAGTAAAACATTTTCACCAAGTCTGGGAAAATAGAGTCCTTGTAGGCTGCAAAGTGCCGATGCATACGATGGGAGAGATCATCGAGGAAGTTAAATCTGCCATCGTCCTTGAAGAATTGATGGTCCATGTATTTGGGTGGGATGATGTCTCGGGTCCAGAACTCCTCCCTGAAGTGCTTGAGATCATCAGTGTTTGACGAGAGTCGATGAAGGTCAATTAGGTTGTTGGTGGGAGCGGTCTTGCTGCGTGGTCATTTTGAGGATGAAGCCATGGTTGAATTTTGGTGGGTGATGAAGAGAAGAAGGAGATGGACAGTTATGAGGAGGAGAGAACAGAGAAAGGTGGGAAAAGAGAGAACGTATGAAATGGCAGAGGAACCTCGAGACCCTTTTTATAAACCGCATGTTATTCGAATAACAGTAGTGTTATTCGAATAATGGAGTGGTACCTGAAACGTCTTGGCTCACTGCCAAGCGTTATTCGAATAACAATGTTGTTATTCGCATAACAACGTAATAGCACAGATTTTGGTGAATTCTTCTGTCTTTTGTTATTCGAATAATACATGTTGTTATTCGAATAACATGAAAATGGCTGTACCCACTGACATACTTTATTCGAATAACCAATTGGTTATTCGAATAACCAGTTAAAAACTACAGCATGATGGGACATACTGTGAAGTGTTATTCGAATAAGGGAATCCTTATTCGAATAATGTGACCGTGTTTGAACAATAACTGGGTTTTGCTGTCATGTTTTATTCGAATAACAGACTTCTTATTCGAATAAGAGGCTTCTTATTCGAATAAGGCATACGAAAAAAAAATAATGACATGCAGCAAATTATGGGACAAGAGACATGCCAGTTTAATTCCAAATAACATAGAATCAACTTCAAATCATTCAAATCAGTTCCAGAACATGCAAAATCAATTCAAATCAGTTCCAGAACATACAAAATCAATTCAAATCAGTTCCAGAACATACAAAATCAATTCAAAATTATCATACGAGCATATATAACCTCAGCATATTATGTTTCACATTACTCAATTTTGCAAGAGTGCTATTTTTACCAAGGATCTCAAATTTGAGATTGTTGAGTTGTTTGGGAAACTTGAATCATGAGGAGCACCTGCAAAACAACTTAGGGGAAATCTCCGACGCTCAAGTCAGTTTTGGATTTAAATATGATTAATAGCTCAGAAATTATGCAGCAAGATGGCATTATTATGCAGAAAGCAATAAGATGTGATGCATCAAAATGTCAATATATGCATGATTGTTCCAAAATGCCAAGTTCATTTCTAATGTAGAAAAATGCTTCTTTTGCTAGGGGTTTAGTGAAAATGTCAGCTAGTTGCTTGGTTGTTTCAACAAATTCAAGTGTGCAATCACCCTTTTGAACATGATCTCTAATGAAATAATGTCTTATTTCAATATGTTTAGTTCTAGAATGCAAAATGGGATTTTTTGACAAGTTGATTGCACTAGTATTATCACACCTTATGGGAATGTGATCAAGCTCAAGACCATAGTCCAAGAGTTACTGTTTCATCCAAAGGACTTGAGCACAACAACTCCCAGCTGTAACATATTCAGCTTCAGCTGTGGACAATGCCACAATATTTTGTTTCTTGCTGTGCCAAGAAACTAGTGAGCTTCCAAGCAAATGGCATGTCCCACTAGTACTCTTTCGATCCATTTTGCATCCAGCAAAATCAGAATCAGAATATCCAATAAGACTACATGAGGCACCTTTGGGATACCATAAACCCATGTGTGATGTGCCTATTAGATATTTCATTATTCTTTTAACAGCACTTAGGTGTGATTCCTTAGGATTAGCTTGATATCTAGCACACATGTATACACTAAACATTATATCAGGCCTACTTGCAGTGAGATAAAGGAGTGAGCCAATCATACCTCTATATTTTGTAATTTCTACTGATTTACCTCCTTCATCTTTGTCCAAATAGCAAGAGGTGCCCATAGGAGTAGCCATATGCTTAGCATTGTCCATTCCAAACTTCTTGAGCAGCTCCTTGCAATACTTGGATTGGCTTATGAAAGTTCCTTCCCTTGTTTGCTTGATTTGGAGACCAAGGAAGAAATTGAGCTCCCCCATCATAGACATCTCAAATTCACTTTGCATAATATTTGAAAATTCTTTACAAAGAGAGTTGTTAGTAGCTCCAAATATAATGTCATCAACATAGATTTGAACTAGAAGTATGTCATGCATTTTGTGTTTTATAAATAGGGTAGTGTCAACCTTGCCTCTAGAGAAACCTTTTTCTAAAAGAAATTTACTCAACCTTTCATATCAAGCTCTAAGAGCTTGTTTCAAGCCATACAAGGCCTTTTTCAGTTTAAAAACATGGTTGGGCAATTCAAAATCTTCAAAACTGGGAGGTTGTTCCACATACACCTCTTCTTGTATAAAACCATTTAAAAAGGCACTTTTAACATCCATTTGATAGAGTTTGAAATCTATAATGCAAGCATATGCAAGTAACATTCTAATGGCCTCTAATCTAGCTACAGGAGCATAAGTTTCTTCATAGTCTATGCCTTCTTCTTGATTATAACCCTTAGCTACAAGCCTAACTTTATTTCTTATTATTAACCCCGTTTCATCAAGTTTGTTTCTAAAGACCCACTTGGTGCCAATTATTGGATGATCATTGGGCCTTAGAACTAATTCCCAAACTTGATTTCTCTCAAATTGGTTTAGTTCTTCTTGCATGGCCAAGATCCAATGTTCATCATTAATGGCCTCACTTATGTCTTTAGGTTCAATTTGAGAAACAAAGGCTAGGTGATTACATGCATCTCTAAGTGAGTTTCGAGTTATTACCCCTTTTGATACATCACCTATCACCTTGTCAAGAGGATGATATCTTGAAGTCCTCTATTCCTTGAGTAGGTCCAAGATTTCTGAATCTTTTTGCCATGTATGATCAAGGTGCCTCTCGTCTTCCTTCTTGAACTCTTTCTCTTGATTCTCCAAGTGCGTCCTTGCCAAGATTTCTGCAACATCATCAACAAGCTCCTTTCTCGGCTCATTTGGGTTAGTTTCATCAAATGCAACATGTATGGACTCTTCTATGGTCATAGTTCATTTATTATAGACTCTAAAGGCCTTACTATGAATAGAATAACCAATGAATATTCCCTCATCAGATTTTGCATCAAACTTCCCCAAGTTCTCTTTTCCATTATTCAAAACAAAGCATTTACATCCAAAGACATGCAAATGTGAAACATTTGGTTTCCTTCCTTTGTACAATTCATATGGGGTTTTCTTTAAAATTGGCTTTATTAGGGCTCTATTCATAACATAACAAGCGGTGTTAACCGCATCCGTCCAAAAATACTTAGGAAGGTTGGCCTCATTGAGCATAGTTCTTGCCATTTCCTCTAAAGATTGATTTTTCCTTTCTACAACACCATTTTGTTGTGGTGTTCTAGGGGCAGAAAAATTATGCTCAATGCCATGTTCATCACAAAAAGTTTCAAATTCATGATTTTCAAATTCACCACCATGATCACTTCTTATGGATGCAATACAAAAACCTTTTTCGTTTTGGATAACTTTGGCAAGTTTTCTAAATGATTGAAAAGCATCATTTTTGTGGGCCAAGAATAATGTCCATGTAAATCTAGAAAAATCATCCACAATCACTAATGCATAGTAATTCCCACCAAAGCTCATAGTTCTAGAGGGTCCAAAAAGATCCATGTGCAAAAGTTGTAAAGGTCTAGAAGTTGAAACTATATTTTTAGCTTTGAAAGAGACCTTTACTTATTTTTCCTTTTGACATACATCACAAAGTTTGTCTTTTTCAAATTTGAGCTTTGGAAGACCAATTACTAGTTCTTTAGACGCCAATTTGTTTAAGTGATCCATGTGAATGTGAGTAATTCTTCTATGCCATAACCATGAATCATTTTCTCTACTCATAAAGCATTTAGCATCATTTGAGGAAATATCATCGAGACTAATCATATATATGTTATTGACCCTATGACCAACAAACTTAACTTGCTTATCATCCTTTCCCTCAATTATGCAACAAGAGGAATTAAATATAACTCTATTTCCTTTATCACACAATTGACTAATACTAAGCAAATTATGTTTAAGTCCTTCAACAAGTAAAACATTATCAATAGATGATGAAGGGATCTTACCAACTTTGCCAATTCCAAGAATCTTCCCTTTGTTGTTGTCACCATATGTGACATGACCATGTTTCTTGTGTGTAAGGGAGGAAAACTTGGAGCCATCACCGGTCATGTGCTTGGAGCAACCACTATCAAGATACTAACTTGAGCTCTTGGTCTTCAAGCACACCTACAACACACATTCAAGATTTAACTTTTGGTACCCAAATTGTTTTGGGTCTTTGTGTGTTAGAATTAGGTATGGTGCCTTTAGGGACCCAAACCCTTTTGATTCCAACCTTGGTGTTTATGTTCTTTCTAAAATTGTAAGTGGATGCACTATGCCCTTTCCTACCACAATGAAAACATTTAACAAAAGGACTACTTGAAGTTTTTGAGGAAACAAAGAAGTTCTTATAAGACTTTTGATGATTGTTTGGATTAAATCCCAAACCGGTTTTTTGAAAAACACATTTTTGTCTCCCTAACAACACATTCAAGTTGTCTCTTCCAAAAGTGAATTTTGCAAGAGTGTTGTTCAAGTCTTCAATTTCTTTTTCAAAAGCTTTACATGATAAATAAGGTAATGATATGGATGTATTATCATGTGAAGAACAAGTCATGCATAATGAATTAGCATCTATAAGTCCTAAGGTTTCATTTTTGATTTTAAGTTCATTTATCTCCTTAGTTAAAGTAGAAACTTTCATTGTCAATAGGGAGATTGTTTTATTGGAAGACAAAATCATTTTTGTGAGCCTCAAAGATTCATCATGCAATTCTTGAAAGGCATCTTGCAATTCATCATAAGAAGGTGGAGGTTCTAGGTTAGAAGAGGTTACCTCGGTGTCGCTTTCTCCACTTTCTTCTCCTTGAGCCATGAGGCAAAGATGAGCTTCTTCATTTTCTGAATCGTCGGAAGAGCTTAAATCATTATCCTCCCAAGCTATGTATGCTCTTCTTCCTTTCTTTTCCTTGGAGGGCCTTTTCTCAAATTTCTCCGTCTTCTTGAGATATATAGGACACTCCATTTTCATGTGCCCCGATTTTTCGCATTCATAGCATTTTGGAGGAGTAGAGGATCCTTCTCCTTTGTGATATGCTTTCTTTTGGGGAAAGGGTGGTCTTATTTGAAGTCCCTTTTTCTTCAAGAATCTTCCAAACTTTCTCACAAGGAGACTAAGATTCTCCTCACTTAGTTCAATATTTTCAGCATCTTGTTCACCATCTTCATCATCATCTTCAAGTAAGGAAGAGGTGGCTTTGAGTGCAATTCCCTTCTTCTTTTTATCATGCTCTTCACTTTGGTTGAGCCTATTTAGTTCCAGCTCATGTTCTTGAAGCTTCCCGAATAGGGTGGCTAGAGACATTGTTGATAAATCTCTTGATTCAGCAATAGCCGTTACTTTGGGTTGCCAATTCTGCTAGACATCTCAAGACTTTGTTAATAAGATCCTCATTAGGAAATGTCTTTCCCAATGAGATGAGATGATTAACAATGTGAGTAAATCTCTTTTGCATATCTTGAATACTCTCACCTTAGTTCATTCTAAATAATTCATATTCATGAGTAAGAGTGTTTATTCGAGATCGTTTTACCTCACTAGTACCTTCATGAGTTACTTGTAGGGTATCCCACATTTCTTTTGCGGTCTTACAATTTGACACCCTAAAGAATTCATCATACCCCAAGGATGTGGTGATGATGTTCTTGGCTTTCAAATTATATTGAACCTTCTTTTTATCATCATCGGTCCAATCACTTCTAGGTGTATTAATTGTCACACCATCCTTAGTTTGTGTTGGGACAAAAGCACCATTTTCAATGACGTCCCACACATCTAAGTCAATAGCTTCAATAAAAATTTTTATCATTTCTTTCCAATAGGCATAACCATCCCCATTGAAATAATGAGGTCTATTTATAGAAGAACCTTCATTTGAAAAACCATTTGAAGCCATCACTTCTCTTGAAGCTGCTAAGCCCTTTATACAAGAGTCTAGCTCTGATGCCACTTGTTACCAAGTGGCCTCAATACTCAAGAGGGGGGGTGAATTGAGTAAGTAAAACAAGTTGACAAATCTTTCGCAAATTAATTAATAACTAATTTTCGTTGAAGCTATTTAATAATTAAAGATGATTGGATGAAAGAGATGAAATCACTTACTTATAAATATGATAGCCTACGGAGACAATATTCAAGAAAATTAATGAAACAGTGCACAAAATAAACAGAGGAGGGTTTAGAGAAAACCAGACATGATCGTTTATCCTGGTTCAATCACCAATCCACTTGTGATCTACGTCCAGTCCTCAAGCAACAACTTGAGATTTTCCACTATATCCCCAAGCTTCAATGGGTGCTTGAAAACTTTGTACATAGAGAGGATACCTCACCCTTGTGCTAGAGCCTCCACTAAGAGCACTCACAACACCTTTGGGATACCTCACCCTTTGTGTTTGAGTCTCACTATAAAGGGATACCTTCACCCTTTTCTCTTGAGGGATACCTCACCCTCTTACAATGATTTCAAGATGAAGAGAAAGAATAGAAACAACCTTGAGCACTCAACACAATGGGATACCTCACCCTAATGCTTGAGCCTTTATTTTCCAAGGGATACCTCACCCTTTATAGTTTGGAGGGATGCCTCACCCTCTCTACAGAAGTTACAAAGTTTGAATGGATAGAAACTCTCTTGAAAGAGCAGATATTACAACTGGAAACTCAACTGGTATATATTATACGATTTACGCTCAAAAACAGAGTATTAATGGAGAAATAGATGAAAGCTCATTTTTAATGCTCAACCAAGGTTTTTTAGATTGATTGTCTTACCCCCATAAATGCCCAACAACTTCTATTTATAAGTCATTGAAGATTAGAGCCGTTGGAGGTGGTTGGAGCATTAAATGTTATGCTACTATCCGTTAATTTCTATTTCTGGAAATCTTCATTATTCGAATAACATGTTTCTTATTTGAATAACGCTTTAAATAGCTTTCACCATGTTTTCCTCTGTAGTATGTTATTCGAATAACATACTGGTTATTCGAATAACCAGATAAATATTTGCTTTCTGGAAAACACGTTATTCGAATAACATGAATGTTATTCGAATAACTCATTTGAATAAATAAGCTTGCTCCTGTTATTCAATAACAACATCGTTATTCGAATAACCAATTCAGCATGGTTTTATTTGAAAGCCTTGTTATTCGAATAACAACTCTGTTATTCGAATAACCAGTTCGTGCCAAAATACATTTGAAACTCTTATTCGAATAATGCATGGCTTTATTCGAATAAGCCCTTTCCTGAGAGATTAAATTGGAATCACTGACTTGTGTTATTCGAATAAGGGACTCCTTATTCGAATAATATATGTGAAAACATGTTTTGAGCTTTTTAAAATGTTGCTCTTGATTCCATATGATCTTGTAAGTTTATGGACACGATGTGATTAATTCGTTGGAAGTTAAAAACCATATTGAAGCCTTGAAAACTTGTGTGCTATTACAAAATGCAAGATTAACCTTATTTGTGAATCTTTATATACCTTTACACAAAGATTAAAGTCCTAAAAGCTATACTTGATGGTCTTGATAATCTTGGACTTGATCTTGCAACATCTTTGAGTTTGTTATCATCAAAACATATTCTTCATCGGATACATGCCAGTCACATTTCTCGCTTCACAGAACTACTCTGAGTAACCCAAATTAGTCACAACAATGAGAGAATGTCCATCCTCATGATAGTTATGAGTAGAGAGGGAACAACACCTTATGAGGCAATCATATGTCCTCATTCTAGACTTATTAGTTGAGAGGGAATTATTCATCCTCAACTACTTGATAGCGCGGGTATCTTCCTTCCTCACACTATCCTTTCAACTACTTAGATAGGGAGGGTATCTTCCTTCCTCTCACTATCCTTCAACTAAGAATGCCTAAAGTGTAGAGAGGGAATGTCCATCCTCAACTACACATCAACCATAGGGAACTTTGGTAAAGAGCAAGGAAATGTTTATCCTTAACCTTATTACTCAAGTGGTAAGGGAATATCTGTCCTCCACCTCTGTTTCCAAGTGACCCCTTAGGTCCAAGGATATCCTACGTATTAGGTTACCTATTTATAGCTGTCTTTCTCACTACACAGAACTACTCCGAGTAACCCAAATAAGTCATAACAACGAGGGAATGTCCATCCTCATTATAGTTGTGAGTAGAGAAGGAACATAACTTATGAGGGAATTATCCATCCTTATTCCAGAGTTGTGAGTATAGATGGAATTATTCATCCTTAACTACATGATTGGGAGGGTATCCTCCTTCCTCACATTATCCCCTCAACTACTTAGATCAGAATGGTATCTTCCTTCCTCACAATATCCTTCAATTAGGAATACCTCAAGTGCAGAGAGGGAATGTTTATCCTTAACTACACATCAACCATTGGGAACTAAGATAAAGAGGAAGGGAATGTTCGTCCTTAACCTCATTACTCAAGTGGTAATGGAATGTCTGTCTGTAACACCCTGATTTTTTTATTTTTCTTGATGTTTATAAGTTTTATAATATTTGTAAATTTTTGTGAATTTTTAGAAATTTTTAATTTATTTTGATTATTTTAATATTATTTTGGACTGTGTGTGTTTGAGGTGGGTCCGAAAATATAAAAAATTTTCCCTGACAGAAAAGTTTCGAATTGTCAATGCGGGGCTAGGGGAACTTACTATACCCAAAACCAGAAATAGTTGACTAAAATTTTCTGTATCTGAGTTTTCTATTATCCGTTGAATAATGTTATTATCCATTGGGTAATGCTTTTATTTGTTGTGTAATGTTATTATTCATTGGGTAATAATTTCTGAAAATATATGAAAAATATCTATGTTTTTGGAAAATATCTTGAGATTAGTCAACTAAAGAGACTATGACTTTATGAAGAACCAATAGAAAGGAAGCTTACTTGTGAAGCTAACCAATAGGAAGAAAGCATAATGTTGAAGCTAGTTGAAGTCAACAAAGAGGGCTTGACTTTGGTTTGAACCATTGGATGGCAAGACTTGGAGGAGAAGTTTTGCTTATCAACCCTTGATCTAATCAATGGCTGTGATAGCAAGCTTAGTAAAGAAGTTTTGGATGTCCACCATTGATCTAATCAATGGTTGTGAAGGAAAGCTTAGTGAAGAAGCTTAGGATATCTACCATTGATTGAATCAATGGCTGAGAATGGTTGTAGTAAACTAAAATATCTCTTTATCTCTCCTTGCATCTCACGGCCTTGAAGCTCCTAAAGTAGATAAGTTTCATTTTATTATCATATTCTAAAAGCAATCATCTTTTCTCTCAAAACTAAACACCATTTTCTCTCACTTTCTCTCATTTTCTCTCCTTCTAGCTCACGGCCTCACTCCCTAAAACTACCTTCGAACCACTCATAATTCCATCTAATCTTACCACTTGGTCCTAAACACCATTCTAAGTAACCTTCATGTATTGTATGCTATAAATTGTAATTGAGAGGAAACAATTTTTAGTTCCAAAGACCATGAGGCTCACGGCCTCTATGCCACAAATGGGTAATCTAATGCAAAATATTTTATTAAATGTTAACGTAGGGGATTAGTGATAAAAAAGCTAATTAAGGGATTACAAAATAAAAATAGAAATGAATATACTTTTATTACTAATTAAAAAGTGATTTTTGGCTAATATAGTAAAATCAGGATTAAGAAGTAATTTGGAGATTTGAAGTATTTTATTTAATGGAGTTTTAGTTGGAAAGATAAAAATGATTTATAAATTATGAATTTAGTGGTTTAATATTAAGAAATGTAATTAAGGATTTATAAGATAAGAATGGAAATGAATAAATTTTATCATTAAGCAAAAGAGTGATTTTCGCCATGGTGTTGGGAAATAGGATTGAAAATTAAGTTTGAAACTTAAAATATTTTATTTAAGAGGATTTTTAATAAGGAAGATGGAAAGGGTTTTACTTAATTAAAATAAATGTAAGTTTTGGAAAGGATATTAGAAAATATTGTTTAGAGGAGTTTTAGCAAGAAAATAATTTTTAATGATAGTTTAGAGTTTAAAATATTTTGTTTAAGAAAGTTTTATTAAGAGTAAAAAAAACAAAGATTTTGAGATATCTTGAATTAATTTAGATAATATAAGTTTTTGTGGAAAACGTTACGAAATATTATTTGGAGGAGGTTTAGTATAAAAATGTTAAAAATATTATTTAAAGGTGATTTATTAAGGAAATAATGGAATTAAAGTCCAATTTTGATATTAAATAAGAAAGGTTTTAAATTGAGCTTAGAATATTGACAAAATGTTTTACGCGATTGAAAATACGTAGAAAATCTCTTACGTGATTTAAAAATGATGATTTTTAGCTACACGATTAAGAAAACATTTTAAAATCTTTACGCGATTGAGAAAATGTTGAAAAATTGTTACGCAATTTGAAAACGTAACAGAAGTGTTACGTGATTGTGAAAATGCGATAAAAATGCTAAGCGATTGAAAAATACAGTAATTTGCTATCGGACTAATATATTGAACCCAAATATATCAACATTTTGTTATAGCCGGTAAAGGCTTGTAATATGCATAGAGTCATTGGTCATATATTATTTGTCAGTCAGTGTTTATTAAGGCTATTGTTGCCTAGGAGTTGAATTACACCTTCGTGCGGGTGCGAATTCTATTAGTGAAGGTCTATGAATGACCTTAGAGGCGTCGGGTGCGGGAATTCATAGGTGGCCAGTTAGTCGCACTACTATGCCATGGTGACCGATGCAAACGCATTGACGTTCTTGACGTGAACACTACTCTATTCATGATTTGGCGTAGAATGTCTTGTACCATCCATGATGTATACACTGAGAAAAATTATAGCACTTGAATAGGCGGATAACGTACAGACATATCTTCTGGATCATTCTCTCTGAATTTGTGTTTAGCTTCATGGAGTAGGAAATGGGTGCATTGTGCATAGGGATGGTCAGTACACACATTATGCATGTGCATAGTCAATATACATATTGTTGTGGTATGGTCAATATACTTATTTTGTGGTATGATTAGCATTCATGTAATTGTGATATACACTATGAAAATATCTGTTAGTTGATAATATGGTTATACCTGTTGTTTTTTTATATTGTTGTATGTGAATGGAATGATTGCCATTATTGTTCTTTATTGCCATGATGGTATTGATGTAGGGGATCTCACCTCTTTATTGTATTGTTCTGTCTATTTCTATGTTATGCTATTATTATATAAAGACTACAACATCGGCGAGGCAAGATCCACAAGGTTTCGTTAGCGTACAATTTTATGTTGACATCAAAGCGTGGAATGTCCATTGGGACACGGGGCATATTAAGTATGTTGGAGACGTTACCTTGCTTTGGAGTAGGACCCAACATGCGGTTGCTACGTTTTCTTTAGACGCTACTATTTGCTTAGAGTTTTATATGCCTATTGGGGAGTTATGGGGTAATCGTAGAACTACCCCTAGGGAGGACTCTGTGGAGTCAATAGCTCGGACTACCGTTCGTAGTGACATGCCCCGACTGGGGAATTTTTCTGTTAGGGATCCCGAAGAGGATTTGGAGAAAGATCGGGTGCAGGACCCTACTCTTCAAGTTTTTAGACTTGGGTTAGGTTCAGTCTTTATATAGTAGTTATATATATTATTTGGTGTACATCAACTTTATGTATTTAAGTTGTTACTAGTCTATGTTATATACATGAGATGTATATTATTCAGTTATTATGTTTTATGTTTTTATAATTCGGTAAGTTTATGTAATCTGCAAGAAAGAAATTTTTAAACCCATATTACTATAATATTAAATATTTTATAACTTGGGCAAAGAATTAAAAGGAATTGGTTTGAAATGTAATGCCATTCGGGGGGTGTTACACTGTCCTCCACCACCATTTCCAAGTCACCCTTAGGTCCACGGATATCCTAGGTAATGGGTTACTCATAAAAATCAAATATAGTTTTGATTCATTCATCAATTCATCAAATTATGCAATAATATGCATATTGAGATTACTCTTATCATCAATAATCAAATATGTCATTCAATCTCATTTGATGCAACAACATCATAAAAATTATTTCTCAAATCATCAATCTCATACGATTCAATATAATCACGAAATAATTTTCTTGAATTTATTTAGATGCATAATCTTTACACAATCTAGTGAATTCCAATCATTCAATTCAGGGTTTAAGGTTTGTATTTAGGTTATGTGAGATAAAGAACTCTATTTCCATCATTTTCAGACCAAAATCCTCAAATCAGGGGCCTGGTAATCGGCTACATGGCCTTGGTAATTGATTACAAGCAGGATATAATCAATTACAACTTACCCAGAAACCTTATAATCGATCACAAGTAGGATGTAATCGATTACAAGCTGCCCAAAAGCACAATTCACAATTCTAGAAGCTTAGTAATGAATTACAAAGGCTATGTAATCAAATCATCATAAATATGCATCCAAACCACTCATAAAACATTAAATCTCAACATGGGTATGAAACCCATTTTCTAAATCTTAAAACTCACCAAGATTTAAATCAAGAAATCAAGTTCTCAAATCATAATCATCATATAATCATCTTTTCCATTTCAAAATCATCTTTCAAATCTCAAGTTTCCAAGACTTTGGAAAAGAAAGGAAGAAATAGAAAAGCAATAAAAAAACCTTACCTCATCTCCTTTGCAAGGCTCCATCTTTTTTATCCTTAGATCTTCTTGGTTCTTCTTTCTTCCTCTTGGATCTATCTTTCTTCTTCCCTCTTTCTTTTTCCTCTTCTTCCTTCTTGTTTTCTGGTGACTATCGAACATGAGAGAGAGAGAGCGTCGAGCGAGCGTGAGAGAATAAAGAGAAAAGTGAGAAAAGAAACAGGAACAAGAGAGATAAAAGGCGATGAGGAATAGGAAAATAAAAGGGAAAGGTGAAATCCCACTGGAAACATTTTATCTACTAAAGACACTTTAATTTTTCACAAATGAATTTAAATAGTTTCACATGCATTGTCAAAAATTCAAGGATTTCCTTCATTTCCCAGTTTTATATTTCTATATATCTTATTATTCACCTTTACTAGTCACTAAGCTTCCCTATTCATCCCTGGGTTAAGTTAACCCTTATGGAATTGAATTAAGAAGCTTTGAGGTACTCATTCTAATCTATTTCCACTCTCCAATTGGTCTTCATCCTTTATTTCACATCTACCCATAATTATTCCATGTTTATTTCTATCTATTTAGCTTGTTAAGCTAAATTTTGAGCTACTTCTCAACTTTTGTGTTATAGAAGTATACTCAAATCAATCAAAATCATTGTAAAAATTATCAAATAACTTTTGTCAACTTTATTGAGCTACTATAACCCTGATTAAGTTCATTGGGTTAGAGAGAATGTTACAATGATAGGTACAAGAAGGGTGCTTCTAAACCTAGTTATCCTCAAGACAAAGGCAAGCAAGTTCAAACAGAATTGAATGGACCAAAATATGATAGATATGGGAGACAACATGGTGGTAAACCTTGTCTAGTAGGCCAATTTGTATGTTATTCATATGGCCAACCGGGGCACTACTCGAAGAAGTGTCCATAGAAATAGGGAGTAGTGCCCAACCTCAAACCTCAATCTAAAGGAAGAGTTTATACTCTGAGTGGTAAGGAGGCGGCTTAATCTCCCGATCTTATACAAGGTAAATGCATAGTTAAAGATAATCTCTTAATTGTATTATATGATTCGGGAGCATTTCACTCCTTTATTTCATATGAATGTGTGAAGAGATTAGATTTACCTATGTCTGAGCTTCCCCATGTTTTCTCCGTCTACATTAATAGGAAAGCCAGTCACAACTTCCTTTGTTTATTTGGATTGTTATGTGAAAATAGAAGATGTGATTTTCTTTGTGAACTTGATTTGTTTACTTCTTCTTGACATTGATATCATTCTAGGCATGAATTGGTTGTCATCAAACCATGTTGTTTTAAATAGTTTAGGTAAGACTTTGATGTTTATGTCTGATAATTCTTCTATGCCTATTTCTTTTGAGTCTATGTTGTTGAGTGCTAAACAAGTTAACAACTGCTTAGTAGAAGGGGCTTAAGGATATGTTCTCCTTTTCTCCTCGAATGTCAAAGTTGAGCATAAGTTAGGAAATATACTTGTGATGAGAGAATACCCAGAAGTATTTCCTAGAGAAATTACTGAGTTGCCACCTAAGAGAGAAATATAGTTTACTATAGATGTAGTGCCCAGAACTGGACATATATCTATAGCATCTTATAGAATGGCACCCTTAGAGTTAGCAAAACTCAAGAAACAAATAGAGGAGTTATTAGAAAAATAATTCATAGGGCTTAGTGTTTCACCATGGGGAGCACCGGTTCTTTTAGAAAAGAAAAAAAAATGGTAGTATGAGAATGTGTGTGGATTATGGACACTTAAATAAAGTAACCATTAAGAATAAGTATTTGTTGCCCAAGATAGATGATCCGATGGATCAATTGAGAGGTGTAACACCCCTCGATTTAATAACCAATGCACAATCGTCATTATGTCACGGTCACTAAATTTCGGTGTGCTAACATTGTCAAATAACAAACTTTACAAAAATATTAATCATTTCGCAATATGAGGAAAACAGGAGCCACGAATGAATAGTTACATATACCACCAATGAAAATGTGAGTTATAAGATGTACTTAACTTACAACATTTAAGACTGAATAACCACTTTAAAAACATACATATACCCAAAAATACACTTAATGCAGATAACGCAAAATAAAGAATAATCTATCCACAACATATCCTCGACTAAGGAGTTCGGCACTCCCTCGGATCCTGAATGCGTAAGACGACCCCGGGCACACCGGTGTAGTGAGAAATATGAGATAAGGTCTTCTATCGCAGTCCTCTTCACGGTCAAGGTCAAATTCCCAACAAATCATATACTCTTGTCGGTCCAGTCGACTCGCCAAGCCCTAGCACCTTCGGTGAACTCAAATATGACGAAACCAATAGGGTCCCTTCAAGGTGTCCTTACCGAACGTAGAAAATCAAACCAATATCTTTAGTAGGTTCGACCTCGCCCCCTTTTCAGACTTTAACCAAAAACCATACAGAATAGCAACAAATACAGAAAAGAGGTAAGACATTCTACTTTCATTACCTATGATGGCAGCAAGGAAACATAATACGAAAGACGAAGTCATTCCACACATACAGATATTACAAATATGTCCAAGTTATCAATTGCATAGATATCTTTAGAAAACATATATCACGATGATACAATTATCAACAGCACTAAAGCAACAAGTATTCACTATAGATATATAACAAGTGTTTATGTTTCCACAATATGTATGCTAACCATGCCCATGATAATGTGTGAACTAACCATGCATATGCGCAATGCGTATGCTGACTATTCTCATGTACAATGTACTCATTTCCTACTCCATGGAGCTAAACTCAAAGTTTTCGGAGATGAACGCCCTAGAAGATCTGTCCCCCCTCAATAGACAGTCTACGCCGGGCCATGGAAAGTAATAGTGCTTTGTCGGGTAGCCAGTGCATTGCAACAGTGTTTCACGGCCAGGGGTATATATAAGGTGATAATCGGATCACAAGTGAAACACCGCGCCCTGACATCCCCAAGGTCTAAAAAGCCCCCACTATCCTGCAAGTCCTCATCCATTCCTAGGCATAATACGCCATAACTGTATAATGCACAAATGCATATTCAATGGGATTCAACCCTCTGTTGTACCATTCCCAATGGTATTGAAGAAACCATCCACACAATTGTTTCAATACCATTTGCATCAATGATATTATATAATCACCCATCCGACTACATATTATCACTATTAACTGGGTTTCCTTTGATAACCAGTCCCTTCTGACTAAATCGTCTACCGGATGGTTCTGGTTATAAAAGCAAACCACCTCTGACTAAATCGTCTACCGGAGGTTTCTTGGTCCGGTACTTTGGTTCCATAATCACAATGTCGATGCATGCTTCAACCATGCTCAATGTATATGGATTCAATGCATACATATATATAAATATATATATATATATATATATATATATATATATATATATATATATATATATATATATATATATATATATATATATTCACAATGATAGCATAACTTATTCAAATTCACAAACCATTACTAATCCATATCAAAATCTCACAGGCGAATACACACTATTCAAAGTTACTATTGAAAGTTACGCTCTAAGTCCATTATGTTCTCGCGTTAACTCTCTTAGAATATTTAGTTTAAGTTCCTCTCAGCCCTTCTCACACTCTTGTTCTTCCTTTATTTCAAAATTTGCTCTAACTATAAGGCAAACTATCATTCTTGGTTCTTTAAAATTTATGAATCTCAAAGTACAATTAAGTTTTCCCAATTTACTAATCCTTGCATCCTATTACCATTAATTTAATCACTAGGTGTTGGGTGATAAATTTTTAATTCTGGATTTGACGGATATTAGCATCCTACTTGACGGAAATTGACATTGGAGAAGTATCTCTACTAAATGGTTAGAATTCTCACTCGACGGATATTGGCATCCTACTCGACGGAAATTGACATTAGAGAAGTATTTACTAAATGGTCAGAATTCTCACTCGACAGATATTAGCATCCTACTCGATGGAAATTGACATTGAAGAAGTGTCTACTAAATTGTCAGAATTCTCACTCGACGGATATTGGCATCCTACTCAACGAAAATTGACATTGGAGAAGTGTCTACTAAATGGTCAGAATTCTCACTCGAAGGATATTAGCATCCTACTCGACGGGAATTGACATTGAAGAAGTGTATACTAAATGGTCAGAATTCTTGTAGCTTCCTTGTAGCTTCCTTGAGAAGCTTCATGCGCTTCTCGATAAAGTGCATAATAAGCTTGTCTCCTCAATTAAATACATTTGACAGATGATTAATTTCACTATTAGAATTATTTTCTCAGTGAATAAAAGTTACAGCTAATGAAAATAATATTTTATTATTCATCAGATGATTTTATGATACAATGATTTTATTTATCAGATAAAATCTCATAAAATGTAAACCTCGCAAATTGTGTCCAGCCTCGGGTTTAGTAAGATCCCCCGTTGACGTTTTCACATTCCAAAGTTTACCAGCCTCAGGAAAATATTTTATTTTCCCGGCTCCGCTCAATGGGCACACAAAACGAAGAGCATATTAAAATATTCAACATTTTCAGAAAATTCCACAAAAATTTCTAAAAATTATAAATATTATAAAATGATTATTTTTAATGAAATAAACAATTTTCGGAGTGTTACAACACTCCCCTTCTAAAAAGGAATTTCGTCCTCGAAATTTATCGTATCTTAAAACAAACGCGACTATATTTTATTTCGTTTTGTCTCTTAGTTCTCGTGTTGTATCTTCAGCTGCATCAATCCAAATCACCAGCAATAAGGTTGCTTCCTTCCACTGAGCATCTTATATTAACGAGCAAAAATGTGTTGACGTCATAGGCCGATCAATAAAAGATTCTATGCCCTTTTTGTCTTCAGCCATCCAATAGCCAACTCCCTAAACAATTGTACATCGCTGAGTGGCTCTATCGAACTTACTCTTCTTGCTCGCTGTAGTAGACAACTAAGCGTATTTTCTTCTTAAGGCGTCCTCTACGACATTCGCCTCTTCTGAAATTATACCAAAATGAAAAATCAAAATCATTCAGAGCTTCTAGTCACCGTCTCCGCCCCATGTTCAACTCATTCCGATAGGACAAAATAATTCTGATGCTTGAGATTACTAAAGACATTAAGAATTTCTCCTTGCAGAAAATACTTCCAGATCTTCAATGCAACTATAAAGCTAACTCTGATTAAGCATACGTCCTCAACTTCCAATGCGAAGCATCACTAGGCACCCCAAAAAGTCCATTAGGATTTGGGCAGAATCATCTTCGGCGAAGAAATTGAGTGTCTCTTCAATCTTTGAAAATTTCCCCTCATATACATCAGTCCATACAAAACTTGACCTTCATACATGAGTTAGATGAGAAGTCTTGCCACTTGGAAAATTCTGCGACGAGTCTCCCATTTTAATCACCTAATCCTATATAGCTACGAATCTCCATTGCGGTCGTCGGTCTTTCTCAATAAAGAAACGCTTCGAGTTTTGATGGGTTCACAATAATTCCTTCCCTTGAGATCACGTAACTCAAAGGTTGAACTGCCTCCAACTAGAATTCGTACTTAGATATCTTTACGCATAACTTCTTCTTCTTCAGGATTTTAAGAATCACTACGAGAGATTTGAACGTTCCTCCAAACGTCAAGAGTAGATCAGAATGTCGCCAACAAGGACAACGACAAATCTTTGAGCGAACTCGATGATAGTCCAGAACACAAGTTGACCTTGGAGAAAATAACGGCGTTCTTCAATGGATTTGTCAAACCATCTTTCCTTGATTCGAACCAATTGTCTCATAGGGTAAGTTCTCACCTAATTGTGCTGCTCTTGGCACAATGATATGGTTCAAATTCGGGAACACATTTACTCAATCGAAGTATACTAGAAACGTTATGAAGGTTAAAAGAAAAATAGGGAAGTCATTTGATCTACCACCGGATTTGTCCAGCGAAGAATATGATATGCTCCAATAAAACTTAGGAGTGAGTTTTATGGATTTTCATCGAGGAAACTTCTGTCTCAAGAAACACTAAGTTTCCATTGAAACCGAA
Organism: Ormosia semicastrata; assembly: GCA_029884595.1. Lineage (NCBI taxonomy): Eukaryota > Viridiplantae > Streptophyta > Magnoliopsida > Fabales > Fabaceae > Ormosia > Ormosia semicastrata. Next base: position 36,175,550 of record JAQQTO010000060.1, on the reverse strand, counting down.
TGATGAGACCCATTTTGAAAACGATCAATCTCTTTCCTAAGATCAGGCCTATTCATGAAGTGGATAATTGAATTAGTAAAAGAGTTCCAATCTCTAACAACATAAGGATAGTTTTTAAATAAACTTGATGCAATGAGAGTAGGCTTACAAACAAGAATAGGATCATTCAAGTCGAAAGGAAGCAAATACACAGATAACTCAATTCCATGAACGAATTCTTAGAATTTCATTGGAATATTTCAATAGGATATGGTTGGATGATAACTAATCCCTTCGTTAACATTACATCTAATTTGTAAAAGAAGTGAACAAATCAGATCAATAGAAGAATTCAGTCTTTAACAGGTTATAGGATAATTTAAACAACTTAGCTACTATCAACAAGTTCTTAGTAGCCAACATAGAAACAACTTAGTCAAAAGATAACAAAGGTATGAACATCCCTACTGGATTCATACATTCATAGATCATAAAGAAGCAGGTTACCCCCGGAATTATACAATGAAGTCACAGGGTCATCCACTGTAGCACAGTCCCTTTCCTCATTTCGATCTTCAGTCTGGGTGGAGGAATCAACTTTCCCTTCTTCGTGAGATTTTGAAGTACATACATCTGCAACGTAAGGCTTCATCCTTTGCGAAGTACAGTTCCTCGCCACATGTCCTTGCTTTCCGCACTTGAAATAAATTATTCCTTCGATCATGCAATGCCTTGTTAAGTGGTCCTTTCCGCACTTCTTACACCTTGATAACGGTACCACGGTTGGATTGGACCTGCTACCACTTGCACCTCCTTCATGCATTCGCTGTCGTTGTTGCTCCTTCGGTCGTAGTGTATATGGTTTCTGCTTAAATCGATTGGTCTTCCTGTTATTCCTCCTTTGAAACTTCGGTAATCTAGAGTTACCCCAAAGTTGTCTTTCTTCCATCAAATTCTGGACCTCAACTTCAAATTCCTATTGTTGTGCGGCCCTCTGATCCTGGTGTGTTGTCACATCAACCATTCTTTGCATTTCTTTAGCTACGGCAGTCGTACCATCATTTTCACTCCCCGCATTCTTACGCTTATGTCTACTCCGAGTCATTGGCTTCCTTCAAGGGCAACCAAATCAAACCATAAGGAAAAATCAAAAGCATTCAGTCCAAACAATATTGTCTCCTTTCGGAAACCAAATGCATAAAGTCACACGACCCAATTGAGACAAACCCAAAAGATCATAACTTGAGCTCCTTCATTCTGCTTTCTGCAGCGCGATCTCCTGTAAGTCTTTGACTCCTACGTAGCTCCTCGAACCAAACTTACACCAGATACTCTTTTCCAAAGAGAATCGATTTTCGAAAACCTCTTGGATACCTCAGTCCACAAACCTTGTAAGTCCTATTTGACTACCCCTTTTCTAACCCAATGGCTCAAGCAATTCTAGAGGTAACACAACAAGGGTATAAATGCAAACAAATCCTAAGCAAGTTTAGTCATACCAGCTGAGCTTCTTTCTAAAAGAATTCCTATTACCTTAATACGCCTAGGTGAAGTTATAGTTTCCTGTAGACATAGAACATTACACATTGAGTGGGCCAGTACTCAATATCATGTAACTGTGCAATAGTAGCTACCAACACTCAACCTATGGCAAGCTATGCCTTCCTTTCCCAACATCTCAATTCAAGAGACAAGGAAGTACACAATATACTAAGAACTTCTAATATGTCTAAGCATAGTCAGTCCATACCCCGGCTCAACAGGATGAACTGAGCTCTGATACCACCTTAATGTAACACCCCTCGATTTAATAACTAATGCACAATCGTCATTATGTCACGGTCACTAAATTTTGGCGTGCTAACATTGTCAAATAACAAACTTTACAAAAATATTAATCATTTCGCAATATGAGGAAAATAAGAGCCACGAATGAATAGTTACATATACCACCAATGAAAATATGAGTTATAAGATGTACTTAACTTACAACATTTAAGACTGAATAACCACTTTAAAAACATACATATACCCAAAAATACACTTAATGCAGATAAAGCAAAATAAAGAATAATCTACCCATAACATATCCTCGACTAAGGAGTTGGGCACTCCCTCGGATCCTGAATGCATAAGACGACCCCGGGCACACTGGTGTAGTGAGAAATACGAGATAAGGTCTTCCATCGCAGTCCACTTCACGGTCAAGGTCAGATTCCCAACCAATCACGTACTCTTATCGATCCAGTCGACTCGCCAAGCCCTAGCACCTTCGGTGAACTCAAATACGATGAAACCAATAGGGTCCCTTCAAGGTGTCCTTACCGAACGCAGAAAACAAACCAATATCTCTAGTAGGTTCAACCTCGCCCCCTTTTCAGACTTTAACCAAAAACCATACAGAATAGCAACAAACACAGAAAAGAGGTAAGACATTCTACTTTCATTACCTATGATGGCAGCAAAGAAACATAACACGAATGACGAAGTCATTCCACATATACAGATATTACAAATATGTCTAAGTTATCAATTGCATAGATATCTTTAGAAAACATATATCACGACAATACAATTATCAACAGCACTAAAGCAACAAGTATTCACTATAGATATATAACAAGTGTTTATGTTTCCACAATATGTATGCTAACCATGCCCATGATAATGTGTGAACTAACCATGCATATGTGCAATGCGTATGCTGACTATTCTCATATATAATGTACTCATTTCCTACTCCATGGAGCTAAACTAAAGTTTTCAGAGATGAATGCCCCAGAAGATCTGTCCCCCCTCAATAGACAGTCTACGCCGGGCCATGGAAAGTAATAGTGCTTTGTCGGGCAGCCAGTGCGTTGCAACAGTGTTTCACGGCCAGGGGTATATATAAGGTGATAACCGAATCACAAGTGAAACACCGCGCCCTGACATCCCCAAGGTCTAAAAAGCCCCCACTATCCTGCAAGTCCTCATCCATTCCTAGGCATAATACGCCATAACTGTATAATGCACAAATGCATATTCAATGGGATTCAACCCTCCGTTGTACCATTCCCAATGGTATTGAAGCAACCATCCATACAATTGTTTCAATACCATTTACATCAGTGATATTATATAATCGCCCATCCGACTACATAGTATCACTATTAACTGGGTTTCCTTTGATAACCAGTCCCTTCTGACTAAATCGTCTACCAGATGGTTCTGGTTATAAAAGCAAACCACCTCTGACTAAATCGTCTACCAGAGGTTTCTTGGTCCGGTACTTCGGTTCCATAATCACAATGTCGATGCATGCTTCAACCATGCTCAATGTATATGGATTCAATGCATACATATATATATATATATATATATATATATATATATATATATATATATATATATATATATATATATATATATATATATATATATATATATATATATATATATATATATATATATATATATATATATATATATATATATATATATATATATAGATTCATAATGATAGCATAACTTATTCAAATTCACAAACCATTACTAATCAATATCAAAATCTCACAGGTGAATACATGCTATTCAAAGTTACTATTGAAAGTTACGCTCTAAGTCCATTATGTTCTCGCGTTAACTCTCTTAGAATATTTAGTTTAAGTTCCTCTCAGCCCTTCTCATACTCTTGTTCTTCCTTTATTTCAAAATTTGCTCTAACTATAAGGCAAACTATCATTCTTGGTTCTTTAAAATTTTTGAATCTCAAAGTACCATTAAGTTTTCCCAATTTACTAATCCTTGCATCCTATTACCATTAATTTAATCACTAGGTGTTGGGTGATAAATTTTTAATTCTGGATTCGACGAATATTAGCATCCTACTCGACAGAAATTGACATTGGAGAAGTATCTTTACTAAATGGTCAGAATTCTCACTCGACGGATATTGGCATCCAACTCGACGGAAATTGACATTGGAGAAGTATTTACTAAATGGTCAGAATTCTCACTCGATGGATATTAGCATCCTACTCGACGGAAATTGACATTAAAGAAGTGTCTACTAAATGGTTAGAATTCTCACTATACGGATATTAGCATCCTACTCGACGGAAATTGACATTGAAGAAGTGTTTACTAAATAGTCAGAATTCTCACTCGACGGATATTGGTCAGAAATCAAATTCGACGGATATGGTCAGAAATCAAATTCGACGGATATGGTTAGAAGGTTAAACTCGACAGATTTGGTCAGAAATCAAATTCGATGGATATTGACATTATACTAAATGGTCAGGAGTCTAAACTCGACGAACATTGACATTCTACTAAATGGTCTGAAGTTCAGGTTATTATAATTTTTCACAAAGAATCCCCAGATTTTTGGTCTCAAAACCGTAGCCATCCGGAAACCAGTTCGACATCATTTTCCTCCATGTCATACATTCCAATCCACTCAGATACATGAATATACACAAACAAGCAATATAATAGCACAAACACATTATAAGCAACATGTAAACAGAGGGTTTCTCATACCAAAACAGGTTGAAGAGAATAATCTTCCTCTTACCTTAGTGAAGAACAAGGAAAAGCAAGCTCCTTTTTGCTGGGAAATTTCGTGCCTCACCACCACAGAAACCTTGGTGTTCAAATCCATGAAAATAAAGATCAAAGGGTGGAAATGGCATCCATAGTCACCAATGTGACCATGGAACACGAAAATGAGGAGAAAAGAGAAGAAAGTTGAGAGCTTTACCTTAAAGCTTGAAGCTTTGGTGTTGGGCTTCCAACCACGAAAATGGAGGAGAAAGGAGGAGTTTCACAAAGAGGAAAGCTTGAGGATGGAGAGGGGAAGAAATGGTTTAAGTTTGGCTTGAGCAAGGGAAGGTTGAAAATCAACAATGGTGTTTGTGGGTGTGTAGCCGTATGGAGAAGAGAGGAAGAGAAATGAGAGCTGCGTGAGGGAGAAAGAGAGACCAGTGTGAATGAGAGAAAATGGGAGAGAATAATTATGATATTACCCCCAAAATCGTGCTGCACAAATGAGAGGGAGGAGAGAGTGTGAATAGTGGCTGGGAAGGAAGCTTCCTAGAAGCTTCCTTGTAGCTTCCTTGAGAAGCTTCGTGCGCTTCTCGATAAAGTGCATAGTAAGCTTATCTCCTCAATTAAATACATCTGACAGATGATTAATTTCACTGTTAGAATTATTTTCTCAGTGAATAAAAGTTACAGCTGATGAAAATAATATTTTATTATTCATCAGATGATTTTATGATATAATGATTTTATTTATTAGATAAAATCTCGTAAAACGCAAACCTCACAAACTGTGTCCAGCCTCGGGTTTAGTAAGATCCCCCGTCGACGTTTTCACAGTCCAAAGTTTACCAGCCTCAGGAAAATATTTTATTTTCCCAGCTCCGCTCAATGGGCACACAAAACGAATAATATATTAAAATATTCAACATTTCCAGAAAATTCCACAAAAATTCTTAAAAATTATAAATATTATAAAATGATTATTTATAATGAAATAAACAATTTTCGGGATGTTGCAAGAGGAGCTTCATTTTTCTCAAAAATTGACCTAAGATCCGGTATCATCAAATAAGAGTTAGGGAAGATGATATTCCTAAGACTACTTTTAAAACTAAGTATGGACATTATGAGTATCTTGTGATGTCCTTTAGGTTAACCAATGCACCTGCTATGTTCACGGACTACATGAACTAATCTTTAGACCCCGTAATACCCTTCTAAATTAAATTCTTATATATATATATATATATATATGATAGTATTTAAATTATGTTCTATATTCATAGGACGTACGTGTAATTTATTAAATTGTCATTAGGGATATATATGGAATTAAAAAAATTTGTGTACAAATTAAATTATTTCTTTACAGTGAGTCCGAAAGAATGACAGAAGATTTTCTAGAACACTGAAATTTCTCAAAAACATTTATAAGGTATGTTAAATGGAAATTTAAGAAAAATTGAGAAAAACAAAGCTCTAAAACCCTAAGTAATTATGCAAACAATTTTAGTTAGTAACTGATGTGTATGAAACAACATCATGTTTTGTTCTTGTTTTGCATGTCTTCTTGGGCATTTTAGGCATTTTAGTTTTCCTTTTGGTTTATTTTTTCTTAGTTCGGATAACTGCGGTATTTGTGGTGTTGTTGTGTAAGATTGATGCTCAATTGGCCTCCAAATGGATGGAAAGCTTGCATGATTGAAGTTTGAGCTTATGGATAGCAAAAAGGTGCAAAAATACCACTCCAGAGGGATCCACGGCCATGGATCGAGCAACAGCTTGAAGAAGCAAAAGAGAAATTCCAGAGAATTCCATGGCCTGGCCGTGGAATGATCCACGACTATGGAATTCTGACAACAAGATCCACGGCCAGCCTGTGGAATGATCCACGGCCGTGGATCGCAGTGCGCATCAGTTTTTAAGTTTTATTTTTTATTTCTTTTGGGGCCTTTTAGCCAATTAAAACCCTAGGGTATAAATAGATGTTCTGAATACAATTGAGGGGTTCTAACTTAGTTTGAAGGAGGCACATTAGAGGCTCTTGATCTTCATCTTTCTCCTTTCTTCTTCCATTGTTACGGGTTTAGAATGTTCTTAAATTTGATTTCTTGTCTCTTCTTCTCTATGTATGAGTAGTTCTCTTTATTTCTAGGATTGGGCAATGCCCTTTGATATATTGATAATGATTAATTGACTTTGTTTCCCCTTTTATTAATCTTGAATGTTCTTTGATTCAATCCTTATTGCTCTTATTCATGTGAATTTGTTAGTCACTTATTTGCATCTCATAGGCATTTAGGGATGTACGGAAAGGTGAACCTAGGTGTTGGAACCATAAGAATTGAACTTAAGGTCTAAATCACAAGAGTAGGAATTGGTTTAATTGGGCACAGATCTTGTATCTTGAGAAAGAACATTAACTAATTTAGGGTTATTCATCTTCAATTGAATTTCAGATTTAATAAAAGGGTTGTCAATTAGGATTTGTCTTGTATCATTGTGGTACCCCAATCTTGGAAGCTTTCTTGAATTTGAATATCATTCTTGATAACTTGCTATTTTTGTTCTAAATTCTATATTTTGATTTTTATTTATTTAATTGCTTTGTTACTACATTCTTCTTAATCAATAACTAAATTCCCTTTTGTTTAATTGAATTGAATTAATTAATTAATTAGTATTCATAGATACAGTCCTTGTGGATTCGATCTTTTTATTACTTGATGATGAAATCGTACACTTGCGGATTTCACACACCAAGTTTTTGGCGCCATTGCCTGGGACTGTGTTTTTCTTGAATATCAATTTAATTTTTAATTTAATTATTTTAAAATTTTTTTCCTTTTTATCTGGTTCTTACATTCTTGTTTTTCTCTTTGACTCTCTGCAGGTAATTTTTCTTGTTTATGCAAAGTACTAGATGTTCCGGGACTCTTGTTGAAGCAGATTCTGAAATTGAAAGAACTTTACGTAGAAAGAGAAGACAACAAAGGCAAAGAGTAGGAGAAATACCTGAACCAACACTTGTCATGGCTGAAGTTAAGGATAATAAACCACTAAAAGAGTATGCAGCCCCTAAAGCTCGGGGTTTGCGGTCTGGAATTGCTCGGCCAGACATTGAAGCTAGGCACTTTACCATACCTCTTGCCTTACTTTCTATGATAAGGCAGAATCAGTTTGGATGATTACTGTCAGAGGATCCTAATGATCATGTGGATATGTTCTTGGAGTTCTGTGAGACCCTTAAGATCGAAGGTGCCTTTGTTAACGCTATTCGGCTCCGCCTGTTTCCATTATCTTTGAGAGATCGAGCAAGAGCTTGGTTGAAGTCTGTTCCTGCTAAGACGATAACTACTTGGAACCAATTGGAGCAAGCCTTCTTGGATAAATTCTTTCCACCTTCCAAGACTGCTCATCTAAGGACCCAAATCACAAGCTTTTTTAAGAAAGATGGCGAGTCATTGTCAGAAGCTTGGGATAGATATAAAGCTTTGCTGGAAGCCTGCCCACACCATGGGTTAGAAAAATAGTTGATCATCCACACCTTCTACAATGGTTTAGAATATTCTTCGATGGTGTCTCTTGACTCCGCAACTGGTGGAGCTTTGATGAATAGAAGGCTCATAGAAGCTTATGAGATAATTGAGAGTGTAGCTTCAAATCATCACCAATAGGCTAATGAAAGAGGCCATGACCCGAGAAAGCTCTCGGGAGGTAAGTTTGAGGTAGATGGTGTTGATTTAATTATGCCAAAATTTAATTCTTTGAATAAATGTTTTGACATGCTTGAGAAAGCTCATGTTAATGTCATAGGTGCTTCTAACAATTTTTGTGAGATTTGTGGAGCACAAGGACACATAGGTGCTGAATGCCAAGTTAGAATTGGATCCTCACAAGGTGCACCGGTGGAGCAAGTGGAATCATGCCACAATTTCCATGACTTCAACCAAAAGGGGAGGAATGATCTGTATTCCCAAACTTACAACCCCGATTGGAGGTCATATCCGAACTTCTCTTACCGGAATAGTCAATAGCATGCTAGGCAAGGTAATGCTAAACCCTCTTCTGGAATCCTACAGGTACAAAAATCTCGACTTGAGTCTCTTCTTGAGAATTTTGTTGAGAGTCAGTCTAAGCAAAATGAGGAGTTTAGGCACCATGGGCAAGTAGTGACTGAGGCAATTAAAGAGTTGTCAGTTAAGGTTGATAATTTAGCTATTCATAATAAGATGTTGGAAACCCAGATTACCAAACAAGCAAGCACTTCTCATAGGCAGCAAGGTAAGTTTCCTGGTCAACCAGAAATAAACCCAAGGAATGAACATTATTAGGCTGTGAGTTTGAGGAGTGGAAAGAAGTTAGAGGATCCTAAGGGTAATGGGGAGAGTGACAAAGAAGAGGGGAATGAGAAAAAAGAGACTAAGGCACAACCCTTAGAAGAGGAGGAAACTAATGAGAAAGTGTCTAAGTATGTACCCCCTGAGCCATACCAACCCCCAGTTCCTTTCCTTCAAAGACTTGCTAAGGCCAAGTTAGATAGGCAAGTCGGGAAGTTCCTAGAGGTCCTAAAGAAATTGTACATTAATGTACCCTTCACTAAGGCGTTGAAACAAATGCCTACTTATGCTAAGTTTCTTATGGACATCTTGTCTAATAAGAGGAAGCTAGAAGAATATGAGACAATAGCTTTAACTGAGGAGTGTAGTGCATTAATTCAAAATAAATTGCCTCCTAAGTTAAAAGATCCAGGTAGCTTCTCTATTCCTTGTTTGATTGGCAACACTAATTTTGATAAAGTTCTGTGTGATTTGGGGGCTAGTGTCTGTCTTATGCCCCTTTCGGTGTGTAAGAAGTTGGAGGTGGGTAAGCTGAAACCCACAACTATCTCACTTCAATTAGCGGATCGGTCTGTCAAGTACCCCATAGACATCTTGGAGGATGTTCCTATTAAGGTTGGTAAGTTTTAAATGCCGGTGGATTTTGTTGTGCGTGACATGGAAGCTGATGCTAAAATGCCGATCATACTTGGGCGTTTATTCCTTGCTACCGGAAGAGTGATCATTGATGTGCACGAAGGGAAATTGACTTTGCGATTGAATGATGAGGAAGTAGTTTTTGATGTTTTAATTCTGAAAATAATTCGAGTTCCTTAAATTCATGTAATTGCATAGATGCTACTAAAGTTGTGGATAGTGTTGTGCTTTCAGGTGTGCAGGAATCGGTGGCTGATGCTATGCTAGAAAAGACCTTGCCCAAGGGTACCACAAAATTTGAGAAGTACAAGCCCTGCAAGAAAGGACCTAAGAAGCAGAATGACAAGTATGTCAAGAAGCGTGGATTTAAACTCGGGGATAAAGTTCTTGTAAATAACTCGCTTCTACGTTTCTGTCCTAATAAGTTATGGTCGAAATGGTCTAGACCATATAAGATTGTTCAAGTTTTATCCTACGGTGTGCTTGAGGTGAAGAAAGAAGGCCATGAGCCTTTCATGATAAATGGCCAGAGGGTGAAACACTTTAAAGGAGTGGGGACTGAGCACTACTCCATTGACATCACCTAAGCACAGAAACCAGACCAAAGTCAAGCTAATGACTTTAAACACGCACTTCTTGGGAGGCAACCCAAGTTTCTTTATTTTTCTTTTCTTTTCTTTAATTTTTTTTTCCTTTTGATTTTGTGTGTTGGATTGCTGGTTTGATCTTTATCTCATGGATCTTATTTAGGTTTGACCCTTTTTGAAGCTCAAATTAGAAGGCGAGTGAAGTCAGAAAGTTCCACACCCAGCCCATGGAAAATTCCATGGCCATAGATTGAACACCAGAAGATTTTCCACCACCGTAGTGAGTTCTTTTCTTTCATCCCTTCTCTAGTTGTAGATTTTTACATTTGGGACAATGTAAGTTCTAAGCTTGGGGGGTAATTTCATTTTCATTTTAGATCATTAGTTTCATGCATTTTCATATCTCATTTTGCATTGTAACTTCATGTTACATTTACACACCATCATATCTCTCAGCTTTTTGGTTGAATTTTGTGCCCTTCACTTTTGGGGATTTTGAGATTATATTAATTTGGAACCTAATTTGTTGATTCTTGTGATAGGTAACAAGCATTGTTTTAATTTATAGTAGAGGTGATCTTTTGATAGTTGATAATTAGCATATGTTCTCTGAATTTGTGCTTCTCATTGATTTTTGAACCTCTAAATGTGAGTTTTGAGCCTGTATGGGATATATGCACTATATGGTTTCTATTCCCATTCTCTATGTTGAGTGATATTCATCATTGATCTTGTGCTCTAGAACTTGATTTGAAACCATTTTGAGGCAAAATTTTTGGTTGCATGCTTGAATGTGATTAAGGCATCTTAGGTATTTTTCTGGCCTTCTAAAATTGTTACACTTTCATCCACTAGTTGCCCATTTTGAGCCTATTGCATAATTGTTTTTCTTGATGCCTATGATGATACATTGTGGGTAATCATTTCAAATATTAAATGGAGCAATTTGGGTTTAAAAGTTGTGTTGAGAATTATATGTACTTGAGCTTTCTCTTTCTCCTCTTGAAAAAAAAAATTGATATAAAAAAAAGCAAAGGACAATAAAAAAAATCATGAGAGGAAAGCTTGAAAAGAAAAGAAAGGATGAAAATACTTGGAAATGTGGAGTTATGATCCTTTTTGAAAAAAATACCTTTGCTCCATTTCTGTTTTATTGGATTTCTTGTGCTTATTAAAAATGTTGATGAGCCCTTTGTGCATACCTTCCTTTCTCTACCTTACCTAACATTATTCCCATGGCCTCATTACAACCCTTAAAAGACCTTTTGATTCTTGCATGCATACTGATTATTAGTGGAAATTTAGTTTCTTATCAAGTATATGGAAGTGCATTTTCTTTGAAGGATTTTGAGCGTATTGTTTTCACCCTTAAGCACTTTGAGTGTGGTTAGTGGAGTGAACTTAATTCAATCACTGAGGATGCACGATTTTTGAGAACTTAGCCTCTAATTGGACTTGATTTTGATTACCTCTCAGATTCTTAGTTTGCCTTAACCTATTGCCTGGATAATTATTTTCTCGGGTTCCTCATTCATTATTGTCTCTTGATCCCACTTCTTGGTTTAGCCTTAGTTATTGCTTGGGGACAAGCAAAATCTTAAGCTTGGGGGGATTTGATGTGTGTGAAACAACATCATCTTTTGTTCTTGTTTCGCATGCATTCTTGGGCATTTTAGTTTTCCTTTTGGTTTGGTTTTCCCTTAGTTCGGATAACTGCGGTATTTGTGGTGTTGTTGTGCAGGATTAGTGCTCAATTGGCCTCCAAATGGATGGAAAGCTTGTATGATTGAAGTTGGAGCTTTATGGATAACAAAAAGGTGCAAAAAGACCACTCTAGAGGGATCCACGGCCTGCCTGTGGATTTCTCCATGACCATGGATTGAGCAGCAGCTTGAAGAAGTAAAAGAGAAATTCCAGAGAATTCCACGGCCTGGCCGTGGAATGATCCACGGCCTGGCCGTGTAATGATCCACGGCCATGGAATTCTGATAGCAAGATCCATGGCCAGCCCGTGGAATGATCCACAGCCGTGGATTGTAGTGCGCATTAGTTTTTAAGTTTTATTTTTTATTTCTTTTGGGGCCTTTTAGCCAATTAAAATCCTAGGGTATAAATAGATGTTCTGAATACAATTGAAGGGTTCTAACTTGGTTTGAAGGAGGCACATTGGAGGCTCCTGGTCTTCATCTTTCTCCTTTCTTCTTCCATTGTTACAGGTTTGGGATGTTCTTAAATTTGATTTCTTGTCTCTTCTTCTCTATGTCTGAGTAGTTCTCTTTATTTTTAGGATTGGGCAATGCCTTTTGATACATTGATAATGATTAATTGACTTTGTTTCCCCTTTTATTAATCTTGAATGTTCTTTGATTCAATCCTTATTGCTCTTATTCATGTGAATTTGCTGGCCACTTATTTGCATCTCATAGGCATTTAGGGACGTACTGAGAGGTGAACCTAGGAGTTGGAACCATAAGAATTGAACTTAAGGTCTAAATCACGAGAGTAGTTTTAGCCTTTCGAGGATTCAATGAATTACCACAAAGTGTAATGGGTTCAATTTAAATTCAATTACCACGAGAGTAGGAATTGGTTTAATTGGGCATGGATCTTGTATCTTGAGAAAGAACATTAACTAATTTAGGGTAATTCACCTTCAATTGAATTTCAGATTTAATAAAAGGGTTATCAATTAGGATTTGCCTTGTATCATTGTGGTACCTAAATCTTGGAAGCTTTCTTGAATTTGAATACCATTCTTGATAACTTGCTATTTTTGTTTTAAATTCTGTATTTTGATTTTTATTTATTTAATTGCTTTATTACTACATTCTTCTTAATCAACAATTAAATTCCCTTTTATTTGATTTAATTGAATTAATTAATTAATTGGTATTCATAAATACAGTCCTTGTGGATTCAATCTTTTTATTACTTGATGACGAAACCGTATACTTGCGAATTTCACACACTAGTAGTTTAGTTAGTTTATGAAACTAGATTGATAACTAAGTTAGGTTAGTTTGGTTAGAGTAACTAAATCATCATGAATCAACCATAAACCAATGAGAAGTTAGACATTTGGAAGGCTTCTAATTGGTTAGAAACTTGGAGAAGTAACACTTTGTTCACTTATCTTTGGATGGTTAGAAAATATAAAAAGAAAAGAATTGAAGAAAAAAGAAAAGATAAGCACTCTATGAACTAGGAGCTTCGGCCGAGCTAGAAACAAGGAGGAAGAAAAGGAGAAAACTAAGAGAAAATTGGAAGAAAATAGGAATCATTAAAACAAAATTGGCCTATGGCCACATTTTTTTAATCAACACTTTAAAAGTGTACTCTTAAGTCTTAATAAGGAACACTTTTATAAGGGTAGCCTTTTCTAAGGCATATGGCCACATTTTTTTCAACTACGCTTAAAAAGTGTACTTTTAAGTCTTAATAGAGTACACTTTTATAAGGGTAGCCTTTTCTAAAAAGTTTTGGCAACAAGTTTTTAGAAGCACTTAAAAAATGTACCTTTAAAGTATAAATGGTACGCTTTTTAAGTGTTACCATACTACATTATATTTGGGCATGCTTAATAAGTGTAGCCATTACTTTTATTTTAACCTACCCTTTAAAAATGTAGTCTATATTTTTTACCTTCCCGCTTTCTTTTTTATGCTTTCTCACCCATTCTTATTTCCCCGCAACACCAACAACACTCCTCCACTCGAAACACTTTGCAAACACCAACCCACTCCTCTCTCTATGACTCATTGTCCCTTTCCATCTCAGAGCTCAGCACTCACTGCCTCTCCCCCACACTCTGCGATCTGCGCTCATTGCACTGCTTAGCCCGAAGTCACACACGACACACCAGTCCGTCATCTTAGCCATCACAATCGAACCTATCTCAGTCTCACTCATGCTATCTTCATGGCATCGATTCATCGCCACATGGCCGCCTCTACCAGCTCCGCTCCGTCGTCGCTTGCACCACTATCAGCGTCCTCTGCAGCGGTGTCTACTGCTACAGCATCCCAATCGCAAATGTAAGTAGGATAGGGTTTCTATGTTGGGGTTTGTACTAATAATGGTGGGGTTTTTATAGAAATTTATATGGGGTTTCTACTGATGTGAAACATGCTTATTAATTATGCATATAATCTGTTTGATAAAATGACTCCAATGGATCGATTGAATTTAAGGTCCCTCTATTTTTCCATCTTGATTTTTATTCTCAATTTCTCTACTTATAATTTATTACTTTTTTCTAGTTGTGTTTACTGTCCTATGACTGTAATGGATAGTGCTTTGTAGTTTGTATAATGAAACCAAGTACAATTCTCCCTACAATCACTATTCGGTGTTGCTGAAATTTCAAGGTTCTAATCCATGGGGTTGAGGTTGTAGTTGCAGTTGTCTATAGTGGTGGTGGTGATGTTCTTGGGGTGCTGGCAATTGGGGTGCTTATTGTGGCAATAGGAGATGAGCTTAGATCTAGATATGTAGTGGATCTATGCGATTGATCCAGAAGTTAGGTAGGTACAAGAGGAGGAGGAGGATAAAGATAAATATACTGTTTGATTCTTTTTAGTACATAAATATGAGAGCTCAAAGGATATCACTTCTCCTGAAGAAGAGGTTTACCACACCAAATTGGGTTAAGGTCAGTTTGTAATATACCCTTGGTTTCAAAAATAAAAAAGACTGGTGGTTATCTTTGAAAGAGCTTAATTCTGAAGTTGTTTCTTTGCTTTGCATAGCATAAGGAGCCAAGAGAATTTTATATGTTTGTTGATTTATTTCTTCAAGAGATTGGTATATATGTAATTTTAAATTAATTACTGTGTTTTCTGTCTTTTAAGTTGCATTAGATGGTATAAGGATTGTAATTGATTACTAGCCTTACTAATTTTTTACTAATTAGAAATATTATGAATTAGCATGAAGCCTTATATATCTCTATTCTATGAACATGTATAGTAATTAATTAAAGAAAAATAAAGGAACATTTTGATTTCTCTTATTTTATGTTCCAGCTTGAAGTTATAAGTAATGAAGTGAAGCAGATTCTGCCTCAAGGTATATGCAAGCACATGCACATGGTTTTTCTGACTTCTGAGTATATAGATCTTTTTGTAATTTTGTCAAATAATTGCCCTACTTTTTTGGTGAGATAAATCAGCTGCCTCAATTTCATTTCCTCTGAGCTTGACATAAGGCCCCATGATAATCTAGTTTTTGCTCTTTGTTTACTTCTTTGTTCTTATGGATAGGACCCTGAAGTTTTGTAAACTTTTTGTACCTTTTTATTTTGAGGCTTTATTTATAATTTTGATTTTAATAATCCATAATTTGATTTTGAATGGTATCTTTGTTTGTTCTCATTAGTTTAATATTGTGGTGTTTGTTTTGTTGAATTGAATGCATACTATTTGATAAAATGCCAAGTTCTTTCTGCTAGTCACTATTATTTTAAGCATTGACTCAGATTGTGTTGAAAAGTTTGACATAGGATGCTGAGTTTTTTTTTTTTTTTTGGTTTCTATTTTGTTCTGTTCCGTAGGGTCTAATGATTTGTGAAACTAGGTGTTGCTTTAGGTTATGTGAGGGGTTTGTTAGTAAATGAGCTTGTAATTTACTGATTTGATGCTTCTAGAAAATGAATTGGTTTGGTTCATAAATTTTGTTAGTCTCCAAGTATATGGCTGCAATCCCTTTCTCTAAAATGCCTTTCTTGACAAATGATCTAAATTACATTCGGCTGATGTAGTGAGAGTTTTTTTTGGGAAAAAATCTTTCAGTGTTGTGAGAAAACTTGTTGTCTTGAGGGATGTTCTAGAGAAGGTGTTGGGCTACTCATTTTCATTCTCTAGGACACCTGGTTGCTAGATTGAAGGAAGGAAGCAATAAGAAGAGAAGATTTGTCACTATTGTGTGCTGGAAAGAGGCAAGTGTCCTCATCCTTTCATTTGCATTTCTCTCATTATAATGTGTAAAGTGTTGGCTTCTTTCTCTGCTTGATAAAAGAACTTGTTGAATTCTGCTTCACTTTTGATATGGTCTTTGTTTGTTGGATTATAATTGTTACGCCTTATATGATGTCTGTGTAGTGTTATTGTCTCTTGGTAAGCAAGTTGGCAATGTATAATCCCTAGAGGTTTGGGTTTTGAATATATGATTAATAAGTGGATGCTTGGAACAAGTTGGAGGTTCATGTTAATTTGGGTTACAACAACCTCAGATTTGAAACTAGTTCAAAGCTCTGTTAAGACTTATCTTGGAAGGCCTTTGCAACAACATTATGAAACAATTTTCATGAAGACTTCTCTTGATAGTTTGATCAATCCAGCCGGTTGGTTAGAACGGAGTGATAACTTTGCCTTATGTACTTTGTACTACGGAGAGTACATGAACACGGGGCCAGGTTCCTCAACAGCAAATCAAGTTAAATGGTTAGGATATTATGTCATTATCAGCGCTTCTGAAGCTTCAAAATTCATTGTTGTAAATTTCATCACTGGCAACTCATGGTTACCATTCACCTGTGTGCCTTTCACCTCTAGTTTATAAGTTTTATCATTTGTTTGTTGCTTGAAAATAATTTTGAATGACGTACTATCGAACACAGCATGAAAAATTACTTAGCCTAGTTGATAAATAACTTTCTTCTATTGTGATTTGATTTCATTCTATTCTTTATGGAAATGTATTGAGAATACACACAATTATTCAATATGCAATTTGAAGAAGTTGATCTTTTATGTTTGGAGTCTGGATTTTCCTAAGTTGATTTAGTCTTGATTTTTGCACTTTCTTATAACTTTTGTGATTACTACTAGTTCTTTTTTTTTAATTGAACCAAAATGACATAAAAATGAATAGTGTATATATATTCTAAAATTAAAATTCTATAAAAATAATATATAAAATAAATGGCATTAAATATATTAAAAAAATAAAGCATTTTTAATGTTTTAACAAATTTAACTAGAAGGCATGTAAGATTAACAAATGGTACTTTTACAATTGATAAAAGAGTAGTCATTATAGGAGGTTAAAAAAAATAGCAACATAAGGGAACACTTGCAAAGTGATGCCCATAAAGTTTGTCATAAGGGAACACTTTGAAAGCGTACCCATAAGGTTTGATATAAGGGAACACTTTGAAAGCGTACCTATAGAGTTTGACATAAAGAAACGCTTTGCAAGCTTACCTATAGGGTTTGACATAAGATAACACTTTACAAGCGTAGCCATAAAGTTTGACATAAGGTAATGCTTTATAAGCGTACCCATAGAGTGGAGAAGATAAGCGTCCCCTTTGACTCTAAAAAAGCATAGCCTTAGATAATAGGCCACGCCTGAATAGGCCACCCCTCTAAAAACATTGCATTAGGGTCAAAAAGTGTAGCCTTCATTAAAGGCCACACTTCAATATACTTTAGAGTACACTTTTGAAGGGTTACCATAGCCTAATTTTGTTGTAGTGAATCTACAAGCTAGTGGAGGAACAAGAAGAAGGAATCTAGGCTAGAATCAAGCTTCAAGTCCTTCCTCGTTCAAGTTTCTTTCAAGACCAATAGGTAGGGAGTCATACTTTTTCTATTATTTTCTTGTGTTGCTCTTGTTTCAAATAGTATTCTGATGTGCTTCTTCATTATGCTTATTAATCATAAAAGTCGTATTCATGAGTATTTTTGTTGGATTTGGAACCCTAAGTTAGTAAGACTTAAGTTGTGATCTTGAGTTTTTGATTGAGTTTCTATGGAAGATGAAGGATAGATATGGTAGTTGATGAAGTAAGAATCATATGATTAGCATTAATTTTGTTGAAATATGGTCAAAAGAGAAAGATTTAAGAATAGTTTTAATCCAAATCAATTTGAGGATTTGGTTTAATCTTTAATTTCAAGTGGAATTGATGTTAGAAATGGATTCATGATGCTGAAATGGCCTAGAAAGGATTAGAATGAGAAGAAATTCTTTATATAGATGATTTCGGCCAAGAAGAAAAATTAGGATTGAATTTGCTTGTTGATGAATTGTTTACCATCTTATTATTGTAGTTATAGAAAATAAGTGATATGGATTATATTGATGTTGGAATTATGATTAAATGGTTGATGCCATAAAAAATGATCAAGTGAAATATGTTGATGACATACCATATGATTAAGTAATGGAAATTGTCATGAATGATTGATTATGCTAATATCACAAATTATGAATTTATGGATGTTATTTATATAAAAGAATGATATATATGGTGGTGACATGTTATTATTTCACATTTAGCCTAAAGATGTGATATTAATGTGAAGAAGAAAAGAATGTAATGATTTTAAAGTCTATTAAGATTGGTTCATGGGATAAGAGGAATTATATTGTCCTTGGGTACAGTGGAATCTTAATAGAAAGTTTTGACTTCAAGGACCCATTAAGGAGGTTCATAGGCTAAAAGGAATAAAGTTGTCCTTGGGCGCAATGGAATTTAATGGGAAGTCATACATTGGGTCAAGTCCATTTAAGTTAGGGGATGCCCTAAAAAGTATGAGATCTCAATTAGGATAATGGCCAATGTGAGCAAGAAGAGTCAAGTAATGTATAATGGAATATAAAATGGTTTTATATTAATGTGATGGTTAAGTTATGTTATTATGTTTGATTATATTTAGAAATTCATTTTAAAGCATTATTATATAATTATGTATAATGTTTTGTATGGAAAAATATTTTCTACAGTGAATGCAATTAGACATAGCATAGTTTAAAATAAATATTTTTATTAATTGTGTGATTTTCCTACTGAGAATTATAAATTCTCACTTACTATCTGTTATGTTCAGAGAAATAGGATCATACATATCACATTGTTGATTGATATTGATGCTCACTTTGTTTTTCACCCTGCTACTGAAGAACTTTGTATTGTGATTGACGACATTAACATTCACTATTTCATCATGCATGATATAGACTGCTGATAAAGCATGCATGATGTGATTGTATATAGTTGACATGGTTGCTTTTGGGGTGTGCTTTGTCTATTAATGTACTGACCATATTTGATATTTAGACATTTAAGATGTCTTCTTTTTGTAGTTTTGACCTTTTTTGGGTTTTGTGAATATTCTAGATAAATGTACTAGCACATCTTATGTAAATATTAAATATAAATGCAGCTAATGTGTGTTAAAATTTTTTGTTTGTATTTTTTTAGACTTATATTCCATTGTTACGTTTCTCTTATGATTTTTTTTAAAAAAAATATAAGAATTTCAACTTAAATAATTTTAAGTATCAAATTAATTCCATTACATATTTAACTGCTGCATGTATTTAATTAAATCCTAAATAAATAAAGAAGTACGTAATATTCTATCAGCATTAAGTAAATATAAATAGATAATAAGGTACATAGCAATTATTTAGCATTTTATTAAAATATAATTAAATTACTAGTAGAATGTTGCATTTTGATATTAGAGCAATAGTCTAAGGTGTGCCTGTGTAGGTAAAATTAGTATGGTCTAGACCTAATTTGATATGCATCTCCTAGGAAAATTTTAGATGGTATGCATAGTATTATGCGTATATCAGTCTTAGTGTGATGTGATTTATTCATAGCCATAAGTATAGTATTATTGAGACTGATCACCTCAGTAATTATCTGTCTATGTGTGTAGGGATATAATGGCACCACCTAGACGTACTAGGAATAGGAACACTTCTGCAGAAGAAGTGAATGCTCCTAGTGTTTCTAATGAAAGGGTGTGGAATACTTTAGAAGAAATGGCTAAAGCTATTCAGGACCAAGCTACAATTACAAATAATATTTTGTAGCACTTACAAAATAATGTTAATGGAAACAATAATGTTGGGAATAGAAATGAGGAACCAAGGGAAGAAAATAATCATGATGGCAATCAACAATTTCAAGGTCTTGCTGAATTTTGAAGGAATAAACCACCATCTTTTCAGAAGGAGTATGATCTAGCTTTAGCTGAGGAATAGCTTAGGAAGTTGGAGAAGATATTTGAGGTAATGGGTTGTACTGATTCCCATAAAGTTACTTATTCCATCTATATGTTAGAAGGAAAGGCGAAATATTGGTGCCAAGGAGCTAAAGGATTATTAGAAGTGTTGTCATTGCTTTAGAAATTAGAAACGATTCTATGTTAGTTAATAAATGTAGAATATCGAACAAAACTCAGTTGAGGACAAATGAGAAGAAGGGAAATACAAATTTCTTGAAAAGAAAAGTGGAGAATGAGAGACAAAAGGGAAATAATACCTAATTTAGATCCAAGTTGAACTAGGGAAAACAAATACAAAATAGTAGTTAGGGACAACCTTGCTCTAAATGTAAGAGATTCCATGGTAATCAACCTTGTTTGAAAGGAACTAGAGCTTGTTTCAATTATGGACAATAAGGTTATCATTGATCACTATGATAGAAAAGATTTGCTACATTCTCATTCAAAACCATATTTGATCACCAACAATAAGGATCTCAACCTCATCAACATAGTTATGAAAAACAATATGTCAATTACTACAATAACTAGCATGTCAATTGGTATATATTCATAACTACAAACATGAAATACAATGATGTCAATTATTGCAATAAATAGCATACCTATTGAAGTACATCCATCATCTCAAATATAAACAATGATGCTAAATATCACAATAAATCACATACCAATTGATTTATATTCACCACACAAACACTTCATTAAATACTCCTATTAGAGTCTCAACACTCACTAAGAAGCATATAAGGAGAACCTACACCAAAAGGAAGCTCCATTACATTAAACAAAACTTCTTGTCCCTGGTTGGAAATGGCACCTAGGTGCCATCCACCCATGCCTAGGCGTGAAGGTGGTAGGGCAATGCTCTGTTACTTCCAAGAAGCCATGCCTAGGCGCACCACAATGGTGCCTAGGCGCCATACTCTTTGTCTCAGCCACGCCTAAGCATGGTTCAGTAGCCCCTAGGTGCCACCATGTGACAGAAACTTCTACAGAGTGGGGTACTATTCCATTAGGAACATACCCTCATTTCTCCATCCAACCATCAATTCCAAAAGTTTTCCAACATTATACAAGGTCTATAAACATGTTGCAACTCTTATACAACTTTGAAATCACTCACATGGATCAAAGAATAATTCAAAACCTAAAATACCAAAAATCACAACTCTTAACTCAAGTAAGAAAAAAAGGGGTTTTAGGGGATGAAAATTTCTTTTCCATGCATCCAACGAAACAAAAATAGGTCATACTCAAGTTCTACAGCATGAATTAAATCTAGAACATAAGAATCACATCCAAGATCCACTCGCCTCACCAAGCTACCTCACGAACAAGATTAAGAAAATGGAAGAAAGGATGTTAAAACAAGTTTCCCGTACTTCTAACGTCAAAAATTGAAAGAACTGAGAAGCTGCTCTCATTCCTTTCCTTCTTCCTCCTCTTGGTTAGTTAGTTCTCCTCCTTTTGCTCCTTCCTTGCTTTTGCCTTTGAGCTTTCCAATTGCAGCCATTAGAAGAGAAGAGAAAATGAGACAAAATATCTCATTTAAGACTTAAATAAGTCAAGGCAATAGAAAGAGTGAGGAACCGTGTATCACTTTGTCACTTAAGTGACTTATTCTAGTTCCTGATCTGTTAAGAACACTTAGATTTCACCAAATCTAGTTTCCTAACTTCCAACAAGTTTAAAATAAATCCTAAGATTCATAAAAAATCTTTTTTCACCATTACCATATTTTTTCATATCATCTACTAGTCAATCCAGCATTAAAACACACACTCAGTATGCTTAAAAATACCAAACTAACTCTGATTAATCTCAAATTTTAACTACACCAACTTCCACACATTTGTGACTTAGAAACAAATTCACCATATTTATTTCCATTAATTAAGCAGTTTAAGTCAATTTCGCGGCTAATTACAACTATTTTTCACACATAGTGCTACAACAAAGTGACTAAACATGCTCAAAAGGCCACAAAATTAAACAAGCATGTTAAGCAGGTACTAAGTTACCTTTGCAACCATTTACAAGATTAACATGTTTTTCCAAGGTGTTACACTGTTTATGTACATAATAAATTGTCAGTGGTAGATCTTATTTGTTTGCCTATGAAAGATATTGATGTTATGTTTAGAATGGATTAGATGTCTCAAAATCAAGTTGTTCTCAATTGTTCTAAGAAATCTGTATTTTTTTTTTTAAACTCTGTGTCTAAATCTATTGGGGATGAGTCTATTTATTGCTCTGCCATTCAAGTTAGTGAATATTTGAAAGAAGGTGCACAAGCATATGTTCTTTTTTTTTTCTTTAAATTCAGAGGAACATAAAAAATTAGAAACTTTCCTTTTAGGGAGAGAATTTCCAAAAGCATTTCCCTCATAAATAAATGGACTACCTTCAGAAAGAGAAAATTCTTTCTCTATTGATTTCATACCAGGAACATGCCCTATCTCAATAACACCCTATAGGACGTCCCCATTGGAGTTAAGTGAACTTAAGAAGCAAACAAAGGAACTCCTAGCCAAGAAATTTATTTGACCTAGTGTGTCACCATGGAGAGCCCCTGTGCTCTTTGTGAAGAAGAAGGATGGAAGTTTACGGTTATGTGTGGATTATAGACAAACAAAGTGACAATTAAAAAATAAATACCCACTTCCAAGAATTGATGATTTGTTAGATTAACTTAGGGGAGCCTCAATATTCTCTAAGATAGATTGAAGATTAGGATATTATTAAATTAGAATTAAGCCAGAAGACACTCCTAAAACTGCTTTTAGAACTAGATATGGACACTATGAATATCTAGTTAAGCTTTTTGGACTGACCAATGCCCTAGCAGTATTTACGGATTACAAGAATCACATTTTTTGACCTTACTTGGACCAACTTGTGGTTATTTTCATATATGATATTCTTATCTATTTGAAGACAGCAAAAGAGCATGAACATCATCTTAGACAGGTGCTTCAAATCTTACGAGAAAAATAATTGTTTCCTAAGTTTAAAAAATGTGAATTTTGGCTTCAAGAAGAAACATTTCTAAGGCATGTAATATCATAAGGAGGATTTTTAGTTGATCCTAGTAAAGTGGAAGCAGTAATGCAATGGGAGAGACCAACAACCATCATTGAAATCAGGAGTTTTCTAGGATTAGCTAAGTATTACAGAAATTCATTAATGGGTTTTCTCAGTTGATGTTACCTTTGACAAAATTAACTAGGAAGGAAAGGCCTTTTAAGTGGACTAATGAATGTGAAAATGCTTTTCAGGAATTAAAATTTAGGTTAACTGCAACTCTTGTGTTGATTATCCCTCATCCTAAAGAAAAAATTACATTGTATAGTAATGCATTCAAGAAGGGCCTTGGATGTGTTTTGATGCAAAATGAGAGAGTAGTGGCTTATGCTTCAAGACAATTGAGATCATATGAGGAAAACTACCTAACCCATGATTTAGAATTAGCAGTAGTGGTTTTTGCTTTGAAAATATAGAGGCATTATCTATATGGAGTTAAATTTGAAGTATTCAATGATCATAAGAGTTTGAAATATCTCTTTGATAAAAAGGAACTTAACATGAGGCAAAGAAGATGGGTAGAATTTCTGAAAGATTATGATTTTGACTTAAAATATCATCCAGGAAAAGTCAATGTGGTAGTTGATGTACTTAGCAAAAAGTCACTACACATACCCTATCTGATGATTCAAGAATTTGAGTTGTTAGAGAAATTTTGAGATTTGAATCTCTCAATAACCCTGAAACCTAAAATTTTATGCATGAGCCAAATAGAAATTGTTAGTGAAATTAAATCACAAATTAGTCAAAAATAACACACTAATCAATTTTTACAAATGATCAAAGACCAGGTTGCTCAAGGAAAACAAAGAGAATTTCAAGTAACAGATGATGGATTATGATGTATAAAGATAGATTGTGTGTTCCAGATGATAAAGAATTGAAAAATCAAATACTAGAGGAAACCCATTATAGTAAATATACCATTCATCCAAGAACCACCAAAATGTATCAAGATCTTAAGAAAGTTTTCTGGTGGCCTAAGATGAAAAAAGAAATTGTAAGATTTGTAGTTAGGCGTTTAACATGTCAAAAGGTTAAGATAGAATATCAAAGACCAACCGGTCTATTTTAACCATTAGAGGTCCCTGTATGGAAATAGGATAGTGTGGCAATGGCTTTATGATGGGACTACCACGAACTTCTCTCGGGTATGATGCTATTTGGGTCATTGTAGATAGATTAACCAAAATAACCCACTTTTTGGCAATCAAAGCTACTTATTCATTAGATAGACTAGCTCAAATGTACATTAATGAGATTGTCAGATTACATGGTATTCCTTCTAGTATTATATTCGACAAGGACCTTAAATTTACCTCTAGATTTTGGGGAACACTACAGCAGGCATTAGGTAGTAAACTTTATTTTAGTATAGCCTACCATCCTCAAACTGATGGACAAACTAAAAGAACCATTCAAACACTAGAAGATATGCTAAGAGCTTGTGTCCTAGAACAAACAAGAAGTTCGGATAAGTATTTTCCATTAATAGAGTTTGCATATAATAACAATCACCATTCTCGTATTGGGATGGCACCTTACAAAGATCTATATAGCAAAAAGTGTAGATCACCACTATGCTGGTATGAAGTTGGAGAGAGAAATTCGTTAGGACTAAACGTAGTACAACAAACTTCAGAGAAAATAAAATTTATCAGGGATAAACTGCTTACTAAACAAAGTAGGCAGAAAAGTTATGCTTATCAAAGAAGAAGACCTCTAGAATTTCAAGAAGGAGAACATGTGTTTTTGAAAATTTCTCCTATAACTGGAATAGGCAAAGCACTTAAATCCAAGAAAATGAGTCCTTGATTTTAGGTCCATTTCAAATTCTCAAGAAAGTAGG
Source organism: Ormosia semicastrata (assembly GCA_029884595.1). NCBI lineage: Eukaryota > Viridiplantae > Streptophyta > Magnoliopsida > Fabales > Fabaceae > Ormosia > Ormosia semicastrata. Next base: position 36,150,517 of record JAQQTO010000060.1, on the reverse strand, counting down.
GTCAGTAGCTTATGAAATAGCCCTTCCACCCAGTCTATCAAATCTTCATGATATTTTTCATGTTTCTCAACTTATCAAATATTGTTCAAATCCTTCTCACATCCTATATGGTGAACCAGTACAGTTGAGAAAAGATTTAACCTATCCCATTAGACTTGTACAGATTTTTGACACTTCTGATGAACAGTTAAGAGGAAAAATAGTCCCTTTGGTCAAGGTATTATGGGAAGGAATAACAACAGAGGAGGTAACTTGGGAAAAGACAAAGGAAATGCAACGGAAGTATCCAGAGTTATTCTCACCAAGTAAATTTCGAGGATAAAATTTTTAAAATGGAGAGGAGAAATTTAATATCCCTTCTAAATTAAATTCTTATATATATATATATATTTATATATATGCCAAAGATTTAAATTGTGTTCTGTATTCATAGGACAAACATGTAATTTATTAAATTGTTATTCGGGATGTATGTTGAATTAAAAAATTTTGTGTACCCAATTGACAGAGGATTTTCTAGTACGCTGGAATTTCTCAAAAACACTATAACTAAGATTAGAAGTTTTATAGGCCTAGCTAGGTACTATAGGAGATTCATCAAGGGATTCTTTCGTATTGCTCTACCTTTAACTAGATTAACTATGAAAGGTAGTTTTTTTTTTTTGCTTAGACACAAGAATGTTAAGATAGTTTCCTAGGGTCGAAACAAAAGTTGACCACTATGTAACACCCTCAGGAACATCTTAGACTTGTATATGGTTACAAAATTAACCTACTACTTGCTTAACATGCTGGTGTAATTTGTGGCTTTTTGAGAATGTTTAGTCATTTTGTTGTAACACTATGTGTGGAAAATAGTTGTTATTAGCCCCAGAATTAGCTTAAACTACTTAGTTAATGGAAATAAATGTGGAGAATTTGTTTCTAAGTCACAAATGTGTGGAAAATGATGTAGTTAAAATTTGAGGTTAATCAGAGTTAGTTTGGTATTTTTAAGCATACTGAGTGTGTGTTTTAATGCTGAATTGAGTAATAGAAGATATAGAAAAATATGGAAATGGTGAAATAATATTTTTGATAAATCTTAAGATTTATTTTAAACTTGTTGGAAGTTAGGAAACTTGGTTTGGTGAAATTTAAGTATTCTTAGCAGATCGAGAGTTTTAGTTAGGTCACATAAGTGACCAAAGGCCTCACGTCTCTCTCTTTCTTTCTGCTTTTGACTTTCATGCCTTTAAATGATAATTTTCTCTCATTTTCTCACCACTCTCATGGTTTCCATGGGAAAGCAAAGAGGAAAAGAGAAGAAAGGACCTAGAGGAGGAAAAGTAACAACCAAAGAGGAGGAAGAAGATAGAGGTGGAGAGGAGCTTCTCAGTTCTTTCATTTATGGACAATAAAGGGAGGGGAGTTTTCTATTCATCTTTCTCTTTTGTTTCTTCTTGTGTGATGTTAGGTTACATGAGTTGAGGGAAATGGGTTTGATGAGTAAAACCATGTTCTTGGCTTAATTCTTAGTTCCAAGAGTTAAGTTTGAGTGTTTTCAACTTGTTAGAGGTATGGTTGTTTGTTTTAGCTTGGTAGATTTCTATAAGCCTCCTTGATGAGCAAGTTGGTAAACAAGTTTTTCTTGTTAGAAGTGAGCATAAATCCATAGTTTGATAAGTTGAATTCAATTTTTGAGGAGTATGACATGTTATAGGATGTTGTTGATGTTGGAAAATATTTGGAAATGGTTCTTGGTGCAACATCTTAATACCAAAATCCTAGTATATCTGACATATACCTGGATAAGCAGTATTAGTTATGGTACTTCTATCTTAAACATTAATTTAACCCATAACATTTATGTAAATAAATGATTATGGAGAGCCTTGCGGAAATAAACATTTGCATATATATACACATCCTTGTCAAAAAGACATAACAAAGCGATATATAACCTTTTCTTTTACAAACTTTAAGTAAATATACATGAAAATATAAACTTTGTCTACTAAACATAAAAAGAACTATACTCATCTTCATTCTTCTTCTGCTTGCCTTTAGAAGAGTTTCCACCTGGATTTATATGGCAACACATAGGGTGAGAATTCACAATTCTCAGTAATGGTGTACCAATACAAGTAGTTGTAATATTCACAAGAATAAACAACCCATAAACATCATGAAAAAATTTGTAACTAGTAATCAAAATACTACTCGCTACTCAAGAAATAATCACATTCTCTCTATATATAATGGTCCCAAGCAAACATAATTCTGAACTAACTCATTTGTAAGATAAGACAATCGCCCATGCAATTGTCTAGAAAATACAATGCTTTATGTTATGATGTATGGTTATGCGTATGCAATGCCTTGTGATAGTGTGGATGCAATGTCATGAAACTTGACTATACCCAGGAACCCGGTTCCTTGTATTTTATTGGGTAAGGAGGGAATCTGTTACCTCCTTAACCTACCAAGTAGGGAGGGAATATGTTACCTCTTTAACATATCTTGTAGTGAGTGGAATCTATCCACAACACCATACTAGTAACCCTGACCTTTTAGCCCTCGCTATGAGAATCTAGAATTCTTCGGTCAAGTGATTGTGCACATCACATAAGGTTACAAATACTTGGGAATGGCAAGTGTGTGAAAAATATGGTGTTATGTTTAACTCACACATAACCGCCACATAAACTCTATACCAAGTTTGTCCTTGCGCTGCTAGCTCTACCTTAACTCTATGAGAGCACTTCATGCACTATGGCACTCTACTATTGCCAAACAAACTTAGTATACTTTCTATCCTTACATTACTAGCTCTTCCTCAACTCTATGAAAGCCCGTCATGCACTATGGCACTCTACTATTGCCAAATAAACTTAGTATACTTTCTATCCTTACTTTACTAGCTCTACCTTAACTCTATGAGAACATTTCATGCACTATGACACTCTACCATTGCCAAACAAACTTATCCACTTGTATCTAGTTTCCTACCTCTTCATCACTTATCAAGTGATATATAATGCAACACTATGTTGCTCAAGGGACTAGACACTTACCTAAGGCAATCCATATCTAATGGATGCACATAATCTTCTTACTTTCCCTTGTATGCAAGATGATCTTTCTCTCTAAGAAATTCTCCTACTAGTGTCTCAACACTCTTAAAAAGGCATAAACAAGAGATTCTCTCCATAAAAGAGACAACACACTCTTACTACACTTCTATAACTCAACTTTAACTATTAAGGGAGCTACTAGCGTTCCTAGGGCTCATATCATCACAAAATACCTCACTTGTTGCCTAAAAAGACTGATTTTCAAGAATGCATAAAATGTACATTCTAACTGCAAAAATTCTGAAATTTTATAGGCAAATAGCCTCACATCATATCTTTCAAATGAAATAAACCTCACTTCATTTGAATAGGTGTGGCTAAAGTTATGCAACAAAAAGTAGAAGTTGAAATAGGGCACTAGCTGTTTTACCCGAATCTGACCTTACTTTAAACTGAAACTGTAAACAACGTAAGAGTACTAAAATTCTAAAATTTTTACCTCTTATAGCCTTACATGTTAGCTTCAAAATTCCACTAGTCTTATGTAATTATGAATTTGGAGTAGGAAGTTATGCAATCTGGTTTATTAAATGCCAGATTGCTTGTTTCTGCAGAATTTATCTCAGATTCAAACAGAAACTGGTGCTTCTTGGGTTGGCCTAAAAATCTAAAATTTTGAATACATGAAGCCTTGTATCTTAGCTTCCAAATGCTAGAAGAAACAAGTCAATTCATTGTCTACAGCTCAAGTTATGCGATAAACATCACAAGCTATCAGAGAATTCTGCATAATCTTAGGGTACTAACCGAGTTCTAACCCTTAAAATCAGTCCCTACATGTTCTCCAACACCACAATCATGTTGTGATCCTCAAACATACTTTTGACTCATTGAAACATGAATTGATAATCAAACCTTAAAAACTATAAAAACCTATTTTTTTAAACATTCACACAAAATATTTCATGGATATTACTTTGAATAAAACCATCATCCATACATCATATTAGCCAAGAACAACCCAACTTCACTATCAAAATAGAGAATCAAGCATAAGAATTTCAAATCAACCCTCAAAACCATTTTTCACATCTTACAACTCAAGCAAGCATAAAGGAACTTGAGGGATAAAAATCAACCTCTATACATCAAATAAGTCATTAACTAACTAATTTCCATCTTAATAGCAAGAAACAAGTATAGAAATCACAAACTACCTTCCATACCCATTTTCTCTCCATGCCTAAACGAAGACAACAGATCCCTGAGGAAGAGTATCAAGCAAGTCTTGCTTGATGTAAAAACCATTTACATGGCAGACTTATACTGTCAAAAGGTGATGCACCGTTAAAGATTCAAGACTTGAAGTTCAAGCTTTCTTGTTTGTTGAAGCCTATTGGACAATGGGGAATGGTTTCTTTGGGAAGTGGCTTTTATGAATTTTCTTTCTCATCCACTGATGATCTTCGTAGTGTTTGGTCGGTTGGATCTTGGTATCTCAAACCTGAAGTTTTGAGGCTTTCCTCTTGGACGCCTAATTTCAACCCGAGTATCCAAAGACAAACTCATGCCCAATGCTGGGTTTGTATTTTAGGTTTGCCTCAGGAATATTGGAGACCTAAGATCATCTTTGCAATTACTGGTGGTTTGGGAATTCCCATTACTTTAGATGAAGCCACTAGCAAGAAAACCTTTGGTCACTTTGCTAGAGTTTTAATAGACATTGACTTAAATGGTGACCTGCGTGATCAAATTCTGGTTGAGAGAGAGGGTTTTGCATTCTTTATAGGTGTGGAATACGAAAAATACCTCTTTTCTGCATTTCTTGCCAGAATATCGGGCACTCCTTGGCAGATTGTAGAAAGAAGAATATTACAACAACTAATGCTTTTAAAGATTCTCATGCTTCGAAGGAGAAAGCACCATTTTTGGCTAATAAGAAAACTACTGCAATCTATGTTCCCAAAAATAAAGGTAATTCTAATGCTAATGGTACAATTCCTAATCAGGTTAATCAAATCCCTTCTGTTGAAGTTCAAAATACAGTTATTTCTGATCCCTCTAATGAGGTTAACCATGTTGATGAGGTGAATCATAATATAACCTCTAATGAAGGGAATATGGCTTTTGACCCTATTTATGGATCTGATATGGTCTTGGATGGTAATCTAAATCATGGACCAAGTAGAAGTATTGATCCTGTAGTAGACATTGTTCACTCTGAGCAAGTTGATGAAAACTTAAAGAATTTGAATGTTGTTAACTTGGATGATAGAGATTCTATTGAAACTATTTTTTATGAGACTGTGACCCCTCCTCAAAGTAATTCTAGACAGGATTTTGTGGCTGGATTGTGTTCTATAGATTATGTCTCAGACACTGTGACTGCTTCTGCAAGTGGACATGTTTCTGCTTCTAATGGAACTCCTCAGAATCTGCCTCATACTATTCAGAATGATATGAACATAATCTTAAGACTATGGAGCGATCAGATTGATGCAGAAGTTATGAAAGATACTCCTACTGCTGCAATAGCAGACCATGCCAATGTCCAAGAGGAAACTCCAAGTTTCACTATTGTATTGTCCAAGTCATAAAAAAAGAAGCTGAGGAAACACAACAAGCAAGCAAATGTGACCAGAAATAGAGCCCAATCAAGGGCAGGTCCTAAACAATTTGTCTAATGAAGGTCCTCTATTAGAATGTGAGAGGAATTGCTAATCTTAACATAAGATTGGTATTGAAGAAGTTGTGTTCTATGCATAAACCAGATATGTTATTTATCTCTAAGCCTTGGATAATGTTTAACCAAATTCCTGGTAGTTTTTGGAAAAGTTTGCAGTTAAAACTGTTTGCTAAAAATAATAGAAATTCTCTAAATCCTAACCTCTGGTGCTTATGTTCTGAGAACCTTTTCCCTACTGTTATTTCTAATTCTTCCCAGCAAGTTGCTTTCTCTTTAATCATTGAACAGTAGCAAGTTTTCTTCTCTGTTGTGTATGCCTCCACATCATACTTACCTAGGAGACGTCTTTGGACTGAGCTATCGTCTTTGCAGCAACAACATCCTGGACCATGGTGTTTTATAGGAGACTTTAATGTCATCCTAGGGGCTCATGAATATAGAGGTTTAGGTCTGCCATCAAGGATTCCATGTGAAGACTTTAAGGAGTGGACTGACAGTGGTAATTTAATCCATATTAATACCAGAGGAGCTGAGTTCACTTAGAGTAATTCTAGAAGAGGTACTGCACATATAGAGAAGAGACTAAACAAGGCCATTTGTAATAATAGCTGGCTTTCCTTTTGGGACTTAACTTCCTGTTGTACATTGACAAGAAGTAAATCTGATCATTATCCAATTTTGTTGGTTTTAAATAAAGGTGTTAGACCTCATTCCTCTCCCTTTAAATATTTCAACATGTGGGTTGATCACCCTAATTGTAGTAGGCTGGTTGTTGAGGTGTGGAACAAATCCTATGTTGGTTATCCTATGTTTATACTTTAACAAAAGCTTAAAGCCTTGAAAATTGAATTGAAAAATTGGAATAGAATAGTTTTTGGAAATGTACATGATAAACTTGACAAAGCTCTAGCGAAAGTGGATTTTATTCAAGCTAATATTACAGCTTTTGGCTTATTGGATGACCTGCAAGATTAAGAAGCTATAGCATAATTAGATCTTCAACAAGCTCTCTCTTTCCAGGAACAGTTTTGGAAGGAAAAAGCCCGAGTGAACTGGCATACACATGGAGATAGAAACACTTCATACTTTCATAGAGTAGCTAAAATTAGAAGTGCTTCTAAGCTAATGTCTATCCTGAAACATGGTGATTTTGTCCTAAATGAAGCATCAGACATTGAGTAGCATGTACTATCCTATTTCTCTTATTTATATGCCTAAGATAATGTTTGTTCTTCCAATGATCTAATTGTTCAAGCCATTCCTAATCTGGTTTCCACTGTGGATAACCATATGCTGACAATGATGCTATCCAAAGAGGAAATCAAGCTTGCGGTCTTCTCAATGAATGGAGGTGGAGCCCCGGGCCCGGATGGTTTTAGTGGTTCTTTTTATTAGAGTTTTTGGGACTTACTTGGCTCAGATGTGTGCAATTCTGTTTCACAGTTCTTTGATAAAAACTGGATGCTTCCCAACATGAACTCTAATCTAGTGGTCTTGATCCCAAAATTTCCTTATGCTAATAAAATAGAAGATTATAGGCCAATTTTTTTGGCCAACTTCCAGTTCAAGATCATTACCAAGATACTTGCTGATAAGTTGGCTATCATTGCCCCAAAGGTAATCTCAGAACAGCAGAGAGATTTCATTAAAAATAGGCACAATAGGCACATTACTGATTGTATCTGCCTTGCATCCGAGTCTATCAACTTGCTTGATTGTAAAACTTTTGGCAGCAATATTGCACTAAAATTTGATATTAGGAAAGCGTTTGACACTATTGATTGGAAATTCTTGCTGGATGTATTGATGGCCTTTGGTTTTAACCCCAAATTTTGTGGTTGGGTAAAAATAATCCTTCACTCAGCCAAGCTCTCCTTCTCTGTCAATGGCAAAGCTGTTGGTTTTATCACTTGCAAGAGAGGTGTAAGACAAGGGGATCCTCTCTCACCTCTCTTATTTTGCCTATCTGAAGATGTGCTTAGTAGAGGTATATCACTGCTCATTAATAATGGCTTGCTACAGCCTATGGCTGGACCAAAGGGTTTTAAAACTCCCTCTCATATTCTTTATGCTGATGACATAATGGTCTTTTGCAAAATAACAAAGCATAATTTGGAAGCTCTTATGGCTCTTTTTCAGTCTTATAGACAAGCCTCTGGTCAGCTTCTCAGTCTAAGTGCAAATTTTATGTTGGAAACTTAAATCCTAACAGAATCACATCTATTTCATTTATCCTTGGTTTTAGTTCTGGTCATCTACCTTTTACATATCTTGGTGTACCTCTATTCAAAGGTAAACCAAAGAGATCTCATCTTGAACCAATAGTTAATAGGATTAAGACCAAACTTGCTTCTTGGAAGGGTTCCCTTCTATCAATTATGGGTAGGGTCCAACTTGTAAAATCCATCATCCATGGTATGATTTCCTATAGTTTTCATGTCTATGCCTGGCCTATTAGTCTCCTGAAAATGCTTGATAAATGTATTAGGAACTTTATTTGGTCTAGTGACATTAATGTCAGAAAACTAGTCACAGTCTCTTGGAAATCAGTCTACTCTCCTCTCAATGAAGGTGGGCTAGGCTTGAGGTCTCTAAGATCTACCAATGCCACTGCTCTATTGAAACTAAGTTAGCATGTTTTATCTTCAAATAATGAATGGGCACAGTTTATCAAGATTAGGTTCTTTAAACAGAACAAGCCTATAATCAATTATGTAAAATCTGTAATTTAGCCAGGTATTAAGGCTCATATGAATACTGTTCTGTCTTCATCCTTCTAGAAAATTGGTGATGGGAAGACAATAAACTTTTGGAAGGATGTTTGGCTTGATTAACCAATAGTTGATATATTAAACATACCTCATCATTTGCATAGTTCATTACAAGCTTCTGTTGTAGACTTTATCATTGATCATAAGTGGTTTATTCCTACTGATCTAGTTAATAGATGCCCTCTCCTTAATGTTGCCATATCAAAGATTGATATCCGTTTGTCTATTGAGGATGATCATCTTATTTGGTTAGGTAATGACTCAGGCACACTCTCTTTTAAGGAAGCTTTTCTGCACAATTCTGTTAATTGGAGTAAATTGATTTAGTCATCTTCCATTCCTCCCTCAAGATCCTTCTTACTATGGCGTGTTATCTGTAACGCCCCTCTTCCAAGGGAACGTCACATGGTCGATTACAATGCGGAAATAAAGTTAGGTGAGTTGAGACCCGGTTCATTTTAATAAGACGCGTATATTCACTAGATTATAGTTGGGTATTTTAATTGGCGGTTATGTTATATATATATATACCCCTTTTTTTTTTCTTTTTAATTAGTAACCATGTTGACGAGACATCAATGGGAATAAAAGATCAAATAGAAGTAAAATATGCATAGGAATTAACATCTGCATCATCATATATATATATATAGGTTTATCAAAACATTTAGTTACAAGCCTGGTACATCAAAAAAGCAAAGCTATACCTGCCCCCAAAGTATTACATACACATCCCCACGGTATCAGAATTTACAGCCCACTACAAACAAAACATCGGGCCCCCAAAATAAAATACTGGTAGCCTTCAGTAGCTACGAGTAACATCAATCCCTCAAGTAGGAGGAATCGTGTCAGGATCGTCTTCAGGGTCCTCTTCGGGTCGTCCTCAAGGACTTCCTCGGGATCTTCCTCGGATCTTCCTCATCATCGAGGAAATCACCATAGGAATAGCAGAGACACGGGACGGGGCCCGAGCCGTAGAGCGAAAAGAGTCCTCTCTCGGGTGAAGTAACGATCGCCCCACATCTCACGTATCGGTAGGCCGAAACTCCAAGCGTAGGCTAATACAAACAGTGAAGACAGTGTGGTTCGTGGCGCCTCCAGGGCTAGTGATATCGAGACATCTCCCATGTAGACACGGCGTTCGTAACTATAGTTGATATACCAAAGCACTCGGCCCTCCTAAGAAAGTCGACGTACATCTCCCAAAAATCGTGCGTACGGGGCTCCATAGTCTTCGTGGTCGCTCGGTCAAGATAAGGCCAAAAACCGGGGAAGTTGGGAGCTTCCTGTTCCTCACGGTTGTCTTCGATGAGACGCAATGTACGATAAACGAAAATGGAGAGACAGGAAGGAAAAGAGGTAAGACATCCTTCCGTCATTACCAATTATAGCATCAAGAAACCAAATGGCGCAAAGCGCCCACATAGCATTTACAACAACAATAATAGTAATAGACGTTCAAGAGCGGTTATGATCAAGCAAACGGTTCCAGGCAGTCATAGGTATATCAACAATATATCAATGCCAGACCATAATAATGATAAATGCAAATAATGCACGGACTCTATACACATGAGCCCTCAATAACCAAGATCCTACTCCATGGAGCTAGACACAAAACACTCGGAGAGAATGATCGTGAGACATGCCGATATCTCGTCGGCCATAAAAACAAGTGCTTTCCGAAAATAATCACTCATTTTGCGCAACAAGGCTTTATACAAGGCGGATTCTCACAAGATCTCGATATAGGGCTCGTGGCCGGTCAGGATCGTTGGTGCGTTTGCATCGGTTTGTCTCACGGTCCCGAGGGGCTACCACCGCCCTTTGTGAAACACCCGCGCCCCAACGCCCTCAAGGCCAACTACGGGACCCCACTTGTCTATTCGCACCCGCACTAAGGTGTGTTCAACTCCTAGGCAACTAGGCCTTACGACAAATCCAACGGACAAATCACAATGCATACGACTCTATGCATAATCATGTATGATCATTATTACATACTATTCCATCATATGTCACAATTTGCCAAAGCAAGAATTAATACAATTAATGGTCTCTCACATGGACCCACAATAGCATAATATTGTCATTAAATAAATCAATACCCTTTTCAAAACGTATTATGAATTTTTGCTTAGGTTTAGCTTTACTTACGGGGTTTGTCTCTAAAGGAATTCTCTTAGTTAACTTAATTCCTCTTAGGTAATTTATTCATATGCCCTTAGAAGGTTATTCTAAGATCTCATAATCTCACACTCTCATGTTCTCCCCTGTTTATGCATCCCTAAGTAATTTCTAGTCATCCCATTTATTTATGATCAATATTCCTCTATTAGTCCCAAGGTTTTGGGTCCAGGAAACTACACGGTCGGAATCACAAATTGAGTCACGATTTCAATTACTAGGTGTTGGGTGATAGGTATACATTTGAATTCGACAGAGACTACGTTTTATGAATAATTGAAGTTGCCATTCGACGAAGAATAATGTAACGGGAGGAGGAAAGAATGGGGAAAGCATTTTTATAATAGGATTGGTAAGAAATCATTTTCTACGTCGGATGGGGGTTTTGTCGGACGAAGAAATCATTTTCTCGTCGGATGGGGTTCTGTCGGACAAGATCAAAGCTGTCGAACCCTCCGGATGGTCGAAAAAGCCTCAATTCGACGGGTATAGGTGTCGACGATGGAGAAAATCTCCCAAGTGTCGAACCGACGAACACGGTCGAAATCTCCAATTTCGACGTCCGGGAGAAATTCATCTACTCGACGGGCATTGTCTCTCAAATTCGACGATTATTGACTTTGGGGCATTTTCTTGTAAGTGTCCGGGGACTCTATTCGACGGGTTGTTGGTCGGAAGATCAATCTCGACGGACATGATCGAGGTTCATACTCGACGAATATTGACATTGTGTTTAGTGGTCGAAGATCTAAACTCGACGGATTTTCACTTAGTGTTTCTTTGGTCGAAATCTAAATTCGACGGGTTTGACATTCGACGGAAAGGGTCGAGTCTAAACTCGACGGATTTTAACATTTTACTAAGTGATCAAGATATCAAATTCGACGGGTTTGGCTATGGGTCCTTACTCGACGGATTTTAACATTTTACTAAATAATTAGGTTATCAAATTCGACGTGTTTGGCTATGGGTCCTTACTCGACGGATTTTAACATTTTATTAAGTGATTAGGTTATCACGTTCGACGTGTTTGGCCATGAGTCCTTACTCGACGGATTTTATCATTCGACGAAAATGGTCGAAATCTTCATTCGACGGATTTTGACATATCACCAAAAGATCAGTTATTGTATTCGACGAGTTTGGCCGATTTCATACTATTACTAATTTCCACATGAAGTTTCCACATTCTCGGGCTCAACATCGTAACTATCCGAGAACAAATTGGAACTCATTCCCTTCAATATTACACATTCCAGTACATCCAGTTATATATATATATATGTACATTCAAACTCAAACAATCAAATAACACATATACCATACAAACAACATACAAAAGCAGAAAAACCCTCAACAAAATCACAGACGTTCCTAAATGCTAAGAGAGGTTGAGGAGGAGTGTCTTCCTCTTACCTTAGAGAAGCACAAAGAAAGGCTCGCTCTTTTGGTCGAAATTATATTTTCGGCTCCCGAGAGATCCTTGAATATTCAAGCTCACCAAAATCGAATCAAGTGTTGAAATGGATACCCATGGTCATCAAAATGACAAGTGGGCTACGAAAATGAGGAGAGATGAGGAAAAAGCTAAGGACTTTACCTTAAAGTTCCAGCCTTTAAGCTTCAACCGTGGAGGAAAAGAAGATGAAGAAAACGTAGAGCTTTGAAGATGATTCCCCTCAGGTATGGTGTTTCTCCAGACACGAAATGGTGCTAGGAGTGTGACGGTATTGGAGAATGAAAATATGAAGGTGGGTGGATGGTGTCTGTAAGGAGAAATGGAAAGAGAGAAAGATGAGTGCTACGTACGGGAGGAGGAAAATGTGGGGATTGAAGATTGAATTAAGTCCCTTAATTCAAATGTGCAAAGACAAAAATGGGAGGAGAGAGAAATAATAAAAAATGATTCAAAGAAGCTTCCTTGAGAAGCTTCGCACGCTTCTCTACGAAGTGCATAGTAAGCTTGTCTCCTTGATTAAATACCTCGACAGATGATTTATTACACTAGCGAGATAAAACCTCAAAAATGTAGACCTCGTAACTCGTGTCTGACTCGGGTTTAGTAAGATCCCCGTTGACACGTTGACAGTCCAAGGTTTACCAGCCTCAGGGAAAATATTCTATTCTCCCGGCTCCACTCAGCACACACACATAAAACGAAGAATATATTAAAATATTCATCATCTCTAGAAAATTCCACAAAAATTCTTAAAAATTGCAAATATTATAAAATGATCGTTTTTAACAAAATAATGAATTTTCGGGATGTTATAACACTCCCCTTCTAAAAAGAAATTTCGTCCTCGAAATTTGCATACCTTAGAATAACTGTGGGTATTGCTCTCTCATCTTGTCTTCCAACTCCCGGTTGCATCTCCAGTCACCTCGTTCCAGATCACTTTCACCAATGCGATCTCTTGCCTCTTAATTGCTTTATCCTGCTATCCTCGATTCTTATAGGAGACGTCTCATAAGTTAAGTTTTCTTTTAGTTGTAATCTTGTATCGGTGCTATGATATGACTTGGGTCGGGAAGGTATTTTCGAAGTTGTGACACATGGAAAACATTATGAATGTTTGAAAGAAAATGAGGTAAGGATATTTGGTATGCTACAGGACCTACACGAGCAATGATTTGGTATGGTCCAAGGAATTTAGGAGTGAGTTTTCTAGATTTTAAAGCCCGGCCCACCCCAGTCGTAGGTGTGACTTTCGGAATACATGCTCACCTTCCTCAAACTCAAGAGGTTTTCTCCTTCGGTCTGCATAACTCCTTTGTCGACTCGAGCCGTCCTCATCTTTTCTGAATCATTTTAACCTTCTCGGTTGTGCATTGTATAATCTCGGGTCCAATAGTAAGGCGCTCGCCGTCTTGGTACCAACACATAGGTGTTCGACATCGTCGTCCATACGAGCTTCATAGGGTGCCATCCCTATGCTCGAATGATAACTGTTGTTGTAGGTGAATTCTATCAAGGGTAGAATGTCATCCCAACTCCCAGTTTGCTCTATGGTGCAAGCTCTAAGCAAATCTTCCAAAGATTGGATTGTTCTCTCCGACTGACCGTCTGTCTGCGGATGATAAGCAGAACTAAGTTGTAATTTTGTCCCCAATGCTTCTTGCAAACTCTCCCAGAAATTTGAAGTAAACCTCGGATCTCTATCTGAAACAATACTTATAGGCACACCGTGCAGTCTGACAATCTCTCCAATATAGATCTGAGTCAATCTCTCTAGCTTGTACTTGATGTCGATCGGAAGAAAATGTGCTGATTTCGTGAGTCGGTCCACAATTACCCAAATCGAATCATGACCTTTTCTTGTCCTTGGTAATCCGACTACAAAGTCCATTGCAATCATCGTCCCACTTCCATTCCGGAATAGATAACGGTTGCGGCAATCCTGCTGGTCTCGATGTTCCACTTTAGCTTTTTGACAAACCGGACAAGTAGATACACGTCTAGTAACGTCACTCTTCATTCCGTGCCACCGAACAACTTCTTCAAGTCTTGATACATCTTTGTCATGCCCTAGGTGCATACTCGGTTGGCTTGTGTGAGCATGATTAATGATGTATTCTCTAAGTTCTTGATTCCGAGGGACACAAACTCTCCCATGGAATCTCAAAATTCCATCCGTTCCTCTCGCAAACTCTGTTTCATTTCCTTGCTTCATCTGTTCCCTCACTTCTTGTAAGAATTTGTCCTTCTTCTGCTCTTTTCTTATGCTGTCCATCAACTCGCTCGAGATGGTAACCATATTCATGCAAATCTTTCCAGGTTCTAACTTCACAAAAGACCATACATCTCTGAATTGCTCTATTAGATCCTTTTCCTTGATCATCAGGGCAGAGACACTGATCATCTTCCTACTTAGAGCGTCTGCCACAACATTTGCCTTGCCAGGATGATACAGAAGTTGGAAATCATAATCCTTCAGGAATTCTAACCACCTCCGTTGCCTCATGTTCAACTCCTTCTGATCATACAAATACTTCAGACTCTTGTGGTCACTGAAAATGTCAAACGTTGCTCCGTAGAGAAAATGCCTCCATATTTTCAGAGCAAAAACTACAGCCGCTAGCTCCAGGTCGTGCGTCGGATAATTCTTCTCGTGCACTCGCAACTGCCTTGAAGCATAAGCCACCACTCTTCCATGTTGCATAAGTACAGATCCTAGCCCTTGGTATGAAGCGTCACAGTACACTTCAAACTGTTCATTCGGATCGGGTAGCACTAACACCGGTGAGGTAGTCAGTCGATTCTTCAACTCTTGGAAACTTCGCTCACAGCTGTCGGTCCACTCAAAAGTTTGGTTTTTCCTTGTGAGTTGTGTAAGTGGTCCAGCAATCTTGGAGAATCCCTCAATGAACCTCCGGTAATATCCCGCTAAACCCACAAAGCTTCGAATCTCTGTTGCTGACTTCGGCCTTTCCCATCGTAGTACTGCCTCCACTTTCGATGGATCCACAACAATCCCACTCTTTGAGATCACGTGACCTAGAAACTTGACTTCTTCCACCAAAACTCACATTTTGACAGTTTGGCATACAATTCCTTCTCCTTCGAATCGAAGAACTATACTTGAG
Source organism: Ormosia semicastrata (assembly GCA_029884595.1). Lineage (NCBI taxonomy): Eukaryota > Viridiplantae > Streptophyta > Magnoliopsida > Fabales > Fabaceae > Ormosia > Ormosia semicastrata. Next base: position 36,135,227 of record JAQQTO010000060.1, on the reverse strand, counting down.
GTGTTCAAGATGGTCCTCCCGACTTTGAGAGTATACCGAATGTTATCAATGAAGACCACAACGAATTTATCCAAGTAAGGTCGAAAGATTCGGTTCATGTAGTCCATGAAGATAGGCCGGTGCATTCGTCACACCAAACGGCATCACCAAATACTCGTAGTGACCGTATCGGGTGCGAAAAGCGCCTTGGGCACATCCTCTGTCTTCACTCGTATCGATGATACCCGGATCGCAGATCAATCTTGGAAAACACTTGCCGCTCCCTTCGGTTGGTCCATCAAGTCGTCAATCCTCGGGAGTGGATATTTGTTCTTAATCGTCACTTTGTTCACCGCCGATAGTCCACACATAACCTTGAGGTGCCATCCTTCTTGCGAACTAACAAAGACTTGGTGCTCCCCATGGTGACACACTTGGCACGACAAATTGCTTTTCCAAAAGCTCTTCTAGTTGTTTCTTTAGCTCGGCTAACTCTGTTGGTGCCATCCGGTGCGGTGTTATAGACACAGGACCAGCTCCCGTACTAAGTCGATAGCAAACTCTATCTCTCGAGCCGGTGGTAAACCGGGCACACTCTCGGGAAAGACTTCGGAAACTCATTCACCACCGGAATTGTGTCCACATCAACCTCGTTCTCGATTTTCAAAGAAGACAAGTAGCATGTATCCGTGAGCTCCTTCTTTCAAGAGAGCTTGAACTCGGTTGGCGTCGAAATCTAGAATTCTCTTTTATGGGAAAAACTATGGTCTTTCTCGGAACAGTCTAACGTAACATGGTTAGAAGACAACCAGATCCATCCCTAGGATAATATCTAATTGGGAAAGAGGTAAACAAATCGAGATCGACCAAAAAGGATCGACCTTCAACAATCAATGGACGAGTTTAGACAAACTTTGGTAGTAACTACCGGTTTATCGGTGGGGGTAGAAACGGTTAAGTCAAAAGGTAAGGACGACACGGTAGACTCGGTTTTGCACACAACATACGATATAAAAGAATGGGTTGCCCCAGAGTCATACAGTACAGTTAAAAGATTACCTTCTATGATGCCTTCTCCTTGTATCAAATCTTCGGATTCGGAGGCTTCAGCTCCGCTCATAGTGTAAACTCGTCCTCCAGCTTGCGGTTTCTTGGCTTTCGCAACATTCATTGAAGGTTCGACCTTCGCTTGATTGCAGTCTCTGTAGATGTGTCCAGGTTTCCCACATCGAAAACAGATAATTCCTTTGATAGGACAATCCCTTGTCAGATGATCTTTTCCACACTTCCGGCATTTGGAGGGATATGCCAAGTTTTGGCCAGTCCGGTTCCCACTAGAACCTCCACTTGAACTTCCACCCATGGCTTGTTGGTGACTTCCCGTTGGTCGAGAGTATGGCTTCTTCTGGAAGCGGTTAGCACTGTTATTGCCGCCTCTCTGGAATCTCGCAGGCCCAAAGTTTCTATTCCTCATATCTCTAGATTGCTCCAGAGCCTCTACATCACAGCAAGTATCCAGCAGTTGTGAGAATTCATTGATCCTCAAGGTGATCACAGCTTTCCTCAGTTCGTACCTCAATCCTTCCGTGAATCTTCGGCACTTCCAAGCCTCATCTGGTTGGTTCTGAAAGTAGGTCGAAAACTGTGACAAGTTTTTGAATCTCGCTGCGTACTCGCTAACAGTCATATTCCCCTGTCGCGGGTTGAGGAATTCCGACTCCTTCGCATGCCTTGCGCTCGCAGGAAAATACTTGTCCAAGAACTTTTCTTTAAACAACTCCCAAGTAATATCTCGGTTCGCAGCTTCTAGCATCCTCCGCACTCCGTTCCACCGGTTCTCGGCGTTGCCTACCAAAGATAAAAGTAGCATAATCCACCTTCTTACCCTCGGCGCAATTCATTCCTCGAAATACCTTCTCCAACTCCTTGATCCACAGACTAGCTTTGTCCTGGATCAAATTCTCCTTTAAATTGAGGAGGATTATGGCGTCGAAACTCGCTAAATTCGAGCATCAGCAGTAGCCTCTAACTGTTGAGCAGCTCACTCTTGTTGTTGCGTAACTCTCTCTTCTTTGTCGTGCGGCTTGCTCAGTTTGTTGTGCGATGACCTCAGCCATCCTTTGCATCGCTGTAATAGCTGCTGCCATGTCTTCCCTTCGTGCCATCTCACTTTCTCAGATTCAAATTATCTGAAAACACAGAAAAGTCAGTTGCATTCACTAAGAATACCAAACACTACTCCTTTACGAATACCATTCAGAGAACACACAGCACAAACAAGACAGACTCAACCACAAAACCCAAAGAAACATAAACCGGGGCTCTGATACCAAAAATGTAACGCCCCTCTTCCAAGGGAACGTCACATGGTCGATTACAATGCGGAAATAAAGTTAGGTGAGTTGAGACCCGGTTCATTTTAATAAGACGCGTATATTCACTAGATTATAGTTGGGTATTTTAATTGGCGGTTATGTTATATATATATATACCCCTTTTTTTTTTCTTTTTAATTAGTAACCATGTTGACGAGACATCAATGGGAATAAAAGATCAAATAGAAGTAAAATATGCATAGGAATTAACATCTGCATCATCATATATATATATATAGGTTTATCAAAACATTTAGTTACAAGCCTGGTACATCAAAAAGCAAAGCTATACACCCCCCAAAGTATTACATACACATCCCCACGGTATCGAATTTACACCCACTACAAACAAAACATCGGGCCCCCAAAATAAAATATTGGTAGCCTTCAGTAGCTACGAGTAACATCAATCCCTCAAGTGAGGAGGAATCGTGTCAGGATCGTCTTCAGGGTCCTCTTCGGGGTCGTCCTCAGGGACTTCCTCGGGATCTTCCTCAGGATCTTCCTCATCATTAGAGGAAATCACCATAGGAATAGCAGAGACACGGGACGGGGCCCGAGCTGTAGAGCGAAAAGAGTCCTCTCTCGGAGTGAAGTAATGATCGCCCCACATCTCACGTATCGGTAGTTGAAACTCCAAGCGTAGGCTAATACAGCAGGTGAAGACAGGTGGTTCGTGGCGCCTCCAGGCTAGTGATATCGAGACATCTCCCGTGTAGACACAGCGTTCAGAACTATAGTTGATATACCAACTCGGCCCTCCTAAGAAAGTCGACGTACATCTCCCAAAAATCTGCGTACGGGGCTCCATAGTCTTCGTGGTCGCTCACCAAGATAAGGCCAAAAACCAGGGAAGTTGGGAGCTTCCTGGTTCCTCACGGTTGTCTTCGATGAGACGCAATGTACAAATAAACGAGAAATGGAGAGACAGGAAGGAAAAGAGGTAAGACATCCTTCCGTCATTACCAATTATAGCATCAAGAAACCAAACGGCGCAAAGCGCCCACATAGCATTTACAACAACAAGAATAGTAATAGACGTTCAAGAGCAATTATGATCAAGCAAATAGCAGTTCCAGGCAGTCATAGGTATATCAACAATATATCAATGCCAGACCATAATAATGATAAATGCAAATAATGCACGGACTCTATACACATGAGCCCTCAATAACCAAGATCCTACTCCATGGAGCTAGACACAAAACACTCGGAGAGAATGATCGTGAGACATGCCAAGGTATCTCGTCACCATAAAAACAAGTGCTTTCCGAGAAAATAATCACTCATTTTGCGCAACAAGGCTTTATACAAAGAAAGATTCTCACAAGATCTCGATATAGGACTGTGGCCAGTCAGGATCGTTGGTGCGTTTGCATCGGTTTGTCTCACGGTCCAGAGGGGCTACCACTGCCCTTTGTGAAACACCCGCGCCCCAACGCCTTCAAGGCCAACTACAGGACCCCACTTGTCTATTCGCACCCGCACTAAGGTGTGTTCAACTCCTAGGCAACTAGGCCTTACGACAGTCCAACGGACAAATCACAATGCATACAGACTCTATGCATAATCATGTATGATCATTATTACATACTATTCCATCATATGTCACAATTTGCCAAAGTAAGAATTAATACAATCAATGGTCTCTCACATGGACCCACAATAGCATAATATTGTCATTAAATAAATCAATACCCTTTTCAAAACGTATTATGAATTTTTGCTTAGGTTTAGCTTTACTTACGGGGTTTGTCTCTAAAGGAATTCTCTTAGTTAACTTAATTCCTCTTAGGTAATTTATTCATATGCCCTTAGAAGGTTATTCTAAGATCTCATAATCTCACACTCTCATGTTCTCCCCTGTTTATGCATCCCTAAGTAATTTCTAGTCATCCCATTTATTTATGATCAATATTCCTCTATTAGTCCCAAGGTTTTGGGTCCAGGAAACTACACGGTCGGAATCACAAATTGAGTCACGATTTCAATTACTAGGTGTTGGGTGATAGGTATACATTTGAATTCGACGAGACTACGTTTTATGAATAATTGAAGTTGCCATTCGACGAAGAATAATGTAACAGGGAGGAGGAAAGAATGGGGAAAGCATTTTTATAATAGGATTGGTAAGAAATCATTTTCTCGTCGGATGGGGGTTACGTCGGACGAAGAAATCATTTTCTCGTCGGATGGGGGTTACTGTCGGACGAAGATCAAAACTGTCGAACCCTCCAGATGGTCAGCAAAAAAGCCTCAATTCGACGGGTATAGGTGTCGACGATGGAGAAAATCTCCCAAGTGTCGAACCGACGAACACTGGTCGAAATCTCCAATTTCGACGGGTCTGGAGAAATTCATCTACTCGACAGGCATTGTCTCTCAAATTCGACGATTATTGACTTTGGGGCATTTTCTTGTAAGTGTCCGGGGACTCTATTCGACGGGTTGTTGGTCGGAAGATCAATCTCGACGGACATGATCGAGGTTCATACTCGACGAATATTGACATTGTGTTTAGTGGTCGAAGATCTAAACTCGACGGATTTTCACTTAGTGTTTCTTTGGTCGAAATCTAAATTCGACGGGTTTGACATTCGACGGAAAGGGTCGAGTCTAAACTCGACGGATTTTAACATTTTACTAAGTGATCAAGATATCAAATTCGACGAGTTTGGCTATGGGTCCTTACTCGACGGATTTTAACATTTTACTAAATAATTAGGTTATCAAATTCGACGAGGTTTGGCTATGGGTCCTTACTCGACGGATTTTAACATTTTATTAAGTGATTAGGTTATCACGTTCGACAGTTTTGGCCATGAGTCCTTACTCGACGGATTTTATCATTCGACGAAAATGGTCGAAATCTTCATTCGACGGATTTTGACATATCACCAAAAGATCAGTTATTGTATTCGACGAGTTTGGCCGATTTCATACTATTACTAATTTCCATATGAAGTTTCCACATTCGGGCTCAACATCGTAACTATCCGAGAACAAATTGGAACTCATTCCCTTCAATATTACACATTCCAAGACATCCAGCTTATATATATATATATGTACATTCAAACTCAAACAATCAAATAACACATATACCATACAAACAACATACAAAAGCGAGAAAAACCCTCAACAAAATCACGAGACGTTCCTAAATGCTAAGAGAGGTTGAGGAGGAGTGTCTTCCTCTTACCTTAGAGAAGCACAAAGAAAGGCTGCTCCTTTTGGTCGAAATTATATTTTCGGCTCCCGAGAGATCCTTGAATATTCAAGCTCACCAAAATCGAATCAAGTGTTGAAATGGATACCCATGGTCATCAAAATGACAAGTGGGCTACGAAAATGAGGAGAGATGAGGAAAAAGCTAAGGACTTTACCTTAAAGTTCCACCTTTAAGCTTCAACCGTGGAGGAAAAGAAGATGAAGAAAACGTAGAGCTTTGAAGATGATTCCCCTCAGGTATGGTGTTTCTCCAGACACGAAATGGTGCTAGGAGTGTGACGGTATTGGAGAATGAAAATATGAAGGTGGGTGGATGGTGCTGCTGTAAGGAGAAATGGAAAGAGAGAAAGATGAGTGCTACGTACAGGAGGAGGAAAATGTGGGGATTGAAGATTGAATTAAGTCCCTTAATTCAAATGTGCAGCACAAAAATGGGAGGAGAGAGAAATAATAAAAAATAATTCAAAGAAGCTTCCTTGAGAAGCTTCGCACGCTTCTCTACGAAGTGCATAGTAAGCTTGTCTCCTTGATTAAATACCTCTGACAGATGATTTATTACACTAGCGTATAAAACCTCAAAAATGTAGACCTCGTAAACGTGCCCGGACTCGAGTTTAGTAAGATCCCCGTTGACACGTTGACAGTCCAAGGTTTACCAAATCGGGAAAATATTCTATTCTCCCGGCTCCACTCAGCACACACACATAAAACGAAGAATATATTAAAATATTCATCATCTCCAGAAAATTCCACAAAAATTCTTAAAAATTGCAAATATTATAAAATGATCGTTTTTAACAAAATAATGAATTTTCGGGATGTTACATTATCCATAATAAAATGTCATTTGATGATAATCTCATGAAAAGGGGATGCACTTTGGTTTCAATTTGGAACCTATGCAATACTTCTGATGAAAGCTCAGAGCATTTGTTCCTTACCTGTAGTTTTGCTAGACAGATTTGGAATTAGTTTAGCTATATCAGTAAGTCTCCAATTGACCTATCCTCAGTCCTCTCCATCCTCTCAGTTTGTAACTCTAACTAGTCATCTCAAGCTAAAGACCTTGTGCTGGCTGTGATTGTCAACATTTTCTAGTTCATTTGGCATTGTAGAAATAAGTGCAGATTTAAGAATCAATCAATTTCATACAAATCTGCTATTATTATGGTTAAAGCTTCAGCTACTCTCTCGGGTAATTTGCCTAAAGGTACTTTATCAGGCTCTATGGATGATTTCTTACTTTTGAAAGTATTCAATATCCCTGGTCATCTTAACTGAGCCCCTGATATTGTACAAGTTGATTGGAAACCTCCTTGTTATTGGATTAAGTGCAATATGGATGGAGCTGCTAAAGGAACCCCAGGTCATACTGGAGGTGGAGGTATCTTTACAGATAGAAGTGCTGTAGTGTTAGGATGTTTTGCTTCATATTATGGAATCACTTCTTCTTTGCAGGTTGAAATACTAGCAGCCATGTTTTGTATTGAGACAACATACAACAAAGGATGGTTTAATTTTTGGTTGGAATGCGACTCTAGTTTAGTTATTTAGGCTTTCACATCTCTTGAGCTTGTTCCTTGGAAAATCCAAACAAGATGGAAAAATTGCATTCTTATAACTAAGAAGATGAGGTTCAAAGTGTCTCACATCTATAGAGAGGGAAATGCTTGTATGGATAAATTAGCTAATTTTGGTGCCTTTTCAAGAAGCAATACTTGGTGGGACCTTATACTTAACTTTACTAGTGATGATTTTTTCAGAAATAGGTTTAGACTTCTAGATTTCAGATTTAAATAATTTATATTCTTTTCATGGGTTTTGGTCAATGTCCCCCCATGGCACTTTTGTTTCCTTAATTTCTTTTTTTAATAATAATAAATCATATTGGTGTGCGACAAATGATGGATAGGGTTTGGGGTGCCAACCTAGTTGGGATTCCTCTTCCTATTATGATGCCTCTGCATGCCAATGCTTTTTGATCAAAAAAAAAAAAAAGACAACAGAAGAAGAAAAATAAAAGATGAAGATGTGGAGTGAAGGTCCCCTACCTCAAGCTTAGATTTTCACCTCTTGATTTTTGTAACATCCCAAAAAAATTATTTAATTCATTATAAATGATCATTTTATAATATTTATGATTTTTAGGAATTTTTGTGAATTTTTCTGGAAACGATGAATATTTTAATATATTCCTCATTTTATGTGTGCAATGAGTGGAGCCGGGATAACGAAATGTTGTCCCTGAGGCTGGTAAACCTTGGACTGTCAACGTGTCGACGGGGGATCTTACTAAACCCGAGGTCGAGCATAGTTTGCGAGGTTTGTGTTTTTCGAGGTTTTATCTGTTAGATAAAATCGCTGTATCCTAAAATTATTTGATGAATAATAATATTTTATTTTCATCAATTGTAACTTTTATTCACTGAGAAAATAATTTTAACAGTGTAATTAATCATTTGTCGGATGTATTTAATTAAGGAGACAAGCTTACTGTACACTTTATCGAGAAACGCACGAAGCTTCTCAAGGAAGCTTCCTCCAACCATTTTTTTCTCTCTCCTCCTTTTTCTTTGGTGCTGCACGTCTGACTATTTGGGGGGCATAATTCATATTCTTTTTCTCTCATTTCCCCTCCTCCCAATACGCTACTCACTCACTGTTCACTCATCTTTCTCTTTTCTCTCTTCTTCACACAGCAGCAACATCATTACCACCAACACGTCCATTCTCATCTTACAAACCGTCACACTCCTTGTACCATTTTGTATTTGGAGGACCACCATCATTGAGGAAGTCATCTTCAAAGTTCACCATTCTCTTCATCTTCATTCTTTTCCACCTTTGAAGTTTAAAGGTTGGAGCTTTAAGGTAAAGCTCTCAGCTTTTTCTTCCTCTCTTCTCATTTTCGTAACCCACTGTCATTTTGGTGACCATGGGTATCTATTTCAATATTTGGTTCTGATTTTGCAAGTTTAAATGTTCAAGGATTCCTAGGGAGCTGAACACGAAATTCTTGACCAAAAAGGAGCAACCTTTCTTTGTACTTCTCTAAGGTATGAGGAAGACACTCCTTCTCAACCTCTTGTAGTATTTAGGAATGTTGTCTGTGATTGGTATTGAGGGTCATTTTTTTTGCCTGTTGTTTGTGATGTATGTGTACTATTTGATTATTTTTTTATGTGTTTTCATATATCTGAATGTATTGGAATGTATAATATGGAAGGAGTGATGTCGGATTGGTTTTTGGATGGCCACAGTTCTGAGACTAAAACTTTGAGATTCTTTGAGAGAAATTGTAATAACTTGAGTTTCTGACCATTAAGCAAAATGTCAAAATCCGTCGGGTTAGAGTACCAATATCCGTCGAATTTGATCTTCCGACCATTTAGTAGAATGTCAAAATCCGTCGAGTATGAATCCCTGACTATGCCCATCGAAATTAATCTTCAGGCCAAATCCGTCATGTACAGTTCCTAACCACTTAGGAGAGAAACTTCTCCAATGCCAAATCCGTCGAGTTAGAATGCCAAATCCGTCGAGTAGAGTTCATGACCACTTAGGGGAAACTTCTCCAAAATCAATATTCATCGAATTTGAATGTCAACTTCCGTTGAGTGGCATACCCGTCGAGTAGATTTTCTATCCGTTTTACAGAAACTTCCCCAAAATTAATTTTCGTCGAGTTTGAGTGTCAACATCCGTCGAGTGACATATCCATTGATTTTGATCTCCTGATCGTTTAGTGCCGTGTCAATATCAGTCGAATTAGAGTTTCTGACAATTAGTAGGGGGACTTCTCCAGATCCGTCGAATTAGAGTTTCTGACCATAGTGTTTTTCATCGGTTCGACACTTCGAAGATTTCTCCAACGTCGACACCTATCCGTCGAATTAGGACTTCTGCTGACCTTCTGGAAAATTCGACAGTTTTGACCTCCGTTCGACAGAACCTCCATTTGACAAGAATTGATTTTTAGCTAATCTTGCTATATAATGTTCTCCCATCTTTCATCATTTTGCCAAGTCACTTTTCGTCGAATGGCAGCCTTAATTTGTCACTAAATACATTGTCTCCGTCGAATTCACAAGTATAGTTTGTCACCCAACATTTAGTAATTAAATTGTGGCTTTGCTGGTGATTCCAGCCGTGTATCTTCCTAGACTCAAGGCTTTGAACAAACATAACCATATTAATCGTAAATAATTGGATGGCTAGGAACTAATTAGGGATTCATAAAGAAGGAAAAACAAGGAACGTGAGCATGCCTTACAACTAGTGAGAATTTTGAATAAAGGAAGAACATGAGTATGGGTGAGGTTGTGAGGAACATAATGAATTTAATGGTTGACTTCTATCATGACTAAGAATGGAATTTTCATAAGACATAGGATAATTTAATTAGGGTACGAACATGAGAGTGTGAGACTTTGAGGTCTTAGAATAACCTTCTAAGTGTATATGAATAAGCTATCTAAGAGAATTTAGTTAATTAAGAGAATTCAATTAATTATGAAAATTCCTTTAGAGACAAACTTTGGAAGAAAAGCTAAACCTAAATAAGAATTCATAATACACTTTAAAAATGTATTAATTTATTTAACAACAATATTATGTTACTGTGGGTCCATGTGAGTGACCATTGATTGTGTTAATTCTTACTTTGGCAAATTATGACACATGATGGAATAGTATATAATAATGATCATACATGATTATGCATAGAGTCTGTATGCATTGTGAACGTCCATGGGACTGTCGTAAGGCTTAGTTGCCTAGGAGTTAAACACACCTTAGTGCGGGTGCAAATAGACAAGTGTAGGCCATCGGTTGACCTTGGGGGCGTCAGGGTGCAGGTACCTCGCAATGGGCAGTTGGTAGCTCTCTGTTTGTGGGGCAGACCGATGCAAAGGCACTGACAATCCGGACCGAGACACTATCCTATATCGCGATCTAGTGCAGACTGTCTGTATAATGCCATGATGTGCACGTGGGAAAATTCAGAATTATAGCGCTTTGGCCTCAGCAGCCTAGTTACAGACATGTAGCCTGATCTTTCTCTCCGACCGTTTGTGTCTAGCTCTATGGAGTAGGATTTTGATTTTGTATGCATATGCATAGTGGGTCCATGAATTATTTGGTATTCATTGTTATTAAAAATGGAACTATTGCATTACTGATATATATATTACTGCCTGGAACTGTTTGGTTGATTATAACTGCTACTAAATGTTTATTATCATTATTGCTGTCAAAAATACTATGTGGGCGCTTTGCGCCATTTGGTTTCTTGTTGCTATAATTGGTAATGATGGTAGGATGTCTTACCTCTTTCTTGTACTTTCTTGTTCTATATAAAAATTTGGTTAAAGACTGTAAGAGGGAATGAGGTTGGATTCCTCTGGATTTTCTTAGTTTGACCCACTGTATCCGGTGATGTTGTCGCGAAGGGAGTTCTATTGGGTTCGTTCGAATTGTGTTCACTGGTGGTGCCAAGACTTGGCGAGTCGAATGGACCAGTAAGCATATGCGATATGTTGGGGATCTGACTTTTGACCATGAAGGGGACTGCGATTGAGGACTCTCTTCTGTATTTTGAACTATGCCGGTGAGCCCGGTGTTGCCTCACGCATTCGGGATCCGATGGAGTGCCCAACTCCTTTGTCGTGGATATGTTATGGGTAGTTTATGTTTTATTTTGCATTACCTATATAAAGTGTATTTTGAGTATATATATGTTTTAAGGTGATTATTAAGTCTAAAATCTTGTAAATTGAGTACATCTTATAATTCATATTTTAACTAGCTGTATATGTGACTACGCATTCGTGGCTCCTATTTTCCTCGTATGCGAACTGATTGAATTTTTGTAAAGTTTGTTACTTGACAATGTTAGCACGCCGAAATTTAGTGACCGTGACATAATGACGATTGTGCCTTGGTTATTAAATCGAGGGGTGTTATAATTTTCTTCCTTCTTCTCTTTCTTTTTTCTTTCTCTATTTTTCATTTCTATTTCTGCAACCAAAACACGTGAGAGATGAGAAAAAAGCGAGATGAAATCTCACTTTAAAGATAAGCACTAAGGGTAGTTTGGTCCTTTTGATGAAATTTTGTATCTGTTAAGAACACTTTGATTTTACTAAATCAAGTTTCCTAACCTCCAAAAGCATTAAAATAAATCCTAAGATTCATATTAATCCTTATTTCATCATTTTCTTAATTTATATTTGTGACTCGTTAATCCGGTATTTAAACACTCACTCAGTGTCCTCAAAAATACCGAACTGACTCTGTTTATCCTCAGAATTTAATTGCATCTTACTTAACTCATTTGTGACATGGAAATAAATTATCCAAATTTATTTCCCTTAACTTAACTTTTAAAACCATAATCTGAGTCATTTTAAGTCACTTTCCACTTTCTGTATTGTGACAAAGTGTCTAAACTAACTCAGTTTTTCACCAAATTTCACACCTATGTCGAGCAAGTATTAGGCTACCTCTATAACCCTATACAAGCCTAACATATGATAGATGGTGTAACATCCTAGTACCGATAACCTAGTATATCAAACATATACCTGGATATGCAATATTAGTTATGCTACTTCTAACTTAACATCATACTATTCTATTTTATTTAAACAAATAATAATGGAGAGCCTTACAGAAACTAAAAGTTATACATACATCTTTGCCTCAAAAGGGCTCATTGTATATATAAACATTTTGTACAAACTAAAAGCAGTATAAATAAATACAAGTTTTACTATTAAGCATAAAACTACTGCTCTAGTCTTAATACTTTTTCTTCTTTCCTTTAGAAGAGCTTCCACTTAGATTTACATGGCAAAACGCAGCGTGAAAAATCATAATTTTTAGTATAAAGCATTCCAATACCAGCAGTTTAAACATTCGTAATGAATAAATCAAACTATTACATAAGAATATTTGTCTCAACTCTATGCAATATTCAAAATGTAATCTATAACTTTAACTCAGACTAAAACAAGCAATGATATCAAATAACTTCCTATACAATCATTTGAAACCATCAAGCAAGACAACCGCCCATACAATTGTCATTAAAAGCAAAGGAAACAAATTCACAAAAGATTCATAAATCACAACCAATACCGCGGTGCCTGGTCTTAGGTGCTCTTGTGATGCCCCTCACGCCTTGGCGTGAGCTCCCCATGCCACAGCATAGCAAGCTTTTCTGCAGAATTCTGCAGAAAACTCACTATTCTACACTGTTCCATTAATTTCATCTTAGCTTCCAAACATCTAAACTTGGTTCCTAGGTCGTTTCTAGCTTCACTAACAACTTCTAAACATGTTGTAACAGTTTTACAACCTATTGATTCACTTAACTTAGATCAATCACTAAAACCCTTATACTTAGCTATTCAAAACTTAGGTTCCAACTCAAGAACCAACTAGTTCCATCTAGGAATAAAACCAACTGTCTTGTTCTCATTAAGTTGAAATAGCTAATTCTAATCCATGAAAACAATAATCTAACTAAGGAAATTGAGTTTCACTCTTTGAAAAGCCATCTTGTCCATCTAAAAACCTAAGTCCTAACATAGAAAAGATGAAGGAACAAAGATAGAAAACACCCTTACCTCTTGTATTGATGAAGATCTTGAATCCTTAAACTTGCTCTTGGATCTTCCCTTTTACTTTCCTTTTCTTCTCCTCTTTCTCTTCTTTCTTCCTTCGGTTCCCTTTTTTCTCTTTTTTCTCTTTTGTTTCTGCCTTAGCCATAGGAAATGAAGAAGATAAGTCCACTTTGGCTTCTTATAAGCTAACCACTAATGTGGTACTGAACTCTCGATCTGCTACGAACACTTAGATTCCTCCTAATCTAGTTTTTTAACTTCCAACAAGTTTGAAATATATCCTAAGATTCATCAAAAATCTTGTTTCACTAATATCTTATCTTTTCATATCTGCTGATAATCAATCCAACATTAAAACACACAACCAGTATCCCTAAAAATGTTAAACTAACTCCGATTATCCTCAAACTTTAACTACACCATACTGAACTCATTTTGTGACCTAGAAGCAAATTATTCATATATGTTTCCCTTAACTTAGTAATTTATGCCATTACCTGAGTCATTTTAAGCCATTTACCACATTCTGTGTTGCAGCAAAGTGCCTAGACTAACTCAGTTTGTCATAAAACTTAACTGACATGTTATCGAGGGTGTTACATTTCTCCCCTCCTCTTTAAAATTTTGTCCCCAAAATTTGGTTTACCTAATGTAAGAAGTCACATGCAACTCACATTTAAAACAAGTATAACCAAACCTTAAAGAAACAAAATCATACACTAACCTTTTTTTGAACCCGTAGGTTACACTGTCTCCTTGGTTTGCAAGATGTAGACTATCCCTTGAGCTGTGGGTCTACTATCCAGCTATGCTTCTTCCTTCTATGGACACTCTTTGGAAAAATGTCCTGGCTGCCCACACTCGTAGCATACTGATTGCCCTGCCAAGTAAAGTTTATCACCATGCCGCCTTCCACACTAAGGGCACTGAGCCCTCTTTGACTCCATTTATTTTGGCTTACCTTTATCACCCTTTGTGAACTTTTGATCACTATGTTTGCTCTTTTGAGAATATTGAGACTCTTGATCCACTGTAGGTCTTCTATCATGTTTCTCTATTATCTTGCACTTGTTAACCAAAGAAGAAAAATCTCTAATCTCTAAGGGCTCTATAGCCTTCCTGATATCATTCCTTAGACTAGACTCAAACTTTACACATCTCTGGTTTTCATTTGGGTCACGTCTGAAATAATAAGAAAACTTTGACAGCTCTTCAAACTAGGCCACATACTGGCCCACTAACAAGCTTCACTGTTCTAGCTTCATAAATTTCACCTCTTTCGCGTCATGCAAAGTTTGTGGAAAATAATTTTTTAAGAAAGTTGTCCTAAACACATCCAAGGTCATCTGAGCTCTAGCTACTGCCATTACTCTTGTGGTACTTTTCCATCAATGCTCTACCTCTCCCTTCAACATAAAAGAGTCAAAAGAGACTCTTTGCTCATTTGCACAAACCATTACCTCAAAAATATTCTCTATCTCATTCAACCACCCTTCTGCCTTCACTAGGTCATACTCACCATCGAAAGGAGGAGGGCTCATCTGTATGAATGCTACCAAGTCCTGAAAGTTCTTATTACTTCTAACTTGTACCTCTTGTATTGGCTGAGGTTGATTTGGCTGATTATTCCTTATTTGTTCAAACATCCTTGCAGTTGCTGCTACCTGCTCTCTCATGGCATTTGCAGTCACCACTGCTTAGTCTCTCATGGCATTTGCAGTTATGGTTATCTGATCCCTTATTGCATTGGCCATAGCCATAACTACTTCGGCCATATTGGGACCTTCTGGAGCTAAGTTCCCTGTTTCTCTAGTTTGTCTCTTTGGTGCCATAGTTTCCTGTACACACAAAAATAATATATATTGAGCTGTAGTCTCAATATCATATAACCACACAACGGTAGCTAATAACAAACCAATCAAAGACAACTCATGCAATCACATCAAACATATGAGACAAGAAATGCATAACACTTAGTGGAAAAACACTAAACTTGTCTAAGCCTAGTCAGTCCATACCCCGACTCAAAAGGATGAACTACTCTGATACCATAATATAATATCCTAATACCAATAACCTAGTATATCAAACATATACCTGGATACACAATATTAGTTATGCTACTTCTAACTTAACATTACACTATTCCATATCATTTAAACAAATAATAATGGAGAGCCTTGCGGAAACTAAAAGTTATGCATACATCTTTGCCTTAAAATGACTCATTGTATATATAAATTTTCTGTATAAACTAAAAGCAGTATAAATAAATACAAGCTTTACTATTAAGCATAAAATCTACGAATTCTAGTCTTTATACTTTTTCTTTTTTCCTTTGGAAGAGCTTCTACCTGAATTTACATGACAACACGTGGGGTGAGAAATCACATTTCTCAGTATAAGCATTCCAACACCAGTAGTTTAAACATTCACAATGAATAAACCAAACTATTACATAAGAATATTTGCCTCAACTCTATGCAATATTCAAAATGTAATCTATAACTTTAACTTAGACTTAAACAAACAATGATATTAAATAACTGCCTATACAATCAATTGAAACCATCAAGCAAGACAATCGCCTATACAGCTGTCACCGAAAGCAAATGCAATAAATTCATAAAAGATTCATAAATCACAAACAAAGACAAAAACCAAAAGAAGCAATGATTATGTTATGTATTATTATGCTCAAAGAAGAAGTGTATAAGGGTGTAGGTGCAATGTCATGAGACTTAACTATTCCTCTGGGTAGAAAGGGAATCTGTTATTTTAACATGTAACTTCCTATAAATTGCCAGCTAGGGAGGGAATATATAACCTCCTGTAACCTACCTTAACTGAGTGGATTATACCACTACCATAACTCTAGGAATAGTAAGTATGTGAGAGATGTAGTCCATGTGTGAAAATGCAGTGTTATGCCTAACTTTTACATAACCACCACATAACTATATACTAAGTCCATCTTTGCATTACTAACTCTACCTCAACTCTGTGAAAGCATTTCATGCACTACGAAACTTAACCAATGCCAACTAGACTTAGTATACTCTATATCCTTGCATTACTAGCTCTACCTCAACTCTGTGAGAGCTTTCATGCACTATGGCATTTTACTCTGGCCAACTAGGCACTATGGAACTCAACTCTTGCTAACTAGCTTGTATACTTGTATCTCACTTTCTCATCACTTCGCAAGTGATATCTAAGCAATAATTTGCCACTCTAGAAACTAAACTTTTATCTATGACAATCTATGCTTAATGGATGCATAATCATTCCTTACTTTTCCTTGTATACCTTATGGTCTTTCTATCTAAGAAATATCCCTATTAGTGTCTCAACACCCTTAAAAGGAATAAACAACGGATCCTATCAAGAAAGAAACTTAACTTATCAAAAATCACATTTTTGAGAGTTCTTGCTACTCATGCCTCGACGCAGCCCTACTCACGCTGCAGCACCTTACTCTCTGGTCACTCACGCCGCGGCATGGCGTTGGCACGCTGCGATGCCCTAGTCTCGGGCGTAGTAATGTTTTCTGCAGAAAACTCATTACTCTGCATTATTCCATTAATTTCATCTTAGCTTCCAAACATCTAAACTTGGTTCCTAGGTGGTTTCTAGCTTCACCAACACCTTCAAATCATGTTATAACACTTTTACAAACTATTGATTCACTTAAGTTGGATCAATCACTAAAACCCTCATATTTGGTTATTCAAAACATAGGTTCCAACTCAAGAACCAACTAGTTTTACCTATGCCTAAAAATGCCATACTAACTCCAATTATCCTCAAACTTTAACTACACTATGCTTAACTCATTTATGACTTAGAAGCAAATTATTCATATATGTCTCCCTTAACATAGCAATTTATGCTATTACCTGAGTCATTTTAAGCTATTTACCACATTTTATGTTACAGCAAAGTGCCTAAACTAACTCAATTTGTCACAAAACTTAACTGACATGTCAAACAAGTATTAAGCTATCTATGTAACCTTATATAAGTCTAACATGTTACTGAGGGTGTTATATATTTCACACCTGTGGTTATAAATGTAAACCAATTAGCATGCTAGTTATTATAGTAATTGACATCATTATTTTTCATAACTATGTTTGCTAGAGGATGTGGTCCTCACTGTTAATGATCATATATGATTTTGAATGAGGAGGTAACCAACCTTCTGTTGCCAAGTGGCCTCAAAACTCAAGAGGGATTTGAATTGAGTTTATAAAAACTTTTCGTAAATATTTCAAAAAACTCTTAATTGCTAATTTTTGTTGAAGCTATTAATTGATGAAAATGAATGAATTGATAAGATAGGAAGATATTGCACAACAATGAACCAATTCAAGAGAGAAATATTCAAGAAAGCAAATAAACCAATGTAGAAATGTAAAGAGAAGAGTTTAGAGAATCAAACACAATGGTTTATCCTAGTTCAGCCACCCCTTGTGACCTACGTCCAGTCCTCAAGCAATCACTCGATATTTTTCACTAAATTCCAAACTTGAATCAGGTGCTTGTAACCTTTACAAATTAGAGCACTCAACACCACCTTAGAATACCTCACCCTTTGTAGCTTGAGCCTCTTCAAACAAGGTATGCCTCACCCTTTACAATTTGGAGGGATACCTCACCCTCTTTTATGGAATATTCAAGGTTGATAGAATGAAACTCTCACAAGAGTAATTGATACAAATTGAAGCTCTAGAATGTTCTTCAAAGATATCTCTAGGATTTTTAGAAAAATAGAGCAAGAATGATTTTAAGGATTGATTCACATATTAAAGTGTTAGAAAGATGTTTCAAGTTTAAGGGTTTTTATTAATGATGCCCCAACATAACTATATAAGGTATTTTTCATCAAAGGAGCCATTGGGGGCTTTAATGCCCAGCATTTAATGCACCTAATATAGCTGTTGGGCAATGTCAAACCAGATGTAATCGATTACACAATGCTTGTAATTGATTACATGGTTTTTTGAACGTGTTCTTGGCTTTGTGGGCAGGATGTAATCGAATACTAGCCTTGTGTAATCGATTACATGGCCTTTTCCAGACTTGTAATCGATTACAGCCTCAGTGTAATTGATTACAAGGCTTCTACCATGCTTGTAGTCAATTACATGCTCAATGTAATTGATTACAAGGCCTATATTTAGCTTGTAATCGATTACTTTGTCCTTTGAACACATTTTTCAAGCCCAATTAAGTGTATTAGTCAATTCTTACTTATAGAAGCTTGGTTTTTGACAAGATTTACATTTGAATTATGAAATCCAAGAATGAAATCAACATAACCTTAAAAAGATGAACTTTGAATTATAAGTTGATTTAAAAGGATCTTGACAAAACTATTTGAAGATAATTGAGATACCTTGAAAGCATTTTTTTACATTGATATTCTAAGACCTATATTTATATACCTCTTAGTTTCCTTCTTTCGATCTTGGTCTTCTCTTTTGATCTTGATCTTGATCTTTGTTTTTGTTATCATCAAAAATTCATTTAATATGCTTCAAGACATAAGCATTCACATCTTTCCTATCATAGTGATCCTTCTTAAAGACCACATAGTTGATGAGTTCGCTACCTAAAGAAGCTTAAGGAATTGGGTTCCTGTGCTTATTGAAGACCACATGGTTGATGAGGTCACTACCCGGAGAGAAGACTTCTGAAATTGGGTTCTAGTGCTTGTTCAAGGCTTATGGAACCGAGTTCCTTTGCTTTGTTTAAGGCTTATAACATATCATAACAATTCCAAAGTGGCTTAGGAAGAGTTCCTTAACTACGTCTGAGGAATCTTAACATTATCCATATTCATTTTTAGGATATTGCATAGGCATGAACATAAGGCATAATTTGCCATTGAATGGCAATTGTATGGGCAGTTGGTTATCTATGAGATTGTGATGATGATTGCGCGTATTGTGTGGAAATGATTTTTCTATACAAACTTATAAAATCAGAATCTATTTCGGGATGAGAAAAGAAGTGTTTTTGGGCTTTCTCCACCTTTCTAGTGTGAATTGTGTTTTTAATTGATGTTTTTCCCCGAAATGGTTGGAATGATTATGATGGCATGCTTTATCGTGAATCTACAAAGAATATATGATTCTCACCCCATGTGTTATGTTTCCATAATGATTCCAAGGAAGAAGACTTATGGATAGAGAATTGCTGACAGGAGCTTGGAGAGCTTAGTTTAGCTTTTCTTTATAGTTTTTTTGAAACATGTGTATCTTGTGCCTTGAGAGGTCTAGTTGTAAACTTTGTACTTGTTTTGTATTTATGAGAAATATAGATGTTATGTATATATTCTTTTGCTAAAGGCTCATATTTTCTGTATATCATATTGTTATGTTATATTAGAAATGCTTTAGAAGTTACTAGCATGCTTGGATCTAATTATTGTGGTATAATACAGATTATAATGCTGTTATTAAATCTGGGATGTTACATTATGGTATCAGAGTAGTTCATCTTGTTGAGCAAGGGTATGGACTGACTATGCTTAGGCATGTTTAGAAGTTCCTTTGTGTGTTGTGCATTTCTTAGTCTCTTATTTGAGATGTTTGAATAGAATTGCATGACTTGCCTGAGGTTGGATTGTTATTAGCTACTGTTTACATGATATTGATACTGATAAACTCAATATATATTGTTCTATGTGGAAAGGAAACTATGGCACCACTAAGGAGAACCCGTGAAACTAGGAACTCAGCTAGTGAAGGTCCAAATATGGTTGAGGTCGTGATGGTAATGGCTAATGCAATACGAGAATAGACGACTGCAATTGTCAATGCGATGAGGGAGTAAGCAGTTGCAATTGCTAGGATGTTTAAGCAAATAGGGAATAATCAACCGACACAACCAGCGAAAGCTCAGCCAGCACAAGTGGCATAGGTGGAAAGGAACCATGATTTTCATGATCTTTTAGAGTTCAAGAAGGCTAGTCCTCCATCCATCCGAGGAGAGTATGATTCGGTGATGGCCGAGGAGTGTATAACAGAGTTAGAGAAGATTTTTATAGTGATGAGATGCACAAATGACTAGAAGATGTCTTTTGCTGCATACATGTTAAAAGGTGATGCTGAATATTAGTGGAATGGTGCAAGAAGAATAATGGAAGTGGCAGGAACTCAAATTACATAGGACGTATTGAAGATTACCTTTTTGTAGAAATACTTTTTGAAAAATATATAAGAGGATAGGGAGATGGGGTTCTTACCACTGGAGCAAAGGATTATGACTATTGGATAGTACGTGGCGAAATTCAAGGAGTTGTCTAAGTTCTCATCTTACCTTAGGTACGATCCAAATGATAGTTGGAAGTGTATGAAGTTTGAGATCGTCTTGAGAGATAGTATGAAGAGGATAGTGAAGCCTTTTGAGATCCGAGACTACCCCACCTTAGTTAACAAGTGTAGAGTGGTAGAACGCCATATTTTTAGGCCACAGCAAGAGCATCGATCACAAGATTACTACAAAAGGAAAAGTACTGATAATAGGTCTAAGAGGAGTGGTCCACAGCCTAAAGATCAGAAAGACAAGGGAAGGCAGATTCATACTGATGATTGTGGACAAAGATGTGCCAAGTGTGGTCAACATCATGGAGATAAAGCTTGTACAACAGATCTAAAAACATGTTTTACTTGTGGCAAGTCAGGTGACTTTGCAAGGAGTTATCCTCAAAGGAAGGAGGCAAATTCAGATGTTAGATCGGGGAAAGTCTACTGGTTACAAGGCAAGGAGACAACACAGTCTCCTGGTTCAAGAAAATGTGAGTGTGATGGTGAAATTGTTTCATTGGTATTTGGTTGCACCTATATTTACATGTAAGTTGTATAAAACTTCTTACATTAGGTAAACTTTAACACCCTAGATAAACATGTTAGACTTGTAAATAGTTACAGAGGTAGCCTAATACTTGCTTAACATGTCTATTAAATTTTGTGGCTTTCTGAGCATGTTTAGTCACTTTGCTATAACATTGTGTGAGAAATAGTTGTTATTAGCCCTGGAATTGGCTTAAACTATTTAATTAGTAAAAATAAATGTGGAGAGTTTGTTTCTAGGTCACAAATGAGTAAACTATACTACAATTAAATTTTGAGGTTAATCTAAGTTAGTTTGGTATTTTAAGCATATTGAATGTGTGTTTTAATGCTGGATTGACTAGTCATAAATATGGAAAAATATGATAATGGTGAAACAAGATTTTCTATGGATCTTAGGTTTTAATTTAAATCTGTTGGAAGCTAGGAAACTGGATTTGGTGAAATCTAAGTGTTCTTAGCAGATCGAGAGTTTTGATACCTTTTTAGTGGTTGGCTATAAAAAGCCAATTCTGACTTCTTATCTCCTTTCTCTCACGGAAATAGAAACAAAAGGAAGAAAAGAGAAAAGAAAAAAGGAAATCATAGGGGAGAAGGAGAAAAGGTGAAAAGCTAGAGGAGTAAGAAACAAAGCTTGAAGAAGGATCCGAAAAAAAGTTCAAAGCTTCAAGATCTCTATCATTACTACACAAGAGGTAGGGTTTTTCTATCCATCTTTTCTCTTTTGTTCATTTTGAATGAAACTAGGGTTCTTAGATGGAAAAGTTGGCTTGATGAGCCAAAAACTATGTTCTTAACATGGCTCTTGATCCCAAGAGTTGAGTTAAAGTGTTTTCAACTCATTGGAAACCAAAGTAACTTGTTTTGCTTAGTGGATGTTCATAGGCCTATTTGATGAGCTTTTAAGTTTTTGGATATCTCCTTGACTTGATTTTGTTTAAATCTATGATTGATGAGTTGAGTTAGTGGTTAATGATTCCAACATGTTAGAAAGCATGTTAGGGGTTAAAAATCATCTAGGATTTAGCTATGATTGGTTAAATCTTATTTTGTTCCTTAATGGAACAGTAACAATTTCTATAGAATTCTACAGATTCGGTTCTAGGCGACCAGCGCCTAGGCGCCATAAGTGGAGTGCCTAAGCGCTCACAGCCCAGAGAATTTTCACGTGCTGTTGAGCAGACGACGCCTAAGTGCCCTTGGTGAGCGCCTAAGCGCACGTTGAGAGCCCTGTGCATGAGCACCTAAGTGCCCATCGCTAGGAAGAACAGGGGAGACTCTCTGCCTCCTAAGCGCCCAAGGACTAGTGCTTGAGCGCCCAGTCCAAGATTTCACAAGATCTTTATCTTGTTGAAATGTAGTTTCCTAAGTGTTGGGGTCATTCATATATGCCTTTTTAAGTGTGTTGAGGCACTAATGGGGGTAATTTTTTGGGGAAATTACTACCTTGTATATGTGAGGAGTTGGTCAACCTATAGGCACTTAGTATGAGGGGATTTGCCTTAGGATGAGGTTAGAGAACCTTTTGGTATCCAAAGTGGGGGAAATGCCTTAAGATAGAATTGAGAGACCCTAGACAACCATAGTGAGATGGAATGTCAACGGGTAGTGTGTGGGAAAACCTAGGCTTCCACAGTGTGGTGGAATGTCATAAAGATAGCCTTGAGCATCCAAGTGTGATGGAATGCAATAAGGTAGTGTTTAGAACCTTGTTCAACATAAGGTTGACTTTGGAATCACTTGTGAAGTGATGGTGTGAGGTTTTAGATACAAAAGAATTAGTGTTGAGACACAATTAGTGGTATTTCTTGGAGAGAATAACCAACTAGCTTATGTGGATGAATTTGAGAAACCTTAGACATCCATTGAGATGTAAAATACCATAGGTAAATACCTAACACCTTAAGCAACATGAGGTTGCATTATGAATCACTTGTGAAGTGATGAATTGTGGTACTAGGTATTGTAATCTAAGTTTACTTAGCTAGCTGTATTTGTTATCACGCATAGGTTACTCTTTTGTGTAGAAAGTAAAGTTAGAGATGCATGGATGACATTTACTTCCTTGTGAGACAAGATTGAGATATAAGAAGTACTAGAAGCGTGACTTTGCTCCTTATGTGATAAGTGAGCTTGGTTGGAGGGTTTACTAGTTTTCCTTTATCACTTAGTTAGTAAGGACCTTGTGACTTGTGTGTTGTGTTTTCTAAAATATCATTGCATGTTTTATTTTCAAACTTGTTATATATTATTTCGTATGTATTGTAACCTTAGATAGTGTGCACAACCATGTGGCCATAAAATAAGGTGTTGGATCTAGATTCTTGTAGTGGGTAACGCTATTTTGGTCAAGGTTACTAGTATGGGGGTGGTAGTAGTACTCTTACATTGGTGAGGGGAAGGTATTCACCTATTACCAAGTAGGATGTAGGCTTTTAGGCCTATCCTACTTTGTATATACAATGGAACAGAGGTTCCTAGGAAATAAGTGAGTAACATGTGTTTTCCAAAACTAAAATCTACATTTGCATTGCATAACCATATTATTAGGATCTTGTGTGAGCATAACCATACATTATATCATAAAGTATTTCATTTATTGGCAGTTGTATGGGCGGTTACCTTGCTTGTTGCATACTCAATGATGTCTTACGATTGTATGGGCGGTCGTTTGATATCATTGATCATTATAAGTTTGTGAGTTAAGATTATAGCTTGCCTTGTGAATGTTATATAGAGTTTATGTATATTCTAATGGTGTTGAGTGGTGTCTCATTTCTCTGTTGCTGACATAATCTTATGTTTTTAGTGTGGTTTATTCATTGTGAATGTTTAAACTCTGGTCTTGGAATGCTTATACTGAGAAATTATGATTTCTCACCTCGTTTTGTTTTTCCATGTAAATCCAAGTCATGCAAAGGGGAGTAAAAGAAGCACAAGAACTAGCATAGTTTAATTTGTTTCTTTTGTATATGTGTTGTATTTATTTTATGCTACTTGAGGTTGTATAAAGTTATGAATTATAGTATGCCTTCGTAAGGCTAATGATGTATATATATAGCTTTTGTTGTTCACGCTCTCCATAATTATTTATGTGAATGAATGTTATGGGTTAGTTTGTTGTTTTAGGTTAGAAGTAGCATTACTATTCCTGGCTATTCTTATATATGTCGGATATATCAGGATTCTTGGAATAGGGAGGTTAAATAAACCAAATTTTGGGGACAAAATTTTAAAAAGGAGGGAAGAAATGTAACACCCTTGGGAACATGTTAGACTTGTATATGATTACAAAGGTAGTCTAATACTTGCTTAACATGTCAGTGTAATTTTGTGGCTTTCTGAGTGCATTTAGTTACTTTGCTATAATACTATGTGTGGAAAATAGTTGTTATTAGCCCCAGAATTGGCTTAAACTCTTAGTTAATGGAAATAAATGTGGAGAATTTGTTTCTAGGTCACAAAGGTGTGAAAGATGATGTAGTTAAAATTTGAGGTTAATTGGAGTTAGTTTGGTATTTTTAAGCATATTGAGTGTGTTTTAATACTGGATTGACTTGTAGCAAATATGAAAAAATATGAAAATGGTGAAACAAGATTTTTGATGAATCTTAGGACTTATTTTAAACTTTTTAGAAGTTAGAAAACTTGATTTGGTGAAATCTAAGTATTCTTAGCAGATCGAGAGGAGCAATAAAGGTAGAGGAGGAGAAAGGAATAAGTGTTCTCACCACTCTTATGGCTGCCACAGGAAAGCAAAAAGGAAATGAGAAGAAAAGAGCTAGAGGAGGAGGAGCAATAACCAAAGACAAGGAAGAAAATAGAGGTGGAGAGGAGCTCCTTAGTTCTTTCATTTCTGGACAATAAAGGTAGGCAGATTTTTCTATTCATCTTTCTCTTTTGTTTCTTCTTGTGTGATGTTAGGTTACATGAGTTGAAGGAAATGGGTTTGATGGGTAAAACCGTGTTCTTGGCTTGATTCTTAATTTCAAGAGTTAAGTTTGAGTGTTTTCAACTTGTTAGAGGTATGGTTGTTTGTTTTAGCTTAGTAGATTTCTATAAGCCTCCTTGATGATCAAGTTAGTAAATGAGTTTTTCTTGTTAGAAGTGAGCATAAATCCATACTTTGATAAGTTGAAATCAGTTTTTGAGAGTATAATATGTTAATAGGATGTTGTTGATGTTGGAAAATATTTGGAAATGGTTCTTGGGGGTTAACATCTAGTTTAGAAGTTAATGGAACAATGGATGAAGTTTCAGGTGCTAGGCGCCTAAGCACCCAAAGCAAGGAGGTTCTTGGGTGCTTAAGCGTCCAATGACAGAAGAAATAGGCGAGTGTTTCTATTGTTAATGTTACCAAGTGGCTTCTAGTACTCAAGAGGGGGGTGAATTGAGTATCAAAAACTTTTCACAAAAGCGTAAATAAATTAAATATGCTGAAATAAAATATTAAAAGGCGTAAATAAAAGGATGAGAAGAAGAGCACGAATAATAGCCAATAAATAAATTTCAAAAAATAATAAATTAAATGCTCTTAAATAAAAGAATAAGGGTGAGAAGAAGAGGCACGATATTTATCCTGATTCGACCACTAACCACTTGTGGCCTACGTCCAGTCCTCGAAAAACTATCCAAGATTTTTCACTATCAACACAAGCTTAAACGGGTGCTTGCAACCTTTACAAACTAGAGCACTTTTCACACACAGGGAAACTCTACCCTTGTGCTAAAGCCTCAAACTTCAGGGATTCCTCACCCTTACAAACTCAGAGCGATACCTCACCCCCTTTACAATAGAGCAGAAAATATAGATGAATAGAAACTCTCCTTAAGAGTGAATAATACAAATTGAAGTGCTAAGGGAGCTCTCGCATAATATCACAAAGTTTTGATTGAAAAAGAGCGTAGAAAATAAATTCATAAGTTATTGTAAGTAGAAAATAGTTCAGAGTATTAGGCAATTTTTAGAATTAACTCAAGGCCTCTATTTATAGAGAAATTCAATCAAAATAGCCGTTGGGTGTAATAAATGCTCTTTATGATCACGTATACGAGCTTCTGATTCTATTTCAAAAACAGGGGTTATTTGAATAACCTCAGTGTTATTCAAATAACGCGTTCTCGTGAAAACACTTATAAAAAAGGTTATTCAAATAACATATGTGTTATTCGAATAATACAGATAAAAATTGTGTTTAATGAAAAACAGGTCTATTCGAATAACCATGTGTTATTCAAATAGCTTTGTTATAAAAGCTTTACTAGAAAAAAGTGTTATTCGAATAGCCAACATGCTATTCGAATAATGCTTTCAAAAACAAAGGTGCGCATGAGAAGTTTAAAACCTTTATTCGAATAACTCAGTGTTATTCGAATAAAACTGTTATAATCAGAGAAAATTTGGCCTACTTTATTCGAATAAAATAAAAGGAACTATATTTGAATAACCAAGTTTAAAAAAGGTTTTAAACATTCCAAAACTTCCAGATTTACTAGTTAAATCATTTAAAAAGATTTTTCTCTTTTCTTGCAAAAATAGTGAGATATTAAGAGAGCTCCGTTCATAAAGATTCTAAGTCCTAATAGCTATTCTTGAAAAACTTGGACTTGATCTTCATTTTGTCTTTATGTTTGTCATCATCAAAAGTAATCTTCATATATTCAAACACAATTAAGTGCCTAAGTGTTGAGAAAATAGGCTCCTAAGTGGCCAAACACAGAAACTTCTGGGGTTTTTATTTGGTGAATATGAACTACTTAATTTGTGTTGTTCCTTCTTTTATACTTCTTAATTTGTGATGAGACTCTAATAGGGGTATTTAATGAAGCATTTATGTGGTGAATGTAAAACAATTGGTATGTTATTTATTGTGATATTTAGCATCATTGTTATTCATACTTGAGATGATGCATGTAAATCAATTGGTATGCTATCTATAGTAGTGATTGACATCATTGTATTTCACACCTGTGGTTATGAATGTAAACCAATTGTCATGCTAATTATTGTAGTAATTGACATCATTATTTTTCAAAACTATGTTTGATAGAGGATGAGGTCCTCACTGTTGATGATTATATATGATTATGAATGAGGAGGTAACCAACCTTCCCTATCATAGTGATTCTTGTTGAAGACCGCGTAGTTGATGAGTTCACTACCTGAAGAAGCTTAAAAACTTGGGTTTCTACGCTTGTTGAAGACCGCGTAGTTAATAAAGTCACTACCCGGAGAGAAGACTTGTGGAACTGGGTTCCAGTGCTTGTTCAAGGCTTATGGAACCGGGTTCCTTTTGTTTGTTCAAGGTACATAACATATCATAACAATTCTAGAGTGGCTTAAGAAGAGCTCCGTAAATACGTCTGAGGAATCATAACATTATCCACATTCATTTTTAGGATATTCCATAGGCATGAACATAAGACATAATTTGGCATAGCATGACAATTGTATGGGGAGTTGTTTATCTATGAGATTGTGATGATGATTGCGAATATTGTGTGGAAATGAGTTTTCTATACAAACTTACAAAATGAGAATCTATTTTGGGATGAGAAAGGAAGTCTTTCAGGGCTTTTGCCACCTTTCTAGTGCGACTTGTGTTTCTAATTAATGTTTTTCCCTGAAATGGCTAGAATGATTGTGATGACATGTTTTATTGTGAATTTACTAAGAATATGTGATTCTCACCCCGTGTGTTATGTTTCCATAATGATTCCAGGGAAAAAGACTTATGGATAGGGAATTGTTGACAGGAGCGTGGAAAGGTTTGTTTAGCTTTTCTTTGTAGTTTCTTTTTGAAACATGTGTATTTTGTGCCTTGAGAGGCCTAGCTGTAAACTTTGTACTTATTTTGTATTTATGAGAAAAAATTGTTATATATATATTCTTTCACTCGTGGTTTATATTTTCTGTATATTGTATTGTTATGTTATATTAGAAATTCTTTAGTAGTAAGTATTATGCTTAAATCTAATTACTATGGTATAATACAGATTATACTATAGTTGTTAAATCTGGGATGTTACACACTACACGTGTAACGTCCCAAATACTATTACTAATATCTTACCGAGTTTACGTATCAGTAATTAGTGAATATCACAATTTTACAAATAAACAATTTATGTAATTATCAAAATATGAGCCATTCGCAAAGCATAATATACATACATAGGGAAGAGAAAAGTTATACAAAATTTGCGACATAGAGATCAGTATACATATATTGTCACATGGCACCAAAAACCAAATTAAAAGTACTATAAAGATCTAAACTGTTATCTTCTAGCAAAAACTCCATCCTGCTCCGCAGCTTGATCCCTATCTAGAATTATCATGGAAAGGCATAGAAAATAGGAGGTGAAAATTAAGAAATTCTCAGTAGTTTAACTCAAAAACTGTGTCATCATAAGAATTCCAGCCATTTTGAGGAAAAAATTATTATATAAACCATTTCTATAATTAGAAAGGTGGCAAAATGCCAAAACAAGTCCTTTTTCTTCCCGAAATAGACATCCCATTTTTCATTATTACGAAAAACATTTAATTATTCAAGTCATAAACCATTTTATGATTAAAGTCTCATGACAATTCATAAGTCATAATTCAATTCATGAAAACTCATGGTGGAAATAAATGATATTATCCAATATCAATACATATAAAAAATTCTCATTTCACAAGACCACATGATTCAATCAATACTAGCATTTAAAATCATTTACTTGGTAGTAGTATGCTTTTAGGTTAGTGCACTTCAATCTCTTTGTGACTCACTTCATCACACAGAACTACCCTAGGTAACTGGACCCATGTTTCATTCAATCTAGGAGAGTGGATGCTTACTAACCCTCAATCAATCCACATGAATAGACCATGACTTTATGTTCCTTGGGATGCTAGGATATGCCGTCCTAGCTGTCTCGGGTTTAGGATCACCCCAAGTGGGAGGGGAACATCCATTCTCAACCACTAATGACTAGGGAAGCTCAAGTAACGGGGAAAAACACATCTTAACCCTAATTACTCTGGTATAAAGAGATTTTTTATTCTCTTTTACCATTAACCAAGCATTACCCAAGTGCAAGGTAATCCAAAACCACACTCAGCCCAGTTCCACAAAGGGATACCCATGAGAAAAACCAAGTTTTCATTTCTACAATGCCCTTTGATCAACATTTCAACAATTATGTAACACATGCATTTACAAGGTTTCTCTTCATAAGCATTTCATCTCATCAAGGTAAGTCATCCTTTTCATACATTTCACATGCTTTTCTTTGATTTAAACACTTGCATATAACATTGGAAATTAATTCATCAATTTAAAAACATCACAAAACATTTCTATTTCTAGCAGCAGAGCACGAGGTTTGACCTTTGTACAGTAAAACAAGCATAACTTGAGCTATAGAGGGTGAAACGAGGTGATTTCAGTGGCATTGGAAAGCTAAGAGAAAGAAATACAACTTTTATGAAAACCATAAAAGCTGATTCTTATTACAGAGTGAGACACGACCCGTGTTATAAGACATGGGGTGGGTCGTGTTCTTCTCTGCCCGTGAAATACCAAGGAAACAGGCTATCAGACCAAGACACGGGGGGTGTCTGAGGATACGGCCCGTGTCTGCATCTCAGCTACAGCCATCTGGGGCACAATTCACTTAGTCCAAAAATAGCTCCAAGAATCACCAACAAACCAGCAAATAAAAAGCTCAAAAACATCAAAATAACATTATTCAAGTGCTCATATATCATCCAATGCATCAAAACAAAAGTGGGTTTCATACTTATTTTCAAAAACTCAAAGAGTTTCAAGAACACCTTTAAAGCTTAAACCTTTAGCATGTATTCAAAGCATAAAATAATATATTTTACTCAAGAATCCACAAATCTCGACAAAGTTCATCAAAACTCCATTTTTCAAGAATGTAAAAGATGAACAAAGTAGGTAAAGCTTTAGAAATCCCCCTACCCTAAGAGAGGAAAAGTTACTTAATGATAAAGAACCTCTGTATTTGGTGATTTCAACAAATTTACCAACTTCATCCTTGTCTAAGTCGTATGAGGTGCTCATTGGAGTGTTCATATGCTTTGAGTTTTCCATTCTGAATCTCTTTAGGAGTTCTTTGCAGTATTTGGACTGGCTAATGAATGTTTCACTCCTTGTTTGTTTAATTTGAAGTCCAAAGAAGAAGTTAAGTTCTCCCATCATGGACATCTCGAATTCGCTTTGCATGATATTTGAAAAATCCTTACATAGAGACTCGTTAGTAGCACCAAAGATAATATCTTCTACATACACTTGTACAAGGAGAATGTCATGCTGATTATTTTTAATGAAAAGAGTTGTGTCAACTTTGCCTCTTAAAAAATCATGTTCTAAAAGGAACTTACTCAACTTTTCATACCAAGCTCTAGGAGCTTGCTTTAAACCATATAAGGCCTTTTTAAGTTTGAAAACTTGGTTGGGTAGTTCATGATTTTCAAAACCTGGAGGTTGTTCAACGTATACCTCCTCTTGAATAAATCCATTTAGAAAAGCACTTTTAACATCCATTTGATATAATTTGAAATCCATGATGCAAACATATGCAAGTAACATTCTAATAGCTTCTAATCTAGCTACAGGTGCATAGGTTTCTTCATAGTCTATTCATTCTTCTTGATTATATCCTTTTGCAACTAATCTAACTTTATTTCTTGTTATCAAGCCATTTTCATCAAGTTTGTTTCTAAAAACCCATTTAGTGCCAATTAAGATGATTATTAGGCCTAAGAACTAATTCCCAAACTTGGTTTCTTTCAAATTGATTTAATTCCTCTTGCATAGCTAAGATCTAATGTTCATCATCAAAAGCTTCAATTAAGTCTTTAGGTTTAATTTGAGAAACGAAAGCCATATGATTGCATGCATTTCTAATTGAGTTTCGAGTACTTACACCTTTGGATACATCACCTATTACTTGATCAAGCAGGTGGTATCTTGAGGTTTGCCATTCTTTAGGGAGGTCCATTGCTTGTGAGTTCTCTCGAGTTGGGGGTTCCTCTTGACTTTCTTCTTGCTTTCTTTCTTCTATTTATTTTGTTATCCAAATGTGATTCCACCAAGATCTCGATTTTGCCGACTCCAAGAAAATTTCCTTTGTCATTATCTCCATAAGTTATGTGTGTAACATCCTGAAAATTATCTCATTCATCATAAATAGTCATTTTATAATATTTGAAAATTTTAGGAATTTTTCAGGAATTTTTCAGAAATGTCAAATATTTTAATATATTTCTCATTTTACGTGTACACTGAGCAGAGTTAGTGTAAACGCTCTGAAAAATATTTTTTTCATCACAAATAGTCATTTTATAATATTTGTGATTTTTGAGAAATTTTTTGTATTTTTTCAAAAATATTGAATATTTTAATATATTTCTCGTTTTACGTACACACTGAGCAGAGTCAGTGTAAACACTCCAGAAATCGTTTGTTTCATCATGAATAGTCATTTTCTAATATTTGTGATTTTTGAAAATTTTTGTGGATTTTTTCTGTAAACGTCAAATATTTTAATATATTCATCGTTTTACGCACGCGCTGAACAGAGCCGAGATAACGAAATGTTTTCCTTGAGACTGAAAAACCTTGAATTGTGGATGTGCCGACGGGAGATCTTACTAAACCTAAGATCGAGCACAGTTTATGAGGTTTGTGTTCTTCGAAGTTTTATCTGATAAATAAAATCGCAGTATCATAAAATTATCCGATGAATAATAAAATATTATTTTCATCGACTGTAACCTTTATTCACCGAGAAAATAATTCTAACAGTATAATTAATCATCTGCTCAAGAGTATTTAATTTAGGAGACAAGCTTACTTTGCACTTTATTGAGAAATGTGCAAAGCTTCTCAAGGAAGCTTCAAGGAAATTTCCTCCAAGCTTCCCAAGGAAGCTAACCAATTTTTCTCTCTCCTCCCTCACATTCCACTCACGGCTGCTGCACACTTTAGAGGGGGAAAATTTGTGCTTTCATGCAATTAGTTATACTACTTTAATTTCAAAAACCAAAAAGTGTTCATTCATTTTCCTATGCACTTTCTCTCTCTACCTTCATCTTTTTCAAGCTTTTTCTCCTCCTTCACTCTACCCCCTCCATAACCACAAAAATTTCAGCCCCTCGTCCACCATTTCTCTTCATCTTTTCTCCGCCTAAACACCATTTCTATACTCCTCTCAACCTCCTCTACATCTTCTATTTGAAAGGTTTCCTTCAAAAACCAAATTTTCCTCCATTGTCATCCAAGACAAAACTTCAAGCTTTAAGGTAAAGCTTCCATCCTTCTTTCTTTTTCTCTTCATTTTCGTGATCTATGGTCACTATGGTGACCATGGATGCCTTTTTCAAGCTTTGATTGTGATTCTTGTGAAAGTTTGATGCCCTAGGGTTTTGGTGTTGGTGGAACCCAAAAATTCCAGGGAGCTTCAAGGGAGTTCTATTGTTTGTTTTCTCCTCTTGGTAAGAGGGAGATAATCCTCTTCAACCTCTCTTGGAAGTAAGGAACATTATGTTGTGATTGATTGTGAGAAAATCCTATTGAGGATTATTCTTTGTTTGTATGATTTATATGATTACATGTTGTTGTTAAATTGTTTAAGTTATTTGATTGATTGATTATGTATATGTATGTGTTTGGAAGGATTGGAATCTTAATTTGGAAGCAAAAATGACTTGGTCCTCTTCCATGAGGCTCACGGTTTTGGGGCCCTAAATTAGGGTTCTTGGTGAAAATTTATAACAAGTGGAAGACATAGCTAATCAAGTTGACAACATGTAATTAATGGAATGAAAAATTGGAATCCTAAGAATTAGTGAGGCTCACGGCCTCTAGGGTTCAAAATGGCCTAATCATGTAACTTTATACAGCTATGACATTTAATTAATCAAGTAGATAAATAAGAGAATTATGTAATGGAAGGAAATAAATTTAGTAACTTAAAGGAATTCTTTGGACCCTAAAGATAAATAAGGGTGTTTGAGACTTGGTAAGACAAAGAAATAAATTCCTCATGTGAATAAGATTAAGTTTAAAGTAAGAACCCAATAACGAAAGGAACTTCATAAGAAAAATTAAATTGAAGTGATACTTAATTAAATGATAATTAGGAAGCAATTAGGGCTTTATAAAATGGAAAGAACCAAGAATGAAGATTTATCCAAAGACTTAGAATAAATTTTAATTAAAGTAAGACCATGAGTACAAGTAAGAATGACAAATGATCCAATTTAAATCATGCTAAGGGAATTAGGTTTAAGATTTAATGATGGACTTATATAATTGAAATAATAATAAGTAAATAAATAACGTGATAACATTTCTAAAAAAAGAGAAACTTATTAAGAAGGGTATAGAAAGTTAAGCGTAATTTCATAATGCGCCTAAAAGTATAATGTATTAATTGAGGATTAATCGAATAAGAGAAACAAGAATTAAGAGTGTAAGTGAGAATTCATAATAAACCTTGGAAGTGTATTATTTCATTTGAATACTGATAATATGATCTTGCGGGTCCATGTGAGGGACCAACGATGTGTTGATGCTTACTTTGGCCAATTATGGCACATTGCGAAAAATAATGTAATAATAAACATTACCTAATATATGTATGGAGTCATCATGCATCGTGAAAGTCCGATGGACTTTTTGTCAAGGCCATGTTGCCTAGGAATGAATCACACCTTAGTGCGGGTGCGAATAGACTAATGTGGGTCTTGCTGTTGACCTTGAGGGCATCGGGGCACGGGCGTCTCACAGCGGGCAGTCGGTAGCCCTGCTGGACCATGGGACAAATCGATGCAAACACACCGACGATCCTGACCGGGCATTGTCCTATATCGCGATCTTGTGAGAATGTCGCTGTAAAGAGCCTATGCGCAACATTATTGATTGACCGTTTATGGTAAGCACATGGTCCAAGGCGGATGAGATACTGGCATGTCTCCCTGATCATTCACTCTGATGTTCGTGTCTAGCTCCATGGAGTAGGATTTTGATTATCATGTACATGTGCATAGTGAACACATATATATTACTTGGAATTTAATTTATGTGATAATTGGATTTGCTATCTTATTGATGTTATAATTGCCTGGAACTGCTAAGGTGTTCAATATCTGCCCCTTGATACTGTTTATATTTCTTGTAATACTACGTGGGCGTCCTATGCCGTTTCTGTTTCTTACTGCCATAATTGGTAATGAAGTAAGATGTCTCACCTCTTTCCTGTACTTTTCTTGTTCTATGTAAATTCTTGGTTAAAGACTGTAAGTGGGAACGAGGTTGGATTCTTTTGAACTTTCTTGGTTTGACCCACTGTATCCGGTGATGTCGTCACGAAGGGGTTCTATTGGGTTTGTTCGAATTGTGTTCACTGGTGGTGCTAACGCGTGGCGAGTCAACTGGGCTGGAGAGGGGTACGATATGTTGGGGATCTGATAATGACTGTCAAGCGAACCCGTGATGGAGATCCTATCCTAACGCTTACTACATCTATGCATTTGGAGTTTGCTCTGCCCATCCGGAAGCTATGGGGCAATCCGATTCGCACTCCCCGTGACGATGAGGATTTCGATGGCATCAGCTGCTAGGGCACCTGCTCGTGGGACCGCACTCGGTCCTGTCTTTATATCTTCAGATGGCCCGGGGGAGGATCCCGAGGTGGATCCGATGGAGTACCTAACTCCTTAGACAGGGATGTCTTATAGGTAGTTTATGTTTTCTTCTACATTAATTCTGTTATGGTGTATTTTTAATATATTTACATTTTGAAGTAAATCTTGATGTATTTCATTGTGAGTGATAAGAGGAATGCGCTATGTTTTATATGCTTTAACTTAATTAATTTAGTCCTACATACTGTATTTTATATATATTCTCTTAAATCATATTTGTTAGCGACGAATTATGTATTATTGCATTCGTGGCTCATATTTCCTTTATATATATATATGAAAAAATATATATTCAAATTTGGAAAAGTATTATGTAGAAGTTGTAGCACGCCAAAAATTTAGTGACCGCGGGATAATGACGATTGTGCTGTGGCTATTAAATCGAGGGGTGTTACATTAGGTGGTATCAGAGCTCAGTTCATCCTGTTGAGCAGGGGTATGGACTGACTATGCTTAGACATGTTAGAAGTTCTTAGTGTGTTGTGCACTTCCTTGTCTCTTGATAGAGATGGTTAGGAAAGGAAGGCATAACTTGCCATAGGTTGAATTTTCGTAGCTACTATTGCATAGTTACATGATATTGAGTATTGGCCCACTCAATGTGTAATGTTCTGTGTGGACGGAAAACTATGACTTCACCAAGGCGTATTAAGTGAATAGAAGTTCTTTTAGTAAGAAGCTCAGCTGGTATGACTGAACTTGTTTAGGATTTGTTTACATTTTCACCCTTGTTGTGTTGTATAACTCCTTGTGTTTAGTTTCCGAAAGGAGACAATATTGTCTGAAATGGTTACTTCTTGTTTCCATTGTGTTTGACTGTCTGTTTTCGAAGGAAGACAATGGCTCACCGAAGACGTATGCGTAGGAATGTGGAACACAACAACAAAGGAGTGGATGCGACTATGGAAGCAATGCAAGGAATGGCTGGCGTAATAATACAACCAAATCAGAGGACCGTACAGCAACAGGAGTTAGAAGTCGAAGTTCAGAATTTGTTGGGAGAAAGTTAGTTTTTGGGTAACTCTGAACTACCTAAGTTCCAAAGGAGGAATAACAGAATGATCAATCAGTTCAAGTGGAAATTGTACTCGCGACCACTAGGGAATCAACGACGACAGCAACCAACCGGGGGTAATGCTAGTGGTTGCAGACCTAGTCATCCTATGACACTTTTACAGACATGTAAGAAGTATGGAAAAGATCGCTCAACGAGGGAATGTAAGATCAAGAGGGTAATCTGCTTCAAGTGTGGAAAGGACCACTTAACAAAGGACTGTACGATGGAAGGAATAATTTGTTTCAAGTGCGGAAAGCCAGGATATGTGGTGAGAAATTGTACATTGCATAGGACAAAGCCTTCCATTAGAGATGTATGCACCTCAAAATCTCATGAGCAAGGGAGAGTTAATTCCTCCACCCAGACTGAAGACCGAAATGAAGAAGGGGACTATGCTACAATGGATAACCCTGTGATTCTATTGTATAATTCTAGGGATAACCCATTTCCTGGTGACATATGATTGTATGAGTCTATTAGGATCATCTGTGTCTTTGTCATCTTTTGCCTAAGTTATTTTTGCTTTGGCTACTAAGAACCTATTTTTGATAGCCAAGTCGTTTAAATTATCCTACGACCTGTTAAAGGCTGAATCCTTTGTTGATTTCAATTGTTTACTTCTCTCGCAAATTGGGTCTCAAAAAAAAAAGGTGAATGGTTATCTTCTAACCATATCCTGTAAAACTATTCCCAATGAGATTTCAAGAGCTCGTTTTTAGAATCTGGAATTATCTGTGAATTCTTTTCCTTTTGATTTGGGTACTGTCCCTCTCATTTCTAAGTCTACCATTAATACACAAAGTTTGTTTAAACTATCTTATTATTGTTAGAAACTGAAACCTTTCGGCCAATGTAATTATTAGCCTTTTCCTATATAGACTTGACCTTAGAAAATGGATTGGTTATTTTCTGACCATACCTCACCATTTTGTTCCGATAAAACCTTAGTGTTTCTTAAAGCGGAGGTTCCTGGATTTGAACCCATGAAACTCATTCCTAAATCTTATCGCATCATGTCACGTTCTACGCCGGATGAGCCTGATAGTATACCAAGTGACTTTATTATCTTTTCCTTCTAACCCTTATAATGCTTCTAATGTACTTCGATTGAGAAAATATGTTCCCGAACTCAACTCAAACCATAGTGCCGAATGCAACGCGATTACATGAGAATTGACCTGTGAGACATTTCTTGCTAAAGTCAAGGTTATTTAGTTTGATAGATCAACTGAAGGAAGCCGTTGTTTTCTCCAAGATCAGCTTATGTTCTGGACTATCATCAAGTTCGTTTGAAGGTAGAATGATGTTTCCAAGATGGCTTTTCAGACATGTTATGGGCATTGCGAGTGTTTGGTAGCGTTGTACCGTGCAACGAACACGTCGGTAACATTCATCAATCTCGTGAGTAGGATCTTCTTCCTTGTTAAAAATGAATTTGTCATTGTCTTTGTCGGCAACATTTTGATCTATTCTTAATGTGCGGAGGAGCGTACCGAACCTTTCGTGGTGATTCTTCAAATCATGAAGAAGGAGAAGAAGATATGCGTGAAGTTGTTCAAGTGCAAATTCTGGTTAGAGACAATTCAACTTTTGGGTCACATGACCTCAAAGGAAAGAGTTGCTGTGGATCCATCGAGAGTCGAAACAGTTCTTTGATGAGAAAGACATATGACCGTAATAAAGATTCGTAGCCAGATGGAATTAGTTGGTCAATACGGGAGACTCGTTGCAGAAATTTTTTCCAATATGGCAGGACTTCCCCTTTAACTCATACGAGAGAGTCAAATTTTGTGTGGACCGATGCATATAGAGGAATTTTTCAAGGGTTGAAGAAACACTCAACTACTTTACCAGTAATAATTCTGCTTGATCTCAACGAACCTTTTGAGGTACCTATTGATGCCTTGTGTTAGATTTTGGAACGTGAGCTTGTGCAGATAGGAGGTGTAGTAGCGTGTGCTTCAAGACAACTGAAGGAATATGAAGGGAGTTACTCTACACAAAAACTCAAAGTTAGCTGTTGGGATTGTGCTGAAGATCTGGAAACATTCTACAAGGAATCATATTCACGTGTATTCTAAGATAGATCAAATTTCGAGGACAAAATTTCTTTTTGAAGGAGAGAGTTGTAACATTCCGAAAATTATCTCATTCATCATAAATAGTCGTTTTATAATATTTGAGATTTTTAGGAATTTTTTAGGATTTTTCCAGAAATGTCGAATATTTTAATATATTTTTCATTTTACATGCACACTGAGCAGAGTCAGTGTAAACACTCTGAAAATTATTTGTTTCATCACAAATAGTCATTTTATAATATTTGTGATTTTTGAGAAATTTTCTGTATTTTTTCAAAAATATTGAATATTTTAATATATTCCTCGTTTTACGTACACACTGAGCAGAGTCAGTGTAAACACTTCAGAAATCGTTTGTTTCATCATGAATAGTCATTTTCTAATATTTGTGATTTTTGAAAATTTTTGTGGATTTTTTCTGTAAACGTCAAATATTTTAATATATTTCTCATTTTACGTGCGTGCTGAGCAGAGCCGAGATAACGAAATGTTTTTCCTGAGACTGAAAAACCTTGAACTGTGGATGTGTCGACGGGAGATCTTACTAAACCTAAGGTCGAGCACAGTTTACGAAGTTTGTGTTCTTCGAAGTTTTATCTGATAAATAAAATCGCAGTATCATAAAATTATCCGATGAATAATAAAATATTATTTTCATCAACTGTAATCTTTATTCACTGAGAAAATAATTCTAACAGTATAATTAATCATCTGCTCAAGAGTATTTAATTTAGGAGACAAGCTTACTTTGCACTTTATTGAGAAATGTGCAAAGCTTCTCAAGGAAGCTTCAAGGAAATTTCCTCCAAGCTTCCCAAGGAAGCTAACCAAATTTTCTCTCTCCTCCCTCACATTCCACTCATGGCTGCTGCACACTTTAGAGGGGGAAAATTTGTGCTTTCATGCAATTAGTTATACTACTTTAATTTCAAAAACCAAAAAGTGTTCATTCATTTTCCTATGCACTTTCTCTCTCTACCTTCATCTTTTTCAAGCTTTTTCTCCTCCTTCTCTACCCCCTCCATAACCATGAAAATTTCAGCCCCTCCTCCACCATTTCTCTTCATCTTTTCTCCTCCTAAACACCATTCTATACTCCTTTCAACCTCCTCTACAACTTCTATTTGAAAGATTTCCTTCAAAAACCAACTTTTCCACCATTGTCATCCAAGACAAAGCTTCAAGCTTTAAGGTAAAGCTTCCATCCTTCTTTCTTTTTCTCTTCATTTTCGTGATCCCTGGTTACTATGGTGACCATGGATGCCTTTTTCAAGCTTTGATTGTGATTCTTGTGAAAGTATGATGCCCTAGGGTTTTGTTGTTGGTGGAATCCGAAAATTCAAGGGAGTTCTATTGTTTGTTTTCTCCTCTAGGTAAGAGGGAGATAATCCTCTTCAACCTCTCTTGGTAGTAAGGAACATTGTGTTGTGATTGATTGTGAGAAAATCTTATTGAGGATTATTCTTTGTTTGTATGATTTATATGATTACATGTTGTTGTTAAATTGTTTAAGTTATTTGATTGATTGATTATGCATATGTATGTGTTTGGATGGATTGGAATCTTGATTTGGAAGCAAAAATGACTTGGTCCTCTTCCATGAGGCTCACGATTTTGGGGCCCTAAATTAGGGTTCTTGGTGAAAATTTATAACAAGTGGAAGACATAGCTAATCAAGTTGACAACATGTAATTAATGGAATGAAAAATTGGAATCCTAAGAATTAGTGAGGCTCACGGCCTCTTGGGTTCAAAATGGCCTAATCATGTAACTTTATACAACTATGACATTTAATTAATCAAGTAAATAAATAAGAGAATTATGTAATGGAAGGAAATAAATTTAGTAACTTAAAGGAATTCTTTGGACCCTAAAGATAAATAAGGGTGTTTGAGACTTGGTAAGACATAGAAATAAATTCCTCATGTGAATAAGATTAAGTTTAAAGTAAGAACCCAATAACGAAAGGAACTTCATAAGAAAAATTAAATTGAAGTGATACTTAATTAAATGATTAATTAGGAAGCAATTAGGGCTTTATAAAATGGAAAGAACCAAGAATGAAGATTTATCCAAAGACTTAGAATAAATTTTAATTAAAGAAAGACCATGAGTGCAAGTAAGAATGACAAATGATCCAATTTAAATCATGCTAAGGGAATTAGGTTTAAGATTTAATGATGGACTTATGTAATTAAAATAATAATAAGTAAATAAATAATGTGATAGCATTTCTCAAAAAAGAGAAACTTATTAAGAAGGGTATAGAAAGTTAAGCGTAATTTCATAATGGACCTAAAAGTATAATGTATTAATTGAGGATTAATCGAATAAGAGAAACAAGAATTAAGAGTGTAAGTGAGAATTCATAATAAACCTTGGAAGTGTATTATTTCATTTGAATACTGATAATATGATCTTGTCGGTCCATGTGAGGGACCAATGATGTGTTGATGCTTACTTTGGCCAATTGTGGCACATTGCGAAAAAGTATGTAATAATAAACATTACTTGATATATGCATAGAGTCATCATGTATTGTGAAAGTCCAGTGGACTATTTGTCAAGGCCATGTTGCATAGGAGTTGAATCACACCTTAGTGCGGGTACGAATAGACTAGTGTGGGTCCTGATGTTGACCTTGAGGGTGTCGGGGCGCGGACGTCTCACAGCGGGTAGTCGGTAGCCCCGCTGGACCGTGGGACAAACCGATGCAAACGCTCCTATGATCTTGACCAGGCACTGTCCTATATCGCGAACTTGTGAGAATGCCGCTGTATAGAGCCTATGTGTAACATTATTGATCGACCATTTATGGTAAGCACTTGGTCCGAGGCAGACGAGATACTGGCATGTCTTCCTGATCATTCACTCCGATGTTCGTGTCTAACTCCATGGAGTAGGATTTTGATTATCATGTACATGTGCATAGTGAACACATATATATTACTTGGCATTTAATTTATGCGATAATTGGATTTGCTATCTTATCAATGTTATAATTGCCTGGAACTGCTAAGTTGTTCAATATCTGCCTCTTGATACTGTTTATATTTCTTGTAATGCTACGTGGGCGTCCTACGCCGTTTCTGTTTCTTACTGCCATAATTGGTAATGAAGTAGGATGTCTCACCTCTTTCATGTACTTTTCTTGTTCTATGTAAACTCTTGGTTAAAGACCGTAAGTGGGAACGAGGTTGGATTCTTTTGGACTTTCTTTGTTTGACCCACTGCATCCGGTAATGTCGTCGCGAAAGGACACTATTGAGTTCGTTCGAATTGTGTTCACTGGTGGTGCTGACGCGTGGCGAGTCGACTAGGCTGGAGAGCGGGTACGATATGTTGGGGATCTGATACTGACTGTCAGGAGGACCTGTGATGGAGATCCTATCCTGACGCTTACTATATCTGTGCATTTGGAGTTTGCTCTGCCCATCCGGGAGCTATGGGGCGATCCGATTCGCACTCCCTGTGATGATGAGGATTTCCATGGCATCAGCTGCTAGGGCACCTGCCCGTGGGACCGCACTCGGTCTTGTCCTTATATCTTCAGATGGCCCAGAAGAGGATCCCGAGGTGGATCTGATGGACTACCCAACTCCTTAGACAGGGATATCTTATGGGTAGTTTATGTTTTCTTCTGCATTAATTCTGTTATGGTGTATTTTTAATATATTTACATTTTGAAGTAGATCTTGATGTATTTTATTGTGAGTGATATGAGGAATGCACCATGTTCTATATGCTTTAACTTAATTAATTTAGTCCTACGTATTATATTTTATATATATTCTTTGAAATCATATTTTTTAACGACGAATTATGTATTATTGCATTCGTGGCTCATATTTCCTTTATATATATATATGAAAAAAAAAATTCTAATTTGGAAAAGTATTATGAAGAAGTTGTAGCACGCTAAAAATTTAGTGACTGCGGGATAATGACGATTGTGCCGTGACTATTAAATCGAGGGGTGTTACAACGTGCCCATGAGATTTGGGGACAAGGAAGAGAGCTTGGAATTATTTTTAGTCTTGTACTTACAGTGGCCACTTTCAAGATGCTAAAGTCAGCTCTTGACTTTCAAGCATACCTTCAACAAACTTCAATTTTTGACTTTTGGTACTCAAATTTTCTTGAGTACTTGAGTGTTAGTTTTAGGAATAGTACCCTTAGGGACCCAAACTATTTTTGTTCTAATTTTTGTATTAATGTTTTTCCTTGTATTGCATGTTGATGCACTATATCCTTTCTTTCCACTATAAAAACATTTAATAAAAGGATTACTTGAAGTACTTGAATGCACAAAGAAATATTTATACATTTTTTGTTGATTTTTTGGGTTATAGCCTATTCCAACTTTTTGAAAAACAACTCTTTGTTTTCCTAGTAAAATATTTAAATTATCCCTTCCAAAGGTGAATTTAAAAAGAGTATTCTTTAAATCTTCAATTTTTTTTTCAAGCAAATGACATGAAGAGCAATATGAAGATGTAGAAGCATGTGAAGAATGATTTGTCCATGCATCAATAATTTCCCAAGTTTTATTCTCAATTTTCAATTCTTCTATTTCTTTATTTAGAACAAGAATTTGATTTTCTAGAGAAGAAATTATTTTCTTAGAAGAAGAAATTAGTTTGCTGAGCTTAAGAGATTCCTCATGCAATTCCTCAAATGCATCTTGTAATTCATCATAAGAAGGTAATAAATTAATATTAGAAATTACCTCATTTTCACTTTCTTCATCTTCTTCTCCTTTGGCCATAAGATATAGATGGGCTTCCTCGCTATCTGAACTATTATTTGAATCCATGTCATTGTCGTCCTATGTTGTGTAAGCTCTTCTCCCTTTTCTTTCTTTGAAGGGTTTCTCTTCAAACTTTTCCATTTTCTTTTAGTAAATTGGGCACTTCATTTTCATGTAACCCAGTTTGCCATATTCGTAGCAAATTAGAGTTGACGAAGCTCCTACCCCTTTGAGATGGATTTTCTTTGGAGGAAATGGAGGCCTTCTTTGTGTTCCCTTCTTCCTGAGAAATTTTCCAAATTTTTTAACTAGCAGA
The DNA here is from genome assembly GCA_029884595.1 of Ormosia semicastrata. Taxonomy (NCBI): domain Eukaryota; kingdom Viridiplantae; phylum Streptophyta; class Magnoliopsida; order Fabales; family Fabaceae; genus Ormosia; species Ormosia semicastrata. The sequence goes on along the minus strand of JAQQTO010000060.1, from coordinate 36,092,219 downwards.
CTAAGGTTTTCTTAATTTATCTTAACATTTTCTGAGCCTTCTCCATCCTCTTCATCATCATCAATTATTGAGGAAATGGCTTTGAGTGCTATCCCCTTTTTCCTTTTATTATTCTCTTCATTTTGATTCAATCTACTCAGCTCTATTCCTGCTCATGAAGCTTTCCAAAGAGAGTAGCTAGTATCATTGTCGACAAATCCCTCGATTCTGATATGGCTGTTACCTTGGGTTGCCAAATCCTGCTAAGACATCTCAACACTTTGTTAATCAAATCTTCGTTAGAGAAATTTTTTCCTAATGATGCAAGATGATTAACTATGTGGGTGAACCACTTTTACATTTCCTGAATGCTTTCTCCTTGTTTCATTCTGAATAATTCATATTCATGAGTTACAGAATTAATTCTCGACCTATTTACTTCACTAGTACCCTCATGGGTAACTTGTAAAGTGTCCCACATTTCTTTAGCAGTTTTGCAATTTGAAATTCTGAAAAACTCAGCATATCTCAAAGCAGTGGTAATAATGGTTTTGGCTTTTAAATTATATTGAACTGTTATTTTATCTTCATTAGACCATTTACTCCTTGGTGTTTCGGTCCTTACACCATCAACCTCATGCGTAGGTATAAATACATCTTTTTCGACAGCATCCAACACATATAGATCAATAGCTTCAAAGAAGATATTCATTTTTTCCCTCCAATATGCATAACCATCCATATTGAAAAAGGGTGGTCGATTTATGGAAGATCCTTCTGAAAAACTATTTGAAGAAGCCATGTTCTCTTGAAGCTGCTAAACTCTTTATACAAGAGTCTACCTCTGGTACCACTTGTTACCAACTGGCTTCTAGTACTCAAGAGGGAGGGTGAATTGAGTATCAAAAACTTTTCGCAAAAGCGTAAACAAATTAAATATGCTGAAATAAAATATTAAAAGGCTTAAATAAAAGGATGAGAAGAAGGGCACAAATAATAGCCAATAAATAAATTTCAGAAAATAATAAATTAAATGTTAATAAATAAAAGAATAAGGGTAAGAAGAACAGGCATGATATTTATCCTGATTCGACCACCAACCACTTATGGCCTACGTCTAGTCCTCGAAAAACTATCTGAGATTTTTCACTATCAACACAAGCTTAAACGGGTGCTTGTAACCTTTACAAACTAGAGCACTTTTCACACATAGGGAAACTCTACCCTTGTGCTAAAGCCTTAAACTTCAGGGATACCTCACCCCTACAAACTTAGAGGGATACCTTACCCCCTTTACAAAAGAATAGAAAATATACATGAATAGAAACTCTCTTTAAGAGTGAATAATACAAATTGAAGTGCTAAAGGAGCTCTCGTAGAATATCACAAAGTCTTGATCGAAAAAGAGCATAGAAAATAAATTCATGAGTTAGTGCAAGTAGAAAATAGTTCAGAGTGTTAGGCAATTTTTAGAAATAACCCAAGGCCTCTATTTATAGAGAAATTCAATCAAAATAGTCGTAGGGTGTAATAAATGCTCTTTATGATCACGTATACGAGCTTCTTATTCTATTTTAGAAACAGGGGTTATTCGAATAACCTCAGTGTTATTCGAATAACACGTTCTCGTGAAAACACTTATAAAAAAGGTTATTCGAATAACATATGTGTTATTCAAATAACACAGATAAAAATTGTGTTTAATGAAAAACAGGTCTATTCGAATAACCATGTGTTATTCGAATAGCTTTGTTACAAAAGCTTTACTGGAAAACAGTGTTATTCGAATAGCCAATATCTTATTCGAATAATGCTTTCAAAAAAAGAGGCACGCATGAGAAGTTTAAAACCTTTATTCGAATAACTCAGTGTTATTCGAATAAAACTATTATAATCAGAAAAAATTTGGCCTGCTTTATTCGAATAAAAGGAACTATATTTGAATAACCAAGTTTAAAAAAGGTTTTAAAAATTCCAAAACTCCCAGATTTACTAGTTAAATCATTTAAAAAAAATTTTCTTTTTTTTTGCAAAAACAGTGAGATATTAGGAGAGCTCCGTACATAAAGATTCTAAGTCCTAATAGTTATTCTTGAAAAACTTGGACTTGATCTTCATTTTGTTTTTATGTTTGTTATCATCAAAAGTAATCTTCATATATTCAATCATAATTAAGTGCCTAAGCGCTGAGAAAATAGGCTCCTAAGCACCCAAACACAAAAACTTCTGGGGTTTTTATTTGGTGAATATGAACTGTTTAATTTGTGTTGTTTCTTCTTTTATGCTTCTTAATTAGTGATGAGACTCTAATAGGGGTATTTAATGAAGCATTTATGTGGTGAATGTAAGTCAATTGGTATGTTAATTATTATGATATTTAGCATCATTGTTGTTCATACTTAAGATGATGGATGTAAGTCAATTGGTACACTATCTATAGTAGTGATTGACATCATTGTATTTCACCCCTGTGGTTATGAATGTAAACTAATTGTTATGCTAATTATTGTAGTAATTGACATCATTATTTTTCATAACTATGTTTGATAGAGGATGAGGTCCTCACTGTTGATGATTATATATGATTATGAATAAGGAGGTAACCAACCTTCCCTATCATAGTGATTCTTGTTGAAGACCATGTAGTTGATGAGTTCACTAACCGAAGAAGCTTAAAGACTTGGGTTTCTACGCTTGTTGAAGACCGCGTAGTTGATAAAGTCACTACCCGGAGAGAAGACTTGTGGAACTGGGTTCCAGTGTTTGTTCAAGGCTTATGGAACCGGGTTCCTTTGGTTTGTTCAAGGCACATAACATATCATAACAATTCCAGAGTGGCTTAAGAAGAGTTCCCTAAATACGTCTGAGGAATCATAACATTGTCCACATTCATTTTTAGGATATTGCATAGGCATGAACATATGACATAATTTGGTATAGCATGACAATTGTATGGGGAGTTGTTTGTCTATGAGATTGTGATGATGATTATGAGTATTGTGTGGAAATGAGTTTTCTATACAAACTTATGAAATGAGAATCTATTTTGGGATGAGAAAGGAAGTCTTTCAAGGCTTTTGCCACCTTTCTAGTGCGACTTGTGTTTCTAATTGATGTTTTCCCCCGAAATGGCTAGAATGATTGTGATGACATGTTTTATTATGAATCTACTAAGAATATGTGATTCTCACCCCGTGTGTTATGTTTCCATAATGATTCTAAGGAAAAAGACTTATGGATAGAGAATTGTTGATAGGAGCGTGGAGAGCTTTGTTTAGCTTTTCTTTGTAGTTTCTTTTTGAAACATGTGTATTTTGTGCCTTGAGAGGCCTAGCTGTAAACTTTGTACTTATTTTGTATTTATGAGTAAAAAATTGTTATGTATATATTCTTTCGCTCGTGGTTTATATTTTCTGTATATGGTATTGTTATGTTATATTAGAAATGCTTTAGTAGTAAGTAGCATGCTTAGATCTAATTACTATGGTATAATACAGATTATACTATCGTTGTTAAATCTAGAATGTTACACACTACACGTGTAACGTCCCAAATACTATTACTAATACCATACCCAATTTACATATCAGTAATTAGCAGTTGGTACATTACTTACGAATATCACAATTTTACAAATAAACAGTTTATGTAATTATCAAAATATGAGCCATTCGCGAAGCGTAATATACATACATAGGGAAGAGAAAAGTTATACAAAATTTACGACATAGAGATCAGTATACATATATTGTCACATGGCACCAAAAACCAAATTAAAAGTACTATAAAGATCTAGACTGTTGTCTTCCAGCAAAAACTCCATCCTGCTCTGCGGCTTCATCCTTATCTGAAATTATCATGGAAAGGCATAGAAAATAAGGGATGAGAATTAAGAAATTCTTTGTAGTTTAACTCATAAACTGTGTCATCATAACAATTCCAATCATTTTGGGGAAAAAACTTATTATATAAACCATTTCTATAATTAGAAAGGTGGCAAAATGTCAAAACAAGTCCTTTCTCTTCCTGAAATAGACATCTTATTTTTCATTATTACGAAAAGCATTTAATCGTTCAAGTCATAAACCATTTTATGATTAAAGTCTCATGACAATTCATAAGTTATAATTCAATTCATGAAAACTCATGGTGGAAATAAATGATATTATCCAATATCAATACATATAAAAAATTCTCATTTCACAAGACCACATGATTCCATCAATGCTAGCATTTAAAATCATTTACTTGGTAGTAGTATGCTTTTAGGTTAGTGCACTTCAATCTCTTTGTGACTCACTTCATCACAAAGAACTACTTTGGGTAACTGGACCTATGTCTTATTCAATCTAGGAGAGGAGATGCTTACTAACACTCAATCAATCCCAGATGAATAGACCACGACTTCATGTCACTTGGGATGCAAGTATATGCCGCCTTAGCTGTCCCGGGTTTAGGATCACCCCAAGTGGGAGGGGAACATCCATTCTCAACAACAAATGACTAGGGAAGCTCAAGTAACGGGGAAGAACACATCTTAACCCCAATTACTCTGGTATAAAGAGATTCTTTATTCTCTTTTACTGTTAACCAAGCATTACCCAAGTGCAAGGTAATCCAAAACCACACTCAGCCTAGTTCCACAAAGGGAAACCCATGAGAAAAACCAAGTTTTCATTTCTACAATGCCCTTTAATCAACATTTCAACAATTATGCATCACATGCATTTACAAGGTTTCTCTTGATAGGCATTTCATCTCATCAAGGTAAGTCATCATTTTTATACATTTCATATGCTTTTCTTTGCTTTAAACACTTGTATATAGCATTGGAAATTAATTCATCAATTTAAAAACATCACAAAACATTTCTATTTCTGGCAGCAGAGCACGAGGTTTGACCTGTGTGTAGTAAATCAAGCATAACTTGAGCTATAGAGGTTGAAACGAGGTTATTTTTGTAGCATTGGAAAGCTAAGAGAAAGAGATACAACTTTCATGAAGACCACAAAAGCTAATTCTCATTACAGAGTGAGACACGAGTCGTGTTATAAGACATGAGGTGGGCTGTGTTCTTCTCTGCCCGTGAAATGCCAAGGAAATAGGCTATCAAACCTTGACACGGGGGGGGTCTGAGGACATAGCCTGTGTCTACGTCTCAGCTGCAGCCATCCGAGGCACAATTCACTTAGCCTAAAAGTACCTCCAAGAATCACTAACAAACCAACAAATAAAAGCTCAAAAACAGCAAAATAACATCATTCAAGTGCTCATATATCATCCAATGCATCAAAACAAAAGTGGGTTTCATACTCATTTTCAAAAACTCAAAGAGTTTCAAGGACACCATTAAAGCTTGAACTTTTAGCATGTATTCAAAGCATAAAAGCATATATTTTACTCAAGAATCCACAAATCTCAACAAAGTTCAACAAAACTCCATTTTTCAAGAATGTATAAGATGAACAAAGTGGGTAAAGCTTTAGAAATCCCCCTACCTCAAGATGAAATCACCTTCCTCTTGCCTTTCGTAGCCTTCCCTTCTTGATTCTTGCTTGAATCCTTGATTTCCCTCTTGCTAGCACCTTCTTGAAGTCACAAAAATGTGAGGGAGAGTAAGAGAAATAAGAGAGAGAGCGTGAAAGAGGAGAGGACTTGTATGAAGAGAGAAAAAAAAGAGAAAAGATGATAAGGTGTTTGTGGTTTGGAAAAATTGGATGAATAGTAAAAGTTACTTTCAACTAATAACATTTTATCTACTATGAACACTTTAAAACCCCCTTAATGAATTCTCTCACCTTCACATGCGTTATTGAGAATTCTAAATTTTCTCTTACTATTCAACTCTATTTTTTCATAAATATTTTGTACACCTATCTCAGTGTCACTAAAAATACCAGATTGATCCAATTCAACTTCTAAAATTTTTTGTAGCTTGTTTCACCCCAAAAGGACAAGGAAATAAAGTTGTCATATTTATTTCCATTTTCTTGCTATTTTAGTGATTTTATGAGCTTTTATGAATAATTTTTCACTTTCAATGCTATAGATTTATGCTCAAATAAATTCAAATAATTACCAAAATTTACTAGGAAATTTGTAATAGTCTCATTGAGCTACTATAATCTTAATTATGACTTATGCTTAACAGAATGTTACAACACGTGTCTTGGTAATTCTATATCCATTAGAGTACTTTGAAGTATATTGTGATGCTTCAAAGAATGGGTTAGGGTATGTTCTCATGAAAAATAGGAGAATAGTTTCCTTTGCATCCAAGTAGTTAAGGCCACATGAAGGGAATTAATTACCCTACCCTTGACTTGGAATTGGCATTTATGGTGTTTGCTTTGAAAGTCTGGAGACACTATCTTTATGGAGTCAAGTTTGAGGTTTCTAGTGATCATAAATGTTTAAAATACTTGTTTGATCAAAAGGAATTGAACAAGAGACAAAGGAGATGGATGGAATTTTTGAAGGAGTATGACTTCAAATTGAGATACCACCCGAGTAAGACTAATGTAGTGGTTGATGCACTCAGTACAAAATTTCTACATGTGTCCCAAATGATGATTCAAGGGAGGGAGCTTTTAGAGAATTTTAGAAACTTGAGTCTTATATCGACTGTGTCACCATATAGTCTCTGTATGAGCAAATTACATATAACTTGTGAATTAAGGACTCAAATTTTAGAAGCTGAAGAAGATGATGAGACTTTAAAGAAAATAAATGAGTAAATACTCTTAGGAAAGCAAATGATGGGATAATTAAGTTTAAGGATAGACTTTTCACTCCTAGGGAATCTGAAGTTAAAGAAAAGATCCTACAAGAAACTCACAATAGTAGGTATACCATCCATCCCAGAGCCACAAAGATGTATTAAGATCTTAGAAAGTTGTGATAGTGGATTAAGTTGAAAATGGAGATAGCAAAATATGTGTCTAAGTGTTTGATATGTCTGAAAGTTAAGATGGAGCATAAAAAACCTTTAGGACCATTACAATCCTTAGAGATTCCTGAGTGGAAATAGGAGTGTATTACAATAGATTTTGTAATGGGGCTACCTAGAACTCATCCAAGGTATCAAATATACTTGCAAGAAATTGTTAGGTAGCATGAAATCCCCATAAGCATAGTATCTTATAGGGATCATAGATTCACATCTAGATTTTGGGGAACCTTACAACAGGCTTTTGGGACAAAGTTAAGCTTCAACATAGCTTACCACCCATAGATAGATGGAAAAATAGAGAGAACTATCCAAACCCTAGAGGATATGCTTAGGGCTTACATACTTGATCAAAAGGGTAGTTGGGATAGATTTCTCCCTTTAGTGGAATTTGCCTACAACAGTGGCTACCACACCAACATAGGTATGGCACCATATGAGGCATTGTATGGTAGGACATATAGATTGCCTCTATGTTGGTATGAGGTAAGAGAGAGAATCATTTTAGGTCCTGAATTAGTGTAGCAAATCACAGAATAGATAAAAATGATAAAAAGTAGATTGGTTACTACTCAAAATAGGTAGAAAAGCTATGCGGATAAGAGGAGGAGACCTTTAGAGTTTGAGGAAGGAGAACATGATTTTCTCAGAGTCACTCCTACTACAGGAGTTAGTAGATCTTTGAGAACCAAAAAGTTAAACCCTTGGTTTATTGGTCCTTACTAAATCCTAAAAGGAGTTAGACCCGTAGCCTACCAAATAGCCCTTCCAGCTAACCTATCCAACCTTCATAGTGTATTTCATGCTTCCTAACTTAGAAAATATAACCCAGATCCTTCACACATTATTGAAATTGAATCAGTACAATTAAAAGATGACTTAACTTATGTGATTAAACCTGTGAGGATCGTGGAGAAAGGAGTCAAAGAGGTAAGAAGAAAACAGATTCCTTTGGTGAAGGTTATATGGAATAGGGTTAGCATAGAGGAGGCTACTTGGGAGTTGGAGTCTCACATGAAACAAGACTATCCTGAACTATTTACATGAGGTAAGCAATTTTGAGGACAAAATTTTTAAAAAAGAGGGGAAAATGTAACATTATCCCTAACCTATAGTTTTAATTTAGTTATATTAGTGTAGTAATGTGAGATAGAATGGCATAAGTGAACATAGAAAACTAATATAACTTAAGAGGTATTAAAGTTTTCAAAGTATACCAAGGTCAAAAGATATTACCTAATTCTTTTTCTCCCACTGTCTTTGACTTTGAGACTTTGAGCATGTATATCTCTTTCATTTTCTCTCATTTCACATAGCTATAATAGTAGAAAAGAGAGGAAAGGTGAGAGATAAGAACAAAAATAGAAAACAAAAAAGAAGGAGAATACAGATCGAAGAAAGAAAGAAAAGAAAGAAGAACGTAAGAAAATAGAAAGCAAGAAAGGATCATTCATAGCCTACCATCACTTTAAGGAGTTGATGTAAGGGGTTATTGTGTTTGATTTCTATGTTGTATCATTATTTGTTCATAAGAAATGACAAAGAATGGACAGAATTGAGTTTTTCATGATACACGAAGAAAAATCATGATTGAGTGTAATAAGAGTTATGATTTATAAGATTTGAGCATATATTTGCATAGTCATGTATATATATGAAATGAATAGGAAAGTTGTTATTTTGATGTTTCAAAATTTCTTTTTGCAATGTTCTATTCAAATAGGCCAAGGGGCAATTCGAATAGAATGTCTTTATGCAGTATTCATTTCGATTAAGTCCAAAGAGGCAATTCAAATAGAATATTACGGATTGTTCTAGATTTTTTATGTGGTAGCTATTCGAGTTTGCATGATTTCAAAGATAAACTGAGTACCCTAAGTAAGCAATTCGAATGGCATGACTTTCGAGGCTAATCAAAATAGACTAGCAGACCTATTCAATCAGAATAATTTAGAAAGACAAATTACTAGAGCTAATCAGGTAGACTAAGTGTGTTATTCAATTCAGTGTAATTTCGATGTTAATTAAAGTATTATGTTAGCTATTTGAACAGCAACTCAAAATGATATACTTTTGATGTTGATTGAATAAACTAAGAGTTCTATTCAAATAGGTCATTCTAGAATGATAAGTTAGGCTAACTGAGTAGACTAAGAGAGCTATTCGATTGGCAAGATTTCAAGGTTAATCGAATATACCATAAGAGTTATTCAACTAGCAAGTTTTCGATTATGTTTGAAAAAGGCATAGTGAATAGACAGCTATTTCACTGGAGTAATTTCGGGAATAATTGTAACACCCTAATACCATTACCTTAGTATATCTAACATACACCTGGATAAATAGTATTAGTTATGCTACTTCTAACTTAACAACAAACTAACCCATACTATTTATTTAAAAAAAGATATTATGGAGAGCCTTGCAGAAGCTTACATACATTTACACTACATCTTTGCCTCAAAGCGGCATAACGTTCTACATAATTCTTTTTACAAACTCAAAGCAAATATAATCAAATATACAAGCTTTGTCTACGTAAAGCATAAAATTAGACTAGTCTTCATACTTCTCTTCATTTCCCTTTAGAAGGGTCCTGACCTGGATTTACATGGAAACACAGCGGGGGTGAGAAAACATAATTCTCAGTATGATTATTCCAATACCAGTATTTATCCATTCACAAAAATAGGTCACCATACATAACATAATAAGCATAAACTTAACTCATTCTACATAAGATATGGTTAAAGATTCGATAAGGTTTAACTTCAACATCTAAATAAACCAAGTTACACATATATACATACATACATACATACTTACTTACTTACTTACTTAGCTCATTTAAGAACCAATATGTTTTATTAGGAACTCTGGTTTCTCATGTTCACCTGCTGTTGAGAGGAAGAGCTATAACCTCTTACTATATGTAACCTTAGCTCATGGATAGGAAATTCATGTTCCCTCTTACTATGACAACTAACTATCGCCAACTGAACTTAGTTTACTTGTATCTAGAATTCCTTATCATCATTACCTTCCACGTGATGTTACAAACAACCATAGGTTACTTAAGGGACTAGATACCATCCTAGGTAAAACTACTTACACCTTATTAGTGTATTAACACGCCACTAAGCACAAACACATCTCTTCTTAAGTGCTCTAAGTGCAAAGGCATGAAAAAAGCACTCTTTTTAGTGTACGTAGTTAAACCTCTTCATAACATATCCTAAGGAACTCCTTTTTACTTATACCAAGGGTCCCCTAAGCTTTTGTCATATTTACTAGGAGATAATTTTCCTCTTGAAATATCCCCTTTTTGTGTCTTAATACACACTAGGAAGTATATGTGTATGATCCCAACTAGTAGGGAACCTCAAAACTTCAAGAATACATTCTTGAATCATTCTAAGACTCATGCCTCGATGCAACCTTGTCACGTTGTGACAACTAACTCTCTGCCTATCTTATGCCTTGGTGTAGTTCTGTCATGCCACGATGCCAAGTTCTCGGTCACTCTCACGCCTCGACATGGATTTAGTCACGCCGCGACGCGAGGCGTTTTTCTACAAAATTCTGTAGAATTCGCGGCTATGGTTCCAAAGGAATTTTACTCACTTTCAATCATTCAAGATCAGTTTCCTTGTGATTTCTAACACCAATCTAGGCCCTTAAACTTGTTGTAACTCTCATATAACCTATTGATTCACTTAGGCATAGATTTAGGTCCAAAAACTACACTAACTCCAACCTATTTTCTAAGTTCCTCATCTATGAACCAAAATGGTTTGGCTTAAGCCATAAATGGCCATCTGATAATCACATATTTTATACATTAATAAATCCTCATTTTTAGTTATTTATATTCTTCATATACTTAATTGATTGGGCTTGGTCATGTTTTGTAAATTTGGGCTCAAATTGGGCTTAATTGATTTTTTCCAACATTATTGAGGTTTGACACTATTTCTATATTTCAGCCATATCTTGAGTTAGATGTCAAAAAATTATTTATTTTACCTTGTAAGAAAAATGAGAGAGAGCTCTAAAACTTTCATGCAGAGCTTTAAGGCAGAATCGGACATCTAGTAGAGCTAGTTAGGCCTGAAAGTCAGAATACGAGTTCAGAGACCCTTTGAGAATGTTTTGTCCATAACTTGAGTTGTAGACCTCCAAATGACATGGGATTTAGGCCCAATTACTCATAATGGACCCAGCTTTGTAATAATGGGATATAATAATGTGAGGCCAAAATAGGAGTTAGTTTATAGCTATAGAAGGAGAAATCTGAGATTAGTTTTTCATTCCACACTTTTCTCACCTTTTCTCTCTAGAACTAGATTTTTCTCTCTTCATCTTTCTTCTTCCTCAAGCTCCTTCGTGGTGATGGCCATGGAGAGCTAAACTTCTATAATCAATTTAGAGATTCTTGAAGAAATTGTAGTTTGAATTCTTGAGATCTTTATTCTGTTTTTGTATTTGAATTGCAATTGGATTACTATTCTTCTTCCTCTTCTTCTTGATCTTGCATGCATGAATGGTGATTCTGTTTATGTTTGATCTGATTGGATCTTGATTTAAGATTGAGAATTATGATGAATTTAGGTTGATTGATCTGAATTAATCATGGAATTAAAGAGGTTAGGTTACTAATTTGTGCCTAGGTTAATTGAATTCGGAGATCAAATTAACATAGATCCTAACATGAATTGTGCGATTGTGAATTTGTGTGTCAATTGTTAATTCAATTCTAGATGATTATCTAGTATGAATTCTAGATTTGATGCAGAGATTTTGGTTGAATCCAAATTAACCATTCAATTGCACTTCAAATGTTTGTTGAAAGATTTATGATAGAATCAACCCAATTTCAGATAGGTTTCTGAAATGATTGATCTTTTAATTGAATTTCTCTCACTTTAATTCTATTATTTTCATATTCTGAATTCTCAAATCCTTTTCTCCAATTTTGGCTTGATTTGATTAAATTGCATTTACAATCCCTGAGAGACAATCTGGTGTTGTTTCCTATGCTACAAGCCATAAGTATAACTGAGTTATAATTTTGATTAAGTTCGGCGCTTGTCACCATCTAGCACTCACTAAGCTGAAAATATCCCAACTTAGTCCTTAGAATCAAGAACCAAGCCAAGAACATGGATTTGTCTCTCCAAACCCATATTTCCATTCATGAAACCTATGTTCATTCAAGATGAACAAAAAAGAAAATATGAATAGAAACTCCCCTACCTCTTGTATAGAAGATGATCTTGAAGCCTTGAACTTGTTCCTCTAGCTTTTCCCTCTTTCTTATTGTCCCCTTCGATTCCTCTTTCTTTTTTTTCTTTTGGTTTCTATTTCTTTATTCTTTTTAGCAGCACTTACTGCTTTTAACCATGAGGGAGACAAAAAGAGTGACCAAAATATCCCTGTGATATTTTGCTAGAAATTATTTATCTGCTAAGAACACTCATATTGTGATAAATAGAGTTTCCTAACTTCTAATGTCTTTAGAATAAATTATAAGATTCATCTAAAATTTTTTTTCATCATTTTCATGATTTTCCATATCTGCTACAAGGCAATCCGATATTAAAACACACAACCAGTATGCTTAAAATACCAAACTGACTCAGTTTATCTTAAAACTTTAACTACATATTGTTTTATATATTTGTGACCTAAAAATAAATTATCTATATTTATTTCTCTCATCTAAGCAATTTATGTTATTTTCTGAGTCATTTTAGGCTACTTTCCACTTTCTATGTTGCAGTAAAGTGCCTAAACTAACTCAATTTATCACAAAACTTCACAGACATGATAAATAAGTAATATTCTACCTTTGTAACTATATACAAGTCCAACATATCATTATAGGTATTACATTTCTCCCTTTCTTTTTAAAATTTTGTCCCTAAAATTCCTTTCTTATATCACACATGATAAACTACTCGAAAGGGTTTATGTAACATTTTACTGAATTTAAAAAACTTAACTTACACTCAACCTTCAAAAATATCCTAATGAGATTCCACTATTGGTAAACACAAGAATACCTTATGCAAGGTCAGAAGATTGAGCCTCATCTTTGTCTCCAAGAATATATACCCTTCTTGTAGCTTGCGGTCTAGGATCAGGTATAATTTCTTGTCTCTATGGACACTTTCTCTCAAAATGTTCTGGTTGACCACACACGAAGCACACCAAACAAGGTCTATTACAATGTGATCTTCTACACTTAGAGTGCTCAAACTCCACAATTTCCATCTGATCTTGCTCATCTTCATCATCTTCAACTTGTGAAGAACTGGATGTAAGAACATCTTCCTCTCCATCCTCATCATGTAAATAGCTAGGTGAAGGAGCATTCTCCTCATATCCCTCATCTACCCATTTCCTCTTCTGGAACTCTTGTGGCTTCTACTCCATAAGGAATTTGTTGTTACATTCTTCCACAATTCGACACTTATTTATCAAAGACGAAAAATCTCTAATCTCCAAGGGTCGAATAGCCCACTGTATATCATCCCACAATCCTTCTTCAAACATAATGCATTTCCATGCTTCATCTAGATTAAATTTGACATGTGAAGAGAAATTTGATAGCTCATAAAATTTGGCCACATACTGACTAACTGACATATTACCTTGCTTAAGCGTTAGAATATCCATCTAATTCGCACTTTAAAAATTCGGAGGAAAATATTTTTCCAAGAAGGAATTTCTGAACACTTCCCATGTAATAGGAGTTCTTGATGCATCTAACAAACTCTTTGCATCCATCCACCAGTTCTCTGCTTCCCCTTCTAATATTAAAAAAAGCAAGAAGAACCCTCAAATTATCTGAGCAGGTCATAATAGTAAAAATCTTCTCCATTTACTTCAACCATCTAACTGCTCTTACTGGGTTGTATTCCCCTTTAAACGATGAAGGATTGGTCTTTTTGAATTCTGACAAGTTAATAGAATTCTAGTTTCTCAGCCCTAGAACTTTCGGTACTGGTTGCACTGATTGCGTAGGATGTTGAGGTTAGTTTACTTCCATCCTTTCAGGCACCCTTGTGGTCACAACTACTTGCTCTCTCAAAGCATTGGCTGTAACGGCCGTCTGCTCCCTCATAGCATTAGTCATTACCATAACCGTTTCAACCATACTATCTGGACCTTCTCCATAAGAATTCCCATTTCTCCTAGACCTCCTCGGGGGTACCATAGTTTCTTGTACACAGAACAATACATATTGAGTTGATCAGTCTCAATATCAAGTAACTGTGCAACAGTAGCTATTAGTTTCTAAACCTAAGGCTTGCCATGTAATTTCATTCATATATCTAACTATGACACATGAAAATGCACAACACTCAACAAGAAACACTATATTTGTCTAAGCCTAGTCAATCCATACCCCAGCTCAAAAAAATGAATTACTCTGATACCATAATGTAACACCCTAATACCATTACCCTCGTATATCTGACATACACCTGGATACGCAGTATTAGTTATGTTACTTCTAACTTAACAACAAACTAACCCATAACATTTATTCAAATAAATTATTATGGAGAGCCTTGCAGAAACTTATATACATTTACATTACATCTTTGCCTCAAAGCGGAATAATGTACTACATAATTATTTTTACAAACTCAAAGCAAATATTAACAAATATACAAGCTTTGTCTACATAAAGCATAAAACTAGACTAGTCATCATGCTTCACTTCATTTCCCTTTAGAAGGGTCTTGACCTAGATTTACATGGAAACACAATGGGGTGAGAAAACATAATTCTCAGTATGAGTATTCCAATACTAGTATTTATTCATTCACAAAGAATAAACCATCATGCATAACATAATAAACATAAACTTAACTCATTCTATGTAAGATATGTTTAAAGATTGTACAAGGTTTAACTTCAACATCTAAATAAACCAAGTTACACATACATACATACATACATATATACTTGGCTCATTTAAGAACCAAGATGTTTTACTAGGAACTCTGGTTTCTGGCACCGTTGCCGGGGATTATGTTTTTCTTGAATATTAATTTAATTTTTAATTTGATTATTTTAAACCCTTTTCTTTTTATCATATTCTTACGTTCTTGTTTTCTCTTTGACTCTCTGCAGGTAATTTCTCTTGTTTATGTGAAGTACTAGACGTTTCGGGACTCTTACTGAAGCAGATCCTAAAACTGAAAGAACTTTACGTAGAAGGAAAAGACAACAAGGGCAAGGAGTAAAAGAAATACCTAAACCAACACTTGTCATGGCTGAACCTGAGGATAATAGACCGCTAAAAGAGTATGCAGCCCCTAATGCTTGGGGTTTACGATCTGGAATTGCTCGGCAAGACATTGAAGCTAGGCACTTCACCATACCTCCTGCCTTACTTTCTATGATAAGGCAAAACCAGTTTAAAGGATTGCTATCAGAGGACCAGAATGATCATGAGGATATGTTCTTAGAGTTCTGTGAGACCCTCAAGATTGAAGGCGCCTCTGTTGATGCTATTCGTCTCTGCCTGTTTCCATTATCATTGAGAGATAGAGCTAGAGCTTGGTTGAAGTCTGTTCCCACTGAGACAATCACTACTTAGGACCAATTAGAGCAAGCTTTCTTGGAGAAATTCTTCCCACTTTCCAAGACTGCTCATCTTAGGACCCAAATCACAAACTTCATTCAGAAAGATGGAGAGTCATTGTTGGAAGCTTGGGACAGATATAAGGCTTTGCTGGAAGCCTGCCTACATCATGGGTTAGAAAAATGGTTGATCGTCTACACCTTCTATAATGGCCTAGAAAATTCTTCGAAGGTGTCTCTTGACTCCGCAGCTGGTGGAGCTTTGATGAACAGAAGGCTAACGGAAGCTTATGAGATTATTGAGAGTGTTGCTGCAAATCATCACCAATGGGCAAATAAAAGAGGTCATAACCTGAGAAAACTCGCGGGAGGTAAGTTTGAGGTAGACGATGTTGATTTGATTATGTCAAGATTTGATTCTTTGAATAAACGTTTTGACATGCTTGAGAAAGCTCATGTTAATGCCATAGGTGCTTCAAACAATTTTTGTGAGATTTGTGGAGCACAGGGACACATTGGTACCGAATGTTAAGTTGGAATTAGCTCCTCACAAGGTGCACTGGTGGAGCAAGTGGAATCATGCCACAATTTTCATGACTTAAACCAAAAAGGGAGGAATGATCCATATTCTCAAACTTACAACCCCGGTTGGAAGTCACATCCCAATTCTCTTACCGGAATAGTCAATACCAAGCTGGGCAAGGTAGTGCTAAACCCTCTTCTGGATTCCAACAGGTACAAAAATCTAAACTTGAGTCTTTTCTTGAGAATTTTGTTGAGAGTCAATCTAAGCAAAATGAGGAGTTTAGGCAACATGGACAAGTTGTGACTGAGGCCATTAGAGAGTTGTCAGCTAAGGTTGACAATTTGGCTATTCATAATAAGATGTTAGAAACTCAGATTGCCCAACAAACAGGCACTACACAAAGGCAACAGGGTAAGTTTCCTAGTCAACCTGAAATAAATCCAGGTAATGAACACTGTAAGGCTGTGAGTTTGAGAAGTGGCAAGAAATTAGAGGATCCCAAGGGTAAAGGAGAGAGTGAAAAAGATAATAGAAATGAGGAAAGTGAGACTAAGACACAACCCTTAGACGAAGAAGAAACTAATGAGAAGGTGTCTAAATATGTACCCCCTGAACCATACAAACCCCCAGTTCCCTTCCCTCAAAGATTGGCTAAGGTCAAGCTAGATAGGCAATTTGGAAAATTCCTAGAGGTCCTTAAGAAATTGTACATTAATGTGCTATTCACTGAGGCGTTGCAACAAATGCCTACCTATGCTAAATTTGTAACACCCCAAATTTTGACTATTTTACAGTAATGACTAAATTTCACTGTTTTGTGTTTTTCTGTATGCGATAAAGTTATTTTTATGGTTTTGAGACTTTTTTTTATCGTTGTGTGAGATTTGCTCCGAGTCAGGAAAATAATAATTTTCAGGCCGGAGAAAATCTTATTTGATTTATTTAGAGATAAGGGTATCTTACTAAACCCGAATCTGAGAGACACGAAATAGAATCTTTTATTTTTTAAAATTTATCTGTGAAATAAAAATATTTCACAAAAAAATATTCGCTGTTTTATTTATAGCAATTTCTGTTACCAAGTAATGGACCCAGTATATTTTTATCTGTTAGAAAATAGATTAATAATAATTTTTGTAATTTATTTTAAAATGAACCAATAGGAATGAGTCAATATTAGTGGTTAGACTTTCTCTAGACCAATAGGAAATGGTCAATAAAAATGGTTGGACTAGTTGTTAAGTAACTAGGATAACTAACTAAGTTACTTTAAATAGTTTAATTTGTAACTAAATAACCTAACCTAATTAATTTACTATCTAATTAGGATGTAGCTAAAACTTAATTGAAGTCAAACTTAGTTACTAAACCCTCTAGAGTCCCACAGCCATGAAGGCCATTTCCACCATGTTCTGCTATGTTCTAGGTTCATCCACATGACCACTTGATGACCATTTTGTGACCTAAGCCATGTGTGCACCATGTGAGACCATGTGAGTGAATTCTTATCACATTAAGCTATTCTCCATGCACTACACGGCTGCACACTTTCATTTGGCTATCCATTTGCATTTTAATACATTTTGAAATATCAAGCTCTCATCTTTTCTCTCAAATACTCAAGAACAACTAAGAACACTTAGCTTTTTTCCTTCTCTTTTTCCTTGAGAACCCCACGGCCTCAACCCCAAACCCTACCTCTCCACTTCTAAAATTTCATCTCTTTCTACTTTCTAAAGCAAAACCTCCTTCTAAACACTTTTCTTTTAGTAAGTTTAGTCAAAATCCTACTCCAAGTACACCAAAAATCAAGCTTTAGCTTACTACTCTAAAGGTAAACTTTTGATTCTTTGATTTTAAGTTAGGTTTTTAATTTTCTAGACCATGATTGATCCATGGTTCTTTGTTCTTAAGCTTTGTTTATGACTTTAGAATTTGTTTAAGATTTTTATGGTTTTTGTTTGAATCACACGAAATCAAGAAAGAGGAGGAGCTTGAAGATCTTGTCTCCCTTAAGGTAAGAGGGAGATTAACCTCATCAACTATGTGTTGGTGGTGAGGAGATGGGTTGTTTTTGGTGAAAAATCCATAAAGATTTATTCACTTAATTTTCTATGCTTTCTTTGTTTATGTTTGTTATGTTTTTGGCTTTGAATTTATGATTGCATGTGTGCGTGTATGCTTATAGCTTTGATAATATGCTTGTATGTGTGATTTAGAAAGCATGCAAAAATTTATGTGTAATGTAAGATGTGAATCACATGAAGGATTTGTAGTATGAAGGTCCCAAAGGGCCACGAGGCACACGGCCTCCATCATTCAAAAGGAACCTAGGGTTCTAAATTATTTACCTATCCAAGAAGCAAATGATTTTATGATAAGAAAAATAAATTAAGAGTTTTTGCAAGGATTAAATGTTAAAAAGAACTAAATGATGGATTATGAAACCCTAAGTGGATTTCAGCCAACATGCCATTTCTCATAACTTAGAATCAAAATCATTTTATTAGGAGTAGACTTAAAGGTTTAATTGAGAAGGAAATTATTTTAGAAAGGTTTGAATTTAATAGCAAGCAATATATTTTATTAGAAAACAAATTAATATAATTAAATAATTAAGTTATGAAATAAAAATAGATGTCAATACTTGAAATTTTCTAACGTATAGCTCACCCTATGGGTTTTGAAGTGCATTAGGAAAATTTGAGCTGTAATATCATAAGTAAATCAAAGAATCACAATTTTCTAGGAAATAGTAGAAATATTAATTTTTAGAGGGATTATATTGCAATTATTACTTAAAGAGGGACTATTTTACAAATATTATTTAGGAGAGACTATTATGAAAATATTATTTAAATAAGGATTATTATGCAAATATTATTTAATGAGGGATTATTATGCAAATAATAGAAATAAAAATAAATTTTTGAGAAAAGCATTATTTTTGTTTTAAATATGTTAGAAATATTTTACGTAATTAAAAATACGTTGAAAAATATTTATGCAACTCAAAAATAGTAATTTTAGGAAACGCGATTGAGAAAATGCAATAAAATGTTTACGTGATTTGAAAAGTCCTTACGCGATTTAAAAACATAAGAAAAGTGTTCCACAATTTCAAAAATACGATAATATCGCTACGCGATTGAGCGTAAACAGCAGTTTGCTGTCTAGCAGTTGTGGTGGGCCCGGTTGAGTGGAATATTTATACCGCCAAGACATGGTGAGATTATATGAAATATTATGAAAATAATAAATGTATCTATGTTTGAATCATACATCATGCATAGAAAAGCGTGTTCGCTTATTTGAGTAAGGTTGTATGCCTAGGAGATGAATTACATCTAAGTGCGGGTGCGAGTAGACAAGTGTAGGTCACTGGTTGACCTTGGGGGCATCGGGGTGTAGGTACCTCGCAATGGACAGTTGGTAGCTCTTCTGTCCGTGGAGCAGACCGATGCAAACGCACTGATGATCTGGACTGAGACACTGTGCTATATCATGATCTGGTATAGAATGTCTTGTCTAATGCCTGATGTGCACTTTTGACAAAATGGATATATAATAGCACTTTTGGCCACGGCAGCCGAGTGACAGACATGTCTTCTAGATCTTCTCTCTGAAACTGTGTTTAGCTCCATGGAGTAGGAATTGGTCTGAGTATGTACATGCATAGTGGGTCAGCATAGTAACATGAAAATTATAATTAACTAATCCATGATTATATGATTTGTTATTCAAGAAATGATAACATGATTATTGTCTTAACATTATTATACCTTGTTTACTTGCTGTCATTTCCTTTACTGCCATACTAGTATTGATGTAGGGGATCTCACCTCGTTGTTATATTGTATCTGTTTCATTGTATATATTGATTGAAGACCGAGAGAATGAGGAGGCAAGAGACCCTGTTTATTTTTTGTAGCAGTTTTCTTTTATTTGTTGTATGGCGACTAGACGACAAGTCCTAGGTTTTTTTAGGGTTCAGTTCCATGGAGAGCTGACGCTTGAAGATTCGACTGCAATAATGAAAGGTTTGTGTGTACCGGGGACTTAACTATGACCTTGAGTGGAACCTTGGATGGGATCTGTTAGGGTCAAAACGTGTTTGCCCATTTGCTAACCGCAAGTGCACAGGTCGCACAAGTAATAAAATGATGAGTACAGATATCGTTCCCACGAGGATAATTTTATTTCCAATGCTAAGTATTAACCGATAGCTTACCTAATTCTATTCAAGAACATAAAAATGGATAAAAGTAAAGAAAGTAAAGACATAAAGCAATAAGGATAAACAGTTAGAGTTTAGGGAAATCCTTATTCACCTTGTACATCGACCAACAACATGCAATCCTCCTCATAAATATGAATGCAATGATTAGGTTTGCTTGAGAATCTACATCAGCTAAACGCCTATGTCTAGGTCATCTAACCATGGTTTCAATTGCCCAACTCTCTAAGTGTCCTTGAGAGCTAACACAAAAT
The DNA here is from genome assembly GCA_029884595.1 of Ormosia semicastrata. NCBI lineage: Eukaryota > Viridiplantae > Streptophyta > Magnoliopsida > Fabales > Fabaceae > Ormosia > Ormosia semicastrata. Next base: position 36,071,673 of record JAQQTO010000060.1, on the reverse strand, counting down.
CCACTCTTTAAGGTCTATTCTCAAACACGTGCTATGCCTGGCTAAAAGGTATATGTCTATCCCATTAGCGAATCAACTCATCCTGCCATTGGAATAGAATCGAACATGCATCAACCATACATACGATCTCAAACCCAAATCCCTATGTCTAGGTACATTAGATTTTATCAAATCACTCAAATGTTGGCCAAGCACTCAAGAGCATTAAGCACAATATGATTGAACAAAATCAAAGATCCACACAGACTCAGAGAAGAACAAATCATTAATATTAATAAAAGGATTTAAAGTCATCCCTAAATAAAGCTCAGCTATACAATGAACTTGAGAACAAATTACAAAATCCATGTTCAAGAAATGAGGAAGAGAAAAGAGAAAAGAGAGAAGGAGAAAGCTTATGGATTTCGCCATTGGAGCTCGGATCCTCCTCCAAGAGAAAGAGGGCTTCCATCCTTAGCTCCCCAAGCTCCATCTCCACCTCCAATGGAGGTCTAGCCGCAGCCTCTAACCCAGAAAACTAAAAACCTAAAACCTAAAAGAGAGAAACTGAGAGAGGACGAAAGGGTGCGTGAAAAATAGAATAAATAGGCTCAGCTCGCCGACGCGCGCCGCGGCGTGCAAATTCCCACGCCTCGGCGTGGAGCTGTCTGTCCTGTCAGTATGTGGCTGGCTGAGACCCTCACGCCGCGGCGTGAACATTTCCACGCCTCGGCGTGGAACTCTGGAATGCTTCCTTGGCTTCTTTCCTCCAATGCTGGGCCTTGGCTTGCATCAATTTGTCTCTTTTGAGCCATTCCTACATTAGAGAAAGCACCAAATTAAATATAATTGCAAATCTACTTAATCAATCAACATATATGCACACATTGCTCAAAAACATAAAGGAAGGTATCTAAATGACATTTAACAAATATAAGCATAAAACCTTCCAAATATGTATAAGAACAAGGACTAAGCATGCCATGAAGCACAATTATGGGGCATAAATAACTACATTTCATGGAGTTATCACACCCCCAAACTTAAGATGTTGCTAGTCCTCGAGCAACACAAAGTATGACTAAGAAAACTCACTTTGACAATTCATGCTCACATGCATTCAACAATGATAAATTCAATTTTCTTTTAACCACAACCAGTGCATAATGATTATAATGGCTCTCAAAGAATGCTCATGCCTCAATGTTAAGCTCAACACATACACAATCCTTAACATGCCATCAATCAAGCTTCCAATCATGCACATGACATCTCTCACAAACATGCAAGCTCAACTTATCTTTTTCAAATCATGCTCATTCGGATAAGTTTATGCACCTACACATGGATACAAATCAAGATTCCACAAAATTGTAGCACAACTCTCTCTCCACTAATGTAAATCACACATGATTGAGGATCAAGAGGGACTTTAATAGCTTATAATGTAAAGCCAAGGTGATGGGGTGAAGAACAAAGGGGAATGAAAAACATACAAACATTGAGAAACATAACATGATATTTCAAGACTTGAGTCACTACAACAAGGGTATACAAAATGAAACAAATAACACTATTCAGAACAACTAGATGCTTTTTTTTAAATTTATGCTTTCTTTCTTTCATTTTTTTTTCCTTTTCTTTTCTTTTTCTTTAACAAAAACAACTTCTTGTACAACAAATGGTTCCTTCAAGCCACTTTTGTATTGAACAACATAAATACCCTAAACAATGGACTCAAGTGAAGAAATAACATATCATGCACTCAACAAACATAAAGGGAAGGAAAAGATTGCAATGCTTTCGCATGCATTAGAATGATTACAAGGTAGGAAATATGAGGGTGAAAGAAGAACATAGAAGGCCAAACATTTAGAAAGCTTCAAAAGGGGACCTAGGGATACAATCATGTAAGGGTAAGGTTGAAAGGCTCAACCGGTCCAAACAATGCCCTAATCACTTCTTCAATCATGTGCAATCTAGGGTTTCGCCTCAAGAGACTTGCAAAACAATTTCAAGGATAGTAGAAATCATCCACATGCACAATCCATAAACATTCTCTAAATAAACACTCAAATCTTTTCAAAGTTAAACAAGCATCTAAGTGAGAAATACATCATGCATAAAAACAAACAAGATTGCTTAAGCATGCTTCAAGATTGCAAATGGTTATATAAAAGAATCAAGGACAATTGCAAGCATTTATATCATTGGCCAACCATCACACACTAGCAAATGGCAACAAATCATGCATTCAAAAGATTTATCATTTTTCATTCAAGCATGCATAACATCGTGTAGAGAATGTTGAAAATTGAAACTTTTATCAACAGCCTACTAGTGATAGCCAAAACAAGATAGAATCATGAAAGTATGATGACTATCACTAGCATATACTTAAAGTATCAAAACATGTGTAAACATTAAGCATTAAGGGTGAAAAACATGCAATGATACTCCCCCAAACCAAAGTGATGTGTATTCTTGGTGTTCATGGTCTATAGGGTACTTGAGCAAGTCAAAACAGCATCCAAACTAGAACTGAGCAATATTAAATAAAGAAAAATAGAAAAAAATAACAGAAAAAATACAAAAACAGAGGCCACGCCGAGGCATGAACATTTTCACGCCGAGGCGTGGAGCTCTCTGGTGCGTTCCTGATCAGGCAGAGACTGTCACGCCGCGGCGTGGACATTCCCATGCCTCGGCGTGAGAAGTCATGCTGCAGAATTCTGCAGCAAACTAGTTTCTGCCGAAACTAGTGCTCCATTTTGGTCCTTAGCACCTCCAAAACATGTCTAAAAACTTAAAACACAGAATGTACAACAAAAACATAACAAAAACACAAAATCAAACTATAACTACTTATCTAAACAAACCAAAAACAAAAGCATAAAAACATGAATTAAAACTATTTACAATAACAAAACATAAAAACTTGAATTAGAACTAAGCAAACTCATTGTCAATATTAGCAATACGGAAATAATGCCTTATCCCCGGCAACGGCGCCAAAAACTTGTTGGGGTCAAAACATGTTTGCCCATTTGCTAACCGCAAGTGCACGGGTCGCACAAGTAATAAAATGATGAGTACAGATATCGTTCCCACGAGGATAATTTTATTTCCAATGCTAAGTATTAACCGATAGCTTACCTAATTCCTCAAGAACATAAAAATGGATAAAAGTAAAGAAAGTAAAGACATAAAGCAATAAGGATAAACAGTTAGAGTTTAGGGAAATCCTTCTTCACCTTGTACATCAACCAACAACATGCAATCCTCCTCATAAATATGAATGCAATGATTAGGTTAGCTTGAGAATCTACATCAGCTAAACGCCTATGTCTAGGTCATCTAACCATGGTTTCAATTGCCTAACTCTCTAAGTGTCCTTGAGAGCTAACACAAAATCCACTCTTTAAGGTCTATTCTCAAACACGTGCTATGCCTGGCTAAAAGGTATATGTCTATCCCATTAGCGAATCAACTCATCCCGCCATTGGAATAGAATCGAACATGCATCAACCATACATACGATCTCAAACCCAAATCCCTATGTCTAGGTACATTAGATTTTATCAAATCACTCAAATGTTGGCCAAGCACTCAAGAGCATTAAACACAATATGATTGAGCAAAATCAAAGATCCACACAGACTCAGAGAAGAACAAATCATTAATATTAATAAAAGGATTTAAAGTCATCCCTAAATAAAGCTCAGCTATACAATGAACATGAAAACAAATTACAAAATCCATGTTCAAGAAATGAGGAAGAGAAAAGAGAGAAGGAGAAAGCTTATGGATTTCGCCATTGGAGCTCAGATCCTCCTCCAAGAGAAAGAGGGCTTCCATCCTTAGCTCCCCAAGCTCCATCTCCACCTCCAATGGAGGTCTAGCCGCAGCCTCTAACCCAGAAAACTAAAAACCTAAAACCTAAAAGAGAGAAACTGAGAGAGGACGAAAGGGTGCGTGAAAAATAGAATAAATAGGCTCAGCTCACCGACGTGCGCCGCGGCGTGCAAATTCCCACGCCTCAGCGTGGAGCTGTCTGTCCTGTCAGTATGTGGCTGGCTGAGACCCTCACGCCGCGGCGTAAACATTTCCACGCCTCGGCGTGGAACTCTGGAATGCTTCCTTGGCTTCTTTCCTCCAATGCTGGGCCTTGGCTCACATCAATTTGTCTCTTTTGAGCCATTCCTACATTAGAGAAAGCACCAAATTAAATATAATTACAAATCTACTTAATCAATCAACATATATGCACACATTGCTCAAAAACATAAAGGAAGGTATCCAAATGACATTTAACAAATATAAGCATAAAACCTTCCAAATATGTATAAGAACAAGGACTAAGCATGCCATGAAGCACAATTATGGGGCATAAATAACTACATTTCATGGAGTTATCAGGATCTCCGTGTTAACTCAACATGCAATAGTGCGTTTGGAATTCACGATACCTATTCATGAACTCTGGGTGGAGTTGTGTCTGTCTATACACCCAGGAGGATTCTATCGTATCATCGGCAAGAAACCCTGTGAGGCGTTTGTATCCGCCAGGGTTCTTCGATGATAATGTAGAGGAGGAGGAGGATCCCTCCGAGGAACCAAATCCTTAGATCTGTTTAGAGTTTTGTTTATTAGTATGTTTATAGTTTTGCTTTTGGAATTGGTTTGTATTTATTTAAATTATGTGGAACAACGTTTGTAATATTAATGTATATTTATATTTTGGTGTGTTCATTATATGTTTTATTAATGTTTTAATTTAGTTTACTTATTTTATTTTATTCCGCAAGCGAAATTTTAAAATTGACAATTTTACAGGATTAATTCTTTTACAACTTGGGTAAGTCATATCAGGATTAATCTTAAGTGTGACACCCTACGATGGGTGTTACAAAATTTCTTAAGGACATTTTATCTAATAAGAGAAAGTTAGAGGAATATGAAACAGTAGCTTTAACTGAGGAGTGTAGTGCTTTAATTCAAAATAAATTGCCTCCTAAGCTAAAAGATCCAGGTAACTTCTTTATTCCTTGTTTGATTAGCAACATTAATTTTGATAAAACTTTGTGTGATTTAGGGGCTAGTGTTAGTCTTATGCCCTTTTCTGTGTGTAAGAAGTTGGAGGTGAGTGAGCTAAAACCCACAACTATCTCACTTCAATTGGCGGATCGTTCTGTCAAGTACCCCATAGGCACCTTAGAAGATGTTCCTATTAAGGTTGGTAAGTTTTATATGCCGGTGGATTTTGTTGTGCTTGACATGGAAGCCGATGTTAAAATGCCGATCATACTTGGGCGTCCATTCCTTGCCACTAGAAGGGCGATCATTGATGTCCATGAAGGGAAATTGACTTTGCGATTGAATGATGAGAAAGTAATTTTTGATGTTTTTAAATCTGAAAATAATTCTAATTCCTTAAATTCATGTAATCGCATAGATGCTACTAATGTTGTGCTTTCAGGTGTGCAGGAATCAGTGGCTAATGTTATGTTAGAAAAGACCTTGCCCAAGGTTACCACAAAATTTGAGAAATCCAAGCCCTACAAGAAAGGACCTAAGAAGTAGAATGACAAGTGTGTCGAGAAGTGTGAATTTAAACTTGGGGATAAAGTTCTTGTCAATAACTCGCTTCTACGTTTCTGTCCTAGTAAGTTATGGTCGAAATGGTCAGGATTATATGAGATTGTTCGAGTTTTATCCTACGGTGTGCTTGAGGTGAACAAAGAAGGCCATGAGCCTTTCATGATAAATGGACAGAGAATGAAACACTTTGAAGGAGTGGGGACTGAGCACTACTCCATTGACATCATCTAAGCATAGAAACTAGACCATAGTCTAGCTAATGACTTTAAACAAGCGCTTCTTGGGAGGCAACCCAAGCTTCTTTGTTTTTTCCTTTTTATTTCTTTTTTTTTATATTGTGTGTTGGATTGTTGGTTTGATTTTTATCTCATGAATTTTGTTTAGGTTTGACCCTTTTTGAAGCTCAAATTAGAAGAGAGTGAAGTCAGAAAGTTCCACACCCAGCCCATGGAAAATTCCATGGCCATGGATTGAACACCAGAAGATTTCCCACCACCGTAGTGAGTCTTTTTCTTTTATCTCTTCTCTTGTTATAGATTTTTACATTGGGGAAATATAAGTTCTAAGCTTGGGGGGGTATTTTCATTTTCATTTTCATTTTCATTGTAGATCATTAGTTTCATGTCTCATATTGCATTGCATCTTCTTATTGCATTTTCACACCATCATATCTCTCGGCTTTTTGGTTGAACTTTGTGACTCTCTCTTTTAAGGATTTTGAGATGGTATTGATTTGGAACCCAATTTGTTGATTCTTGTGGTAGGCAATAGACATTATTTTTATTGATAGAGGAGGTAATTTCTTGATAGTTGATAATTAGTATATGTTCTCTGAATTTATGCTTTTCATTTATTTTTCAACCTCTAAATGTGAGTTTTGAGCCTATATGGGATTTATACACTATATGATTTTTTCTCCCATTCTTTGTGTTGAGTGATAATTCTTCATTGATTTTGTGCTCTAGAACTTGATTTGAAACCATTTTGAGGCGAAATTTTTGTTTGCATGCTGGAATGTGATTAAGGCATCTTAGGTATTTTTCTGGCCTTCTAAAATAATTGTCACACTTTCATCCACTAATTGCCCATCTTGAGCCTATTTCATAATTATTTTTCTTGATGCCTATGATGATATATTGTTGGTAATCATTTAGAATAATAATGGAGCAAATTGGGTTTGAAAGTTATGTTGGAAATCATATGTTTTTGGGCCTTCTCTATTCTCCAATAAAAAAGAGAATGAAAAAAGAAAACTAAAATAAAGAAAATCATGAGATGAAAGCTTGAAAAAGAAGAAAAAGAGAGGAAGAAAAAGAAAAAAATGCTTGGAAATGTAGAGTTATGCACTTGATTGAAAATGCCTTTGCTCCATTTATGTTCTAGTGAGTTTCTTGTGCTTATTGAAAATTTTGTTAGCCCTTGTGCATACCTTCCTTGTTTTACCCTACCTAACATCATTCCCATGGCCTCATTACAATCCTTGAAAGACTTTTTGATTATTGCATGCATACAAATTGTTAGTAAAAATTTAGTTTCTTATCAAGCTTATGGAAGTGCTTTTTCTTTGAGGAATCTTGAGCGCATTGTCTTCACCCTTAAACACTTTGAGTGTGGTTAGTAGAGTGAACCTAATTTAGTGAGGAGCATGATTTCTGAGAACTTTAGCGTCTAATTGGACTTGATTTTGATTACCTCTCTAATTCTTGGTTTGCCTTTGCCTATTGCTTAGTTGGATGTTTTCTCGGGTTCTTCATTCATTATTGTCTCTTGAACCCATTTCTTGGTTTGGTCTTAGTTATTGCTTGGGGATAAGCAAACTCTTAAGCTTGGAGGGATTTGATGTATGTGAAACAACATCATATTTTGTTCTTGTTTTGCATGCATTTTTAGGCATTTTAGTTTCTCATTTTATTTGTTTTTCCTTTTGTTCAGATAATTGCGGTATTTATGGTGTTGTTGTGCAGGATTGGTGCTCAATTGGCCTTAAAATGGATGGAAAGCTTGCATGATTGAAGTTGGAGCTTTACGGATAGCAAATTGGGGAAAAAGACTCATTCTAGATAGTTACACGGCCTGCCCTTGGAATTTCCCATGACCATGGATCGAACAGCTGCGTGAAGAAGCAAAAGTGATTTTTCAAAGAATTCCACGGCTTGGCCGTGGAATTTCCCACGGTTGTGGAATTCAGCCAGCAAGATCCACGGTCTGGCCGTGGAATTTCCCATGGCCTTGGATCGCAGTCTGAGTCAGTTTTTAAGTTTCATTTTTATTTCTTTTGATGGGCTGAGACCTGTTGAAACCCTAGGTGTATAAATAGATGCTCTGATTGTAATATCGAGGAATGAATTTCTGTTGGAAGGAGGCACATTTGGAGGCTCTAGATCTTCACCTTCCTCTTCTCTTCTCTCTTCACTACAGGTTTGGATGTTCTTTATTTTGTTTTCATGTTTCTTCTTCTCCATGTCTGAGTAATTCTCCTTGTTTCTAGGATTGGGCAATGCCCTTTGATACATTGATGATGATTAATTGACTTGGTTTACCCTTTTTATTAATCTTGAATGTTCTTTTATTCAATCCTTATTGCGTTTATTCATATGAATTTACTGGCCACATATTTGCATCTCATAGACATTTACGGACGTACTGAGAGGTGAACCTAGGTGTTGGAACCATAAGAATTGAACTTAAGGTCTAAATCACGAGAGTAGGTTTAGCTTTTCGAGGATTTAATGAATTACCATAAAGTGTAATGGGTTCAATTTAAATTCAATTATCACGAGAGTAGGAATTGGTTTAATTGGGCACGATTCTTGTCTCTTGAGAAAGAACATTAACTAATTTTGGGTAATTCACCTTCAATTGAATTTCAATTTTAATAAAAGGGTTGTCAATTAGGATTTGTCTTGTATCATTATGGTTACCCCCAATCCTAGAAGCTTTCTTAAATTTGAAAACCTTTTCTAACAACTTGCTATTTTTGTCCTCAATTTTACATTTTAATATTTATTTATTTAATTGCTTGGTTACTACATTTTTATCTCTCAATAATTTTATCCCCTTTGTTTAATTAATTGGTATTCATAGACATAGTCCCTGTGAATTTGATCTTTTTATTACTTGACGATGAAATTGTACACTTGTGGATTTCACACATCAGTTTCTCATGTCCACCTATTGTAGAGAGCAAGAACTGCAACCTCTTACTACATGTAACCTTAGCTCATGGATAGGAAATTCATGTTCCTTTAGGAACTTCTAATTCCCTTTCCATCTAGCCAAATGACATATTATATCACAAAAGGTAACATTCGTAGGAAAACAATACTAGTCCATCCTAGTCTACTTGTGTGACACTCGGGGCCGACGAGGGCGGGGAATGGTCGCCAGTGCAAAAGATGAAGCACGGATAAGGAGCGGCTCCTGGCAGGCTTCTAGGCGAAGGGACACATGAATGAACTGAATACACACTAGAATGAGAGGGATCCAAAGATTGTGCAGGTATAGGACTGCATAGTTGAGGATGGCTTAAAGGAATTGATTAGCACCACCCATATCAACAAGATGCATTTTCTTTTCGGGAGTCAAGAACATAAGTACTCCATGCTTAAGCGTGCTTGACTTGGAGCATTTGTGGGATAGGTGACCTCTTGGGAAGTTTCCTAGTATGCGTGTGAGTGAGGACAAAGCACACTGAAAAGACCCGTGTTGGTTTGTGGGGACACTCATCAATCCTGCAGGAAGTCTCCGGACATTACAAATGGTATCAGAGCGGGACCTCTTTCGGTACGGTGTGGTTCGGGGACGAACCATGCGGAAGCTAGTGGGCATGTGACACCTGGGGCCAACGAGGGCAGGGAGTGGTCACCGGTGCAAAAGATGAAGCACGAATAAAGAGCAGCTCTTGGCAAGCTTCTAGGCAGAGGGAGACATGAATGAACTGAATATACACCAAAATGAGAGGAATCCAGAGACTGTGCAGGTATGGGACTGCATAGTTGAGGATGGTTTAAAGGAATTGATTAGCACCACCTATATCAACAAGATGCATCTTCTTTTCGGGAGCCAAGAACATAAGTACTCTATAGTTAAGCGTGCTTGAGTTGGAGCATTTGTTAGATGGGTGACCTCTTGGGAAGTTTCCTAGAATGCGTGTGAGTGAGGACAAAGCACGTAGAAAAGACGTGTGTTAGTTTGTGGGGACACTTATCAATCCTGTAGGCAGTCTTAGGACGTTACAAGTTGTATCTAGAACACCTCATTTTCACTCATTACGTCGTAAGTGACTTCCATTGTCACTTTTTGTATCTTAAGTGATATCTACGCAACATTAAGTTACTTAAGGTGTTAGATACTTACCTAAGACAAACCATAAATCCTGGTTGCACTAAGGTTCATTCATTTCACATACATGCTACAACGATAGCTAATAGGTGAAAGAAGTAGTACTATGTTTACCTCGTACATATATACCATAATAATTCTATACCAAGTCCATTCATGCATTTCTAACTCCTTTGCTATTCTTAGGAGCACTTATGCACTAAGGCAAGTAACTGTCGCTAACTGAACTTAGCTTAATTGTATCTAGAATTCCTTATCATCATCACCTTCCATGTGATGTTACATACAATCATATGTTACTTAAGGGACTAGATACCATCCTAGGTAAAACTACTTACACCTTATTAGTGTATTAACATGCCACTAACCATAAATACATCTCTTCTAAAGTGCTCAAAGTGTAAAGGCATGAAAAAAAAACACTCTATTTAGTGTACGTAGTTAAACCTCTTTATAACATATCCTAAGGAATTCCTTGTTACTCATACCAAGGGTCCCCTAAGCTTTTGTCATATTTACTAGGAGATAACTTCCCTCCCTTTTTATGTCATAAAACACATTAGGAAGTATATGTGTATGATCCCAATTGTAACATTCTTTTTTTTAAATAGACATATTAGACTTGCATATGGTTATGAAGATAGAATATTACTTGCCCGACTTGCATGTGTAATATTGTGACAAACTGAGTTCGTTTAGGCACTTAGTTGCAACCCAGAAGTTGAAAAGTAGCTTAAAATAACTTAGATAATAGCATTAATTGCTCAGACGAGGGAAATAAATATGGATAATTTATTTCTAGACCACAAATGCATGAACTTTCATGATAATCAGAGTTAATTTGGTAATTTTAAGCATATTGGTTGTGTGTTTCAATTCTGGATTTCCTGGTAGCAGATATGGAAAATCATGAAAATGATGAGACAATAATTTAGAGAAATCTTAGTATTTATTCTAAAGTTGTTGAAAGTTTAGAAACTTGATTTGGTTAAATCTAAGTGTTCTTAACAGGTATAATATTTTAGTTAGACATTTAAGTCTCTTTCTAACTCAAACGTTCCAGTAGCTTCCTTCTTTTGACTTCATTGTCTATCTTCTCTCCTTTCACACTAGTCTTCACTCACTCTCTCACATTCACTCCAACAGCAGCAGAAGAGGAAGAAAACATAAGACAAGAAAAAGAGGAAAAGGTAGAAGAAGAGGGAAGGAAGAGAAAAGCGAAAAGAAATGTTAAGGCTTAAAGATCAGCTACTCTACAATAGGTAGGGGTTGTGTGTTTATAAGATTCTTTTCTCCATAACTTTCGATTTGGCGGGCAAATCTATATGCTTCACTTGTAAACAACCAGGACACTTCGCCAAGGACTTCCCTCAGAAGCAGAGTGCCATGCCCAACCCAAGACCACAAGTCAAAGGGAGAGTTTATACTCTAAGCAGAGATGAGGTGACTCAGTATCCTGGTCTAATTCAAGGTAAATGCGTAATACATGATCATTTGTTTATAGTTATGTATGATTCAAGAGCATTCCACTCCTTTGTTTCTTATGATTGTGTGAACATGTTAGATATACCAGTGTCAGAACTTCCATATGATCTATTTGTATCCACCCCCATAGGAAAGGCAGTTATGACTTCAAAAGTGTGTCTTAACTGTGAATGCTTATGTCCCTAAAGCATGTCAAATAGTTTTTGATGATAACAAAGGCCAAATTGAAGATCAAATGCCAAAGTGAAGATCAAGCGCAAAAGGAAAAATCAAGATCAAAGAAAGAAGTCAAGACATTTATTTAGTTATAAGGCTTAGAAGATTAATGTTAAATGCTCTCAAGTTTTCTCAAATGGTTTTTCAATATATCACTTCAAAATAAATGGGAAATTTCAAAGTTAAAAATGGTTTTCAAGAAACTTGAGTTTCAATCTTAAAACTAACACTCTTAAAAGGATTTATGTTTAATCAAGTGTCTTGAGGTGTTAGAAATGGCTTACAAGCTTTATTGGACTTGAAAAATGTGTTCAAAGGCCAATGTAATCGATTACATGATATTTGTAATCGATTACAAGCAAGTCAGAGGCCATGTAATCGATTACACAATAAATATAATCGATTAAAATAAGCCCAGAAAGGCAAGAACACGTTCAAAGAGTCATGTAATCAATTACATGGATATTGTAATCGATAACACAGCAAGTCAGAAGTCATGTAATCGATTACATGGATATTGTAATCGATTACAAGCAAAGTCAGAAGCCATGTAATCGATTACACCAATAATGTAATCGATTACACAGAGCTCAGAAAGCCAAGAACACGTTGGAACAACAATGTAATCGATTACATATGCTGTGTAATTGATTACACACACCCTGACAACGTCCAACGGCTATATTAAATGCATTAAATGCATAGCTAAAACCCTCCAACGGCTCTATTTATTGAGAAACTTATAAATACCAATGTTGGGTCTTCATTTGAGGTTGACCTTGAACCAAAAACTGATTACTAATACTTCCAAACGTGAATCAATCCTCAAATCCATTTCTTGCTCTATTTTTTTGTAAAAAATGTGAAAAATCTTTGAGAGCATATTAGAGCTTCACTTTGTAATCATCTACTCTAGTGAGAGTTTCATTCAATCAATCTATATTGCTTTGTAAAGAGGGTGAGGCATCCCTCCAAATGTGTAAAGGGTGAGGTATCCCTTAGTTGAAGAGACTCAAGCTCCAAGGGTGAGGTATCCCAAAGTGTTGAGTGCTCAAGGTTGTAAAGGTTATCAAGCACCTATTGAAGCTTGAAGAAATAGTGGAAAATCGCTAGCGGTTGCTTGAGGACTGGACGTAGATCACAAGTGGATTAGTGATTGAACCAGGATAAATCATTGTGTTTGTTTTCTCTAAACCCTTCTCTTTACATTGAGTACTATTTTATTGATTTGCTTGAATATTGGTACCTTTGGCTATTGCATTTATAAGTGAAAGTGTTTATCTCTTATATCCAATCATCTCTAATCATCAATTAGCTTCAACGAAAATTGTTTATCAAACGATTTGTGAAAGATTTGCGAACTTAGTTTTCATACTCAATTCACCCCCCTCTTGAGTATTGAGGCCACTTGGTAACAAGTGGTATCAGAGCTAGACTCTTGTATAAAGAGCTTAGCAGCTTCAAGAGAAGTGATGGCTTCAAATGGTTTTTCAAATGAAGGTTCTTTTATAAACAGACCTCCTTATTTCAATGGGGATGGTTATGCCTATTGGAAAGAAAAGATAAAAATTTTCATTGAAGCTATTGATTTAGATGTGTGGGACGCCGTTAAAAATGGTGCTTTTGTTCCTACACAAACTAAAGATGGTGTGAAAATCAATACACCTAGAAATGAATGGACCGATGATGATAAAAAAAAGGTTCAATACAATTTGAGAGCCAAGAACATCATCACCACATCCTTAGGGTATGATGAATTCTTTAGGGTGTCAAATTGCAAAACCGCAAAAGAAATGTGGGATACCCTGCAAGTAACTCATGAAGGTACTAGTGAGGTAAAACGATCTCAAATAAACACTCTTACTCATGAATACGAATTGTTTAGAATGAACCAAGGTGAGAGTATTCAAGATATGCAAAAGAGGTTTACTCATATTGTTAATCATCTTATCTCATTGGGAAAAACATTTCCCAATGAGAATCTTATTAACAAAGTCTTGAGATGTCTAAGCAGGAATTGACAACCCAAAGTGACGGCGATTGCGGAATCAAGAGATTTATCAACAATGTCTCTAGCCACCTTATTTGGAAAGCTTCAAGAATATGAGCTGGAACTAAATAGGCTCAACCAAAATAAAGAGCATGACAAAAAGAAGAAGGGAATCGCACTCAAATCCACTTCCTCTACAATTGAAGATGATGATGAAGATGGTGAAGAGGATGCTGAAAGTGTTGAGCTAAGTGAGGAGAATCTTAGTCTCATTGTGAGAAAATTTGGAAGATTCCTAAAGAAAAAGGGATTTCAAAGAAGACCACCCTTTCCTCAAAAGAAAGTGTATCACAAAGGAGAAGGATCCTCTACTCCTCCAAAATGCTATGAATGTGGAAAACCGGGGCATATGAAAATGGAGTGCCCTATGTATCTTAAGAAGGCAGAAAAGTTTGAGAAAAGGCCCTCCAAAGAAAAGAAAGGTAGGAGAGCATACATAGCTTGGGAGGGCAATGACTTAAGCTCCTCCGACAATTCAGAGGATGAAGAAGCTCATCTTTGTCTCATGGCTCAAGGAGAAGAAAGTGAAGAGAGCGACACCGAGGTAACTTCTTCTAACTCAGAATCTCTACCTTCATATGATGAATTGTAAGATGCCTTTCAAGAATTACATGATGAATCCTTAAGGCTCACAAAAATGGTTTTGTCCTCTAATAAAATAATTTTCTTATTGGTAAACAAAGTTTCTATCTTAAGTAAGGAGATAAATGAGCTTAAGATTGAAAATGAGACCTTAGGACTTATAGATGCTAATTCACTATGCATGACAAGTTCCTCACATGATAACACATCCATATCATTACCTTGTTCATCATGCAAAGTATTTGAAAAAGAAATTGAAGACTTGAGCAACACTCTTACAAAATTCACTTTTGGAAGAGACAACTTGAATGTGGTGCTAGGGAAATAAAAATGTGTGTTTCAAAAAGTTAGTTTGGGATTTAATCCAAACAACCATAAAAAATCTTATAAGAACTTCTTTGTTTCCTCAAATACTTCAAGTACTCCATTTGTTAAATGTTTTCACTGTGGTAGGAAAGGGCATAGTGCATCAACTTGCAATGTTAGAAAGAACATAAACACTAAAGTTGGAATAAAAAGAGTTTGGGTTCCTAAAGGCACCATGCCTAAGTCTAACACACAAGGACCCAAGACAATTTGGGTACCAAAGGTTAAAACTTGAATGTGTGTTGTAGGTGTGCTTGAAGACCAAGAGCTCAAGTTGGTATCTTGATAGTGGTTGCTCCAAGCACATGACCGGTGATGGCTCCAAGTTCTCCTCCCTTACACACAAGAAACATGATCATGTCACATATGGTGACAACAACAAAGGGAAGATTCTTGGAATTGACAAAGTTGGTAAGATCCTTTCATCATCTATTGATAATGTTTTGCTTGTTGAAGGACTTAAACATAATTTGCTTAGTATTAGTCAATTATATGATAAAGGCAATAGAGTTATATTTGATTCTTATTGTTGCATAATTGAGAGAAAGGATGATAAGCAAGTTAAGTTTGTTGGTCATAGAGTCAATAATATATATATGATTAGTCTCGATGATATCTCCTCAAATGATGCTAAATGCTTTATGAGTAAAGAAAATGATTCATGGTTATGACATAGAAGAATTCCTCACATTCACATGGATCACTTAAACAAATTGGTTTCTAGAGAACTAGTAATTAGTCTTCCAAAGCTCAAATTTGAAAATGACAAACTTTGTGATGCATGTCAAAAGGGAAAACAAGTAAAGGTCTCTTTTAAAGCTAAAAACATGGTTTCAACTTCTAGACCTTTACAACTTTTGTACATGGATCTTTTTGGTCTTTCTAGAACTATGAGCTTTGGTGGGAATTACTATGCATTAGTGATTGTGGATGATTTTTCTAGGTTTACATGGACATTATTCTTGGCCCACAAAAATGATGCTTTTCAATCATTTAAAAAGCTTGCCAAAGTTATCTAAAATGAAAAAGATTTTTATATTGCATCCATAAGAAGCGACCATGGTGGTGAATTTGAGAATCATGAATTTGAAACCTTTTGTGATGAACATGGCATTGAGTATAATTTTTCTGCCCCTAGAACACCACAACAAAATGGTGTTGTAGATAGGAAAAATCGATCTTTAGAGGAAATGGCAAGAACTATGCTCAATGAAGCTAACCTTCCTAAGTACTTTTGGGCGGATGCGGTTAACACCGCTTGTTATGTTATGAATAGAGCCCTAATAAGGCTAATTTTAAAGAAAACCCCATATGAATTGTACAAAGGAAGGAAACCAAATGTGTCACATTTTCATGTCTTTGGATATAAATTCTTTGTTTTGAATAATAGAAAGGATAACTTGGGGAAGTTTGATGCAAAATCTGATGAGGGAATATTCATTGGCTATTCTATACATAGTAAGGCCTTTTGAGTCTATAATAAATGAACTATGACCATAGAAGAGTCCATACATGTTGCATTTAATGAAACTAAGCCGATAAAGGATCTTGTTGATGATGTTGCAGAAATCTTGGCAAAAACGCACTTGGAAAATAAAGAAAAAGAGTCCAAGAAGCAAGAAGAGAGACTCCTTGATCACTCATGGTAAAAAGATTCAGAAATCTTGGACCTACCCAAGGAATGGAGGACTTCAAGATATCACCCTCTCGACAAGGTGATTAGTGATGTATCAAAAGGGGTAATCACTCGAAACTCACTTAGAAATACATGTAATCACCTAGCCTTTGTCTCTCAAGTTGAACCTAAAGACATAAATAGGGCCATTAATGATGAGCATTGGATCTTGGCCATGCAAGAAGAACTAAACTAATTTGAGAGAAATCAAGTTTGGGAATTAGTTCCAAGGCCCAATAATCATCCTATAATTGACACCAAATGGGTCTTTAGGAACAAACTTGATGAAACGGGCTTAATAATAAGAAATAAAGTTAGGCTTGTAGCTAAGGGATATAATCAAGAAGAAGTCATAGAATATGAAGAAACTTATGCTCCTGTAGCTAGGTTAGAGGCCATTAGAATG
Source organism: Ormosia semicastrata (assembly GCA_029884595.1). Taxonomy (NCBI): domain Eukaryota; kingdom Viridiplantae; phylum Streptophyta; class Magnoliopsida; order Fabales; family Fabaceae; genus Ormosia; species Ormosia semicastrata. Next base: position 36,054,972 of record JAQQTO010000060.1, on the reverse strand, counting down.
TTACTTGCATATGCTTGCATCATGGATTTCAAACTCTATCAAATGGATGTCAAAAGTACCTTTTTAAATGGTTTTATACAAGAAGAGGTATATGTAGAACAACCTCCTGGTTTTGAGGATTTTGAGATGCTCAACCATGTTTTTAAACTGAAAAAGGCCTTGTATGGCTTGAAACAAGCTCCTAGAGCTTGGTATGAAAGATTGAGCAAATTCCTTTTAGAAAAAAGTTTTTCTAGAGGCAAAGTTGACACTACCCTTTTCATAAAACATAAAATGCATGACATACTTCTAGTTCAAATCTATGTTGATGACATTATATTTGGAGCTACTAACAACTCTCTTTATAAAGAATTTTCAAATATTATGCAAAGTGAGTTTGAAATGTCCATGATGGGTGAGCTCAACTTCTTCCTTGGTCTCCAAATTAAGCAAACGAGAGAAGGAACTTTCATAAGTCAATCCAAGTAATGCAAGGAGCTGCTCAAGAAGTTTGGAATGGACAATGCCAAGCATATGGCTACTCCTATGGGCACCTCTTGCTATTTAGACAAGGATGAATGAGGTAAATCAGTAGAAATTACGAAATATAAAGGTATGATTGGCTCACTCCTTTATCTCACTGCAAGTAGGCCTGATATAATGTTTAGTGTATGCATGTGTGCTAGATATCAAGCTAATCCTAAATAATCATACCTAAGTGCTGTTAAAAGGATAATGAAATATCTAATAGGCACATCACAAATGGGTTTATGGTACCCTAAAGGTGCCTCATGTAGTCTTATTGGGTATTCTGATTCTGATTTTACTGGGTGCAAAATGGATAGAAAGAGCACTAGTGGGACATGCCACTTGCTTGGAAGCTCACTAGTTTCTTGGCATAGCAAGAAGCAAAATAGTATGGCATTGTCTACAGCTGAAGCTGAATATATTGTAGCTGGGAGTTGTTGTTCTCAAATCTTTTGGATGAAACAACAACTCTTGGACTATAGTCTTGAGCTTGATCACATCCCCATAAGATGTGATAATACTAGTGCAATCAATTTGTCCAAAAATCCTATTTTCCATTCTAGGACTAAACATATTGAAATAACACATCACTTCATTAGAGACCATGTTCAAAAGGGTGATTATATGCTTGAGTTTGTAGAAACCACTAAGCAACTAGCTGACATTTTCACTAAACCCCTAGCAAAAGAAGCATTTTTCTATATAAGAAATGAACTTGGTATATTGGATCAATCATGCATAAATTAACTATTTGCATAATCATAAAACCAATGCCTAACTTGTATTTTTCTGCATAATCATGCCATATTGCTACACAATCTCTGAATTTTTCCTCATATTGCAATCCAATACTGACTTGAGCGTCGTAGATTTCCCCTAAGTTGTTTTGCAGGTGCTCCCTCATGCCCAAGACTCCCAAGCAACTCAACATCCTCAAAATTTCACCAAAAATGGTGTAATTCTTGGTAAAAATGGTAATTTTGATCAATTATGTGAGTTGAATCATAATATGATTAGATTATATGTTTGCATGATGATTTGAATTGATCTAAGTTGCTTTGGAACTGATTTGGATGGATTAAAATTGATTATATGCTGATTGGAATGCAAAATCTGAGTTAAAAAGTATTGGTAATCGATTATAATGCCTTTGTAATCGATTACACAGGTTCTGTCAAGCATGTAATCGATTACACAACCTTTGTAATCGATTACAATCAACTCAGAACTCAGGTAATCGATTCCATCCACTATATAATTGATTACAAGGCTCCCCAGAAGCGTGGTAATCGATTACACCAAAAATGTAATCGATTACATATCCACCAGAATGCATGTAATCGATTACACACCCAATGTTATCGATTACACAGGATTTTTTAAAAGGTTTCTGACACGCGCAGAGTTCATTTTTCAGAACCTTTTCATCTCCTTCATCTTCCTCCTCTGCTCCCACGCAACCCAAACCTCTCAATCTCTCATTTCTCCCTCAAATCTCCATCAAAATCCCTCATTTCACCTCTCTCAATCTCGGAAAACTCCTCTCCACACAGCCCATCTCTCAAAATCTCCTCACATCCCTCACTCAAATCTCCCCATCACCTCTCACGAACCCCATCCCCACTTCTCTACCCTAACCTCATCCCTCTCTCTCTCCTCACTCATCCCCAACCACTTACCACTCATCCCACTCTACTCCTTCTCATAAATGGCTGAATCCTCTCATCGCTCAAAGTGCCCAAGAACAGGGGCTGCCATTGGAGGGTCCTCTGGTGGTGCTTTACGCAACATCTCTGGCCTGGACCTCACGCGCCACTTCTCCACAGTGAAGCGAGCTGAGTTGTTCCGGAAGAACTTCCAGCTTCGCAAAATCATTTCTCCCAGGTATCTTCCCATCTCCTTCTGCGAGTGTGAACCTTTGGAGAGCTTTAGAACCATAGAAAATTTAGGCTTGCTAGGTTTCCTAAGTATAGAGAAGGCTATCTACCCAAACCTAGTGAGAGTCTTTTATGCCAACCTAAAATTTGAGGACAATTGCATAATCTCTGAAGTGAAAAAGCAACAAATAAGGATAACAATAGTTGAATGGTATAGGCTAACGAAGCTCACTCCTGATGGAGATAACTTCTGTAGGAATGCAAATGTCTGGGGCCATGAGTTTGAGCATAAGGCTGCTCTTCTCTCATTGATTAGGACTGGCTACTACCCCCTAGTGATCCTAAAAGGAGAATCATGGCCACTGGCCTAACTATGGAGAACAGGGTTCTCCACTACCTTTTGGTCCGAGGATTGATTCCCAAGGGAGGGAATTACTCCCAAGTCCTTAAGGATGATGTGGCGGCCTTATGGGCAATGACCACCGGGCAGCCAATAAACTAGGGTTACTACATTATAGAGCATATGCTAGATGTAAAGATAGAGAAGAACTCTGCTCTCCCATTTGCTATGTTGGTCACCACCATCCTAGAGCACTATTGCATTTCCCTAGCTGAGGAGTCCAAGGACACTAGCTCAAAAGGACCACAATCCATTGGGTTGCATACTCTGAAGAAGCTCCAGCTCTACAAAGTGGATGATAGGTGGCATTACATTGCTCATGGCACGTTTGGTCATATCCATCATGATCTGGATAGTGACGATGATGAGGAGGCTCAGCATACTGCCCCTGCTCCTGCTCCCGCTCCAGCTACTCTTGACCTCCTACTCCAAGAGATGCGAAACCTGAGCGCTAATGTAGACACACGCATGGATCACCTTGAGCAGAAGATAGATCACCTTAAGCTGAGGATAGACTACTCAGATCAGGAGCTTGCCTCGATTCGATCCCTCCTGGGTGGACCTCCTATTCCTCCGAGTGCTCTGCCCCTCCCACATCCTCTGCCTCTCCGGTTCCCCTGTCCTTTGCTGGTCCATCTGGCGTTCCTGCTGATGATGAGGAGCTTCTAGACTCTGACGACGATATTGAGCCTGGCGATGATAATGTTGATCTAGGAGACATTGCTGCGGATCCAGACAGTGACAGCGAGGCTACTGATAGTGATCATGGCCCATTATCCTGATGTTTTTGATGACTACCTTGTATTTTTTGTCTTGACTCTGATTATATAACATTGGTATACATTTCTGGTGTTTTTTTTTTGTTATTGGCTATACTGGTTGTGAAAAGTTACTTTGTACATGCTGATTAATGATATATGAACTTGTTTCAACTTTGCTTCTATTCTTTGAATGTCTGGCTATTTGAAAAATTGATTGGACTGATTAATCTCGTTGGATTTCCTGTTCTGGCAAAATTTTGGGAATCATGAAATATAGCCGTCATGCTGTCCATTTTTCTTTAAATGCTTATGTCTTTTTGATAATGCCAACGGGGGAGAGAATAAGGAAAAATAAAATGAAAAAGGAAAAATGAACTGAAATCTAATTAATGGTTGCATGAGTAATTAAGGTTGCATGAGTACGGGGGAGTTATTGAGCTTTTGAGCTCTTAAGCTTTTTATATGCAAAATCTAACCCACTATCATGCATAAACTCTGGGGGAGCATTGCGCCTAAATGTCCATTATATACAAATGCAAAAACTCTTTCTTTTTCCTATGATCAGCTTGTCATCATCAAAAAGGGGGAGAATGTGAATGCTTATGTCCCTAAAGCATGTCAAATAGTTTTTGATGATAACAAAGGCCAAAGTGAAGATCAAATGCCAAAGTGAAGATCAAGCGCAAAAGGAAAAATCAAGATCAAAGAAAGAAGTCAAGAGGTTTATTTAGTTATAAGACTTAGAAGATTAATGTTAAATGCTCTCAAGTTTTCTCAAATGATTTTTCAATATATCACTTCAAAATAAATGGGAAATTTCAAAGTTAAACATGGTTTTCATGAAACTTGAGTTTCAATCTTAAAACTAACACTCTTAAAAGGATTTATGTTTAATCAAATGTCTTGAGGTGTTAGAAATGGCTTACAAACTTTATTGGACTTGAAAAATGTGTTCAAAGGCCAATGTAATCGATTACATGATATTTGTAATCGATTACACAGCAAACAGAGGCCTTGTAATCGATTACATGAGCAATGTAATCGATTACAAAACAAAATCAGAGGCCATGTAATCGATTACACAATAAATGTAATCGATTACAATAAGCCCAGAAAGGCAAGAACACGTTCAAAGAGTCATGTAATCGATTACATGGATATTGTAATCGATTACACAGCAAGTCAGAAGTCATGTAATCGATTACATGGATATTGTAATCGATTACAAGCAAAGTCAGAAGCCATGTAATCGATTACACAGAGCCCAGAAAGCCAAGAACACGTTGGAACAACAATGTAATCGATTACATATGCTGTGTAATCGATTACACACACCCTGACAACGTTCAACGACTATATTAAATGCATTAAATGCATAGCTAAAACCCTCCAACGGCTCTATTTATTGAGAAACTTATAAATACCAATGTTGGGTCTTCATTTGAGGTTGACCTTGAACCAAAAACTGATCACCAATACTTCCAAACGTGAATCAATCCTCAAATCCATTTCTTGCTCTGTTTTTTTGTAAAAAAGTGAAAAATCTTTGAGAGCATATTAGAGCTTCAATTTGTAATCATCTACTCTAGTGAGAGCTTCATTCAATCAATCTATATTACTTTGTAAAGAGGGTGAGGCATCCTTCCAAAAGTGTAAAGGGTGAGGTATCCCTTAGTTGAAGAGACTCAAGCTCCAAGGGTGAGGTATCCCAAAGTGTTGAGTGCTCAAGGTTGTAAAGGTTATCAAACACCTATTGAAGCTTGAAGAAATATTGGAAAATATCTAGCAGTTGCTTGAGGACTGGACATAGATCACAAGTGGATTGGTGATCAAACTAGGATAAATCATTGTGTTTGTTTTCTCTAAACCCTTCTCTTTACATTGAGTACTATTTTATTGATTTGCTTGAATATTGGTACCTTTGGCTATTGCATTTATAAGTGAAAGTGTTTATCTCTTATATCCAATCATCTCTAATCATCAATTAGCTTCAACGAAAATTGTTTATCAAACGATTTGTGAAAGATTTGTGAACTTAGTTTTCATACTCAATTCACCCCCCCTCTTGAGTATTGAGGCACTTGGTAACATTAACTGTTGTTTAAAAGTAGAGGATAGGATTTTCTTTGTAAATCTTATCTGTTTACCTCTTATGGATATTGATGTCATCCTTGGTATGGATTGGTTGTCTTCTAACCATGTGGTGTTAAACTGTTCTGGTAAAACTCTAGTTTTCATGTCTGACTTACCTTCCAGAGTTATTCCTTTTGAGTTAGTATATCTCAATGCTAATAAAGTGAATCACTATTTGGTTGAAGGGGCTCGAGGATATGTTCTCCTTTTCTCATTGAGTGTAGAGGATGAGCAGAGCTAGGTGATATATTGGTATTTTCAAGTGAAATAAAGGAGTTGCCACCCGAGCGAGAAATAGAGTTTTCTATAGATTTAATGCCTGGGATAGGACCTATATCTATAGCACCCTATAGGATGGCACCTTTAGAGTTAGCAGAACTCAAGAAGTAGATAGAGGAATTACTGGACAAACAATTCATAAGACCAAGTGTTTCTCCATGGGGAGCACCAGTGTTGCTAGTAAAGAAAAAGGATGGTACCATGAGACTTTGTGTTGACTATAGGCAGTTAAACAAGATAACCATCAAAACCAAGTATCCCTTGCTTAGGAAAAATGATATAATGGAATAATTGAGAACAGAAGCTGTTTTCTCAAAGGTTGACCTAAGATCAGGATATCACCAAATAAGAGTTAGGGACGAGGACATCCCTAAAACTGCTTTCAGAACTAGGTATGGACATTATGAATATCTTGTGATGTCTTTTGGGTTGACAAATGCCCCAACAGTATTCATCAATTACATGAAGAGGATTTTTAGACCCTACCTAGACAAATTTATGGTCATGTTTATAGATGATATCTTAATCTATTCAAAGACAATGGAAGAGCATGAGCAACATCTTAAGGTGGTTTTAGAGACCCTGAAGGAAAATAAGTTATTTGCTAAGCTATCCAAGTGTGAGTTTTGGCTAAAGCAAGTACAGTTCTTGGGCCATGTAATTTCTCAAGGGGGAATTTTTGTGGACCTAAGTAAAGTGGAAGCAGTGTTACAGTGGGAAAGACTCACCACTGTGACCAAGATCAGAAGTTTCTTAGGCCTGGTTGGGTATTACAAGAGGTTTATAAAGGGATTTTCTCAATTAGAGTTACCATTGACTTGACTAACTAGGAAATGTAGTACCTTTGAGTGGACTCAGGATTGTGAAAATAGTTTCCTAGAGCTAAAGTTAAGGTTAACCACCACCCCAGTGTTGGTAATTCGAGATCCTCAGGAGAACTTTGAAGTGTTCTATGACGCTTGAAAGATGGGTTTTGGATGTGTTTTGATGTAGAATAGGCAAGTAGTTGCCTATGCATCAAGGCAGTTGAGGCCACATGAGAAAAAATGCCCTACTCATGATCTAAAGTTGGCAGCAGTAGTGTTTGCCTTAAAAGTTTGGAGACATTACTTACATGGAGTCCAGTTTGAGGTGTTCAATTGATCATAAAAGTTTGAAATGCTTGTTTGATCAAAAGGAATTAAACATGAGGCAGAGGAGATGGATGGAGTTCTTAAAGGACTATGACTTTGAGCTAAAGTATCATCCTGGTAAGGTCAATGTAGTGGTCGACGCACTAAGTAGAAAATCATTGCATGTGTCTCGAATGATAATACAAGAGAATGGACTTCTTGAGAGTTTTAGAGATTTGAGTATTGCGGTGACTATAATGCCATATAGTCTCTATATAAGTAGAGTGGGCATAGTAAATGACTTAAGAACTTAGATCTTAGAAGCTTAAAAGTAGGACGAAACTCTAGAGGATAGAAGTGAGCAAATCTTCTTAAGAAATCAACAGGATTTCGATATGTTGGATGATGAAATGGTTAAGTTCAGAGGAAGACATTGCATTCCAAGGGAATCTGAAATCAAGGAAAAGATCCTTAAAGAGGCTCATAAAATTAAATATATTATTCATCCTAGGGCCACTAAGATGTATCAAGATTTTAGAAAGATGTTTTGGTGGCCTAGAATGAAGAAGGACATAGCAAAGTTTGTGTCAAGAGGCTTAACTTGTCAAAAGATTAAGATTGAACATCAGAAACCCTTCAGACCACTTCAATCTTTAGGAATCCCTGAGTGAAAGTGGGATAATATCACAATGGACTTTGTGATAGGTTTACCCAGGACTCAGCTAGGGTATGATGCAGTATGGGTTATAGTGGATAGACTAACCAAGTCTATCCACTTTTTTACCGGTTACAGCTAACTACTCCTTGGATAGACTAGCCCAATTATACCTACAGGAGATAGTTAGGTTGCATGGTATTCCCGTAAGTATAGGTTGCGGAGCTTTGCAGAAAGTTTTTAGACCAAAGCTTAGTTTGAGTACAGCGTATCATCCACAGACAGATGGTCAATTAGAAAAGACTATCCAAACCCTTGAGGACATGCTTAGAGCATGTGTTTTAGAACAACAAGGTAGTTGGGATAAGTTTTTGCCTTTAGTGGATTTTACCTATAACAATAGCTACTATACAAGCATAGGAATGGCATCGTATGAAGCACTTTATGGTAGGAAATGTAGGTCTCCTTTGTGTTAGTATGAGGTATGAGAGAAAGTCATCCTAGGACCTAAAATGGTGCAGTAAACCACAAATCAGATTAAAATGATCAATGATAGGTTGGTTAGAGCTCAAAGTAGGTAAAAAGTTGTGCTGATAGAAGGAGAAGGCTCTAGAATTTGACAAAGGAGAACATGTTTTCTTGATAGTCACTCCCACAATAGGGATTGGTAGAGCATTGAGAACAAGGAAGTTGAATCCTCATTTCGTTGGTCCTTACCAAATCTTAAAGAAAGTTGGACTTGTAGCCTATCAAATAGCCCTTCCTCCCAGTTTGTCTAATCTTCACAATATCTTTCATGTGTCATAACTTAGAAAGTATAATCTAGATCCTTCACATGTCATAATAAATGAATTCGTGCAGTTAAAGGATGATTTGTCTTATGCAATGCGACTAGAAAGGATCGTGGACAGAGGGATCAAAGAGCTTAGAGGTAAGCAGATTCCTCTGGTGAAGGTACTTTGGGACGGAGTTGGCTTTGAGGAAGCTACATGGGTGCTAGAGTCCCATATGCAGCATGACTACCCGGAGTTGTTTGCACCAGGTAAGCAATTTTAGGGGCAAAATTTTAAAACGGAAGGGAGAATGTGTAACATCCTAATACCAGTATCTCAATATATGAAGTATACAAGGAGATACCTAGCATTACAATGGCACTACATACATACTAATACGATACATATAACCATAATGTTCGTTGGAAACATTACAGAGAGCCTTATAAAATGCGAAAAAATACAACATCTATATCATAATGCATCACTATACTTATACATCATTAGCCTTAGCAAAGGCTTGAAGTATTGCATTTTTTTTTACATTATAAGGAAGTACTAAGAGATACAACATTTGTAACAAAAAAACTATATAGCTACCCTAGTCTTTAGCTTCCTTCTTCTTCTTACTCTTAGAAGAAGTTTCACCTGGAATTACATGGTACACAGCGGGATGAGAAACAATATTTCTTAGTATAAGAAAACCAAAACCAGTACACATAGCATAAGTAAACATAATTTCAATACATACTAAAAAGATATGCTTAAAGCATCTACAAAGTATAAATCTAGTATTTAGGTAAACCAAGTTCACATACATCTGATACATATATATAGTTCAACTTAGAACCAAAATGTAAAGCATAGGAATACTGATTTAATGTATTATTCTATGGTAAATAGAGGAAAAATTCATCCTCACATTACACATATCCTGGCACGCTAGGAAGTTCGGGCTTCATCCTTCCTCAAAGAGGGTTTTGGACTACCCACTTATCTCTCTTGGCCTTACCACTATCGAAATATCAGGGTTATGTTCTTACTCAAAAGAGTCTTTTGAACACTCATTTATCTCCCTTAGCCTTCATAAATGGGCATCAAAGGATACTCACAAATGTTAATACTACCAGTCCTTCCCATCATACATATATCTAAACACCTAACTCATCACTTATTTCTCTTAAGTGACATACATTACCACTAAAGTGGCCTAAGGTGCTAGATACAAACCTAAAGTAAATCATAATTATTGCATGCTCAAGGTTTACACTTTCTCATACATATTAGGTATCAATTCCTCTCTCAAAATTATACTTATTTGTGCTTCAACAAACTTTAGGAAACATATACTAATGATTCCATCTAGTTCAGAACTTCAAACCATCAAAAATGACATTTTTAGAGTTCCTAGTACTCACGCTGCAACACAAACCAGGGCACGTCGTGGCGCCCTAGCCTCTGCCTGCTGAAAATTGAGAAATTGAGCCTTACGCACCACAGCATGGCATTGGTATACCATGGTACACTCAACAAGTTCATCCTTATACCGCAGCATGGCGTACTCACACCGCGGCGTTCATAGCAGAACTCAAATTCTGCAGAACTGTGGTACTATTCCATTAGTTCTTTTCTCGGATTTTAGTCATTCCAAACCAATTTCTAAGTGATTCTAAGTCCCTAATCAGTTCATTAACACATAAGAAACAACAATCACCAATTTAAACCTCTTAATTTGGATCCAAACACCAAAATCACAAATCTTTGACCTAAACCCCTCTTTTGGGCATCAATGGCCTAAATGAAGTGTTCTAGGCTTCTATCTTCAACTTATGCTATGAACAAGTCATAGATGAGCAAAGAAACACATTCATGCAAGCCAAACACATCAGACACCTTTATAACTCATTTTGACCTCTTAAGCACCAAAGTTGCAGCTATGGTGAAAATAGAGAAAAGAGATGAATATGGACATAAACCCCTATCTTTGGCAACTGTGAAGAGATTCAAGCTTAGTTAGATCTCAAGCCTCAGCTTTTCCTTTCGCTTTCCTCTTTCTCTCTTCCTTCTCCTTGGTCTTTTCTTCTCCTTTCTTTATTTCTCCTTGCAAGTTTTCTACTTCTATTTTTGTGAAGCAAAGAGCCGTGAGAGAGGCTTATAAAAGGTTAACTAAAGACTTAAATAGCCTTTAGGCCAAAACTGATAAAATCCTAATCTACTAAAAATACTCAGATATAGCTAAATTAAGATTTTCAACTTTCAACAACTTTAAAATAAATACTAAGATTCATATAAAAATTCGTTTCACCATTATCTAATATTTTCATATCTGTTGCTAGTCAAATCGACTATAAATAGACAACTAGTATGCCTAAAAATGCTAAATTAGCTCAGTTTACCTTGAAACTTTAACTGTAACTCGTTTCATATATTTATGACCTATAAATAAATAAGTCATATTTATTTCCCTCGTCTAAGTAATTTAAGCTATTATATGAGTCATTTTAAGCTACTTTTCACACTCCAGACTGCAACTAAGTACCTAAACTAACTCAGATTGTCACAAAATTAAACATGCATGATAAGTAAGTCATATGCTATCTTTCGAACACATAAACAAGTCTAACATATCATTTTATGGTATTACATTTCTCCCCTCATTTTTAAAATTTTGACCCCAAAATTGCTTACCTGAAAGGAACAAATCTAGGTAGTCTTGCTGCAAGTGGGACTCTAACTCCTAAGTAGCCTCCTCGGTGTCACTATCACCCCATATAACCTTCACCAAATGAATCTCCTTACCTCTAAGCTCTTTGACCCCTCTGTCCACAATCCTTATCAGATGTACATCCTAAGATAAATAATCCCTTAACTGTACAAATTCATGTTCTATCTAGTAAGCTACTGGTCTAACTTTTTTTAGGATTTGGTACGGACCAAAAAATGAGGATTTAACTTTCGAGTTTTTAATGCTCTACTAATCCATGTTGTAGAAGTAATTATTAAGAATACATGATCTCCCTCACTAAACTCAAGAGGTCTCATTCTCTTGTCAGCATAGCGCTTTTGTCGACTCTGAGCAGTAACTAACCTATCATTAATCCTCTTGATTTGCTCTGTGGTCTGTTAGACCAACTCTAGACCTAAGATAGTTCTCTCACCTACTTCATATCAACATAGAGGTGACCTACACTTTCTTCCATACAAAGCCTCATAGGGTGATATACCTATGCTAGAATGGTAGCTATTGTTATAAGTAAACTCCGCTAATGGCAAGAACTTGTCCCAACTACCCTGTTGTTCTATCCTCAAGGGTTTGGATAGTCCTCTCTGTTTGCTCACTGTCTACGCGTGATAAGTTGTACTAAGGCTTAACTTAGTCCCAAAAGCCTCTTACAGGGCTCCCTAGAATCTAGATGTAAATCTAGGATCTCTGTCTGAAACTATTCTTATAGGGACTCCGTGCAACCTAACTATCTCTTTTAGATATAGTTGAGCTAATTTCTCTAGAGGATAGCTAGCTTTTTTTGTTAGAAAGTGGCAGATTTGGTTAATCTATCCACTATGACCCAAACTATATCAAAATCTTGTTGAGTCCTGGATAAGCCCATTATAAAGTCCATAAAAATCTTCTCCCATTTCCACTCTGGGATCCCTAAAGACTGTAATGATCCAGTAGGCTTCTGGTGTTCAATCTTCACCTTTTGACAAACTAAACACCTTGCGACATATTCTGTTATGCCTCTCTTCATTCCAGACCACCAAAACATTTTCTTCAAATCTTGATACATCTTAGTGGTTCCGGGATGGATGGTATACTTACTACTATGAGCTTCTTCTAGGATCCTCTCTTTGATATTTGACTCTCTTGGAACACAAAGTCTATCTCTAAACTTTATCATTCCATCATCAGTCATATCAAAATTAGTTAGGGTTCCTAAAAAGATCCACTCACTAATGTCCATTAAAGCTTTATTCTCCTTTTGAGCTTCCAAAATCTGAGTCCTTAAGTCATTTTCTATGTCCACTCTACTCACAAAGAGACTCTGTGGCATCACAATCACCGCTAGATGCAAATCTTTGAAACTCTCAAGAAGTTCACTCTCTTGGACCATTATTCAGGACACATGTAGGGATTTCCTACTTAGTGCATTAGCCACTACATTAACCTTACCCGAATGATACGTTAACTCAAAGTCATAATCCTTTAAGAATTTTATCTATCTTCTTTGCCTCATGTTCAACTCCATTTGATTAAACAAGTACCTTAAACTCTTATGATCACTAAACACCTCAAACTAGACTCCATAGAGATAATGCCTCCAAATATTTAAGGCAAACACTACAGCTACTAACTCCAAATCATGCGTAGGGTAGTTTTCCTCATATGAGCTTAACTGCCTTGATGCATAGGCAACTACTCTCCTATTATGCATCAGAACACACCCTAGTCTCATCTTTGAAGCATCACAATAGACCTCAAAGTTCTCATATGGCTCCGAAATGACCAACACTGCTGTAGTAGTCAACCTCTTCTTTAACTCTTGAAAGCTATTCTTACAGTCCTGAGTCCACTCAAAAGTACTACCCTTTCTAGTCAATCTAGTCAAAGGCAGTGCTAACTGAGAAAAACCCTTGATGAACCTTCTATAGTACCCAACTAGGCCAATAAAGCTCCTGATCTCTGTCACAGTGGTGGATCTTTCCCACTGTAACACTGCTTCAACTTTGCTTGAGTCTACTACAATTCCTCCTTTAGAAATAATATGATCCAAAAACTGAACTTTCATTAGCCAAAACTCACACTTGGACAGTTTGGCGAACAGTTTCTGTTCCTTTAGGATATCTAAAACTATCCTCATATGTTGCTCATGCTCTTCCCTTGTCTTTGAATAGATAAAGATGTCATCAATAAACACTACCACAAACTTGTCTAGGCAAGGAGTAAAAACTTTGTTCATGTAATCCATAAACACTACTGGAGCATTCATCAACCCAAAAGACATCACAAGATACTCATAATGCTCATACCTAGTTCTAAAAACGGTCTTAGGAATATCCTCTCTCTTAACTCTGATTTGATGATACCCAGATCTCATATCAACCTTGGAAAACACTAAAGCTCCTCTTAATTGATCCATCAGATCATCTATTCTAGGCAAAGGATACTTGTTCTTAATGGTTACCTTGTTCAACTGCCTATAGTTAACATATAACCTCATGGTACCATCTTTCTTTTTCACTAGTAACACTGGTGCTCCCTATGGAGAAACACTAGGCCTATTGAATTGCTTGTCCAACAACTCCTCAAACTATTTCTTGAGTTTAGCTAACTCTAAAGATGCCATCCTATAGGATGCTATTGATATAGGTCATGTACCTGACACTAAATATATAGAAAACTCTATTTCTTGCTCCGGTGATAACTTTGCTACGTCATTCGGAAACACCTCAGGGTATTCCCTCACCATGGGTATGCTGTCTAGGCCCTTTTCAACCTCTACATCTAATGAGAAAAGAAGAACATATCCTAGAACTCCTTCTACCAAATAGTGATTGACCTGATTAGCATTGAGATAGGTAGACTATGAAGAAACAACTCTAGTAGGAACATCAGACAGAAAAACTAGGGAATTATGTAAACAATTCAAAACCACACGATTGGATGACAACCAATCCATACCAAGAATGACATCTATGTCCATAAGGGGTAAACAAATAAGGCTTATAAGAAAAACTCTATCCTCGATTCTTATACAATAGTCAAGACACACTTTTGAAGTTATGACTGGCTTACCGGTGGGTGTGGAAACAGATAAGTCATATGGTAACTCTGACATAGGCAAATCTAACATCCTTACACAATCAAAAGAAACAAATGAGTGGGATGCTCTTGAATCATACATGACATTTAAAAGATGATTATGAATTATGCCTTTGCCATGGGTGAGATCGAAAGACTGGGTCACCACTATTCCTCTTAAAGTGTACACTCTTCCCTTGGCTAGTGGCTTTGGGGTAGACACATCTTTCTTTTTCTGTGGACAATTCCTGGAGAAATGTCCTGGTTATGCACACGTGAAACACATGGATTGGCCTGCCAAGTACTTGCCTCCATATATCTTCCCACATTTAGCACATTGGGGTACCTTGGACCCCTTCTTGCTTTTTACTTTAGGGTTACTTTCCTTAGAAGCACCTTGCTTGCTCTTATCATCTTCTTGCTTTCTCTTTGGAACATTTAGTACCCTTTTGTTTGATGGAGGACTGCCAGCACTTGATTCCATAATCCTACATTTGTTTACCAAAGCAGGAAAGTCCTAATCTCCATAGGTCTCACCATGCTCTTGATCTCACTTCTCAAACTTGTCTCAAATTTTAAGCATCACCATTTCTCATCCGGATGGTAATGGAAATGTGAAGAGAACTTCGACAACTCATCAAACTTGGCCACATGCTGGCCTACTGACATGTTTCCTTGTTTTAATTGCATAAATTCTACTTCCTTGGCATCATGCAGTCTTAAAGACTTCCAATGATATCTGGTCGTCTGTGGCTTCCAGTACCTTTTTGGTACCTTTTCACTAATGCTCCGCTTCTCCTTTCAACATATAGGAGGCAAAGACCAGTTTTTGCTCCTCTAAACAAACCATCACATCAAAGATCTTCTCCATCTCATTGAGCCACTCCTCAGCCTTAGCAGGATTAAACTCGCCTCTGAACGGAGGAGGGTTCATCGGACGGAAAGCTGTCAAGTTCAAGAAATTCTGATTCCTTCCAACTTGCGGCATATCTTGAACAGGGTGTTCAGCTGGTGGAGGCTGTTGAGGTGGCTTTGCTTTCTTCCTCTCAAGTACCCTTGTCATAACATTGGCCATAACCATAAAGGCTTTATCCATATCTGAATCTTGTGGATTCGAACTCTCTACTTCTTTAGATTGCCTTGTTGGTGCCATAGTTTCTTGTGTTGGTGTATGCCCTAGAGGCCAATACATTTTCTGTATTTACATAAATTCTATTATGCTATTTTATATATGAGGCATTTCATTTATTGTGTTCTTTTTTTGATAAACATAATAAAGTCCTTAGAATAGTAAGTTTGATGCCATAGGACATCAAGTGGATGACTTGATCGTGAGATCCTTTTGGTTACAACACTATTCTTAAATGTCCCTAGTCAAGTATTATTGTTAATTAAGACAACAATAATACATTGAGACTAGTATGTGCATAGACTGATGACCACATCTCACAGGTCATGGATATGAGATATCAAGTCTTCACATGGGTACACATTAGAGTAATGATGTACTAGACTGACCCACCATGAGAACACTACATGGATCATTACGTGAGTGTCATAAGTGATTCTCATAGTGATAATGGAGTCTGTGGTCCTTTGACCTGAAACCACTACAATTCCTACATGAGGAGTTGTGTGTTTTAATACCATCAAACATCATCTGTAACAAGGTGATTATAAAGTTAGTTATTGGACATACCGCAAATCATGCAGAGGGATGTGAGTGACCTAGATGGGATTTGTCATTCCTACATAACAGGAGCGATATCTTCGGGCCCCTTGATTGAGTGAGACTGCAAAATGCATAGCCATGCTCAAATGAGTCAATATGTGATATTGATCTCATTTGTTGTTACAAAGTCTACTCGAATATCAGGAAACGAATGATTGGACTATACAAGGGTGACACATTCCATGCCTTGTGTTCAATCTAAATATCTTGACAAAGGGACTAAACAACACGGAAACATTAGTCACGAAAAGGTTATGTCAAATCACTGACATTCTTATTACTTGGGTAGCAGCGATGTGTTGCTAGATACCGCTCACTGCTTGTAATATTAAAATGAGATTTTAATATTACTACCAACGTAATAAGAACCTGGAGGGTCACACACATAGAGTAGACTAAAATTGGAGCAATGGATCCAAGTTGGACTCGGATTCAAATATGGGCCAGACTCATAACAGATGGGCCTAGGGTTGCACAGCTTACCTTGCTGCTGCTCACACTCACTTAAGGCAGTCACTATTATAAATAGTACTGCTAAGGGGGCTGCTAAGAGTGACAATTTCTAAACCTTAGCCGCACCTACAGAAAAGTGAGTGAGAGAGCGACAAGTTTTTTCTCTTCTCTTCGCAGCTAGCACTGTGTGAGAGACTTGAGGCTCTTCTTTGCAGACGTTGGACGTTCGTGAGTCTATTAGTATGGATACCGCAGAGACATTGTTTCTATTACGGTGTTGGTGATTCACGCTTCAAGAGGTAAATCTTTTAAAAACTCAGATTATGACTTTTTCGCATGGATCCTCGGTGGGAACCCCTATTTTCCGCTGCATGCCTGTTTTTCACTGCGTGATGTATCTGCAAAAATTCCCAACAGTGGTATCAGAGAGTCTTGCGAAACCATGATTTGGTTTTCTATTTTCGTTTACATGAGATAATATGTTTTCTATTCTTATTTTTGACAAAATATATGATCTTTAATATGTTATTTCTGAAAACCGTATGAAACTCTTT
Source organism: Ormosia semicastrata (assembly GCA_029884595.1). Lineage (NCBI taxonomy): Eukaryota > Viridiplantae > Streptophyta > Magnoliopsida > Fabales > Fabaceae > Ormosia > Ormosia semicastrata. The sequence continues at coordinate 36,037,936 of JAQQTO010000060.1, read as the reverse complement.
GCGAAAACATATTCTGTTTCTTATGTTGTATGCAAATTCGTGATGTTGTTTTCAAAAACCCATGAAGATGTTCATATGTTCTGTGAAAACTGTTTTGTATTAAGATGTATGTTTTTGCGAAGCCTTCTGGTATGTATGTGATACATACAGCGTTATGGAATCCTTATTCTCAATGCGCGGCGCAAGGGTTTGGGAAACCTTGTTCTTGGTTTGCGGCAGCAGGGGTTATGGAATCCTTGTTTCTGCACAAGAGGCGCAGCGAAAAGGGTTTTGGAAACCGTATTCTTGTTTTGCGACAGCAGCATCAAGTGTTGATGTTCTACGGCGCAAGGATTCCCCACGGCACATGAAGTGTTCATGTTGTTCGGGCTTAGGGTTCCGCGCAGCACAAGGGCTCAAGGGCTCAAGGGAGGCACAAGAGATTCAGCGGAACTCTCGTGCTACCTCTGCGTAGTGTGTTATTCGAAAGCACAATATTTTCTATCCTTTTATAACTCACGAAAAATAATTATGTATTATTGTTATGAGTTTATATGTTCTTTGTGATGCATGGTGCATGGTTATAGCCTTAGTCTTCTTTTTATGCCTTTTGGTTTTAATAAATACGACCTGCGTGTCGTGCCTTTCTCTCTATATTCTGATTGCACATTCTCTTCTCATCTAACTCCCCTCGAATGTAAAAGAGGTTTCTATATAATGTAATTATGATGTGGAGGCAAGAAGACGACATTAAGTGAGGACGTTGATGGGAGACGCTTGGTGAAGCTCCCTTAATTAATGTTACTCTCTTAGAGGCCATAACCATGTCACTTTTATATGCTTTTTATGTATGAGATGCATGGATAATGTGTATGGTATGATAAACAATTTAATAAATGGTGAGATCTAATAATAATAAAAATTCCCTCAAAGCAAATATTAAGTCATTATGTGATGCCTTCCAATGTGTGGCACTCGTCAAGACTAGTATCGATCAAGTGCAAGTTTGCCAAAGCAGAATGCCTTTATCTATATTAGTAAAACGCGATAGGATAAAGGTAATATCCAACTGCCAACCATTGGGTCTGACTTAACTAGGCCATTTCAATAGGATTGAAGGCTTAGAGGTATGAAGTTGGGCTTTAGTCCATTAGATGGATTAGAATAAGTGTTATTCGCCTAACTATCTAACAGTTACATGTGATGTAATTGGAAAGTGTTTCCTACCTAAATAACTGAATTTTGGGTGATCAGCCAAAGCTGACTCAAAACTAGGTGAAATATGGATATTGGCCCACTAGGAAATCTTACGATGGGATTTTCTGAGTCAATGCTGAGGGTCATTGACTTGAATAAAATAGTGGGAGACATATTTAATTTAAAAGACCTCATTAAATATGTTTATGGCATGATACTTATGTTTTGCATATTTCTGTTAATAGATTACCATGGCAACAAACACATCGGGTACTTTATCATTGCGATCCGTCCTTGAGAAGGACAAGCTGTCTGGAACAAATTTTCTAGACTAGTATAGGAATTTGAGGATTGTCTTCAAGCAAGAGAAAAAGCTGTATGTTTTGGAACAGCCTATTCCTGAGCCACCTGCTGCTAATGCCCCTAGAACTGAAAGAGATGCTTATAAGAAGCATCAAGATGATGCCTTGGACATTGGATGTCTAATGCTGGCCACCATGAACTCTGAGCTCCAAAAGCAACATGAGAACATGGATGCATACGATATGATCGTACACCTTAAGAAGCTCTATAAAGAGCAGGCCAAAGCAGGCCAAGCATGAGAGATTCGAGGTCTCTAAAGCACTATTTCAGTGCAAGTTGGTAGAAGGAAGCCCTGTTGGTGCTCATGTACTCAAGATGATTGGGTACATTGAAAACCTAGAGAGACTGGGTTTTCCTTTGGGCCAAGAGTTGGCCACTGACTTAGTCCTGCAATCGTTGCTGGAAAGTTTTAGTCAATTTGTCATGAACTACAATATGAATGAGATTAACAAACCACTACCAGAGCTGCTAGGCATGTTGAGAACTACTGAGCAGAACATCAACAAAGGTAAAAGGAAGGCCATAATGATGGTCCAAAAGAATAAGGGCAAGAAACAGCAGAAAAAGCCCAAGGACAACTGGAAAGGCAAGGGCAAGGATAAGTCCATATGGAATCTTAAATGAGTCATGGATATAATTTAGCTTGGTTTCCTTTAATGGACCATGGAAATGCATGCAACTTTATTCTTTAATGGATCATGGTAGTTTAGCAGCTTGAGTCTTTAATAATTCATGGATGTTTATGTAGCTTGACTTCTTTATTTATTAAAGATCATGTATGAGCTTTTATAACATGTTTTACTTTATAATGTTATGATTATATATTGATTGTTATAAATTATGGTATTGGAATATGAATTCTCACCTTAATTGTGTTTCCATGTAATTATAGGTTAATGTTCTTCAAAGGAAAAGAGAAAGAAGCAAATGGATTAGATAGCCATTTTCTTATGTCAAAGATTTGTATTATGTTTACTTTTGCTTTAAATTGTACAAAGATATTATGTATTATAATGGCCCTTTTAAGGCTAGTGATGTATAAACATGTATCTTTATTTCCTTTGAGGCTCTCCATAATGACATGAATGATATTATGGGCTATGTTTTATGTCTATGAAATAGAAGTCATATGCTTAACTTTGTTTGCTTGCATATATTCTTGAATATACTATGGTACCTAGGGTTAGGGTGTTACATTATGGTATCAGAGCAATTCATCCTATTGAGCCGGTGTATGGACTGATTATTCTTAGGCATATTCTAGAAATTATTGTAGTATGTTGTGCTTTTCTTGTCTCATAAGTGAGGTATATGATGGAATTACATGATTTGCCTTTAGTATGACTATTTTTAGCTACTGTTGTACAGTTACGTGATATTGAGACTGATCAACTCAATATGTATTGTTTTATGTGTACAGGAAACTATTGCGTCACAAAGGTGAACAAGAGGAAATAGAATTTCTTCTAGCGAGGGTTCAGCTAATATGGCTGAAGCATGTATGGCAATAGCAGTCACTATGAGATAACAGTCTGCTATTACTATAGCCGCTATGAGGGATCAATTTGTTTTAACTGCAAGGATGCTGGAGAGGATGGAAGCCAGTCAACCTCAGTAACCAGCACCACCACCTGTACAACTGATCCAAGAAGTACAAGTGGGGAGGAACCAGAACTTTCAAGATTTTTCAGAGTTTAGAAAGGCAAATCCTTCACCCTTCAAAGGAGAATACAATCCAGTGAAGGCTGAGGAATAGATAAGTGAAATGGAGAAAATCTTTGGATCAATGATATGCTCCCTTGAATAAAAGGTTTCCTTTCACTTCTTTTATGCTGAAAGGAGAAGCAGAGATTTGGTGGAAAAGTGCCAAGAGGCTTTTTGAGGCATCGGGTACTCTTGTTACTTGGGAGATGTTTAAAACTTTTTTATGGACAAATACTTTCCTAAGAGTTTACAGAGTGCTAAGGAAATGGAGTTCCTAAAGTTGGAACAAGGTGAGATATCTGTTGGTTAGTATGTGGCCAAGTTTGACAAGCTATCAATATTCTCCTCCTACTTCAGATTTAATCTAGATGAACAATGGAATTGTATTAAATTTGAAGAGGGATTGAGAGAGGACATCAGGAAGTCAATTCTACCTTTGGAAATTCAAGATTTTCCGACTATGGTAAACAAATGTCGAATTGTTGAAAACCATGATGGTAGGCCTCAGGTAGAACAAGTTCCACCATCAAAGAAAAAGAAAATGGACGAAAAGTTCAAAAAGAAAAAAAAGAGTAAGCAAGTGCAGACGGACTCAAAGGGGACCAAATGGGCTAGATGCTGGAAAAGACATGGTGATAGACCCTGTTTAGCAGGCAAATCTATGTGCTTCACATGTGAACATCCATGACACTTCACCATGGACTACCCTCAGAAGCAGAGTGTCATGCCTAACCCAAGACCACAAGTCAAGGGGAGAGTTTATACTCTAAGCGGAGAGGAGGTGACTTAGTCTCCCGATCTAATTCAAGGTAAATGCATAATGCATGATAATTTGTTAACTACTATGTATGATTTAGGAGCATCCCACCCCTTTGTTTCATGTGATTATGTGAAAGTGTTGGATTTACCAATGTCAAAACTTCCATATGACCTATCTATATCCACCCCCACAAGAAAGCTAGTTATGACTTCAAAAGTGTGTCTTGACTGTTGTTTAAAAGTATAGGATAGGATTTTCTTTATAAATCTTATCTGTTTACCTATTGTGGATATTGATGTCACCCTTGGTATGGATTGGTTGTCTTCTAACCATGTGGAGTTAAACTATTTAGATAAAACTTTAGTTTTCATGTCTGACTTACCTTCCAGAGTTATTCCTACTAAGTCAGGATATCTCAATGCTAATAAGGTGAATCACTATTTGGTTGAAGGGGCTCAAGGATATGTTCATGTTTTCTTGTTGAGTGTAGAGGATGAGCAGAGCTTAGGTGATATACTGGTAGTGAGGGAGTACCCAAAGGTATTTCTGAGTGAAATAAAGGAGTTAACACCCGAGCGAGAAATAGAGTTTTCTATAGATTTAGTACCTGGGATGGGACCTATATCTATAGCACCCTATAGGATGGCACCTTTAGAAATAGTAGAACTCAAGAAGTAGATAGAGGAATTGTTGGACCGACAATTCATAAGACAAAGTGTTTCTCCATGGAGAGCACTGGTGTTGTTAGTAAAGAAAAAGGATAGAAGTGAGCAAATCTTCTTAGGAAATCAATAGGATTTTGATTTGTCAGATGACAGAATGGTTAAGTTCTTGAGACTTTGTGTTGACTATAGAAAGCTAAACAAGGTAACCATTAAAAACAAGTATTTATTGCCTAGGATAGACGATCTAATGGATCAATTGAGAGAAGTAACAATTTTCTCAAAGATTGACCTAAGATCAAGATATCACCATATAAGAGTTAGGGACGAGGACATCCTTAAAACTACTTTCTAAATTAGGTATGGGCATTATGAATATCTTATGATGTCCTTTGGGTTGACAAATGTCCCAGCGATGTTCATAGATTACATGAATAGGATTTTTAGACCCTACATAGAAAAGTTTGTGGTATTGTTTATAGATGATATTGTATTCTATTCAAAGACAATGGAAGATCACAAGCAATATCTTAGGGTGGTTTTAGAGATCCTGAAGGAAAAAAAGTTATTTGCTAAGCTATCCAAGTGTGAGTTCTGGCTAAAGCAAGTACAGTTCTTAGGCCATTTAATTTCTCAAGGAGGAATTTTCATGGACCCAAGTAAAGTTCAATTTTTTTAGGCTTGGATGGATATTATAGGAGGTTCATAAAGGGATTTTCTCAATTAGCGCTACCCTTGACATGACTGACTAGGAAATATAGTACTTTTGAGTGGACTCAAGATTATGAGAATAGTTTCCAAGAGCTAAAGTTGAGGTTAACCACCACCTAGTATTGGTAATTCCAGATCCTCAGGAGAACTTTGAAGTGTTCTATGACACTTCAAAGATGGCTTTAGGGTGTGTTCTGATGTAGAATAGATGAGTAGTTGCCTATGCATCAAAACAGTTGAGGCCACACGAGGAGAACTACCTTACTCAAGATCTGAAGTTGGCAGTGGTAGTGTTTGCCTTAAAAGTTTGGAGACATTACTTATATGGAGTCCAATTTGAGGTGTTTAGTGATCATAAGAGTTTGAAATACCTGTTTGATCAAAAGGAATTAAACATGAGGAAGAGGAGATGGATGGAGTTCTTAAAGGACTATCACTTTGAGTTAAAGTATCATCCGGGTAAGGCCAATGTAGTGGCCGACGCATTAAGTAAGAAATTCTTGCAAGTGTCTCAAATGATGATCCAAGGGAGTGAACCTCTTGAGAGTTTTAGAGATTTGAGTCTTATGGTGACTGTGATGCCACATAGTCTTGGTATGAGTAAAGTGGACATAGTAAATGACTAAAGGACTCAAATCTTAGAAGCTCAAAAGTAAGATGAAACTCTTGAGGATAGAAGTGAGCAAATATTCTTAGGAAATCAGTAGGATTTCGATATGTCAGATGACAAAATTGTTAAGTTCAGAGGAAGACATTGCATTCCAAGGGAATCCGGAATCAAGGAAAGGATCCTTGAAGAGGCTCATAAAATTTAGTATACTATTCATCCCGGGGCCACTAAGATGTATCAAGATTTGAGAAAGATGTTTTGTTGGCCTAGAATGAAGAAGGACATAGCAAAGTTGGTGTCAAGATGCTTAACTTGTCATAAGGTTAAGTTAGAATGTCAAAAACCCTCCAGACCACTTCAATCTTTAGGAATCCCTAACTGGAAGTGGGATATTATCACAATGGACTTTGTGATGGGTTTACCCAGGACTCAGCCTGTAACACCCTAATAGAATTATCATAAAATAACTGGAATATTTGAAGATAAATCGTATCAAGTATGTCACTTTCTAAAAATGCATAAAACATAAAACTATAATAACCTATGTTCAACACCCCAACTTTTGGGATAAGTATGATATTGTCCTAAATGTACTGCTTTATATTTTCTTTGAGTTATAAATTGAATTTGACTACTTCGTGATAATATTTGAATGTTGTGTGTGATTTGCTCTGAGTCAAGAAAATAATAATTTTCTGGTCGAAAAAATCTTATTTTAATTATTCAGAACTGAGGGATCTTACTAAACCCAATTCCAAGTGATATGTATATTAATCTTTTAATTTTTAGGATTTAACTGTGTAATAAAATAATTTTATATTACTATAATATTATTTTATTTGACAGTACCCACTGTCTCAAAAATAGTAGAAATCTTCTCCAAAATGACCATGGACCTAGAAAAGTCTGTGGGACCCGCGTTTAGAGGAGTAGTCAACGTTTCTGGCTAGACAAAATCCTAAGCCAATGGGAACTAGTTAACAATAGTGGCTTGAAAATTTTAGACCAATAAGAAGCTAGTCCACAAAAGTGGTTAGACTTGTTAGTTTATGACTAGAAAACTTAACCAAGTTAGCTTAAGCCTAACTAAGTTAGTATAGGAAGCTTATGTAGTAACTAAATGAAGTAAACCTAGTTAGCTACCTATTTAAGTTCTAGTTAGAGAAGGTTCTAAAAATATCTAGACAAAGCTTAGTTATCCTAAAGTAACTAGATAGTTAGGCAAGTAACTAAGCAAATTAATCAAATACACTTAAGTGTAACTAGATTTCATAAATGAACACAAACCTAGTTACTCTCTCTTGGAACAATTCGGTTAGAGCTCTTCAACAAGGATCAAGAAGGTTTTCTACTCCAATTAGGAAAAAGCTTGGAGACAAAGCTTTTGATATCATCCATTGATCTAATCTAAGGTTGTTAGGGGTTAGGAGAAGTCAACAAAGGAGGCCACCTCCTTTGGAGCTCCACGGCTAAGTGTTGGGGTTAGGAGGTGATTTTCACTTCATCATCATCTTACTATCTCTAAAAATCTCTTTTCTCTCTCTACCAAAAACAAAAATCACCATTGTTGCTCCTTGAGAGCCTCATGGCCAACACCCTCACCTCGCACCTTCACCCTTCTAAATTTTCATCTAACCCAACTTCTCAAATCTAAACAACATTCTAAGAACATCTCTTGTTGAGAGTTCTTCCAAAATCTTTCATCTTAAGCTTGGAAAATCACTTTGAAGATTTTTCCTACAAGGTGAAAATTCTTGTTTCTTATTTCTAACTTGATTTCTTAGGTTCTAAGCCATGATTGATCCATGGTTTATGTTTTTCTCCTATAGTTATGACTCTTTAAAATTTGCTTGAGTATGTTAGGTTTCTCTTGGGGGTCAAACAAAAATCATAGGAGGAGAGTAGAAGGAGTTGTCTTCCTTTAAGGTAAGAGGGAGATTTAATCTCATCAACCTTGTATGGTGATGAGAAAATGGATTGTATGTGTAGGGAAGAATCCATAAGGATTCACTCATTTAGTTGTTTAATGCTTTCCTATTTGTGGTTGGTTTTATTTGTGAGCATGTCTATAGTTTTAAAAATATATTCCATGTGTTTATAGGTGTATAAATATTATTGTCGGATGTGAATAATATGCAAGGATTGCATGAGTGTTCCACGGAACACAAAAGAAGCTCACGGCTTCTCCAAGAAAAAGAGAACCAAAATGTTCTCAACTATTTTTTAAAACAATGATTTAATGAATTTAGGTAAAAACAATGAATTTGAAAATGATTTAGAGGATAGAATATGATTTAATGATTATTTGTGAAGGATAAGTTAAATTTGGCCAACATGCCATTCAATGTATATTTGATTCCCATAATTATTTTCTAGGGTAGGTTAAGTAGTTAATCTACAAAAGAATTTAATTTTAATGAATTCTTGGGAAATAAAATAAACAAACTTAGTTTTAGAATTCTAAATTAGAAGAATTTGTTATAAGTAAGAAATAAAGAAAACACTTGAAAAATACTAACATAGAGCTCACTCTTTGAGTTTTGAAGCGCGTTAGCAAGTTTCAAGGTGTAAATAATGGTTGAGGTTAAAATATGCAGTATTTAGATAAAAATGTTGAAAATTTCATTCAATAGACTTTCTAGACAAAATGTTGTCAAAATTTACTAAAATCAGACAAATAAAAAGAGAAGGTTTCATAACATGTTTATAACGTAAAGAAAATATTCTATGCAGTTTAAAAGTACTAGAAATAGCTTACACATTTTTAAAATAAAGGTTTTTAAGCTATACGGTTAAGAAAATGATTTAAAAATCTTACGCGATTGAGAAAATGATTTAAAAACTTTACGCGGTATTTAAAAATGTCAAAAAATACTTACGCAATTTAAAAACATTTGTAAAAGTGACGCGATTGTGAAAATACGATAAAATTTCAATGCGACGAAATGGAATAGTGAGTTTTACTATTGGGCCAAAGTAGTGGACCCAGACATATTGAGATATAGTACTGTCAAGTGGAGACATACAATATTTGTGAATATTGAGAGTAAGGGTATTTAGGTAAATATGGTGATATATTAAGACTGAAGGTATTTTTATAATTATAATTCTTAATCATGCATTGAGAGTTGTGTCAATTTGGTTGAAAATTGGCGATTGAATGACGAGATGAATTACACCATGTTGTGGGTGTGATAGGAGTAGTGTGATTCATTAATTGAACTTGGAGGCATTAGTGTGTGGAGAATTCCATATGCGGACAGTTGGTAGCTCCTCTGGACCGTGGTAATGGACAACACACTAATGATCTCGACAAACACTATTCTTAATCAAGATCTTGTGGAGACTATTTGGTACAATGCCTGTAGTGCACGATGTATTTTGACAGCGTACTACTACACGATGTTTTCGACTGTGGGCTATAGACACGACGTTGGACAGTGTAATAGTTTGGTTGGGCAGCCTGAGGTACTGATAGTTCTTTTCGGATCATTCTCTCTAATGTCTGTGTTTAGCTCCATGGAGTAGGAACGAGTCGGTATGCATTAGCATCCATGATCTGCATCTCAATGTTTACTATAATCTGTGATAGAATGTATGATGTGTTAATTTGAGGTAATATATATAATGTAATGGTATGCATTATTGTGATACTTGTTTGTATTATCGTTTTCTTTATTACCATGCTAGTAATGATGTAGATTGTCTCACTTCTTTATATGTATTTCTCTATATTATTATTATATTCTGTAAAGAGTTTGAGGAAGAGGAAGAGGAGCAGCCTCTTGATATTCAATATCCTGGAGAGAATCAGCCTAGTGAGCAGTGCATGGACGGCGAGCCGTTAGATCACCCCTACCATCTATATTGATCTTGTGATCATGACGTTGCCTAGATTCTTTGGTTTTGTGAGACTTGAGTTTCACAGAGGCTCTGAGACCTAGCAACTGTGTGAAGATAGAGGATCGGTAGTCTACGTGGGACGTCTGATTGTGTCTCTGCGTAGAGAGTTTAACGGGGAGCTTATTTTTACTACTATTCTGTATTTACATCTTAAGATGCCTTTGACTCTTAGGCATTATTGGGGAGGAATTTTCCATATGCCTAGTGAGATTAGTAGTGTATCGACAGCACGGACTCACGTCCGTAGAGTTGCGAGACATCCAGGATTTCTGCCATCCGATGATCCATCAGAGAATGATCCTTTGGAGGGGTAGGAATCTTTGATGTGCACTTGGGCATGTTATGTTTTAGTATTATACTGACTCTTTACTGTTTTGTTAAATATTTATAGTTGTAAATTATTTGTACACTTAAGACAAAATCATATGTACATTATGGTTGTGATTATGTTTTGCCTTATTTTGTGTTTCGTGTTGTTTTGTTTAACGTTATTATATATAAAAGGAAAAAAAATTTACAACTCATTATTTATGTAACAAACGTTTTATAACTTGGGTAAGATTTATTTTATTGCATAAAAAATGTGACATCCCCACAAGGGTATTACACTATGCAGTCATCATAGAGAGCCAAGAAGGATGGAAAAGGTCAAATATATACATCACTGGCCCGAAAGCCACATTGTAATACATAAAATTTTACAAACTAGAAAGCAAAGTAAATACACACTTGCTAATACATAAAGAAACAAGATAACTAAAACTAAGTCTTCTGCTTCTTCTTTTTGCCCTTTCTCATAGGAGGGTCTTCATGTAACACCCCAAAATTTCCTATCCTATAAATAGTAATTTTGACAGTTAACAAAATTTTACTGTTTAGTAATTTCTGGATACTGTAAAATTATTTTGTTTATTCCGTCAGCTTATTTGATCGTTTTGAGTGATTTACTCCGTGTCAAGAAAATAATAATTTCCAGGCCTAGGAAATTTTTTCTGTATTTATTTCTCTTGACTGTTAATTATTTTTAACAATCTGACTTGATTTTCATACATTTTCTAATTTTTGTGATTTTATGTGTGATTTTGAATTTTTTTCTGTTTGTGGGCCCCACGAGGTGTTTATGGGCCCAGGTGACCATACGTGGGCCCAAGTGGGTCCCGCAAAGTGAAAAAAATTTCTACGCATAAAAAAATTTGTACTATTTAGACGGAGACAGGGGATCTTACTAAACCTGAATTCGGAAACTGTTTTAGAAAATTTGTTTTGTACTATATTTATTTATCGGAAGATAAAAATACAGTAAATATATTCTTTCGTGGGATTTTTAGTAGATAAAAATAGAAATTATATTGCTTAAGTCAACATCGGTGGTTTGGATATCTACCATTGATTTAATTAACGGTTAAGAAATAAACTTAATAAAGAAGCATTGGATAATCACCATTGATTTAATCAATGGTGTGAGAATAAACTTAATTAGGCAAACTTCAATATCAATCGTAGATTTAATCAACGGTGTAAAATTGATTATATAAAGTGACCATTTACAACCATTGGATTTAGAGTTGATCAAGGGTGGAGATTTGGTCTTAAAAAGTGACAAAGACCATTTATGACCATTGGATGAAGAATTAATCAAGGGTGGAGATTTGGTCTTAAAAAGTAGCAAAAAGTAATTATGACCCTTGGATTAAAAGTAAGAAGAAGCAATCTTGACCCTTTATTTTGGAGACACATCTAATGGCTAGAATTTAAAGGAAAAGGATCCAATGGCTTAGATTTAGTCTTCTAAAAATTAAAAGTCTACCTAAATCCTAACCATTGAATTAATCAATGGCTAGAAATGCTTCAAATAATAGCCTAATTAACAAGCCACGTAAACTAAATTAAATGTTAAATTGTTATAATCTAATTCTTAATTAGATATCCTAATTTTAATCAGAGATTATAATATATGAAATAATATGTCTAATTAATTAGTTATGTAATTAGAAAATTAGTTAAGATTGATTAGGAAACTTAATGTAATGAATTAACTAATCAATTAGCAAGTAATTATGAAAACTTTGGAGTGCATGATGAAGGGGGGACGGTTGGAGAAGCAAGAAAGAAGAAGAGACATGTTGAGACATGTTGGAGTAGCCTTTTTAGGCCAAAGAAAAAGATGACAAAGTGGAAGACTTTGTGCATCATGTGATAGCCTTCAATTATGCCAAATGAATTCATATCTCTCCATTCTTTCACTCCCACGGTAGCAGCACCTTTGGTTACACTCTCCATATTCATTTTTCTACTTCACCAAAAAGCCTTCATCAAATTCTCTCAAAGTTCCAAGAACACAAAACAACCATTTTCCCTCCTTTTCTCACCTTATGATTCGGCCAAGCGACCCACAAGCACCATTATTCACCTATAATTTTTACTCACATCATTTCCTAAACCTAAACACCATTCTAAACACTTTTCATTTAGAAAGTTTTCCCAAAATCACACTCTAAGAGCTTCAAATCCAAGCTTCAAGTTTCTATCAAAAATCAAAAATTCCATCTTTGTGCTTCAAGAGAAACCATTCGATCAAGACACTCAAAACCACCATCCAATCTCTTTTAATTTCATCCAACCATAGATCTTGAATCTACATGATATTCTAAGCAACTTTCATGTTGGAGACTTTCTCAAAATCATTCATCTTCATGGATTTTCTTCAAGAGCCAAGTTATTGAGTTTTTAAGGTGAAGTGTAAGAAGACTTCAATTCTTATCTCTTTTTCATGATCTAAACCATGTTTGATCCATGGTTCCTCTTAATCAAGCTTAGTATACTAATTTCTATGTATTTTGTTTTGAATTTGAGAAGCCCTTGGTTGTGAAGGACTTGGAAAGAAGCAAAATCAAGAAGCTTTGAGGATCTTCAAGAGGTAAGAGGGAGATCCATCTCACCAACCAATTATGGTGGTGGGAGATGGTCTTATATTTGATGGATTGTGAATTCATGTGAGAATTCCAATCCATGGTCATGTAATAATTAATTGTGTGTTTATGAGCTTTGCTTTATTTTCTTGTGCTTTGATTATTTTTGTCTATGCTTAATATGCTTTGCATGATTTTATGGCTTTGATAGTATACTTATAATATGCATGATGAGTATATGGCATGTTTGTGATATTTATGATGAAATATATATATGTATGCCATGATGTGTAGGTGGAAAGAAAATTGATCTTGGTTCCAATGGCCAAGGAAGAGCTACGGTTTTGATGCCCTTGATGAGGGTCAATGTTGAAATTTTTCAAGAACAATGAAATTAAATTTTGATCCCTAGAACAATGAGAATTTCGGCCAAGACACCTCAAAATAGGTGTTTACAAATTAATATGTTTATGGAAGAATAAAATTGGATTGATTTGAGGAGTATGAAAAATGAACTAAAGGTTTGTTTTTTTTAAGAAAACATGAACACAAATTTTAGAATGAAATTTTATTGATTTATTTTGTGTAGAAACGAGAATGGAATTTATTTAAGTTAGAAGAAAAATATTTCATGGTTCCAATGGCCATTTATAAGATTTTGATAAATTTAGAACAAATGTTTTATGTATCTTTAAATTAATATTTTCATGAAGAATGATAATGGATGATTTGAAGAGTATAAAAAATAAACAAAGGGTTTGTTTTTTTTTAAGAGAACAAAAATGCGATTTTAGAGGAATTTTTATTGATTTATTTTGTGTAAAAAGATCCTAAGTATTTTTCTAAATATGAGTTTTGAATGAAATGGGCAAACATTGATTTTAAGGATTTGCAAAGAAAGTGAAAAAGGAATTGTAAAGAAAGTAAAAATGAATTTGAACAAATGGGTTTGGTTTTTATAACCATCGGTACTTCGGTTTTGAAAATAAAATTTTAACGATTTTGTTTGTGTAAAACTATATCAATTTAAAAGGAAAAATATTTGATGATTTCAATAGTCATGTCCACATTTTTGAAGGCTTGTAATGCTTTGATTTTTATGAACAAAGTGATTTTCAAAGTGAAAACGTAACTTGAGTTAATACAAGAATTTGGAAATGGAATTAGAGCACTTATCACTTGAGAATTAAATTTTTATAAACAAGAATGTTTTCGAACTTCAATTTATTTTGAAGAAAGTTGTATTTGGAAATACTTTGATAAAAATGGAGAATATAATAGTGATTTAAGAATTTACTAAAGTATAACTTATTTTCAAGTTTTTGAAATATGTGTGGAAATTTTAAGATTTGAAACATTAATTTATATCAATGGAAAGGTAATTTTGTGGATTATATTTGAAAAAAATTTCTTGAGTAAAGAAAGCGTGGAAAAAGATTTTCTTGAGTAAGAAAATGTGAAAAATGAAATACAAAGTCATAATATTTTGAGAAAAGATGAAATGGAATTTTTGAAGGTTGAGAAATATTTTTTATGGTGAAAAATTATTTACGTATCTTAAAAATGTGTTGAAAATGATATTGACTTATTTGAAAGTCCAAAATAATGTTTGGAATATTAAGGAATATTTTACATGATTGTAAAATAGTGAAAAATGATTTACATATCTTAAAAATGATTTAAAATATAGTAAAATATTTCTACGCAATTTGAAATATGTTAAAATATTTCTACGTGATTTGAATTACGTTTAAATATTTTATGTAAGCTTAAATATTTTACATGATTTGAAATATTGTTGAAAAATCACTACGTGATTGAACAAACAATAAAACATTTTTACGCGATTATGAAAAATGGTAGAAAATTGGTGAAAAATTGTTATGAGATTTGGAAAGCGTTTAAATATTTTACACTATTGAAAATATTATTGAAAAATATACACAATTTTGAAACAGTGGAAAAATAATATGCGATTTGAGAAACGTATATTTTTACGCGATTGAGAAAGACATTGAAAAATTAATACGTGATTTAAAAGTGCAACAGAAGAGCTGCGACATTTTGAAAACGTAACAAAAGTGTTATAGTATTGTGAAAATATAACAGAAACGTTTCAGAATTTTGAAAATGTAACAGAAACATTTTGGAATTGTGAAAACATAATGGAAATGTTACGCAATTTTGTGAAAACACGGCGAAAGTGTTTTATAACTATGAAAACATGATAACATGATTTCGTGTTGAAAATATAGTATAATTATCTTGTTGAACCAATTAGTGTATGGACAATTTGTATGAGAAAATAACGTGTTTTACCTATGGTCGGTATTTGGTGCATTTTGTATGCATTGGAAAGAGATGCTGTGAATGGATTTGGTGCATTATACATGCATTGGAAAAGTATGCGTTGAAGCATATGATATAAATTGAACAAATGAAATTGAAAAGATTTGGCCCTTTGGGGTTGGACTTGCACCGATATATTCGTGCATTGTATAAAATATAGCTAATAGCTATTATGACCCTTGTGGTTGAAGAGGAATGAGAATTGATAGTGAGGTCTATGATGGATCTTGGGGCGTCGAGGCGCGGTGGTCGACCGAGTGGACACAAGCGAGTACCACATGCCACTTGCGATGCATCCGTTGCAACGCATTGACGATACCCGACAAGAACACGATTCTTTTCAACAACTGGGAGATTGTCTTTGGGCTAAGGCTGACAATTAACTAGAGCATTCTTCTCGAAATTGTGAAAACCTCCATGGAGTCGTTTTTGATAAAATGAGTCTTTGTACATATGCATAAATCTGAGCATTTATATCTGTGTGATATATTAATTGGGGAATATTGGTTATTGGTTATGACAATTGTTTTGAGTACTTGGATGATGATTGAACTGATAAATGATTAGATGATGATAGTTGATTAATGCTGATAGCATGATTATGGTATGATCTATCTGTATGATATAGCTATTTGTGTTATCTCTGTGCTGCCATGTTGGTATTGGTGTAGGTGATCTCACCTCTTTGTTATCTTTGTTTCTCTGTGTTTGTATTGTTAAAATCAAACAATAGAAGGATCGAGTTGTCTTAGACATAACTGCGATAAATACTCGAGATTGGTGACAACAATAAGGAGTGGACATTCAGGACTCGAAGGTGTGCAGTGTTGACAAAGGAACGTATGTCCGATGCATCAAGATGAACAGAAAAAGGAATAAGTATGTTAAAGTTTCTTGTTAGTGTTGTACCGTGCTATTAAGTAGGACCCGTCATGGGGTTTGCTGCTGTCAAAAAAAAAATCAGTCTTTTAATTTTATATTTCTCTTTAAATTGTGTTATTAATTGGTGTCAATATTGCATAATGAATAGTTGAAATATAATTTTCAATATTACCTAATATTTTCAGTAAATTTACGTTTCAGTAAAGAAGAAATTTTGAAACCTATCTTTTATAACTCAAACTTTGTGCAAACTTATTTTCAGATTATGAGTCGGGAGTCAAAAATGTGATGCCCTAGCTAGGGTGTTACATTAGTTGGTATCAGAGCTAGGGTGTTACATTAGTTGGTATCAGATCTAGGGTGTTACACTTCACCTGGATTTACATGGAAACACAGAAAGGTAAGAAATCACAGAATTCTCAGTATGAGTAAACCAAAATCAGTAGTTATTCAATTACAATGAATAAACAAAATAACAACATCAAGTTAATCTTCCAATAGCTAAAAGAACCACTGCTCAATATTATTGAAATATATACATACCTGCTATGTATAATTCACAAGGCAAGCAATAACTTAACTCACATTTACATTAAACAATGATATCAAACAACTGCCCATACAATCGTAAGTCATCATCAAGCAAATGAAACCAAGCAAACAAGCAAGACAACTGCTCATATAGTCAATAACAAATACAATGTTTTATGTTATGATATATGATTATGTTCACTCAATGTCTAATAATAAAATGATGCAATGCTTGTGCAACTTTTAGTTTTTAAGAAAAGCACATGTTCCTTACTAATTTCCCAGGAACCTCATTTCCTTGTATATACTTGGTAAGATAGGCATAAAAAACCCTAACACTATCTGGGGATGTGTAGACTCGTTCCCTTCACCATGGTGAAAGTACTAATATTGACCCCATACACTAGTAAACCTGGCCATAATAGCAGAAATGCTAGGAGAAATTGGATCTAATACCTCATTCCCATGACACATGGTTGTGCACACCATCTAATGTTACAATACGTAGAAAAATAGCAAATGACAAGTTTGAAATTAAAACATGCAAAGGTATCAAATACAATAATAGTAACCATAGAACTCCAAGCTAACTCATCACATGAAGTAGCAAGATTCATGTCACTGACAAGAATTATTTCTAGCACTTCACACCATCACTTTACAAGTGATTTCATGATCAACCTTGTGTTGAACACAGTTCTAGGTACTAAAATAGGGCAACCCACCTCACTTAGGATGCCTAAAGTTCCCTCACTTTCCAAATATGCAAAGTGATAATCGTCTCCAAGAAACATCCCTAAAAGTACCTCAACACACTCTAAAAAGCATATATGCATGATCCCATCAAAGTAGGGAATTCAAAAACAACAAGATCAAAATCTAAAAAATGCCCTGTCTGGGCGCTCCTCTCCCAGCTCTCGGGCGCGTCACATTGGTGCCTAGACGCTCTACTGGTAGCATTAAGGGTAAAGTCTCTTAACGATGGGGTGCTAGCTACTGGCGCCTAGGCACCCATCGCGTGAAACTGAAATGAGGTGCCTTTGGACATTGGGTGCCTGAGCGTCCAACAACAAATTTATAGAATTATGCAGATGGCTACACTTTTCCATTGGTGCAAGCCACAAAATTCAGTCACTCCAAATTAGTTTCTAGGTGATTTTAAGTGCCTAACAAGTTCACTAACATATAGGAAACATTAATTACCAACTCATTTCATCAAATTTGGATTCATGAACCAATCAATCGTCCAAACCACCAATTTTCTCAATTTAAGCATTAAAGATCCAAATGAAGAGTTCTAAGTTTCTAATCCAAACTCATACCAAGAATAAGTCATAAACAACCCTTAAAACATATCCAAGCAAGAAAATCACTCAAAACACCTCAAAATCTCATTTTGCCCCATTAAAACTCAAGCAAGCATAAAATTGGAGTTGAGAAAGACAATCTATTTTGAACTCAAAAACCCCTACCTTTTGGTGCAGCAAGGAATGAAGATTCAAGCTTTAATCTTGGATCTTGGATTTCCCTTTCCTCTTTGTTTTCCTCTTCTTTCTTTCCACCTTGGCTCCTTGTTCTCCTTCTGCTGTTGCTTGTGATTTCCAATCATGAGAAAGTGAATGAGAAACAAGTGAAAAGCTTGCAATATCATAAATAAAAGGTCAACAACAAAGGCTGTAACCGTGGAAGACTTATGGCCTTATGATACCGTACTGGTACTTCTTGATCTGATAAAAATACTTAGATTTAACTCATTCAAGTTTTCTAAGTTCCAACAACTTTAAAATAAATATTAAGATTCATTAAAAAGTTATTTCACTAATATCATAAATTTCTATATCTGTGACTAGCCAATCCGACATTAAAACATACAATCAGTATGCTTAAAAATATCAAACCAACTCTAATTATTCTCAAATTTTAACCATATCACAATCTACACATTTGTGACTTAGAAATAAATTATCCACATCTATTTGCATTAACTAAGCCATTTATGCTAATATATAGGTCATTTTAAGCTATTCACTTTTCGGGTTGCAGCAAAGTGCCTAAACTAACTCAGATTGCCACAAAATAAAATAGACATGTTAAGCAAGTATTAAGCTACCTCTATAACTATTTACAAGTCTAACATGTTTTAGAGGATGTTACGTTTCTCCCATTCTTTTTAAAATTTTGTCCCCAAAATTGTTTACCTCATATAAACTACTGCAGGTAGTCTTGCTGTATGAGGGACTCTAACTCCTAAGTCGCCTCCTTAAAGCCTGCACCATCGCAAAGCACCTTCACCAGAGGAATCTGCTTAACTCTAAGCTCTTTGACCCCTCTATCCACGATCCTTATTAGTTGTATAGCATAAGAAAAATCATCCTTTAATTGCACATTTCTTAAGACATATGAAGGATTTGGATTGTACTTCCTAAGTTGTGACACATGGAAGACATCATGAAGGTTAGAAAAATTAGGAGTAAGGGCAATTTGGTAGGCTATGGGTCCAATTCTCTTTAGGATTTGATAGGGACCAATGAAAAGAGGATTCAACTTTCGTGTTCTCAATGCTCTACCAATCCCTATTGTAGGAGTGACTCTAAAGAAAACATAATCTCCATCATTGAACTCTAGAGGTCTCCTTCTCCTATCATCATAGCTCTACTGCCTACCTTGAGCCATATCCAACCTATCATTGATCATTTTAATCTGATCTGTGGTCTGCTGTACTAACTCAAGACCTAGGATGGTTCTCTCTCCAGCCTCATACTAACATAAAGTGGACCTACACTTTCTACCATAAAGTGATTCATACGGTGTCATACCTATGCTAGTATGGTAACTGTTGTTGTAGGCAAACTCTACTAAAGATAAGAATATATCCCAACTACCCTTCTGCCTCAAGGGTTTGGATAGTCCTTTCTGACTGACCGTTTGTCTGTGGATGGTATGCTATACTCAAACTAAGTTTTATCCCAAAAGCTTTCTGCAAGGCTCCCCAAAATCTAGATGCAAATATACGGTCTCTATTAAAAACTATGCTAAGGGGAATATCGTGCATCCTAACTATCTTCTAAAGGTAAAACTGGGCTAGTCTATCTATGGAGTAGTTAGTTCTAATAAGTATAAAATGGGTATACTTGGTTAGTCTATCCACTATATACCAAACCGCATGAAATCCTAATTAAGTCCTGGGTAACCATGCTACAAAATCCATTGTGATATCGCATTTCTACTCAGGGATTCTTAAAGATTGAAGAGGTCTAGAGGGTTTCTGGTGTTCTATCTTGACCTTCTGACAAGTTAGGCACCTAGACACAAACTCAACTATGCTCCTCTTCATTCCAGACCACCAAAACATCTCCTTCAAGTCTTGATACATCTTAGTGGCCCCGAGATGGATAGTGTACTGACTACAGTGAGCTTCTTCGAGGATCCTTTCCTTGATTTCAGATTCACTAGGAATGTAAAGTCTACCTCTAAACTTAATCATCCCATCATCTGCCATATCAAACTCTCTAGGATTTCCTAAAAAGATCTACTTACTTATATCCCTAAGAGTCTCATCTTCCTTTTGAGCTTCTAAGATCTGAGTCCTCAAGTCATTCACTATGTCCACTTGACTCATACTGAGACTATGTGGTAACACAATTATTGAAAGGCTCATATCTCTAAAACTCTTAAGAAGTTCACTCTCTCAGATCATCATCTGGGACACGTGTAGGGATTTCCTACTTAGTGCATCAGCCATCACATTGAATTTACCTAGATGATACTTTAACTAAAAATCATAGTCTTTCAAAAACTCTATCTATCTTAGCTGTCTCATGTTCAACTCTTTCTGATCAAATATGTACTTCAAACTCTTGTGATCATTAAACACCTCAAATTGGACTGCATATAGGTAATGTCTTCAAACTTTTAGGGCAAACACTACAGTTGCTAACTCTAGATCATGAGTAGGGTAGTTCTCCTCGAGTGGCCTCAACTGGCTCAATGCATAGGCAACCACTCTCCTATGTTGCATTAGAACACACCCCAGACTCATCTTTGAAGCGTCATAATACACCTCAAAGTTCTCCAAAGGAATCAGAATTACCAACACCGGTGTAGTAGTCAACCTCAATTTTAACTCTTAGAAACTATCCTCACAATTCTGAGTCCACTCAAAAGTACTACCTTTCTTAGTCGATCTAGTCAAGGGTAGTGCTAATTGAGAAAATCCCATTATGAATATTCTATAGTACCTAGCTAGGCCTATGATACTTCTAATCTCGGTCAGAGTGGTGGGTCTCTGCCACTGCATCAACTTTACTTGGGTCCACAAAAATCCTACCTTGAGATATCACATGTCCCAAAAACTACACTTGTGAAAGCCAAAACTCAAACTTAGATAGTTTAGCAAACAACTTATTCTCCTTAAGGGTCTTCAACACTATCCTCAGGTGTTGTTTATGCTCCTCCACAGACTTAGAATAGATTATAATATCATCAATAAATACCACAACAGACTGATCCAGGCAGGGTCTAAAGATCCTGTTCATGTAATCCATGAATACTGCCGGTGTATTCGTCAACCTAAAGGACATCACGAGATACTCATAATGCTCATACCTAGTTCGTAAAGCGATTTTTAGGATATCCTCTTCCCTAACCCTTATCTGATGATACCTAGACCTAAGATCAATATTTGATAAAATCGCAACTCCTCTTTGTTGATCCATTAGATCATCTATCCTCAGTAACGGATACTTGTTTTTAATGGTCACCTTGTTCAGCTACCTGTAATCCACACAAAGCCTCATGGTACCATCCTTTTTCTTAACTAGTAAGACAGGTGCTCCCAACGGAGAAACACTCGGCCTAATGAATTGTTTGTCTAACAAATTCTTGATTTGCTTCTTGAGTTCTGCTAACTTTAGTGGTGCCATCCTATAAGGTGCTATAGAGATAGGTCCTACCCTAGGCACTAAGTCTATAGTAAACTCTATTTCTCGCTTGGGTGGCAACTCCACTACATCACTTGGGAATACTTCAGTTTGTTCACTCACCACAGGTATTTAACCTAAGCTTTGCTCAACCTTAGCACTTAGGGAAAACAAGATAACATATCCTAGAGCTCCCTCCTCTAAATAGAGATTAACTTGATTTTTATTAAGATACATTAACTCAGATGGAACGATTATGGTAGGTATATCTGACAAGAAAACTAGGGATTTATCTAAATAATTCAACACTACCTGGTTGGTGGACAACTAATCCATGCTAAGAATGATATCAATATCTACAAAAAGGCAAACAGATAAGGTTTATAAGGAAAATCCTATCTTCTACCTTTACACAACAATCAAAACACACTTTGGATGTTGTAACTAGTTTACCGGTGGGAGTAGATACAAATAAATCATATGAAAGTTTAGACATGGGCAAATCCAGCACATTCACACAATCATTATAAACAAAGGAGTGGGATGCTCTCGAATCATACAACACAGTTAAAAGATGATTGTGAATTATGCATTTACCTTGGATAAGTTCAGAAGACTGAGTCACTGCTTCACCACCTAGAGTGTAAACTCTCCCCTTGGCATATGGTTTCTAGGTAAGCGCAGCTTCCTTTCTCAATGGAAACTCCTTAGAAAAATGCCCAGGCTGTCCATACACAAAGCACACCGAGCAAAGCCAGTCTCTATGTTGTTTCCCACACTTGGAATAATTAGGTCCCACAAACTCCTTCTGAACCTGCTTACCCTTCTCTTGAGGAAAACTACGTTTAGAGGTTCCCTTCTTGAATTTCTTATCACCTTATTTCCTTTTTTGAAAGCTTGTTGATTTAGGTTCCACTCAAGGCTTCCCGTCACGCCCTTCTATAATCCGACATTTATTTACCAAAGTTACAAAGTCCCAAATCTCAAACACCTGGATGGCTTTCTGAATGTCTTCTCTTAATCCCTTCTCAAACTTAACACACTTCCAAGAAACATTGGGGCTAAACTTGATGCAAGACGAGAACATCGACAATTCATTGAATTTGGACACATACTGGCCAACAAACATGTCTCCTTGCTCCAACCTAAGAAATTCTATCTCCTTTGCATTTTAAAGATTTTGTGGAAAGAACTTTCCCAGAAAAGAATTCTTAAAAGTCTCCCATATAACAAGAGTTCTTGACACCTCAAAAGCTCTCTTGACATCCAACCACCAATCCTCTACTTCTCCTTCAAGCATGTAAGAAGCAAAAGCACCCTTTGCTCATCCGAGCAAGCCATAACAGCAAAATCTTCTCCATTTCTTTGAGCCAACCCTCAGCTCTGACTGGGTCGTACTCCCCCTTGAAATATGATGGATCAGATTTCCTGAACTCCAAGAGGCCTTGGAAAGTCTGATTCCTTCCAACTATCTCTTGTTTTAGTTGCCCCTGATGATGTGGTGGTGGTGGTGTAGGTGGTTAATGCTGAGTTGAACCTATTTTCTCAAACATCCTTGCAATCACAACTGTTTGCTCTCGAATAGCTTTAGTAGTAGCGGTTGTCTGCTTCCGCATAGCATCAGCCATTGCCATAAAGGCTCCAACCATGTCTGGGCCTTCATTGGCTGAGTTCCTATTCCCACGGGTTCGCCTTAGAGACGCCATAGTTGTCTGTATACATAGAACAATAAATATCAAGTTGATTAGTCTCAATATCATGTAACCATGCAATAGTAGCTAAACCATTCATATCAAAGGAAACTCATGCAGTTCTACCAAACATCTCATACAAGAGACAAAGAAATGCATAATACATAGAGGAACTCCTAAACATGTCTAAGCATAGTCAATCTACACCCCGGCTCAACAAGATGAACTGCTCTGATACCATAATGTAACACCCTAATAGAATCATCATAAAATAAACAGAATATTTCAAGATAAATCGTAACAAGTATGTCACTTTCTAAAAATGCATAAAACATAAAACTATAATAACCTATGCAGTCATTATAGAGAGCCACGAAGGATGGGAGGGTCATATATATACATCACTAGCCCAAAAGCCACATTGTAATACATAAACTTTTACAAACTAGAAAGCAAAGTAAATACGCACTAACTGATACATAAAGAAACAAGATAACTAAAACTAAGTCTTCTGCTTCTTCTTTTTGCCCTTTCTCTTAGGAAGGTTTTCACCTGCATTTACATGGAAACACAGATTGTGAGAAATCATAGAATTCTTAATATGAGCAAACCAAAACTAGTAGTTATTCAACTATAACGAATAAACAAAATAACAACATTAAGTTAATCTTCCAATAGCTAAAAGAACCATCACTCAACACTATTGAAATATATACATAACCTCTATGTATAATTCACAAGGCAAGCAATAACTTAACTCACATTTACATCAAATAATAATATAAAACAACCGCTCATACAATCGTAAGACATCATCAAGCAAATGAGTAACCAAGCAAACAAGCAAGACAACTGCCCATACAGTCATCAATAAATACAATGCTTTATGTTATGATATATGATTATGTTCACACGACGTCTAATAATATAATGATGCAATGCTTGTGCAAGTTTTAGTTTTTTAAAACAAATGCATGTTTCTTACTAATTTCTCAAGAACCTCGTTCCCTTGTATATACTGGGTAAGATAGGCAAAAAAAGCCCTTACACTACCTGGTGATGTGTACACTACCTTGTATATCACATGAAGTAGAAAGATTCATGTCACTGACAAGAATTATATTTAGCTCCTTACACCATCACTTCACAAGTGATTTCAAGATCAACCTCATATTAAACAGAGTTTTAGGTACTAATATAGGGCAATCCACCTCACTTGGGAAGCCTAAAGTTCCTTAACTTTTCATATATGCAAAGCGATAATCCTCTCTAAGAAATATCCCTAAAAGTACCTCAACACACTCTAAAAAGCATATATGAATGATCCCGTCAAGTAGGGAATGCAAAAACAAGATCAAAATCTTGAAAATGCCTTGTCTGGGTGCTTGGGCGCTCCTCACCCAGTGCTCAAGTCGCACAACCAGTGCTTCGGAACGTCACATTGGCGCCTAGACGCTCCACTGGTAGCATCAGGGGCACACTCTCTTAATGATGGACGCTTGAGTGCTGGCCGCTGGCGCCTGGGCGCCTATCGCATGAAACTGAAATGAGGTGCCTCTAGATATTGGGCGCTTGAACGCCCAACACTCAGCGCCTAAGCACTGATTGCCTAGTAGCTAAATCAGCAGAACTCTGCAGATGGCTGCACTATTCCACTAGTGCAAGCCATGAAATTTAGTGACTCCAAAATGGTTTCTAGGTGATTTTACGTCCCTAACAAGTTCACTAACATATAGGAAACATTAATCACTAACTCATTTCATCAAATTTGGATTCATGAACTAATCAATCATCCAAACCACTAATTTTCTCACTTTGAGCATTAAAGGTCCAAATGAAGAGTTCTAAGTTTCTAACCCAAACTTATACCATGAACAAGTCACAAATAACCCTTAAAACATATCCAAGCAAGAAAATCACTCAAAACAGCTCAAAAATTCATTTTGACCCATTAAACCTCAAGCAAGCATAAAAATGGAGATGAGAAAGAAAAGCTATTTTGAATTCAAAAACCCTAACCGTTTGGTGCAGCAAGGAATGGAGATTCAAGCTTCAATCTTGGATCTTGGATTTCCCTTTCTTCTTTGTTTTCCTCTTCTTTCTTTCCTCCTTTGCTGCTTGTTCTCCTTCTGCTGCTGTGTGTGATTTCCAACTATGAAAAAATGAATGAGAAATAAGTGAAAGGCTTGAAATATCATGAATAAAAGGTCAACAAAAAAGGTTGTAACCGTGGATGGCTTACGGTCTTGTGATACCACACTGGTACTTCTTGATCTGCGAAAAATACTTAGATTTAGCTAATTCAAAATTTTCAAGTTCTAACAACTTTAAAATAAATACTAAGATTCATTAAAAAAGTTGTTTCACCAGTATCATAAATTTCCAAATCTGTGACTAGTTAATCTGACATCAAAACACATAATCAGTATGCTTAAAAATACCATACCAATTCTGATTATTCTCAAATTTTAACCATATCACAGTCTACACATTCGTGACTTAGAAATAAGTTATCCACATCTATTTCCATTAGTTAAGCCATTTATGCTAATATCTGTGTCATTTTAAGCTACTTTTCACCTTTCAAGTTGCAGCAAAGTGTAACACCCTAATACCAGTAACCTAGTATATCTGACATGTACCTAGATAAGTAGTACTAGCAATGCTACTTCTAACTTAAAACAACAATTAAACCCATAACATTCATTTGTCTAAATAAATAATTATGGAGAGCCATGAAAAAAAAAACAAAAGTCATATACATACATCACAAGCCTCGCAAGGCACATTGTAAATACATAACTTTATATAAATTTAAAGTAGTGTAAATAAATACAAGCTTTACAATACTAAGAATAAAAGCTACTCTTGTCTTCAAACTTTTTCTTCTTTCCTTTGGAAGAACTTTCACTTGGATTTACAAGGTAACACACGGTGTGAGAATTTACAATTCTCAGTATAAGTAACCAGTACTAGAGTTTAAACATATGCAAAGAATAAATCACACTATCAACACAAGATTATTCCTGCAACAGATAAATGAGCCACCACTCAACATTATCAGAATATACATACAACTCTATGTAAAATTCACCAGGTAAGCTATAATCCAAACTCACATTAATACGACAATCAATGATATCAAACAACCACCCATACAATCGTAAGATATCATCAACAAGCTAGTAACAAACAAGGTAATTGCCCATATGGCTACCAACAAATGCAATGCTTTACGATATGATATTTGGTCATGCTCACTCAATGTCCTAATAATATGAGTATGCAATGCAAATGCAAGTTTTAGTTTTAGAAAACACATGTTACTTACTTATTTCCCAACAACCGCATTCCTTTGTATATACTGGGTAGGATAAGCACGAAGCACTAACACTACCTGGTAATAAGTGGATTCCTTCCCCTCACAAAGGTAAGAGTACTGCTACCACCCCCATACCAGAAACCCTGACCACAGTAGCCTTACTCGCTATGAGAATTTAGGATCTCCTATCTCCTCAAGGTCATTTCCTAAAATTCTCTGGCCAAATGGTTGCACACACCATATAAGGCTATAATACATAGGAAAATAACAAATAACAAGTTTGAAAACAGAACATGGATGGTCATTTTAAAACCATAGGCACTTAACACAAGGTTCTCCACAACCAAGTGAAGAGCAACATTAGTGACTTAAGATTTTAACTTATCACATAAGTAGTAAATGCCATGTCACTAGTATTCTTATGTCTAGCACCTCACATCATCACTTCGCAAGTGATTCCATGGCAACCTCAAGTTGTGCAGGGTTATAGACATTACCTTATAATATTCCACAACACTTGGATGCAAAAGTCACTCCAAATCCTATCACAAGGTTCACCTTAACCAAGTGAAGGAGCTATAACTAGAAAACAAATGCTCCTGGTTGAACTCTATCTCATAAAGGAACCAACCAATGCCTCTAGAAATTCCACAAAGATTAACCTTGATGAACAAGGAAGCATACATCATTTATGCATATTAAGCTCAAATTTAATCCTAAAGGAGCAACCCATGCATAAAAGTAGGCATAATATGCCAAAAAAAAACCCATACTAATTGTTTCTAATACACCTTATCATCACTTCTCAAGTAATACCAAAAGTAACCTCATGTCGATTAAGGTCCTAAGCACTAACTTATGGCAGTCTACATCTCATAGGATGGCTAAGGTCCTCAACTTCCCATAAAAGTTAGGTGGTTATTCTCTAGAAGAAATACCCCTATTAGTGTCTCAACACTAACACACTTGTATGTAGAACCTCACACCATCACTTCACAAGCGATTCCACAATCAACCTCATATTGAGCAAGGTCCTAGGTACTCGCCTATGGCATTCCACTGCTCGTGGATGCTTAAGGTTTCTTAACAACCAAAAGGAACAAGGAAAGCTAGCAAACTTACAAATCATGCTCACTCGTATCACACAAAGGGGTAAGATCATGTTTCTAGAACTTCGCATAACTCCACTTTAGCAAGTAAAAGAGTAATTGTCTTACACAATCCCTTTACCTCAACTTCAGTCATGAAGGAACCTTTTAAACACCTAGAAAAATTGTAATTAGCTCTACTTGTCCACACCAAGGAACCAAAACCCTCTTAACCACACTTTCCTAGCTCAACCTTAACCATAAAGAGAGCAACACATGCCCCACATACCATTCAAGTTCAATCTCAACCTTTAAGGAGGCAACTAGGGTTCTCTAGGGTTTCAAGCCTTCTGACATGCTCTCACTAATCCATGGGTGTGGATTACATAGCCCTAACAAGCCTTGCTTTGTAACGCCCCTTTTTCGGAGGAGACGTCACATTGTCATTTACAATGCAGAAAATATAATTATAAATTAAGACCCGGTTCATCATATCATGATTAAACTTATTTGATTATAGTTGTGTAAATAAAATGGTGAATATGTATATCTATATATATATATTTATACTCAACAACCTGCTCATCGATTTGGTATTAAAAAGTACTAACATCTATAAATGATGCGTAAGTATGTACATATAATCTTGTCTAATTGAAAGTGGAAAACATAAACTTTGGCGAAAAACATAAAGACTAAACCATACATCCATGCAAAAGATACATCATATATATATACTATTTAGATACAAACTATGAGTCAATAATTACATCAAGGCTCATTAAAAAGAAGCCTAAGCTTTACCAGCCCCTAAAAATAATATACAGACCCCCAAAAATAATATCAAGGCCCCAAAAAGACAGATAGCCAACAGTAGCTATCGACAAGACTCAACCCCTAAGTGGAGAAGGAACCAGGTCAGGATCCTACTTGGGTTCCTCCTTGGGGTCTTCCTCTTCCGAGGAAACCTCCATAGGAGCCACCGAGTTACAGGTCGGGGCTCGAGCAGTAGAAACAAAAGAATCCTCCTGTGGGGTGCAATAGCGGTCACCCCACATCTCCCGGATGGGCAGATAAAACTGCAAACGTAAGCTGATGCAGCAGGTAAAGATCGGCAGATCATGATGCCAACAAGCCAGTGATAACGACACATCGCCCACGTAGATGAAACGATCAGAATTTAGGTTAAGGTACCCGCAGTCTGGACCTCCAAGGAAGGCCAGGAGCACGTATCCCAAAAATCCATGAGGTCGAGCCGTCATGATCGGAAGGGTGCTAGTCAAGGTTGGGCCAGAAGCCGAGAAACTCGGGTTCTTCCTTTTCTTCACCCCCGTCTTCAGAGGATCACATATATAAATATACAGAAACAGTAGAAACATAGGGAAAAAATGTAAGACATTCAACATTCATTACCAATTGAGACAGCAAAGAACAAACAACGCATGACGCCCACATAGCAATTCAATAATAATAAGCAGTGTTAAAACAGATAGTGAACAACTTGGCAATGACAAGCAAATATAAAAGTAACAAGACAGCAGTCTAAACTTTCATATGAATAAGCAAATATCAAATGATATGGCTACTCACTATGCACATGCATATGATACCAACAATCCTACTCCATGGAGCTAGCTAAAAAATAGTCAGAGGGAATGATCAGGAGATATGTCTGTATCGCGGCTGCCGAGGCCATCAAGTGCTAAAATTCTCAATTTATCAAAATGTGCATCATGGCATTGTACAAGACATTCTACACAGATCTCGATATAGGATAGTATCTCGGTCTGGATCGTCGGTGAGTTTGCATCGATCTACCCCACGGACAGAAGAGCTACCAACTGCCCATTGCGAGGTACCCGCACCCCGACGCCCCCAAGGTCAACAAATGACCTACACTTGGCTATTCACACCCGCACAAAGGTGTGACTCAACTCCTAGGCAACTTGGCCTTAATAAATTATCCAACGGACTTTTTCAATGCATGACTCAATCATGCTCAATGCACATAGATTCAATGCATACTCATATGTACATTTACAAATTCATAATCATAACATTTCAGGTCTAAGATCACATGTTATATCATTTATCATCAATATTTGATCCCGTTTAAGGGTCCATACTAAGTCAATAATAAGTTTCTAGGCATTCACACCCTATTCAAAGTCATCAAGTCAATTCTTAATTTCATTATGTCGCTCGCAACCTCAATCACACTCATGTTCTATCTTTATTCAAAGTTCTTATAAGTTATAAGGCATGCTCTCATTCTTGGTTTTTCTCGCTTTATAAATCCCTAATTTGTTTCTAGTCATCCAATTATTCAAGATTATTATGCTTACATTAGTCCAAAAGCCTTGAGTCAAGAGCCCAAGGGGACCTTGAACCTCCAAGGGGCTAGAAAAGCCTCATATCCATTACTGAACTGGTTACACGGCCGTGTGTAAAATACACGGCCCCGAGTACACAGCCGTGTGGTCATACACGGCCTAGGCCATGTGCTCCTCTGGAGTGCACCAGAAAAACACGTTTTAGTCACACAGGGAGATACACGATCGTGTATTCATACATGGCCTAGGCTGTGTATCACTCTATAGACGTAGAAATCACCAGAAACCATTCCAATCTTCACACATCCCAAAATCCATCAATGTACATCAAAAACATACTATTCAAACACTTAAAATTTAACTAAAACAATCAAACAAAGGGGTTTCCCAAAATGGGTTTCACCCCACCAACACAATAACAAGTTCTTAACTACCAAAATGGGTTGAAGAGAATGGATCTTCCTCTTACCTTAGTGAAGAATAAGGAAAACTAAGCTCCTTTTTGCTTAGAAATTTCGTGCTTCACCACCACAGAAACCTTGGGTGTTCAAATCCACAAAAATCAAGATCAAAGAGGGGAAATGACAGCCATAGTCACCAAGTTAACCATGGAACACGAAAATGAGGAGAAGAGGAGAAGAAAGTTGAGAGCTTTTACCTTAAAGCTTCAAGCTTTGAAGTTGGGCTGTCAACCACGAAAATGGAGGAGCCAAGGTGAGTTCCACAAGGAAGAAAACTTGAAGATGGTGAGGGGAAACAATGGTCTATATTGGCTTGAGCATGGAAGCTTGAAGATTCAACAATGGTGGGTGTGTGTATGCAGCCATGTGAAGAAGAGAGAAAGAGAGAGTGAGCTACGTGAATGAGAGAAAATGAGGGAATAATTGTGATATGTTCCCCCAAAATCATGCAGCACAAAGAAAGGGAGGAGAGAATGTGAAGTAGTTGGGAGGAAGCTTCTTAGAAGTTTCCCTTGAAGCTTCTTTGCGAAGCTTCGTGCGCTTCTCGATAAAGTGAAGTGTGTGGTCACTTAAATGAAGCCATAAACGTAACTAGATAGAAATAATCTATTAAAACTATTTCTCAGTGAACAAAAATTATAGATAGCATAAATAATATTTTATTGTTTCTCAGATGATTAATCATTCTGTGATTTTATTTATCAGATAAAATCTCGTAAAATATAAACCTCGTAAACTGTGCTCAGCCTCGGGTTTAATAAGATCTCCTAATGACTTTTTCCATAGTTCAAAGTTTACCAGTCTCGGAAAAAATATTTCGTTTTCCCGACTCCGCTCAGTGTGCACGCAAAACGAAGAATATATTAAAATATTTGACGTTTCTAGAAAATTCCACAAAAATCACAAATATTTGAAAATGTCTATTCATCACAAAACAGACAGTTTTCGGGGTGTTATACTGACCCTGCTCAGTGTGCACGTAAAATGAGAAATATATTAAAATATTCAACATTTCTGAAAAATCCTAGAAAAATTCCCAAAAATCATAAATAATGTAAAATGATTATTTAGGATAAAAAATATAATTTTCGGGATGTTACAACTCTCCCCTTCTAAAAAGAAATTTTGTCCTCGATATTTTCATACCTTAGAACAGTTATGGATGTTGCTCATTCATCTGGTCGTGCTGCTCCCATGTTGCATATCCTGTCATTTCGTTCCAGATTACCTTTACCAATGAGATCTCCTTACCTCTTAGTTGCTTTATCCCTCTATCCTCAATTCTTACAGGAGGTACCTCATAGGTTAAGTTCTCTTTTAATTGTACTGCGTCCGATGCTAGGACATGACTTGGGTCAGGAAGATATTTTCGCAGTTGTGACACATGGAAGACATTGTGAATGTTTGAGAGGAAAGGGGGTAAGGCTATTTGATAGGCTACTGGACCTACTCGACGAATGATTTGGTATGGTCCAAGAAATTTTGGAGTAAGTTTTCTAGATTTCAAGGCCTGGCCCACCCCAGTCGCAGGTGTGACTTTCAGAAATACATGCTCGCATTCCTCAAACTCAAGAGGTTTTCTTCTTTTGTCTGCATAACTCTTTTGTCGACTCTGAGCCGTCCTCATCTTCTCGTGAATCATCTTAACTTCTTCAGTCATTTGCTGTATAACATCTGGCCCAATAGTAAGGCGCTCGCCATCTTGGTACCAACATAAAGGCGTTCGACACCGTCGTCTATATAGAGCCTCATAGGGTACCATCCCTATGCTTGAATGAAAACTGTTGTTGTAGGTAAACTCTATCAATGGTAGAACATCATCCCAACTTCCAGTCTGCTCTATGGTGCAAGCTCTAACCAAATCTTCTAATAACTAGATCGTCCTTTTTCATTGGCCATCGGTTTGTGGGTGATAAGCAGAACTCAGACATAACTTTGTCCCTAATGATTCTTGTAGACTCTGCCAGAATCTTGAAGTGAATCTTGGATCCCTATCCGAGACAATACTCGTAGGCACACCGTGCAGTCTAACAATTTCTCCAATATACAGCTGGGTCAGTTTCTCCAGTTTGTACTTTATGTTGATTAGAAGGAAATGTGTTGATTTCATGAGTCGGTCCACGATTACCCAAATTGAGTCATGTTCTTTCCTTATCCTTGGCAAACCCACTACGAAATCCATTGCAATGCTGTCCCACTTCCATTCAGGAATAGATAATGGTTGTAGCAATCCCGTTGGTCTTTGATGTTCCACTTTAGCTTTCTGACAAACCAGACAAGTCGATATACGTCTAGTGATGTCACTTTTCATTCCATGCCACCAAAATAACTTCTTGAAGTCTTGATACATTTTTGTTATGCCTGGGTGCATATTCAGCTAGCTCGTATGAGCGTGCTCAATAATATACTTCCTTAGCTCTTGATCTCTGGGTATACAAACCCTGCCTCGGAACCTCAGAATTCCATTTGTTCCTTCCGCAAATGCTGTTTCGCTGCCTTGCTTCATTTGCTCTCTCACTTCTTGCAAGAACTCGTCGACCTTCTATTTTTCCCGTATGTCATCCATTAGCTCATTTGAGATAGTGACCATGTTCATGAAGATCTTTCCTGGTTCTAATTCCACAAAAGACCATACATCTCTGAACTGCTCTATTAGATCCTTTTCCTTGATCATCAGGGCAGAAACACTGATCATCTTCCTACTCAAGGCGTCTGCCACGACATTTGCCTTGCTGGGGTGATACAGAAGTTGGAAATCATAGTCTTTTAGGAACTCCAGCTACCTCTGTTGCCTCATGTTCAACTCCTTTTGATCATATAGATACTTCAGACTTTTGTGATCACTGAAAATGTTGAACGTTGTTCCATAGAGGAAATGCCTCTATATCTTCAAAGCAAAGACCACAGCCGCTAACTCCAAGTTGTGCATCGGGTAGTTCTTCTCATGTACTCGCAATTCCCTTGAAGCATAAGCCACTACCTTTCTATCCTGCATAAGCACAGCTCCTAGTCCTTGGTATGAAGCATCACAATACACTTCAAACTGTTCATTCAGATCAGGTAGGACCAACACTGGCGAGGTAGTTAACCGTCTCTTCAATTCTTGGAATCCTTCTTCGTAAGCCTCAATCCATTCAAAAGCTTGGTTCTTTCTTATGAATTGAGTGAGAGGTCCTACAATTTTGGAGAATCCCTCAATGAACCTCCTATAGTATCCAGCCAAATCCAAAAAGCTTCGGATTTCTGTCACTATCTTTGGTCGTTCCCATTGTAGAATTGCCTCTTCTTTTGACGGATCCAATGCAATCCCATCCTTTGAGATCACATGGCCCAAAAACTTAACTTCTTCCAACCAAAATTCACATTTTGACAGTTTGGCAGACAATTCTTTCTCCTTCAAAATCTGGAGGACTATACTGAGGTGTTCAGCATGATCCTCCTGATTTTGAGAGTAAATCAGGATGTCATCAACGAAGACAACAACAAACCTATCCAAGTAAGGATGAAAGATCCTGTTCATGTAGTCCATGAAGATAGCAGGTGCATTCGTTACACCAAACGGCATCACAAGATACTCGTAATGGCCGTATCGGGTACGAAAAGCAGTCTTGGGTACATCCTCCATCTTCACTCGTATCTGATGATATCCAGATCGCAGGTCGATTTTTGAAAATACCGCTGCTCCCTTCAGTTGGTCCATTAAGTCATCAATTCTCGGGAGTGGATATTTATTCTTGATTGTTACTTTGTTTAGCTGTCTGAAGTCCACACATAATCTTGACGAACCGTCCTTCTTGCGAACTAACAGTACTGGTTCGCCCCAAGGTGATACACTCGGTCTGACGAATTACTTTTCCAAAAGCTCTTCCAACTGCGTCTTAAGCTCGACTAATTCTGTCGATGACATCTTATAAGGTGTTATAAACATGGGACTAGCTCCCGGTACAAGTTCAAATGCAAACTCTTTTTCTCGTGCCGGTGGTAAACCAGGTATATCCTCAGGAAAAACTTCAGGAAATTCCTTCACCACTGGAATTGTGTTGACATCAACTTCACTCTCGACTTTCAAAGAAGATAGCAGCATGTATTCGTGAGCTCCTTCTTTCAAGAGAGCTTGAACTTAGTTGGCCGTCAAGTATCTAGAATCCTTATCCACAGGGAAAACTATGGTTTTTCTTGAACAATCTAATAGAATATGGTTGGAAGACAACTAGTCCATCCCTAAGATTATATCTAACTAAGAAAGGGGTAAACAGATCAAATCGACAGAAAAGATCCGACCTTCAACAATCAAGGGACAATTTAAACAGACCTTGGTAGTAACTACCGGTTTATCAGTGGGGGTAGAAACAGTTAAGTCAAAAGGTAAGGTAGACACTGGTAAACCAAGTCGTAGCACACAGTCATAAGATATAAAAGAATGGGTTGCCCCACAATCATACAATATAATTAAAAGGTTACTTTCTATGGTGCTTTCTCCTTGAATCAAGTCTTTAGACTCGAAGGCTTTAGCCCCGCTCATGGTACAGACCCTACCTCTTGCTTGTGGCTTTGCAGCTTGGGTAGCATTGACTGAAGGCTTAGCCTTAGCTTGGTTCTAGTCTCGGGACACATGGCCAGGTTTGTCACATCTAAAGCAGATGATCCCCTTGATGGAACAATCCCTTGTTAGGTTATCCTTCCCATACTTCAAGCATCTCTAGGAAGATGTCACATTTGGTCCACTTCGGTTCCCACCAGAACCTCCACTAGAACTTCCACCCACTATCTGTTGTTGGTTCCCCGTTGGTCGGGAATAAGGCTTCTTTTGGAAGCGGTTAGAACTGTTGCCACTGCCCCTTTCAAACCTTGTAGCCCCAAAGTTCCTGGTCCTTGTATCTCTAGCTTGCTCCAGGGCTTCCACTTTGCAGCATGTATCTAGTAGCTCCAAGAACTCATTGATCTTCAGGGTGATAACAGCCTTCTTCACGTCATACCTCAGTCCTTCTATAAACCTCTGACATTTCCAGGCTTCATTCGGTTAGTGCTGAAAGTACGTTGAAAATTGTGACAAATTTTCAAATCTCGCTGCATATTCACTAATGGTCATATTCACTTGCCTCAGGTTGAGAAACTCTGCCTCCTTCGCGTTCCTCGCGCTAGCAGGAAAGTACTTATCCAAGAATTTATCCTTGAACAAATCCTAAGTGATCTCGCGATTTCCAACCTCCAGCATTCTTTGCACTCCACTCCACCAGTTTTTAGCATTACCGACTAACATAAAGGTAGCATAAGTCAACTTTTTATTCTCGACGCAATTCATGCCTCGGAAGACTTTCTCTAGTTCTTTGATCCATAAACTAGCTTTATCCGGATCGAACTCTCCTTTGAATTGGGGAGGATTGTGGCGACGAAACTCTGCCAAGTTTTGAGCATCAACAGTAGCTTCGTACTGTTGAGCAGCCCTCTCTTGTTGCTAAGCAATTCTCTCTTGTTGTTGAGTAGCCCGCTCAGTCTGTTGTGCAATGACTTCAGCCATCCTCTGCATAGCCTCTATAGCAGCTGTCATATCTTCTCTTCGTGCTATCTTGCTTCCTCAATTCAGATTAAGTGAAAACACAAGGAAAGTCAGTCGTATCCACGAGGAATACTAAACAATACATCTCTGCATTTGCTTTTCAGAGAAACACATAGCACAAACAAGACAGACTCAAACACAAGACCCAAAGAAACATAAACCGGGGCTCTGATACTAACTTAATCTAACACCTCTTTTTTGGAGGAAACGTCACATTGTCATTTACAATGCGAAAAATATAAATATAAATTAAGACCCGGTTCATCATATCATGATTAAACTTATTTGATTATAGTTCTACAAATAAAATGGTGAATATGTATATCTATATATATATTTATACTCAATAACCTGCTCATCGATTTGGTATTAAAAAGTACTAACATCTATAAATGATGCGCAAGTATGTATATATAATCTTATCTAATTGAAAGCAGAAAACATAAACTTTGGCAGAAAACATAAAGACTAAACTATACATCCATGCAAAAGATACATCATATATATATATATACTGTTTAGATACAAACTACGAGTCAATAATTACATCAAGGCTCATCAAAAAGAAGCCTAAGCTTTACCAGCCCCCAAAAATAATATACAGACCCCCAAAAATACTATCAAGGCCGCAAAAAGACAGATAGCCAACAGTAGCTATCGACAGGACTCAACCCTAAGTGGAGAAGGAACCAGGTCAGGATCCTCCTTGTGTTCCTCCTCGGGGTCTTCCTCTTCCAAGGAAACCTCCATGGGAGCCACCGAGTTACGGGCCGGGGTTTGAGCAGTAAAAATAAAAGAATCCTCTTGTGGGGTGTAATAGCGGTCACCCCACATCTCTCGGATGGGCAGATAAAACTGTAAACGTAAGCTGATGCAGTAGGTAAAGATCGGCGGCTCATGACACCCCTAAGCCAGCGATAATGACACGTTGCCCACGTAGATGAAACGATCAAAATTTAGGTTAAGGTACCAGCAGTCTGGACCTCTAAGGAAGGCCAGGAGCACGTATCCCAAAAATCCATGAGTTCAAGTCGTCATGATCAGAAGGGTGCTAGTCAAGGTTGGGCTAGAAGCCGGGAAACTTGGGTTCTTCCTTTTCTTCACCCCCGTCTTCAGAGGATCATATATATAAATATACAGAAATAGTAGAAACATAGGGAAAAAAGGTAAGACATTCAACATTCATTACTAATTGAGGCAGCAAAGAACAAACGGCGCATGACACCCACATAGCAATTCAATAATAATAAGCAGTGTTAAAACAGATCGTGAACAACTTGGCAATTACACGTAAATATAAAAGTAACAAGACAGCAGTCTAAACTTTCATATGAATAAGCAAATATCGAATGATATGGTGACTCACTATGCACATGCATATGATACCAGCAATCCTACTCCATGGAGCTAGACACAAAATAGTTGGAGGGAATGATCAGGAGATATATCTGTATCGTGGCTGCCGAGGCCATCAAGTGCTAAAATTCTCAATTTATCAAAATGTGCATTATGGCATTGTACAAGACATTCTACACAGATCTCGATATAGGACAGTGTCTCGGTCTTAATCGTCGGTGTGTTTGCATCGGTCTGCCCCACGGACAGAAGAGCTACCAACTGTCCATTGCGAGGTACCCGCACCCTAACGCCCCCAAGGTCAACAAATGGCCTACACTTATCTATTCGCACTCGCACAAAGGTGTGATTCAACTCCTAGGCAACTTGGCCTTAATAAATTATCCAACGGACTTTTTCAATGCATGACTCAATCATGTTCAATGCATATAGATTCAATGCATACTCATATGTACATTTACAAATTCACAGTTATAACATTTCAAGTCTAAGATCACATGTTATATCATTTATCATCAATATTCGATCCCGTTCAAGGGTCCATACTAAGTCAATAATAAGTTTCTAGGCATTCACACCCTATTCAAAGTCATCAAGTCAATTCTTAATTTCATTATGTCGCTCGCAACCTCAATCACACTCATTTTCTATCTTTATTCAAAGTTCTTATCAGTTACACGGCTATGTATAAAATACACAACCCTGAGTACACGGCCGTGTGGTCATACACGGCCTAGGCCATATACTCCTCTAGAGTGCACCAGAAAAACACGTTTTAGTCACATAGGGAGATACACGGCCGTGTATCACTCTGTAGACGCAAAAATCACCAGAAACCATTCCAATCTTCAAACATCCCAAAATCCATCAATGTACATAAAAAACATATCATTCAAACACTTAAAATTCACCCAAAAACAATCAAACATAGGGGTTTCCCAAAGTGGGTTTCACCCCACCAACACAACAACAAGTTCTTAACTACCAAAATGGGTTGAAGAGAGTGGATCTTCCTTTTACCTTAGTGAAGAACAAGGAAAAGCAAGCTCCTTTTTGCTTAAAAATTTTGTGCTTCACCACCACAGAAACCTTGGGTGTTCAAATCCATAAAAATCAAGATCAAAGAGGGGAAATGGCAGCCATAGTCACAAGGTAACCTTGGAACACGAAAATAAGGAGAAGATGAGAAGAAAATTGATTGCTTTTACCTTAAAGCTTCAAGCTTTGAAGCTGGGCTGCCAAACACGAAAATGAAGGAGCCAAGGTGAGTTCTACAAGGAAGAAAACTTGAAGATGGTGAGGGGAAACAATGGTCTATATTGGCTTGAGCATAGAAGCTTGAAGATTTAACAATGGTGGGTGTGTGTGTGCAGCCATGTGAAGAAGAGAGAAAGAGAGAGTGAGCTGCGTGAATGAGAGAAAATGAGGGAATAATTGTGATATTTCCCCCCGAAATTGTGTAGCACAAAGAAAGGGAGGAGAGAGAGTGAAGTAGTTGGGAGGAAGCTTCCTAGAAGTTTCCCTTGAAGCTTCCTTGAGATGCTTCACGCGTTTCTTGATAAAGTGAAGTGTGTGGTCACTTAAATGAAGCCATAAAAGTAACTAGATAGAAATAATCTATTAGAACTATTTCTCAGTGAACAAAAATTATAGATAGCGTAAATAATATTTTATTGTTTCTCAGATGATTAATCATTCTGTGATTTTATTTATCAGATAAAATCTCGTAAAACGTAAACCTCGTATACTATGCTCGGCCTCGAGTTTAGTAAGATCCCCCGTCGACTTTTTCCACAGCTCAAAGTTTACCAGCCTCTGAAAAAATATTTCGTTTTTCCGGCTCTGTTCAGTATGCATGCAAAATGAGGAATATATTAAAATATTCAACGTTTCCAGAAAATTCCACAAAAATCATCAAAAATCACAAATATTTGAAAATATCTATTCATCACAAAACAGACAGTTTTCAGGGTGTTATACTAACCTTGCTCAGTGTGCACGTAAAATGAAGAATATATTAAAATATTCAATATTTTTAAAAATTCCTAGAAAAATTTCCAAAAATCATAAATATTGTAAAATGATTATTTAGGGTTAAACAAATAATTTTCGGGGTATTACATGCTTCATGCCCAAAACCCAACAAAAACCTGTTTTTCACTCATCGCTAACCGATTAGCCCTCACTAGTAATCGGTTAGAGAAGCTAGAAAACTAAGATTTTCAAAAGCATAACCGGTTACACTTCCATGGTAATTGGTTAGAGGCTGTTCTGGTACACTATGTGAGCCTTTGTTTTCACTCAACAACCGATAAGACCATCAAGGCTAACCAGTTATGCTACTGTTCCAACTCTCTACCGATATGTAATTACCGGTTTAGCCTCAAGCTAATCGATTATTGCAGTTGTAAAAAGCCCATAACTGATTAGCTTTTCATGCTAACTGGTTATCTAGGTTGCTCAACCAGAAACATGAAGTTTCTTCATGTGAAAACTCAGCCCAAATACCCTTCAACTCATGAATAACATTTCTCAACTCAAGTGCTTTCAAAACAAGGTAAAAAGAGTTGCATGAACACAACCCAAACATCAACAAACCTTGGGTCAAGTTCATCCAACTCCAACCCTTGAGAAACTCTCTCAAGAACCCATTTTGACTAACCTCAGAACACCTCAAGTATCAAAAGGCTGAAAGAAAAAGATGAAGTGGATTGAACAAAATACCCCTACCTCTTGAAGATGAAGCTCACAATTTGGCCTTCCTTTTTCCCCTCTTCCTTCTCCTTTTCTTTCTCTGCTCTTCTTCGTTCCCTTCTGTAGAAAACCCACTAGAGAGAGGAGAGAAAAATGATAGTAAATCTCACTTTTATAGATAAGCACTAAGGGCATTTTGGTCCTTTTTGAAAACTTCACAACTGTTAAGAATACTTAGATTTTACCAAATCCACTTTCCTAACTTCCAACAAGTTTAAAATAAATCCTAAGAAAAAATCTTGCTTCACCATAATCTTACTTTTTCATATTTGGGACTAGTAAATCCGACATTAAAACACACTCACAGTATGCTTAAAAATACAAAATGACCTCGGTTCACTCTCAAAAATTAACTACATTGCATTCCACATATTTGTGATTTAGAAATAAATTATCCATATTTATTTCCATTAGCCAAGCCATTTATGCTAATATCTGAGTCGTTTTAAGCTACTTTTCACCTTCTGTGCTACAGCAAAGTTCCTAAACTAACTCAGATTGTCAAAAAACTTAACAAGCATGCTAAGCTAGTATTATGTTACCTCGGTAACTATATACAAGTCTAACATGTTATTGAGGATGTTATACAAAGTACCTAAACTAACTCAGATTGTCACAAAATTAAACAGGCATGTTAAGCAATTATTAAGCTACCTCTGTAACTATTTACAAGTCTAACATGTTTTAGAGGATGTTACACAACCAGGGTATAATGGAGTATGGGTTATAGTGGATAGACTAACCAAGTCTGCCCATTTTTTATCGATTAGAGCTAACTATTCTTTAGATAGACTAGCCCAATTATACCTACAGGAGATAGTTAGGTTGAATGGTATTCCCCTAAGTATAGTTTCAGATAGAGATCCTAGATTTACATTTAGATTTTGGGGAGATTTGCAGAAATCTTTTGGATAAAAGCTTAGTTTGAGTATAGTGTATCATCTACAGACAAATGGTCAATCAGAAAGGGCTATCCAAACCCTTAAGGACATGCTTAGAGCATGTGTTTTAGAACAATAAGGTAGTTAGGATAAGTTCTTGCCTTAATGGAGTTTGCCTATAATAATAGCTACCATACTAGC
This sequence comes from Ormosia semicastrata, assembly GCA_029884595.1. NCBI lineage: Eukaryota > Viridiplantae > Streptophyta > Magnoliopsida > Fabales > Fabaceae > Ormosia > Ormosia semicastrata. The sequence goes on along the minus strand of JAQQTO010000060.1, from coordinate 35,996,813 downwards.
ATAGAATGGCACCATATGAAGCACTTTATGGTAAGAAGTGTAGGTCTCCTTTGTGTTGGTATGAAGAATAAGAGAAAGCCATCATAGGACCTAAGTTGGTGCAGCAAACCACAGATCCGATTAAGAAAATCAAAGATAGGTTGGTTAGAGCTCAGAGTAGGCAGAAAAGTTATGCTGATAGAAAAAGAAGACCTCTAGAATTTGTTAAAGGAGGACATGTTTTCTTAAGAGTCACTCCCACAACAAGGATTGGTAGAGCATTGAGAACAAGGAAGTTGAATCCTTGTTTCATTGGTCCTTGCCAGATCTTAAAGAAAGTTGGACATGTAGCCTATCAAATAGCCTTTTCTCCCAGTTTGTATAATCTTCACAATGTCTTTCATGTGTCATAACTTAGAAAGTACAATTCAGATCCTTCATATGTCATAAGAAATGAATTCGTGCAGTTAAAAGATGACTTGTCTTATGCAATGCAACCAAAAAGGATTATCGATAGAGGGGTGAAAGAGCATAGAGGTAAGCAAATTTCTCTGGTGAAGGTACTTTGGGATGAAGCTGGATTTGAGGAAGCTATAGGGAGCTAGAGTCAACATGACTACCCGGAGTTGTTTGCACCAGGTAAGCAATTTTGGGGGAAAAATTTTAAAACGGAGGGGAGAATGTAACATCCTCTTTTTTTTAAAAAAAAATAGACATGTTAGACTTGCATATGGTTTCTAAGGTAGCTTATTACTTGCCTGACATGCATGTGTAATATTGTGACAAACTGAGTTCGGTTTCACACTTAGTTGTAACCCAAAAGTTGAAAAGTAACTTAAAATGACTCAGAAAATACAATTAATTGCTCAGATAAGGGAAATAAATATGAATAATTTATTTCTAGGTAACAAATGCATGAATTGTGATGTAGTTAAAGTTTCATGGTAATCAGAGTTAGTTTGGTATTTTTAAGCATATTGGTTGTGTGTTTCAATATCGGATTGCCTAGTAGCAGATATGAAAAATCATGAAAATGATGAGACAATAATTTAGATGAATCTTAGTATTTATTCTAAATTTGTTGAAAGTTAGCAAACTTGATTTGGTTAAATCTAAGTGTTCTTAATAGATGTAATGTCTCAGTTAGACATTTAAGTCACTTTGTGCCTCAAACGTCCAACAGCTTCCTTCTTTTGACTTCCTTATCTATTTTCTCTCCTTTCACACTGGTCTTCACTCACTCTCTCATGTTCACTCTTACAGTAACAAAAAAAGGAGGAAAATAGAAGAAAAGAAGAAGAAGAAACAATAAAAGAAAAATGAAGGAAGAGAAAAGCAAAAGGAAAGGCTGATGCTTGAAGATCAGCTACTCTACAAGAGGTAAGGGTAGTGTCTTTATGAGCTTCTTTTCTCCATAACTTTATCTTTTCTTCATGTCTTGTCCGGGGATGAAAATTGATATTTTGAGGAGATTATGTTATTTTATTGCTTGGTTATTATCTTTAATGGCTGAGTTAGTATGTTGTGAACTTATTCTATGCATGGAGAATGAATAGAAACTTAGAGAAATCTATTTGGAAGCTTAGGTTTAAAGTTGACAAAAAAGGAGCAAGATCTTGATTTTCTAGGTCATAAATCCATGCTAGGTGAGTTGAAGGTGAACATGAAGATTTAACATGCTTAGAGACCACTCTTAGGGTTGAAAACCATTTAGAACTTGAATTTAGAGGTTTGAAAATGGTTAGAAAATCAATGGAATAGTAACTGGATTGTAGAGGCCTGGCGACTAAGCACCCAATTTTTGTCCGCTTAAGCGCCCAAGGCCAGAGAGCTCGTCGATTTGCTCTGGAAGCCACTAATTAAGCGCCCATAAAGTTAGCACTTAAGCGCACTAGTCCAGAGGTCACAGGTATTGAGTGATTAAGCGCTTAGAGTTGCGCGATCAAGCGCCCAATGATAGACAGAGCAGGGGTGGCTTTCTGTCATGCAATGATTAAGAACCCAGAAAGTGGGCGACTATGTGCCCAAGGGCGGAGAGTTCTAAGATTTATATCCTAAAGAACTTGAGCTTCCTACTTGTTAGGATTCTTTATTCATGCTTTTTAAAGTATGTTAAGGGATTACTAAAGGTAATTCGATAAAGTAATGATACTTTAGTATGAATATGAAATAGCTTGGTTCTTTAGTGAGCCATGATTACTAAAGCAGCTTGGTTCCTTACTTTGGACCTTGGTAAGCTATAGCTTGATTCTTAAATGAGTCATGCATATAAATTAGCTTGGTTTCCTTCAATGGACCATGGAAATGAGTGCAGCTTGATTCTTTAATGGATCATGGCAGTTTAGCAGCTTGAGTCTTTCATGATTCATGGATGTTTATATAGCTTGACTTCTTTATTTATTAAAGATGAGTCATGTATGAGCTTTTTATAACATGTTTTACTTCATAATAGTATGATTGTATATTGATTGATATAAATTATGGTATTAGAATACTTATACTAAGGATTATGAATTCTCACCCTAATTGTGTTTCCAAGTAATTCCAGGTCAAGGTTCTTCAAAGGAAATGTGAAAGATATTGGGAATCGCTGATACATCACGCGGTGAAAAAAATAAATTCCCACCAAGGATCCATGCAAAAAAGTCATAATCTAAGCTTTAAAAGCGTTTACCTCTTAAAGCGTGATCTAAGGAAGTGATGTGAATCACCAACACCATAACAGTGACGATGTCTCTACGGTATCTAGATGAACAGACTCACAAACGTCTAACGTTCGCAAAACGAGCCTCACATCTCTCACACAGTGCTAGCTACGAAGAGAAGAGAAGAAACTTGTCACTCACTCACTCACTTTTCTATAGGTATGGCTAGGGTTCTGTAATGTATATCATAGCAGCCCCCTTAGTAGTATTATTTATAATAGTGACTGCCTTAAGTGAGTGTGAGCAGCAGCTAGGTAAGCTGTGTAACCCTAGACTCATCTGTTATAAGTCTGACCCACATTTGAATCTGAGTCCAACTTAGATCTATTGCTCCAATTTTAGTCTGCTCTATGTGTGTGACCCTGCAGGTTCTCATTATGTTGACAATAATATTAAAATCTCATTTTTAATATTACAAGCAGTGAGTGGTATCTAGCAACACATCACTGCTACCCAAGTAATGAGAATGTCAGTGATTTGACATAACCTTTCCGTGACCAATGTTTCTGTGTTGTTTAGTCCCTTTATCACGATATCTAGATTAAACACAAGGCATGGAATGCGTCACCCTTGTATAGTCCAATCCTTCATTTCCTAGTACTCGAGTAGACTTTGTAACAATAAATGAAATCAATATCTCATATTGACTCATTTGAGCATAGCCATGCATTTTGTAATGTCCCGGAACTGCCTGTAGGATTGACGAGCGTCTCCATAAACCAACACGGGTTTTTTCAGCATGCTTTTGTCCTCACTCACACGCATCCTAGGAAACTTCCCAGGAGGTCACCTATCCCACAATTGCTTTAGGTAAAGCACACTTAACCATGGAGTTCTTATGTTCTAAGCTCCTTAAAAGAAGCTGCAACTTGTTGATATGACTATGGCAAATCAATTCCTTTAAGCCATCCTCAACTATGTAGTCTCATACCTGCACAGTCTCTGAATCCCTCTCATTCTGGTGCGTATTCAGTTCATTCATGCAACTCTTCACCTAGAAGCCTGCCAAAAGCCACTCCTTGTCCATGCGTCATTGCACCCGCATTCATTTCCCGCCCTCATCGGCCCCAGGAGACACATGCCTAAACCACACCGTATTGGGAGAAGTCCCGACTCTGATACCAGTATGTGTGTCCCAGGGCCGACGAGGGCGGGAAATGATCGCTGATGCAATGAAGTACAGACAACGAGCGGCTTCTGGCAGGCTTCTAGGCAAAGGGTCACATGAATGAACTGAATACACACCAGAATGAAAGGGATTCAGAGTTTTGTGCAGGTATGGAACTGCATAGTTGAGGATGACTTAAAGGAATTGATTTGGCATAACCATATCAACAAGTTCCAACTTCTTTTCGGGAGTCTAAAATATAAGAACTCCATGGTTAAGCGTGCTTGACTTGGAGCAATTATGGGATGGGTGACCTTCTGGGAAGTTTCCTAGGATGCGTGTAAGTAAGGACAAAAGCACGCTGAAAAGACCTGTGTGGAGACACTCGTCAATCCTGCAGGCAGTCTCGAGGCGTTACAAATGGTATCAGACACGGGACCTCTCCCAGTATGGTGTGGTTCGGGGATGAACCAAGCGGAAGTTAGTGGGCATATGTGTCTCGGGGTCGACGAGGGCAGGAAATGATCGTCGGTGCAATGAAGCACGGACAAGGAGCGACTTCTGGCAGGCTTCTAGGCGAATGGTTGCATGAATGAACTGAATACGCACCAGAATGAAAGGGATTCATAGAGTGTGCAGGTATGGGACTGCATAGTTGAGGATAGCTTAAAGGAATTGATTTGGCGTAGCCATGTCAACAAGTTACAACTTCTTTTCGAGAGCCTAGAACATAAGAACTCCATGGTTAAGCGTGCTTGACCTGGAGCAATTGTGGGATGGGTGACCTCTTGGGAAGTTTCCTAGGATGCGTGTGAGTCAGGACAAAAGCACCCTGAAAAGACTCATGTTGGTTTGTGGAGACACTTGTAAATCTTGCAGGTAGTCCTGGGATGTTACACATTTCGCAGTCTCACTCAATTAGGGGGCCCGAAGATATCGCTCCTATTATGTAGGAGTCACAAATCCTATCTAGGACATTCACATCCCTCTGCATGATTCGCCGTATATCTAATAACCAACTTTATAATCACCTTGTTACAGATGACGTTTGATGGCATTAAAACACAACTCCTCATGTAGGAATCGTAGTTATTTCAGGTCAAAGGACCACAGACATCATTGTCACAATGAGAATCGCTTATGGCACTCACGTAATGATCCATGTAGTGTTCTTATGGCGGGACAGTCCAGTACATCATTACTCTAATATGTACCTATGTGAAGACTTGATATCTCATATTCATGACCCGTGAGATGTGGTCATCAATCTGTGCACATACTAGTCTCAATGCATTATTGTTATCCTAATTAACAATAATACTTGATTAAGGACATTTAAGAATAATGTTCTAATTTTATCCAATAGGATCTCACGATCAAGTCAACCACTTGATGTCCTATGGCATCAAACTTACTGTTCTAAGGACTTTATTATGTTTATTAAAAAAGAACATAATAAATGAAATGCCTCATATATTAAAATTAGCATAATAGAATGTATGTAAATACAGATAAATGTATCAGCCTTTAGGCCATACACCAATAATCTCCAACTTGCACTAGAGCCAATCAAGCATATGTCTAATGCCTAAAGTCCTAGTGTGACCCTTATGCTTCTGTTGTGCAAGAGGCTTCATCAGTGGATCAACAATGTTATCATTTGTTGGTACTCTGCATATCTTCAAATCTCCTCTATCGATGATCTCTCGAATGAGATGGATGCGCCTAAGTATATGTTTGGATCGCTCGTGAGATCTAGGCTCCTTAGCTTGTGTAATGGCTCCATTATTATAACAATAGAGGTCCACTGGGTCCATAATGCAAGGAATAGCGCCAAGTTCAACAATGAACTTCCTGATCCAAACGGCCTCCTTTGCTGCATTGGAGGCAGCAATATACCCAGCCTCTGTGGCAGAATCAGTGACTATCTCCTTCTTTGAACTCTTCCAGCTCACAGCCCCACCATTTAGGCAAAAAACATAACCCGATTGTGATCTTGAGTTATCCTTATCGGTTGGAAGCTAGCATCAGTATAACCCTTTACAACTAGCTCTTCCTCGGATCCATATACCAAGAATGAATCCTTAGTCCTTCTCAAGTACTTAAGGATGTTCTTGATAGCAGTCCAATGACTCTCACCGGGATCAGACTGGTACCTGCTCATCATGCTCAAAGCATACGAGATGTCTGGTCGAGTACATAACATGGCATACATGATAGATCCAATTACAAATGCATATGGAATCTTGCTCATGCGATCCCTCTCGTCCTGGGTGAAAGGGGATTGAGCCTTAGATAGGCTTACACCATGTGACATAGGCAAGAGTCCTTTCTTGGATTCATGCATGTTAAATCGTCTTAACACTTTGTCTATGTATATACCCTGACTTAGGCCAAGCAGTCTCAGTGATCTATCTATATAGATCCTAATACCTAACACATAGGTGGCTTCGCCCAAGTCTTTCATAGAGAAGTAGGTCCCTAACTAAGTTTTTACAGACTGTAGGGTAGGGATGTCATTTCTGATGAGTAGTATGCCATCCACATTCAAATACTAGAAAGACAATAGTACTCCCACTAACTTTCTTGTAGACACAAGATTCTTCTTCATTCTTGATGAAACCAAACTATTTTATTGTATCATCAAAACGAAGATTCTAACTTTTAAAATCTTACTTCAATCCATAAATAGATTATTGCAACTTGCACACCTTTCCAGCATCCTCTGGAGTGGCAAAACCCTCAAGTTGTGTCATGTACACATCCTCGAGAAGATTTCCATTAAGGAAAGCAATTTTGATATCTATTTGCCAGATTTCATAATCATGGTATGCTGTAATAGCAAGCAAGATCCGAACGGATTTAAGCATCGCAACTAAGGAAAAAGTCTCATCATAGTCTACACCATGAATTTGTTTGAAACCTTTAGCCACCAATCGCACCTTAAAGGTATGCACATTACCATTTATGTCAGTTTTCTTCTTGAAAACCCACTTGCACCCAATGGGTTTTACCTATTCAGGTGGGCCAACCAAGGTCCATACCTGGTTGGCATACATGGATTCCATTTCAGATCTCAGGCCTTAAGTCATTTCTCATATTCTGGGCCAATAATGGCTTACTGGTAAGTCACAGGCTTATCTTGATCCATGAGCAATATGTCTCCTTGTTGGGTCATGAGAAATCTGTCTCTCTCTGGTTGATGACATATCTTGTTAGACCTACGCAGGTCTTGTGCTACTAGAGCAAGTTGCTATTTCACAACATTTTCTGGAGGCTGCTCTATTTCCATCATTGGTTCGTTACTGCTCTGTGAACCTTGAACTTCTTCAAGTTCTACTTTCCTCTCAGTAGTTCCTTTAGAGATAAACTCCCTTTCTAGAAACACAGTAGTCTGTGCGACAAACACTTTGCCCTTGGTAGGATTATAGAAATAGTATCCCTTGGTTTCCTTGGGATAACCCACAAAGAAGCATTTATTTGACTTGGGTCCAAGCTTATCGGAAACTTGACGTTTCACATAAGCTTTACAGCCCCAAATCTTCATGAAAGACATACTAGGTCATCTCCCAGTCCATATCTCATATGGTATCTTTTGAACCGTCTTAGATGGAACACGGTTAAGTGTGAAAGTTATTGTTAATAGAGCATATCCCCAGAAGGAGCCTGGAAGGTCTGTGTGACTCGTCATGGATCAGACCATGTCCAACAAGGTCTGGTTCCTCCTTTCAGAGACACTATTCCATTGTGGTGTTCCTAATGGAGTAAGTTGAGATATTATCTCATACTCTTTCAGATGATCATCAAACTGTTGGCTTAAGTATTCACCTCGTCGATCTGATCAAATGATTTTAATACTCTTGCCAAGTTGGTTTTGTACTTCATTCTTGAACTCTTTGAACTTTTCAAAGGATTCTGATTTGTGCTTCATAAGATATACAAATTCATATCTATTGAAATCATTAGTAAATGTAATGAAGTATTGAAAACCGCCTCTAGCGAGTGTGTATAGTGGCCGCATACATCACTATATATAAGGCCTAAAAGATCACTAGCCCTTTCACCTTGTCCAGTGAATGGGGCCTTTGTGATCTTCCCTAATAAACAAGATTCACATATCTCATATGATTCAAAATCAAATGAGTCCAAGAATCCATCTTTATGGAGTTTGGAGATGCATTTCTCATTTATATGGCTCAAACGATAATGCCAGAGAAAAGTTGGGTTTAGATCGTTTGATTTAAACCTCTTTGTATTTATATTATAGACGGGCATTTAGAGATCAAAGACATAAAGTCCATTACTCAATTGTGTACTACCATAAAAAATATCATTCACATAAATGGAACAACATTTGTCCTTTATAATAAAAGAAAAACATTTCTTGTCCAAACAAGAAATAGAAATGATATTCCTGCTAATAGCAAGCACAAAATAGCAGTTCTCTAACTCTATTACAAGCCCAGTGGGCAAAGATAACAAGTAAGTCCCTACAGCTAATGCAACAACCTTTGCTCCATTTCCAACTCATAGGTCAATTTCACCCTTCGTCAATGGTCTACTGCTCTTTAGATCGTGCACATTTATACAAATGTGAGATCCATATCCAATATCTAATACCCAAGATGCAGAAGTAGATAAATTGACTTCTATAACAAAAATACCTGAAGTGGAAGTCTCACTTCCCTTTTTCTTCTTGATCTCCTCTAGGTACTTGGCACAGTTCCTCTTCCAATGTCCGGTCTGACCACAGTGGAAGCATGTACCTTCCTTAGCCACTCCATCCACTGGTTTTAAGCCAGAAGTACTGGGCTTGTACTTATCCTTGCCCTTGCCTTTCTACTTATCCTTGGGCTTTTTCTGTTGTTTCTTGCCCTTATTCTTTTGGACCATCATTATGGCCTTTCCCTTGCCTTTGTTTATGTTTTTCTCAGCAGTTCTCAATATGCCTAGCAGTTCTAGTAATGATTTGTCAATTTCATTCATGTTGTAATTCATGAAAAATTGACTAAAACTTTCTGGCAACGATTGCAAGACTAAGTCAATGGCTAACTCTTGGCCCAACAGAAAACCAAGTCTCTCTAGGTTTTCAATGTACCCAATCATCATGAGTACATGAGCACCAACAGGGCTTCCTTCTACCAACTTGCACTGAAACAGTGCTTTAGAGACCTCGTATCTCTCATGCATGGCTTGCTCTTGATAGAGCTTCTTAAGGTGTACGATCATATCGTAGGCATCCATGTTCTCGTGTTGTTTTTGGAGCTCAGAGTTCATGGTGGCCAGCATTAGACATCCGATGTCCAAGGCATCATCTTGATGCTTCTTATAAGCATTCTTTTCAGTTCTAGGGGCATTAGTAGCAGGTGGCTAAGGAATAGGCTGTTCTAGAACATACAGCTTTTTCTCTTGCTTGAGGACAATCCTCAAATTCCTATACCAGTCTAGAAAATTCATTCCAGATAACTTGTCTTTCTCAAGGATGGATCACAGTGATAAGTTATTTGATGTGTTTGTTGCCATGGTAATCTATCAATAGAAATATGCAAAATATAAGTATCATGCCATAAACATATTTAATGAGGTCTTTTAATTAAATATGTCTCCCACTATTTTATTCAAATCAATGACCCTCAGCATTGATTCAGAAAATCCCATCGTAAGATTTCCTAGTGGGCCAAGATGCATATTTCACCTAGTTTTGAGTCAGCTTTGGCTGATCACCCAAAATTCAGTTATTTAGGTAGGAAACACTTTCCAATTACATCACATGTAACTGATGAATAGTTAGGTGAATAACACTTATTCCAATCCATCTAATGGACTAAAGCCCAACTTCATGCCTCTAAGCCTTCAAACCTATTGAAATGGCCTAGTTAAGTCAGACCCAATGGTTGGCAGTTGGATATTACCCTTATCCCATCACGTCTTACTAATATAGATAAAGGCATCTTGCTTTGGCAGACCTACACTTGATCGATACTAGTTTTGACGAGTACCACACATTGGAAGGCATCACATAATGACAATATTTATTTGGAGGGATTTTTTTTATTAGATCTCACCATTTATTAAACTGTTTATCATATCATAAATATCATCCATGCACCTTATACATGTAAAGCATATAATAAAAGTGACATGGTTATGGCCCCCTAAGAGAGTAGCATTAACAAAGCTAACTTCACCAAGCGTCTCCCACCAATGTCCTCACTTGATGCCATCTTCTTGCCTTCACATCAAGATTACATTCTATAAAAACCTCTTTTATATTCAAGGGGAGTTAGGTGAGAAGAGAATGTACAATCAGAATGTAGAAAGAAAGGCACAACACGCAGGTCGTATTTATAAAAACCAAAATAGCATAAAAAGAGGACTAAGGCCATAACCATGCACCATGCATCACAAAGAACATATAAACTCAAAATAATAACACATTATTATTTTCGTGAGTCATAAAAAAAGGATAGAAAATTGTGCTTTCGAATAACACATACTACGCAATGGGGTTCGGGGCAGCGCCCTGGCCCAAAAATTTGAACCGTAAACAAGAGCTAAATTTCTTGCACCTCCCTTGATGGCTAGGGCATCAACATTTGAACCCTAAACCCGAAAACACATGAACACTTCATGCACCGCGGGGAACCCTTGTGCCGTTGTTCAACATTTGAACCATTGCGCCTCCCTTGACAGCTTGACATCAACACTTGATGCTGCTGCCGCAAAACAGGAATAGGATTTCCAAAACCCCTTACGTTGCACCGCTTATGCATAAACAAGGATACCATAACCCTTGCTGCCGTAAACCAAGAACAAGGTTTCCTAAATCCTTGTGTCGCGCATTAAGAACAAGGATTCCATAACGTTGTACGTATCAAATACATATCAGAAAGCTTTGCAAAAACATACATCTCAAAACAAAATGATTTTCACATAACATATGAACATCTTCATGGGTTTTTAAAAAAAACATCACAGTTTTGCATACATCACATAAAATAGAATATTTCACAAATGGTTTCATTTGTTTTTCTAAAATAACATATTAAAGATTATATCTTTTATCAAAAACAAGAACAGCAAACATGTTATCTCATGCAAAACAAAAATAGAAAACCGAATCATGGTTTCACAAGACACTCTGATACCACTGTTGGGAATCGATGATACATCACGCAGTGGAAAAAATAAATTCCCACTAAGGATCCATGCGAAAAAGACATAATCCGAGTTTTAAAAATATTTACCTCTTGAAGCGCGATCTAAGGAAGTGACATGAATCACCAACACCGTAACAGTGACGATGTCTCTGTGGTATCCACATGAATAGACTCACAAAAGTCCAACTTTTACAAAAAGAGCCTCACGTCTCTCACATAGTGCTAGCTGCAATAACATTACAAGTGCGGAATTTTGGTAAATAATGATCTTGAAGTTTCTTAGTCAAGATCTTGAGGGAAGAGAAGAGAAGAAACCTGTCACTCTCTCACTCACTTTTCTGTAGGTGCAGCAAGAGTTCTGTAATGTATATCATAGCAGCCCCCTTAGTAGTACGATTTATAATAGTGACTGCCTTAAGTGAGTGTGAGCAGTAGCTAGGTAAGCTGTGTAACCCTAAACTCATCTGTTATGAGTTTGGCCCACATTTGAATCCAAGTCCAACTTGGATGTATTGCTCCAATTTTACTCTACTCTATGTGTGTGACCCTGCAGGTTCTCATTATGTTGGCAGTAATATTAAAATTCTATTTTTAATATTACAAGTAGTGAGCGGTATCTAGCAACACATCACTGTTACCCAAGTAATGAGAATGTCAATGATTTGATATAACCTTTCTATGACCAATGTTTCCACATCGTTTAGTTCTATTGTCACGATATCTAGATAGAAAATAAGGCATGGAATGCGTCACCCTTGTATAGTCCAATCCTTCGTTACTTGATACTCAAGTAGACTTTGTAACAACAAACGAAATTAATATTTCATATTGACTCATTTGAGCATGGTCATGCATTTCAAAGTCTCACTCAATCAGGGCCCCCGAAGATATCGCTCCTGTTATGTAGGAGTGACAAATCCCATCTAGGTCATTCACGTCCCTCTAAATGATTCTCGGTATGTCCAATAGCTAACTTTATATTCACCTTGTTATAGATGATGTTTGATGGCATTAAAACACACAACTCCTCATGTAGGAATCGTAGTGATTTCAGGTCAAAGGACCATAGACACCATTGTCACAATGAGAATCGCTAATGACACTCACGTAACGATCCATGTAGTGTTCTCATGGAGGGTCAGTCCAATACATCTTTACTCTAATATGTACCTATGTGAAGACTTGATATCTCATATCCATGACCCGTGAGATATGATCATCAGTCTACGCACATACTAGTCTCAATGCATTATTGTTATCCTAATTAATAATAATACTTGACTAGGGACATTTAAGAATAGTGTTCTAAGTTTATCCAATAGGATCTCAAAATCAAGTCAACCACTTGATGTCCTATGGTATCAAACTTACTATTCTAAGGACTTTATTATGTTTATTAAAAAGAACACAATAAATGAAATGCCTCATATATTAAAATTAGCATAATAGAATGTATATAAATACAGACAAATGTATCAACTTCTAGGGCATACACCAACAAAAAAAGCAAATGGATTACATAGCCATTTTCTTATGTCAAAGCTTTATATTATGTTTACTTTTGCTTTGAGTTATATAAAGATATATGTATTGCAATGGCCCTTTTGAGGCTAGTGATGTATAAACATGTATCTTTATTTCCTTTGAGGTGATCCATAATGACATAAATGTTATTATGGGCTATGTTTTATGTCTATGAAATAGAAGTAACACGCTTATCTCTGTTTGCTTGCATATATTCTTGAATATACTACAGTACCTAGGGTTAGGGTATTACACCAACTAGTAGGGAAACTCAAAACTTCAAGAATACATTCCTGAATCATTCTGGAACTCACGCCTCGGCTCTGCCCTGTCACGCCGCGGCGCCTAACTCTCTTCCTGTCTTACGTCTCGACATCATTCTTGCACACTACGGTGCCAAGTTCTCGGCCACTCTCACGCCTCAACGTGGATGCAGTCTCGTTGTGACACAAGGCATTTTTTGCAAAATTCACAGTTATTGTTCCAAAGGAATTTTACTCACTTACAATCATTCAGGATCAATTTCCTTATGATTTCTAACACCAATCTAGGCCCCTAAACTTATTGTAACTCTCATACAACCTATTGATTCACTTAAGCATAGATTTACGTCCAAACACCACACTAACTCTAAATTATTTTATAAGTTCCTCATCTATGAACCAAAATGGTTTGGCTTAAGCCATAAATGGCCATCTAGCACTCACTAAGCTGAAAACATCCCAACTTAGTCCTTGGAATCAAGAATCAAGCCAAGAACATGGATTTTGTCTCTCCAAACCCGTATTTCCATTCATGAAGCCTATGTTCATTCAAGATGAACAAAAAGGAAAAGATGAATAGAAACTCTCCTACCTCTTGTATAGAAGATGATCTTGAAGCCTTGAACTTGCTCCTCTAGCTTTTTCCCCTTTCTTCTTCTCCCCGTTGGCTCCTCTTTCTTTTCTTTCTTTTGTTTTCTGTTACTTTCTTCTTTTTAACAGCACTTGCTACTTTTAACCATGAGGAAGAGAAAAAGAGTGACCAAAATATCCCTGGGATATTTTGATGGAACTTCCTTATCTGCTAAGAACACTCAAATTGTGCTAAATCGAGTTTCTTAATTTCCAACATCTTTAGATAACTCAAAAGATTCATGTAAAAATTCTTTTCATCATTTTCATGATTTTTCATATCTGCTACAAGGCAATCCGATAATAAAACACACAACCAGTATGCTTAAAAATACCAAATTGACTCAGTTTATCTTAAAACTTTAACTATATTTTGTTTCATACATTTGTGACCAAGAAATAAATTATCGATACTTATTTCTCTCATCTAAGCAATTTATGCCATTTTATGAGTCATTTTAGGCTTCTTTCCACCTTCTATGCTATAGCAAAGTGCCTAAACTAACTTAGTTTGTCACAAAACTTCACAGACATGATAAACAAGTAATATGCTACCTTTGTAACTATATATAAGTCTAACATATCATTATGGGTATTACAATAATCGAATAGACTTGAGAGTTATTTGACTAGCATATATTCTATTATGATCGAAAAATGCAAAGTAAGGCATGTATTCGATTATGATCGAAAAAGACAAGTGAGCTATTTTAAAAATAAAACCCAAAGTGGTATTTTTAGTGTCATTCAAAAAGGCTAGAGATGCTACTTAAATAAATGAATTCAGAATGTCATAAGCATTATTGTATAGGTAAAGAGTGGTCAGCACTCAGCCCAGGTCAAAGGAGCAAGAAAAGCCCTTTGTCGAAATTGCCTAAAGAGTGGTCAACACTCAGCCCAGGTCAAAGGAGCAAGAAAAGCCCTTTGTGAGATACATGACATTGTATAGGCCTCATCATAATACATTTTATCAACATTAACATTTATTATTTCGATGAGGAACACATATAATTCTATTTGAAATGCTATATTACGTATTTATCATGGAATTGTAATTTGAATATTTCTGTTTGATGTTATATTACTGAGAATTTTTGAATTCTCACCCCTTTATTTGTTTATTTCCATGATAATTTACAAATCAAAATTTGTAACATCCTAATACCAGTATTCTAGTATATCTGGAATATATTTGGATAAGTAGTATTAGACATGCTGCTTCTAACTTAAACATCAAACTAACCCATAACATTTATACAAATCATTACGGAGAGCCATGCAGAAAAGGTCATACATATATACATCATTAGCGTAAAAGGCCAAAGTGTTATACATACAACTTAATACAAACTCAAAGCAAATATAAATAAATACATAAGCTTGTACAAACTAAAGCAAAATAAACTACACTAGTTCTTCTGTTTCCTCATCTTTTTTCCCTTTGAAGGGTCTTGACCTAGATTTACATGGAAACACAAACTGGGTGATAATTCACAAATTCTCAGTAAAAGTATTTCAAAACTAGCATTTATCCATTCACAATGAATAAACAAATCTAAAAACATCAGGAAAATATTTACAATAATCATATGAGCCACTACTCAGTAATAAAGGAACAATCACAAACTTACTTTCTATGTTACTCCCAAGCAAACATAAAACCAAAGATAAGACAATCGCCTATACAATTATCACCGAAAAGCAAATGCAATGTTTATGTCATATGAATATGCCTAAGATATGTCCTAAAAGTATGCTTATGCATATTTTTGTTTTAGAAAACCATGATACTTCCTTATTCCCAAGAATTGCATTCCCTTGTATCTGTCTAGGTAGTAGGGCTACAACCACTTAACACTACTTGGTAATCGATGGATTCCTTCCCTTCACAAGGTAAGAGTACTGTTACCATCCATCATTGGTAACCCTAACCATAATAGCTCTCTAGCTATAAGAATTTAGGATATCATATCCTAATCTCTGGCCAAATGGTTATGCATACCATATAAGGTCACAATATATAGGAAAAGCAAGTTTAAAAACATGCAGTAGTGTTCACATAACACAAACCCTTCACGTGGTTCAACCTAACCAAGTGAAAGAACTAAAACTAGGAAACATGCACTCTTGGATCAACTTTATCACATAAAGGAACCAACCCATGCCTCTAGCATATTGTCATAGTTCAACCTTAAGGAACAGGAGAGCAAAACATGGTCCACATACCAATCAAGCTCAACTTTACCCAAAAAGGAAGAAATTAGTTCAACTTTAACACATAAAGAAGAAACTAGAACTTTTAGGGCTTTTAACTTCCATTGACTAATTCAATCACATCATTGATAACCAATACATAGCCTAACTCATGTTAATCTTAGCCCAAAGAGTACCAAACTATTTTTCAAAGGTTACTAACCGGTTATCCTCCCGATTAATCGGTTAGGACCCTTATTTTTCTGTTTTCAAGTAGTCCATAACTGATTATCACTCCCTAGTAATAGGTTAGGGCCTTTCCTTTGTGTTTTCTAATGCCTGGATATTCGTTTAGCATGCCTGGCTAATAGAGTATCACATGGTGTGACTCCCTGCTAGGAGCCAATAACTTGTTAGGCTTATTGCCTAACTAGTTATTGCTTGGCTTGGGTATTTGCCAAGGCTAAATAATCAGTTATGGCACTCCCATAACTGGTTATCTGCTTCAATAGCAGAATGCACAACCCGGATAATTGGTTAGGCCACTGCCATAATTGGTTATCTGCTACATTTTCAGCAAAAAATAAATTTTTCCCACATGGAAACTTAATCCAAAACTCCTCTTAACTTAAGAACAACATTCCTCAACCCAAGTGCTTTCAAAATAATTTCAAAAGAGTTCCATGAACACAACCATAACACCAAAACCCTTGGATCATGTTCATCCAACTCAAACCATTGAGAAAACTCTCAAAAACCTATTTCTAACAGCTCATGAATACCCCATGTATCAAGAGCTTGAAAGAAAAAGATGAAGTTAAATGAATAAACACCCCTACCTCTTGTAGTCAAGATGATGATCAAGCTCTAGCTTTTCCATTTGTCCTTCCTCCTCTTTTCCTCTTCTTCCTCCTTCTTTCTCTCTTCCTTTCTTTCTCTAGCTGCTGTTGTTGGGTTTGGGTGTGAGAGAAATGAGAGAATGGATGAGAAAATTGATGGAAAATGACTTAAAAGTCAAAGAAAAAGGCTACAACAAAGAGCAACCGTGGAAACCAAAAAGAAAGCCAAAATATCTTAAGGCTTTAGCTCTCAAGATATTTAGCTAAGACTTTATCTCTCTTAGGAATACTTTAATTTCACAAATCTAAGTTTCATAACTTCCATAAGTATTATGGAAATTCCTAGGATTCATCTCAATCCTATTCTTGCCATTTCCATAAATGTCCTTATATCAGCTAAGTCAATCTAGTATTAAAACACTCAATCAATGTACTTAAAAATACCAAACTAACTAAGTTTACCCTCAAATTTTAACTACATGAGGTTTCACACATTTGTGACTTAGAATCAAATTATACATATTTATTTTCGTTAACTAAATAGCTTACGCCATTTTCGGAGCTAATAACAGTTATTTTTCACATTTAGTGTTACAACAAAGTGACTAAACTAACTCAGAAAGTCATAAAATTAAACAGGCATGTTAAGTAATTATTATGTCACCTCTGTAATCATATACAAGTCTAACATGTTAGAGAGGATATTATATTTCTACCTTCCTTTTTAAAATTATGTCCCCAAAATTTAGTCTCTTGTTACTAAAATTTTGAGATCTTTATTTATTAGTATACATAAAGAGATACCTTGCATAAGGTCGGAAGATTGGGCCTCTTATTTCTTTTTTAGAATATACACCCTCGCTGGTGCTTGTAGTCTAGGGTTGGGCATATCTTCTTGTTTACATGGATATTTTCTCGCAAGTGTCCCGGTTGGCCACACACGAAACACACCATACAAGGTTTATCGCCATGTGGCCTCCCACAATTAGAGCATTCAGACTCCTCAGTTTCCATCTAAACTTGCTCATCTTTATCGTCTTCATCTTGTGAAGAGCTGGACGTAGTATCGCCTTCCTTATACTCATCTTCATCTTATGGATAGCTGGGTGTAGAAACTCTTTCCTCAAACCCATCATCTGCCCATTTCCTCTTTTGAAGGTCTTGTGATCTTTGCTCCTCTAGAGACTTACCATCATGACCCTCGACAATTTTGCACTTGTTCACCAAAGAAGTAAAATCCCAGATCTCAAAAGGTCGGATCACCTTATGAATGTCCCCTCTCAATCCTTCTTCAAATTTCACACACTTCTATCTCTCGTCTATGTTGAATCTGATAGAGGATGAGAATTTTCATAACTCATTGAACTTGGCCACATATTGACTTAATTGACATATTGCCCTGCTCCAACCTCAGGAAATCCATTTCCTTTGCATTTTACAAATTCTATGGAAATTACTTCTCTAAAAAAGAATTCTTAAAGATCTCCAACGTAACATGAGTCCCCAAAGCATCAAGCAATCTCTTAGTGTCCGTCCACTAATCTTATACTTCCCCTTCCAACATATAGGAAGCAAAAAGCACCTTCTGCTCGTCTAAGCAAGTCATAATAATGAAGATCTTTTCCATCTCCTTCAGCCAACCCTCAGCTTTAACTAGGTCATACTCCCTTGTAAAGGAAGATGGATTAGACTTCCTGAATTCTAAGAGGCCTTGGAAATTCTGATTTTTCCCCACATGTACCTTTTGTACTAGTTGCATCGGCTGAACTGGTGGTGGTGTAGATTGTTGAGGTGAAATTTCTCCTAACCATTCTAGTATCCTCGCATTCATAGTAGTCTACTCTCTCATCACATCTGCTATTGTCATAGAGGCTCCATCCATATATGGGCCTTCATTATATGAGCTCTTATTCCCATGGGTTCGCCTCGGAGGTGCTATAGTTTCCTGTACACACCAAACAATACATATTGAGTTAATCCATCTCAATATCATGTAACAGTGCGACAGTAGCTAAGAACAAACATACCAAAGGCAAGTCATGCAATTCCATCAAAGTTTCTCACATAAAAGACAAGAAAAGCACAACTCCTAGTAAAAACTCCTAAACATGCCTAAGCATAGTCAATTTATACCCTAGATCAACAGGATGAACTTCTCTGATACCATAATGTAACATCCTATTACCAGTATCCTAGTATATTTGAAATATATTCGGATAAGTAGTATTAGTCATGCTACTTCTAACATAAACATCAAACTAACCCATAACAATTATACAAATCATTATGGAGAGCCATACGAAAAAGGTCATACATATATACATCATTATCCTAATAGGTCAAAGTGTTATACATACAACTTAATACAAACTCAAAGCAAATATAAATAAATACATAAGCTTTGTACAAACTAAAGCAAAATAAATTACACTACTTCTTGTACTTCCTCGTCTCTTTTCTCTTTAAAGTGTCTTGACCTGGATTTACATAGAAACACAAACGGGATAAGAATTCATAAATTCTCAGTAAAAGCATTCCAAATCCAACATTTATCCATTCACAATGAATAAACAAATCCAAAAATATCAAGAATAAACTTGTAACAAGCATATGAGCCACTACTCAATACTAAAGGAACAACTACATACTCACTTTATGTGTTACTCTCAAACAAACATAAACCCAAAGATAAGACAATTGCCCATACAATGATCACTAAAAGATAAATACAATGTTTATTTCATATGAATATGCCTAAGGTATGTCCTAAAAGTATGCTTGTGTAGATTTTTGTTTTAGAAAACCATGATACTTACTTATTCTGAGGAACCGCATTCCTTTGTATTTGTATGGGTAGCAGGGCTACGACCACTAAACATTACCTGGTAATCGGTGGATTCCTTCCCCTCACAAGGTAAGAGTATTGCTACCACCCCATCACTGGTAACCCTGACTATAATAGCTCTCTAGCTATGAGAATTTAGGATCTCATATCCTAATATCTAGCCAAATGGTTGTGCACACCATATAAGGTCACAATACATAGGAAAACCAAGTTTAAAAACATGCAATAGTGTTCACATAACACAAACCCTTCACATGGTTCAACCTAACCAAGTGAAAGAACTAAAACTAGGAAATATGCACTCTTGGCTCAACTTAATCGCATAAAGGAACCAACCCTTGTCTCTAGCATATTCTCATAGTTCAACCTTAAGGAACAAGAAAGCATAACATGGTCCACATACCAATCAAGCTCAACTTTACCCAAAAAAGAATAAATTAGTTCAACTTTAGCACATAAAGAAGAAATTAGAACTTTTAGGCTCTTAACTTCCATAGACTAATTCAATTGGATCATTGATAACCAATACATAGCCTTACTCATGTTAATCTTAGCCCAAAGAGATCCAAATTTTTCAAAGGTAACTAACTAGTTATTCTCCTAATTAATCGATTAGGACTCCTATTTTTCTATTTTCAAGCAGTCCATAACCGATTATCACTCCCTAATAATCGGTTACGATCCTTCCTTTGTGTTTTCTGGATGCCTAGATAATCGGTTAGCATGCCTGGCTAACCAATTATCATGTTGTGTGACTTCCTGTCACGAGCCAATAACCTATTAGGCTTGTTTCCTAATTGACTATTGCTTGGCTTGAGTGTCTACCAAGGCTAAATAATCGGTTATGGCACTCCCATAACCAGTTATCTGAGTCAACAATAGAATGCATGTAACACCCTAATACCGATTTCCTAGTATATCAAGCATACTCGAGGATAAACAGTATTAGTTATGCTACTTCTAACTTAAACGCCATACTAATCCATATCATTTAAGCAAATAATAATGGAGAGCCTTGCGGAAACTAAAAGTCATGTACATAAATATTGCCATAATGGGGCTCATTATGTACATAAACTTCATACAAACTAAAAGCAAAGTAAATAAATACAAAGCTTTAAGCTACAAAGTATAAAAACTATCCTAGTCTTCATACATTTTCTTCTTGCCCTTGGACGAACTTCCACCTAGATTTACATGGCAACAAACAGGGTGAGAAACTACATTTCTCAGTATAAGTATACCAAAACCAACAGTTTAAACATTCGAAATGAATAAATCCAACTTAAATTGATAAACATACTGAAACTCATTGCATAAGAACCATTACAAAACTTCATCTCTCAATGTAACGTTCCTAGGAAATTATATACTTTTGATCTGATATCTGAAACCATGATGATAAAAAATGTAACACCTCGATGTTTCATTTTTCTTAATATTTATGAGTTTTTATAATATTTGTGATTTTTTAAGAATTTTTAATTTATTTTGATTATTTTAATATTATTTTGAGCTGTATGTGTGTTTGAGGCAGGCCTGGAAAAATAAAAATTTTTCCCAGACCGGAAAGTTTCGGGCTGTCAATGTAGGGTCGGGGGAACTTACAAAACCCGAAATCGGGAACAATTGACAGAAATTTTCTGTATCTGAGTTTTCTATTATCCATTGGATAATGTTATTATCCATTAGGTAATGTTTTTATTCATTGTGTAATATTATTATCCATTGGACAATAACTAGCAGTAGCTATTATCCATTGGGTAATAGTTTCTGAAAATATCTAGAAAATATCTATGATTTTGGAAAATATCTTTTGGAAAATATCTTCTGAAAAATATCTTTTGAAAAATATCTTGAGATTAGTCAACTAAAGAGGCTATGACTTTATAAAGAACCAATAGAAAGGAAGCTTACTTGTGAAGCTAACTAATAGGAAGAAAGCTTAATGGTGAAGCTAGTTGAAGTCAACAAAGAGGGCTTGACTTTGGTTTGAACCATTGGATGGCAAGGCTTAGAGGAGAAGCTTTGCATATCCACCATTGATCTAATCAACGGTTGTGAGGGCAAGCTCAGGGAAGAAGCTTAGGATATCTACCATTGATTGAATCAATGGTTGAGAATGATTGTAGTAGACTAAAATATCTCTTTATCTCTCCTTGCATCTCACGGCCTTGAAGCCCCTAAAGTGGCTAAGTTTCATTTTTCAATTACATTTTCAAAACTATCATCTTTTCTCTCAAAAGCTAACACTATTTTCTCTCATTTTCTCTCCACTAGCTCACGGCCTTGGTGCCTAAAAACACTTTCCAATCACTTATAATTTAAACCAACCATACTTCTTGATCCTAAACACCATTTCAAGCAACTTTCATGTTGTGATCAAACCCTGATTCAATCATCTTCAAGCTTGATTCTTGGATTCAAGTTCTAGGATTTCAAGGTAAATGTCTTGAAACTTGAGTTCTTATTTGATTCTTGAAATTCTAAGACCATATTTGATCTATGGTTACCTTAATCAATCTTTAAATGTTAATTTTCATGTGTTTGTTTGGATTTCAAATAGACTACTTAGTGGAGGAAGTTTGACACAAAGGATCCTACAAGGAGCTAGGAGGCTACATCCAAGGTAAGATGGAAACTAACCTCATCAACTAATTATGGTGGTGAGGAATGAAATTTGTATGAAGGTGATGAATCCATGTGAGGATTTATTCACCATGTTTGTATAATTGTGTGGTTTATGTTTATATGCTTTGTGTGATTTTATTGCTTTGATATTATGCATAAACTTGTTATAGTATGATTGTGATGCTTAAATCTATGTTGTTTGCTATAATTTTGCTATTAAATGTTAACCTAGATGATTAAGGGGCTAAATAAGGTTTAAGGATTTTGCAAGTTAAAAAGCTGATGAACAAACTCTATTACTCATAAAGGATTGATGAACAAACTCTATTATTCATAAAGGAATCGATTTTTGGCTTCAATTATAGAAATAAGTTAGAAAGATGATTTGAAATTTGAAGCATTTTATTTAATAGAGTTTTAGTTGGAAAGATGAAAATGATTTATAAATTGTGAATTTAGTGGTTTAATGTTAAGAAATTTAATTAAGGATTTCTAAGATAAGAATGGAAATGAATAAATTTTATCATTAAGCAAAAGAGTGATTTTCGGCCATGGTATTGGGAAATAGGATTGAGAATTAAGTTTGAAACTTAAAGTATTTTATTTAAAAGTATTTTTAATAAGGAAGATGGAAAAGGTTTCATTAAATTAAAATAATGTAAGTTTTGGAAAGAATATTAGCAAATATTATTTAGAAGAGTTTTAGCAAGGAAATAAATTTTAATGATAGTTTGGAGTTTAAAATATTTTATTTAATAAAGTTTTATTAAGAGTAAAGAACAAAGATTTTGAGATATCTTGAATTAATTTAGATTATATAGGTTTTTGAGAAAAACGTTAGGAAATATTATTTGGAGGAGGTTTAGTGAGAAAATGTTAGAAATATTATTTAAAGGTGATTTATTAAGGAAATACTGGAATTAAAGTCCAATTTTTATATTAAATAAGAAAAATTTTAATTTGAGTTTAGAATATTGAGAAAATGTTTTACGCGATTGAAAATACATAAAAAAAACTCTTATGCGATTTAGAAATGATGATTTTTAGCTACACGATTAAGAAAACGTTTTAAAATCTCTATGCAATTGAGAAAACGTTGAAAATTTGTTATACGATTTGAAAACGTAACAGAAGTGTTACGCGATTGTGAAAATGCAATAAAAGTGTTACGTGATTGAGAAATACAGTAATTTGCTGTTGGGCTAATATATTGAACCCAGATATATCAATGTATAGTTATAGCCAGTAAAGACTTGTAATATGCATAGAGTCATTGATCATGCATTATTTGTCAGTCGGTGTTTATTAAGGCTATTGTTGCCTAAGAGTTGAATTCTACCTTAGTGCGGGTGCGAATTGCGTGGTGAAGGTCTATAATGGATCTTATGGGTGTCGGGGTGTGGTAATTCCACAGGAGGCAGTGGAATAGCACTACTGTGCCATGGTTTCCGATGCAAACACACCGACGATCTCGATGGGACACTGTTCCTATTCACGATCTTGCGTAGAATGTCTTGTATAATGCCTGATGTGCACGTTGATACATTATAGCACTTTGGTCTGAGGCGGTCTATATACATACATATCTTCTAGATCATTCTCTCTGAATTTGTGTTTAGCTCCATAGAGTAGGAAATGGGTGCATTGTTCATAAGAGGGGTCAATTCATTGTGCATAAGCATGGTCTGTATACTTATTTTGTGTTATGATCAGTATTCTTATGTGTGATATATATATTGTTAAATTATCTGTTTGTTGATAACATGATTATATCTATTATTCTATGATATTGTTTTGTATGAATGACATTATTGTCATTATTGTTTCTTTGATGTCATGATGGTATTGATGTAGGGGATCTCACCTCTTTATTGTATTGTTCTGTTTGTTCTGTTCTATATTTACGTTTTAAGAAGTCTACGATGGCGATGAGGCAAGATCCATGAGGTTTCGTTAGCGTACAATTTTATGGGGATATCAAAGCATGGAATGTCCATTAGGACACGGGGAGTATTTAGTATGTTGGAGACGTTATCTTATTTTGGAGTAGGACCCAGCATGCGGTTGCTACGTTTTCTTTAGATGCTGCTGTTTGCTTAGAGTTTTATATGCCTATTGGGGAATTATGGGGTAATTGTAGAACTACCCCCAGTGAGGACTCTGTGGAGTCAACTGATCGGACTCTCGTTCGTAGTGACATGCCTCGACCGGGGAATTTGTCTGTTAGGGATCCTGAGGAGGATCTGGAGGAAGATCGGTTGCAGGACCTTACTCTTCAAGTTTTTAGACTTGGTCTAGGTTCAGTTTTTACATGGTAGCTATGTGTTGTTTGGAATACATAGGTTTTATGTAATTAAAATGTCACTAATCTATGTTATGTACTATAGGTGTATATTATTCAATTCTTGTATACTTTGCTTCTAAAATTTGGTAAGTTTATATTATCCGCAAAGAAGAAATTTTGAAACTCATATTTTATAATATTAAATATTTTATAACTTGGGTAAAGAATAAAAGAAGTTGGTCTGAAATGTAATACCCTTCGGGGGGTGTTACAATAAACAACTGCTCATAAAATCATTTAGAAATCATCGACCAGACAATCGCCCATATAGTTGTCACCGAAGGCATAATGCAATAACAAAACATACACAATTTTTAATCTAAGCAAATAATGAATAATGAAATGGTGAGATGATGTATGCTCGAAGAAAAGTGTATGTAGTGTAGGTGTAGTGTCGTGATACTTAACTATTCCCTCTGCTTAAGGAGATACTCTGCCATAATAACGTGCGACCTCTTATAGCCTACCTAGTAGGGGCAAAGTCTGTTATCATAAAAAATATTCTCCTTCTACTACAAAGTCGCCTACCAAGTAGTCTACCGTAAATTAGGTAGATATCATCACCAAACTGAGTGGATGTCTCCACTCACTGATCTCTGGGGATAGCAAGTATATGTGAAGTGAAGTGTGTGAAAATGCGAAGTTATGTCCTAATTTTAACATAACTACCATGTAACTCTATACTAAGTCCATCTTGCACTACAAAGACTACATCTTCTCTGTAAGAGCAGTTCAAGCACTACGGCACTTATCCACTGCCAACCAGACTTAGTACACTTTCTAGCTTTGCATTACTAGCTCTACTTCTCTTTAAGAGAACTTCCATGCATTATGGCATTCACCCTTGCCAACTAGGGTCTATGGCACTCAACTCTTGCTAACTTAGCACTTTGGCCCTAAACTCTTGCCAACTAGTCTATACACTTGTTTCTCACTTTCTCATCACCTCTCAGGTGATATCTAAGGAACACTTTCTCACTCATAGGCTGAACTTTAATCTACACCAACTCATCACTCATTACTCTTAAGTGACATACTTTACCACAAAAGTGGCCTAAGGTGCTTGAATGCTCAACGGTTTATACTTCTTCATACATACTAGGTGATAATTTCCCTTTTGAAAATATCTCCATTTGTACCTTAACACACTTTATGAAACATATACTAATGATCTCATTTAGTCTATAGTTTCAAAACATCAAAAAATGACATTTTTGAATATTCTGGCCTCAAACACGGGCCATGTCTGATTACACGGCCATGTCTAAAAACATGGCCCCCCTGTATTTTGCCCTGTGAGCACTATTTCACGAATTCAACTCTGATTGCCTTGAAACTTTAACCACACCTTACTTATTTCGTTTGTGACCTAGAAACAAGTTATCCACACATGTTTCCTTTCAAATAGCTATTTATGCTATTTTCTAAGTCATTTTAGACTATTTACCACCTTCTATGTTGCAGCAAAGTGCCTAAACTAACTTAGTTTGTCACGAAACTTAACTGACATGCTAAACAAGTATCAGACTACCTAGGTAACCTAATACAAGTCTAACATGATTTTTCAGGATGTCACAATGCACAACCTAGATAATCAGTTAGGTCATTGCCATAACTAGTTATTTGCTGCATTTTTAGTAGAAAACAAAGTTTTCCCATGTGGAAACTCAATCCAAAACTCCTCTCAACTTAATAACAACACTTCTCAACCCAAGTGCTTTCAAAACAAGTTCAAAGGAGTTCCATGAACATAACCACAACACGAAAACCCTTAGATCATGTTCATCTAACTCAAACCATTGAGAAAACTCTCAAAAATCCATTTCTAACAACCCATGCATACCTCATTTATCAAGAGCTTGAAAGAAAAAGATGAAGTTAAATTAACAAGCACCCTACCTCTTGTAGTCAAGATGATGATCAAGCTTTAGCTTTTCCCTTTGCCTTTCCTCCTTTTTTTCTCTTTTTACTCTTTCTTTCTCTCTTCCTTTCTTTCTCTGGCTGCTGCTGTTGGGTTTGGACATGAGAAAAATGAGAGTATGGATGAGAAAAGAGATGGGAAATGACTTAAAAGTCAAAGAAAAGGGCTACAACAAAGAGAAATCGTGGAAACCAAAAGAAAGCCAAAATATCTTAAGGCTTTGTGTAACGACTCGGGACTGCCTGCAGGATTGATGAGTGTCTCCACAAACCAACACGGGTCTTTTCAGCGTGCTTTGTCCTCACTCACACGCATCCTAGGAAACTTCCCAGGAGGTCACCCATCCCACAATTGCTCCAGGTCAAGCACGCTTAACCATGGAGTTCTTATGTTCTAGGCTCCCGAAAAGAAGTTGCAACTTGTTGATATGGCTACACCAAATCAATTCCTTTAAGCCATCCTCAACTATGCAGTCCCATACCTGCACAGTCTCTGAATCCCTCTCATTCCGGTGCGTATTCAGTTCATTCATGCAGACCCTCCGCCTAGAAGCCTGCCAGGAGCCGCTCCTTGTCCGTGCTTCATTGCACCGGCGATCACTCCCCGCCCTCGTCGGCCTCGGGACACCACATGCCCACCAACTTCCGCTTGGTTCGTCCCCGAACCACACCGTACTGGGAGAGGTCCCGTCTCTGATACCATTAATGTAACGACCCGGGACTGCCTACAGGATTGATGAGTGTCTCCAGAAACCAACACGGGTCTTTTCAGCATGCTTTGTCCTCACTCACACGCATCCTAGGAAACTTCCCAAGAGGTCACCCATCCCACAATTGCTCCAGGTCAAGCACGCTTAACCATGGAGTTCTTATGTTCTAGGCTCCCGAAAAGAAGTTGCAACTTGTTGATATGGCTACACCAAATCAATTCCTTTAAGCCATCCTCAACTATGCAGTCCCATACCTGCACAGTCTCTGAATCCCTCTCATTCCGGTGCGTATTCAATTCATTCATGCAGACCCTCCGCCTAGAAGCCTGCCAGGAGCCGCTCCTTGTCCGTGCTTCATTGCACCGGCGATCACTCCCCGCCCTCGTCGGCCCCGGGACACCACACTTTGGCTCTTAATATATTTAGCTGAGACTATTTATCTTAGGAATATTTTGATCTCACAAATCTAAGTTTCCTAATTTCCATAAATATTATGGAAATTCCTTGGATTCATCTTAATCCTATTCTTGCCATTTCTATAAACTTCCTTATATCAGTTAAGTTAATTTGGTATTAAAACACTCACTCAGTGTACTTAAAAATACCAAACTAACTCAATTTACCCTTAAAATTTAACTACATGAAGTTTCTACCATATTCATCATGTACCATGCATCATCAAGATGTAGAAAAAGAGAAGAGCTTGACATTGTCAAGCACCCTTGCCTCAACTCTCTATGATGATGCCTAAACCTTTATCTTCCTTTCCTTCCTTTTGCTTCTCCCTTGTTGCTTGATTCACCTTTTCCTCCTCTTTCTTTCTTTTCTACTTTTCTCTTTTCCCTTTTTCCCTTATTGTAGTTGTGTGACAGAGTGAAAAATGAGAGAAAAGAAAAGTCAAAGCTGAAGATAGAGATAGGGAGGCCGGTGGAAATGTTGGAAAGATAAGGATGAAAGACTTTTGTGCCAACTGGAAATGTTGTATCTCTTAAGGATACTCTGATTTTTCATTAACATGTTTTTTATTTTCCATAAGTGTTAGAGAAAACTCTAGGACTTCTTCCAATAACCAAATCCATCATTTAAAGATTATTATTATACACTATTAATAGCCATTAAGTTATAATACTCTTCCTATGTTGTTAAAAATAACAAACTGGTTTATTTGATCCGCAGAAATATACCACATCTCAGTCTAAGTATTTGCGACTTAGAAATAATTTTTCATATTTATTTCTATCATCTAAGCAGTTTATGTTATGTTCTGAGCTAATATGAGCTATTTTTCACATTTGGTGTTATAGCATTATGCCCAAACTAACTCAGAAGGTCACCAAAATTGATAAGTAACTCATACAAGTGTTACTGAATTTCTTTAACCATGATTAAGACTGATAGTTTAAGGAGGATGTTACATTTCTCCCGTTCTTTTAAAAATTTTGTTGTCAAAGTTACTTACCTCAAGTAAAAAGCTCTGGATAGTCTTGCATCATGTTAGACTCTAGCTCCCAAGTGGCCTCCTCTATGACAATCCCATCCCATATCACCTTCTCCACGATCCACGATCCTTACAAGTTTTATCATATATGTTAAATCATATTGTATCGATTCATTTTCCAAAATGTGTGAAGGATCTAGATTGTATTTTTTGAGTTGTGAAACATGGAAAACATTGTGCAGGTTGGACAATTTGGGTGGAAGAGCTATTTGATAGGCAACAGGTCTAATTCTTTTCAGAATTTGATAAGGACCAAGAAATTGAGGGTTTAACTCTGAGTTTTCAAAACTCTACCAACCCCTATAATAGGAGTGACTCTCAGAAATACATGTTCTCCTTCCTCAAACTCTAGAGGCCTCCTCATTTTGTCTGCATAGCTCTTCTGCCTACTTTGAGCAGTAACTAACCTATCATTGATCATTTTTATCTGTTCTGTGATTTGTTGAACTCGCTCAAGACCAAGGATGGTTCTTTCTCCTATCTTATACCAACATAGAGGTGATCTATATTTTTTACCATTTAAAGCCTCAAATGGTGCCATTCTTATACTGGTGTGATAGCTATTATTGTAGATAAATTCCACTAAAGGTAGAAATCTATCCCAACTACCCTATTGATCAAGCACACATGCTCTAAGCATATCCTTTAGGGTTTGGATAGTTCTCTTAGTTTTTCCATCAGTCTATGAATGATAAGTTATGCTAAAACTCAACTTAGTCCCAAAGGCCTTATGCAAAGCTCCCAAAAATCTAGAAGTGAATCTAAGGTCTCCATCAGATACTATACTTGAGGGGATTCCATGCAATTAAAAATCTCTTGTAAATACAACTGAGCTAATTTATCCAGAGAATAGTTAGCTCTTATTGGAAAAAAGTGGGCAGATTTAGTTAATCTATCCACTATGACCTATATGGCATCATAACCTAGCTAGGTTCTAGGTAATCCCATTACGAAATTCATTGAGATACTTTCCTATTTTCATTCAGGGATTTCTAATGGTTGTAAGGGTCCAAAGGTTTTTGGTGCTCTATCTTAACTTTCTATTGTGGGGTTGGCAAGTGTACCAAATTGCAAAAGTAATAAATGATGAGTAAGAGTATTGTTCCTACGAGGATTACATTGCCAATTACTAAATTCGTTAATTCAATACTATTTAAGCTATCGAAAATTAGGTTGTGATAAAAATGCAAATAAAGAAAAACTAACAAGAAAATATTCAAAATTAGCAAGAACAAAATTAAGGATGAAAGATAATGATATCAAAGTGTTAGAGTTCAGATTTCACTTGAACTCTTTTGATGCAAATTCAAATATTAGTTTAACTAAGTTCTATTCCATGATTCATGGTCAAATTCACAAATTTAATCAATACCCAACCCCTTGGTATATTAATCCTCTTCATACTACTTTGAGTTAATCAATCCCTTAGTATAACCCCAAATAGGGAAGGTTTTATAAAAAATGAGGGAATAAAAAGCAAGATCACATAACCTATAACATCTATTCCTAGCGATTGTAAAAATTGTGGTGTTTATCACAAGTTCTAGGCTCAAATACAATTTTTCCAAATCATACATAAACCCTAAAATCATTCTAAGAATGTCCAAATCAAGAAAAACATTAAGAGGAGAGATAAACATGAAAATCATAAAATAGAAACATAGATTAAACAAAAAAATAAATTTACATCATCCAAGAACAAGATCTATCATAACCCTAACTAGAGAAATTTAGATACGTGTAACACCCTAATACAATAATCTTGATATAACTTATATATAAAGGCATAAAGCATTAAATGTATTACTCCTATTCCTACTATCTTACTAATTATATATATTCAAACAATTATATTGGAAAACCATAAATACAATTGTACACATACAACAACAACCCCGAAGGCAAAGTGTTATACATACAACTTTACGTTCTCAAAGTAAATATAACAAAATACACTAACCTATAAGCTTAAGTCCCTTACTCATATATTAAGAACAATTATCTACACAGATGTAATATATCACAACTAGTTCATTCAAAAACTTGTTATAGGTACAATACATATAACCTCTTTCTATGAATAAACTCACTAACTCTGAAAAGTAGGATTAGCAACAAGTAATGAAGTCTTTACCCACACAATTGCCAAGGAATAAGAAATGTATATGATTGTGTGTGTTTGTCACTTGCTTATTCCAAACTTTCTTTAAACTTGTAGATAAGAAGATTGACTCTTCAAAATACTGGATAATGAGTGGATTGGTTCCTACTCACTCTAGTGAGAGTACTATTTCCACTACACATAAACTAGTAATCTTGGCACAAACGAGTTGCTAGGGCTAAATCCTCACTCAAAGAGACTTTTGGACTTTCCCCTCTATCTCCTTTGGCCATATGATTATACATCATTAAATATTACTCTACTTCGAAATTAGCAAGTATCAGTAACTATGCAGTGTTATGTATAACTCATACAAACCACCACCTTAACTCATCACATGATTCTCTTTAACCAAGTGAAGAATTGAACTCTAGCAAACATGTACTCTCAGCTCACTTCTAACTTATAAAGGAGCATATTAGCTAAATAATCATACTTATGATACTTATATCTAGCTTGCCTTACTATCACACCACAATTGACAAACTAAGCTGCCTTAGTGTACTCAAGGTTCTAGATACCTACTTTAGGCAATTATTAACTATTGGAATGCTTAAAGACTAGAACTTCTATACTATGTCAACACTAAGTCCATTCCTGCATCACTAACTCCACTTTCTCTCTTAAGAGCAACTCATGCACAATGATAAGTGACTATTGTCAGTTGAACTCAGCTTACTTGTATCTAGTATACCCTATCTTCATCACCTCACAAGTGATATTAAATGTAACTCTATGCTGCCTAAAGGTCTAGATACCTATTTATGGTAATCCATTACTCTTGGATGCATTAAAATCTTTTACCTTCCCATATATGTAAGATAGTCTTTCTCTCTTAGAAATACCCATATTAGTGTCTCAACACACTCTACTAGGCATATTAAAAGGATCCTAACAAGTAGGGGACTCAACTCATCAAAACTAACATTATTGAGAGTTCTTGGAACTCACTCCGCGGCGTGCTGCTCTCTGGTACTGCATAATCGGAGTATTGTTCCACTAGAACTTTTACTCACTTCCAATCATTTAAGATCGATTTTCATGTGATTTCTAACATCAATCTAGGATTCTAAACTTATTGTAACTCTCATACAACCTATTAATTCATATATGCATAGATTTAGGTCCAAAAACCACATTAGCACTAATCCAAACCAAGTTCCTCATCTATGAACCAAAATGGTTTAGCTTAAGCCCTAAATGGCCATCTAGCATTCGCTACACTGAAAACATCCTAACTTAGTCCTTAGAATCAAGAACCAAGCCAAGAACATCGATTTGGCTTTCAAACCTAGCTTTCTATTCATAAAAACCTACATCCATTCAAGATGAACAAGAAAGAAAAAGATGAATAGAAGTCTTCTACCTCTTGTAGACTAGATGATCTTCAAGCTTTGAAGTCCTCTTGGACCTTCCTCTTCTCCTCCTCCTCTTTCTCTTCTCCCTTTCTCCCCCTTTGGTTCCTTCCTATGAAGCACAGACACGGACACGGACATGGACATGGATACGGGGATACACCAAATTTAAAAAACTATAAGACACAGACACGACATATATATATATTAATATCAAAGTAAATTAAAGAACTTGGTTTATGTATATATATATATATATATAATTACAAAATTTAAGAAAAAAGATTCATAATTCATTAATATCATTTCTATAAACTTGAACATTTACAATATCTTAATATATGTCAATATCATTCTATTTATCATTTCTAATTTTTTTTTAAAAATATTAGTGGGTCATGTTCAAGTCGTGTCATAGACGTGTTCAAATGTGTTCAAGACATGTCCAAGCATGTCCAAGATGTGTCCGAGACATGTCCAAGTTAAAAAATAATAATCTTTTTAATCGAACATGTAAGACACGTGTGTCATATATGCGTCCCCATGTGTCAGACACAGACACGTGTCTGACACGCCGACACGCTTTAAAAACAGCGTGTCCATACTTCATAGGTTCCTTCTTTCCTCTCTCTTCTCTTATTTTCTATTTCTGTTTCTATTCTTTTGTTTTGGAATCATGGGAATAGAAGGAAATAAGAGGAAAAGTCCAAATTTGCCCCTTGGACCTAAAGCTGGAACTATATATCTACTAATGACACTTGAATTATGCTAAATTAAGTTTCCTAACTTCTAACAACTTTAGAATAAATACTAGGATTCATTTAAATTATTGTTTCACCATTATCCTATTTTTTTCATATCTGCTGCTAGTCAATCCAGTATTAAAACGCACAACTAGTATGCCTAAAAATACCAAACTAACTCTGATTACTTTCAAAATTTAACTACATCCTCTTCCACCTATGTGTGACTGAAACAAACTCTCTAGGTTTATTTCCCTTAACTTAGCAATTTATGTTACTATTTGGGTCATTTTAGGCTACTTTTCACACTCTATGTTGCAACAAAGTGCCTAAATGAACTCAGTTTATCACAAAACTTAACTGATATGTTAAACAAGTAATATTCTACCTTTATACCCATTTACAAGTCTAACATGATTTTCGGGATGTTACATTTCTTTCCTCCTTTTTAAAATTTTGTCCCTAAAATTTTCTTACCTCATATCATATATGATATCATACTCAGGAGAATATCACCTCTCTTAGTTGTATCTAACTCAACCTTAAAGGTCCTCATTCGGTAAGAATAACTTACTAAGTCTAATAACCATCTACTAACTTAACTTGTACTAAACCTAAAGTGAGTTCTGCTTCTCTCTTAGGTGGTAACTCAGTTATCTTCCTAGGAAACACTTCTGGACATTCTCTTATCACAGATACATTCCCTAAGACTTACTTAACTTCACAAATGAGGAGGAAAGGAAAACATGTCCTTAAATCCCCTTCTACTAAGAAGTTGCTCACTTGTTTAATAATCAAAACATAAACTTTTAGGGAATAGGCATGCAAGAATCTTTAGATACAAACCTCAATGTCCAATTTGTTCAATCCCAAACAACATTGTTTACTAATAACCAAAACTATACCTAGTCCAATGTCCATGTTAAGAAAAGATAAACTAATAAGATTCACAAAGGAAATCGCACCTTCTATCTTCACACAACAATCCAAAACATACGTGAAGTTGTGACTAGCCTCACTGTTGGTGTGGACAAAGATGAAACATGGGAAAACTCAAACATATATAAATCTAATCTCTTTACTAACTTATGTAATCAAAGAGTGAGGATACTCCTGAATTATACTATACAACCTTGAGATCATGTTAAACTATGTTCTTACCTCGTATTAGATCAGGAGTTTGAGCCACCTCCTTACTACTCAGAGTATAAACTCCTACTCTAACTTGAGGTTAAGCACTACTCCCTACTTCTGCGTACACTTACTTAAAGGTGTTCTGGTCAGCCATAAGTATAATATACTTTTTGGCCTACTAGACAAGGTCTACCACCCTGTTGTTTTCCATATCTTTCACACTTTGGTCCCTTCACTTTTGCTTAATCTTACTTGACTTATCTCGAGGATAACTAAGTCTAGAAGAATACTTCTTATACCTATCATCCCCTATCTTCCTCTTGGGAAAACCTTATAACTTTTGTTTCACTCGAGGCTAACTGTAGGGACCCTTAACTGTTCTCTTTGAATGGCACTAAAGCATTATTTTGTCATTTTCAATTAATCAAAAATAAGCTTCTCTTGCTTATCTCGACTAATCAAAACTATACTAGTTGAACTACTCTCTAGTCAGTTCGATTCTTATCGAATATACGCCTATAGAATAACTATTTATTCACTAGGCCTTCTTCAAAACATAAATGAAAACTTGTTAATCGAATAATTCTCTTCATATATTCGATCAACCTGAAACTCTTGCCAATCAAATAGCTCCCTTTGTCTAAATGGTTAGCCTAACTTACCATTCTAAAAAGGACTATTCAAATAGCTCTCTAAGTTTATTCGATTAAACACTAAACTTAAGGCATTCTAAACTGCTATTTAAAACTATCCTTTCTACTTAGCAAAGTGTTTGCCTCACTTCTTTTCCTGGCATAGGACTTAACTCATCCTATTGCCCTTGGTGTAAGCTTTTCTTGGTTTACTACCCTAGGTAGAGAGCTTAACTCACCCTTACTACCTTTTACTTGAGACCCTTGGTAGAAAGCTTAACTTACACTTACTACCTCTAACATGGGTGTTTTTCTCACTCCTCATGTTTCTTGACAAAGAGCTTAACTCACTACTTTGTCCTAGGTAGAGTGTTTACCTTACTCCTCTAACATTACTAGGTAAAGTATTTTTCTCACTCCTCTACCACTCTTGGCAAGATTTAATATATCTGGTCTCACTCACTTGCCTATGTAGAGAGCTTCTCCATGTACATATTAGTAAAGTGTTTTACTCACATCTTTACCCTCATAAGGTACTTTTCTCGCTCCCTTGTCTCATAATTCCATCCTTAGCAAAATGTTTTCTCACTCCTTTGCAAGGTCAAGGGGCTTATCTTACTCTCTTAGGTAGGATAATTGTGCTATGGTTTAATTTTAACTAATAAAGGAACCATCTCTTTACTAATACTCCATTTCATCTCAACTAAAGGAGACACTAGAATATTTCTCTAAAACTTACATATTTAACTTAACTCTAATTAGAAGATAGTAAATCATGCCTCTATCATAAGTGTAACTTTCTTATCAAACTTAGCCATAAACTGGCCTTCTATCATGCCACCTTAATCAGGTCTTAGGAACTCTATATCCTTGGCACCTACTCACTGAAACTTTTCCTCCCTTACTACCCTATTGGAGACAACCAAATCTCTCAGGTCATTTGAACAAACCTCAACTATAAAGATTTTCCTCATTTTCTTAAACCATCTCCCTTTCCAAATGGGTCTTACTTTCCCTTAAAGGATGTAGGGTTAGCCTTTCTAAACTTTGAGAGATCTGGAATGTTTCAGTTCTCTACAACCATAACTCCATACACTAATTGTACTAGTGGTACTAGCTGCTAAGATGAACTTAATTTCATCTTCTCTAAAACTCTATTTTCGATAGCAGTCTACTTAAAGGTGATGTTAAATGCAACTCTATGCTACCTAAAGGTCTAGATACCTATCTATGGTAATCCATTACTCTTGGATGCACTAAAATCTCTTACCTTCCTATATATGCAAGATAGTCTTTCTCTCTTAGAAAGACCCCTATTAGTGTCTCAACATAGTCTACAAGGCATATGAAAGGAATCCTAGCAAGTAGGGATCTCAACTCATCAAAAATAACTTTTTTGAGAGTTCCTAAAACTCGTGCTATGGCACAGCGTCATCACATCGCGGCGCTCAACTCTCTCTCTCACGGCTCGACTTGATTCTCAGTCACGTCTCGGTGCACTACTCTCGTGTATTCCCACTGGAAGTCATGCCTAGGTGTGGCATCACTCACGCTGCGACGTGAAGTACAAAAATTGGATTTTACATAATTTTGCAGAATTCGAGTACTATTCCATTAGAACTTTACTCACTTCCAATCATTCAAGATCGATTTTCTTGTGATTTCTAACATCGATATAGGTCCCTAAACCTGTTGTAACTCTCATACAACCTATTGATTCACCTAGGCATAGATTTAGGTCCAAAAACCACATTAACACCAATCCAAACCAAGTTCCTCATCTATCAACCAAAATGGTTTAGCTTAAGCCCTAAATGGCCATCTAGCATTCACTAAACTGAAAACATCCTAACTTAATCCTTAGAATCAAGAACCAAGCCAAGAACATGGATTTGGCTTTTCAAACCTAGCTTTGTATTCATAAAAACCTATGTCCATTCAAGATGAATAAGAAGAAAAAAAATGAATAGAAGTCTCCTACGTCTTGTAGACAATATGATCTTCAAGCTTTAAAGTCCTCTTGGATCTTCCTTTTCTTCTGCTCCTCTTTCTCTTCTCCATTTCTGCCCCTTTGGTTCCTTCTTTCTTTTC
Source organism: Ormosia semicastrata (assembly GCA_029884595.1). Classification (NCBI taxonomy): domain Eukaryota; kingdom Viridiplantae; phylum Streptophyta; class Magnoliopsida; order Fabales; family Fabaceae; genus Ormosia; species Ormosia semicastrata. The sequence goes on along the minus strand of JAQQTO010000060.1, from coordinate 35,960,348 downwards.
TCTTCTCTCATTTTCTATTTTGTTTCTTTTCTTTTGTTCTAGAACCATGGGAATAGGAGGAAATAGGAGGAAAAGTCCAACTTTGTCCCTTGGACCTAAAGTTGGAACTTTATATCTACGAGGGATACTTGAATTATGCTAAATCAAGTTTTCTAACTTCCAACAACTTTAAAATAAATACAGGGATTCAACTAAATTATTGTTTCAACATTATCCAATTTTTTCATATCTGCTGCTAGTCAATTCAGTATTAAAACGCATAATCAGTATGCCTAAAAATACCAAACTAACTCTAATTACTCTCAAAATTTAACTACATCTTCTTCCACCTATTTGTGACTTAGAAACAAAATCTCTAGGTTTATTTCCCTTAACTTAGCAATTTATGCTATTATCTGGGTCATTTCAGGTTACTTTTCACACTCTAGGCTACAACAAAGTGCTTAAACGAACTCTGTTTGTACAAAACTTAAAGGATATGTTAAATAAGTAATATGCTACCTTTGCACCCATTTACAAGTCTAACATGATTTTTGGGATTTTACACTACACATGGAGAAAGAAGAGAATAAAGAATAAATTTCAACAAACTCCATGGAAAATAGGTGGAAAGGTTTAAGAAGATTCTTAATCTTCACGCCTGAATGCGCCCGCACCAAATTAGGGTTTGTGTCTCTACTTTTCTCTCTGAATTTCAGTTGGATGTCTGCCCAAGAACTCAACTTCTTCTATTTATAAGCATCAAAATGCATCATTAAACATACTGAGTGCTTAAGCGCTTAATTTTTGGGCGCTTAGGCAAGCAATGTATGTGTAACACCCTAATACTAGTAATCTAGTATATCTGACATATACCTGGATAAGCAATATTTGCTATGTTACTTCTAACTTAAAACATCAACTAATCCATAACATTTGAAAAAAATTATGGAGAGCCATAACTAAAAAGTCATACATATACACATCAATAGCCCTAAGTGCAAGTGTTATACATACAACTTTTACATCCTCAAAGTAAATATAAATAAGTACATAATATTTGCCTATAAAAGAAATAAACAAAACAATACTACACTAGTTCTTTTGTTTCTTTATCTTCTTACCCTCTGAAGAGTCTTGACCTAGATTTACATGGAAACACAAAGTAGTGAGAAATCATATATTCTCAGTACAAGAAGCTCCAAAATCAGCATAGGTAGTATTTATATTGAATAAACAAACCTGTCATACATACATTAATATTAGAACTTGCTAGCAATAGATTATGAATTCATGAAGACATTGAATCTCTATTCAACATTGTAACACCTCGATTTTTTATTTTTCTTGATATAAATGAGTTTTACAATTTTTGGGAATTTTTAAATAATTTTGATTATTTTAATATTATTTTGAGCTGTATGTGTGTTTGAGGTGGGCCAGGAAAAATAAAATTTTTTCTTGGACCGGAAAGTTTCGGACTGTTAACGTGGGGCTGGAGGAACTTACTAAACCCGAAACTAGGAACAGTTGATGAAAATTTTCTTTATCTAAGTTTTTATTGTCCACTGGATAAAGCTATTATCCATTGGGTAATGTTGTTATCCATTGGGTAATAGTTTCTGAAAATATCTAGAAAATATCTAGCTTGGTCAAATAAGATGGTTATGTCAACTTTATGCATAACCAATAGGAAACAAGCTTGGAGGAGAAGCTTTGTATATCCACCCTTGATCTAATCAATGGTTATGAGGGCAAGCATAGTGAAGAAGCTTAGGATATCTACCTTTGATTGAATCAATGGTTGTGATAGTGTGTAGCAAATCAAAATATCTCTCCCACTCTCCATGAGTCTTATGGCCATAAGGGCTTAGGACAGAGAAAACATTTTGTAACACCCCTCGATTTAATAACCAATGCACAATTGTCATTATGTCACGGTCACTAAATGTCGGCGTGCTAACATTGTCAAACAACAAATTTACCATAAATATTAAACATTTCTCATGTGAGGAAAATAGGAGCCACGAATGAGTAGTTACATATACAACCAGTTAAATTATGAATTATAATATGTACTCAATTTACAACATTTAAGTCTGGATAATTGCCTTAAAGCATACATGTACTCAAAATACACTTTATATATAGGTAATGCAAAATAAAATATAAACTACCCATAATATATTTACGACTAAGGAGTTGGGCACTCCATCGAATCCCGAATGCGTGAGGCAATTCCGGGCTCACCAGAGTAGTGAGAAATACAGGATAAGGTCTTCAATCGCAGTCCTCTTCATGGTCAATGTAAGATCCTCAGCATGTTAAATACGTCTTGTCGGTCCAATCGACTCACCGCGCGTTAACACCACAAGTGAACACAATTCGAACGAACCCAATAGAACTCCCTTTGCGACGACATCACCGGATACAGTGGGTCAAACCAAGAAAATCCAAAAGAATCCAACCTCGTTCCCACTTACAGTCTTTAATCAAAAATTGACATAGAGCAAGAAAAGTACAAGAAAGAGGTAAGACATCCTACCATCATTACCAATTATAGCATCGAGAAACCAAATGGCGCAAAGCGCCCACATAGCATTTATGACAGCAATAATGGTAATAAACATTCCATAGCAATTGTGATCAACTAAACAGTTCCAGGCAGTCATATACATATAGATATATCAGAAGTACAACAGTTCCAATTATAATAACGATGTATGCCAGATAATTCATGGACTCACTATGCACATGTGCCCTCAATAATCAAGATCCTACTTCATGGGAATAAATCCAAAGTACATCCGACTCGATCGTCAACCAGATGTTTCTCAAAGTACATCCGACTCAATCGTCAACCAGATGTTTCTCAAAGTACATCTGACTCAATCGTCAACCAGATGTTTCTCAAAGTACATTTCGTCGACCCAATGTCACAATGATAATGCACATTTAAATGCATATGGGTTCAATGCATGACTCAATCATGCTTCTCATACCAAACTAGGCCAATCCTATTTCAAATGCATATCATATCATTTAACAATGAAGTCTGATCCCATTCACGGATCCACGTAAAATCAATAGCGCATTTTAAGGATAATCACAATCTCATTCATAGTCATATTAGAAATCAATCATTAGATTCATTATGTGCCTCACCTGGTCACCTATACTCATGTTCTTCCCTGTTTATGAATCCTAATTAATTTCTGGTCATCCAATTCTTTATAATTAATATATCTTTTATTAGTCCAAAGGTTTTGAGTCCAGGAAGATACACGGTCGGAATCACCAATAGATTCACAAATTTAATTATTAGATGTTGGGTGATAAACAGCACTTCTAAGTTCGACGGAGACATATATTTAGTGAAAAACTGAGGCTGCCATTCGACGAAAACAACATGGTAGCAGGATGAAAATAAATGAGGGACATTTTATAACAAAATTGGCAACAGATCATTTTCTGTCGAACGGGAGTTCTGTCGAACGAAGGACAGAACTGTCGAACCCTCCAGAAGGTCAGCAAAAGCCTCAATTCGACGGGTATGGGTGTCGACATTGGAGAAGATCTCCCAAGCGTCGAACCGATGAAACACTCGTCGAAATCTCTAATTTCGACGGGTCTGGAGAAATTCATCTACTCGACAGGCATTGTCTCTCAAACTCGACGATTATTGACTTTGGGGCAGTTTCTCCTAAGTGTCCAGGGACTCTATTCGACGGGTTTTGGTCGGAAGATCAATCTCGACGGGCATGATCGGGGTTCATACTCGACGGATTTTGACAACGTGTTTAATGGTCAAAGATCTAAACTCGACGGATTTTCACATTGTGTTTGGTGGTCAGAAATGTAAACTCGACGGGTTTTGACATTCGACAGAAATGGTCAGAAGTCTAAACTCGACGGGTTTTGACATTCGACAGAAATGGTCAGAAGTCTAAACTCGACGGATTTTAACATTTTAATAAGTAATTAGGATATCAAATTCGACAGGTTTGGCCAGAAGTCCATACTCGACGGATTTTAACATTTTACTAAGTAATTAGGTTATCAAATTCGACAGGTTTGGCCAGAAGTCCATACTCGACGGATTTTAACATTCTACTAAGTAATTAGGTTATCAAACTCGACAGGTTTGGCCAGAAGTCCATACTCGACGGATTTTAACATTCTTCTAAGTAATTAGGATATCAAACTCGACAGGTTTAGCCAGAAGTCCATACTCGACGGATTTTAACATTTTACTAAGTAATTAGGATATCAAACTTGACAGGTTTGGCCAGAAGTCCATACTCGACGGATTTTAACATTTCACCAAAAGACCAGGTTTTCACATTCGACGTATTGTGGCCAGATTTCACACTATTACCAGTTTTCTCATTAAGTTTCCAAATTTCTTGGCCTACACCGTAACTATCCGAGAACCAATCGGGACTCATTCCCTTCCTTATTCCACGTTCCAATACATCCAGATATATATATATATTCAAAACTCAAGCAATCAAATAGCACAGATGCAATACAAAACAACATACAAAAGTAGAATGATCCTCAACACCAATCACAGACATTCCTAAATGCTAAAATAGGTTGAGGAGGAGTGTCTTCCTCTTACCTTGGAGAAGCACAAATAAAAACTGCTCCTTTTTGGTCAGAAATCACGTTTTCAGTTTCCAAGAGATCCTTGAACATTCAAGCTCACCAAAATCAGAATCCAGTGTTGAAATGGATACCCATGGTCATCAAAATGACAGTGGGTTACGAAAATGAGGAGAGATGAGGAAAAACCTAAGGACTTTACCTTAAAGTTCCAACCTTTAAGCTTCAATAGTGGAGAAGATGAAGATGAAGAAAATGTAGGACCTTGGAGATGTTTTCCTCAGATATGGTGGTTCTCCAAACACGAAATGGTGTTGGGAGTGTGACAGTTTTGGAAGAACAAAACGGAGGTGTGGGTGGATGGTGTTGCTCTTTGTGGGGTGAAAGAGAAGAGAGAAAGATGAGTGAATAGTGATCTGCGTGAGGGAGAGTGACCAAATGAATGAGGAGAATGGGAGAGAAATGAATTAGACCCTTAATTCAAACGTCTTGCACAAAATAGGAGGAGAGAGAAATAATAAAATAATAGTTGGAAGAAGCTTCCTTGAGAAGTTTCGCACGCTCCTCGATAAAGTACATAGTAAGCTTGTCTCCTCAATCAAATACATTTGACAGATGATTTAATTACGCTGTTTAGAATTATTTTCCCAAAGTGAATAAAAGTTACGATTGATGAAAATAATATTTTATTATTCATCGATGATTTTATGATACGTGATTTTATTTATCGATAAAATCTCGTAAAATGTAAACCTCATAAATCGTGTCCAAATTCGGGTTTAGTAAGATCCCCATCGACGCTTCCACAGTCTAAAGTTTACCAGCCTCAAGGAAAATTATTTCATTTTCCCGGCTCCGCTTAGCACACATGCAAAATGAGGAATATATTAAAATATTTAACGTTTCTAGAAAATTCCACAAAGATCACCAAAAATCACAAATATTATGAAATGATTGTTTATAATGAAATAAGAAATTTTTGGGATGTTACAACACTCCCCTTCTAAAAAGGAATTTCGTCCTCGAAATTCGTCATATCTTAGAAGAAACGCGACTGTGTTTCTTTCATTTCGTCTCCTAGTTCTCGTGTTGTATCTTCAGTTGCATCAATCTAAATCACAGGCAATAAGGTTGCTTCCTTCCACTGAGCATCTTATATTAACGAGCAAAAATGCGTTGACGTCATAGGCCGATCAATAAAAGATTCTACGCTCCTTGAGTCTTCAGCCATCCAACAGCCAACTCCCTAAACAATTGTACACCGCTGAGTGTCTCTATCGAACTTACTCTTCTTGCTCACTGTAGTAGACAACTAAACGTATTTTCTTCCTAAGGCGTCCTCTACGACATTCACCTCTTCTGACATTATACCAAAACAAAAATCAAAATCTTTTGGAACTTCTAATCATCGTTTCTGCCTTATATTCAACTCATTCTAATAAACCAAAATACCTTTGGCTCTTAAGATTACCATAGGCATTGAGAATTTCTCCTTGTAGAAAATGCCTCTAGACCTTCAATGCAACTACAGAGCTAATTCTGAGTTGGTGTAAGGTAATCCTTCTCATGTATTCTTGATTGTCGCTAAGCGTATATTACCATTCCTTCTATTCTAATCAAGCGCACGTTCTAAACTTTCAATGCGAAGCATCACTAGGTATCTCAAAGGTTCATTGGGGTTGGGCAGAATCATCTTTGGCGAAGAAATCGAGTGTCTCTTCAATCTTTGAAAATTTCCCTCGTATACATCAGTCCATACAAAACCATTCTGAAGAATTCTGCAGTGAGTCCCCGTACTATTCAAATTGATCCTTTAAAGTTACGAATCTGCAATACAGTCTTTGGTCTGTCCCATTGAAGAATTGCTCCAACTCGCGACGGATCTTCAATAGTTCCTTCTTTTAAAGATCACTTGACTCAAAAGTTAAACTGCCTCAAACCGAAATTCACACTTGAACAGCTTCTAGCGTAACTCCTCGTTCTTCTTCTGAATTTGAAGAACAACATGACAATTCTGTCTCAATAGGGAAGAAAGGTCTTGTTTGTGTAGTCGATGGTTACTACCGAAGTGTTCATTACTTGGAACGACATTACGAAATACCCGTGGTATTCACTACGTATCAGAGAAAGTTACCTTGGAAATATACCCTTCTCTCAAATGATCTTAATGATAGTTGAGAACCCAAAGTGATATTGGAGAAAACAATGGCATCCTTCCATTGATTTGCCAAATCGTCTTTCCTTGATTCGAACTAATGTCTCATAGGGTAAGTTCTCACTTTATCATGCTACGCTTAGCATGTTGTTATGGTTCAGATTCGGGAACACATTTACTCAATCAAAGTATACTAGAAACGTTATAAAGGTCAGAAAGAAAAATAGGGAAGTTACTTGATTTACCACTGGGCCCACCTAACGAAGAGTATGATATAGTCTAATAAAACTTAGGAGTGAGTTTCATTGATTCACATCTAGGAAATTTCTGTCTCAAGAAACACTTAGTTTCCATTGAAATTGAATAACGAGACCCGTTTAGAAAACAATCAATCCCCTTCCTGAGATTAAGCCTATTCATGAAGAAAGTAGGTGATTGAATTGGTAAAAAGGGTTTCAATTTCTAACAACAATAGGATAGTTCTAAACAGACCTATTGTAATGAGAGTAGTCTTACAAACGAGAATAGTATCATTCGAGTCGAAAGGAAGTAAATACACAAACAACTCAATTCCATAAACGAACTCTTAGAATTTCATTGGAATATTTCAACAGGATATGGTTGAAAGATAACCAATCCCTTTTGTTAACATTACATCTAATTTGTAAAAGAAGTAAACGAATCAGATTACCAAAAGATTTAATCTTTAACAGGTCGTAGGATAATTTAAACAACTTGGCTACCATCAACAAGTTCTTAGTAGCCAAAATAGGAATAACTTAGTCAAAAGATAACGAAGGTATGAATATCCCTATTGAATTCATACATTCATACGTCATAAAGAAACGGTTACCCCGAATTATACATATAATCACAGGGTCATCCACCGTAGTACAAGCTTCCTCGCTTAGGCCGTCAGTCTTGGACGTTTCCACTCCACTTGAGAAATTAACTCTCCTTTCTTCGTGAGATTGTGGAGTGCGTGCATCACCAACAAAAGGCTTCGTCTTTCGTGAAGTACAGTTCTTAGCCACATGTCCTAGCTCTCTACATTTGAAACATATTACTCCTTTGATCGTACAATCCTTTGTTAAATGGTCCTTTCCACACTTAAAGCAGATTGCCCTTTTGATTGCATATGGATGCTTTGTCTCGTACAAAACACAATCTCTTGACACATGTCCTGGTTTTCTGCACTTGAAACAAATTCTTCCTTCGATCTTACAGTCCCTCGTGAAGTGGTCCTTTCCGCACTTCTTACACATTGACAATGGTACCACAGTTGGATTGGACTTACTACCACTCGTACCTCCTTCAGGCATTGGTTGTCGCTGTTGTCCCCTTGGTCGTAGTATATACGGTTTCTGCTTAAACTGTTTGGCCTTCCCACGGTTCTTCCTTTGGAACTTCGGTAATCCAGAGTTACCCCAAAGTCGACTTTCTTCCTTCAAATTCCTAACCTCAACTTCCAATTCCTGCTGTTGTGCGGCTCTCTGATCTTGGCGTGTAGTTACATTAACTATTCTTTGTATTTCTTCGGTTGCCTCAGTTGTGTCCTCATTGTCACTCCCTGCGTTCACGCGCTTATATTTACCTCGAGTCATTATCTTCCTTCAAGAACAAACAAGTCAAGTAATAAGGGAAAATCAAAAGCATTCATTCCAAACAATATTATCTTTTTTTGGAAACCAAGCACAAAAGTCACATAACCCAATCAAGACAAACTCAAAAGACTATAACTTGAGCTCTTTCATTCTGCCTTCCGCGGTGCGATCTCCAGTAATTCTTTGACTCCTATGCAGCTCCTCGAACCAAACTTATGCCAGATACTCCTTTCCAAAGAGAATCGATTTTCAAAAACCTCTTGGACACCTCAATCCACTAATCTTACAAGTCTTATTTTACTACCCTTTTTCTAACCCATAGGCTCAAACAATTCTAGAGGTAACACAACAAGGGTATAAATGCAAACAAATCCTAAGCAAGTTCAGTCATCTTAGCTGAGCTTCTTTCTAAAGAACTCCTATTACCTTAATATGCTAAGGTGAAGTCATAGTTTCCTGTAGTCACAGAACATTACACATTGAGTGGGCCAGTACTCAATGTCACATAATTGTGCAACAGTAGCTACCAATACTCAACCTACGGCAAGCCATGCCTTCCTTTCCCAACATCTCAATCAAGAGACAAGGAAGTACACAACATACAAAAACTTTTAACATGTCTTAGCATAGTCAGTCCATACCCCGGCTCAACAGGATGAACTGAGCTCTGATACCATAAAATGTAACACCCCTCGATTTAATAACCAATGCACAATCGTCATTATGTCACGGTCACTAAATGTCGGCGTGCTAACATTGTCAAACAACAAATTTACCATAAATATTAAACATTTCTCATGTGAGGAAAATAGGAGCCACGAATGAGTAGTTACATATACAACCAGTTAAATTATGAATTATAATATGTACTCAATTTACAACATTTAAGTCTGGATAATTGCCTTAAAGCATACATGTACTCAAAATACACTTTATATATAGGTAATGCAAAATAAAATATAAACTACCCATAATATATTTACGACTAAGGAGTTGGGCACTCCATCGAATCCCGAATGCGTGAGGCAATTCCGGGCTCACCGGAGTAGTGAGAAATATAGGATAAGGTCTTCAATCGCAGTCCTCTTCATGGTCAATGTAAGATCCTCAGCATGTTAAATACGTCTTGTCGGTCCAATCGACTCACCGCGCGTTAACACCACAAGTGAACACAATTCGAACGAACCCAATAGAACTCCCTTTGCGACGACATCACCGGGATACAAGGGTCAAACCAAGAAAATCCAAAAGAATCCAACCTCGTTCCCACTTACAGTCTTTAATCAAAAATTGACATAGAGCAAGAAAAGTACAAGAAAGAGGTAAGACATCCTACCATCATTACCAATTATAGCATCGAGAAACCAAATGGCGCAAAGCGCCCACATAGCATTTATGACAGCAATAATGGTAATAAACATTCCATAGCAATTATGATCAACTAAACAGTTCCAGGTAGTCATATACATATAGATATATCAGAAGTACAACAGTTCCAATTATAATAACGATGTATGCCAGATAATTCATGGACTCACTATGCACATGTGCCCTCGATAATCAAGATCCTACTTCATGGGAATAAATCCAAAGTACATCCGACTCGATTGTCAACCAGATGTTTCTCAAAGTACATCCGACTCAATCGTCAACCAGATGTTTCTCAAAGTACATTTCATTGACCCAATGTCACAATGATAATGCACATTTAAATGAATATGGGTTCAATGCATGACTCAATCATGCTTCTCATACCAAACTAGGCCAATCCTATTTCAAATGCATATCACATCATTTAACAATGAAGTCTGATCCCATTCACGGATCCACGTAAAATCAATAGCGCATTTTAAGGATAATCACAATCTCATTCATAGTCATATTAGAAATCAATCATTAGATTCATTATGTGCCTCACCTGGTCACCTATACTCATGTTCTTCCCTGTTTATGAATCCTAATTAATTTCTGGTCATCCAATTCTTTATAATTAATATATCTTTTATTAGTCCAAAGGTTTTGAGTCCAGGAAGATACACGGTCGGAATCACCAATAGATTCACAAATTTAATTATTAGATGTTGGGTGATAAACAAGCACTTGTAAGTTCGACGGAGACATATATTTAGTGAAAAAGTGAGGCGCCATTCGACGAAAACAACATGGTAGCAGGGATGAAAATAAATGAGGACATTTTATAACAAAATTGGCAACAGATCATTTTCTGTCGAACGGGAGTTCTGTCGAACGAAGGACAGAACTGTCGAACCCTCCAGAAGGTCAGCAAAAGCCTCAATTCAACGGGTATGGGTGTCGACATTGGAGAAGATCTCCCAAGCGTCGAACCGACGAAACACTCGTTGAAATCTGTAATTTCGATGGGTCTGGAGAAATTCATCTACTCAACAGGCATTGTCTCTCAAACTCGACGATTATTGACTTTGGGGCAGTTTCTCCTAAGTGTCCAGGGACTCTATTCGACGGGTTTTGGTCGGAAGATCAATCTCGACGGGCATGATCGGGGTTCATACTCGACGGATTTTGACAACGTGTTTAGTGGTCAAAGATCTAAACTCGACGGATTTTCACATTGTGTTTGGTGGTTAGAAATGTAAACTCGACGGGTTTTGACATTCGACGGAAATGGTCAGAAGTCTAAACTCGACGGATTTTAACATTTTAATAAGTAATTAGGATATCAAATTCGACAGGTTTGGCCAGAAGTCCATACTCGACGGATTTTAACATTTTACTAAGTAATTAGGTTATCAAATTCAACAGGTTTGGCCAGAAGTCCATACTCGATGGATTTTAACATTCTACTAAGTAATTAGGTTATCAAACTCGACAGGTTTGGCCAGAAGTCCATACTCGATGGATTTTAACATTCTACTAAGTAATTAGGATATCAAACTCGACAGGTTTGGCCAGAAGTCCATACTCGACGGATTTTAACATTTTACTAAGTAATTAGGATATCAAACTCGACAGGTTTGGCCAGAAGTCCATACTCGACGGATTTTAACATTTCACCAAAAGACCAGGTTTTCACATTCGACGTATTGTGGCCAGATTTCACACTATTACCAGTTTTCTCATTAAGTTTCCAAATTTCTTGGCCTACACCGTAACTATCCGAGAACCAATCGGGACTCATTCCCTTCCTTATTCCACGTTCCAATACATCCAGATATATATATATATTCAAAACTCAAACAATCAAATAGCACAGATGCAATACAAAATAACATACAAAAGTAGAATGACCCTCAACACCAATCACAGACGTTCCTAAATGCTAAAATAGGTTGAGGAGGAGTGTCTTCCTCTTACCTTGGAGAAGCACAAAGAAAAACTGCTCCTTTTTGGTCAGAAATCACGTTTTCAGTTTCCAAGAGATCCTTGAACATTCAAGCTCACCAAAATCAGAATCAAGTGTTGAAATGGATACCCATGGTCATCAAAATGACAGTGGGTTATGAAAATGAGGAGAGATGAGGAAAAAGCTAAGGACTTTACCTTAAAGTTCCAACCTTTAAGCTTTAACAGTGGAGAAGATGAAGATGAAGAAAATGTAGGACCTTGGAGATGTTTTCCTCAGATATAGTGGTTCTCCAAACACGAAATGGTGCTGGGAGTGTGACGGTTTTGGAAGAACAAAACGGAGGTGTGGGTGGATGGGGTTGCTGTTGTAGGGTGAAAGAGAAGAGAGAAAGATGAGTGAATAGTGATCTGCGTGAGGGAGAGTGACCAGCATGAATGAGGAGAATGGGAGAGAAATGAATTAGACCCCTTAATTCAAACGTGCTGCACAAAATAGGAGGAGAGAGAAATAATAAAATAATAGTTGAAAGAAGCTTCCTTGAGAAGTTTCGCACGCTCCTCGATAAAGTACATAGTAAGCTTGTCTCCTCAATCAAATACATTTGACAGATGATTTAATTACGCTGTTTAGAATTATTTTCCCAGTGAATAAAAGTTATGATTGATGAAAATAATATTTTATTATTCATCAAATGATTTTATGATACAGTGATTTAATTTATCAGATAAAATCTCGTAAAATGTAAATCTCATAAACTGTGTCCAGCCTCGGGTTTAGTAAGATCCCCCGTCGACGCTTCCACAGTCTAAAGTTTACCAGCCTCAGGGAAAATATTTCATTTTTCCGGCTCCGCTTAGCACACATGCAAAACGAGGAATATATTAAAATATTCAACGTTTCTAGAAAATTCCACAAAGATCACCAAAAATCACAAATATTATGAAATGATTGTTTATAATGAAATAAGAAATTTTCGGGATGTTACACATTTCATTTTCAAAGCTATCATCTTTTCTCTCAAAGCAAAACACCATTTTCTCTTACTTTCTCTCATTTTCCCTTCCCTACCTCACAACCTCACTACCTAAGATCACTATCCAACCACTCATAATTTAAAAGCAATTATACTACTTAGTCCTAAACACCATTCCAAGCAACTTTGAAGTTGTGATTAAGGCTTGATTCCATCATCTTCAAGCTTGATTTTTGGATTCAAGTTCTAGGGTTTCAAGGTAAAGTTCTTGAAACTTGAGTTCTTATTTCATTTTTGAAATTTCAAGACTATATTTGATCTATGGTTGTCTTACTCTAGCCTTGGATGTTAATATATTTGTGTTTACTTTGATTTCAAGAGCTACTTGGTGAAGGAAGTTACTACAAAGGATCATACAAAGAGCTTGGGAAGCCACATCTAAGGTAAGAGGGAGATTAACCTCGTCAACCACTTATGCTGGTGAGTGACACGAAATTGTGTGTGATTTGTGTGGTTTATAATTATTTATCCTATGTGATTTATTGCTTTGATATTATGTATGAACTTGTTAGAATAGAATTTTGAAGCTTAAAATATTTTGAATGTGATAAATCATGCTTGAGAGGAAAGAAATTTTGGCTCCAATAGCCATTGAGGCTCACGGCCTCTAAGCCCTCCAAAGGGAAATCTATTGCAAAAATGTTTTATTAAATGATAACCTAGAGGATTACTGGTAATAAATCTAATTAAAGAATTACAAAATAAAAATAAAAATTAATATATTTTTATCACTAATTAAGAAGTGAATTTCAACCACTAGAAGGAATTTAGGACTAAGGAGTAATTTAGGATTTTCAATTATTTTATTGAAATGGATTTTAAATAAATAAAATGGAAAAGGATTTTATTTAAAAATTAAATAAGGTAGATTTTGAGAAAAATGTGAGAAATATTATTTAAAGGTGATATAATTAGGAAATAATGGAAATAAAGTCTAATTATTATATTAAATAAAAAAGTTTTAATTTGAGCTTAGAATATTGAGAAAATGTTTTACGCGATTGAAAATACATAGAAAAATCCTTACTCAATTTAAAAATGGTGATTTTTAATTACGCGATTGAGAAAACATTTTAAAATTTCTACACAATTGAGAAAATGTTAAAAAACTGTTACGCGATTTGAAAACGTAACAGAAGTTTTCTGCGGTTGTGAAAATGTGATAAAAATGCTACATGATTGAGAGGAACAGCTAGTTTTGCTGTCGGACTGATATACTGACCCGGATATATCACTGTGTGTTTGTGGCCGATAGTGGCCTATAATGTGCATTAAGTCATTGGACATGCATTTGTCAAACAGATAGTGTCTGTTAAGGCTATTGTTGCCTAGGAGTTGAATTACACCTAAGTGCGGGTGCGAATTGCGTAGTGTTGTTCATTTGTTGAATTAGGAGGCGTAGGAGCACAAGAATTCCACAAATGGACAGTAAGTAGCTCCACTGGGCCGTGGTAACTGAGCAATGCTCCGACGATCTTGACTAAACATTATTCCTATTCACGATTTGGCATAGAATGTCATGTATAATGCCTGATGTACACTTTGAGAAATTATAGCACTTGGTCTGAGCCGGTCGATATACCGACATATCTTCTGGATCATTCTCTCTGAAATTTAGTTTAGGTCCATGGAGTAGGAAAAATGGTTCATTGTGCATGTGCATAGTCAGTCATCATTCTATTGTGATCTATACATATGTTGTAGTAATTAATTGCTATTTAATGATTATATGCTGCTATGAATATATCTGTTAAATGCTGTGTATGAATAGTATGTTGTTTTACTGTCTTTCTACTGCCATGATGGTATTGATGTAGGGGATCTCACCTTTTTACTATGTTATTCTATTTACTTGTATGTTTGATAAAGAGTGTGAAGAGGAAGAGGCAGACGGATCGCCTCATTTCTGTCTGTGTTAGTTTGTTTGTCTGTTGTGATGGCATCAAAGGGTTTTCTGGGTTATGTGAAAGTGCTGTATAGAGGAGGGACGAATGCATGGCATTATGATGCAGATGAGGATCGTGTAGTATATATAGGGGAGGTATCTGTGACCCTTAGTAGGACTTTTCATGGGGTTCCTATATTTTGTTTTAGTGCTTTTGTGCATTTATGTTTTTCTATGCCTATGGAGTTTTTGTGGAGTACTCATCGTGTTACACCTACAGAGGACTCAGTTATTTTATCGACGCGGACTCCAGTCCGTAGTCTTGTGACTTATCCGGATATGCTATCATCTGAGGAAGACCCGGAGGAAGATCTGGAGGAGTACCCTTCTCATTTGGTTTATGGTATTAGGTTAGTTTATGTTTGGGCTGTAACACCCTAAATTTTGGCTATTTTACAGTAATGACTAAATTGTGCTATTTTGTGTTTTCTGTGTTACAGAAAATTATTTTGACTGTTCTAAGACTATTTTTTATCATTGTGTGAGATTTGCTCTGAGTTAGGAAAATAATAATTTTTGGACCGGAGAAAATCTTATTTGATTTATTCGGAGACGGGGGATCTTACTAAACCCGAATCTAAGAGACACTAAATAAAATCTTTTCATTTTTAAAATTTATCTGTGAAATAAAAATATTTCATGGGAAAATATCCATTGTTTTATACTTTTATGAACAGCAGTTTCTATTACCGAGTAGTGGACCCGGTATATTTTATTTGTAAGAAAATAGATTAAGAATACTTTTTATAATTTATTTTAAAATGAACCAATAGAAATGAGTCAATATTAGTGGTTAGACTTTTTCTAGACCAATAGAAAGTGGTCAAAATAAATGGTTGGACTAGTTGCTAAGTAACTAGAATAACTAATTAAGTTACTCTAAATAGTCTAATTTGTAACTAATTAACCTAACCTAATTAACTTACTATCTAATTAAGATGTAACTAGAACATAATTGAAGTCAAACCTAGTGACTAGGTCCCCTAGAGCCACACGGCCATGAAGGCCTTTCCACCAAGTTCTAGGTTCATCTAAATGACCACTTGATGACCATTTTGTGACCTAAGCCATGTGTGCGCCATGTGTGCACCATGTGAGACCATGTGAGTGAATTCTTATCACATTAATCTACTCTCCATGCAATCATACAGCTGCTCACTTTCATAAAGCTATCCATTTGAATTTTTATTACACTTTGTAATATCAAGCTTTCATCTTTTCTCTCAAATATTCAACAACCCTCAAGAACACCCAACCATTTTCCTTTTCTTTTTCTTTGTAAACCCCACGGCCCCAACCTCCAAACCCTACCTCTCCACTTCTAAAATTTTATTTCTTCCTACTTTCTAAAGCTAAACCTTATTCTAAACACTTTTCTTTTAGTAAGTTTTATCAAAATCCAACTCTAGGTACATCAAAAGCCAAGCTTTAGCTTACTACTCTAAAAGTAAACTTTTGATTCTTTGATCCAAAGTTTATTTTTGATTTTCTAAACCATGATTGATCCATGGTTCTTTGTTCTTAAGCTTTGTTTATGACTTTAGAATTCGTTTAAGATTTTTAGGGATTTTTGTTTGAAGCTCACGAATTCAAGAAGAAGGAGGACTTGAAGATTTTGTCTCCCTTCAGGTAAGAGAGAGATTAACCTTATCAACTATGTGTTGGTGGTGAGGAAATAGGTTGTTTGTGGTGAAAAATCCATAAGGATTTATTCACTTAAGCTTCTATGCTTTCTTTGTTTGTGTTTGTTATGCTTTTGGCTTTGGAAATATGATTACATGTGCATTTGTATGCTTATAGCTTTGATAGTATGCTTGTATGTAAGATTTGGAAAGCATGCAAATTTGTGTGTAATATAAGATGTGGATCACAAGAAGGATTTGTTGTATGTAGGTCCCAAAGGGCCTATGAGGCACACGGCCTCCACACTTCAAAAGGAACCTAGCGTTCTAAATTATTTTCCTAACCAAGGAGTAAATGATTTTATGACAAGAAAAATAAATTAAGTGTTTTTGCAAGGACTAAATGCTAAAAAGAACTAAATTTTGGTTTATGAAACCCTAAGTGGATTTCGGCCAACAAGCCATTTTTCATAACTTAGATCTAAAATTATTTTATTAAGGGTAGACTTAGGTGTTTAAATGAGAAGGAAATCATTGTGATAGGAATTGAACCTAAAATCAAAGCAATATACTTTATAGAATAAAACTAACATAATTAAATAATTAAGTTATGAAATAAAAATAAATGTCAATACTTGAAATTTTCTAATGTATAGCTCACCCTATGGGTTTTGAAGGGCGTTAGAAAAATTTGAACTGTAATATCTTAAGTAAATTAAAAAAAACACAATTTACTGGGAAACAGTAGAAATACTAATTTTTAGAGGGACTATATTGCAAATATTATCTAAACAGGGACTATTTTGTAAATATTATTTAAGGAGGTACTATTATAAAAATATTATTTAAAATAAGGATTATTATGTAAATATTATTTAACGAGGGACTATTATGCAAATAATGGAAATAAAACCAATTTTTTGAGAAAAATAATATTTTTGGTTTAAATATGTTAGAAACATTTTACGCAGTTAAAAATACGTTGAAAAATATTTACACGACTCAAAAATAGTAATTTTAGGTTACGTAGTTGAGAAAATGGAATAAAATATTTATGCGATTTAAAAACGTAGGAAATATGTTCTGCAATTTCAAAAATGTAATGATAGCGCTACGCGATGGAGTGTAAACAACAGTTTGCTGTTGGGCAGTTGTGGTGGGCCCGGTTCTATTAAAAATTTATACTACCAAGACTTGGTGAGATTATGTGAAATATTATGAAAATAATAAATGTATGTGTGTTTGAATCACACATCATGCATAGAAAAGCGTGTTCACTTATTTGAGTAAGGCTGTATGCC
This sequence comes from Ormosia semicastrata, assembly GCA_029884595.1. NCBI lineage: Eukaryota > Viridiplantae > Streptophyta > Magnoliopsida > Fabales > Fabaceae > Ormosia > Ormosia semicastrata. The sequence continues at coordinate 35,942,776 of JAQQTO010000060.1, read as the reverse complement.
TAGGAGATGAATTACACCTAAGTGCGGGTGCGAGTAGACAAGTGTAGGTCACTTTTTGACCTTGGGGGCATCGGGGTGCAGGTACCTCGCAATGGACAGTTGGTAGCTCTTCTGTCCATGGGGCAGACCGATGCAAACACACCGATGATCCGGACCGAGACACTATCCTATATTGTGATCTGGTGTAGAATGTCTTGTCCAATGCCTGATGTGCACTTTTGACAAAATTGATATATTATAACACTTTTGGCCATGGCAGCCTAGTGACAGACATGTTTTCTAGATCTTCTCTCTGAAACTGTGTTTAGCTCCATGGAGTAGGAATTGGTCGTTATACATATATAATGTGGGTCAGCATATTGATTGGTTATTTAAGTTTATTTAACTTATTACCTGTGATATGGTAATATGATTTAATGTTTTAATATTGTATGCTGTTTATTTGCTGTCATTTCCTTTACTGCCATACTAGTATTGATGTAGGGGATCTCACCTCGTTGTTATGTTATATCTATTTCATTGTATATGTGTACTGAAGACCGGCAGAACGAGGAAGCAAAGGACCCTGTTTATTTTCAGTAGCAGTTTTCTTTGTTTGTTAATATGGCGACAAGACATCAAGTCTTAGGTTTTGTTAGGGTTCAGTTCCATGGTTTTGTTGAGTGGAACCCTGGATGGGATTTCCATGTTAACTCATTATGCAATGGTTCATTTGGATTTCAAGATACCTATTCGTGAACTCTGGGGTGGAGTGGTGTCTATCTATACACCCCAAGAGAATTCGGTAGTGTCATCGGCAAGAACCCCTATGAGGCGCCTGTATCCATCTGGGTTCTTCGATGATAATGTAGTGGAGGAGGAGGATCCTTCCAAGGAACCAAATCCTTAGGTCTATTTAGAGTTTTGTTTATTAGTATGTTTGTAGTTTTGCTTTTGGAATTGGTTTGTATTTATGTAAATTACTTAGAACAACGTTTGTAATATTAATGTATATTTTATATTTTGGTGTGTTCATTATAAGTTGTATTAATGTTTTAATTTAGTTTACTTATTTTATTTTATTCCTCAAGCAAAATTTTAAAATTGACATTTTTACAAGATTAATTCTTTTACACCTTGGGTAAGTTATATTAGGATTAGTCGTAAATGTGATACCCTATGGTGAGTGTTACCTTAGTTGGCATCAGAGCCCCAGTTAGAGTCTTTTGGGTTTTTATGGTTAGGTATGTTTTAGCTTGTGTTGTGTGATTCTCTGAATTTGATTTTCAAAATATGACATCGGACTTTCATCAGATTTTGTGTGATGGTTTGTGAAGAAAACTATGTCTCGTGGTAGAGGTGTACGTACAAATTTGGAACGTGGCAATAACCCAATGACTGCTGCTATTGTAGCAATGCAGCGAATGGCTGAAGTGATGGCACAACAAAATCAATGAGCTATGCAACAGCAAGAAGCTAATGCAGAAGTTCAGCATTTGTCAGAATTTCGTCGGAACAATCTGCCACATTTTTAAATGCAAGTTTGACCCTGAGAAAGCAGATTTATGGATCCAAGAACTGGAGAATATTTTTGAAGCGATAGGATGTGTAGATGATCATAGAGTGACGTATGCTATGTTCATGCTAATGGGTGATGGCAAGAATTGATGGAAAGCCACTCGAAGGCTGTTAATAGCTGAAGGGAGAGAAATCACGTAGGAGCTGTTTTGTGAAGTATTTCTAGAGAAATGTTTTTTGGAAAGTGCAAGGCATGCTAAGGAGATTGAATTTCTGAGTTTACGTCAAGGTGGAATGACTGTCAGTGAATATCCTGTGAAGTTTGAGAGCTTGTCTAAGTTCTCAAGGTTTCTCTAAATTCAGCCAGACAAGTTTTGGAAGTGCCGCAAGTTCGAAGAAGGTTTGAGAATCGAGCTAAAGAGAGGAGTGATATCAATGCGTGTGAATTAGTTTTCAACACTAATGGACATGTGTTGTAGGTGTGAAGGGTTGGAGCCAGCACATGATAATAGGAACCGCAACTTTGGACTGACTAGGTTCCAAAGAAGAGGTAACAATAGCAACAACCGGTTTCAACGAAAACCATATTTTTGACCTTCTGGAAGTCAGCAGCAACCTCGTGGAGGTGATCCAAGTGGAAATAGATTCAATCAGACTGCAGCACCACCAACAAGATGGCCTAAAGTGCGGGAAGGGTCACCTGATGAGAGATTGTTCGATTAGAGGTATAATTTGTTTCTGATGTGGAAAGTCTGGTCATGTCTCTAAAGATTCTGATCAAGCAAAGATGGAGCCTTCGGTGGCAATGTTCGTGTTGTGAAGCCGCAAGCTAGAGGAAGAGTTTATACAATGAGTGGAGCTGAGGCCTCCCAGTCTGAGAATCTTATTCAGGGAGAAGGTGTCATCTCAGGTAATCTTTTAACTATACTATATGATTTGGGTGCAACTCATTCATTTATTGGTTATGACTATGTGGATCGTTTGGGATTGCTTGTGTCTTTTTTAAACGTCTAATTGATTGTTTCCACTCCTACTGCCAAAGCAGTTAGTACTACAAAAATATGCCTAAATTGTTCTATTACTATCAAAAATCGAGTCTTTTTTGTTAATTTGATTTGTTTACCTCTTGTTGATATCGATATAATCTTAGGAATGGAGTGGTTATCTTCTAACCATATCCTATTAGATTGTTCTAGAAAGATCTTAGTATTTCCTGATGAGGTTTCTGGATTTGTAACTGCCAAATAAGTCAAATCTTTATTAAGGGATGAAGCTCAAGGATACATGCTGCTATCTTCTTTAGAAGTCAAGAGTGAGAAGGATGTGAATGCTATTTCTGTTGTGAACGAGTTTCCTGAGGTTTTCCCTGATAACGTACCTGGATTACCACCAGAAAGAGAGATAAAGTTTTCTATTGACCTTGTACCAGGAGCGGGTCCCATATCAATTGCATCGTATCATATGTCACCATCAGAGTTAATAGAGTTGAAAAAGTAGTTAGAAGAGTTATTGGAAAAATAGTTTTTGAAACCTAGTGTTTCACCTTAGGGAGCTCCAGTGTTGCTAGTCAAGAAGAAGGATGGAACTTCACATTTATATGTCGATTACCGCCAGCTGAACAAGGTCTCAATAAAGAATAAATATCCACTTCTGAGAATTGATGATCTAATGGACAAACTGAAGGGAGCAGCTATCTTTTCAAAGATAGATCTACGGTCAAGATACCACCAGATTTGTGTTAAGGTAGAGGATATACCTAAAATAGCTTTTCGGACGCGTTATGGTCATTATGAATATCTCATAATGCCGTTCGGTGTGACGAATGCTCCTACTATATTCATGGATTATATGAATAGGATCTTTCGTCCATACCTAGGCCGGTTTGTCATTATTTTTATCGATGACATTCTGATCTACTCTCAAAATCAGGAAGAGCATGTTGAGCATCTCAATATAGTTCTCCAGATTTTGAAAGAGAAGAAGTTGTACGCGAAGTTGTCAAAATACGAATTTTGGTTGGATGAAGTTCAGTTTCTGGGTCATGTAATTTCTAATGATGGAATTGTAGTGGATCCAGCCAAGGTGGAGAAGATTCTTCAATGGGAAAGACCAAAGACTATGACAGAAATATGGAGTTTTGTGGGATTAGCCAGATATTATCGAAGGTTTATTGAAGCTTTTTCTAAGATCGTCGGGCCTCTTACGCAACTTACAAGGAAGAACCAAGTTTTTGATTGGACGGATAAGTGTGAAGAGAGTTTCCAAGAGTTGAAGAAGAAGTTGACTACTGCACCAGTGCTGATTCTACCAAATCCAAATGAATCTTTTGAGGTGTACTGTGATGCTTCTTATCAAGGGTTAGGATGCGTGCTGATGCAAAATAGAAATGTTGTAGCATATGCTTCTAGACAGTTGAAGGTTCATGACTGAAATTATCCAACACATGATTTGGAGTTGGCCGCAGTTGTTTTTGCTCTGAAGATTTGGAGACACTTCTTGTATGGAGCAACGTTCAATGTTTTTAGCGACCACAAAAGTTTAAAGTACTTGTTTGATAAAAAAGAATTGAACATGAGGCAGATGAGATGGTTGAAATTCTTAAAGGATTATGATTTTCAACTCCAATATCATCCTAGAAAAGCAAACGTTGTAGTAGATGCTTTGAGTCAAAAGATACTCAATGTTTCTGCTATGATGATTGAAGAGAAAAAATTGAATGAACAATTTAGAGATATGTGGTTGTCAGTGGAATTGTCACCTGGAAGGATGTGTCTGAACACGGTCACTATTCTGAATGATCTATTGGAAGAAATTCGAGAGAAATAGGAGGATGACTAGTTTTTACAGAATAAGAGAGAATTTTTGAAGCAAGGCCTTAAGGCAACCATTGAGGAAGGATCTAACGGAGTCTTAAGGTTCAAAGGCAGGATTTGTATACCCGATGATCCCGAGCTTAAGAAGACAATTCTTGGTGAAGCTCATACTAGCAGACTGAGTATACATCCTGGGATGACCAAGATGTATCAAGATCTGAAATGTCTGTTTTGGTGGCCTGGAATAAAGAGAGATGTTGAATATGTAGCATCTTGTCTAGTATGCCAGAAGGCAAAGGTTGAGCATCAAAGACCAGCAGGCATGTTACAGCCCCTTACTATTCCAGAATGGAAATGGGATAGTATCGTAATGGATTTTGTCACTAGTTTGCCAAAGACTAGGAAAGGATATGATTCTATATGGGTCATTGTTGATCGGCTTACGAAGTCTGCTCACTTCTTGCCAATCAATATTAAGTATCCAATGGAGAAGTTGACCTAGTTGTACATTGGTGAAATAGTTAGACTTCACGGTGAAATAGTCTGACAGAGATCTGAGGTTTACATCAAGGTTTTAGCAAAGTTTATATGAAGCAATGGGGACTAAACTACGTTTGAGTTTAGCTTACCATTCACAGACAAATGGGCAAACGGAGAGGACTATACAATCTCTAGAGGATTTGTTGAGAGCTTGTGTGTTAGAACAATGAGGGAGTTGGGATGAATTCTTACCTTTGGTGGAATTCACCTATAATAACAGTTTTCACTCAAGCATAAGGATGGCACCCTATGAGTCTCTTTACGAACGATGATGCCGAACACCTTTGTGTTGGTATCAACATGGGGAAATTATGACTATCGGACCCGAAATGGTGCAGCAAAAAACAGAGAAGGTAAAGATGATTCAAGAGAAAATGCCGGTAACTCAGAGCAGACAGAAAAGCTATGCTGATAAACGAAGAAGACCTCTTGAATTTGAGGAAGGTGAGCATGTGTTTTTGCGAGTAACACCTACGACTGGTGTTGGCAGGGTTATAAAGTCCAGAAAACTCACTCCTAAGTTCATTGGACCTTATCAAATTCTCCGTTGGATAGGTCCAATCGCATACCAAATAGCTTTATCACCTTTTCTTTCAAATCTTCATAATGTTTTCCACGTATCCCAATTGAGAAAGTATATCCCCGATCCTTCACATGTTATATAGCCCGATGAAGTGCAATTGAAAGAAAGTTTGACGTATGAGGCACTTCCTGTTAAGATTGAAGACAAGAGAGTGAAGCAAATAAGAGGCAAAGCAATTCCGTTAGTGAAAGTGATCTGGAATGAGATAATCAGAGATGTTACTTGGGAAATGGAGGAAAAAATGAGGGAACAGTATCCTCAGTTGTTTTAATGTATGGTGAATTTCGGGGACGAAATTCTTTTTAGAGGGGGAGAGTTGTAACACCCCAAATTTTGGCTATTTTATAGTAATGACTAAATTGTGTTGTTTTGTATTTTCTGTGTTACAGAAAATTATTTTGACTGTTCTGAGACTATTTTTGATCGTTGTGTGAGATTTACTCTGAGTCAGGAAAATAATAATTTTTTGGCCAGAGAAAATCTTATTTGATTTATTCGGAGACGGGGGATCTTACTAAACCCGAATCTGAGAGACGCTAAATCAAATCTTTTAATTTTTAAAAATTATCTGTGAAATAAAAATAGTTCACAAGAAAATATCTGTTGTTTTATGAACAGTAATTTCTGTTACCGAGTAGTGGACCCGGTATATTTTATTTGTAAGAAAATAGATTAAGAATCATTTTTGTAATTTATTTTAAAATGAACCAATAGAAATGAGTCAATATTAGTGGTTAGACTTTTTCTAGACCAATAGAAAGTGGTCAAAATAAATGGTTGGACTAGTTGCTAAGTAACTAGAATAACTAATTAAGTTACTCTAAATAGTCTAATTTGTAACTAATTAACCTAACCTAATTAACTTACTATCTAATTAAGATGTAACTAGAACATAATTGAAGTCAAACCTAGTTACTAAGTCCCCTAGAGCCACACGGCCATGAAGGCCTTTCCACTAAGTTCTAGGTTCATCTAAATGACCACTTGATGACCATTTTGTGACCTAAGCCATGTGTGCACCATGTGAGACCATGTGAGTGAATTCTTATCACATTAAGCTACTCTCCATGCAATCATACGGCTGCTCACTTTCATAAAGCTATCCATTTCCATTTTTATTACACTTTGTAATATCAAGCTTTCATCTTTTCTCTCAAATATTCAACAACCCTCAAGAACACCCAACCATTTTCCTCCTCTTTTTCCTTGTAAACCCCACGGCCCCAACCTCCAAACCCTACCTCTCCACTTCTAAAATTTCATTTCTTCCTACTTTCTAAAGCTAAACCTTATTCTAAACACTTTTCTTTTAGTAAATTTTATCAAAATCCTACTCTAGGTACATCAAAAAACCAAGCTTTAGCTTACTACTCTACGGGTAAACTTTTGATTCTTTGATCCTAAGTTTGATTTTCGATTTTCTAAACCATGATTAATCCATGGTTTTTTGTTCTTAAGCTTTGTTTATGACTTTAGAATTTGTTTAAGATTTTTAGGGATTTTTGTTTGAAGCTCACGAATTCAAGAAGAAGGAGGATTTGAAGATTTTGCCTCCCTTGAGCTAAGAGGGAGATTAACCTCATCAACTATGTGTTGGTGGTGAGGAAATGGGTTGTTTGTGGTAAAAAATCCATAAGGATTTATTCACTTAAGCTTCTATGCTTTCTTTGTTTGTGTTTGTTATGCTTTTGGCTTTGGAAATATGATTGCATGTGCATTTGTATGCTTATAGCTTTGATAGTATGCTTGTATGTGAGATTTGGAAAGCATGCAAATTTGTGTGTAATATAAGATGTGGATCACAAGAAGAATTTGTTGTATGAAGGTCCCAAAGGGCCTATGAGGCACACGGCCTCCACACTTCAAAAGGAACCTAGCATTCTAAATTATTTTCCTAACCAAGGAGTAAATGATTTTATGACAAGAAAAATAAATTAAGTGTTTTTGCAAGGACTAAATGGTAAAAAGAACTAAATTTTGGATTATGAAACCCTAAGTGGAATTCGGCCAACAAGCCATTTTTCATAACTTAGATCTAAAATTATTTTATTAAGGGTAGACTTAGGTGTTTAAATGAGAAGGAAATTATTGTGATAGGAATTGAACTTAAAATCAAAGCAATATACTTTTTAGAATAAAATTGACATAATTAAATAATTAAGTTATGAAATAAAAATAAATGTCAATACTTGAAATTTTCTAACGTATAGCTCACCCTATGGGTTTTGAAGCGCGTTAGAAAATTTTGAGCTGTAATATCTTAAGTAAATTAAAAAAAATACAATTTACTGGGAAACAATAGAAATACTAATTTTTAGAGGGACTATATTGCAAATATTATCTAAAGAGGGACTATTTTATAAATATTATTTTAGGAGGTACTATTATAAAAATATTATTTAAAATAAGGATTATTATGTAAATATTATTTAATGAGGGACTATTATACAAATAATGGAAATAAAACCAAGTTTTTGAGAAAAACAATATTTTTGGTTTAAATATGTTAGAAACATTTTATGTAATTAAAAATACATTGAAAAATATTTATGCTACTCAAAAACAGTAATTTTAGGTTACGCGATTGACAAAACGTAATAAAATATTTATGCGATTTAAAAACGTAGGAAATGTGTTTCATGATTTCTAAAATGTAATGATAGCGCTATGCAATGGAGCGTAAACAGCAGTTTGCTGTTGGGCAGTTGCGGTGGGCCCGGTTGTATTGAAAATTTATACCGCCAAGACGTGGTGAGATTATATGAAATATTGTGAAAAAAATAAATGTATGTGTGTTTGAATCATACATCATGCATAGAAAAGCGTGTTCACTTATTTGAGTACGGCTGTATGCCTAGGAGATGAATTACACCTAAGTGCAGGTGCGAGTAGACAAGTGTAGGTCACTTATTGACCTTGGGGGCATCGGAGTGCGGGTACCTCGCAATGGACAGTTGGTAGCTCTTCTGTCTGTAGGGCAGACCGATGCAAACGCACCGATGATCCGGACCGAGACATTGTCCTATATTGTGATCTGGTGTAGAATGTCTTGTCCAATGCCTGATGTGCACTTTTGACAAAATTGATATATTATAGCACTTTTGGCCCTGGCAACCTAATGACAGACATGTCTTCTGGATCTTCTCTTCGAAACTGTGTTTAGTTCCATGGAGTAGGAATTGGTCGTTATACATATATAATGTGGGTCAGCATATTGATTGGTTATTTAAGTTTATTTAACTTAAAATCTATGATATGATAATATGATTTAATGTTTTAATATTATATGTTGTTTATTTGCTGTCATTTCCTTTACTGCCATACTAGTATTGATGTAGGGGATCTCACTTCATTGTTTTGTTGTATCTGTTTCATTGTATATGTGTATTGAAGATCGGGAAAACGAGGAAGCAAGGGACCCTGTTTATTTTCAGTTGCAGTTTTCTTTATTTCTTAATATGGCGACAAGACGTCAAGTCTTAGGTTTTGTTAGGGTTCAGTTCCACGACGGAGCTGACGCTTGGAGATTTGATTATAACAATGAGAGATTTGTTTATACCGGGGAGTTAACTATGAGCTTGAGTGGAACCTTGGATAGGATTTTAGTGTTAACTCAACATGGAACAGTTCGTTTGGAATTCACGATACCTATTCGTGAACTCTGGGGTGGAGTGGTGTCTGTCTATACACCCCAAGAGAATTTAGTAGTATCATCGGCAAGAACCCCTATGAGGCATCTGTATCCGTCTGGGTTCTTCAATGATAATGTAGAGGAAGAGGAGGATCCTTCCGAGGAACCAAATCCTTAGGTCTGGTTTATTAGTATGTTTGTAGTTTTGCTTTTGGAATTGGTTTGTATTTATGTAAATTATTTGGAACAACGTTTGTAATATTAATGTATATTTATATTTTAGTGTGTTCATTATAAGTTGTATTAATGTTTTAATTTAGTTTACTTATTTTATTTTATTCTGCAAGCAAAATTTTAAAATTGACATTTTTACAAGATTAATTCTTTTACAACTTGGGTAAGTTATATTAAGATTAGTCTTCAATGTGATACCCTACAGTGGGTGTTACATGGGCTATAATACCTGTATAATTATTTTGAGGATAAAAATGGATGTTTTTAAGTATTAAAACTTGATATGTAAATAATGTAAATTATTTTGGTTTGGTATATTCTACATTTTATTTAATTTGTTAATTTTTCATTATCAGTAAAGAAAAATATTTGAAAAACATACAAATAATATTATTAATTTGTTTATAACTTGGTTAAAATTTGGTAAGAGAAAATCCATAAATCTGATGCCGTAAAGGGGGTGTTACATTAGTTGATATCAGAGCCTAAGTTTGAGTTTTTTGGGTTTGTGGTTAGGTTTGTCTTGTTTGTGTTGTGTGATTCTCTGTGTTTTGGTTTCCGCAAGGAGACAACATTGTTTGAAATGATTTTAAAATGATTTTATTTAACTTTGATTTTGTATTGTTTAGTTTAACTTTGAAGGAGTACGATGGTGCATGGAAGAGGTTCGAGTGTGGATACTGGACCCGACAATAAGAGCATGGTTGTTGCTGTAGAGGCGATGCAATGGATGGCAGATGTCATCGTGCAATAAAATCTGAGTGCGACTCAACAACATGCAGAAAATGTAGAAGCTCATAATCTATTGGAGTTTCGTCGTAACAACCCTCCGCAGTTTGAAGGAGAGTTTGATCCTGAGAAGGCTAATCTTTGGATCAAGGAGCTGGAAAAGATTTTTAGAGGAATGGGTTGTGCTGACGAGAGGAAGGTAACTTACGCTACCTTCATGCTCGTTGGAGATGGAGAAGACTGGTGGGCCGAAAGGCAACAACTATTAGAAGCCGAAGAAAAAGTGATTACGTGGGGACTCTTCAAGAACAAGTTTCTGGAAAAGTATTTTCTAACAAGTGTAAGGCATGCTGAGGAGACGGAATTTCTTAGTCTGCATTAGGGAGGAATGACGGTTGGAGAGTATGCTGCAAGGTTCGAGAGCTTGTCTAAGTTCTCGAGGTACTTCCAACTTTAGCCTGACGAGGAGTGGAAGTGCAGAAAGTTTGAAGATGGTCTGAGGCACGATTTGAAGCATGCAGTGCTGCCCCTTGGAATTAACCAGTTCCTAGTTTTGGTTGTCAAGTGTCGTCGAATAGAGGAGATCGATCAGTCTCGCGACACCAAAAATCGTAACTTTGGACCATCACGATTCCAAAGAGGAGGCAATAACAACAGCCGATTCCAGCGAAATCCATACTCACAACCAACGAGGAGTCAATTTAAACAAAGACCTTATAGAGGAAGTTCTGGCAATAATAAATTCGGTCATATAGTGTCGTCTACATCAAAATGTTTTAAATGTGGGAAGGACCACTTGACAAAAGACTGTACAATCAAAAGCATAATTTGTTTCCGATGTGGAAAGCCGGGACATTTCTCGAAGGACTACGATCAGCCTAAGATGGAGCCCTCGGTCAATAATGTTCATGCTGCCAAACCACAAGTAGGAAGGAGAGTGTACACAATGAGAGGAGAAGAAGCCTCAAAATCGGAGGATCGAATTACAGGGGAGTGTGCCATAGAAGGTAATTCTTTAACTGTACTGTATGATTCTAGAGTGACGCATTCTTTCATTGCATATGACTGTGTGGATCGTTTAAGATTATCTGTATCTTTATTTCCTTTTGACCTGATTGTTTCTACGCTTACTGCTAAGCCTGTTATAACTACCCAAGTTTGTTTAAACTGCCCTGTTTGTGTTATGAATCGAATCTTTTCTGTTGATTTGATTTGTTTGGCTTTGTCATAAATAAACATAATCCTAGGAATGAATTAGTTATATTCTAATCATATCCTCTTAGATTGTGCCAATAAGACTTTAGTTTTTTCCAAACCAGAGAATTCTGAATTTTTAAAGGCGAACAAAGTCGAAGCTTACTTAAGGGAAATAGCTCAAGGATATATGTTGTTATCTTCCTTAGAGGTTAAGAATGAAGAGGATGTGAATGCTATTCCGATAGTAAATGAGTTTCCTAAGGTTTTTCCCAATGACATTCCTGGACTACCATCGGATAGAGAGAAAGAATTCTCTATTGATCTTGTACCAAGCGCTGGTCCTATTTCGATGGCACCATACCAGATGTCGCTGGCAGAGTTGGTTGAACTCAAGAAGCAATTGGAGGAACTGTTGGGGAAACAGTTTGTGAGATCTAGTATGTCTCCGTGGGGAGCTCCAGTGTTGTTGGTGAAGAAGAAAGATAGAACTTCATGATTATGCGTAGACTATCGTCAGTTAAATAAGATCACAATTAAGAATAAGTATCCACTTCCGAGGATAGACGATTTGATGGATCAGCTGAAGGGAGCTGCTCTTTTCTCCAAGATCGATTTGCATTCTGGTTATCATCAGATTCGCGTGAAGGTCGAGGATGTTCTTAAGACAGCTTTTCAGACGCATTATGGGCACTACGAGTATCTAGTAATGCCTTTTGGGGTAACAAATGCTCCTGTGATATTCATAGATTACATGAATAGGATCTTTTGTCCCTATTTAGATAGATTTGTCATTGTCTTTATTAACGACATTCTGATCTATTCTCAAAGTCTAGAGGAACATGTTGAACATCTCAGTGTGGTTCTTCAGATTTTGAAGGAGAAGAAACTATACGCGAAGCTGTCCAAATGTGAATTCTGGTTGAATGAAGTTCAATTTTTGGGGCATGTGATCTCAAAAGATGGGATTGTAGTGGATCCAGCAAAACTAGAGTCAGTTCTTCAGTGGGAAAGGCCGAAGATAGTGACGGAGATTCGTAGTTTTACTGGTTTGGCCAAGTACTATTGAAGGTTTATCGAAGTGTTTTCAAAGATAGCAGGACCTCTCACCCAACTCACACGGAAGAATCAAACTTTTACATGGACGGATGCATGTGAGGAGAGTTTCCAAGAGTTGAAGAGATGGTTGGCTTTTGCACTGGTGTTGATTATGCCTGAACCCAATAAATCATTTGAAGTGTATTATGATGCTTTATATTTGGCTTTAGGTTGTGTGTTGATGCAGAATAGAAATGTCATGGCGTATGCTTCAAGACAGTTAAAAGTGCATGAGAAGAATTATCCAACTCATGATTTGGAATTAGCAGCAGTGGTGTTAGCATTGAAGATATGGAGACAGTTTCTTTATGGAGCAACCTTCAATTTTACAGTGACCACAAAAGTCTGAAGTATCTATTCGATCAAAAGGAGTTGAATATGAGACAGCGAAGATGGTTAGAATTTTTTAAGGACTACGATTTTCAACTTCAATATCACCCTGGAAAGGCGAATGTCATAGCGGATGCTTTGAGCAGAAAAGTACTTAGTGTATCTGCTATGATGATCAAAGAAAATGAATTGATAGGGCAATTCAGGGATATGCGGTTGTTAGTGGATTTGACGTTGGGGAATATTTGTTTGAATATAATTGCCATTTCGAATAGTCTGATAGAAGAAATTCGAGAGGAATAGAAGGGTGATGAATTTTTGTAGAACGAGAGAGAGCTTGTAAAGCAAGGTGCGGAGACATCGTTTAATGAAGGACTTGATGGAATTTTGAGATTTGTAGATAGAATTTGTGTACCAAGTAATTCAAAACTTAAAAGATGAATTCTCGATGAACCCTATAGAAGCAAGTTGAGTATGCACCCTGGAGCGACCAAGATGTATCATGACCTGAAGAGATTGTATTGGTGGCAAGGGATGAAGAGAGATGTTGCAGAATATGTATCGTCTTGTTTGATCTGTCAGAAAGAAAAGGTTGAGCATCAAAGACCATCTAGAATGTTGCAACCTTTAGCTATTCCCGAATGGAAATGGGATAGCATCGCTATGGATTTTGTTGTCAGTTTGCCCAAGACTCGAAAAGGTTATGACTCTATTTGGGTAGTGGTTGATCGATTTACGAAGTCAGCACATTTCTTACCTATTAATATAAGATATTCAATGGAAAGGTTGACTCAAGTATACATTGGCAAGATCATTAGACTTCATGGCGTACCCTCCAGCATTATTTCTGATAGTGATCCGAGGTTTACGTTAAGATTTTGGCAGAGTCTGCAAGAAACAATGGGGACTAAACTTTGTTTAAGTTCTGCATATCATCTGCAAATAGATGGCCAGTCAGAAAGGACAATTCAGTCACTAGAAGATCTGTTATGGGCTTGTGTTCTAGAGCAGACTGGAAGTTGGGATGAATTCTTACCTCTGATAGAATTCACTTACAACAACATTTATCACTCAAGCATAGGGATGGCACCCTATGAGGCATTGTATGGGCGACGATGTTGAACTCCTTTGTGTTGGTTTCAAGATGAGGGAGAATCTTACTTTAGGACCTGAACTTGTGCAACAGACGACAGATAAGGTGAAGATGATTCAGGAAAAGAAGAGGACAACCCAGAGTCGACAGAAAAGTTATCCTAATAGGAGAAGGAGACCACTTGAGTTTGAGGAAGGCGAGCATGTATTTTTAAGAGTTATACCCATGATTGGGGTCGAACGGGTTATAAAATCTAGAAAGCTCACTCCTAAATTTATCGGACTATATCAAATTCTTCGTCGGATAGGTCCGGTAGCATAGCAGATAACCTTACCACCTTTTCTTTCAAATCTTCATAATTTTTTTCATGTTGTGAAAATAAGCTTGCCCCAGATGGTTTAATATGTTAAGTTTTGATGATGACAAATATAAGACAAAAAGAATGATGCTTATGCTTGATAGATGTGCTTTATAGATGGCAAATGCATCACAAAAGAATATTGATCATGTTATATAGATGTACTAAATGTGATATGTTATATCATGTATGATTATGTACTCTATCTAGTTATATTACACTTAATCATCATGCAATGAGATATATGTAACATTCATCATATAATATATCTAATAATGCTTTATATGAGTTATAAATGAATTAATATTGGATTTGACTTTATTTAAATGAAAATGTGTAATATGTTCTTTGTTGCATCCTATATTGTGCATATCTATTAGTAATTGATAAATATCTCATTTGGATGTGTCTATAAAAGTCTTATATGTATGTTAGACTAACTAGAGTTATACATTTATGAATCATGCATATGAAGATATTGAATTATTAATTTGGAGTAACTATGTTTATTTTAAGTGAGTAATACTTTATAGGATAGTCCAAGTACCAAGAGTAAGCATTGTAACAAGAAAGCAAAAAATCACAACTATGCTAAACTCAAGAAGAATGAGAATGAAAAGATGTTCTAAGCATTTATAAGTTTTGAAGAGAAGAAATTTTTGGAAGCTTGGATTACATCAAGAAGTGATGATGACAAAAGATCAAGTCCAACATCTTCAAGAATAACTTATAGGACTTATATCTTGTGTAAAGGTAAATGAGAATCACACTGAGCTCAAAACATGTTTTAACATCTTTAAAAAGTGTTTTCTAAAAAGTTTAAATGTCCAACAAAGTATTTTTGGAAAGTTAGTCTTGGTGGTAGGCCAAACCATTGAAAAATAGCCAAGTTTGTGTTTTGCAAAACTGACCACTGGTTACTCTTTTGATCATATCTTTCAAACTACTTTGAGTTTTGTTCTGAAACTTATTTCATATGAAAATAGACTGAAAGATCTTTCCAATGAGTGGTTATTCACTTAAAACAGATAAGAAACGAAGAAGTTATGACTATTTAAAGTCAGTTTTCAAAATTAGGAGCTCCTAACCGATTAGGGACTTTCCCTAACCGATTATTCACCCTACTAGAAGCCATTTTCACATTTCTGAAATGTCCTAACCGATAAGAAATTGTCCTAACCGATTAGGATGATATAAATGACCATTTTTCATGATTTAAATGGCTTCCTAACCGATTAGGAAGTTTTGCTAACCGGTTAGCACATGTTTTTGAACGAAATGACATTTGGTCATCAAAATGGCCTAACCGATTAGGGTAATTTCCTAACCGGTTAGTGTGACTTCAAAATGAACGTGAATATGATTTTAAATAGAGCCTAACCGATTAGGCTTACTGCCTAACCAGTTATTGTGAATTCCAGAAGTCAAAAATTAAAGGCCTAACCGATTAGGCTTAGTCCCTAACCGGTTATGATGAAATGCAGAACACACTACAACGGTCACAAACGGCTATATTTCTTATTTAATCACTTCCACACTTTACCTAACGACTCTAAATATTATTGGGTTATAAATACAAGTGTTTGGGCATCAAAGAAATATTAGAGAACAATCTAAAAATTACTCTTGAGCATTAAATTTGTGTTTCACTATTTATTTCTCCAATCCTCTATTTTCGAGCTATAAGTGTGTGAATCCTTAATACCCATAGTGCTTCAATTTGTATTATCTACTCTTTTAGAGAGTTTCTATCATCTACATCTTTGTTTAATCTGAAAAGAAGGTGAAGTATCCCTCAAGAATTTTAAAGGGTGAGGCATCCCTTGAAAGTAGAGGCTCAAGCACAAAGGGTGAGGTATCCCAAGGTGTTGAGTGCTCAAATTTGTAAAAGTTTTCAAGCACTCGTTCAAGCTTGAAAGTTTAGTGAAAAATCTCAGGTGGTTCACTTGAGGACTGGACGTAGGCCACAAGTGGTTGGTGGCTGAACCAGGATAAATCTTAGTGTTTGTTATTCTCAACTCTATCTCTTTATATTTGTGCTTTTAACTATATATGCTTGGGTTAAATTTGATACCTAGCTTATTTACATGATTTATCCCATAACCCAAGTTATATTTGAGTAATCCTTAATAGTTGTGCATTTGCTATGCATGTTCCGCTGCACTTATTAATTGAGTTATTCAAAATGCATAATTTGTCAAAATTACATTAAAATTAGTCATCACCCAATTCACCCCCCCTCTTGGGTAATGGTTGCCATGGCTAACAAGTGGTATCAGAGTTTCATGCTCTAGTAAAAGTTTAACTGCTTGGAGTTAAAGATCCTTATTTATTTGGCAACCATTAAAAGCTTTTCAAATGGAAGGTTTTGAAATTAATAAACCACCATTCTTTGATGGTGTGAATTTTGTTTGTTGGAAAGCTAGAATGGAAATTTATATGCAATCTATTGATATTGATTTGTGGGATATTGTGCTTAATAGATTTACTTGCAAATCAAAACAAATTTGGAATGCTTATGAAAAGAAATGCTTTTCTTTTAACATTCGAGCTATGCAAATTTTGAGAAGTGGTTTAAATGATGATACTTATGCTAAAATTAAGAATTGCTCTAGTGCTAAAGATATATGGGAAGCTCTTAATTCTATCTATCTTGCTAATAATTGTTTTGTGTATAAAGTTGTATATAGAGAGCAAGAAGAGCAAAATCCTCTAGAGGAAGACAACATTGAAAAATGTCCTCAAGAACATGTTCAAAGCAAGAAAATGAGTTCAATGTCTCTTGGTGATGATGATGCTCAATTTGAAGAAGAGGCAAAGCAAAACAAAATTGATGAGGAAGATGGTGATTCCCTTAAAGAGCCAAATATGCTAGAAATGGAGACTACTTCATATATGGCTAAAAAGGACATTATGGTAAACAATGCTAAACTATATTATAGTCCCTCCTATGATGAGATACAATGTGCATATGATGAATTATATAATGGTTTGTTGAATATAGAAAATAAAAATTTATCTTATTTGGAAAACATTTCTTTCATTGAAAATGAAATTGAGATTTTGAAAAATGAATATTCTTTTCTTGATGAGAAAATGCCTTTGATATGTGAAATCTCAACCTCTTGTGAAAAATACATTGATTTAGAAAATTAAGTTAAGAACTTATATTGTGAATTTGCCAAAAGCTAATGATTCCATTTGCTTACAATCCATGGTTGTTAATAAGAATGAAATTGATGCTATTCCACATGAAATTTCAAGTAAGACTTATGGCAAAAATAATTTAGAATATAAAAATAATGAAAGGCTTAAGTTTTTCAAAAATGATCTTCAAAAGACCAAGCCATCACTAAATTCAATTGTTTACAATTTTTGTGGTCATCTAGGACATATTTCTCATTTATGCAATTATAGAAGAAATTATTATATGAGAAATAATATGATATGGGTTCCTAAAGATCCTAAATGCCCTAGTACTAACATTGAAGGACCCAAGATGAAGTGGGTACCAAAACGTCCTCCTAGTGTTTCAATTATGCAGAAAATTTCTCAAAAGGATGGACGAATTGGTCAAGTGAAGAAGGAATCATCAAGGGGAATGCTTTCAAAGCCCATTGGTAAAAGTTTTGATCAAAGAAGGAAGATGACTTCAACCAAAGCTTCTCAAGTACAAAATGTGGAACTTGCAAAGTTCAAAACACCAAAAGAGAAGCAATGGGCAAGGAAAAGAGTTTCCTTGATTACCAAGACAAAGGTATCAAAAGTCTTTACCTCTCATGAACATTCACTTGTAAAGTCAATAAATTTGAGGTACATTCCTTGTAAGCCTTAGGTAAAGGGTAGAATCATGTGCACTTGGTAAAATTTAAATATTTGGTTTAGCACATGATTATGATCATTCTTATTGTACCACAACTTATTAATTTGTTATTTACTTTTTGGTACATAAGGTTCTAATGCCTAAGTATGCCGGCTATATTTTGAATTATCTATATATCATGAAAGTGAGCATGCTATTAGCTATATGCTTAATGGTAATTGATTATTTGATTTATTGTGCTCAATTTACATACTATGGAAAAATTGATATTTATGAAAGCATAATGGATTAATGATCAATGACTAACCCCTATGGATCCAAAATTAATGGATACCAAAGAAAATGCTTTGAATTGTGTTGTAGGGTGACCATTAGCTCAAGCATGCATTGAAGTGAAATACAACCATGCTACTTAAGGTTGGGAAAACTTAAAATGGTCCAAGTTCTCCAAAAGTGATGAAAACATAAAAAGAATGACATAGAGAACCACAACATTCTCAAAGAGCCTTGAGGCTTGGAAGTTGGAATCACCTACAAAAACTCAAAGAGTACACTCTTGGTGATATCATTCTCTTATCCTTATGTATGCTTTTTGTGTGAAATGACATGTTTGATAATGATATATTTGTTCTTAAAAGCCTTGATCAACCATGTCTTAAAATGAATGTGTTCTATCTTGTTTTTATCCCTCTCTAACATGATCCTTGGTTGATTTAAAATGCCTTTAAGAATTGGGATTTAGTGATCATTTCCTTCTGCTACTAATTGGTTTGACTGTCATGAATGAATTTAATTTGGTTAAATTGCTTTGCTGCATAATGTCTTACTATATCATATATCAATTATTTGATTATTCAAAGCAAATAGAGGTTGTATTCTATCTAAACCAATAATCGATTAGCACATCCCCTTAATCGATTATTCCCTCATACAGAGGCATTGCCTCTTTTTTTCTAAAATAGCTAACCGATTAGAGAAACAAGGTAATCGGTTATCCATATAAACCAGAAGTAATTTCTCTGTTGTAAATAACCCCTAACTGATTACCACCTCTCCATAACCGATTATTCTGATTCACAGAGGCTTCCTATATTCTGTTCCAAAATGAAAATAATCGATTAGCCTCACTTTGTAATCGGTTAGTCACTCAACACCTTTTGTGCCTTAAACTTGCCTTTGAATTTTAATTATTCTTACATTGAAGTATATTTTTTTTGAAATGAATCATAAATGGTTTTAAAATTTACAATTATCTGGTTTTTTAATTCTTGCATTACAATAATGGATTTTTTGTTCTTGATTGGCATGTGTACATACTAGAATTCTTTACTTGATATTACATACCTAACATGATCATTGTTTGCCCCAAAATGCTTATATAAGTTTTGATGTTGATCATGTATTTCTTGATAAACTTGAATCTTGCTTTCAAAAAGCTTACACTATGCTTTTAGATTCAAGTGCATATGTCCTTCTTTCATTCTTGTTAGAGCTAACATTGCATGGTTGATAATGTGGTACACGTTTTACATTGTATATCAACCTAAACTATGCTTGTAAATAAGTTTAAATGTTGAAGGAAGAGGAACATGAGGAGACTTTCTTAAAGTGCAATGGAATGAAATACTCAATGGAAGAAAGTACAAACTCAAAGGACCTATAAATGAAGAACATTCTAAAGGAGCATCACTCTCTCAATAAGTATCTTTATCCTTAAACTATTGTGGTGTTTTATATGCTATGGATTGTGTGATACTTATTGATAAATTGATCTTAAATGATTAGATGTCTTCCTTACATGAGAAGTATGCTTAGCATTGACAAAGTACTTAATTGGATATGAACTTGCTAATTTTATCATTGCATATAGGGTGAATGATATTAGTCTATACATGTTTTGATCTCTATAGCATATTTCATCATGATGAATGCTTGATATCTATGATTCTTTTTATCTATAGTTTCTTAATGGTATAACACTTATGAGAATCATGCTCTTTTTGAAAAGAATTTCTTATTTGATTAAAAAAAAATTTAAGGCAAAATCTTCTATTATATTTGAAAGAAACTTTTAAAGTTCTATATCCTTGAGAATCTTTTGAACTTGTCTTAAGAACTTGAAAGTATTTTCACCTCATATTTGTCTTGAAAATTTGGAAATCATTTGATTTGTGCTATAAATGTAGTATTCTCTTCTTTTGTTTTGAAAAGTGTCATTAAATCTTGAGAGAATGCTTAAGTTTCAAATAGATTTTTTGAAATGTTCTATAGAGCTCATCTTGATACTTCAAAAGATAAGCCTTGTTCTTCAAAAGTATTTTATCTTTTCAAGGCTCTTATTTAATAAGAAAGAGATGAGATGTACTTTCAAATATTCTTTTGATTTGGATTTGATCATTCTCAAGGAATATGTGGTTTAATATAAAATCTTTCTACCCTTCTAAAATGCTTTTGGAAATGTAACGTGTTATTATAAAATTCTTTTTGAAAGGGGGAGAAGTCTTAAAAATGTTTTTTGATTGATGGATGAAAAATATGTATCATTGCCTTACTTTTTGATAATGTGCTTACATGATCTTGGCATACATACTTCCCTTTATCTATCTTGTGCTTTAATAAGGGGGAGCTTATATTAGTTATCTTACATATCTTTCTTTCATATCCTTGTTGACTAAATATATGCATATCTATGTTGAACTATTATATTTTATTTTTTGATAATATGCATATTTTGAGGGGGAGCCTAGCACTTAAATTATTGTTTATAACTCTTGGCTTATATTCTTGTTTAACATGAAGTGTTTTATTGCTAATACTATCAACATATCAACAAAGATCCTCTCTTATTCTCTTTCCCTATATCAATGAAAGAAGGTAAACATTCTTAAACTTCATATCTTTTGATTCTTTCATTGAGAAATGCTTGATGTGTGATAAGTTGTATGATCCTTCATTTGAAAACCTCAATTCCATGATCTTACACGAATATTTTGTAAATCCTAACAAGTGATATCAAGTAATACTTATTTATCATGTGGTATGCAAAATATTATATGCTAGACATAATTTCTCAAGCTTATTGCTATCATATGCTAAAAGTTGATGTACCAAAATGTGACAAGTATTGCATGAATAATCTTTTATAACTTGAAAGCATGCTTGTTTCATCTCTTTGACAACATAAGTTCTATTTATAAGGGGAGAGAAAAATATTATCTTTCCTTCCTAAGCCTTTTTGTTGATGTCAAATAGGGGGAGAGAAAATTGAAAAGAAAAATATGTTCTTGTGCTTATTGCTTAATATGCTTACATGAATATCTATCCTTGTATATTCCTAAACATATTTTTCTTTGGTGATTTGTCATCATCAAAAAGGGGGAGATTGTGAAAATAAGCTTGCTCCAAATGGTTTAATATGTTAAGTTTTGATGATGACAAATACAAGACAAAAAAAATAATGCTTATGCTTGATAGATGTGCTTTATAGATGGCAAATGCATTACAAAAAAATATTGATCATGTTACATAGATGTACTTAATGTGATATGTTATATCATGCATGATTATGTACTCTATCTAGTTATATTACACTTAATCATCATGCAATGAGATATATGTAACATTCATCATATAATATAGCCAATAATACTTTATATGAGTTATAAATGAATTAATATTGGATTTGACTTTGTTTAAATGAAAATGTGTAATATGTTCTTTGTTACATCCTATATTGTGCAATCCATTAGTAATTGATAAATATCTTATTTGGATGTGTCTATGAAAGTCTTATATGCATGTTAGACTAATTAGAGTTATACATTTATGAATCATGCATATGAAGATATTGAATTATTAATTTGGACTAACTATGTTTGTTTTAAGTGAGTAATACTTTATAGGATAGTCCAAGTACCAAGAGTGGGCATTGTAACAAGAAAGCAAAAGATCACAACTATGCTCAACTCAAGAAGAATGAGAATGAAAAGATGTTCCAAGCATTTATAAGTTTTGAAGAGAAGAAATTTTTGAAAGCTTGGATTACATCAAGAAGTGATGATGACAAAAGATCAAGACCAACATCTTCAAGAATAGCTTATAGGACTTAGATCTTGTGTAAAGGTAAATGAGAATCACACTAAGCTCAAAACATGTTTTAACATATTTAAAAAGTGTTTTCTAAAAAGTTTAAATGCCTAACAAAGTGTTTTTGGAAAGTTAGTCTTGGTGGTAGGCCAAACCATTGAAAAATAGCCAAGTTTGTGTTTTATAAAACTGACCTTTAGTTACGCTTTTGATCATATCTTTCAAATTACTTTGAGTTTTGTTTTGAAACTTATTTCATATGAAAGTAGACTCAAAGATCTTTCCAATGAGTGGTTATTCGCTTAAAACAGATAAGAAACGAAGAAGTTATGACTATTTAAAGTCAGTTTTCAAAATCAGGAGCTCCTAACCGATTAGGGACTTTCCCTAACCGATTATTCACCCTACCAGAAGCCATTTTCACGTTTCTGAAATGGCCTAACCGATTAGGAACTTGTCCTAACCGATTAGGATGATATAAATGACCATTTTTCATGATTTAAATGGCTTCCTAACCGATTAGGAAGTTTTGCAAACCAGTTAGCACATGTTTTTGAACGAAATGACATTTGGTCATCAAAATGGCCTAACCGATTAGGGTAATTCCCTAACCGGTTAGTGTGACTTCAAAATGAACGTGAATAGGATTTTAAATAGAGGCTAACCGATTAGGCTCACTGCCTAACCGGTTATTGTGAATTCCAGAAGCCAAAAATTAAAGGTCTAACCGATTAGGCTTAGTCCCTAACCGGTTATGATGAAACGCAGAACACACTGCAACGGTCACAAATGGCTATATTTCTTATTTAATCACTTCCACACTTTACCCAACGACTCTAAATATTATTGGGTTATAAATACAAGTGTTTGGGCATCAAAGAAATGTTGGAGAACAATCTAAAAATTACTCTTGAGCATTAAATTTGTGTTTCACTATTTATTTCTCCAATCCTCTATTTTTGAGCTATAAGTGTGTGAATCCTTAATACCCATAATGCTTTAATTTGTATTATCTACTCTTTGAGAGAGTTTCTATCATCTACATCTTTGTTTAATCTGAAAAGAGGGTGAGGTATTCCCCAAGAATTTTAAAGAGTGAGGCATCCCTTGAAAGTAGAGGCTCAAGCACAAAGGGTGAGGTATCCCAAGGTGTTGAGTGCTCAAATTTGTAAAGGTTTTCAAGCACCTGTTCAAACTTGAAGGTTTAGTGGAAAATCTCAGGTGGTTCACTTGAGGACTGGACGTAGGCCACAAGTGGTTGGTGGCTGAACTAGGATAAATCTTAGTGTTTGCTATTCTCAACTCTATCTCTTTATATTTGTGCTTTTAACTATATATGCTTGGGTTAAATTTGATACCTAGCTTATTTGCATGATTTATCCCATAACCCAAGTTATATTTGAGTAATCCTTAATAGTTATGCATTTGCTATGCATGTTCCGCTGCACTTATTAATTGAGTTATTCAAAATGCATAATTTGTCAAAATTACATTAAAATTAGTCATCCCCTAATTCACCCTCCTCTTGGGTAATGGTTGCCATGGCTAACACATGTGTCCCAGTTAAGAAAGTATATTCTTGATCCCACTCATGTTATAGCTCCGGATACGGTTCAATTGAAAGAAAACTTAACCTATGAGACATTTCCTGTAAAGATCAAAGATCGAAGACTAAAACAACTTAGAGGAAAATGAATTGCCTTAGTGAAGGTAATTTGGAATGACGTCACTGGAGATGCGACAAAGGAGCTGGAAGACAAGATGAAGGAGCAATATCCCCATTTGTTTTAAATGTAAGAGAAATTTGGAGGATGAAATTTTTATTAGAGGGGGAGAGTTGTAAGACCCCGATTTTTTATTTTTCTTGATATAAATGAGTTTTATAATATTTGTGAATTTTTGTGAATTTTTAAATAATTTTGATTATTTTAATAATATTTTGAGCTGTATGTGTGTTTTAGGCAAGCAGACCCAGAAAAATAAAAAAATTTCCAAGATCGAAAAGTTTAGGACTGTTAACGCAGGGCCAGGAGAACTTACTAAACCCGAAACTGGGAATAGTTGACGAAAATTTTCTTTATCTGAGTTTTTATTATCCGTTGGATAAAGTTATTATCCATTGGGTAAAGCTATTATCCATTGTATAATGTTATTATCTATTGAGTAATAGTTTCTAAAAATTTTTGGAAAATATCTAGCTTGGTCAAATAAGATGCTTATGACAACTTTATGCATAACCAATAGGAAACAAGCTTGGAGGAGAAGCTTTACTTATCCACCCTTGATCTAATCAATGGTTGTGAGGGAAAGCTTAGTGAAGAAGTTTAGGATATCTACCTTTGATTGAATCAATAGTTGTGATAGCTTGTAGCAAATCAAAATATCTCTCCCACTCTCCATGAGTCTCACAGCCATAAGGGCTTAGGAGAGAGAAAGCATTTCATTTTCAAAGCTGTCATCTTTTCTCTCAAAGCTAAATACCATTTTCTCTCACTTTCTCTCATTTTCCCTTCCCTACCTCACGGGCTCACTACCTAAGATCACTATCCAACCACTCATAATTTAAACCAATTATACTACTTAGTCCTAAACACCATTCCAAGCAACTTTGAAGTTATGATCAAGGCTTGATTCCATCATCTTCAAACTTGATTTTTGGATTCAACTTTTAGGGTTTCAAGGTAAAGTTCTTGAAACTTGAGTTCTTATTTGATTTTTGAAATTCCAAGACCATATTTAATCTATGGTTATCTTACTCTAGCCTTGGATGTTAATATATTTGTGTTTACTTTGATTTCAAGAGCTACTTGGTGAAGGAAGTTACTATAAAGGATCATACAAGGAGCTTGGGAAGCCACATCTAAGGTAAGAGGAGATTAACCTCATCAACCACTTATGGTGGTGAGGAACACAAAATTGTGTGTGATTTGTGTGGTTTGTAATTATTTATCTTATGTGATTTATTGCTTTAATATTATGTATGAACTTGTTAGAATAGAATTTTGATGCTTAAAATATGTTGTATGTGATAGATCATGCTTGAGAGGAAAGAAATTTTAGCTTCAATAGCCATTGAGGCTCACGGCATCTAAGCCCTCTAAAGGGGAATCCATTGTAAAAATGTTTTATTAAATGATAACCTAGAGGATTAGTGGTCATAAATCTAATTAAGAAATTACAAAATAAAAATGAAAATTAATATATTTTTATCATAAATTAAGAAGTGAATTTCGGCCACTAGAAGGAATTTAAGACGAAGGAGTAATTTGGGATTTTCATTTATTTTATTTAATTGGATTTTAAATAAATTAAATGGAAAGGATTTTATTTAAAAATTAAATGAGGTAGATTTTGAGAAAAATGTTAGAAATATTATTTAAAGGTGATTTAATTAGGAAATAATGGAAATAAAGTCCAATTTTTATATTAATTAATAAAAGTTTTAAATACATAGAAAATACATAGAAAAGTTCTTATTAAAACTTTTAAGTGATTGAAAATACATAAAAAACCCTTACGCTATTTAAAAATAGTGATTTTTAACTATGCGATTGAGAAAACGTTGAAAAACTATTACGCGATTTGAAAACGTAGTAGAAGTTTTTTGTGATTGTAAAAATGCGATAAAAATGCTACGCGATTGAGAGGAACAACAAGTTTTGCTGTCAGACCGATATAGTTGACCCGAATATATCACTGGGTGTTTGTGGCCGATAGTGGCCTATAATGTGCATTAAGTCATTGGACATGCATTTGTCAAACAGACAGTGTCTGTTAAGGCTATTGTTGCCTAGGAATTGAATTACACCTAAGTGCGGGTGTGAATTGCATAGTGTTGTTCACTTGTTGAACTAGGAGGTGTAGGAGCATAGGAATTCCACAAATGGACAGTAGGTAGCTCCACTGGGCCGTGGTAACTGAGCAATGCTCCGATGATCTTGACTAAACACTATTCCTATTCACGATTTGGCGTAGAATGTCGTGTATAATGCCTGATGTGCACTTTGAGAAATTATAGCACTTGGTCTGAGGTGACCGATAGACCGACATATCTTCTAGATCATTCTCTCTGAAATTGAGTTTAGCTCCATAGAGTAGGAAAATTAGTTCATTGTGCATGTGCATAGTCAGTCATCATTCTATTGTGATCTATACATATGTCGTAGTAATTAATTGCTATTTAATGATTATATGCTACTATGAATATATCTGTTAAATGTTGTGTATGAATAGTATGTTATTTTACTGTCTTTCTACTGCCATGATGGTATTGATGTAAGGGATCTCACCTCTTTGCTATGTTATTCTGTTTACTTGTATGTTTGATAAAGAGTATAAAGAGGAAGAGGAGGACGGATCGCCTCATTTCTGTCTGTGTTAGTTTGTTTGTCTGTTGTGATGGCATTAAGGGGTTTTCTAGGTTATGTGAAAGTGATATATAGAGGAGGCAGGAATGCATGGCGTTATGATGCAAATGAGGATCGTGTAGTATATATAGGGGAGGCATCTGTAACCCTTAGTAGGACTTTTCATGGGGTTCCTACATTTTCTTTTAGTGCTTTTGTGCATTTACGTTTTTCTATACCTATGGAGTTTTGTGGAGTACTCGTCGTGTTACACCTATAGAGGACTCAGTTGTTTCATTGGCGCGGACTCTAGTCCATAGTCCTGTGACTCATCCGGAGATGCTGTCATCTGAGGAAGACTTGGAGGAAGATCTGGAGGAGTACCCTTCTGATTAGGTGTATGGTATTGGGTTAGTTTATGTTTGGGCTATAGTACCTGTATAATTATTTTGAGGATAAAAATAGATGTTTTTAAGTATTAAAACTTGATATGTAAATAATGTAAATTATTTTAGTTTGGTATATTCTGCATTTTATTTAATTTGTTAGTTTTTAATTATCCCCAAAGAAAAATATTTGAAAAACGTACAAATAATATTATTAATTTTTTTATAACTTGGTTAAAATTTGGTAAATGAAAATTTGTAAATGTGATGCCCTAAAGGGGGTGTTACAAACATCACCAGAATATCCACATATTCCCCTTATATAAAGGTTCTTAAAGCTAAAACATAATCTATAAACATATGTTTGTCATTCATATGATAATTACAACTATCTATACAATCGTAACATATCATAGCTAGTTCATTCATAAGCTTGTTATAAGTACTACACATATAACCCTCTTCTATGAATAAACTTACTAACTTAGGATTTAGGATTGCAACAGGAAAATGTGTTTTTACTCAATATCACTAGAATATTTACATTTTCTTACTCTATGTAAACATTTACTAAGCCAATCCATAACCTTAATCTCACATGTATAATTGCCAATGATATCGAATAACAGTCCATGCAATTGTAAAATATCATCAACACTAGGCAACTACCCATACAATTGCCAAGGAATTGGAAATGAATATGTATGCAATATGCTCTCGAGTATGCAATGTTCAGAAATGATGATTATGAAATGGAATGTAATTGTGAAAGGTAGAATTGTGTGTGTATCACTTGCATATTCCATGTTCTCTTTAAACTACATGTAGTAAGTGGACTGGTTCCTACTCACACTTGTGAGAGTACTAATTTCACTACATAAAAACTAGTAATCCTGGAACTAACGAGAAGCTAGGGCTAAATCCTCACTCAAAGAGACTTTTGGACTTTCCCATTTATCTCCTTTCGCCAAATGATTGTACATCATTAAAGATTACTCTACTTAGGAATTAGAAAGTACAGAAAACTATGTGGCATTATATTTAACTCATACAAAACCACCACATTAACTCATCACATGATTCTCTCTAACCAAGTGAAGAACTAAACTCTATCAAACATGTACTCTTAGCTCACTTCTAACTCATAGAGGAGCATATTCCATGTTTCTTGTTAAGTAATCATACTTATGATACTTGTATCTAACTTGCCTTATTTTCACACCACAAATGATAACCTATGCCACACTAGGGTGCTCATGGTCCTAGATACCTACTTTAGGTAATTCCTGACTTATGGAATGCTTAAAGACTGGAATTTCTGTAATTTCTCTATACTAAGTTTATTCATGCATCACTAACTCCACTTTCTCTCTTAGGAGCAACTCAGCTTACTTGTATCAAGCATCTCCTATCTTCATCACCTTATATGTGATATTAAATGCAATTTTGTGTTGCCTAAGGAACTAGATACCTACCTAAGGCAATCCAGTACTCTTGATTGCACTAAGGTCTCTTACTTTCCCGTATATGCAAGGTGGTCTTTCTCTCTAGGAAATAACCCTACTGGTGTCTGAACACATTGTACAATGCATACACAAAGGATCCTAGGAAGTAAAGAAACTCAATTCATCAAAATAAGCATCTTGGTGAAAGCTACTATTGTTGATTTTTTTTTTGCAAGCGTATGGATCGTACAAGTAGTAAAATAAAGATCGTTCCCACAAAGATCGATTGATTGCTAACTCTTACAGAAACTTTGATTATTTAAAAGATTAAAATCAATAGTGAAACTTAATCAAAATCAAAATGAAAATCAAAGAAATAAAATAAGCAAATAAATCTAGCAAAGTCAGGATTCAACCAAAATTTAAAAGACTGGGACTAGGAATTCACTATACTACCCCCTATGATAAATTGTAATCCTATCTTTGCTAGTTCAATTATGTTCTTGAAAGAGATTTATCCTAAATTATTTAAAACTCAATTTCTTGGCACTAAAAACATGCTAAAACTTCATCAATCTCATTCTCATGACAATTAATCCAAGTTCCAACTCATTAAGTTTTATGACATTTATTTTCTCCCCGAAGAATTTAAGCCTATGTCTAGGTCTCAATTCCTAAGTTCAATTCTTGGATTATCTAGCAATTATGTTTCATCTTTCGATCCTTCACCTAAAGCCTAAGATCATGTAAATGTGTCCGACAACATACCACAAGCATTAAGCATACCAAGAATGAATCAAGAATAATAAATTTCCATTAACAAAGAATCAAATTAACAATTTAACATAGAAGAGTAGAGAGTTGCATCTTAATCCTAGAAAAAGGAATTTAGCCACTTATGACCAATGTAGCATAAACAAGAACAAAAGTTAAAGAAACAACCATGATTCTATCTGAAGAAAATAGGAAAAAGAAAATAAAAAGAGAAGATGGAGAAGATAAAGAAGGATAAGGTGTCTTCAATGGTTCAAGTTCAATTACTCTTGCACTTCTCTTCAGAACCCTTGCCTCCAATCTTTAGTTTTCTGCCATCGCAAAAGTGTCTTTCAGGATTAGGGATTTGCTTCTATTTATAATGTTTAGGGTGAAAAACTATTGTTTTTAGTCACAGGAGAGCTTACACGGCCGTGTAAGCTTGAATTGCGTAACTCACACGTAAGTGAGACACGACCGTGTCTGTAATACCCCAAATTTTAGGCTATGTTACAGAACTGACAGAATTACACTATTTTGTGTTTTCTGTGCATTATAAAAATAATTTGACTGTTTAGATACTATTTTTGATTGTTTTGTATGATTTGCTCTGGGTCAGGAAAATAATAATTTTCTGGCCAGAAAAATCTTATTTTAATTATTCGGGACTGGGGGATCTTACTAAACCTAATTCTAAGTGATATATATATATTAATCTTTTAATTTTTAGGATTTAACTGTGTAATAAAATAATTTTATATTATTATAATATTATTTTATTTGACAGTACCTACTATCTCAAAAATAGTAGAAATCTACTCTAAAATGACTATGGACCTTGAAAAGTCTGTGTGACCCACGTTTAGAGTAGCAGTCAATGATTCTGACTGGACTAAATTTTGAGCTAATAAGAATCAGTCAACGAAAGTGGCTTGAAAATTCTAAACCAATAGGAAATGTTCAAATAAAGTAGCAAAGACTTCTTTGTGGACCATTAGATGTAAAGCTTGATTTAGAAGTTTTGATCATAACCATTGATCAAATTAATGGTGTGAGAATAATCCTAATTAAATCACTAAGTGATATCCACCTTAGATTAAATCAATGGATAGGAAACAAAGTTAAATTCAATGGTTAGGATTGAGTCAAATATAGTGGCTTGATTAATTAACTAAGTAAACCTAATTAAGTTATTTTAATTGCCTAATTAGGAACACTAAGTGAACTAACTTAATTACTAATTAAATATCCTAATTTTATCTAGAAGCTATGACATATGCAATTACATATTTAATTAATTAGTTATGTAATTAGAATGTTAATTAAGTATAATTAAGAAACTTAACCTAATTCATTAGCTAATTAATTAGCATGTAATTAATCTTTAATGGAAGTCAAACAAAGTCCCTAAATCCCAAGGAGCCACACGGCCAAGAGGGCCAATTCACCATGTTCTCCATTGTTCTTGAACCATCCAAGTGACCATTGCATGACCAAGTGTGACATAGGCCATATGCACTCAAAATTGTGATATTTTGGTTCAAGTAAATCTCTTAATCTCTCCTACAAGCCACTCACGGCAGCACCCTCCATATTTCACTCTCAATATTCACTTTTTCATTTACCTAAAGACTTAACTTCATTTTCTTTCAAAATCCCAAGAACACCAAGCATCTTTTCTCTTCCATTTTCTCTCTAGTTTTCGGCCCAAGCACCTAACACCACCATCTATCTTCTATAATTTTATCTCTTAGCTTTTCCTAAACCTAAACTATCTCCTAAACACTTTTCATTTAGAAGATTTTGTGAAAATCTTACTCCTTCTACTTCAAAATCCAAGCTTTTGTTTACTTCCCTAAAGGTAAACTTTGGTTTTTATGGTTTAAAATTTAGTTTGTGATTTTCTAAACCATGTTTGTTCCATGGTTTTCCATTATGAAGCCTTATATGTGATTTTGCTAATTATTTAAGAATTTTAGGGATTTATTTAGAGAGCTACACGAAAATCCAAGGAGAGGAGGTGACTAGGAGATCTTTGTCTTCAAGAGGTAAGAGGGAGATTTAATCTCATTAACCTTGTGTGGTGATGAGAAAATGGATTGTTTGTTTGTGAAGAATCCATAAGGATTCATTTATGTGATTGTTTAATGCTTTCCTAATTTGTGATTGATTTTATTTGCAAGCATGTCTATAGTTTTAAAATATATTGCATGTGTCTATAGATATATGATTATTAATGTAGGATGTGAATAACATGTAAGGATTACATGAGTGTTCCAAAGAACACAATAGAGGCTCACGGCTTCTCCAAGAAAAAGAGAACCAAAATGTTCTCAACCATTTTCTAAAACAATGATAAATGAATTTAGGTGAAACAATGAGACTTGGCCAACATGCCATTTAATATACAATTAAATTCCTAAGTTATTTTTTAAGGTAGGTTAAGTAACTAATCTACAAAAGAATTTCATTCCAGTGAATCTTTGAAAATAAAATGAATAAAGTTAGTTTTAGAATTTTAGGTTAGAAGGATTTGTGATAACTAAGAAATAAAGGAACACTTGAAAAATATTAACATAGAGCTCACTCTCTGAGTTTTGAAGCGCGTTAGCAAGTTTTCAAGGTGTCACTGTTGGATAAGGTTAAAATGAACAGTATTTAGAGAAAAATGTCAAAAATACCATATACTGATTTTCTAAGCAAAATGCTACCGAAATTTACTAAAATCAGATAAATAAAATGAAAAGATTCCATAATATATTTATAATGTAAGGAAAATATTCTACGTTGTTTAAAAGTACTAGATAAAGTCTATGCATTGTTAAAATAAAGACTTTAAGCTATATGGTTAAGAAAATGATTTAAAAATCTTACGCGATTAAGAAAATGATTTAAAAACATTATGCAACGTTCAAAAATGTCAAAATATATTTACGCGATTTAAAAACATTTGTAAAATGGACGCGATTGTGAAAATGCGATAAAATTTCTACGCAACTAAATGGATCAATGAGTTTTACTGTCGGGCCAAAGTGGTGGACCCGGACATGTTGTGAGATAGTACTGTCAAGTGGAGACATACTATATTTTGATATATTGAGATTGAGGGTATTTTTGTAAATATGGTAATATGTTGAGAGCAAGGGTATTTTTATAATTATTCTTAATCATGCATTGAGAGTTGTGTCAATTTGGTTGATAATTGGCGATTGGTTGACGAGATGAATTACACCGTGTTGTGGGTGTGATAGGCGTAGTGTGGTTCATTATATGAACTTGGAGGCATTAGTGTGCGGAGAATTCCACATATGGACAGTGGGTTGCTCCTCTGGGTCGTGGTAACGGGCAACACACTAATGATCTCGACAAGCACTATTCTTAATCGAGATCTTGTGGAGACTATTTAGTACAATGCTTGTAGTGCACGATGTATTGGACTGTGTACTGCTACACGATGTTTTGGACTGTGGACTATAGACACGACGTTGGACAGTGTAATAGTTTGGTTGGGCAGCCTGAGGTACTATTAGTTCTTTTCGGATCATTGCCTCAGATATCTGTGTTTAGCTCTATAGAGTAGGAATGAGTCAGTGTGTG
Organism: Ormosia semicastrata; assembly: GCA_029884595.1. Classification (NCBI taxonomy): domain Eukaryota; kingdom Viridiplantae; phylum Streptophyta; class Magnoliopsida; order Fabales; family Fabaceae; genus Ormosia; species Ormosia semicastrata. The sequence continues at coordinate 35,910,240 of JAQQTO010000060.1, read as the reverse complement.
TTATCATTCATTATCTGCATTTTAATGTTTACTATAATCTATGATAGGATGTATGATGTGTTAATTTGCTATACTATATGTGATATGATGGTATGTAATTATTGTGATATTCGTTTGTATTGTCATTTTCTTTATTGCCATGCTGGTAATGATGTAGATTGTCTCACCTCTTTACTGTATTGTTCTGTCTGTTTCTATTTTATGTTTATATCTTCGAAGACTACAATGGCGGCAAGGAGAAGTCAATTAGGTTTCTTTAGACTACAGTTTCTCGAAGGCGCTGAGGCTTGGTATGTTCATTGGGACACAGGACACACGGAATATAGTGGTGACATTACTTTATCAGTAAGTAGGACTCGACCTGCACTACAACATTTTTGGCTTTAGGCAGCACAATTTTTAGCAACGCTTCAAAAGTGTTGTCTAAAGTAGTATAGGCAACGCTTTTTGAAAGTTGCTATTAATTTTTAGTATAAGCAACGTTTTTTAAGCACAACGCTTTTCAGGTGTTCTCTAAATTTAATCATGTTTAGGAAACGATTTTTAAACAACCTTTAATAAATGTTGCCAGAAACATAATAGGCAACGTTTTAAAGCCGTTCCTGCTTTTTAAGACATTTTTAAAATATTGTTTAATATTTTTTTAAAACTCTTATTAGTTTCTTTCAAATATTTTGGCCAAAAAGGCGCAAATAACTAAAGGCATTCCGCGGGAGTGGCAAAAATTTTCTAACCCACTATCATTTCTCTGAAAGACATATCACATTGAGACTTCTTGAAAAAAAATACTAACCCACTCTCTCAATGCCCTAGGTTGAAAGTGGCTTATTTTGGCCAAAAATGACTTCTTCTCGTTCGATTAACATCCTGTCTCGCAGCTCGTGAGTCCCTGGCTGTCATTGGCTGGCTCTTGGTTCATCATTTAGTTTAGGTATGATGACTCTTCTCCCAATGGTAGCTGTAGTGGGCTAGTTTGTCATTTCTTTGTTTGGCTGTTTGTTGAGAATCCAAACCTATATTAACAAATTTCTGCTGTTTGTTCATAACTTTGCATAATCAATGTACAAATTCTACATTTTTGCTTTCAAGTATGCATCAATCTTTTGCCCACTGAATAAAGTTTGGAAAATGTGATTCTACATTTTTGCTTTCAAGTATGCGATTCTGTGTACATGCTTATATCTTGAACCAAAATAATCCCAAGTAAACCAAAATTTTTTATTTACATTCTGTGTACATGCTTATATAGCGCAAGGGGAAATTCCTTCCTCCATAGGCCATCTCAGAGAGCGAAGGCAGCTTGATCTGAGTAATAATCCTTCTGAACTTGGCAACCTGAAGGAAATGATGGTGTTAGATCTTCCATGAAACCAATTCTCTAGTCCATTCCTGTAGAGGTTGGAAACTTGAAGAAAATGACATGTTAGACCTTTCAAGAAATCAATTCTCTAGTCGCATTCCTGTAGAGATTGGAAACCTGAAGGAAATGACAGAGTTAGACCTTCAAGGAAACCACTTCTTTGGCCTAATTCCCCCAATCCTTTGGAATCTTACAAACATTTTCTTCAAAAATATTTCTGCAAGATTTTGATGTCAGACAATAATAATTTACATGGAGAGTTGGCAGAGAGCATTACTCAACTAACTACTTTAAAGTATTTTTCAGTGTTCACAAATAACTTCTCGAGCAACATTCCTAGATATTTTGGAAACCAAAGTCCTTCTTTGACTCATGTCTACCTTTCTCACAACTACTTCCCAGGAGAACTGCCGCCAGATTTGTGTAGTTGTTTCAAGCTTATTAATTTGAAAGCCACTAACAACAGCTTTTCTGGATCATCTCCTAAGTGCTTGATGAAAATCAATTCATTGGAAACATCACAGCAGCATTTGGGGTTCACACAAATCTTTTTTTTAATAAGTGATTTTACATTTTTGCTTTCAATGTCTGAGTTGCTTTTCTACATGTTGACTTATTTGAGATGTTGAATCCCTGGCAAAATTCATGAGGCAATCCTTCGGGGATCAGTTCATGGAGACAATATTGTTGTATTGGTTACAAATAAAAGAGGCATGCTTTACTTTCAATATTAGTAGACTTTGTTTTTAATTTTTGTTTTTATTTGTCTTACCTCTAGTCTCCTAATTACCTGTGGTATGTCATGTTGTTTGTCTGAAATTATGCACCTAACTCCTACGCACCAATCTTTTTCCTGTCTATTTATAATTGTGTTGGTGGCCCCTTGTTTGTATTTTATTTCTGACACACTTAATTGGGTACACATGCATCCATGAGTCTATCACAAGTTTCTCTTGAGTTGGCATGATTTGTATTATTATTAGCCCTTGTTTGTATTATATATCTGAGATGCAATTAAATCATGCAATTTTGATTATTGTTTGTGATGTCAAATATGCATAGAAGCTGGAAAAAGCTTTATTTCCCTGTAAATTGATTCTAATGATTATTTGTCTTTTAAGCTGTCAGTAACTTTAGGGTTTTGGGACTGAATCTTCATTTACCTTTTATTTGGAGTCTTGGTGTGCTGAATTTTCTTTTCTTAATTTTTGTCCCTTTATACTAGAGTGTGGAGGTGCAGAGTACGCAAGAAATAATGGTATCCCAATTATCTTGTTCCCTAAAGAAAAAATCGAATCTGATGGACTATCTCCAAGTGACCTTGTTGATACACTAAGGTCAGATCAGATGCTTCAATATTTTATTTGTTACACTTGCATATAAGTTTATCTCCTTTTGAATCTGTGAATGTTATCTTTAGTATTTGTGAATATTTGCATTTAAAATTGCAACAATAATTTGTTAATCAATATGTATGGAGGTGTTTAAAACAAATAAGTTGAAGGTGTTCTTCCTTAGATATATGCCAAAATGTATGGAGGGCCAGTATTCTCATTTCGAGTGAACTAATGAAAACATAAGGAAAAACCATCTTTGTTCTATAAGACACGAGCTAGGCTTACTCTACAAAACCCTCTCCAAGGGCCTAAAGCCTAAAAGCTCACACCATTTGACAGACAAATGACAATTTCTACTCCCTATAAACGGTACTAATGCTATTCTCCCTCAAAGTTACATTCTCCTATGGTTTTCCTATGTGTCAGTTCCTTTAATGGCCGCACCCATGCAAGTAAAGGGGACTTATTTTAGAAATAAAGCCATCGCGGCACTGCTACAATTCATCCTTGTAGTTATGTGATCTATTATATGGAACAACTAACAACACAATACCACATGATTGGCATCTTTTCAAAGTTGAATAGTACTTGTACGCAACCTACTCTATTGTCAGTTTGCTCTTCTTTCTTCGTCCTTTACTTGAATAATTTATTCATTCTAAAGGTTATTCTGGTCAACACGTCATACTAGCCTGGTCATACTCATATTCATTCACTAGAAGCTACATATACATACAATGTCATTAATTTATACTTTTCAGTTTTCACATGATAGCTTTATGCCACTGTAGCTCTACCTTCAATTATATATAGCTCGATTTTTATTGCAAATTCACTCGATTATATGTGCACCCAAGACTTACAAATACATTAATGAGAAGTCAAAATAATCTTTAACACTTATAAATAAGAGATTCATTCCATACCATAAAAGTACCTGTTATCAAATATTTTTTAAAAAATTATTTTATACTGAGAGTTTCCGCTTTAGGTTTATGCCCTGCCTTCTTTTATCCTGATTTGAGTAATTTTTAGGATTAATTCTTGCTTAGTTACTGCTACCATTTCATTTAACATTAATCCAATGTGAAGTTGTGAGGTCTACATGAAGAATACAATTCCTAAAATATATTTTTATACACGTCAAATATTAAATAAAATACTTAACAAATGATGTGATAAGAATTGATTATTTTAAAAGTTCTCGATTTGTAGATCACTATAGTGTGAACTTCACAACAGGGAGATGGTACTCTTGATATGCACAATTAGATTATTGCATATTTCAGAGTAATCTCGCTCTGTAATTTAAATTTTACTATACAATAAATCTGATAGCATAGATTTAAATTTTGTCACATATTATATACACAAAAATTTCTTCCACGCTAATGATTCATCATATCATATGTGTAAGACCTATGCAACAATCAATCACCTATGTAATGCTTATCTTTCCTTTTTTTGACTTTCTCTTTATATGTGCAATAAACAAAGCAAGAAAGATGGAACAAATAATTGGAAGAGAAAATTTTGGAGTTTATTATCCTTAGAAACCATGCTTGTTAGTTGCAAATCATGCTCCAGTGGTGTTATTTTTAGATTTTCACGATGAATTCTGTTCATAGTAATATATATATAAAAGAATTTAAATGTATAAGTTTATGTATATTATAAAATTATGTCTATACATATATAATGTTATCATATATAAGATTTACCATAAACTTGAATTTGTTGTAGTAAAACTCATCATGCTTTCACTTTGACCGAGATAATTTCACCCAATGATTAATCTGTAATTTTTAAAATTCAAGGCCAATATTTCACCCAATTCAATAATATCTCTTTTTGTTTTTTCTAGCATTAGTAAAGGGACTCAATTAGCTCTTAAAGTCTGAACTCAAAAAGGATGGCTGATCCCAACTCTTTTACCTGGTAAGACATAAAATTCTCCTATTTAAGTCTTACTTTTTATCCCGCATTATTTACCTGAACTGATTTATATGGTATGGTATCATTGTTTAGACTATTTTAGTACTATGAATATTTGTGTTAGAATTTGAACATTAATACCAACAATAACTTTCTTATCAGTGAATTAAAAGATGAGTTCAAGGAGTGGATGAATTTACCGAGGTTTAGCAAAGAGTACATTGATGGTGTCCATTTTTTCTTAGATTTTGCATTTACTATTGGAGAACCAGATGGAGAGGAGATATTATGCCCTTGTGCAAAATGTGCAAATTCTTATTGGAGAACAAGAGATGTTGTGTACGAACATTTAATATGCAAAGGATTTGTTATGGGCTACCGAAAATGGATCAACCACGGAGAGGGGCTAAGCGCATCGGGTCTTGATGCTAACATGGATGTTGAAGACCCATATGATGACATTGATAACTTATTGAACGATAGGTTTAGAGATGCAGTGCAAGAGGATGGGCTTCATGAAGGTGCTAATGAAGATGCAAAGAAGTTTTATAAACTGGTTGAGGACGCAAATCAAGAACTGTACCCAGGTTATGAAAACTTCTCTACATTGTCATTCACCATCCGACTTTAATTGTTGAAGTGTCTTCATGGATGGAGCAATGCATCTTTCACATCTCTCCTTGAGTTGTTGAAAGAAGCTATACCTAATTTGAATATTCCTCCATCTTTCAACAAAACCAAGGCCATGATAAAGGACTTGGGTCTTAACTACGAGAAGATCCCTGCATGTCCTAATGATTGCATGCTATATAGGGGTTGTTATGCTGATAAAGAGTTTTGCCATATATATGGAGCTTCACGATATTTTCAATATCCTAGCATCGATTGTCAGGCTGAATCTTCTAAGAAACCTAATGTAAATGCTAAGATCTTAAGACACTTTCCTTTGATTCCCAGACTCCAAAGGATGTTTATGTCTTCAAGGACAGCCAATACACTTAGGTGGCATAAAGATGAGCATTCAAAGGATGGAAAGTTGAGACATCTTGCCAATGGTCAAGCGTGGAAGGACTTCGATAGGCATCATCCTGATTTTGCAAAGGATTCTCGCAATGTAAGGCTTGGGTTGGCTAGCGATGGATTCAATCCATATCGGACCATGAGTATATCTCATAGTACATGGCCTGTGGTGTTGATGGCATATAATTTACCTCCGTGGTTGTGCATGAAGCCAGAATATTGCATGTTATCCTTACTAATCCCTAGAAGACATTCACCTGGAAATGACATTGATATTTATCTAGAACCATTGATTGAGGAGTTAAAGTTGTTGTGGGATTTGGGAGTAGAAATGTATGATGCCTCAGCCAACCAGACTTTTCAAATGCGAGCAGCTCTTTTATGGACTATTAGTGATTTTCCTGCTTATGCTATGTTGTCTGGTTAGAGCACCAAAGGAAAGTTGGCTTGTCCTTGTTGTAATTATGGGACTTGTTCTACTTATTTGAAACATAGTCGAAAGACCTGCTATATGGATCATCGAATTTTTCTGCCCATGAGTCATCCATGGAGATCTAATAAAAGGTCTTTTAATGGAGATACAGAATTTAGATCTCCACCACCAACATTAAGTGGGACAGAAATCTTAGCTGAATTAGAAGACTTTGACAATGTGTTCGGAAAGAAGCAGAAGAAAAAGAATGATGGTCCGTGGAAAAAGAGGTCAATTTTCTTTGAGTTGCCATATTGGAAGCATAACCCCATGCGCCATAACCTTGATGTGATTGATGTTGAAAATCGGCAAGTGCACCGAATCGCAAAAAGTAATAAAGTAGTGAAAAGAGAATCGTCCCACGAGGATTATATTGCCAATTACCAAATTCGTTAAATTAACACTATTTAAGCCAATCAAAATATGGAAGTTGAAAAAAAGTGAAAATAAAGATAATTAAAAGAAAGTAAATAAAACTAAACAAAGTAAAATCAATCAATTTAACAAGAGATGAAATCAAGAATAAGAAAGTGTTAGGGTTCAAACTTCACTTGAACTCTTTCAAATGTACTTCTAAAAATTGGTTTAAAACATGTTCTATTTCAATGATTCATGGTCAATTCCCAACATTAATTAATATCCAATCCCTTGGTATACTAATCCTCTTACGCTGATTGAAATTAACTAATCCCTTAGTCTAACTCCAATTAGAAAGGCATTATCAAGAACAGAGGAATTATAAGAAAGACCACATAACCCACAACGTCTATCCCTAGCGATTGCAGAAATTATGGTGTTTATCACAAGTTCTAGGTTCATGCAAATTTTCCCAAATCATACATAAACCCAATTTATCATTCCCAAATTGATCGTGTTTAGAAAAGCATTAAGAACAGAGATAAACACGTAAATCATGAGATAAAAACATGCATTAAACCCATAAAAGAAATTACATCATCAAAGTATCAAGATCCATCGTCCCCTAACGAGGGGAAGTTAGTTACACATAGGAAAAGAACAAAACAAAGAATAGAAGATGACAAACTCCATTGATAATTGGTGGCAAGATTGAAGAGAATCCCTAATCTTCAAGTCTTGATGCGCCCACACGAAATTAGGATTTGAGTTGTCTTGACGGCTGCAGAGTCTCTTGAAATTTGGCGTAACTTTCTATTTATAAGAAATTCACGCTGCATTTACGCGTTCGGCGCTCGGCCAGCGCTAACTCTCCGGCCTCGGCGCTGGCCCACTAAAGTTACGGTGCGGCATACGCAATCGCGCTCAAGCGCTCCTTGTTCAACGCTCGCACCGGCCCATTAAAACAAGATTCCTCCAGGCGCATGTTGCGCGCTCAATGCGGTAAGGGCCCAGCTCAAGCGCCGGGCTTCAATTATTTTCTCGCTTCTTTAAATGGCCGTCTTCTCCATGTGTAATTATCTACAAAATTACATAAAAACACACAATTAAAACATAAATTAAAATAACTAAAAAATAAAAAGAAACTTGAGAATAAACTCAATCAAAAAGATTAAAAGAGAATGAAAACCCAAGATTTTGAACCGTAAAAATATGAATTTTTGCGGTTCATCACTCCCCAAACTTAAGCTTTTGCTTGTCCTCAAGTAAAAGAAAATCAAAATAAAAACAAAACTAAAACTCAAAGCAAACTCAAAAAGGCAATACCGGGTATTAAAGATCATTCATATCCTCAAAAACTAATTCAAAATCTAATTCCAAAGTATCACACATGAACAATCCAATTATCACATCGTCTCTCACATGCAACTTTTATGCACAAATGACTTCCCAAAAACATGAATGAAAGACTCAATCTCCTCATAGAGTACAAGCCCAAATGAGTTTATAAAATAGCAAATGCACATCAAACCCACATCCATAAGGTTGTTTTTCATCTCTCTCTCCACTAATGTAAACAACTCACAACCAAGGATCAAAAGGGACTTTATAAGCTTGTAATGTAAAGCCAAGGGTATGGATTAAGAAAGAAGCGGTAGGAAAATGAAAACAAAGTTGAGATACAAAATCATGCAAATTTCAAAATTCAAGCCTCAAAATATAAGACAAGTGCAAAACGGAGCAAAAGAATCACCACAACATTCACTTTATTTTTTTTTTCTTTTCTTTTCTTTTTCTTTTTCAACAATCTCCACCCCCAAACTTATTTCTTTGCAATACTTTGGGTGAACTTTCTTTCTTTTTCTTCTTCTTTTTTTTTTTTTTGAAATTTTTCAGCTCCACAAAACTTCATGCACAAAAATAACAAAGACTTGAATAATAAAATAATACAAAATATGCACTCAACAGAGGTTATGTAAGAGAATTTTTTTTTTTGTGGGTATGGGAAAAAGGAAAATGTGAGTAAAGAAAAGAAACAAAGGCCAAACAATAACAAAGCTACAAAAGGGACCTAAGGATAAACTGTGTATACAGGTTGGCTTGAAAGGCTCAAACGGTCCAAAGAAGGCCCTTATCATTTCCTTAATCATGCACTGCCTAGAATTTCGCCTCAAGAGAGAATCAAACAACTTCTAGATGCAAATCATCCACACACATGCAATCCCATAAACTTTCTCTAAGCTTGACATGCAATTAAATTCCAAAGTCTATCAATCATAAAGATGGGAAGAACATCCATACACAATTAAAACAATAGAGATAAATGCAACTCATAAATTCTCATGTGCTATCCCAAGAAATCGATCAATCCACAATTCAAACAATCATTGGATATTCAATTTAACACATTGGTATGCACAAAATGACTCAAAACACAAAATGGATAATGATGACAAAATCAAAATAAATAAAAACAAATAACTAAATAAAAAAATACAAGAAAGGAAAAAAAAAACTCTTTTTGGCGGCGACAACTATATACATCCCCTTACAAAGGCTCAGAACTCGTGGAGGCACCTAAGCCGACTCAACATTAGCAAACTTCAAAACAGAAAAATGTTAGTCAATGAAATAAGAAAATAACAAAATAAAAACAAAAACAAAAATAAAAATAAAAGAGAAAAGGAGAGAAAATTCGGGTTGCCTCCCAAAAAGCGCTTGTTTAACGTCATTAGCTCGACGTTGCCTTTATAACTAGTCATGGTGGCTTGAAGCAAGAGAAGTAGGATGACATTTTTCTCTTATCGCCTCTTTGCCTCCACACACCGTCACTGCCTCTGGAATCAATCTTCAATAAATCGGTGGAAGCCGGAGGATCTTTTTCAATTGCAAAGACTTTGAGAAAGAGGAGGTCCTTTCTCCTTTTCGTCAACCATCTTGGGAGTAGAAAAATCAGCATTGATGATGATGAAGGACTCTTATTAGCTAAATCTTGTAGAGGCTTGTCTTGAATGCATTTGACAGGGGCATAGAGATCGATATCGGTCAGATTTATCAAAAACATTAATAGTCACTGATCACCATCTACCCTCAAAATAAGCTCTCCTCTAGGTACATCAATCAATGCTCCCGAAGTAGCCAAGAATGGTCTTCCAAGAATCGAGGAATATCAAAGATCCTCATCCATATCCAAAATCACAAAATCACCGGGAAAATAAACTTGTCAACCTTCACTAGCAAATCTTCCACTATACCATATGGATGTTTAATTGACCGATCGCTAGTTGAAGAGACATTGTAGTTGGCTTCACTTTATCAATCCCAAGCTTGCGGAGAATTGACAATGGCATTAAATTGATGCTAGCTCCTAAATCACAAAGAGCTTTCTCAATAGTCAGTTTGCCAATGGTGCAAGAAATAGAGAAACTACCTGGATCTTTCAATTTAGGTGGCGCTTCCTCGAATTATAGCACCGCACTCCTCGAGAAAGTGCCACGCTTTCATCTTCTTTCAACTTCCTTTTCTTCAAGAGCAAATCTTTCATGAACCTTGCATAAGAGGGCATCTCTCAAGTGCCTCAGAAAAAGGAATGTTTATCTGCAGCTTCTTAAAGACTTCTAAGAACTTGGAGAATTGTTTTTCTTGAATCTCCTTCTTGAATCTTTGAGGATAAGGAAGTTTAGCATACAATGAAGGATCAACTATTTTCTTCTCACATTCCTTCTTCTTTCTCTGCCACTTTGGTTGCTCCTCTTTAGCTTCTTTATTACAAAGAGTCTTGAGATGGGACATCTGCAACAAGAACATCAATTTCCTTAACTGGTCCATCCAAAGTCTTGCCGCTTCTCAGTGTAATTGTATGACATTGCTCCTTTGGATTGACAACAGTATCACTCGGGAAGGTTCCTGGAGGTCTCTCTTGAAGCTGTTTTGCTATTTGCCCCACTTGATTCTCTAAACTTCTAATTGTCGCCTCATGATTCTTAAAATTGGCCCTCGACTCTTCCATAAAATTTGAAGTCTGTTGCATAAAAGCATAGGTCTGCAAAGAAAGTTTCTCCACTGTAATTTCAAGAGGAGACTTCGTTACGGTTGAGGATTCAATGGCACTGTTTGATTGCTCCAAGAAAAATTGGGATGATTCCTCCACCCTGGATTATATGTATTTGAAAATGGAACACCCTGAGGTCTGGAAAGATTACCTATATAATTTACCTGCTCTTGAGAACTAAAACCAGAATTGCTTACTTCACATCCACCATTAGCATGATTACCTCCACAGAAGTCACAAATTAACCTTTGATGGTTCACAGAATTTACCTGCATGCTCTCCACTTGCTTAGTTAGGTTGGCCAACTGTTGAGAAATACTTTTGTTTTGAGCAAGTAAGGCATCGAAAGTACCAAGCTCCATCACTCCTTGTCTGACTACTGCTCTCCCACTAGGCAACTGATATTCATTAGTGGCCATAACCTCAAATAATTCCTGAGCCTCTTCAGGAGTCTTAGTGTTTAAAGACCCACTGCAGACGCATCCACCATAAGTCTTGTGGAATGATTTAACCCATTATAAAATATCCGCACTGCCGCCAAACCTCAAATGCATGGTGAGGACATCTCCTTAATAGCTCCTTGAATCTCTCCCATGCTTCATAGAGAGATTCTCCCGATTCTCGAGTAAAGCAAGCAATCTCACTCCTTATCTTCACAAACATTGATGGAGGAAAGTATCGAGTCAAAAATTTGTTAACCAAATCCTCCCAAGTAGAGATGCTCCCTTGTGGTCAGGGCTTGTAACCACTCTTTGCTTTATCTCTCGAGCGAAAATGGGAAACAATCGTAATCTAATGGCATCATCGGTAACGCCATTATACTTAAAAGTATCACGAGCTGCAAGAAATTCACAATATGCAAGTTTGGATCTTCTCGCATGGCCTCCCCAACCGATTCTCGCCGCACTAGTTGTAGAAGTCTTGGTTTAATCTCAAAATTATTAGCTTTGAATAGCGGGGCGCACAATCTTGGTAGAAATATTCTCAAGATGGGGTAGCATAGTCGACCAATGTACGTCTTTGCTCTGCTATTACAACAATTTCTGCCATCTTTTGCTCAACTTCTTCAAGTCTCTTCCTCTCTCTAGTCAGCTTTCTGTTTGCTCTAGCGCGATTCTCTCTATCTCTGGATCAAAAAGTAATTCTTCGATTCCAAAGAACCTTGCATAAACACAAACAAGCAAACCAGAGTGAAGTAAAGAAAGAAAATAAAAATAAAAATAAAATTAAATGAAAAAAAAAATGAAATTAAATAAAAAATAATTATCTATAAATAAAAGAAAATTAAAAAAAAAAATAAATTAAAATTAAAAAGAAATAATTAAAAATAAAATTAAACAATTAAAAAAAATACTTAAATTAGTGCTCTTTTAACTACTAATTGATATTAGCAATTAATAATCCCCGGCAACGGCGCCAAAAACTTGATGTTGAAAATCGGCAAGTGCACCGAATCGCAAAAAGTAATAAAGTAGTGAAAAGAGAATCGTCCCACGAGGATTATATTGCCAATTACCAAATTCGTTAAATTAACACTATTTAAGCCAATCAAAATATGGAAGTTGAAAAAAAGTGAAAATAAAGATAATTAAAAGAAAGTAAATAAAACTAAACAAAGTAAAATCAATCAATTTAACAAGAGATGAAATCAAGAATAAGAAAGTGTTAGGGTTCAGACTTCACTTGAACTCTTTCAAATGTACTTCTAAAAATTGGTTTAAAACATGTTCTATTTCAATGATTCATGGTCAATTCCCAACATTAATTAATATCCAATCCCTTGGTATACTAATCCTCTTACGCTGATTGAAATTAACTAATCCCTTAGTCTAACTCCAATTAGAAAGGCATTATCAAGAACAGAGGAATTATAAGAAAGACCACATAACCCACAACGTCTATCCCTAGCGATTGCGAAATTATGGTGTTTATCACAAGTTCTAGGTTCATGCAAATTTTTCCAAATCATACATAAACCCAATTTATCATTCCCAAATTGATCAGGTTTAGAAAAGCATTAAGAACAGAGATAAACACGTAAATCATGAGATAAAAACATGCATTAAACCCATAAAAGAAATTACATCATCAAAGTATCAAGATCCATCGTCCCCCTAACGAGGGGAAGTTAGTTACACATAGGAAAAGAACAAAACAAAGAATAGAAGATGACAAACTCCATTGATAATTGGTGGCAAGATTGAAGAGAATCCCTAATCTTCAAGTCTTGATGCGCCCACACGAAATTAGGATTTGAGTTGTCTTGACGGCTGCTGCAGAGTCTCTTGAAATTTGGCGTAACTTTCTATTTATAAGAAATTCACGCTGCTGTTACGCGTTCAGCGCTCAGGCGCTAACTCTCCAGCGCTCAGGCGCTGGCCCACTAAAGTTACGGTGCAGCATACGCAATCAGCGCTCAAGCGCTCCTTGTTCAACGCTCAGGCGCTGGCCCATTAAAACAAGATTCCTCCAGCGCATGTTGCGCGCTCAAGCGGTAAGGCCCAGGCCTTCAATGCGCTGGCGCTGGGCTTCAATTATTTTCTTTTTTAAATGGCCGGTCTTCTCTATGTGTAATTATCTACAAAATTACATAAAAACACACAATTAAAACATAAATTAAAATAACTAAAAAATAAAAGAAACTTGAGAATAAACTCAATCAAAAAGATTAAAAGAGAATGAAAACCCAAGATTTTGAACCGTAAAAATATGAATTTTTGCAGGTTCATCAGTGATGCACATAGAGAAAAACATATGTGATAACATTATTGGAACTCTATTAGATATCTTTGGGAAGACAAAGGATTATGCAAAAGCTCGTTTTGACCTAAAAGAAATGGGCATAAGAAAGAACCTTCAACCAAAGGAGACAAAAGATGGAAAAACCACTAAGTTTGCAAAAGCTTGTTTTTCTATGACAGCAGTAGAAAAATCTTTATTTTGCGGTGTCTTGAAGTCAGCAAAATTGCCAGATGGTAGTGCCTCAAATATCTCTCAATGTGTTCAAGTTAGTGAAAGAAAAATATCAGGCTATAAGACCCATGATGCTCATTTCATATTGCATTACCTGTTACAAATACCAATAAAAAGCATACTGCCTAATCTTGTTGCCATCCCTTTGATCCGTCTTTGTTCTCTCTTTCGATGTTTATGTCAGAAAGTTGTTACACTAGAAGAATTAGATCGCTTGGAAGTAGAGATTGCAGAAACACTTTGTCAATTAGAGAGAATTTTTCCTCCATGTTTTTTTGATATAATGGTTCATTTGCCTATTCATCTAGCAAATGAAGTGAGATTAGGTGGCCCAATTCAATTTCGGTGGATGTACCCTCCGGAAAGATATATGTGTAAGTTGAAGTCTTATGTTCGCAATAGAAGTCGTCCAGAAGGCTCAATTAGAGAGGCATATTTTGCTGAAGAATGCTTGACATTTTGCTCAAGATATTTGCATAAAGGTGTGCAAACTATGTTGAATAAATTTAGCCGAAACAATGATGAATGCTATAGTGAGGCTGACTCATTAGATCTTTTTCCTAGCAAAGGACGTCCTATAGGAGGGAAAAAGAAAGGTGTTCTAATTTCTGTAGATCACAAGTCACTAAACCAAGCACATGGATACATATTGATCAATTATGATGAAGTACAAGAATACCTTAGGTACGGTGCTTTCCTTCATTATCTTTCTTTTTCATAAATAGATTAAGATTATAATTATATTAACGCCTTTAATTTTTTCCACTTTAGAGAGCATGAGAATGTTGTTAAAAATCAAGCTAGAAGAACAAAGTGGAAGAAAGTAAAAATTCAAAGCCAAGACTTCATTGAATGGTTTGAAACTCGTGCCATGAAAGAGGATACTCCAGACTTCATTAAAGCTTTGTCTAGAAGGCCTAATTCTGTTGCAAAAAGATTTAATGGGTATCTTATTAATGGATATCAAATTCATACAATGCGGCGTGATGCGAGACGGAAGACTCAAAATAGTGGTGTAACATTGATGGCATTAACTACAAGCTTTGCTAGCTCAAAGGATGAGCACCCAATCACGATAAATGTAACTTATTATGGAAGAATAAATGACATGATCGAATTAGATTATTATGGCTATTTTAAAGTTGTGGTGTTTAGATGTGATTGGTTTGAAGCTCAAGAAGACATGTTTGGACTTACTTATGTTCACTTTTATAAGAGATGTTACTGTGATGAGCCTTTTATTCTTGCATCTCAAGCACACCAATGCTTCTATATCCAAGACCCCATTGATGAAAGCAAGTATTATGTCATGAAGACAGTTCCAAGAGACTTGTTTAGCCTAAGTGATGAACCAATTTCTGATGCTCAAGAAATTTATGGTAATGAGCTGTCTAACCATTCTATAAGTCTTGTTATGCCCAATGATGATGGTGACATTGAACTTGTGAGAAGAGATGTTCCAGAAACCATTATTGACATGGCTGAACCGTTGTCTGATGAAATTGAACAAGAAATAGATTTTGATTTTGAGGACATGATGTAAGACATTGATGCAAGTATATAGGGTTGTATATAGGATATTGAAATGTTATTAATTTTGAGGTGTTGCAATTTTTTATCTCATTTTGTGCCTATCTTGTAAAATATCTTATTCAACCCAATTAGCTAATGTTCTCACACTTAACCACTTGAGCATGTATGGAGTAGTAAGAGAATCATGAGATCATAACATATGAATGCCATTATTATTATTTGGACAACAAAGGAGTGAAAATAATAATTAAATTCCGCAAAAGAACAACATTGAAAATTCATAAGTAAATTATAAGAAAGCCGTTTTCCTAGTGTAATGTTATGTATATAATTCTTTCTTGTCACTAACTGTGAACAACTACTGATATGACTGCATTTGAGTTCAAGTGATCATGCTTTTATTTTCTTGGTCATATTCACTAGTTTAGCCACATCAACCCTTGTACACAATCTGTGTTAGAAAAGGTGTGCAAGTTGTAATCTCATTTTGCCAAATAGTAACAAAGTCAATGTATTATTATTGAGATTCCTCATGGCCCTCCACAAAACTTAAATCTTTTCCTCACTTCATTGCTTGTTTTTTAGTTTTGGGAAATACTCAGATGATTCTAGTCTTAGACTCACCTTTGTTCAGAGAACTTGGAGAAAGAGCCGGATGTGGGGAAGGTACCACATAGATCATTGTTTGATAGGTATCTGCACAGCACAAGAGAACCAAATTAATTTTAAACTCTATAAATTAGAATAACTGGAGAAGAATAAGAGAATTAGGATACTGTAATTTTATAGGAGAGACTCACAGGATCTTGAGGTTTCTTAGTCTAGTGAGTTCCCTGGGTATTCTTCTGGGCAACTTGTTGTAAGTTGATTGAGTCCTCACTAGTTCTTACTATAAAATCTTGCTCAACCTTAGCTTCACTTCGCCCCTGTATTTGAACTACAAAAGCCATCTCCAACTGTTTACCTTTTCAAGTTCCACAGCTCCTCTTGGTAATAACTACACCCTCACGTGAAACCAATCTATTTTATCTCCCTCATCAATGCACTAATCCCATTTGTTTAGTTTTTTCTGAGTTTTTCTCTGCTTTAATGCATAGCTGGTGAATTTTTTACTTTTTTACTGTTAATTTTTTACTTTGAATCGAAGTACCTCATTAATATTTAAAATTTAAGATTCACATTTTAGTGTTTAAATTTCAAGGTAATAATTAACATTGATTATTACCTTTCAAATGGTAGACTTATATGTAATTGTTGGGTCCTAAAAGCTCTTTGATTTGTTTTGTAACAAAAAGTAGTGCTGAAGGTAGATTTATATGATGATAGAATCAAGTAGAAAGCTATGAAGACAGTCTCTGGCCTTTTCAGGTACTGAATTTCAACTTCTAATCTTCCTCCTCTACTAAATCTCTTTAGTTTCAGTAAATTAGCTTAGCTTAAATGAAAGTGTGCTTTTGTTTCAAAAAATCAGAACACATATCTTATAGCATCAGGATTTAGAACACATATTCTCTCTCTCTCACACACACATACACAAAAATTGGTTTTTCTCATTAGTTGAAACTTGGGAGGAAAATTGCAAGGTTGGAAATTGCATAAATAATTAGAAATTTTGAATTGTTTACTTGTTTCTCTTCTGCCATGGATGGGTACATTTTGTCTAGTTCTCGGTGCCCCATAAAGCAACAATGGTGCTACAAAGAAGCTTCAATTTTTATTTTTATTTTTTTCAAAAAAAAAGGAATAACATCGAAGTAAGAACACTTTGATGGGGCTATGGGAGTTGGTTCTGAATTCTAATGGGTGCAAGCTAATGTTATAGTAACCTATCATTTTGGAGATGCTAAATGGCCAAATGCTTAGATGAATCTTGCTTTTGAGTTGTGGCTGTAGCCTGTAGGCTTGTTAGTCCATAACCATTATACAGAATAATCATGTTTTGTCTTCTGGTTGCATGACTTGCTGAAATGCTTGCTTACATATAATAGTTTATGGTCATTTCTTTAGGGCACTGTTGAGAAGTCTTAATTACAATCTAATACTCAACGAAAGCTCTTTTTCGCATCAGTAGTTTTGCTCTTTAGGGATATTGTTTCTGATAGTAATTCCTTTTGAGTCTGACATTACATATTGTTACTATGTTTTGTATTGCCAATCCATTTTGGTGCAATTTATTAAATCCATAGAATCTATTATTATTCATTTTCAATGCTTTTTGCTTGTTCTTCATTTTCCAAGCTTTCGCTTGTAGTATTAAGTTGGCAAATGTAATGTTATAAGCTAATGAATTTCAATTTGCCAATTTTTCAGATTAAAACCTTCACTTTGAAACAAAATGAACAAGGGAGAAAGCAACAAAAAAATGGTGCCAACTTTAAACAAGGGATGTGAAGGTCCCAATAAAAGAGCCAAATTGGATCTCAATTTCAGTGCAAGGTCAAGTGTTGAATTGTCAAAAATATTTAAAATCAAGCAAGAAGAAGTTGAGAAGCTTGGAAAGAATAAAGTAGATGGTAGGCAGTTCAATGCTACACATACAACCCAAAGTGAAGAAAATAGTAAATCTTTAAAAAGAAAGCTCTTTCCTATGAATGCAACTCCTTCACAAGTCACTCAAAAGGAAGAGAGGCAGTCTAAGAGCATTAAAATGAATTCATAAGTCAGAGGAGCTAGTCAAATGGGAATGAGGCAGCCCTTGCCTACAAATGTGACTCAAACACAAGTTACTCAAATGGAAAAGAGGTAGCCTAAGAGTACTAAAATGACTGCACAAGTTGGAGGCTCTAGTGAAATGGCAATGAGACAACCCTTATTTACAAATATGACTCAAACACGAGTCACTCAAATGGAAGTCCAAGGTGGTTGTCTCATGACACCAAGTTTACCTCTATTGAAAGAAACAAGAGGAAAACAAGTTCTAAATGAAAAAGAGAGACAATCAATCACCACAAGTGTGAACCAAGGGTCGAACCAAAATGATCATGGTCCTAAAGTTAAGAGGATGAATGCAGTTTGCCCAGCAATGTCTCTTGATGATTTCCTTGAAGAAAATGGTGTGCATGAAGAAGAAAATCAATTGCTACATGATGAAGAACAAGAAGCTGAAAATGAAAGAGTAGTTCAAGAAGTTGGAGAAGTAGGTCAAAATCATCAGGTAGATGATAACTTCATTGACCAAGATGTTGACAGAAAGGAAGTTGAGGAAATGGATAATAATCCAGAAGGTAACATCATTGTCTTCAACTACTATTTTTCCAACTACTTAGTTTTCACTAATATTTCTCAAATACTTTGTATGCATTGACTTATAAAATGTATGCCTCTACTTATGTAAAATAAGGGACAGTGTAGAAGAAAAAAACTCGAGGCAAGACTGAATACAAAGATATCCATGCTAGATCGGAGGAAGAACGAGAAGAAATCATTTTTGAGAAAAGAGTAGCAATTGGGCCCACTGATAAAAGTGTTTCTAATTTAAGCTTGTTCTTGGGCATAATTGTTAGAAATTCAAAATTCTGCCCCTTGAACTACACCAATTTTAAGGCCATTCCAAAAAGCCACACAGATAATATTATGAAATATGTCCAGGTATGCGTAGGATTAATTTCTATCATTTTAATTGCAATATTAGTATATTAATGATGCTAACATTATTGTGGTACTTTCCTTAGTCAAAATTCATCATTCCAAAAGAAGGAGAAGATTGGGTACTTTTAGGAGTAAAGGAAGCGTGGAAGAGGCACAAGTGTAAGATCAAGAAAAAGCATTTTAAGCCTTATGACAACACCGAAGATATTTTAAAGAATCGTCCAAGAGATGTACCAATTTCAATTTTTAAAAAATTGATTGCCTTTTGGAGTCTTCCTGCCATTCAAGTAAGATCTAAATTATAAGGTCATATTTCAATTTCATGTTACTTATGAGATGTATTTTTCATAACATTATAATTCTTTTTTTGTTTTATGGAATATAGGCAATCAGCAAGATGAATTCTAAAAATAGAAAGCGTCAAAGATGGAACCATCGAATGGGACCTATGAATTTTGCTAGAGTTCGGAATCGTTTGGTATTGTGCTTGAGAGTTTGTGAATTTTACTCATTGATAAATATTTTACTTACTTTTTTAAAATTTGTTGAAGCGTTTGGCAAATGAGAATGATGAAGATGTCACCCAAGTTGATTTATTCATTACAACTCGCACAGGAACAAAAGGAAAGGAATTGGATTTAGAAACCAAGAGTGCAATTGTAAGTCATATAATGTAAAATTATAACAAATGCAAATCTTTTATTGATGTTTAACATTATGTTTTGATGAGTGCTCAATCTTTTTGCAGGATGAAGTTCAAGATCGGATTGAAAACTCTAGAGAGAATGCTGATGAAGCCTTTCAAGCTGTGTTCAGCAAGGAAAGGCCAGGGAGAGTTCGAGGGTGTGGAAGAGGTGTCACGAAAACTAGTTTAAAAATGGATGCTGAGATTGACGTTGTAAAGCTCAAACACTTTGAAGAAATGTTAACCTTGAAAACTAAGATGGAAAATCAGAAGCAGGACACTGACAATCAAATGAATAACATGAAGAAACAAGTAGAGGGATTAGAAAATTTTGTGAAGGCTTTGCTTCAAAGAGCTTGCCCTGGTGTTAACTTGGAAGACTTGGCACCCTTAATGCGCTCATCTCCAGCTGATGCGAATAGTGCACCTAACATGGATAAAAATGGTCTTCCACACTCTTCTACATTAATGCATATTCCAAGCCAAGAAAAGGTAATAACACATGTTGATTTAGAATGGTGATTTGAATTTTGTTTCAGGTTCAGTTTGATATGAATGGATGGGTTATTGTTCTGGTTTTATTCTTGATCTCTACATATTAATTTGACTGATGAAAAGCATGCAATATCTGTTAATGAATAACGGGAGCATTAATTGATGCTATAATCCTTAGTTGTTTGATTTTGGTTTTACATAATGGTGGTCTGGCCTCTCTTAATCTGATCTCTTGGATTGTCTTAATTTTTTGTGTAATGTTTGGGACTATTTTCTTTTTTGGATTGCTGGGACTATTTTACTAATTTTTGTTTGTTTGGATAGATTTTAATCTCTCTTGGACCATTGATAAATGTTGTTGGGACTGCTCTTGATCTTTTTGAGGGTTTGCTTTTGTTTTATTTTTTAGTTAACTTGCTGTTTTGAAAGTTTAACCAAGTAGAGGTATACTTTCATAGAATGCTTGTTTATATAGCCTTACGAAGCCTAAATCTAAGGCTGCTGTTTGCATGTATACAAACCTTGATGAATGATTAATGATGCATGTTTTAGTTTTGGAAAAAAATTGATGAGTTTGTAACCAAGTACGATTTTCTATTTTTGAAGATTAAGTTTGAAATCCCAAGTATAATGGACTATGTTGATAAGGTTCTGTTTTTAAGTAAATCATGTAATCTATCTTTGTTTAGAACTTTGGATAAGTTTCATGAAAGTAAATCATTTTTCTATTTATTATGTTTCTTCCTAAGATCTGAAAACGTTACGGTTCATGGGTTATGATACACATGTTGAAATCTGTTGCACATATTGGCTTCTCTATGCTTTGTCTGATTCCATGGAACTTATTTGATGAAATGAGAAAAAAAATTATTTTTTTGTTCTGGGGTTCTTTCTCTTTATTATCCATATGGGATTTGGACACTGAAAAATCTTTTTAAGATTAGAATTAATTGGTAATTTTATTTGTCACCAGATATTCTAGCTTTAACTAAGGATGCTGTGACTGGTTTTGATGTTAAATATGTTTGGAATATGGACTGATGATGTTGTGGGTCATTTATTTGGATGAACATTTTTGCTCTTGAATTTAGTATGGGCATGACTTGAGTTTATCATTTTATTTCTGGTTGGTTCTTGTGTAGTTGCAGAGTTGGGAATGTTATTGTGCATCTCATGTATGTGTTAACTGTTGAGGATTGAGAGAAGCCATGTAGAAATTGTACTCTTTATTATTATTGATTTTTGCTGTCAATTTCTTCCTGATATGTGTTTATTCTTTATTTCACATTATTTCCCATGTTATCATCCTTCAATTTGTACCTACCACTAACTAAGCATTATTAATTCATAAGTTCAATTTCTTAGCTAATTAGTAGTTACAGTATATGTAACTAACCACTTTTATATTTTATTTTGTTCTTTTCAATATGTATCGAGGACAAATACTTATGTGTTTCAGAATATGTATTTACATATATTTATTATTTTTCTTTTACAGTGAGAATATACCAGATAAAGCAAAACATGTAGATACAATTATGGAGATTTGCGAAGGATATTCAACTTTAGTTTTTTTAGTTCTTTCATTTGTGTTATATATGATCAAGAACAATCGCACTACTTT
Organism: Ormosia semicastrata; assembly: GCA_029884595.1. Taxonomy (NCBI): domain Eukaryota; kingdom Viridiplantae; phylum Streptophyta; class Magnoliopsida; order Fabales; family Fabaceae; genus Ormosia; species Ormosia semicastrata. The sequence continues at coordinate 35,888,810 of JAQQTO010000060.1, read as the reverse complement.
TGTAAAATAGTTGTAAATGACTTTCTGTTTTAGTTTTGGTGTATATATACAGTAAATACATTACATAATTTAGTATATTTTATTTGAGAAGAATTAGTTTTTTAATGTATTATTAGTTTTTAATACGTGATTTTTTAATATGCAAGTAGAAAGTGTTGCCTAAGAGTAGCATATAGGTAAATTTTCAAGAAAGAAGCCTATAGGCAACGTTTCACAGAAGTTGCTTTATAGCATATTTAAAAGTAACAAACCTACTAAAACCGTTGCTTGAAAGCAAAATTTGAACCTATAGGCAACGTTTTTTACAAGTTGCCTTATGGCAAACTTAAAAGCAATAGTTGTAAAACGTTGCCTAAAGAAGCACCTATAATCAACGTTTGGAAAATGTTGCCAAAACCTTAACTTATAGGCAACGTTTTTCACAAGTTGCCTTACGTCAAACTTAAAAGCAACAGTTGAAAACGTTGCCTAAAGAAGTACCTATAACCAACGTGTGAAAAACGTTGCCAAAACCTTAACCTATAGGCAACGGTTTAAAAAAACGTTGCCTAAAGCAGTACCTATATCCAACATTTCAAAAGCGTTGCCAAAACTATCCATAGACAACGTTGAAAAAGCGTTGTCAGAAGGTAAGAATAGGAAACGTTTTGTATAAAGTGTTGCCTAAAGTTTAAAAAAGCGTTGCCTATTATAATAGGCCACGATGGAAAAGGCAACGGCTTGGCAAGGGCTGAAAAGCGTTGCCATAAACTTTAGGCAACAGTTTTCAGCTAAAGGCAACGCTTTTCAGCCCTTGCCAAAAGTCAAAGTTGTTGTAGTGATGGGATCGTTACTTCATTTTATACGGTTGCTTTCGTAGAAGTTATTTTACCTATTAGGGAGTTGTGCAATGAATTTCACCACACTCCTAGAGAGAACTTCGATATATTTTTGGGTCGAATTTCTATCGGTCAAGACATTCCCAAGCTAGGGAATTTGTCTTCGACAAGGGCTCAGGAGTATTAGGTGTTATGTTTTAGTATTATATCTTTTTATTTATTTATTAAATATTCGTAGTTGTAAATTATTTGTATATTTAAGAAAAAAATCATATGTATATTATGGAGTGTGATTAAGTTTCATCTGATTTTGTATTTTGTGTTATTTTATTTAACGTTATCAAGTATAAAAAGGATAAATTTTACAACTCATATTATTTATGTACCAAATATTTTACAACTTAGGTAAGAATTTTATTTGATTTTATTTTCTTGCATTAAAAATGTGACATCCCCACAAGGGTGTTACAGTGTCTCGTAAAAATAGTCACATAGAAGCGTTCTTCAAGTTAGTCACGGCCATGTGACCTTGACAGAAAAGTTTCCTAAGTTAGACACGGGTGTGTCTAACTCCTCAATTGCTCACATGGCCTTATCTAAGCCAAAATGGTCATCTTTTACTCTGAAATTGTAGTTTCTTCGCCTGCTTTCACTCCAAATATGTTAAATCTCTCTAAATCTACAAAAATGAAGGCAATGATAAGGATCCATATAAAATTCACTAATAAATATAAGCAAATCACCATAATTTATCTAGTATAAGACTATAAAATATAGGCTTATCAATCCCCCCACACTTGAGCTTTGCTTGTCCTCAAGCAAAGAATAAGCATTAAAAACAAGATTAAACTCAATATCAAGAAAATATGAATCATGGAAATTTTCACAATTTAAAAATTCAATTAAACTTGGCAATCAAATCCAATCAAGCAAGATAGTTTAGCACTTAATACAATTAGAGGCTTGAGTCTAGCTTGCATCTTTTATCTTCACCAACCATCTAAGATCACTCATCTTTCCATCGCTCAAGTGTTTAAGGACAAAGAGATCACTCAAATTTCTCTTGAAAAATACATTACCATAAGCTTGGTTGTCAATCTCATCTCCACTTCCAAGTTCGCATACATCACAAGAATTAAAAGGTCTTCTTTTGGTTGTAACGGGGTCAAGGGGAATAATGAAAGGTAAGAAAAAGGTAAATAAAGGAAAAGAACATTCAAGGATAAATCGATACAAAACAGAATCAGGTTGAAATCATAATACACAAGGAGATAATAGATTCTCACTTCCAACCCAACATTCTTATTATTCTTCACCAACAATCCTTTTCTTTCTTTTTCCTTTTTCATTTTTTTCTTCCTTTTTTTATTTTATTTCTTCAACCTTTGAAGACAAAAATAACTCTTTATGACTTCTCCATTAACACATTAGTTGCTCAAAAAGAATCCAACTTAATTATTCAAATAGGTATCCAAATAAATCAATTTCAGGTTCAAATGGGACAACTAAGGGACTATTTTATCAATGCAACTCTGGAATTCAAGAAAGAATTAAGCCTAATTGCCTTAATCATGTTCAAGTATGTATGTGAATCATTGAAGTCTCAACAAGATATCAAAGCAAGTTTGAGCGCACATCAATCAAGAAAAACCTCACTCCAGAAGAAAAATAAGATTTTGTTTATGAAAAATCTAATCATTAAAGCTCAAAACTCACTTTCTAGCTAATGTTAATAAAGAGAACAAATGCAAGTAGACATGACTAATTTTCAAATAAGATGCTAAATGTTTCAATACTCAATTGAAAAAGCTAAACCAAATATAGTTGTGATAATGTAGGTTATCTCTAACAGAAAACATATATCTAACAATACTCCGTTGAAAGCATTTAGATCAATTAGTTTAGGTTATAAATAAAAGTGGTTGGGCATTGCCTTGCACAAAATAGCTCATGAATAGTGGATTCCCCTCTCAACAAATTTCTATCAGCTCATAAATAATCAAGAAATTAACACACAATTCTAGCTTGATTACTAATAATACTCAAGTGTTCATTGATTTCACAAAAATTTTCACCAAATTTAAGAGTACTCCTCCCACACTTAAAATAAACATTGTCCTCAATGTTTAAATAAGAAAACTAACAGAACAAAGGACAACCAAACTTCCCTAAAAATGGAAACGCAAGATCGTAAAGGTGGTGGGAGAGGTAGAGCTGGAGGGAGGCGTGTAGCCATGAACTTAAACATCAAGCCTAACTGAGTGATGACATGTGGTCTAAAACTGCACAAGAAAAAAAAAGGGTCAAGATAAATCTTTTTTTTAAATGGGAAAAATAAAGCAAAAACTGAAAAACGAAATGCAAAAACTAAAAAAAAATATGAGAAAAGATAGAAACATAGGTTGCCTCCTATGAAGCGCTAAGTTATAGTCATTAGCTTGACTATGGGTTGATGTCATGCTTAGTAACTTGCAAGAGAAAGTGGTGCTCAAATGGTTTTTCTTACTCCCTCTTCATAGTGTTTCATTCTCTGGCCATTTATCAAGAATGTCGTTTGGCCTTCTTTCTTCACCTCAAGTACTCTGTACGATAAGACTCGAACAATCTCATATGGTCTATACATTTTGACCACAACTTACCAGGACAGAAATGTAGAAGTGAGTTATCCACAAGAATTTTATCCCCAAGCTTAAACTCGTGCTGCTTGACATGCTTGTCATGCCGCTTCTTTGTTCTCCCCTTAGAAAGCTTAGCAATCTCAAAATCGGTGACAACTTTAGGCAAGGTCTTCTCTAGCATATCATTAATCACAACATTATCCACAACATCATTAGCATCTATGTGATTACATGACTCGAAGGAACTAGGATTTTTTTTAGAATTAAAAACATTAAACACTACTTCCTCATCATTCAATCACAAAGTCAATTTCCCTTCGTGGACATCAATCATTGCCTTTTCAGTGACGAGGAATGGACGCCCAAGTATGATTAGGATTTGAACATCTACTTTCATATTAAGCACAACAAAATCGACCAGTATGCAAAACTTTTCCACTTTTAATGGTACACTCTCTAATATGCCAATAGGATGCTTGTTTGACTCATATGCTAATTGAAGAGAAATGGTGGTTGATTTGAGCTCCATAATATTAAGTTTCTCACAAATAGAAAGGGGCATCAAACTCACACTCGCCCCAAGATAACACAAAGCCTTGTTAATATTCATGTTCCTAATTGAGTATAGAATTGAAAAGCTACCCCAATCCTTAAGCTAAGGTGAAAGCTTATTTTGAATGATTGCACTACATTCTTCAGTCAAAGCAAAAGTTTCATAATCCTCAAGCTTCCTCTTATTAGAGAGAATCTTTTTCAAGAACTTAGCATAAGAGGGCATTTGGGAGAGAGATTCTGTAAAAAGAACGTTAATGTAAAGCTTCTTAAGTACCTCCAAGAATCTTCTAAATTGATGGTCAAGCTTTGCCTTTTGATAACTTTGAGGGAAGGGCAAAGGTAGAACATATGCTTTTGGAAGAACATACTTTTTAGTGCTTTCTTCATCTTCTTCTTTATCCTTGCTCTTCTCTTGCTTCTCCTCCTTTTCATGGGTTTCCTTATCTTCAAGGTTTTCTTCCTTTATGGGGCTTTCAAGTTGCTTACCACTTCTCAATGAAATTTCATGAACTTACTCCCTTGGGTTAGTTTCCGGTTGACTTGGTATTCGCCCTTGAACCATGCTGAACTAGCTTGCTTGTTGGGCTATTTGAGTTTCAAGCATCTTGGAGTGAGTAGCAATTTGATCTAGGTGAGTATTGATTTGCTTGATGGACTCCCCATGTTGTTGCACTTATGCTTGAATGGCTTGATTCTGCTCCTTTTGGGTAACTATGAAGTTCTCCATGAGGGCTTCTAAATTGGACTTCACTTCTTGAGAAGATTGTTGAGGTTGTTGGAATCCGGGTGGAGGTTGATTATTAGATGGAGCCCCTTGGTTTTATTGGTTACCATATGAGAAATTGGGATGGTTTCTCCATCCGAGGTTATATAAGTTGGAGAATGGATTTCCTTAAGCCTTGAAATTACCATTTTGCACATAATTGACATGATCCAAAGACGGGTCTTGAGAATACATTTCCACTACATTACATTCTGAAGCCAAATGCCCTCCTCCACATATTTCACAAATTATGTTAGGAGTAGCGACAACATTGACATTCAGCTTCTCAAGTGACTTAGTCAAGGCATCAAACTTAGCATTAAGCATAGTAATGGCATCAAGTTCTATCATTTCGGCTTGTTTATTTGAAGATGATCTCTCGCTTGGCCACAAATAATTGTTCGAAGCGAGCTCATTAATCAAAGCCCTTGCCTTTGTTAGCATTTTTGCCATCAAAGCACCGCCAGCTGTGGTATCAAGAGTTATGTTTGTAGAAAAAGTTAACCTAGCATAGAATATTTGCATAACAACAAAATCCTATAAACCATGATGTGGACACTGACGAATGATATCATTGTACCTCTCCCATGCATCATAAAGTGATTCATCTTCCTTTTGGGAGAAGGTAGTGATGTCTTGACGAAACTTGATTGTTTTTCCAATCAGATAGTATTTGTCTAAGAAAGCTTGCTCCATCAAGTCCCATGTGGTAAGTGAATTTGGGGCTTCCAAGTGAATCCATTTCTTTATCTTCCCTCTAAGAGAAAAGGGGAAAAGTCTAACCTGTATAGCATCAGTTAAAGCCCCATTTATCTTTATCGTGTCACACAGCTCCAAGAATTCATCTAAATGCTGATTTAGGTCCTCAGTAGATGATCCACTAAATTGTAATTGTTGGACCATCTGGATTAATGATGTCTTGATGTCAAAATTGTTGGCCTCTACCCGTGGCCTTACAATAGAAGACTGGCGAGTGTTAGTAATGGGGGTTCCAAAATCCCTTAGCCTTCACTCTTGATTAGCGACTTGGTTATTGTTGTTCGCCAAATGGTCTTTCTTAGCTCTCAGTATTCTTCTTTCCCTTCTAATATCACGAGGTGTCCTTTCAATCTCAAGATCAACAGGGATAATAAGAGCATCTTGACTCCTCGTTCTATGCATAAGAGAGAAATAACACTTAAAAATTCAAAGAAAAAATTCTACAAAATAAGACAAAAACAAAATAAACAAATAAAATACTTAAATCAACCAAATCAAGAGTTTGTGTGTAATATCAACATGATCCCTAACTAAAAAAAACTTCTTGTTGATTTTTTGAAATCCACAAGTTAGTACAAGTAGTAAAATAAAGATTGTTCCCATGAGGATCAATTGATTACTAAGTCTTATGGCAACTTTGATTATTTAAGCAATTAAAATCAATAGTGGAACTCAATAAAAATTAAAACAATAAAATAAGCAAATAAATCTAGCAAATTCAGGATTCAACCAAGATTTAAACACCTAGGATTAGGAATTCACTATGGTACCCCCTACGATAAATTGTAGTTCTATCTTTGCTAATGTTCAATTATGTTCTTGAAGACGATTTGTCCTGAATTATTTAAAGCCCAATTTTTTGGTACTAAAAACGTGCTAAAACTCCATCAATCTCATTCTCATGGCAATTAATCCAAGTTCTAATTCTTTAAATTTTATGACAATCATTTTCTCCATGAAGGATTTAAGCCTATGTCTAGGTCTCAATTCCTAAGTTCAATTCTTGGATTATCTAACAATTAGGTTTCATCTTTTGATCCTTAACCTAAAGCCTAAGATCATGTAAATATGGCCAGTAACATACCACAAGTATTAAGCATACCAAGAATGAATCAAGAACAATAATTTTCCATTAACAAATAATCAAATTAACAATTTAACATAGAAAAGTAGAGAGTTGCATCCTAATCATAGAAAAAGGAATTTAGTAACTCATGGCCAATGTAGCACAAACAAGAACAAAAGTTAAAGGAATAACCATGATGTTGGCAATTGTGGATGCATCACGCAGCGGAAAAATAGGATTCCCACCAAGGATCCATGCGAAAAGTCATAATCCAAGTTTTAAAATATTTACCTCTTAAAGTGTGATCAAAAGGAAGTGACGTCAATCACTAACACCGTAATAGCAATGATGTCTCTGCAGTATCTACACAAATAGACTCACAAACGTCCAACGTCCGCAAAAAGGAGCCTCACGTCTCTCACATAGTGTTAGTTGCGAAGAGAAGAGAAGAAACCTGTCGCTCTCTCACTCACTTTTCTATAGGTGCGGCTAGGGTTTTGCAATATGTGTGTCTTAGCAGTCACTTAGCAGTACTATTTATAATAGTGACTACCTTAAGTGAGTGTGAGCAGCAGCAAGGTAAGCTGTGCAATCCTAGACTCATCTATTATGAGTCTGGCCCATATTTGAATCCGAGTCCAGCTTGGATTTATTACTCCAATTTTAGTCTATTTTATGTGTGTGACCTTACAGGTTCTTATTATGTTGGCAGTAATATTAAATCCCATTTAAATATTACAAGCAGTGAGCGGTATCTAGCAACACATCGCTGCTACCCAAGTAATAAGAATGTCAGTGATTTGACATAATCTTTTTGTGACCAATGTTTCCGTGTCGTTTAGTCCCTTTGTTAAGATATCTAGATTGAACACAAGGCATGGAATGCGTCACCCTTGTATAGTCCAATCTTTTGTTTCCTGATACTCGAGTAGATCTTGTAACAACAAATGAAATCAATATCTCATATTGACTCATTTAGCATGGCCATGCATTTCGTAGTCTCACTCAATTAGGGGGCCCAAAGATATCGCTCCTGTTATGTAGGAGTGACAAATCCCATCTAGGTCACTCACATCCCTCTGCATGATTCGCGGTATGTCCAATAACCAACTTTATAATCACCTTGTTACGGATGATGTTTGATGGCATTAAAACACACAACTCCTCATGTAGGAATCGTAGTGATTTCAAGTCAAAGGACAACAGACACCATTGTCACTATGAGAATCGCTTATGACACTCACATAACGATCCATGTAGCATTCTCATGGCGGGTTAGTCCAATACATCATTACTCTAATATGTACCCATGTGAAGACTTGATATCTCATATCCATGACCCGTGAGATGTGGTCATCAGTCTATGCATATACTATTCTCAATGCATTATTGTTGTCCTAATTAACAATAATACTTGACTAGGGACATTTAAGAATAATATTATAAGCAAATGAATCTCACGATCAAGTCATCCACTTGATGTCCTATGGCATCAAACTTACTATTCTAAGGAATTTATTATGTTTATTAAAAAAGAACACAATAAATGAAAAGCCTCATATATTAAAATAGCATAATAGAATATATATAAATATAGAAAATGTATCGGCCTCTAGGGCATACACCAACAATCTCCCACTTGCACTAGAGCCAATCAGGCATATGTCTAATGCCTAATGACCTAGTGTGACCCTCATGCTTCTGCTATGCAAGAGGCTTCGTCAGTGGATCAGCAATGTTATCATCTGTTGGTACTCTGTATATTTTCACATCTCCTCTATCGATGATCTCTCGAATGAGAAAGAAGTGCCTAAGTATATATTTTAATCGCTGGTCAGATCTAGGTTCCTTAGCTTATGCAATGGCTCCATTATTATCACAATAGAGGTCCACTGGGTCCACAATGCTTGGAATAATGCCAAGTTCAATAATGAACTTCCTGATCCAAACGGCCTCCTTTGCTGTATTGGAGGCAGTAATATACTCAGCCTCTGTGGTAGAATCGGCGATTATCTCTCCTCCGCTTTGAACTCTTCCACTCACAAATTTCCACCATTTAGGTAAAAAAACACAACCCGATTGTGATTTGGAGTCATCCTTATCGGTTTGGAAGGTAGCATCAGTGTAACCCTTTACAACTAGCTCTTCCTAGCCTCCATATACCAAGAACGAATCCTTAGTCCTTCTCAAGTACTTAAGGATGTTCTTGATAGTAGTCCAGTGACTCTCACTAGGATCAGACTGGTACCTGCTCGTTATGCTCAAAGCATATGAGATGTCTGGTTGAGTACATAACATGGCATACATGATAGATCCAATTGTAGATGCATATGGAATCTTGCTCATGCGATCCCTCTTATCCTGGGTAGAAGAGGATTGAGCCTTAGATAAGCTTACATCATACGACATAGGTAAGAGTCCTTTCTTGGATTCATGCACGTTAAACCATCTTAACACTTTGATACCTAACACATAGGTGGCTTCGCCTAAGTCCTTCATAGAGAAGTAGTTCCCTAACCAAGTCTTTACAGACAGCAGGGTAGGGATGTCATTTTCGATAAGTAGTATGTCATCTACATACAATACCAAAAAGACAATAGTGTTCCCACTAACCTTCTTGTAGACACAAGATTCTTCTTCATTCTTGATGAAACCAAATTATTTTATTGTATCATCAAAATGAAGATTCCAGCTTCTGGAAGCTTGCCTCAATCCATAAATAGATCATTGCAATTTGCACACCTTTCTAGCATCTTTTAGAGTGGCAAAATCCTCAGGTTGTGTCATGTACACATCCTCGAGAAGATTTCCATTAAGAAAAGTAGTTTTGACATCCATTTGCCAGATTTTATAATCATGGTATGCTGCAATAGCAAGCAAGATCCGAACAAATTTAAGCATCGCAACTAGGAAAAAAGTCTCATCATAGTCTACACCATAAATTTGTTTGAAACCTTTAGGCACCAATCGTGCCTTAAAGGTATGCACATTACCATCCATGTTCGTTTTCTTCTTGAAAATCCACTTGCACCCAATGGGTTTTACCCCTTCAGGTAGGTCAACCAAGGTCCATACCTAGTTGGCATACATGGAATCCATTTCAGATCTCATGGCCTCAAGCCATTTCTCAGATTCTGGACCAATAATGGCTTCCTGGTAAGTCACAGGCTCATCTTGATCCATGTGCAATATGTCACCTTATTGGGTCATGAGAAATCCATATCTCTCTGGTTGATGACGTATCCTGTTAGACCTACGCAGGTCTTGTGCTACTAGAGCAGGTTGTTGTTCTACAACATTTTGTGGAGGCTGCTCTATTTCCACCATTGGTTTATTGCTGCTTTGTGAAACTTAAACGTCTTCAAGTTCTACTTTTCTCCCACTAATTCCTTGGGAAAGAAACTCCTTTTCTAGAAATACAGTAGTCCATACGACAAACACTTTGCCCTTGGCAGGATTATAGAAAAAGTATCCCTTGGTTTCCTTTGGATACCCCACAAAGAAGCATTTATCTGATTTAGGTCCAAGCTTATAAAAAACTTGATGTTTCACATAAGCTTCGCAGCCCCAAATCTTCAAGAAAGACATACTGGGTCGTCTCCCAGTCCATATCTCATATGATGTCTTTTGAACCATCTTAGATGGAACATGGTTAAGTGTGAAAGCTACTGTTAATAGAGCATATCCCCAGAAGGAGCCTGGAAGGTCTGCATGGCTCATCATGGATCGGACCATGTCCAACAAGATCCGGTTCCTCCTTTCAGAGACACCATTCCATTGTGGTGTTCCTGGAGGAATGAGTTGAGATATTATCCCACACTCTTTCAGATGATCATCAAACTGTTGGCCTAAGTATTCACCTCCTCGATCTGATCAAAGGATTTTAATACTCTTTCCAAGTTAGTTTTGTACTTCATTCTTGAATTCTTTGAACTTTTCAAAGGATTCAAATTTGTGCTTCATAAGATATACAAATTCATATCTACTGAAATCATCAGTAAATGTAATGAAGTATTGAAAATTGCCTTTAACCAGTGTGTTTGGTGGCCCACATAAATCGCTATGTATGAGGCCTAAAAGATCACTAGCCCTTTCACCTTGTCTAGTGAATGGGGCCTTTGTCATCTTCCCCAATAAACAAGATTCACATATTTCATATTATTCGAAATCAAACGAGTCCAAGAATCCATCTTTATGGAGTTTAGAGATGCGTTTCTCATTTATGTGGCCCAAACGACAATGCCAGAGAAAAGTTGGGCTCAGATCGTTTAATTTAAACCTCTTTGTATTTATGTTATAGATGGGCGTTTCGAGATCAAGGACATAAAGTCCATTACTCAATTGTGCACTACCATAAAAATATCATTCATATAAATGGAATAACATTTGTCCTTTATAATAAAAGAAAAACCTTTCTTGTCCAAACAAGAAACAGAAATGATATTCCTGCTAATAGCAGGCACAAAATAGTAGTTCTCTAACTCTATTACAAGCCTAGTGGGCAAAGATAATAAGTAACTCCCTACAACTAATGTAGCAACATTTGCTCCATTTCCCACTTGTAGGTCGACTTCGCCCTTCATCAATAGTCTACTGCTCTTTAGATCCTGCACATTTACACAAATGTGATATCCACATCCAGTATCTAATACCCATGATGCAGAAGTAGATAAATTGATTTCAATAACAAAAATACCTGAAGTGAAAGTCTCACTTCCCTTCTTTTTCTTGAGGTCTTCTAGGAACTTGGCACAGTTCTTCTTCCAATGTCTAGTCTGACCACAGTGGAAGCATGTACCTTCCTTAGCCACTCCACCCACTGGTTTCAAGCCAAAAGTGTTGGGCTTAGACTTATCCTTGCCCTTGCCCTTCCAGTTGTCCTTGGGCTTTTTCTGCTGTTTCTTGCCCTTATTCTTTTGGACCATCATTATGGCCTTTCCCTTGCCTTTGTTTATGTTTTGCTCATCAGTTCTCAACATGCCTAGCAACTCTGGTAGTGATTTGTCAATTTTATTCATGTTGTAGTTCATGACAAATTGACTAAAACTTTCCAGCAGCGATTGCAGGACTAAGTCAGTGGCCAACTCTTGACCCAAAGGAAAACCAAGTCTCTCTAGGTTTTCAATGTACCCAATCATCTTGAGTACATGAGCACCAACTGGGCTTCCTTCTACCAGCTTGCACTGAAACAATGCTTTAGAGACCTCGTATCTCTCATGCATGGCCTGCTCTTGATAGAGCTTCTTAAGGTGTACGATCATATCATAGGCATCCATGTTCTCGTGTTGCTTTTGGAGCTCAGAGTTCATGGTGGCCAGCATTAGACATCCGATGTCCAAGGCATGATCTTGATGCTTCTTATAAGCATCCTTTTCAATTCTAGGGGCATTAGCAGCAGGTGGCTCAGGAATAGGCTGTTCTAGTACATACAACTTTTTCTCTTGCTTGAGGACAATCCTCAAATTCCTGTACCAGTCTACAAAATTTGTTCCAGACAACTTGTCCTTCTCAAGGACAGATCGCGGTGATAAGTTACTTAATGTGTTTGTTGCCATGGTAATCTATTAACAAAAATATGCAAAATATAAGTATCATTCCATAAACATATTTAATGAGGTCTTTTAATTAAATATGTCTCCCACTATTTTATTCAAGTCAATGACCCTCAGCATTGACTCAAAAAATCCCATCGTAAGATTTCCTAGTAGGCCAAGATCCATATTTCACCTAGTTTTGAGTCAACTATGGCTGATCACCCAAAATTCAGTTATTTAGATAGGAAACACTTTCCAATTACATCACGTATAACTCTTGGATAGTTAGGTGAATAACACTTATTCCAATCCATCTAATGGACTAAAGCCCAACTTCATGCCTCTAAGCCTTCAATCCTATTGAAATGGTCTAGTTAAGTCAGACCGACTGGTTGGCAGTTAGATATTACCCTTATCCCATCGCGTCTTACTAATATAGATAAAGGTATCCTCCTTTAGAAGACCTACACTTGATTGATACTAGTCTTAACGAATGCCACACATTGGAAGGCATCACAAAATGATTTAATATTTGCTTTGAGGAAATTTTATTATTATTAGATCTCACCATTTATTAAACTATTTATCATACTATAAACATTATCCATGCATCTCATACATAAAAGGCATATAATAAAAGTGACATGGTTATGGCCCCCTAAGAGAATAGCAAAAAGAAAGCCAGCTTCACCAAGCATCTCCCACGAACGTCCTCACTTGATGCTGTCTTTTTGTCTCCACATCAGAATTACATTATATAGAAACCTTTTTTACATTCGAGGGGAGTTAGGTGAGAAGAGAATGTACAATCAAAATGTAGAGAGAAAGGCACAACATGCAGGTTGTATTTATAAAATCCAAAAAGCATAAAAGGAGGACTAAGGCCATAACCATGCACCATGCATCACAAAGAACATACAAACTCAAGACAATAATACATTATTATTTTCGTGAGTCATAAAATTGGAAAGAAAATATCGCACTTTCGAATAACACACTTCGTAGAGGTAGCATGGGGGTCTCGCTGCCCGGTCAATGGGCGGGAGTGCAGCATCCTGGTATGCGGCCAGTGCCGCATCTGGATTAATGACGTCTTGATGCCAAAATTGTTGGCCTCTGCCCGTGGCCTTACAATAGAAGACTGGCGAGCGTTAGCAATGGGGGTTCCATAATCCCTTAGCCTTTACTCTTGATTGGCGACTTGGTTATTGTTGTTCGCCATGTGGTCTTCCTTAGCTCTTAGTGTTCTTCTTCCCTTTCTAATATCACGAAGTGTCCTTTCAATCTCAAGATCAACAGGGATAGTAAGAGCGTCTTGACTCCTCATTCTACGCATAAGAGAGAAATAACACTTAAAAATTCAAAGAAAAAATTATATGAAATAAGACAAAAATAAATAAATAAATAAAATACTTAAATCAACCAAATCACCGCTTGTGTTAATATCAACATGATCCCCGGCAACAGCGCCAAAAACTTGTTTATTTTTTCACAAGCGCACGGATCGTACAAGTGGTAAAATAAAGATTGTTCCCATGAGGATCAATTGATTACTAACTCTTATGGAAACTTTGATTATTTAAGTAATTAAAATCAATAGTGGAACTCAATAAAAATCAAAACAATAAAGTAAGCAAATAAATCTAGCAAATTTAGGATTCAACTAAGATTTAAAGGCCTAGGATTAGGAACTCAATATAGTACCCCCTATGAAAAATTGTAGTTCTATCTTTGCTCATGTTCAACTATGTTCTTGAAGACGATTTATCCTAAATTATTTAAAGCCCAATTTTTTGGTACTAAAAACGTGCTAAAATTTCATCAATGTCATTCTCATGGCAATTAATCCAAGTTCCAATACATTAAATTTTTTGACAATCGTTTTCTCCTTGAAGGATTTAAGCCTATGTCTTGGTCTCAATTCCTAAGTTCAATTCTTGGATTATCTAACAATTAGGTTTCATCTTTTGATCCTTAACCTAAAAACTAAAATCATGTAAATATGGCCGGTAACATACCACAAGCATTAAGCATACCAAGAATGAATCAAGAACAATAATTTTTCATTAACAAAGAATCAAATTAACAATTTAACATAGAAAATTAAAGAGTTGCATCTTAATCTTAGAAAAAGGAATTTAGCCACTCATGGCTAATGTAGCATAAACAAGAACAAAAGTTAAAGAAACAACTATGATGTTGGGAATTACGGATACATCACACAGCGGAAAAACAGGATTCCCACCAAGCATCCATGCGAAAAGCCATAATCTAAGTTTTAAAATATTTACCTCTTGAAGCGTGATCAAAAGGAGGTGACATAAATCACCAACACCATAATAGCAACGATGTCTCTGCGGTATCCACATGAACAGACTCACGAACATCCAACGTCTACAAAGAGGAGCCTTACGTCTCTCAGATAGTGCTAGCTGTGAAGAGAAGAGAAGAAACCTGCTGCTCTCTCACTCACTTTTCTATAGGTGTGGCTAGGGTTATGTAATATGTGTGTCTTAGCAGCCATTTAGCAGTACTATTAATAATAGTGACTGCCTTAAGTGAGTGTGAGTAGCAGCAATGTAAGCTGTGCAACCCTAGACTCATCTGTTATGAGTCTGACCCTAATCTGAGTCCCACTTATATTTATTACTCCAATTTTAGTCTGTTTTATGTGTGTGACCCTGCAGGTTCTCATTACGTTGGCAGTAATATTAAATCCTATTTTAATATTACAAGCAGTGAGTGGTATCTAGAAACACATCACTGCTACCTAAGTAATAAAAATGTCAGTGATTTGACATAACCTTTCTGTGACCAATGTTTCTGTGTCGTTTAGTCCCTTTGTCAAGATATCTAAATTGAACACAAAGCATAGAATGCGTCACCCTTGTATAGTCCAATCTCTCGTTTCTTGATACTCGAGTAGACTTTATAACAACAAATGAAATCAGTATCTCATATTGACTCATTTGAGCATGGCCATGCATTTTGCAGTCTCACTCAATCAGGGGACCCGAAGATAACGCTCCTGTTATGTAGGAGTGACAAATCCCATCTAGGTCACTCACATCCCTCTGCATGATTCGCGGTATGTCCAATAACTAACTTTATAATCACCTTGTTACAGATGACGTTTGATGGCATTAAAACACACAGCTCCTCATATTGGAATCGTAGTGATTTCAGGTCAAAGGACCACAGACACCATTGTCACTATGAGAATCACTTATGACACTCACGTAACGATCCATGTAGCATTCTCATGGCGGGTTAGTCTGGTACATCATTACTCTAATATGTACCCATGTGAAGACTTGATATCTCATATCTATGACCTGTGAGATGTGGTCATCAGTCTATGCACATACTAGTCTCAATGCATTATTGTTGTCCTAATTAATAATAATACTTGACTAGGGACATTTAAGAATAGTGTTATAACCAAAAGGATCTCACGATCAAGTCATCCATTTGATGTCCTATAGCATCAAACTTCCTTTTTTAAGGACTTTATTATGTTTATTAAAAATGAACATAATAAATGAAATGCCTCATGTATTAAAATAGCATAATATAATGTATGTAAATACAGAAAATGTATCGGCCTCTAGGGCATACACTAACACATGATTCTATCTCAAAGAAATAGGAAAAAGAAAATAAAAAGAGAAGATGGAGAAGATAAAAAAGGAGAAGGTGTCTTCAATGGTTTAACTTCAATTACTCTTGCACTTCTCTTCTGAACTCTTGCCTCTAATCTTTGGTTTTCTGTAGTTGCAAAGGTATCTTTCAAGATTAGGGATTTGTTTCTATTTATAATGTTTAGGGTGAAAAATTGTTATTTTTAGTCACAAGAGACCTCACACAACCGTGTCTGAGCTCGACACAGTCGTGTAAACTTGAATTGCATAACTCACACATAAGTGAAACATGACCGTGTCTCTTAAAAATAGTCACACAAAAGAGTTCTTCAAGTTAGACACATCCATGTGAGCTTGACAGAAACGTTTCCCAAGTTAGACATGGGTGTGTCTAACTCCTTAATCGCTCACAGGGCATTGTTTAAGCTAAAATGGTCCTCTTTTACTCTGAAATTGCAGTGTCTTCGCATACTTTCACTCCAAATGTGTTAAATCTCTCTAAATCTACAAACATAAAGACAATGATAAGGATCCATACAAAATTCACCAATAAATATAAGCAAATCACCACAATTTATCTAGTGTAAGACTATAAAATATAGACTTATCAGTTTCCCCGGAGCCCATTCTCCAGTGCTTAGGTGCTCATTGGGCACCTGGGCCTTCACTACCCAGCGCCTAGGCACTGGCTGGGTAGAAACATGCCCTATTTTGCTCTGCTGCTGGCACATAAGTACCTAGCATCTAGTACCTAATGCTCTTCTAAACATAATTTGGTCTCTAGATTGTGGGCATCTAGGCGCCCAACTCCCAGCACCTGAGTGTTGGTCGCAAAGCATAAAATCTACAAAATTCTACAAAATTTTGCTATTGTTCCATTTGAATGGTGTGGTGTGGAATAAGATTAAGAATTATATCAAAAATAGTTGCCAAGTTCCACCAAAAATATAAAAACCTTGCAACCAGTTATAGTAAGTAAGGGTCAATCCACAGAGAACCAATTCAATTGACACTATCAATCTAATTCCTAAATTAAACTATGATGAATTATAAACAATAAAATGTAAAAATAGGGTTTGTTAATTAAAACAAAAATAGAAATTAAACTTAAACCAAATTAGTAAACACAAATTAAATTACCAAGTTAAAGATATTGGTTAAGAGATGGAATCCACCACTAGATTTATATGATTATGCTAACTCACATACTCTTTATACCAACATGATCAATTATGTTCTTATGTAATTGTCAGATAAATCTCTTATTTTCCTTAAGTTTCGCTTAATTTAGCAACCGCTCGAATCAAACCCTAACCATTAGTTATTTGTAAAGCAACCGCTCTTACACTTACCTAATGATTGCATTAAGAATTAGAAAACCAATCACACTAAGATTTAATCACACACCGGGATTAAATTACTTAGATCATATGTTTCATTAGTTTTACCACCGCAACCGCGCATAGCAATCCTAGTTTTACCACTCACGAAATTTGGCAAAGAATATAAAAACCTTTATATTGATTTAAGATCAGAAACATATGAATAAAAACATAACTGTATTGATATAAAGAAATATGCAAGATTCACATAATCAAAACTAGAGTTTCATCTTCCTTTAACCAATCAAGAAGTTTAGCCACACATGGCAAATTTAAAAACAGAAGAAGAATTAAAGAAAAATATTGTTCAGAACAAAAGAAGAAAAGAAAAACTAAAAATCAAACTAGTGTTCAAGGCTTGAGAGTGATTGATCTTTGATCGCTCGAATCCGAGTCTCCAATCCTCAATCAAATCCTTCCTCTTCTTGGTCTTTGTGTTTATCTCAGTTTTCTTGACGACTCCCTCTCTATCTAGATCTCCTTTAGGGACTCTAAGCAAACCTATTTATAAGTTTTGATACCTAATTTAGCATTAAAACACAAAATTAAACTTCTGAGTCGATGACACGAGCCTTGTCATATGACACGGCCCAACTCGTGTCTAATTCTGGTGACAGATCTCCAGCTATTCTAAAGTCAGAGAAGAACACGGCCCACCCCGTGTCATTTGACACGGGCCGTGTTGGTCCAAAAACTCCAGTCTTCAAAGTCAGAAGAGTACACGGCCTACCCCGTGTCATTTGACATGGGCCGTGTTGATCACTTTCTTCAAATCCAACCTTGATCCTTCATGAATGCCCTTCTTCCTTTACTTTTAGGGGTTGATACTGATTCCCTTAAGTCTTTAACTCTCTTCTCAATGGTTCAATACCAATGGACTCCATCACTCATAAATCTCCTGAAGATCACAATACATTTATGAGTGTTTATAACCACATTTAAGCATAGTTTCACAATAAACATCCAAAGATAACTCTAAATCAGAAACTTAGCTAAATGTCAACAATTAAGCACATATGGAATCCAATTAGATCAAACAAAGAACATTTAAGAGCTGAAATTATTAGCAGATCAAATACCCCCACACTTAACCTTTTGCACTCCTGGGCAAAAACATAAAATCAAGCACATGCTTCCCAAAAAGTATTGAACAATGAGCAAAGATCTACACACATCAGTCCTTTCAAGGAATCTAAGCAATCAGGAATTTCCTCTCTCAACAATCCAAATCAGCAAGTCAGGTCAATCCAATATCAGGGTTAAGTCAACATGATAAATCCTCACTGATATATCCTCTTTCACTCAAGTATTTTGGGCTTGTATTTACTCTCAACCAACTCATGAAAACATGCCTTATCATAGGCTTGACAAGCTTCTACTTCTCCACCACCTAAATCACATGCACACAAAGATCAAAAGGTCTTTAATCAAGTTGTAATGGGGTTAAGGTTAAGGTAAGATATATCAAGGATAAGCAAAGGGGAATATAAAAATCAAACACTTTTGCACAATTACCCCAGCACTTTTCAATCCATCTTCATCTTTTACTTGACTTTCTCCATTCATCAACCAACTTGTCATTCATTTCTTTTTCTTTTTTTTTATTTCTATTTCTTTCTTTCTTTTCTCTTTTGAGAGCTCTTTTTTTTTATGAATAAAAACATAGGCAAAACAATGTAATCACCCCCACACTTATTCAAACACAATTCCTAACATAATTATCAAGCTCTTCTATTCCCTAAGGTAGGGTAGCAATGGTTTTTCACTATTAAGCTTGTATTGAGCTATAATAAAAAGAAAGGATATCATTCAAGCTCAAAGGGGTGAAACAATGGATCAAAATGTAGGGATAGTTATTTGGCCAGTGGCTGAATGAAAGAAATGCCTTTATCATCTCAAAAATGTGCAGTGATCATTTGCAACTTAAAAGAGAGTAAAATCAAGTTCTGAAAAGCATATAATCACAAGTGGAATTACACAACAAAGAACAGAAATGACTTAAAATTAGTCATTCACATCAAGGCCCAAAAACTCACTAGGTCCCAATTTTATCATATTCTCAAAACCCTTTCAATTTTCAAAACCTCTCAATGCAAGTTTAGAAGCAAGAAAGTCAACTCCTTTAGGCTTAAAAACCTGTCCAAAAAAATCAATCGCTTCCTCATTGCTCAACATACTCTAAAAACCAGTTAGAAAAACATGCACCAGATATACAATTAAGATCAGAATGTCCAATTAGGGTCAAACCCAAACTTCCCCCCCACACTTAAAATAGACAGTGTCCTCAATGTCAAAGCATACACAACAGATAAAAGGAATCCAAATAAATAAGCAAAGTATATGCGCAAAAATTGATTTCGGCATCTTGAAACACAGTTAAATACAAAAGAGTAACCAATAGTAACCAAAACAATGTCCACTAAGCCAGCAAAATGAAGGACACAGCCTCAAAAGAAAATGAAAATACATTAAGATGGGGGAGGGGGATATGAAAAACACTGAAGCAAAAGATCAAGTTTACCGTCAATGGCATCCATTCTCTGATCCCGCGCAACCTCCAGAGCCTTGAAGCGATCCTCTAAGCGTTGGAAGTGAGCAGCATGGTCCAGCTCTAGGCAGTCAATACGGGCTAAAATAGCATCATAGGAAGCTGCGCCAGGCTGAGTGGAAGGGCCCGCATCATCAGCAAACTCGGGGGAGGGGAGACGGTAATATCCTCATGTGGCTCAGGGGCCGGATCAGCCCTAGGCAAAGCAGCTCCATCAGTGCCAAGCAAGACAAGAGCACCATTTAGACGAGTGCAGAGCTTCATAGATACCAAAATGGCCCCATCAATAGCATTAGGACCCTGAACCGGTGCCTCCTCTAGCAGATCCAAATAATCAAAATGATCAGTAATGGCAGTCATATACCCCCTATCACTATGCGCCCAGCTAGAGTGGTCCCTACATGGTGAAACTGATTACAGAGCCAATACCCTCCATTAACGGGTACTCCCTCAAGCATGCAGTGCAAGAAAAATAATTCAGAACGGCTAATTGTACCTTGACTTTCCCCCTACCACAAAGGGTATTAGCTAACCATTTCTGAATATAGCGATGGGCAGGGGACCTAAGCCTAGAAGCTTTAGACATCTTAGGGTCATAGTCATCAGACCCAGACACAGTGAGGGCAGACCACACATGATCAATATTAAAATCACGGGGTAACATATTGTGCCCCTCAGGAAAACCAAATACAGCTCTAAACAGATGAATATCAACAGAATGAGAATTACCGAGCAATCTAAAGGTGATATCACCAGGCCACGTGTTCTGATCAGACAGAGGATAAAGCTTACGATTAAAACTAGAAATAAACTCCCTAGTTAACGTAGCAAAAGTAGGCCTTTGTAACAGTGTAAAATTAACCCAACCAATCCTACCCAATAAAGAAAATACCTCATCATATAACCCTATAAACCTAAGGGTATCTACATCTAAAAAGCGAGTGGGAACCACTACCTTTCTGTCTATAGGGTTGACTGGCACCTGAGAAGGTGAGGGCTCATGCAGGGATGATGGAGACCGAGCACGCCTAGAGCTATTACGATGGGGATGGAGTGAATAGGAAGCAGCTGTGGTCTTGACGTGCTTTTTAGGACCCATCACTGGAAGAAGCAGAAGAAATGAAGAAAAAGAAAAAAAAATGGAAGGGTACCGTGAATGTAGGAATGTGGGGAGAAATTGCATAGTAGAAGTTGCATGGTGGAAGGGGAAGAAGGTGGTGGGTCAAGAAGAAGTTGAAGGAGGAGAAGGGTGGTGGGCATGTGTGGGCGGATGGGGAGAGAACAATGGTGGAAAAATTGGAAGGAGAAAGAAAGAAGGAAGAGAAATTGAGGGGGAAAAATGGTGGAGAATGGAGAATAGGGTGGTGGGTCAGGAAGATTTGGGAGGAGGATAAGGATGGTGGCTGCGCAGAGAAGAGAGGAAAAAAGGGGAATTGGGGAAGAAAACCCTAAACAGAGTATAAATGGCGTGCTGCCATGAGTACACGGGCCGTGTCATATGACACGGTCCACCCCGTGTACCTCTCTGGAAAGCAAGTGAGCTGCTGCACACGGCCCACCCCGTGTACCTCTCTGGAATCACCACAAACCTGGTCCCTTTGAAAACACGGGCCGTGTCATATGACACGGCCTACCCCGTGTATTTTTCTGCAGGAGTTGGGGTGCTGTCATAAGGACACGGGCCGTGTCATATGACACGGCCCTACCCGTGTAGTCTGCTGACTTACAAAAACACTCGAAACTGTTCCTCAGGACTGCATGCACTCAACAAACCATAAACTCAAGCAATCAAACTAAAACTGAGCAAGTCAAAACACAAATACCGGCAAAGATACAGGTATCATCAAGCAAGAAACACATGAAAATAGGCTAAACTAAGAAACTAAACAACGCAAAATAGAAAGGGAAAAGAAAGCAAATCTGATTGGGTTGCCTCCCAATAAGCGCTTGGTTTATTGTCCTCAGCCAGACATTACGATGTTCCTCAGTGTTCTTCATAAGATGGATGGAGAAGAGGCATGTCTTCAACTTTTGCATTCTCCGAAAGTTCATGGTAAGGCTTGAGACGGTGCCTATTGACCTTGAATGCCTTTCCAGAGGCCTCATTCATGATCTCCACTGCACCAAAATGAAAAATAGTAGTTACTACAAATGGGCCAATCCATTTTGAACGTAACTTAACTGGAAATAATTTGAGTCTGGATTGGTATAGCAACACTCTTTGGCCTTGGTGGAAACTTTTCCTAGAGATCATGTGATCATGAAATGCTTTGGTCTTGGCCTTGTAAATGAGAGCACTCTCAAAGGCCTCATTCCTCAATTCTTCCAACTCCTGAATTTGGAGTTTTCTCTGCTTGCCAGCCCCTTCTAAGTTCAAGTTAACTTACTTGATAGCCCAGTAAGATCGATGTTCCAGCTCTACTGACAAGTGACAGGGCTTCCCATAAACCAATCGGAATGGGGACATGCCAATAGGAGTCTTGTATGCAATCCGATAAGCCCACAAGGCATCAGCAAGTCTAGTACTCCAATCATTGCGCGTAGGATTCACAGTTTTTTCAAGGATAGACTTGATCTCCCGATTGGACACCTCAGTCTGGCCATTCATCTGAGGATGGTAAGGAGTAGAAGTCCGGTGCACCACACCATATTTCTTCAACAGGGCTTCAAAGATTCTGTTGCAAAAATGTGTTCCTTGGTCACTAATGATGGCTCTGGGAGTGCCAAACCTGGAAAAAATAAAGGACTTCACAAAATCCACAACAGTCTTAGAATCATCAGATTTAGTGGCTTTAGCTTCCACCCATTTTGAAACATAATCCACAGCTAAAAGAATATAGGAGAAACCAAAAGAAGGAGGAACTGGTCCCATGAAGTCAATGCCCCAAACATCAAAGACTTCCACAAAGATTATTAGAGTTTGAGGTATTTAATTTCGTTAACCAATATTACCTGTTCTTTGACAGCAGTCACATGACTTACAGAAATTATAAGCATTCTTAAAGATGGTAGGCCAGTAGAAACCACTATCAAGTACTTTGTTGGTTGTCCTCTTCATGCCGAAATGTCCTCCACAGGTATAGGTATAGCAAAAAGAGAGAACGAAGTGAGTCTTTGAATCCGGGATACATCTCCGAATCACTTGATCCGCGCAATGCTTCCAAAGGTAAGGATCATCCCAAATGTAGTACTTGCAATCACTCCTCAGCTTATCTCACTGTGCCTTGTTCAGTCCCGCCGAAAAATCCTTCGTGGCTAAGTAATTAGCAATATCAGCATACCACAGAATAGTGGTTGCGATAGTCATTAAATGCTCATCTGGAAAGCTCTCTTGAATAAGTATGTCCTCCTCTTCAGTCACCAACCTGCTCAAATGGTATGGCACCAAGTTTTCACTCCCCTTTTTATCTTTAATCTCCAAGTCAAACTCTTGGAGCAACAGAATCCATCGAAGCAATCTTGGCTTCACCTCTTTCTTTGCCAGTAGGTACTTCAATATTGTATGATCAGAAAAAACAATTACTTTAGAACCAACTAAATACGATCTAAATTTCTCTAAAACAAAAACAACAGCAAGAAGTTCTTTCTCAGTTGTAGAATAATTCAGTTGAGCATCATTTAGGGTCCTTGATGCATAGTAAATAGCATAAGGAACCCTATCAACTCGCTGTCCTAAGACAGCCCCTACCGCAAAGTCACTCGCATCACACATTAACTCAAATAAAAACTCCCAATTTGGTGGCCTAATGATAGGTGCCTCAGTCATCAACTCCTTAAGTGTAACGAAAGCTTTCATACACTTCTCATTAAATTGGAAAGGCACATCTTTTTAGAGAAGTGTGTTATCAAGTGGCTTCCAATACTCAAGAGAGGGGGTAAATTGAGTATAAAACTTTTTATAAAAACCTCTTTTTGATAAAAATAAATATTAAAAACTTAATAAATAAAAGCACAGAAGGAATGAGAAGAAGAAAAGAAACAATAAAAATAACAGAAAATAAATATGCAGTAAATTAAAATTGCATAAAATAAAGAGATTAAGAAAAGAGAAGCAGACACAGTATTTATCCTGGTTTGACCACTAACCCACTTGTGGTCTACGTCCAATCCTCGAAAGTCAAGATTTTTCAATAAGTATACAAGCTTTAATAGGTGCTAGCTACCGTTACACAAAAGAGCACTTTTCACACACAGGGAAACTCTACCCTTGTGCTAAAGTCTCAGCCTGCAGGGATACCCCACCCTTATACAAACCTTGAGGGATACCTCACCCTCGAAGCAGAATAAAAGAAAGTAGATGAAAAGAAACTCTCACTCAGAGTAAATTATACAAATTGAAGCACTATAGAGCACTCTAAGAATATCTCAGAAATTTACCAAAAAGAGCACAGAGAGAAAGAGAGAATTATGTAAATAGTATTTTTGCACAACCAAAAATAATTTCAAGGATTCGTGTGTTTCAGCCGTGAGGCATGTTCTCTATTTATAGAGCCTTTTATTAGAAAATATCATTGAGGGAATTAAAAGCATAATAAATGCAAATCCATTTGCGTATCAAATTAAAAAACCAGAAGCAGAAACTCGTGGGTTATTCGAATACCTTATTGTGGTATTCGAATGCCACTGATATCAATATATAAAAAATAGTTTAAACTTGGGTTATTCGAATACCATTATGAGGTATTCGAATACCTCTGATATCAGTATATAAAAACCAGAACAGACCCACGTTATTCGAATACCATACCAAGGTATTCGAATGCCACTATTTGAAACACATTTGTGAAAGCATTTTTAGAAAGGTTGTATTCGAATGCCTTTAGAGGTATTCGAATACCTCTGTTAAAATTATGAAAAATGCTTCTATGAACCAGATTATGTAAGATTAGAAAAACCACAAACTCTTTGATTATCAAAGCCTCATTAAAACTTTAATTTGGTTTGTAGAAAAATATGTTCTTAGATCTTTTGAGTTAAACATGAGATATCCTATGAGAGCTCTGTACAAGAGAGATCCTAAGTCCTAAAGCTAAACTTGAAGAACTTGGACTAGATCTTCTCATCATCTCTATATTTGTTATCATCAAAACTCATCATCAATGTTGCATGGTAATCACAAAGTGTGCAGAAGGGTGCTGATATCTTGGAGAAGTCTTTGATGAAGCGCCGATAGAAACCTGCATGACCAAGAAAAGAACGAATGTCCCGCACACTGGTGGGCGGGGGTAATGAATGCACAAGTTCTACTTTAGCTTTATCAACTTCAATGCCCCTAGCAGAGATTACATGACCTAACACAATACCTTCTTCTACCATGAAATGACATTTTTCCCAATTTAAAACAAGGTTAGTGTCAATGCATCTCTTCAGAACCAAAGCCAAATGTTCCAAGCATTTCTCAAAGCCATCCCCAAATACACTAAAATCATCCATGAAGACCTCAATGATGTTCTCTATGTAATCAGAAAATAGACTCACCATACATCTCTGAAAGGTCCCTAGTGCATTGCAAAGTCCAAAAGGCATTCGCCTATAAGCAAAGGTGCCAAAAAGACAAGTAAAAGTGGTCTTGTCCTGATCTTCCGGAGCGATAGCAATCTGGTTATAACCTGAAAATCCATCTAAGAAACAATAATGAGAATGACCAGCTAACCTCTCTAACATTTGATTAATAAAGGGTAAAGTGAAGTGGTCTTTTTTGGTGGCAGCATTCAATTTTCTATAATCTATACAAACACGCCACCCTGTCTGTAATCTAGTGGGAATAAGCTCATTCTCAGCATTTCTTACCACAGTAATGCCAGATTTCTTTGGTACTACCTGGACCGGGCTTACCCACTTGCTGTCAGAAATGGGGTAGATGACCCCCACACTTAGGAGCTTCAGTATCTCCTTCTTCACAACATCCATCATCGAAGGATTCAACCTCCTCTGTGGTTCTCTCACTGGCTTAGCCCCCTCCTCCATTAAGATTCGATGCATGCAAATGGAGGGGCTAATACCTTTGATATCCGCAATAGTCCACCCGATGGCTGTCTTGTGTTCTTTCAACACAGAAATTAAGCTCTCCTCTTACTCTTTGGTAAGGGATTTAGCAATTATTACCGGAAGTGTCTCCTTCTCACCCAGAAAAATATATTTCAAATGGGAGGGCAATTCTTTCAATTCCAGCTCTGGTGCCTACACAACAGAAGGTTTAGGTACATCAGTGGTAAGAGGTAACTCAACATACGATACCTCATGTCCTTTTGAGGTGGAAAAAAGTGTATGCAAGACTGCCACTACTTCATTAACCTCCTCGCTCCATAGCTCTCCTTGGTTATCCTTCTTTGAATCCTGAAAATCTAAACTGCGAGTCATAACTATATCAAGGACATCAAATTGATCAGACTCAAAAATAGTAGAAATTAAAGATTCAAAAACATCAAAAGAATCAATAACATAAGCAGAGTGCACATCACTCGGGTATCTCATGGCTTCGAAGATGTTGAATCTAATCAACTCTCCATCAAATTCCATGGTCAATGTTCCCGAATGCACATCAATTTTAGTTCGTGCAGTCTTTAGGAAAGGCCTCCCCAACAGAATGGGGGCAGAGTTGGGAGATTTGTCCTCCTCCATGTCCAGAACATAGAAATCTGCCAGAAACACCAGTTCATTGACCTGCACCAAAACATCTTCAACAACCCCCTTAGGGTATGCGTTAGACCTGTCTGCCAGTTGAATGATAACTCCAGTAGGTTCTAAAGGTCCTAGATGTAAAGATGCATAAATAGAAGAGGGCATGACATTAATGGATGCACCTAAACCTAGCATGGCCCTCTCAAACCTAGCATTATCGATAGTGCATGGTATAGTGAATGTGTCAGGATCCTTACATTTAGTTGGGAGTTTCTTATTAAAAACAGCTGAAACATTTGCTCCCACTTGGACCTGTTCATTACCTTTCAACTTCTTTTTGTTAGTGCATAACTCTTTTAAGAATTTAGCATATCTAGGCACTTGCTTAATGGCATCTAACAGAGGAATGTTAACTTCAACTTTCCTAAAGGTCTCTAAGATCTCTTTATCCGCTTCTTCTTTCTTATTTTTAACCAACCTACTCGGAAAAGGGGCCTTAGTGACATATTTAGGAAGTGGGTCAGAAACACTTACCTTAGGGGTCTTAGAATTGAGCCCCTCCTCATCTACTTCCTTAGGATTTTGAGCTTTGTCTTCAGTGACTTGGGAAGATGTGGGTCCGTCAAGTGTCTTCCCACTCCGCAAGGTGACAGCACTAGCATTTTCTCTTGGGTTCACCTCATTTCTGCGAGGAAGTTTCCACAAATCGACTCAGTGTAACACCCCAAATTCGACTATGTGAATAGTAATAGCGAATTACACTTTTTTACATTTTCTCGTGTGTTATAAAAATAGTTTGACTTTTCCGAGATCATTTTTGATCATTTTGTGTGATTTGCTCGAGTCAAGAAAATAATAATTTTCTCGTAGAAAAAAATCTTATTTTAATTAATTAGAGTGGGGATCTTACTAAACCCAATTGATTGATATATATATATATATATTAATCTTATAATTTTTAGGATTTAACGTATAATAAAATAATTTTGTATTATTATAATATTATTGTATTCAACAGTATCTACTGTCTCAAAAATGGTAAAAAAAATTATTTGTGGACCCGAAAAAGTTTGTGGGGCCCACGTTTAGTGTAGCGGTCAACGATTCTGACTGGACAGAAATATGAACCAATAAGAACAAGTCAAAATTGGTGGCTTGACTTTTTAAACCAATTAGAATGAGTCAACAAAAGAAGCATAGACTTCTTTGTGAACCGTTAGA
The DNA here is from genome assembly GCA_029884595.1 of Ormosia semicastrata. Classification (NCBI taxonomy): domain Eukaryota; kingdom Viridiplantae; phylum Streptophyta; class Magnoliopsida; order Fabales; family Fabaceae; genus Ormosia; species Ormosia semicastrata. Next base: position 35,861,284 of record JAQQTO010000060.1, on the reverse strand, counting down.
TTGTAAAGCTTACTTTAGAAGCTTTAATCTTAACCGTTGATCCGATCAATGGTGTAAAACGAATCTTGACAAAACCACTAAGTAATATCCACCATAGATAAGATCAATGGATAAGAAACCAAGTTGATTTTCAATGGCTAAGATGAAGTCAACAATAGTGGCTTGAATTTGATTAGTAACTAATTAAAACTAATTTGATTGATTTAATGGCCTAATTAACAAGCTAAGTAAACTAATTTAATTATTAATTAGTTATGATTTAATTCTTAATTAGATATCCAAATATTAATTAGAGGTTATAATTTATGTAATTATATGTCTAATTAATTAGTTATGTAATTGGATAATTAGTTAAGATTGGTTTGGAAACTAAAACTAATTTAATTAGCTATTTGTTTAGCAAGTAATTAGACTTGAATTAAAACAAATTAAAGTCCCTAAAGTCACTTGAAGCCCACGGTTTGCAGCAGCTTGGAGGAGTCATCTACATGGTTCTTGAACCATCCATAATATCCATACAAGTCAAATTGATGACCTATGCCATGTGCTACTCCATGTGCATCCAATTGGTGATATTTTGAGTCAAGTAAATCCTCTAATTTCACTACCCATTTACGGAAGCAGCCTTCCACAATCTAATCTCACAAATTTCATTTTCTCTCTCATCCAAAAAGCTTTCATCTTTTCTCTCAAAAAAATCCCAAGAACCAAGCAACCATTTTTCCTTCCTTTTTCCTCCATAGGTTCGGCCTCTTCACCCACAAGCACCATCACTCACCTATAATTTTCACACACATCATTTCCTAAAGCTAAACAATATTCTAAACACTTTTCATATAGAAAGTTTTCCCAAAATCACATCCTAAGTGCCTCAAAAACCCACTTCTAGCTTACTTCCTTGGAGGTAAACTTGGATTTCTATGGTTTAAATTCATGTTTATAATTTTCTAAGCCATGTTTGTTCTATGGTTTGTTATTATTGAGCCTTGTTTATGATTTTACTAATTATTTTAGAATGGTTAGGAATTGTTGTGAGCCACATGAAAATTAAGGAGAAGGAGGAGAGCTTGAAAAGCTTGTCCTCAAGAGGTAAGAGGGAGATTTAACCTCACCAACCAAGTTTTGGTGATGTGAGGATGGTTTTGTACGGTGAAAAATCCATAAGGGTTCTTCACCGATTATTTGATTGTGTTTGTGTTGTGTTTGATTGTGTTTTTATGCTTGCATGTGTGATAAAATGCTTAAAGCTTTGATATTTTGTGTGTATGCATAATTTGAAAGCATGAGAATGTATGTGTAAATTAGGATGTGAACAACATGATGAATCGATTGTATGAGTACTCCAAAGAGTATTAAGGCTTACGGCCATAACATGGAAAAGGACCAAAGTCCTTACACTGATGAATTAAAATGATAACTGAGCGATTTAAATGAATTTGGGAAAAAATTTGAGTATAGTAAAGTAAAAATGATTTTTTTATGGGTAGTAAAGAAAAGAAATAACGATTTTTGAAAAACAATACCATTTACTAATTTTTAGAGGAATTATACCGCAAATTTTTATAAAAGAGGGACTAAATTACAAATTTTATCAAAATGAGGGGCCATTATATAAATACTTATTTTTAGAGGGGTCATATTGTAAATATTATTTTTAGAGGGGTCAAATTGTAAATATTTCATAACAGAGGGATGATTTTGTAAATATGAATTTTATGAGGGACTTTTTCATAAATATTAATTTTATGAGGGACTTTTTATAAATATTAATTTTTGAGGGACTAATTCATAAATATTAATTTTATGAGGGATTATTTTGTAAATATTAATTTTTGAGGGATTAATAGGTAAATATGAGTTTTTGAGAGATTAGTGTGCAAATATGGAAAATAAAGTCAATTTTAGTATTAAAATGAGAAAAATAGTATTTTTGATTTAAACCGTAAGAAAAATATTTACGCGATTTGAAAACATTAGAAAATCGCTACGCGATTTGAAAAGGCGACAGAATTGAGTCGCGATTGAGAAAATACAAAAATATGACTACGTGAATAAAATACAGTAATAATACTGTTAGATTATTGTGTGGACCCCGAATGTGTGATATAAATTGAAAATGTGAATAGTGCATGGTACATACATTAGAAAGGTCCGATGGACTGTATGAGGCTAATTGCCTAGGAGAGACTACACCTCCTGAGTGGGTGCGATATGCGTGGTGTAAGTCACTCGTTGACCTTGGGGGCATTGGGGTGCGGGTTGCCTACAATGGGCAGTTGGTAGCTCTTCTATACCGTGGGTTAGACCGACGCAACACACCAATGATCCGGACCGAGACACTATCCCTAATCATGATCTGATAAAGACTGTCGTGTATATGCTGGATGTGCAAGGCTGAGCACGTGGTCCGAGGCATGTTAGTACCGATAAATCTTTTCGATCACTCTCTCCGACCTGAGTTGTAGCTCCATGGAGTAGGAAATTGAGTCTGTGTGCATACATATAATGATAGAGGGTATTATCGTAATTCCTGTTTATGATAATTGATTTATTGGTTATTTGATTATTAATAATGGCATGATTGTAATTATTGTGTATTACATGTTTTATGGCGATAATGATGTTAGTGGCATAACTGTAATTATGATATAATAACTGTATTGAGATATTGTATGTGTTTATCTTCATTACTGCCATACTGGTATTGGCGTAGGTGATCTCACCTCTTTGTATGTATGTTCTGTGTTATAATTATATTTGTTAAGACGTCGAGCAAGAGATAGAGCGAGAAGTTGAGGAGGAGCAGATTCCTGCTGAGGACGTCGAGTTTTGAAGAGATGGAGATGCCTAGTTTCCTTGGCTACCTGAAGCTGACATTCATCGGAGGAGATGAGGCATGGACTGTTGATCTAGAGAGAGAGTATCTATTACATGGGAGACCTAAATATTAGACTGAGTAGACAACATTTAGGACATCCTTACTTTTCTGTCAATATTTATGTACAACTAGAGTTCTCAATATCCATTAGGCAGTATTGGGGAGCTTACTATTGTTACCAAGTGGCCTCAAACTCAAGAGGGAGGGTGAATTGAGTTTATAAAATATTTTCGCAAATCTTTCGTAAAATGTTTGTTAAACAATTTTCGTTGAAGCTATTGGATGATTGATGTGAATAGATAAATGAGATTGAATACTTCACTCACAAATTAAACAATCTAAGATAAATAACATTCAAGCAAGCATATAAAATAAATGCACAAATGTAAAGAGATGAGTTTAGAAGATCAAACACAATAGTTTATCCTGGTTTGATCATCAATCCACTTGTGATCTACGTCCAGTCCTCAAGCAACCGCTAGAGATTTTCCACTATCTTCAAGTTTCAATAGGTGCTTGATAACCTTTACAAGCTAGAGCACTCACCACACCTTGGGATACCTCACCCTTGTGCTTGAGCCTCAAATAGGGATACCTCACCCTTTACAACTTTTGAGGGATGCCTCACCCTCAAGGGATACCTCACCCTTTACTAACTTTGAGAGATACCTTACTCTCTAGGGATACCTCACCCTTTACTCTAAAGGGATACCTCACCCTCTCTTTATAGATTACACAAAGTGTAGAAGATAGAAACTCTCTTAAAGAATAGATAATACAACTTGAAGCTTATGAGTATAAAGGATTTACACACTTAGCTCAAAACAAAGATTTAGAGAAAAAGATGATGAATTTCATTTTCAATGCCCAAGGATAATTTTCAGAATGTTCTCCAACTGTTTTTGATGCCCAAACACTTATATTTATAGCCCCAATGAGTTTTAGAGCCGTTGGAGGGTTTTAGAAATGATTTTCTATGAAAACTAGCCGTTTATAGCCGTTAGAAACGTCCCTGGGCACTTGGAAATCAATTACAAGCTTCATGTAATTGATTATAAGCTTTCTGGGCACTTTGTAATCGATTACACACTTTATGTAATCGATTACACGGCTTCTGTCAACGCTGTAATCGATTACATGACTTGTGTAATCGATTACACCATTTCTGGTTTTCAAAACCGACTTTAAAAGGTCATAACTTCTTCATTTCTTATCCAATTAAAGCAAATGACCACTCATTGGAAATATCCTTGAGTCTATTTTCATATGAAAGAAGTTTTAAAATAAAACTCAAAGTATTTTGAAAGATATGATCAAAAGAGTAACCAAATATCAGATTTTCAAAACTCAAACTTTAATTAGTCATAACTTTTTCGTTTCTTATCCGTTTAATGCAAATGACCAGTCATTGGAAAGATCTTTGAGTTTATTTTCAAATGAGATAAGTTTCAAAGTAAAACTCAAAGAATTTTGAAAGTTATGATCAAAAGAGTAACTATATGTTAGTTTTATAAAACACAAACTTGGCTATTTTTCATAGATTTGAAATATTACCATAACTAGCTTTCCAAAACTATTTGTTGGGCATATAAACATTTTAGAAATACTTATAAATATGTTTAAAAATTGTTTGAGCTTAGTGTGATTCCTTTTTAACTTTACACAAGATCTAAGTCCTATAAGCTAAGCTTGAAGAGACTTGGGACTTAATCTTTGCACTTCCAATCCTTTCTTGTTTGTTATCATCAAAACCATTGCTTTAGTCAATGTCAATTACATTCTCCCCCTTTTTGATGATGACAAACATTCATTTGAGAAAAGAGTTAGTTCAAATAAATTGAAATTCACAAAAGGTGTATTAGAGACTTACTCCCCCGCTATTTTTCAAGAGGTTATTAGATCAGAAATTGCACAGCTCCCCCTTAATTTTAGAATTCTAAGATCATTGAATTTGTACCTTATTATTTACCTTTTCTCAAATACTCATAAACTTCTCCCCCTTTTGTCATGATCAAAAAGATATACAAGATATAGATTTTGACAAAGAGAGAAGTGATAGAGCAAAACCATTGCTAAATAATGAATATTTAATAAGGAATTCAACTAAATCAGCATTATATAACCAGAATATCCATTGAAAAATATCCATTTCAAAATAATGCAATAAAAGTTAGATTATGCAGCAGAAAAGTCACATTATGCAGCAAGATAATGGCATTATGTAGAAAAAAATGTCTTTATACAGCAAAATAGCAAAAAGTATGAATTGTGTAATAAAATGACCAATTTATGCATTTAAAGTTAGATTATGCAGCAAAAATGTCACATTATGCAGCAAAATTAATGGCATTATGCAGAAAAATATGACTTTTCCAAATATAACATGATATTCAAATTAAAACATAAATAAAAATAAGAAATTGATATCACCAAAAGTGTGCTCTTTGAGTTTTTGTAAGTGATTCCAACTTCCAAGCTTCAAGTCTTCATGACTCTTGGAGAACTTGGACCATTTCAAGTTTTCACTTCAATTTAGTGCATGCTTGAGCTAATAGTCACCCTACAACATAATTCAAAGCATTTTCTTTGGTATCCGCCAATTTTAGATCCATAGGGGTTAGTCATTGATCATTAATCCATTATGCTCTCATAAATATCAAATTTTCCATAGTATATAATTTGAGCACAACAAATTTAAACAATCAATTGCCATTAAACACATAGCCAATAATATGCATGCTTTCATGATATATAGACAATCTTAAGTAAAAATGATCATTTTAGCATTAAGAACCATTTTTAAAGCCTGTGTAATCGATTACAATATGTGTGTAATCGATTACCAGCCCTCTAGAATCCATGTAATCGATTACATGTTTGGTGTAATCGATTACACGAGTTCTGGAGACATTGTAATCGATTACATAGTATGTGTAATCGATTACACGCTCTCTGACTTTGCTTGGAACGCTTGGTAGAGCCTCTGTAATCGATTACAAAGGCCTTGTAATCGATTACAAGCTTGTTGAAAATAGTTTTTGCACTTTAAACAATAAATGACCAAACTTAAAACATTCAAAAAGGTTCCAAATCATTCCAAATCAATTCCAAACATCATAAAGGCATAAAAACAGACTAGTTCTTGATCTAAAACACATGTTTTTGCAAAAACACTATTTTTACCAAGGATTAAATCACTTTGTGGACTTTGAGCAATTTGGTGCAACAAAAAAACACAATATTGTGCAGCAATACAACATATTATGTATCAACATACAATATTGTGCAGCAATACAACATATTATGTATCAACAAAAGTGCTCTTTATGCAGAGACTTACATATTATGCAGAAGGATAATGAGTTATGCAGCAAATTAGATGCATGATTAAACCATTATGTCAAGTTCAAAGAAATTGATATTATGCATGTTATTTCACATAAGATGCATATTCATTTAGCATATACAAGACATATAAAAGATATTTTTCAAGATGTTAGCCAAGTAAAGCATAGAACAAGACTCCACTTAACCAAAGGATGCAAGTTCAAGCCTTTTGGAGACAAGGAGGACAGTATGAAACATTTTCTTGTTTTGTGCTTGGAGCAGCCACTTTTCAAGATATCCAAAGTTAATTCTTGGCCTTCAAGCACACCTACAACACACTTCAATTTTTGACTTTTGGTACCCAAATTTTCTTGGGTCCTTGTGTGTTAGTCTTTAGCAAAGTGCCTTTGGGAACCCAAACCAATTTAGTTCCTAGCTTGTTATTGATATTCTTCCTTACATTGCAATTTGATGCACTATGCCCTTTCCTACCACAATGAAAGCATTTAATAAAGGGACTACTTGATGTACTTGATGAAACAAAGAAGTTCTTGAGAAACTTTTGTTGTTTATTAGGATTATACCCTAAACTAGCCTTTTGAAAAACACATCTTTGGTTTCCATGCAAAATGTTCAAATTATCTCTTCCATAGGTAAATTTTGAAAGAGTGTTTTTCAAGTCCTCAATCTCAATTTCAAATGCTTTACATGATGAGCAAGATGAGGGTGTAGATGCATTTTCTAGTGATAAACATGTCATGCATGAAGAATTTGCATCAATAAGTCCAAGAGTTTTATTTTCTATTTTAAGTTCCTCAATTTCCTTATTTAACATAGATATCTTCTTTTCAAAAGAGGAAATTGATTTCTTGGATGATGAAATAAGTTTTGTAAGTCTTATAGATTCATTATGTAATTCTTCAAAAGCATCTTGCAATTCATCATAGGAAGGGGAAGAGTTTGATTCAGAATTTGAAGATGTTACCTCCATGTCATTTTCATCTTCCTCTTCTCCTCTAGCCATGAAACATAGATTGGTTTTCTCATTATCCGAGCTATCGGTTGAATCCATGTCATTATCATCCCAAGCTATGTAGGCTCTTCTTTCTTTCTTCTCCTTTAAGGATCTCTTGTGATACTTTTCCACTTTACTTTGATAAATTGGGCACTCCATCTTCATGTGACCCAATTCTCCACATTCATAGCATTTAGGAGTGGATGAGGTTCCTTCCTCTCTATGATAGACATTCTTTTGGGGAAAGGGAGGTCTTCTTTGAGCTCCACTCTTCTTGAAGAATCTTCCAAATTTCTTTACTAGTAGAGCAAGATTCTCCTCATTTATTTCCAAGCCATCTTCATCATCTTCATCATCTTCATCATCTTCATCGTCATTAATCATGGAGGAAGTGGCCTTAAGAGCTATTCCCTTCTTTTTCTTGTCAATCTCCTCACTTTGGTTGAGTCTATTCAATTCCAATTCATGTTCTTAGAGCTTGCCAAAAAGTGTGGCTAAGGTCATGGTTGAGAGATTTCTTGACTCCGATATAGCCGTCACTTTAGGTTGTCAATCCCTACTTAAACATCTTAAAACCTTGTTAATAAGATCTTCATTAGAAAATGTCTTTCCTAATGAAGCTAAATGATTTACAATAAGTGTAAAACGTTTTTGCATTTCTTGAATGCTTTCATTTTGGTTCATTCTAAAAAGCTCATATTCATGAGTGAGAGTATTGATCCTTGATCTTTTCACTTCACTAGTACCCTCATGGGTTACTTCTAAAGTGTCCCACATTTCTTGGGCAGATTTACAATTTGAGACTCTAAAGAATTCATCATACCCCAAGGATGTGGTAATGATGTTTTTGGCACTCAAATTATATTGGACCTTTTTCTTATCATCATTGGTCCATTCACTTCTTGGTGTATTAACCCTTACACCATTAACAACTTTTATGGGGATAAAAGGACAATTTTCAATAGCATCCCACACATCTAGGTCAATAGCTTTAATAAAAATTTTCATTCTATCTTTCCAATAAGCGTACCCGTCCCCATTGAAAAAGGGAGGTCTATAGATAGAAGAACCTTCTGAAAATTCATTTGAAGAGGCCATTACTTTCTCTTGAAGCTGCTAAGCCCTTTACACAAGAGCCTAGCTCTGATACCACTTGTTACCAAGTGGCCTCAAACTTAAGAGGGGGGTAAATTGAGTTTATAAAATATTTTTGCAAATCTTTCGTAAAACGTTTGTTAAACAATTTTTGTTGAAGCTATTGGATGATTGATGTGAATAGATAAATGAGATTGAATATTTCACTCACAAATTAAACAATCTAAGATAAATAACATTCAAGCAAGCATATAAAATAAATGCACAAATGTAAAGAGATGAGTTTAGAAGATCAAATACAATAGTTTATCCTAGTTTGATCACCAATCCACTTGTGATCTCCGTCCAGTCCTCAAGCAACTGCTAGAGATTTTCCACTATCTTCAAGCTTCAATAGGTGCTTGATAACCTTTACAAGTTAGAGCACTCACCACACCTGGGGATACCTCACCCTTGTACTTGAGCCTCAAATAGGGATACCTCACCCTTTACAACTTTTGAGGGATGTCTCACCCTCAGGGGATACCTCACCCTTTACTAACTTTGAGAGATACCTCACTCTCTAGGGATACCTCACCCTTTACTCTAAAGGGATACCTCACCCTCTCTTTATAGATTACACAAAGTGTAGAAGATAGAAACTCTCTTGAAGAGTAGATAATACAACTTGAAGCTTATGGGTATAAAGGATTTACACACTTAGCTTAAAACAAAGATTTAGAGAAAAAGATGATGAATTTTGTTTTCAGTGCTCAAGGATAATTTTCAGAATGTTCTCCAACTGTTTTTTATGCCCAAACACTTATATTTATAGCCCCAATGAGTTTTAGAGCCATTGGAGGGTTTTAGAAATCATTTTCTATGAAAACTAGCCGTTTATAGCCGTTAGAAACGTTCCTGGGCACTTGGTAATCGATTACAAGCTTCATGTAATCGATTACAAGCTTTTTGGGCACTTTGTAATCGATTACACACTTTATGTAATCGATTACATGGCTTCTGTCAACGTTGTAATCGATTACATGACTTGTGTAATCGATTACGCCATTTCTGGTTTTCAAAACCGAATTTAAAAGGTCATAACTTCTTCATTTCTTATCCAATTAAAGCAAATGACCACTAATTGGAAAGATCTTTGAGTGTATTTTCATATGAAAGAAGTTTTAGAACAAAACTCAAGGCCTTTTGAAAGATATGATCAAAATAGTAACCAAAGGTCAAATTTTCAAAACTCAAATTTTAATTGGTCATAACTTTTTCATTTCTTATCCGTTTAAAGCAAATGACCAGTCATTGGAAAGATCTTTGAGTCTATTTTCAAATGAGATAAGTTTAAAAGTAAAACTCAAATTATTTTGAAAGTTATGATCAAAAGAGTAACTATTTGTCAATTTTACAAAACACAAACTTGGCTATTTTTCATAGATTTAAAATATTACCATAACTAGCTTTCCAAAACAGTTTGTTGGGCATATAAACATTTTAGAAATACTTATAAATATGTTTAAAAATTGTTTGAGCTTAGTGTGATTCTTTTTTACCTTTACACAATATCTAAGTCCTATAAGCTAAGCTTGAAGAGACTTGGGACTTGATCTTTACACTTCCAATCCTTTCTTGTTTGTTATCATCAAAACCATTGCTTTAGTCAATGTCAATTACAACTATCGTACTCCCAGTATGGTTAGTATTGTGCCGTCTGCTCGGACACCTGTCTGTAGGACTGCACATCATGACGGATTCCTATATGCTGAGGAATCTGAGGAGGACCCGTCTGAGGGTTCTGCTGTCTTGTAGGACTTGGGTAGTATAATAGTTTAAATTAAAGTTTAAAGTTTAAATATTTTGGAAGTCTAGTTTGTAAGATATCTACGTGTGATAGTACTAAACGCTTGTATGTCTATATATGATGTAAATTATTTGTGATAATGTTGTTATGTTTTTATTTTCTATTAAGTTTATCTTATTATCATCAAGAAATTTTATAACTCGTATTTATAATACAAGCACGATTTCTAATTGAAGGGTAATTTGGTAATTAAGTAATATAAAGTGTGGCGCCCTAAGGAGGGTGTTACACTCTGCACCTTGTTGATCTCAGTGGCCAACTGTCCCACTTGGTTTTGCAAGGTACTGATAGTGGCCCTTGTTTCTTGCTGAAACTGAATATTACTGGTGGCCATTTGCCTCACTAATTCTTCCAACGAAGGCTCAGGTTGCCTAGGAAGTTGAACTTGTGGTTGCCTCGGAGGAAAGGGTGCTTGTCTTTGCTGAAACCCTGGAGGCCCATAGGCTTGAGGATGAGCTTGAGCTTGGGGCTGCTTTGCATAGCTAAAGTTAGGATGATCTTTCCACCCCGGATTATATGTGTTGGAGTAGGGGTTGTAATTCTTGGATGGAGCAGAAAATCCCCCCACTGCCTTGGCCTCTTCATTTGTGTCTTCTTGCAAAGTGGGACACATATCAGTGGGATGCCCTGAAGAGCAGCAAATCCCACATGCTTGTACTGGTGCTTTCCCATTGTCCATCAGCTTCTAAACCATGGCAGTCAACTGGGTCATTTGATGCTGCAAACTAGTAGTGTCAGCTTCTTTAACTGCTCTCACTCCTGTATCATTCCGAGTGAAAAATTGTTGAGTGTTCGCAGCCATTCTAGATATCAAGTTTCTAGCTTCTCGAGGAGTTTTATCAACCAAGGCTCCTCCACTAGCAGCATCAATCATGTTGCGGTCCATCACTAGCAAACCTTCATAGAAGTACTGTACCAGAAGCTGTTCACTGATTTGATGCTGAGGGCAGCTAGCACACAATCTCTTAAATCTCTCCCAATATTCATGAAGTGATTCCCCACGTCTTTGTTGGATGCCGCAAATTTCTTTTCTGAAGGTTGCGGCCTTTGATGCAGGGAAATATCCATCTAGGAAAGCCCGAGCCATGTCCTGCCATGTTTGAATTGATCCGGGTGGCAAGTAGTACAGCCACTCCTTTGCAGAATCCTTCAGGGAAAATGGGAAGGCTCTCAACTTGACTTGCTCTACTAAAATTCCTGCAGGCTTCATGCTAGAACACACAACATGGATTTCCTTCAGATGTTTGTTAGGGTCTTCTCCGGCTAATCCATTGAAAGATGGCAGGAGATGGATTAGACCCAATTTCAACTCAAATGCCTCCTCATTCTCAGGAATTTCTATGCACAGAGGTTATTAGTCCAAGTATGGAGCACCCAACATCCTTAATGTATTTTCTGCCATCACTACTTCCTCAGGTGGCTCAGATATCTCAGATGCTGCAGAACTAGAAAGGTCTATGTGACGGGCAGCTTCAACGTCAGCAGGTGTGAATTGCGAGCTGATTTGTTCAAAGTAATGCCTTAGATTTCTCAATTGCTCGTTCACCTCTTCACCGGACATGAACACCTACAAGATAGTTGAAGAGAACAACTAAAACTATTAAAATAAAAATAAAAATAGAGAGAAAAATAGGAAACAAATTAAAAATGTAATTGGAAAATTAGTTCCCCGGTAACGGCACCAAAATTTAGTGTGGTATAGAATATAATTAAGAATTATATCAAAAATAGTTGTCAAGTTCTACTAAATATATAAAAACCTTGCAACCAGTTGTAGTAAGCAAGGGTCGATCCACAGAAAACCAATTCAATTGACACTATCAATCTAATTCCTAAATTAAACTCTGATGAACTATAAACAATAAAATGTAAAAAGGGGGTTTGTTAATTAAAACTAAAAGAGAAATTAAACTTAAACCAAAACAGTAAACACAAATTGAATTACCAAGTTAAAGCTATTGGTTAAGAGATGGAATCCACCACTAGATTTATATGATTATGCTAACTCACATACTCTTTATACTAACATGATCAATTATGTTCTTATGTAATTGTGAGATAAATATCTTGTTTTCCTTAAGTTTCGCTTAATTTAGCAACCGCTCGAATCAAACCCTAACCATTAGTTATTTGTAAAGCAACTGCTCTTACACCTACCTAATGATTGCATTAAGAATTAGAAAACCAATCACACTAAGATTTAATCACACACCAGGATTAAATTACTTAGATCATATGTTTCACTAGTTTTACCACCGCAACCGCGCATAGAAATCCTAGTTTTACCACTCACAAAATTTGGCAAAGAATATAAAAACCTTTATATTGATTTAAGATCAGAAACATATGAATAAAAACATAACTGTATTGATATAAAGAAATATGCAAGATTCACATAATCAAAACTAAAGTTTCATCTTCCCTTAACCAATCAAGAAGTTTAGCCACACATGGCAAATTTAAAAATAGAAGAAGAATTAAAGAAAAACATTGTTCAGAACAAAAGAAGAAAAGAAAAACTAAAGATCAAACTAATGTCCAAGGCTTGAGAGTGATTGATCTTTGATCGCTCGAATCCGAGTCTCCAATCCTCAATCGAATCCTTCCTCTTCTTGGTCTTTGTGTTTATCTCAGTTTTCTTGACGGCTCCCTCTCTGTCCAGATCTCCTTCAGGGACTCTAAGCAACCCTATTTATAGGTTTTGATACCTAATTTAGCATTAAAACACGAAATTAAACTTCTGAACCAATGACACGGGCCGTGTCATATGACACGGCCCAACCCGTGTCTAATTCTGGTGACAGATCTCCAACTATTCCAAAGTCAGAGAAGAACACGGCCCACCCCGTGTCATTTGACACGGGCCGTGTTGGTCCAAAAACTCCAGTCTTCAAAGTCAGAAGAGTACACGGCCTACCCCGTGTCATTTGACACGGGCCGTGTTGATCACTTTCTTCAAATCCAACCTTGATTCTTCATGAATGCCCTTCTTCCTTTGCTTCTAGGGGTTGATACTGATTCCCTTAAGTCTTTAACTCTCTTCTCAATGGTTCAATACCAATGGACTCCATCACTCATAAATCTCCTGAAAATCACAATACATTTATGAGTGTTTATAACCACATTTAAGCATAGTTTCACAATAAACATCCAAAGACAACTCTAAATCAGAAACTTAGCTAAATGTCAACAATTAAGCACATATGGAATCCAATTAGATCAAATAAAAAACATTTAAGAGCTGAAATTATTAGCAGATCATGGAACAAATTCAATTTCAGCCATTATAAAATAGCTTCTAGATGATTTCTAACATCACTCACACTCCCTAAACATATTGTAATGTTCATACAACTTATTGGCTCACTTAGGTGTGAATTAATGACCAAAATCACACCCTCACATACCTATTTCAAGTTCCAACTCAAGGAACTACTTGATTTTGTCCAAAGACAAAGATGATCTTCTTGCATTCACTAAGCTAAAAATAACTAAATTCAACCAATGAAAATAAGAACTGAGCAAACAAAATAGATATTGATTCTCAAACTCATTTTCTCCATCTAAAAGACCTAACATCAACCATGAAGTGGATGAAGGAAAAAGATGAAATTAAAGGTTAAGAACCTTTACCTCTTTTAGACAAGATGATCCTAAAGTTTTCCTCTTGATCTTCTAGTTTCCATTACTTTTCCTTTTCTCTTCCTTGTCTCGTGGCTGCTGCTGTTAGAGTGTGAGTGAGAGTGAGGAAAAAAGATAAGAATGAAGTGCCAAAATATCCCAAGGAAGTCAATTAAAGGGGCTACAATCGTATGTGGCTTATACCACTTATGATATTTTGCTGATACTTTTTAATTTGTTAAGAAACTTATATTTCATTAAGTCAAGTTTTCTAACTTCCAACAATGTTAGAATAAATCCTAGGATTTATTTAAATTATTGTTTCACCATTATCCTATATATTCATGTTTGCTACTAGTCAATTCGACATTAAAATACACAACTAGTATGCTTAAAAATATCAAACTAACTCTGATTATTCTCAAATTTTAACTACATCCTCTTCCACCTATTTGTGACTTAGAAACAAATTATGTAGATTTATTTACCTTAACTTAGCAATTTGTGTTACTATCTGAGTCATTATAAATTACTTTTCATACTCTAGGTTGCAACAAAGTGCTTGAACTAATTCGGTTTGTCACAAAAATAAGCAGAGATGTCTGTAACACCCCAACTTTTGGGATAATTACAATATAGTCCTAAAATGTACTGTTTTGTGAATTCTGTGAGCAGTAAATTTAATTTGACTGTTTCGTGAGTGTACTTGACTGTTGTATGTGATTTGCTTCGACCTAGGGAAATAATAATTTTCTGGCCAGATAAATCTTATTTTAATTAATTGGAGCTAGGGGATCTTACTAAACCCAATTCTGATTGATATATATATTAATCTTGTAATTTTTTGGATTTAACTGTGCAATACAATAATTTTACATTATTATAATATTATTTTATATTACAGTACCTACTGTCTCAAAAATAGTAAAAATCTACTTCGATTTGACCACAAATCTTTAAAAGTACTGTGAGACCCGCGTTTAGGAAAAGTAGTCAACTGTGCTGACTGGACAAATTCTAGCCAATGAGAGCAAGTCAACGAAAGTAGGCTTGACTTTCTAAACCAATAGGAATTGGTCAACGAAGGGAGCATAGACTTTCGTTTAGACCATTGGATGAAGACTTAGTTAAGAAGCTTTTAACCTAAGCCGTTGATCTAATCAATGGTGAGATTAGAATGATAGTTTTATGACTAATTGATATCTACCTTAGATCTAATCTAGGGCTAAGAATTAAAAATGAATCAATGGTTAGAATTAAGTCAAAAATTGTAGGCTTGAATTTGGTTAGTAACCTAATTAAGCTTAATTTGACTAATCTAATTACTTAATTAACAAACTAAGTGAACTAGCTTAGTTATTAATTAATTATAATCTAAATAGTAATTAGATATATTAATATTGATTAAAGGTTATAATATATGTTAATATATACTAAATTAATTAGTTATATGATTAGGATGTTAATTAAGTTTGGTTAGGATGTTTAACCTAACAAATTACCTAATTAGTTAGCATGTAATTAGGAGTAATTGGAAAGCAATTAACCCCCTAAAAAGATGAAGGAGCACACGGTTTTGGGCAGCAGCAAGTGGGCTTGGATTGGCTTGGTTCTACATGGTTCTTGAAGTATCCAACATGACATAGGCCATGTGCTTAACCATGTGAACACTCTATGATATTTTACCATGCAAAGTTGATCACTCAACCTCACCAACACTCACTCGCGGCTGCAGCTCTATCTATTCACTCTTTACTTTTTTATTTCACACTTATCACATTTAGCTATCCATTTTCTCTCTCTAAAATATCAAAAACTCAAGCACACTTCTCTTTCACTTTCTCTCCCTAGTTTCGGCCAACACCCACACCCACACAACCAAACCTTCATAATTTCATCTCATCATATTTCCTAAACCCAAATCCCATTCTAAACACTTTTCATTCACAAAGTTTTCCCAAATTCCTACTCTATCTTGTCCAAAATCCAACCTTTTGGTTACTTACTTAAGGGTAAGTTTTGTTTCTATGGTTCAAAATTACATTTCTAATTTTTCTAACCATGATTGTTCCATGGTTTTTCTAATTTGTACCTTGTATGTGTTTTGACTAATTGTTTAAGAATTTTAGGGATTTGTTTGGGAGTCACACGAAATTTGAAGGAAAGGAGGAAAACTAACCGATTAAATTGTCTACAAGAGGTAAGAGGGAGATTTAATCTCATCAACCCTAAGTGGTGATGAGAAAATGGATTGACTGTGTATGAAGAATCCATAAGGATTCGATTTGTGTGATTGTTTATGGTTTTATTATTTTTTTTGTGATTGTTTAGATGTTTTTCTATTTGTGATTATTTTTGCTATGCATGATTATAGTTATTATTATTTTTGTTATGCATGTTTATGGCTTTAAATATATTGTATGTATATTATATGTGATTAAATAATTGTATGTGTCTATAACTGTATAATTATTAAAGTAGGATGTGAATAACATGTAACGATTTGCATGAGTGTTCCAAATAACACATTGAGGCTCACGGCCTTCTCATGAAATTAGAGAACCAAAATGTTCTCCACAATTTTCTAAATCAATGATTTAATGAACCTAGGTAAAATAATGGATTTGAAAAAGATTTAAGTTAATTGTGGCCAATATGCCATTTAGTGTATAATCAAATACCATTTTATTTTGATTTGGCCAACATGCCATTTTATTTGCTAAGATAGGTTAGGTAAGTGATTTACAACATAAATGGATTCCAATGATTCATTGAGAAAAATAAAAGGAATAAATTCAGTTCTAGAAATTTAACTCAGCAAAATTTAGTTTGAGTAAGAAATAAAATAGACGCTAGAAAAATACTAACGTAAAGCTCATTTTATAAATTTTGAAGCGCGTTAGCAAGTTTCAAAGCGTAATTATTGGGTAAAAATAAAATGAACTATATTTAGTGAAAAACGTTAAAAATACCTTATACTGATTTTACAGGCAAAATGCTGCCAAAATTTATTAAAATCAGACACATAAAATGAAAAGATTCCATACTATATTTAGAACATAAGGAAAATACTTTACTTATTTTTAAAGTACTAGATATAGTTTTACACATAGCAGAAATGATGATTTTAAGCTATTCGGTTAAGAAAATAAATTAAAAACCTTACGCGATTGAGAAAATGATTTAAAAACATTTTACGATGTTTAAAAATGTCAAAATATCTTTACACGATTTAAAAACGTTTGTGAGAGCGAGGAGATTGTGAAAATGCGATAAAATTCCTACGCGATTGAACAATACTGGGAGTTTTGCTGTCAGGCCAAAATGGTGGACCCGGACATGTTGTGGTGTAGTACTGTCAAGTGGGACGTACTATACTTTGTTATTTTGTGACTAACGGTATTTTGGTAATTTTTCGTAATTATGGTAAAATTTAGATAATAAGGGTATTTTTGTAATTTTAGATCATGCTTAGAGTGTTGTGCCGATTTGGGTTATAATTGGTGATTGATTGACGAGGCGAATTACACCGTGTTTTGGTGTGATAAGCGTAGTGTGGTTCATTTATGAACTTGGAGGCGTTAGTGTGCGGAGAATTCCACATGCGGACAGTGGGTTGCTCCTCTGGGCCGTGGTAACGGGCAATACACTAATGATCTTGACAAGCACTATTCTTAGTCGAGATCTTGAGGGGACTATTAAGTACTATGCCTGTGGTACACGATGTTGGACTGTGTACTGCTACACGATGTTTTGGACTGTGGGATATAGACACAAAGATTGGACAGTGCAATAGTTTGGTTGGGCAGCCATAAAGTATTATTAGTTTCTAATCGGATCATTCTCTAAGATATCCGTGTTTAGCTCCATGGAGTAGGAACGAGTCGGTGTGTATTCATGTATTACCTGCATTTTATTGCTTATCATAATCTGTGATAAATTGTATGATTTATTGCTTTAATATATTATGCATGATATAATGGTATGTATTATTTATATATATATTGCTTGATATATTATGCATGATATATTGGTATGTACTGTTGTGATGACTGTTTTGTACTATCGTTTTCTTTATTGCCATGCGGGTAGTGATGTAGATTGTCTCACCTCTCTATATGTTTTCTCAAAATTATTATATTATATTCGTAAAGAGTTAGAGGAAGAAGAGGATCAGCCTCTTGAGATACAGTATCCTGATGAGCAACAGTCGGGCGAAGTATATGAGGAGGAGGAGCCGGTAGATCACACTGATCATCAAGACTGATCTTGAGATCATGGCATTGCCAGGATTCTTCGGGTTCGTGAGACTGGAGTTTCATGGGGGTTCCGAGGCGTGACGTATGCATGTGGACCGAGGGACAGTTGCTTATGTGGGACGTTTGACCGTGTCCCTATGTAGAGAGTATGACGGAGAGGTCATATTCACTACTATGCTTTATTTATATTTAGAGTTACCTCTGACCGTTAGGCGTTATTGGCAGGGAATATTCCATGCGCCTAGTGAGCTCAGTAGTGAGTCGACAGCTTGGACTCGTGTCCGTCGTGCTGTGAGATCTCCGAGATGTGAACTTTTCGATGGCTATTCTGGAGGTTCTGGAAGATGATTCATCGGAGGGTTAGATATCTCGAGATGCACTTGGGCAGTGCTATGTTTTAGCTTTGTGTCAACTCTTTACTGCTTTATTAAATATATGTAGTTGTAAATTATGTGTGTACTAAAAGAGAATCATATGTATATTATGGTGAGTTTATGTTTGTTATATTTTGTGTTTCATGTTATTTTATTTAATGTTATAATTATAAAAAGGAAAAAAATAATACTACCACAAATATTACGTAAGTATCAAATGTTTTACAACTTGGGTAAGAGTTTTATTTTTATTTTATTTCATTGCATTCATAAATATGACATCCCCACAAGGGTGTTACATTAGTTGGTATCAGAGCCCAAGTTAGAGTCTTTTGGGGTTGTGGTTAGGTCTGTTTTTGCTTGTATTGTGTGAATCTCTGTGATTTGTTTCCGAAAGGTTACTTCTGACATTGTTTTGTCTTGTTGAAGAAAGAAGATGTCTGGAGGAAGAAGAACGCGTGCAAATGCGGCACGTAATATAGACCCAATGATTGCTGTTGCTGAGGCTATGCAGCAAATGGCAGAAGCGATTACTCATCAAAATTGAAGAGCAGCTCAACATCAAGATGCAACTGCTGATGCTTTGAATTTGTCTGAGTTCAGACGCAACAATCCGCCACAGTTTAGAGGCAAGTTTGACCTTGAGAAGGCAAGTCTTTGGATTCAAGACTTAGAGCGAGTATTCGAAGGAATGGGGTGCGCGGAAAATAAGAAGGTAACATATGCTGTGTACATGTTGAGAGGAGATGCTGAGAATTGGTGGAGAAATACCCACCAATTGTTGCAAGCTGAAGGAACTGAGATCACCTAGGAGGTGTTTTGTGAAGTATTTCTGGAGAAGTACTTTCCCAGTATTGCTCGACATGCCAAGGAGATGGAATTTCTTGGTCTACGTCAAGGGAATATGACTGCTGGAGAATATGCTGCAAAATTTGATTGTTTGTCGCAATTCTCAAGGTATTTCCAAAATCGACCCGATGAGGTATGGAAGTGCCAGAAGTTTGAAGATGGGTTAAGGATGGAACTAAGGCGTGCAGTTCTACTAATGCGAATGAGGGAGTTTCCTGTGTTGATGGATACTTGTCGATGACTTGAAGCGTTGGAGCCGTCCCGAGATCAGAGGAATCGTAATTTTGGACCGACTAGGTTCCAAAGAGGAGGTAGTAGCAGTGGTGGTCGATTTCAGAGAAAGCCTTATGCGAGACCGTTAGGGAGTCAGCCTCAACGTCCATCTGTTGGGGGAAGTTCTAGTGGAAATCGAGCTGGTCAAAATGTGGCGTTTACGCTGACATGTTTTAAATGTGGCAAGAGTGGCCATATCTCTACAAATTGCCCGATCAGAGGAACGATCTGTTTCAATTGCAGAAAACCTGGACATGTTTCTAGGGATTGCACTCAGTCGGAGAGGAAGCCTATTGTAAGGAATGTCCGTGCTACTCAGCCGAGATCTGGAGGGCGAGTGTATATGATGACCGGAACCGAAGCTTCTCAGTCTGAGGATCTTATTCAAGGAGAAGGTGTCATTGAAGGTAATCACCTGACTTTGCTATATGATTCGGGTGCAACACACTCATTTATTGCATATGATTGTGTGGAACGTTTGAAACTGCTTGTGTCTTCTCTGAGTTTTCAATTGATTGTTTCTACACCGACTGCTAAGCCTATTGTTACATCCAAGATGTGTATGAACTGTCCTATTGTTATAAAGGATCGTATGTTTTCGGTCAACTTGATTTGTTTACCTCTTGTTTAGATAGACATAATACTAGGAATGGACTGGTTATCTTCTAACTATATCCTTATAGACTGTGCAAGCAAAACCATAGTTTTTCCTAAGGAAGAAAGTTCTGGATTCTTGACTGCTGTTAAGGTCAAGTCATTTTTGAGGGATGGAGCTCAAGGGTTTATGTTGCTGTCTTCTTTGGAAGTCAAGTGTGAGAAGGATGTGAGCACTATTCCTGTCGTCAATGAATTTCCAGAGATTTTTCCTGATGATGTACCTGGTTTGCCACCAGAAAGGGAAATCGAATTCTCTATCGACTTAATACCAGGAGCAGGTCCTATTTCGATTGCACCGTACCGAATGTCGCCTGTAGAATTGGCAGAGATGAAGAAGCAATTGGAGGAACTATTGGAGAAGCAGTTTGTGCGACCTAGTGTTTCGCCATGGGGAGCACCAGTGCTGCTAGTCAAGAAGAAGGATGGAACTTCGCGTCTTTGTGTTGATTATCGACAGCTGAACAAGGTTACTATAAAGAATAAATATCCACTACTGAGGATTGATGACTTGATGGATCAATTGAAGGGAGTTGCTATATTCTCTAAGATAGATCTGCGATCATGTTATCATCAGATTCGTGTCAAGGTCGACGATGTACCTAAAACAACTTTCCGAACTCGTTATGGACATTATGAGTATCAAGTAATGTTGTTCGGAGTGACGAATGCTCCTGCGATATTCATGGACTATATGAATAGGATTTTTCATCCGTACTTAGACAGATTTGTCATTGTTTTTATCGATGACATTCTGATCTATTCTCAAAGTCAAGAAGAGCATGCTGAACATCTCAGTATAGTTCTCCAGATTTTGAAGGAGAAGAAGCTGTATGCAAAGTTGGCAAAGTGCAAGTTTTGGTTAGAAGAAGTTCAATTTCTAGGTCACGTAATTTCTAAGGAAGGTATTGTGGTAGACCCATCGAAGGTGGAAACTGTTTTACAGTGGGAAAGGCCTAAGACTGTGACTGAGGTTCGAAGTTTTGTTGGATTAGCCGGATATTATCGAAGGTTTATTGAAGGTTTTTCCAAGATAGCTGGACCACTTACACAACTCACAAGGAAGGGCCAAGCTTTTGATTGGACAGAATAACGTGAAGTGAGTTTTCAAGAGCTGAAGAAGAGACTAACGACTGCACCAGTGTTAATTTTTCCGGATCCTAACAAATCTTTTGAGGTGTATTGTGATGCATCTTATCAAGGGTTAGGATGTGTGTTGATGCAGAATCGGAATGTAGTAGCTTATGCTTCAAGACAATTGAAGGTTCATGAGAGGAACTACCCAACGCATGATTTGGAGCTAGCTGCAGTAGTTTTTACGTTGAAAGTGTGGAGGCATTTTCTGTATGGAGCTATGTTCAATGTCTTTAGCAATCACAAAAGCTTAAAATACTTGTTCGATCAAAAAGAATTGAATATGAGACAGAGGCGATGGTTGGAATTTTTGAAGGACTATGATTTTTAGCTTCAATACCATCCAGGAAAAGCGAATGTGGTGGCAGATGCCTTGAGCAGAAAGGTGGTTAGCGTTTCTGCTATAATGATTAAAGAGGAAGAGCTGATGAATCAATTCAGAGATCTATGGTTATCGATAGAATTGGTACCTGGAAAGATTCGTCTAAGTAGAGTTGTGGTTTTAAATGACTTGTTGGAGATAATAAAAGAGAAACAAGATGAAGATGCATTTTTACAAAATGAGAAGGAATTGTTGAAGCAAGGTCATAAAGCGACGGTGGAGGAAGGATCTGATGGGATCCTAAGGTTTGAAGGAAGAGTTTGTATACCTGATGATCCCAAACTCAAGAGAGCAATTTTGGATGAAGCTCATACAAGTAATTTGAGTATGCATCTGGGGATGACGAAGATGTATCAAGACTTGAAACGACTGTTTTGGTGGCCAAGAATGAAGAAAGATGTAGCTGAACGTGTGACGTCTTGTCTTGTCTGTCAGAAGGCAAAGGTGGAACATCAAAGGCCTGTTGGTATGTTTCAACCCTTGACTATTCCAGAGTGGAAGTGGGATAGTATCTCGATGGATTTCGTTACTGGATTTCCGAGGACAAGGAAGGGGCATGATTCGATATGGGTTATAGTTGATAGGCTTACGAAATCAGCGCATTTCTTGCCGATCAATATTAAGTACTCGTTGGAACGCTTAACCCAGATATATATAGATGAAGTTGTTAGACTTCATGGTGTGCCTGTAAGTATAGTTTCTGATAGAGATCCGAGGTTTACGTCAAGACTCTGGCAAAGTCTGCAAGAAGCTATGGGGACTAAACTACGATTGAGTTCTGCATATCATCCACAAATTGATGGTCAGACGGAGAGAACGATTTAGTCGTTGGAAGATCTGTTGCGTGCTTGTGTGTTGGAACAACAAGGGAGTTGGGATGAATTTCTGTCTTTGATAGAATTCACCTACAACAATAATTTTCACTCAAGCATAGGGATGGCACCCTATGAAGCACTTTATGGACGACGATGCCGAACACCTTTGTGTTGGTATCAGGATGGAGAGAGTATGACTATTGGTCCTAATCTTGTGCAGCAGACTACAGAAAAGGTGAAGATGATATAAGAAAAGATGCGAACGACTCAGAGCCGTCAGAAGAGTTATGTTCATAAACGAAGACGACCCCTAGAATTTGAAGAAGGCAATCATGTGTTCTTACGAGTTACGCCTACGACGGGTGTCGGAAGAGTTCTTAAATCAAGAAAGCTTACTCCTAAGTTTATAGGGCCTTATCAAATTATTCGTCGGATTGGTCCTGTAGCTTACCAAGTAGCTTTATCGCCTTTTCTATCCAATCTTCATAATGTATTTCATGTGTCTCAGTTGAGGAAATACATTCCTGATCCAACCCATATGATACAACCTGATGAAGTGCAGCTAAAGGATAATTTGACGTATGAAACACTTCCTGTTAGAATCGAGGACAGGAGAGTGAAACAACTTCGAGGGAAGATGATTAAGCTGGTGAAGGTAGTGTGGAACAATGTAACGGGAGATGCTACATGGGAATTAGAGGATAGGATGAGGGAGCAATACCCTTAATTGTTTGATGTATGATGAATTTCGGGGACGAAATTCTTATTAGTAGGGGAGAGTTGTAACACCCCAACTTTTGGAATAATTACAATATAGTCCTGAAATGTACTATTTTGTGAATTCTATGAGCAGTAAATTTAATTTGACTATTTTGTGAGTGTACTTGACTGTTGTATGTGATTTGCTTCGACCTAGGGAAATAATAATTTTCTGGCCGGATAAATCTTATTTTAATTAATTGGAGTTGGAGGATCTTACTAAACCCAATTCTGATTGATATATATATTAATCTCATAATTTTTCAGATTTAACTATGCAATAAAATAATTTTATATTATTATAATATTATTTTATATTACAAGATACCTATTGTCTCAAAAATAGTAAAAATCTGCTTTGATTTGACCACAGATCTTTAAAAGTACTGTGAGACCCGCGTTTAGGAAAAGCAGTCAACTGT
Source organism: Ormosia semicastrata (assembly GCA_029884595.1). Taxonomy (NCBI): domain Eukaryota; kingdom Viridiplantae; phylum Streptophyta; class Magnoliopsida; order Fabales; family Fabaceae; genus Ormosia; species Ormosia semicastrata. The sequence continues at coordinate 35,837,578 of JAQQTO010000060.1, read as the reverse complement.
GCTGACTGGACAAATTCTAGCCAATGAGAGCAAGTCAATAAAAGTAGGCTTGACTTTCTAAACTAATAGGAATTGGTCAACGAAGGGAGCATAGACTTTCGTTTGGACCGTTGGATGAAGACTTAGTTAAGAAGCTTTTAACCTAAGCCGTTGATCTAATCAATGGTGAGATTAAAATGATAGTTTTATGACTAATTGATATCTACCTTAGATCTAATCTAGGGCCAAGAATTAAAGATGAATCAATGGTTAAAATTAAGTCAAAAATTGTAGGCTTGAATTTGGTTAGTAACCTAATTAAGCTTAATTTGACTAATCTAATTACTTAATTAACAAACTAAGTGAACTAGCTTAGTTATTAATTAATTATAATCTAAATAGTAATTAGATATATTAATATTGATTAAAGGTTATAATATATGTTAATATATACTAAATTAATTAGTTATATGATTAGGATGTTAATTAAGTTTGGTTAGGATGTTTAACCTAACAAATTACCTAATTAGTTAGCATGTAATTAGGAGTAATTGGAAAGCAATTAACCCCCTAAAAAGATGAAGGAGCACACGGTTTTGGGCAGCAGCAAGTGGGCTTGGATTGGCTTGGTTCTACATGGTTCTTGAAGTATCCAACATGACATAGGCCATGTGCTTAACCATGTGAACACTCTATGATATTTTACCATGCAAAGTTGATCACTCAACCTTACCAACACTCACTCACGGCTGCAGCTCTATCTATCCACTCTTTACTTTTTTATTTCACACTTATCACATTTAGCTATCCATTTTCTCTCTCTAAAATATCAAAAACTCAAGCACACTTCTCTTTCACTTTCTCTCCCTAGTTTCGGCCAACACCCACACCCACACAACCAAACCTTCATAATTTCATCTCATCATATTTCCTAAACCCAAATCTCATTCTAAACACTTTTCATTCACAAAGTTTTCCCAAATTCCTACTCTATCTTGTCCAAAATCCAACCTTTTGGTTACTTACTTAAGGGTAAGTTTTGTTTCTATGGTTCAAAATTACATTTCTAATTTTTCTAACCATGATTGTTCCATGGTTTTTCTATTTTGTACATTGTATGTGTTTTTACTAATTATTTAAGAATTTTAGGGATTTGTTTGGGAGTCACACGAAATTTGAAGGAAAGGAGGAAAACTAACCGATTAAATTGTCTACAAGAGGTAAGAGGGAGATTTAATCTCATCAACCCTAAGTGGTGATGAGAAAATGGATTGATTGTGTATGAAGAATCCATAAAGATTCGATTTGTGTGATTGTTTATGGTTTTATTATTTTTTTTGTGATTGTTTAGATGTTTTCCTATTTGTGATTATTTTTGCTATGCATGATTATAGTTATTATTATTTTTGTTATGCATGTTTATGGCTTTAAATATATTGTATGTATATTATATGTGATTAAATAATTGTATGTGTCTATAACTGTATAATTATTAAAGTAGGATGTGAACAACATGTAACGATTTGCATGAGTGTTCGAAAGAACACATTGAGGCTCACGGCCTTCTCATGAAATTAGAGAACCAAAATGTTCTCCACAATTTTCTAAATCAATGATTTAATGAACCTAGGTAAAATAATGGATTTGAAAAAGATTTAAGTTAATTGTGGCCAATATGCCATTTAGTGTATACTCAAATACCATTTTATTTTGATTTGGCCAACATGCCATTTTATTTGCTAAGATAGGTTAGGTAAGTGATATACAACATAAATGGATTCCAATGATTCATTGAGAAAAATAAAAGGAATAAATTCAGTTCTAGAAATTTAACTTAGCAGAATTTAGTTTAAGTAAGAAATAAAACAGACGCTAGAAAAATACTAACGTAAAGCTCATTTTATAAATTTTGAAGCGCGTTTGCAAGTTTCAAAGCGTAATTATTGGGTAAAAATAAAATGAACTATATTTAGTGGAAAACATTGAAAATACCTTATACTGATTTTATAGGCAAAATGCTGCCAAAATTTATTAAAATCAGACGCATAAAATGAAAAGATTCCATACTATATTTAGAACATAAGGAAAATACTTTAGGTATTTCAAAAGTACTAGATATAGTTTTACGTATAGCAGAAATGATGATTTTAAGCTATTCGGTTAAGAAAATGAATTAAAAACCTTACGCGATTGAGAAAATAATTTAGAAACATTTTACGATGTTTAAAAATGTCAAAATATCTTTACGCGATTTAAAAACATTTGTGAAAACGAGGAGATTGTGAAAACGCGATAAAATTCCTACGCGATTGAACAATACTGGGAGTTTTGCTGTCAGGCCAATGTGGTGGACCCGGACATGTTGTGGTGTAGTACTGTCAGGTGGGACGTACTATACTTTGTTATTTTGTGACTAAGAGTATTTTGGTAATTTTTTGTAATTATGGTAAAATTTGGATAATAAGGGTATTTTTGTAATTTTAGATCATGCTTAGAGTGTTGTGCCAATTTGGGTTATAATTGGTGATTGATTGACGAGGCGAATTACACCGTGTTTTGGTGTGATAAGCGTAGTGTGGTTCATTTATGAACTTGGAGGCGTTAGTGTGCGGAGAATTCCACATGCGGACAGTGGGTTGCTCCTCTAGGCCGTGGTAACGGGCAACACACTAATGATCTTGACAAGCACTATTCTTAGTCGAGATCTTGAGGGGACTATTAAGTACTATGCCTGTGGTACACGATGTTGGACTGTGTACTGCTACACGATGTTTTGGACTGTGGGCTATAGACACAAAGATTGGACAGTGCAATAGTTTGGTTGGGCAGCCATAAAGTATTATTAGTTTCTAATCGGATCATTCTCTCAGATATCCGTGTTTAGCTCCATGGAGTAGGAACGAGTCGGTGTGTGTTCATGCATTACCTGCATTTTATTGCTTATCATAATCTGTGATAAATTGTATGATTTATTGCTTTAATATATTATGCATGATATAATGGTATGCATTATTTATATATATATTGCTTGATATATTATGCATGATATATTGGTATGTACTGTTGTGATGACTGTTTTGTACTGTCGTTTTCTTTATTGCCATGCGGGTAGTGATGTAGATTGTCTCACCTCTCTTTATATTTTCTCAAAATTATTATATTATATTCGTAAAGAGTTAGAGGAAGAAGAGAATCAGCCTCTTGAGATACAATATCCTGACGAGCAACAGTCGGGCGAAGTATACGAGGAGGAGGAGTCGGTAGATCACACTGATCATCAAGACTGATCTTGAGATCATGGCATTGCTAGGATTCTTCGGGTTCGTGAGACTGGAGTTTCATGGGGGTTCCGAGGCGTGGCGTATGCATGTGGACCGAGGGACAGTTGCTTATGTGGGATGTTTGACCATGTCCCTATGTAGAGAGTATGACGGAGAGATCATATTCACTACTATGCTTTATTTACATTTAGAGTTACCTCTGACCATTAGGCGTTATTGGCAGGGAATATTCCATGCGCCTAGTGAGCTCAGTAGCGAGTCGACAGCTCGGACTCGTGTCCGTTGTCCTGTGAGATCTCCGAGATGTGAACTTTTCGATGGTTATTCTGGAGGTTCTGGAAGATGATTCATCGGAGGTTTAGATATCTCGAGATGCACTTGGGCAGTGCTATGTTTTAGCTTTGTGTCAACTCTTCACTGCTTTATTAAATATATGTAGTTGTAAATTATATGTGTACTGAAAGAGAATCATATGTATATTATGGTGAGTTTATGTTTGTTATATTTTGTGTTTCATGTTATTTTATTTAATGTTATAATTATAAAAAGGAAAAAAATAATACTACCACAAATATTACGTAAGTATCAAATGTTTTACAACTTAGGTAAGAGTTTTATTTTTATTTTATTTCATTGCATTCATAAATGTGACATCCCCACAAGGGTGTTACAATGTCAAGCAAGTGTTATACTACTTTTGTAACCATAAACTAGTCTAACATACTAAAAAGAGGATGTTATAGTAAGTCTCTCTGTGCTTGAGTGATTAAGCGGTGAAAAAATGGATGCTTAACTTCAGAATCTTCTGCTTAGCTTTTCGCTCCTTTAAGCATTTAGTTTTCTTCCATGTGTATTTACCAAATAAAACAAATAAAAACATGTAATAATAACAAAGTTTAAAACAATAAAAACATAATAAAACTTGAGAATAAAGCTTAATCAAAAGGGATTGGAAGATGGAGAAAACTAAGATTTTGAAATGAAAAAACATGAGATTTTACAGTTTCATTACTCCCCCAAACTTAAGATTTTGCTTGTCCTCAAGCAAAGCAAGAAAAAGAATTAAAAACAAGACAAAAAGAATAAACATCTAAAAACTCAAAACATGCAGACTTAAACAGAGCAATGCTGGTTATTAAAAATCATTCATATCCTTAGAAACTGCTTCACAATTCATTTCAAGGTGTCACACATGTATAATCCAATTGTTACATCGACTCTCACATGTAACTCTCATGCATAAATGACTTCCCATAGACATGAATGTAAGACCAAATTCTATTCATAAAATACAAGTTCGGATAGGTTTGTAAAATTGCAAATGCATATCAAACCCGCATCTATAGGATTTTTTTTCATCTCTCTCTCCACTAATATAAACAACACATAACCAAGGATTAAAATGGTCTTTTAAAGCTTGTAATGTAAGGCCAATGGTGGGGTTAAGAAAGAAGGGGTAGGATAAAGAAATCAAAAGTTGAGATACACAATCATGTAAATTTCAAAATCCAAGCCACAAAATATTGAACAAGAGCAAAACAGAGCATAAGAATCAATCACTTTATTTTTTTTATTTTTCTTCTTCTTTTTTTCATGAAATAGTTTTCATTTAATTTACTTCATTCTCTATCATTTTTTTCTTTGCTCCTTCAATACTTCATGTACAAAGATAACTAATTAGTTGGCTTGAATAATAAAATAATACAAGATATGTTCTCAACAAAGGGTGGTGTGAGAGGGGATTTTTTTTTTAATTTTTTAAGGGTATGGGAAAGGAAAATGTGGGTAAAGAAATGAAATAAAGGACAAACATAAACAAGGCTGCAAAAGGGGACCTAGGGAATAATGTTTTTATAGGTTAGCTAGAAAGACCCAAATAGTCCAAAAAAAGGCCCTTATCATTTCCTCGGTCATGCATTGTCTAGGATTTTGCTTCAAGAGAAAATCTAACAACTTCTAGATGCAAGTAATCCACACACATGCATTCTTATAAACTTTCTCTAAGCTTGACATGCATTAATATTTCAAAGCCTATCAAACATAAAGATAGGAGATACATTCATACATAATTGAAGCAATAGAGATAAACACAACTCTTGGATTCTCATGTGATTTCTTAAGAAAAAAAAAGATCAATTCACATTTTATGCAGTCATCAGATATTCAATTCAAAAAAATGGTATGCTCAAGTTCAACAATATAACTCAAAACAGAATACTAACAAATAGTAGAAAATAAGAAAACTAAAAACAAAAATAGAAAAGTTATCCCCCCCAAAATTACGATAAACAGTGCCCCCATTGTGTAGAAAAAATCAAAACAATTAACAAAAAAGAAAGTAATAACAAAGAAATAAAAGTGAGGGATAAAGAAAAGTTTATTGTTTGGTAGTTGGATCAGTCCTGCTCTTCATCATCTTCCTCTTGATCATTTTCTTCCTCATCATGTGCCTCTTGTGGGACATAGAGTGAAGGCCTCCAAGTTTGTCCGGATCTAGGTTCAGTTGAGAAGCGAGGTTGCATATCATTCCTTCCATGCTAGACATGCAGTGGGTAAGGTGAGTTAACATCCCTCTGCAGTCTCTCACTTCCTGTTCGACCCTGGCCAATCTGTCTTTAATAGGTAACTGCTGCCTTCTTCGTTGTACAGGAGCTGGTGGAGGAAGATGTTGGATTGGCACACCTTCCTCAGTGAAGTAGGCATCCATCATAGCAGTGTCCACTGAATGGGCTGGTCTTTCTTCCATGTCATTCTCCAATGGAATGCCCTCCTTCGAGTATAATTTAGTGATGATGGAAGGGTAGGCCAACTTTGCAACATCAATGAGTGCTAAATCATTAATGTGGGAACCAATCACTTGTCCCACATTAATTGGTAAGCCAATCACAATGGAAAAAATAAGTAGGGCCCTGTTGACAGTTACTTCGTGTGAGTGGGAGCAGGGAAGAAGAGTGGCTTGGACGAAGGTGCACCAGGCATTGGGTATAAGTTTCAAATTGCTCTTCTTTAGATGCTTTTGTGCATTGTTAATATCAGGGGCTCCTTCTTTATGGAGTTCGTGGAGCACTCCTTCATGATCCAATTCTTTATTGCATAGTCTGGCATATCCGCAGTAGCCAACTCTTTCAAAATCAATTCATGTGCTAAGCAGCTCGTTTAGTTCATCCTTACTGAACCAAAATTCACGACCTCTTACATAGGTCTTGAATCATTCAACATAAGTCAAAGGGAGTCCTTTTTTGTTCTTTTTGTTGAAATTGTTGGTGTAGAACTCCTTAACCAGTGTAGGCCTGCTTGGTTAGGGAGGTACACAGAATCTCTCCAAATTTTTTTGCTTGATTTCATTAAGAATGAGGCAGTACCTGTCGCCTTACAGCTCTAATCCTCTTTCTTTTATGGTTCCTTTCTTCCCCACTACTCTCCTGTACTGCTCTTCATGTTGTAGAGAATGGAAATGGTGGTCATCAAAAGCTACACTTCTAGAACTTGACCCTGCTATCTCATTTCTCTTCTTGTTTGGAGCCACAGGAATGACCTATTACCTGCCCAAAGGAAAAATTCAACATGTGAATCTTTGCTCAATTTAACATAACCCAAACACCAAGGTAATCAAGTCATTCACACAATCAACTCAATCTATCAGACTTTCTCAGAATCAACAGCATCACTCATCAAACTCAATCCATCAAAATTATCTAATTGACTCTAATTATTAGTAAAATCAACCCATCAATAATTCAAGCAAGAATGTCATAGTGAACATTTGATCAAACACATGGTGAGCATTGCAAAGGTGTAAGGAAATTGAACAAATTCAGCACCAAAAATTGTTAACACCATAAGCCATCAACACATAATGAGAATTTATCAAAAAATTTCATCAACACTCATGCTACCAAAGCATTAAAAAAACACAAAAATCAGAAAACCCTACATACCCACAAATCCCATAATTTTCACATAGGTATTTACGAAGATCTAATGTGCAATCCTAACTTTAGACAAGTAGGAAATGAAGAATATACCTAAATGAAGGAAGAATGTAAGATGGGTGAGCAACAAATGGAAGATATCAAGTTTCCCCCAATTTCGTGCCCTAGATCTTCAATGGGTGCATAAATGGAGATTTTGTATAAATTGGAGACGTTGAAGATAAGGGTTTAGTGCATTTTTGGTGTAGGAATGGGCTAGGTTTGGTGTTTGGGTGGATTAAGATTGATTGAAGAGGATTTGGGTTGAAAGGGAGTAAGAGAGCTCGGGATTTGAAAGAGAGATTTTGGAGAAATTTGCATCAAATGGGTTAAAAAAACCACTTAAAGCTGTGCGTCTGCTATTGTGTGCTTAAGTGGTCTATTTTCACCGCTTAAGACGCTAGCTAGCAAAATGCTCCAGCACTTATGGGCTTGCGCACTTAAGCAGTGAAAACCTCACCACTTAGGTGCTGATTGGTAGAGAGTCAAAGTATTGAGCACTTAAGCGCTCACGTTTGGGTGCCTAAGTGCTAGCTGACAAAGAGCAAAGGTAATGGGCGCTTGAGTGCCTAGTTTTTGGGTCCTTAAGCGCCCAAATGCAAGAACAAAGCTCTACCGATTAACCCTATTATTGTCAAACAATCTTCCACTAAACAACCAACTAGAATACTTAACTCAAAATTGAAGGGGAAAACTTTAACAAGCACTAACCAAAAAGAAAAATCAAATAACCAAAACAACTTAATCAAGAATAGTGTAATAAAGTAAAACAAAGGGAAAAGAAATTTGGGTTGCCTCCCAAAAAGCACTTGTTTAACGTCATTAGCTCAACGTTTCCTTTTGTTCAAATTGATCAAGGTGGCTTAAAGCAAGAGAAATGATATGACTCCTTCCCATTTTCAAAGCAGTGCTTCCATCCTTAGTCAATAACCTTGGAAATGCCTCCAAATGTATTTTGAACTCGACTTGGGATTGGTTGTCCTAAATGTACCTTGACATGAGAGATTCCACTTGGCCATGGTGGTTTCAATTGATTAAAAGATGAAGGACCAATTTGCAATGAAGCATAGATCATGGGAGGACTTTTCTCTATTTCAACAACCTTGGAAGTGGGAGGATCAACATTAATCAATGTTAAAGAGCTCTTATTAGCCAAATTCCTTTAGGACTTATATTGAATACAATTAACAGGGGCTTAAAGCTATGATGTTGGTATATACTTATCAAAGACATTGATAGTCACTTGATCTCCATCCACCCTCAAAATGAGTTTATCTCTAGGTACATCAATCAATGCTCCCAAAAGTTGATAAAAATGGTCTTCCAAGAATAAGAAGGATATCAGCATCTTCTTCCATATCCAACACTACAAAGTCAACCAGAAAAATAAGTTTGTCCACTTTCACTAGCAAATTTTCCACAATACCATATGGATGTCTAACAGTTCGATCTGCAAGTTGACGAGATATCATGGTTGACTTGAATTTTGTAACATCTTATTTTTAGCATGTTAGGCTAGTTTATGGCTACAAAGGTAGTATAACACTTGCTCAGCACGTCTGCTTAATTTGGTGACAAACTGAGTTGATTTTAGCACTTTACTGCAACATAAAATGCAAACAGTAGCTTAAAATGACTCAGAAAGTGGTATAAATTGCCTAGTTGAGGAAAATAAATAAAAAGAATTTATTTCTAAGTCACAAATAAGTGGAAGAGGATATAGTAAAATTTTGAGAGCAAACTGAGTTGATTTGATATTTTTAAGCACACTGAGAGTGTGTTTTAGTACTGGATTAACTAGTAGCAAATATGGAAACTTGAGAAAATGATGAAACAATAATTTGGATGAATCCAAGGATTTATTATAAAGTTGTTGGAAGTTAAGAAACTTTATTTAGTAAAATCTAAGTGTTTATAACAGATATGAAGTTTCCAGTATATGGTTAAGTGGCCTTTGGTCTTATCTCTTGACTTTGTTTTCTCTTCTTCCACACGTTCCATTTGCTGAAAAATAGAGACAAGAAAACAAAAGAAAACAAGAGAAGAAAGAGAGGAAGGAAAGGAGAAAGAGCAAAAAGACAAAAGGGACGGCCAATAGTTGAAGTTCACCATTCAAGACCTTAAGGTAGGGGAGCTCTAACCTTCCACTACATCTTTTTCTCCTTCTTTTCCATTGTGTGAATTTCGGTCACAAAAATGGAGAAATTGGGTTTGAGAGATAAATATCCATTTTCTTTAATAGTTCTTCCCTTCTTTAATGAAAATGAGTTAGTTTCACTTAAATGGATGCAAGTTGATGGCAGTTGTCTTTGGATATGGTTAGATAGTTCCTTGAGTTTATGAATAGGTTTTGAATGATTAACTTTGTTCATAACCTAAGTTTTGATGACTTGAATTTAGTGTTTACTGATTCTGACATGATTAGAGGCCATGATTATGGTTGGAAAACACTTCGAATTCAATATTTGATAGTTAGAAATCATTGTTAGAGTCAATGGAATAGTTAAGTTACAGAGGTCTGGCAACTAAGCGCCTAGTTTTTGGCTGCTTAATCGCTCAAGACCAGAGAACTTGTAGATTGGCTCTAAAAGCCACCGATTAAGCACCTAGAGAGTTAGCACTTAATTGCGCTAGTCCAGAGGTCTCGGGTACTAACCAATTACCTCCCACATTACTAGTAACCTTGGCCTATAGATGAGGAAACTATTGGGAAGACTCATACTAGGAATTTAGGATCCTATTTCTCATCGAGGATCATCTCCTACAACTCTTTGGCCAAATGATTATGCACATCATAGTACGGTTACAATACTTAAAGAATAGCAAGTACGGATCACTTCTACTCAAGGTCCATATCATTTAGTGCCATTTATCTTAAGCACACACCACATCAATTTAACACAACCTCAACTTCAATAATATAAAGGAGCAAATCACAATAAACATTAAATATTGGCTCAACTTTAGCAAATAAGGAGCAATTCATTCATTTTAATACTGTAATACCCTCTCCAAAAGGCATTACATTTCAGACCAACTCTTTCATAACTTTACCTAAGCCTTAAGTTATCTGATATTATTTTAATACAGGTTTCAAAATTTCTTTTTCGCGGATAACATAAACTTACCAAATTATAGAAACACAAGACATAAGAATTGAGTAATATACTTTACGTAAGAACAAAGTTTACTACAACCATAAGTACATTATACTAACATACCCAAAAGACTAAAACATCTAGCATAACCAACCTTGATTGGCCCAAGTTCATAACACCTAATGAGAAGAGTCCTCCTCAAAAGTAAAATTCCCTAACCAAGAATGTCTTAACGGATGGAGATCCGAGTAGAAGATATCTCAAAGTCCTCCCTAGGAGTATAGCGAAGATCATTCCACAACTCCCTGATAGGCATAACAAACTCTACATACGTAGCAACAAAAGAAAAGGTAGTGACCCCATGACGAGTCCTACTTACGGATAGAGTAATGTCACCACAATACTCTATATGCTTTATGTCCCAATGGACACGCCAAGCATCAGCACCTTCGAGAAACTGTAGTCTATCAAAACCTAGCAGATCCCTCCTTGTCGCCGTCGTAGTCTTCACAGGTATGAGCATAAAATAGAAATAGATAGAACAATAATACAAAAAGATGAGATCCCTTACATCAATACCAGTATGGCAGTAAGAAACAACAATGACAATAATGTCATTCATATATAGCAATACCTCAGAGCAACTGATATAATCATATTAATACAGGAATATCACAGAACAACAGGTATATTCATGTTATCAACTAATAGATAATTCAACAATGTATGAATATTGACCATACCACAACAATAAGTATACTAACTATGCCACAACAATATATATACTGACTATGCATATGCACAATGCATACACTGACTATTCTTGTGCACAATGCATCCATTTCCTACTCCATGGAGCTAAACACAATTTTGAAGAGAATGATCCAGAAGATATGTCTGTATCTCGTCAGCCTCAAGTCAAGTGCTATATAAAAATATCAGCGTATGTATCAGGGCTTATACAAGACGTTCTACGCCAAATCCTGAATAGAGTAGTGTTTCATCGAGATCGTTCGGTGTGTTTGCATCAGTTGCCACGGCATAGTAGCGCTATTTAGCTGGCCACATATAGAATTCTGCGCCCTGACGTCTCCAAGGTCATCCATGGACCTTCACTTACATAATTCAGACCCGCACTAAGGTGTAATTACTTCTCCTAGGCATACAGCCTTAACAACAAATCACCAAGACTTTCACAATGCATGATCACATGATATGATAAAATCAATAATCATTAACAGCATAACTTCTATGAAAACGAGCCACAACAGGGCTTAAGTCAACAACTAACATCTCTGGGTCCAGTACGTCAGCCCAACAACAAACTGCTATTTTTTAGTCACAAGGTATCTTTATCGTGCAAACTTAGGAATCATCATTCTCAAATTACATAAAACATTATCTTAATCTCATAAATTCTTTTCCTTTCCATAAACCCTAAAAATACCTTAAGTTTTCATTATCTTTCTCTCAAGCTTATTTTTTTTCCACTCAAGGCCTAAATCTTTTTCTTATTAAATGACCACAACTTGTTGTATCACTCCTTCGTTATTATAAATCCTTAATCCAATTCCTTTTTCACCTAAGCATCTAAGTTCTAGATCAACACAAAAGTTTTTCTTGGATATAGTTTTTCAAGCCATTTGGCCGTAAGCCTAAAGTCTTTGGACTTCAAAATTTTCATCTTCAACTACAAGATTCCAACTAAAACTCTATTAAATAAAATGCTTCAAGTTTCAAATCATCTTTCTATCTTATTTATGTAATTGAAGCCAAAATCAATTCCTTTAATCTTAATTTAGTCCCCAAATCATCTAAGTAATATTTTCTAACATTGTCTCCAAAACTCTCATTATTCTAATTCTAAATAAAATCCTTTCCATTTAATTTATCAAAAATCATCTTAAATAAAATACTTTAAGTCTCCAAATTACTTCTCCATCCTATTATCAAATACCATGGCCGAAGATCACCTATCAAAAATCATCTTAAATACTTATTTCCATTTGGTATATTATTTCTCCATCCTATTTCTAGCTGGTTAGAAAGAAAAGTGGCAAAACTATTTGGTATATTGCCAGGATTATCCGGCGAAGAATTTGATAAGGTCTGGTAAATTCAGAAGTGAACTTTTTGGATTCAAATCCAAAAATTTTAGTCTTAGGGAACACTAAAGTTTTATTGAAACAATATAGCAAGATATGGTTAGAAAATAACTAATCCATTCCTGAGATCATATCTATTTATGAAAGAAATAGACAAATCAAACTCATAGAAAAGTTCTGATTTCTAATAGTAATTGGACAGGCTTGAGTAGTAATAGCAAGTTTAGCAATGGGAATAACAATACTCAAGTCAAAAGGAAATGAAAACACAAACAAACTCAAATGGTTCACATTGTCATAAGCAACAAAAGAATGGATTGCCCCTAAGTCAAACAGTACAATTTAAAGCTTACTTCCTATAGTACAATCTCCCTTGTTTAGTCCTTCAGGTTGGGAGGCTTCTGCTCCACTCATCATGTATAATTTCCCTCCTGCTTTAGGTCTTGTCGCACGTACCTTGCTAACGGAAGACTCCTTCTTCGATTGGGTACAACCTCTGGGAATGTGTCTGGGCTTTCCGCACTTGAAACAAATCATTTCCTTACTCGTACACTCCTTCGTTAAGTGATTTCTTCCATACTTCTTACAATGTGGTAAAAATTTCACGGTCTGAACAAGTTTACTGCCACTAGTACTTCCTCCATTTGTTTGTTGATGTTGTTCATTCCCCAGTTGTTGTGAATATAGTTTATGCTGGGATCGATTGACCTTACATTTCCTCCTCCTTTGGAACCTAGATGGTTCAAAGTTACAGGACCTCGTATCCAGAGATTGATCCAACTCCTCAATCCTGCGACACTTGTCCAAAAGAGTTGGGAACTGATCAATTCCCAAAGGCAATACCACTCTCTTCAAGTCATGCCTCAATCCTTCTTCGAACTTGCGACACTTCCACTCCTCATCAAGATGTAGTTTGAAATACCTTGAGAACTTTGACAAGCTTTCAAACCTAGCAGCATACTCACTGATTGACATGTTTCCTTGTTTTAGGCCTAGAAACTCCATTTCTTTCGCGTTCCTCGAACTGGCTAGAAAGTACTTCTTCAAAAACTTGCTCCGGAAGACTTCCCACGTGATCAACCTTTCCTCAGCTTCCAATGATTGTTGCATTCCTATCCACCAGTCCTCAGCATCTCCAACGAGCATAAAGGTAGCATAAGTTACCTTCCTCTCATCTGTGCATCCCATTCCTCTAAAGATTTTCTCTAACTCCCTGATCCAAAGATCTACTTTTTCTAAATCAAATTCACCTTTAAACTGTGGCTCATTGTTTCAGTGAAACTTTGACAAATTCTGAGTCTCCGCTGTCACTTCTTGCTATTGAGCAGCCCTCTGATTTTGTTGTGTAATCACGTCAACCATCCTTTGCATTGCTATTGCTGTTGCAGCCATACTGTCATTGTCACATCCCGTTTCCATATGTGCACCTTGACCACGTGCCATCACATTCCTTTGAAGTCAGACTAAACCATACATAATGAAAGTCAAGTGAAATCATTTCAAATAATTTTATCTCCTTTCAGAAATCAAACAATACATGTCTGTGTTCGGTTTCAGAGAAACACACAGCACAAACAAGACAAACCTACCCACAAACCCAAAAGACTCAAACTTGGGCTCTACTCACGCTAGAGGTACCACTCTAAAAGGTGTAGATACAAACAATTCTACACAAGTTCAGTCATCCAACTGGACCCCTTACTAGAAGAACTCCAATTCTTCTAGTTCACCTAGTTTAAGTTATAGTTTCCTGTCCACACAGAACATTACATATTGAGTGGGCCAATCCTCAATATCATGTAACAGTATAACAGTAACTACTAACATCCAATTTAAAGCAACTTATGCAATCCTCTTTCAACATCTCAAACAAGAGACAAGGAAATGCACAACACACATATAAATTTCTACATGCCTAAGCATAGTCAGTCCATATCCCAGTTCAACAGGATGAACTGCTCTAATACCACCTAATGTAACACCCCCTTCGAAGGGCATTACATTTCAGACCAACTCTTTCATAACTTTACCCAAGCCTTAAGTTATTTGATATTATTTTAATATGGGTTTCAAAATTTCTTTTTCATGGATAACATAAACTTACCAAATTATAGAAACATAAGACATAAGAATGGAGTAATATGCTTTACATAAGAACAAAGTTTACTACAACCATAAGTACATTATACTAACATACCCAAAAGACTAAAACATCTAGCGTAACCAACCTCGATTGGCCCAAGTTCACAACACCTAATAAGAAGAGTCCTCCTCAAAAGTAAAATTCCCTAACCGAGAATGTCTCGACAGATAGAGATCTGAGCAGAAGATATCTCAAAGTCCTCCCTAGGAGTATAGTGAATATCATTCCACAACTCCCTAATAGGCATAACAAACTTTACATACGCAGCAACAAAAGAAAAGGTAGTGACCCCACGAGTCCTACTTACAAATAGAGTAATGTCACCACAATACTCTATATGCTATGTGTCCCAATGGACACGCTAAGCATTAGCACCTTCGAGAAATTATAGTCTAACAAAACCTAGCAGATTCCTCCTTGTCATTATCGCAGTCTTCACAGGCATGAGCATATAACATAAACAGATAGAACAATAATACAAAGAGGTGAGATTCCCTACATCAATACCAGCATGGCAATAAGAAACAACAATGACAATAATGCCATTCATATATAGCAATACCTCAAAGCAACTGATATAATCATATTAATACAGGAATATCACAGAACAACAAGTATAATCATGTTATCAACTAATAGATAATTCAACAATGTATGAATACTGACCATACCACAACAATAAGTATACTAACTATGCCACAACAATATGTATACTGATTATGCATATACACAATGCATACACTAACTATTCTTGTGCACAATGCACCCATTTCCTACAAATACAATTTTAAAGAGAATGATCCAGAAGATATGTCTGTATCTCGTCAGCCTCAAGTCAAGTGCCATATAAAAATATCAGTGTACGCATTAGGGCTTATATAAGACATTCTACGCCAGATCCTAAATAGAGTAGTGTTTCATCGAGATTGTTCGGTGCGTTTGCATCAGTTATCATGACACAGTAGCACTATTCAACTAGCCACATGTGGAATTCCGCACCCCAACGTCTCCAAGGTCATCCATAAACCTTCACTTACGCAATTTGCACCCGCACTAAGGTGTAATTCAATCTCCTAGGCATACAGCCTTAGCAACAAGTCACCAAGACTTTCACAATGCATGATCACATGATATGATAAAATCAATAATCATTAACAACATAACTTCTATGAAAACGGGCCACAACAGGGCTTAAGTCAACAACTGATATCTCCGTGTCCATTACATCGGCCCAAAAACAAACTGTTATTTTTCAATCCCAAGGTATCTTTGTCGCGCAAACTTAGGAATCATCATTCTCAATTTACATAAAACATTATCTTAATATCATAAATTCTTTTCATTTCCCTAAACCCTAAAAATACCTTAAGTTTTCATTATCTCTTTCTCAAGCTTATTTTTTTTCCACTCAAGGCCGAAATCCTTTTCTTATTAAATGACCACAACTTGTTGTATCACTCCTTCATTATTATAAATCCTTAATCCAATTCCTTTTTTACCTAAACATCTAAGTTCCAGATCAACACAAAAGTTTGTCTTAGATATATTTTTTAAAGTCACTTGGCCGTAAGCCTAAAGCCTTTAGACTTCAAAATTTTCATCTTCAACAACAAGATTCCAACTAAACCTCTATTAACTAAAATACTTCAAGTTTCATATCATCTTTCTATCTTATTTCTATAATTGAAGCCAAAGTCATTTCCTTTAATCCTAATTTAGTCCCCAAATCATCTAAGTAATATTTTCTAACATTCTCTCCAAAACTCTCATTATTCTAATTTTAAATAAAAAAATTTCCATTCAACTTATTAAAAATCATCTTAAATAAAATACTTTCAGTCTCCAAATTACTTCTCTATCCTATTATCAAATACCATGGCCAAAAATCACCTATCAAAAATCATCTTAAATACTTTAAGTCTCTGAATTACTTCTCCATCCTATTATCAAATACCATGGCCGAAGATCACCTATCAAAAATCATCTTAAATACTTATTTCCATTCTCGTGGCTAAAAATCAATTCTTTTCAATGGTAAAAATTTTGTTTATTTCCTTTTTCAACTTGTAAACTCATAAATTATATTCTTGCTACCTAATCATCCAAGTTCTTAATCAATAAAATATTTTTCTCGTGGATACCTCCTCCTAGGCCAAAAAGCTGTGAGCCTCAAGAGATCATTGGGACCAAAAATCATTCCTTTACAACATAATCATAGCAAGCAATGTATTTTAATCATCACAATTCATGCATACTATCAAAGTCACATCATCACATATAACCATTAAGCTATTATAGCTACTTCAGCATACAATTCACATCATATAATTATACATAATCAAACAAACATAAACCAATAGTCACACAATCGAGTGAATAAATCCTCACATGGATTTTTCACTCACAAACACAAATATTTTGTTCCTCACCACCATAACATGGTTGATGAGGTTAATCTCCCTATTACCTTAGATGATGATCAATTCTCCTTGTTGTCCTCTTGAAAAAGCTTCTCCTTCCTGAAAGATCCTAGAGCCTCCAAATGTGAAGCCTTAAGAAAAATGAATGATTTTGGAGAAACTCACAAAAACAAAGTGTCTCAAAAAGGTGTTTAGATTTAAGAAATAAGGTGAGTTGGAATTGATCAAGATTGAAGGGTGGAGGAGAGGTGGTGGCTGTGAGCCACAAGGGAGAGAAAAAGAGAGTTTTGGTAGGAGGTTTCTCACAAGCAAAACAAGAAAAAAGATTCAAGAACTTTACCTTAAAACTCTTGAACTTGAGATTTGAAGAAATACTTGAAGATGGATGAACTAAAGATTGATCTCCACACAAAAGTGTCTTAGAATGATGTATAGATTCAAGATCTAAGATTATCTTAAATTATAGAAGATTGGGTGATGGTTTGGGTGTTATGGCCATGAGCTAAGAGAGAAAAAGAGAGAGGGTTTTATGTTCTTGTTTCATGAAGAGAAGATAGGTGAATAATGAAGAAGCAAAAAAACCAATGCTTGGCACTCCAAGAGTGCATGGTCGTGAGACTTAAAGGGAGAGAGAGAGAGTTTGATAGATGATTGCTCAAAAACAAGACAAGAAAAGTTTAGGAGAGATAAGAACTCATTTTTGGTCACGATGCTTCTCCAAGAAGCCTCTTGGCCATGGGCCATCTAGGGCAAAAAGGGAAAAAGGCAAAGCTTCTCCAACAAGTTTAACACCCCGATTTTTCGTTTTTCTTAAAATAAATACGTTTTATAATATTTATGAGTTTTTGTGAATTTTTAAAAAATTTTAATTATTTTGAATATTTTAATATTATTTTGATTATTTAAATATTATTTTTGAAATATATGCCCAAACTTTATTTTTTGTGAATACACACGAGTTTTATAATTTGTATGATTTTTGAAAATTTTTGTGGAATTTGCTGAGGTTGTGATTATTTTAATATTATTATAAGTTGTATGTGTGTTTGAGGCAGGTCCGGAAAAATGAAAATTTTTCCTGGACCAAAAAGTTTGGACTGTCAAAGCAGGATTGGGGAATCTTACTAAACTCGAAACTGGGAACAGTTGACAGAAATTTTTTATATCAGAGTTTTCTATTATCCATTGTGTAATAATAGCAGTAGCTATTGTCCATTGGGTAATATCAGCTAGAAAATATCTTTATGGTGATGAGTCAAAGCGATGGACCAATGGTAAGCAGGAAGAAGGCAAATTGGATACTCAACTTGAAGAGGAGAAATTCAAATTGACTACTCAAGCTAGAAGATAAATTCAATTTGGCTACTTACTCTTTTAAGATATTTTAAGCTTGTTTTGTCATTCTTTTCTAGAAGTGATGACTCGCCATATTCTAGAACGATGAGGAATGCTGACTCACCCAGTGACTTGTCACGATGAGTCACACATTCTAGAAGCTTCTCTTGATGACTCTGCTGCTGACTCAGCTGTTCTAGAAAATTCTATGATGACACACCTAGTAAATATCTAAGGATAAATATTTAGGAATAAATATCTAACAAAAAAATATCTTAGACAAATATCTGAATGCAAATATTTAGGTGAAAATATCTAAGCAAAAAATATCTAAGATATTTCTAATCAGAAAATATATATGCTCAATATCTCAAGTGTAATCATGAAAACAAAAAATATCTAGGTTAAATATCTTAAGGGTAATGATGAACTATCATTACATAGCTTTATGGCTAACCAATAGAAATTGGTCAAACTTAGTGGCTTGGACTTTGGTGTGGACCATTGGATGGTGAGACTTGGAGGAGAAGCTTTGCATATCAACCATTGATCTACTCAATGGATATGAAAGCAACTTGATGAAGAAGCCTTGAATGATCACCCTTGATCTAATCAATGGTGTGAGAGCAAACTTGTTAAGGAAGCTTAGAATATCAACCCTAGATGGATGTAGTCAACAAAAATGGCTAGACTAGTTACTAAGTAACTAGATAAACTAACTAAGTTATCATAATAGCTTAATTAGTAACTAGATGGAACTTACTAAGTTACTAAATGTTTAGAAAACCCTAACTACATAAAAGATCTACATTCGTCTAGAAGGTGTGACAAAGCATGACATATGCAATGACTTAATCAAGTAACCAAATGGTTAGAATGTAACTAGATATCCTAACTAATTAGTTTAAGTGTAACTAGGAAATTAGAATGAAACCAAACTAGTTTCATTTCTCCATTAGGCCACACGGCCACATGGCCATTCCACCATGTTCTAGGTTCATCTAAATGATCATTTGATGACCATCTTGTGACTTAAGTCATGTGGGATGCATATGATCATTTTAATATTGATAAACAAGTCATTAGCTTTCTATTAAGCCATTTCCATGGCCATGCACTTGGACTTAAGCAATTCTATTACATTTTCTCTTATTTTGGGACACAAAGCCATCATCTTTTTCTCTCTCCTCAAGAACACTCAAGAACACTTCATCTTCTCCCACCTTGAACCTCACGGCTACCACCTCTAAGCTCTACCTCCTCGCTTCCATAATTTCATCTCATTTCACTTTCTAAACCCAAATATCATTCTAAACACTTTTCCTTTAGTGAGTTTTGTCTAAATCTCTCTCTAAGGGCTTAAAAAAATCAAGCTTTGATTTCCTATACCAAAGGTAATTTCTTGAATCCTTGATTCTAAGTTGGATTTTTAATTTTTTAGACCATGATTGATCCATGGTTTTTTGGTTTTCAAGTTTGTTTATGACTTTAGAAATTGTTTAAGATTTTTAGGGATTTGTTTGGGTGCTTCACAAATTCAAGAGGAAGGAGGAACTTGAAGTTTGTTATCTTCCTTGAGTTAAGAGGGAGATTAACCTCATCGACCATATGTGGCTGTGAAGGAATGGAATTGTTTGTGTTTGTGAGTGAAAAATCCATGTGAGGATTTATTCACTCGATTGTGTGATTTTTGATTTATGCTTGATAGATTATATGTGATTGTTTTATTGTTTTGATAAATATGCAAAATTTATATATGTGTTTAGTGTGCCTATAGCTTTGATAATATGCTTACATGTGTGATTTGGAAAGCATGATAATTTTTGTGTAACTTAGGATGTGATTCACATGATGGAAATTGTATGATGGCTCCAAAGAACCTTAGAGGCTCACAGTTTCAATATCACCAAAGAAACCAAGAGTTCTAAATTATTTTCCTAATTAAGGATTAAATGATTTTATGATAAGAAATTTAATTCAGTATTTTTATGAGGAATAAAGTGTTAGAAAATAATTATATATGATTTATGATTATTTATGATGTATAGTATGAAATTTGGCCAACATGCCATTTTGGTGTTCAAGATCCAAAATTATTTACTAAGTGTAGACTTAGGTGTTTAAATGGTAAGAAATCAATTTGGTAAATTTTTTAAATCTAAAATGAAAGTAATTAACTTTTTAGAATTAAAATTGGCCTAAATAAGTTATGTACTAAAATAAAAGTTAAAAACTTGAAATTTGTTAACGTATAGCTCACCATCTGGGTTTTGAAGTGCATTAGAAAATTTTAAACTGTAATATCCTAAGTAAAATTAAGAAATACAGTCTTCTGAAAAATAGTAGAAAATACTAATTTTAAGGGGACTATATTGTAAATATTATTTAAAGAAGGATTATTATGTAAATATTATTTTATAGAAGGACTATTATGCAAATGATAAAAATAAAGTCATTTTTTGGTATTAAATGAGAAAAATCTTATTTTGCACTTAAAATATGTTAGAAATAATTTACGCGATTGAGAATAAGTAGAAAAACTCTTATGCGATTTAAAAATAGTGATTTTTAGTTACGCGATTGAGAAAACGTTTAAAAATATTTACGCGATTGAGAAAATGTTTTAAAATCTTTACGCAATTGTGAAAATTCGATAATATTGCTACGCGATTGAGAGGAACGGCGAGTTGTGCTGTAGGGCCGACGTTTGTGAAACTGAAGTACTGGACCCGAGTAGATCTTTGGTATTATCGATTGTATGGGCGGTTATATAATATCATAGTTACTAATAGTATTGGACAACTGTATGTGCGGTTTCGTTAATATCATTGGGAATAGTACAATGGTACTTTGTTTCGGCTAAAGGTGCTTTTGACCATTACACAGTGATACCGCCATGTGACGGCGTATGAATAAGAAATATTGTGTGATCAATGACAATATATTTTTGAATCATTTATCATGCATAGAAAAGCGTATTTGCTTAATTTGTTGTGGCGTTTTATGCCTAAGGAGTGAACAAGAACTTATAGGATAGTGGGAGGGATCCTGGGGACGTTAGGGCATGGTGATTTCACTTTGTGATTATACTATCACAATATGATATATATATACCCTTGGCCGTGAACACCGATTGCAACGCACTGACATCCCGACAAACACTATTGCTTTTCATTATCCAGCATAGACAGACTTTTAGGGGGACAGATCTTCTGGGCATTCATCTCTGAATTTGAGTCTAACTCCATGGAGTAGGAACTGGTTACATCGTACATATGCATAGTCAGCATCTCATATTATCGTGATGTAGTATTATTGTGATATAATATGATTGTGGTATTATCATTTTGCTTGATATTGTGTTGCAAGTCTATTGGATTGTTTATCGATTAAATGTCATAAATATATCTACTGATTTTATATTAAGCTATGGATTGTATGTATGGAATGACATTGTTGTTCGTATCGTTTCTTTGCTACCATGTTGGTATGCGATGTAGGGGATCTCACATCTTTGTGTTTTATTCTGTTTGTTTCTATTTTATGATTACATCTGTGAAGACTACAATGGCTGCAGTGAGGGATTTCTTTGATTATATGCAAGCACAGTTCCATGAGGGCATTGATGCCTGGCATGTCGACTCAGATACTCAACGTTTTAGTTATGTAGGAGAGGTGACTTTATCCCAGAGTGATACCCTTCGGAGGAGGTGTTACAACAAGTTCCCTCAAAACTTCTCCAACAAGCTTCCTTAAAGCTTCTCCAACAAGCTTCTTCGAAAGCTTCTCCAACAAGCCTCTCCCAAAGCTTCCTTAGGAAGCTTCCTCCTTTGGTCCAAAAAAGTCAAAGGGTGATGTCATGTGGGTCCCAAGGGTGAGGTCATAAAGGTGATAAGATAGAAACAATCTACTAGGTCCTTATTAAAAGCTATTATCCAATGGACAAAAGTTATAGTTGACAAAGCTGGTATCTATTGTCCAATGGATTATAGAACGTACCCAAATTTTATTGGTCAAATAAATTTTCACATAATGAAAACTTTGATAACTGTCTCTGGTTTTGGGTTTATTAACATCCCCCAGCCCCGGTTCAACAGTCCAAAATTTTCTAAAAATAATCCACATAAGTCAAATAATTCATAAAAATCCACAAAAATCACAAAAACTCACAACATCACAGAAATCATAGATAAACCAAAAACAAAGGAAAAAAATTGGGGTTTTACAAATACACTTCATGAGATAAGATAAATGTATAATACAAATGTATCTCAATATGCATGAGTCAAGTACACAATGCCTTCACTTCAAAAGTGAACTCAATGCACAATATTATTGCTCTCCAATGAACTAGATGGATACCATTGTCATTCCATAATTAATTAAATCCACAATGTTGTCATCCTTCATAGATATTATAGGTGTATGTTAACAACATAAAATACCCTTAATAGTGTTTTAACTCATCTATATAGCACAAATATGTATTCCCATCAAGTAGAGAACTCTATTTTCTCAAAATGGGAAACAGGGGAGCTTCTGTCTTTGGGCGATTAATCGCCCAAAACCCATCAATTAATCGCCCAATGACAACAGGAAACCAACTTGTTTTCTGTCTTTAACCGATCAATTAGTCACTCATTGAGCAATTAATAGCTCAGCAATTCTCATGTCTTCCACTGACCGATTAAGCGGTCACTTTCTGACCTATCAATTTCCTAGCCAAAATTCTCCTCTGCCACTGACTGATTAATCAGACACATTTTAGGAGACTAATTGCCCAAAGGCAGAATCTAGTAGTCAATTTCTGACCTTTATAACCAACTTGTAAATGGTTTCTACACCAAAGCATGGTTCCTAAACATGTTAAACTCACATAGGCATTTACAAATCAACATCATAAAGGTCTATGAACAATGAACCACTCATCAAACTCATATTCATAACCTCAAGAGTAAAGAGTTATATGGATGCACATAAGTTCAAAATCCATAACCATACATGTGTCAACACTTTGACATACAATTTCTCAATTCCAACCAAGTTTACCAACACAAGTTTTGGAAACAAGCAGAGGAAGAATAAAGAAGCATCAACCATATGTTCATGGTGTCTCAAAGCTATTCCTAAGATCAAAACCATAAAAATAAACATACGCATATCATCCAACTTCAACAATCATTTCTTCTATGCCAAGTTCATCCATACAAACTCTAGGTAACAAAAGAAAAAAGAGTGAAGTGAAGAAACATCACAACCCCTACTGTAACACACTTGAAAATGTGTTAGACTTATATATGGTTACAAAGGTAGCTTAATACTTGCTTAACATGTCCATTCAATTTTGTGGCTTCCTAAGCAAGTTTAGTCATTTTGCTATAACATTATATGTGAAAAATAGCTGTTATTAGCTCTGGAATTGAATTAAACTGGTTAGTTAGTAGAAATAAATATGGAGAATTTGTTTCTAGGTCACAAATGTATGGAACAAGGTGTAGTTAAAATTTGAGGATATTCATAGTTAGTTTGGTATTTTTAAGTATACTAAAAGTATGTTTTAATGTCGGATTGACTAGTCACAAACATGGAAAAATAGGATAATGGTGAAAGAATAATTTAGATGAATCCTAGGATTTATTCAAAAGTTGTTGGAAGTTAGGAAACTTAATTTAGCAAAATCAAAGTGTTCATAACAAATTGGAAGTTCCAACCAAAATACTTAAGTGGCCAAGTGCCTCACGTCTCTCTTTCTTTCTACCTTGACTTTCTTGTTTTATGATATATTTTACTCTCATTCTCACCCACTCACATGGATGCCAACAGGAAAGCATAAAGGAAAAGAAAAGAAAGAAGACAGAGGTCGAGAAGCAAGACACAAAGGAGGAAAAGATGAGGAAGAAGAATGAAGAAGTGGAGAACATCTCTTGAGTTCTTTCTTTCAAGACCCTAGAGGTAGGGGTTCTTCTACTCATCTTTCCCTTTTGATTCCTCTTATGTAATGTTAGTTTACATGAGTGGATAAAAATGAGTTTGAGTGTAGTTTTGGTTGTTCATGCTTGATTCTTGTTGTAGAACTTAAGGATGACTTGTTTTTTATTTGTTTGATGCATGGTCATGAATTTTCATCCCTTAGGCTCCTTTGTTTCTACTTGAGTTAAGAGTTGAGGAATGGGTTTTTAAGGTTGATGGTTGATTCTTTACTCCATGTTTGAGATAATTAAAAGTTATATAGGAGTTACAATATGATTATAGACCTTGTATGATTTTAGAAAACATTTAGGATTGATGTTTGAGAGGATGGAAGAGGGTTTGTTCCCAATAGAACACTGACCACCAATCTGGTGCACTGGAGCCTAGGCTCCAGCGTTGGGTGCCTAGGTGCCCACTACTCAGAAAGTGAGCATCAGCAGGCTACGTGCAGGACGCCTGAGCACCCATTGTGGGGCGCCTAAGCACCAGTTGAGCACCTGAACACCAGGTGAGGGACACCTGAGCACCAGTCGCAAGGGAAAGCAGGGCATTGCGTCTACCATGCCAGCACCTAAGCACTGGGTATGGGGTGCCTAGCCACCCAGACCAATTTTTTAGAGGATCTTCATTTTGTTGAAATGAAGCTCCTAACTTATGTAGATCTTTCATTTATGATTTCTAATGAGTGTTGAGTGTTACATTCTCTTTTTAGCAGGTTAGACTTGTATATGGTCATAAGGTATCATAATACTTATTTAACATTTCTAATGATTTTCGAGACGTTTTGAGTTAATTTAGGCACTTTGCCGCAACACAGAATGTGCAACATGACTATTTTGACTTAGGAAAATAGCATAAATGCTAAATCAAAGGAAATAAATAAGGAAAATTTTATTAATAGGCCATAAATGTGTGAAAGAGGATGTCGTTAAATTTTTAGGACAAACAAAGTCAGTTTGGTATTTTAAGGACACTGTAGACGTGTTTTAATACTAGATTGAGAAATGGCAGATATGAAAATTCATGAAAATGATGAAACAAGAATTTAGATAAATCTTAAGATTTATTTTATAATTGCTGGAAGTTAGGAAACTTGATTTAGTAAAATCAAATTGTTCGTAACAGATACGAAGTTTAATGAAAAGACCAAAGTGCCCCAAATTTTTATCTTTTAAAAGTAAGATTTTTCTCACTTCCTCTCATCTCTCTCCCGTGCTTGCTGTTGCTGAAACAAAGAAAAGAAAGAAAAGAAGAGGGGGAGACAGAGACAAAAATAAAAGGAGAGAAATAGGGGAGAAACGAGAGAAAAGGGGAAGAAAAGAGAAGGAAGAAGCCCACCCAAGGAGGAACCAAAGACCAAGCACCATGGAATCTTGAGGTAGGGGGATTTCTAAAGCTTTACCCACTTTGTTCATCTTTTACTTCTTCAAAAAAATGTAGTTTCGATGAACTTTGTTGAGATTTATGGACTCTTGAGTAAAATATATACTTTTATGCTTTGAATACATGCTAACGGTTCAAACTTTAATGGTGTTCTTGAAACTCATTGAGTTTTTGAAGTTGAGTAAGAAACCCACTTTTGATTTGTGATTTTGGATAAATGATTTAGTATTTTGATCCATTTTTGATGAAATAAATTAGTGTTTTAAGTTTCCTTTATGTTTGTAAACTTGTTTGGGATTTAAAATCACCTAGAGGTTGGATTGGAGTGGCCAAAATCTTGAGTTTCCTTTTTGTTTGTAAACTTGTTTGGGATTTAAAATCACCTAGAGGTTGGATTGGAGTGGCCAAAATCCAAGATTTTGGCCCAAGGAATAGTGTCACGACTTTTCAAAGTAAGTTGTAGAGTTTCTGGCCTAGAAACATGGCTTGTGTCCTAAGACAGGGGGGGCGTGTTCCTCTCTGCCAATTAAAATTTCATGAACAGCGCTCACAGAGGAAAACACTGGGGGGTGGCTGTGTCTAAAGACATGGGTCGTGTCTCCATCTGTAATGAGAATGAGCTCTTGTGGTCTTCATAAGAGTTGTAGTTCTTTCTCTTATCTTTCTAATGCCACTGAAATCACCTCGTTTCGACCTCTATAGCTCAAGTTATGCTTGTTTTACTATACAAAGGCCAAACTTCGTGCTCTGCTTCCATAAACAGAAACGTTTTTTGATGTTTTTAAATTGATGAATTAATTTCCAATGTTATATGCAAGTGTTTAAAGCAAAGAAAAGCATATAAAATATATAAAAAGGATGACTTACCTTGATGAGATGAAATTCCTATGATGAGAAACCTTGTAAATGCATGTGTTGCATAATTGTTGAGATGTTGATCAAAGGGCATTGTAGAAATAAAAAATTAGTTTTTCTCATGGGTATCCCTTTGTGGAACTGGGCTGAGTGTGGTTTTAGATTACCTTGCACTTGGGTAATGCTTGGTTAATAGTAAAAGAGAATAAAGAATCTCCTTATACTAGAGTAATTGGGGTTAGGATGTGTTCTTCCCCTTTACCTGAGCTTCCCTAGTCATTAGTGGTTGAGAATGGATGTTCCCCTCCCATTTGGGGTAATCCTCAACTCGGGACAACTAGGGCGGCATATCCTAGTATCCCAAGAGACATGAGTTCATGGTGTATTCGTATGGAGTGATTGAGGGTTAATAGGCATCCTCTCTCCTAGATTGAATGAGACATGGGTCCAATTACCTGGAGTAGTTCTGTGTGATGAAGTGAGTCACAAAGAGGTTGAAGTGCACCAACCTAAAAGCAAACTACTACCAAGTAAATGGTTTTAAATGCTAGCATTGATTGAATCATGTGGTCTTGTGGAATGAGAATTTTTGATATGTATTGATATTGGATAATATCATATATTTCTACCATGAGTTTTCATGAATTAAATTATAACTTGTGAATTGTCATGAGACTTTAATCATAAAATGATTTATGACTTAAATGAATAAATATTTTTCATAATAATGGAAAATGGGATGTCTATTTTGGGAAGAGAAATGACTTGTTTTGACATTTTGCCACCTTTCTAAATATAGAAATGGTTTATATAATAAGTTTTTTCCCAAAATGGCTAGAATTATTGTGATGACACGATTTTAAACGAGCTACTGAGAATTTTTAAATTCTCACCCCCACTATTCTCTATGGTTTCCATGATAATTCCAGGAAGGATCTACAATAGGCAAGTAACATGAAACGAGACGGAGTTTAAGCATGAGAAGACATCTTTGTTAGTTGTTCTAGATTTTGTAAATAGTACGATATATGTATATTATGTACAGTGATGACAACCTTGTATAGAAATCCATTTCATATGTTATTTATTGTAAGCTTCCGCGAAAGGCTCATATTTTGTATATTATTAAACTATTTATTTGAATAATTTGTGGATATTCATAAGCAATGTATCAAATTCTAATTACTGACGTGTAAACTGGATACATCATTAGTGTTAGTCTTTGGGACGTTACATTATGGTATTAGAGTAGTTCATCCTATTGAGCCGGAGTATGGACTAGCTATGCTTTGTTGTGCATTTGTCTTATCTAGACGATAAGATGTCTAGGTAGAATTGCATAACAGCCTTGAGTATGTATATTATGGTTAACTATCACCCTGTCGCATAATGTTGAGTCTGGCTAACTCAACATATAATATGTGGTGTATACAAGAGACTATGACATCGACCAGGCGTACGGTCAAAGGTAGGACAGCTGCTAATGAAACCACAAGAGATGTTTAGAAAGTTAACAGCTTCTAAGCGAGAGTAAGGAGAAATGTCTACGATTACAAAGGAGAGAGAATGTGACTATAATTAGGAAGTTGGAAGGAATGCAAAATAATCCATATTCGCAGTGAGAATATGTGAATAGTCGTGAATGGAAGCTAGAACCTTTCTGAACTTTTAAGGTCTAGAAGAATTTATTTTCCTCCTATATGAAAAAGATTTTGTTGAGTTAGTGTGCACAGATGAGTAATGAGTATCCCTCACTTTTTATTTGTTGAAGAGGAGATAGAATATTGGTAAATTAAAGTTAAAAGACCTCTAAGGCTTGCTGAAACTTACAGTATATGGGGAGTATTTTTCCCAAGTGTTTAAGAACATAAAGGAGTTGGAACTTATGGACCATGGGCAAGGGAGTTAGACGATAGGTCAATACTTGGTTAAGTTTGAGGAAGGAAAAAAAGGAGGAATAAAAGTAAATAATATGATCAATGTTTGACAAATGTTTGTTGAAGATTAATGCTAAGCTTAGTGGGTTGAGTTTGTTGTTAAACCTGAATATTCTCCTTCCTTTCATGTTGCTTTCGAAGCTTTCACCCTCATTCTAGGCATGGATGCGTCACATGGTTCATCAAGATAGTTTGATACTTCTTCAATTGTAACGTGGTCAACTCTAGACTGTGGCTTCAAATATGTTAACTAGAAAGACTGAAAGTGGTCGGATGATACCAAGAGATTGCTAGTCGTAGCAGGAGTCTAGATTGTTCAAAAAATGATTAAGGTTGATTTTAAGGGTCACAACTTAGGATGGATGATTTTATAAGCTAGATAAGAGAGAGCAGTAGTGTTCTCCAAGAATGACTTAAGGGGTCAGAGTACTATTAGAATGGAGTTGGAGAGAAAATATTTTGAAGACCGTCCTTAGAACCAAATGTGAACACCGAGCACCTACAATCCTTATGGACTAGATGAACAAATTTTCTGAACTATATTTAGTTAGAGTGGTTGTGGTCTTTGTAGATGATATTTTCATCTATTTAAAGACACCCAAAGAATATGAAGATCATTTCAAGGAGAAGCAAATGTATGTTAGTAAGGTGCAAATATCAGAATATGAAATTTCCAGAGAAGGGATATTTGTAGACTAAAGTAAGAATAAACACGAGAACTAAAAGGGGTAGTGTTTCTGAATAAACATAAGAGTACGAAAACAATTTCCAAGGACAGAAAAGAGATTGACTTCCATACTAGTTTTAGTGGTTCCAAATCCTCAAGGAAATTTTGAGATATATTCGGATGTCTCAAGAAAAGAGGTAGGATGCATGTGATGCTAGATGGACGGGTAGTTGCTTATACCTCTAGGAGATTGAGACCGCATAAGGACAACTATCTAACCCACAGTCTAAGATTGATAATTGTGGTGTTTGCCTTGACGGATCGGAGACACTAAGTGTATGGAGTTAAATTTGAGGTCTTTAATGACCTTAAGAGTTTGAAACACCGATTGACCAAAAATGGTTAAGCACGAGACAAATACGATAGATTAAGTTCTTAAAAGAATATGATTCTGAGTTAGAGTATCTTTTAGGTAATGCCAATAAAATTGTTGTTTCTGAGCGGAAGGTGTTTTTATAATCCTCTACTCTATAGGAGTTGAGGGATTGAATACCATATTTGAATTTTGATGTAGGGTTAAACAAGGAGTACAAGAACTCATGTGGAGGATTCATGGAATGTCAGAGGAAAATAAAAGTATATAGAATTGAGATTGCAGAAGATGATCTTATGGTAATCGAAACCTCTGCTCACCTATAGCGTACGAAGTAGGTGAAACCTCATCAAGTCGAAGAATTCAATTTCTCTTGATTAGGGATCTCAATGTGAGTATCCCTAGGCTTGCATTTTTGGCTCATGTTTTGAGAGCTGGAAATATATTTATGATTGTCAATGTCATGCAAAGTTTTCTTGGTAAGCATCATAATGTTAGACCTTTAGTGGTGCTTCCTAAAGGAATGTAAGAAATCTTAGAGCTAGTGTTTAAGAAACTGATATTCCCTATTGGAAGTTTAGATTTTTGTGAAAAAGTTTGTTAGAATGAAATCATATTCTTCTGCAGATGAGAGGGCATCTTATATTTTGTCAAATGAGACAATGTTTGAAGTTAGAATTCTGATCATGCATGTTTACACATTAGCTAATGTGGACAAGTATAGGGCTAGGTTTTCCTCCCCTTTCCGTCAAGATCTCAAGACTAAAAAAAAATGATTTGGTAACTATAAGGATTTACCTTATTAGAGATGTATACTGCTAGAATGAAATTGCAACATTGTACACGATAAGGAGAAACCATGTATTCACACTGATAGAATTGGGTTTGTATTAAAGGATTTGGCAATGTTTTACTCTTACGATGTGTTGGAAGGAAGGGATTCAAAGAATAAATAAAGTAAGGAAATTCCAAATCTGGTTGAACTTTTAAGGTAAATAGTAAAACAGAGAAGTGGTGAAGAAGTTCAAAAAGATTATTAAAAGTTGTACGTACTTATGTAACATAGGAGGTGTTCAAGGAGACTTTCACATACAAGTGTTTTCTAAGAAATATACAAGATGATAAAGGAGTGGAGTATATCTTGAACTAAAACGAGAAGGCATGTCTACTGTATAATATGAAGTAAAGTGAAGTTTGGAAAACTCTTCAAGTTTATTTCTTATATCAGACTTAACCCAAATGAAAACTGAAAATGTGTCAAGTTTGAATCTGAATTGAAGGAAAGAAATCAAAAGTTATACCCAATCCTCGACTACCAGCCCCAGGGAGGGTATATACTTTAAGAAGGCAAAAGGAAGCTCAATCTTTCGAATCTTTACAAGGTAACTCTCGTTAGGATAAAATGAATATGAGCATCTAAGTCTGAATAAAAGTTAGAGTGGATAAGATGAATATAATTAAGGATAGTTGTTGAAGGTTTCTAAATTTTAGTATGAGAAGCTAAATTTTAAGGACAAAATTTCTAAAATGAGGGGAGAATTGTAACATTCTCTTTTTAGTAGGTTAGACTTGTAAATGGTTATAAGGTACCATAATACTTGTTTAACATGTCTAATGATTTTCGAGATGTTTTAAGTTAATTTAGGCACTTTGTCGCAACACAGAATGTGCAAAATGACTATTTTTACTCAAAAAAATAGCGTAAATGCTAAATCAAAGGAAATAAATAAGGAAAATTTTATTAATAGGTCATAAATGTGTGAAAGAAGATATGATTAAGATTTTAGGACAAACGGAGTCAGTTTGGTATTTTTAAGAACACTGTAGAAGTGTTTTAATACAGGATTGAGAAATAGCAGATATGGAAATTCACAAAAATGAAGAAACAAGAATATAGATAAATCTTAAGATTTATTTTATAGTTTTTGGAAGTTAAGAAACTTGATATAGTAAAATCAAAGTGTTCTTAACAGATACGAATTTTAATGAAAAGACCAAAGTGTCCCTAATTCTTATCTTTTAAAAGTGAGATTTTTCTCACTTCCTCTCATCTTTCTCCCATGCTTGCTATTGCTGAAACAAAGAAAAGAAAGAAGAGAAGAATGGGAGATAGAGACAGAAATGAGAGGAGAGAAATAGGGGAGAAACGAGAGAAAGGGGAAGAAAAGAGAAGGAAGAAGCCCAACCACGGAGGAACCAAACACCAAGCACCATGGAATCTTGAGGTAGGGGATTTCTAAAGCTTTACCCACTTTGTTCATATTTTACTTCTTGAAAAAAATGGAGTTTTGATGAACTTTGTTGAGATTTGTGGACTCTTGAGTAAAATATATGCCTTTATGCTTTGAATATATGCTAATGGTTCAAGCTTTAATGGTGTTCTTGAAACTCTTTGAGTTTTTGAAGATGAGTGAGAAATCCACTTTTGATTTGTGCTTTTGGATGAGTGATTTAGTATTTTGATCCATTTTTGATGAAATAAATTAGTGTTTTAAGTTTCTTTTATATTTGTAAACTTGTTTGGGACTTCAAATCACCTAGAGGTTGGATTGGAGTGGCCAAAATTCAAGATTTTGGCCCAAGGAATAGTGTCACGTTTCTTTAAATTGAGTTGCAGAGTTGTTGGCCTAGAAATATGATCCGTGTCCAAAGACATAGGGGGCTGTGTTCCTTTCTGTCAGTGAAAAATTCAAGAACAATGTAACACCCACTGTAGGGCATCACATTTAAGACTAATCCTAAATATAACTTTCCTAAGTTGTAAAAGAATTAATCTTGTAAAATCATTGATTTTAAAATTTCAGTTGCGGAATAAATTTAAATAAGTAAACTAAGTAAAAATCATAAGTATCACTTGTAATTGAAATCACACCTATATTATACATAAATACTGAAAGTCGTGTTTACAAATAATTTACATAATACCCTTACACACCAAAAGATAAAATGTACAACAGACACTCCAAAATATAACTGCTAAACTTAAGACTCCTAAAAACTAGTCTAAGGATTTGGGCCCTCTGAAGAATCCTCCTCCACTTCATCATCAAAGAACCTAGGTGGATATAACATTTGCCTCACAGGGGTCCTTGTGGAAGACACCACAGAGTTTTCACACAGTGTATACACAATACCACCCCAGAGTTCACGAATTGGCATCGTAAATTCTAGGCGCACAGACACGTGTTGCGTCAAAATAGGAATCCCATCGCGAGTTCCACATAGATTCAGAGTCAAGTCCCTAGTATATACAAAGCATTCATGATTAAAATCAACCCTCCAAGCATCAATCCCACCATGGAAATTTACTTGGACAAAACACAAAACTTGGCGCCTTGCCACCAATTCAACAAACAAAGAGTAGTATCCCTGACAGTAAAAAGAGTTATCAGCTCCTCCGTCTTCCTGGTCTTCATCAGACATACACAGTAAAATATATATAATACAACAAAGAGGTGAGATCCCCTATATCAATACCAGTATAACAATAGAGAAAACGACAGAAAATAAATCGAATATAACATCAAAATAGTAAATTATATTATCACATGTCAGATAAAATAAATCAGATAAGTATAATTATCATTTCAATATGCTGACCAACTATGCATATGCACAACGACCAATTCCTGCTCCATGGAGCTAAACACAATTTTAGAGAGAATGATCTAGAAGACATGTCTGTCTGCCGTGGCCAAAAGTGCTATTAATTTATCAACGTGCGCATTAAGGCATTTGTACAAGACATTCTACACTAGATCGTGACATAGGATAGTGTCTCGGTCCGGATCGTCGGTGCATTTGTATCGGTATGCCTCACAGACAGAAGAGCTACCAGTTGTCCATTATGAGGTACCCGCACCCCGACACCCCAAAGATTAATAAGTGACCTACACTTGTCTACTCGCACCCGCACATAGGTGTGATTCATCTCCTAGGCATACAGCCTTAACCAAATAAGCCAACATGCTATTCAATGCATGATGTATGATCTAAACACACATACTATCATTATTATTAAGTATTTCACATATCCTCGCCTTCTTTTGGCGGTATCATTATTCAACATAACCGAACCCACCACAAAGCCCAACAGCAAATTGCTGTTATGTTCAATCGCATAGCAATATTATCACATTTTCATAATCGCGGAACACTTTTCTTATGTTTTCAAATCACATAAAGATTTTTCAATGTTTTCTCAATCGCATAAATATTTTATTGCATTATCTTAATCACATTGCCAAAAATTACTATTTTTAAATTGCGTAAAATATTTTTAACATATTTCTAAACTCAAATTAAATCTTTTCTCATTTATCTTTAAAATCTTACTTTAATTCCAATATTTCTTACTAAAGACAGTATTTTCTACTATTTTCCACAAAATAACATTTCTTTGATTGAGCTATGATATTACAGCTCAAAATTTTCTAACGCGCTTCAAAACCTAGAGGGTGAGCTATACGTTAGTAAATTTCAAGTATTTAACTTTTATTTTAGTACATAACTTAATTAGGCCAATTTTTAACTCTAAAGTAAATTACTTTCATTTTTGAATCAAAAACCTACCAAATTGATTTCTTATCATTTAAACATCTAAGTCTACACTTAATAAAATAATTTTGTATCTAGGACATCAAAAATGGCATGTTGGTCAAATTTCACATTTTGCTTCATAAATCATATATAATTATTTTCTAATACTTTATTCCTTACAAAATTACTTAATTAAATTCCTTGTCATAAAATTATTTAATCTTTAATTAGAAAAATAATTTAGAACACTTGGTTCCCTTGGTGGTGTTGAGGCCGTGTGCATCTAGGTTCTTTGGAACCATCATACAATTTTTCCAACATGTGAATCACATCCTAAGTTACACAAGAATTAACATGCTTTCCAAATCACATATGCAAACATACTATCAAAGCTATAAGCATACCAAATACATATGCAAGCATATTTTTAAAGCTATAAACACATCAATCACAAATAAAGAAAGCTTAAACAATCAAGTGAATAAATCCTTATGGATTTTTTACCACAAACAATTCCATTTCCTCACCACCAACACATGGTTGATGAGGTTAATCTCCCTCTTATCTCAAGGAAGACAACAAACTTCAAGTTCCTTCTCCTTTTGATTTCGTGAAGCACCAAGAAAAACCCTAAAAATCTTAAACAAATCCTAAAGTCATAAACCAACCTTGAAAACAAGAAACCATGGATCAATCATGGTTTAAAAATTCAAGAATCCAACTTAGGATCAAGAAATCAAGAAGTTACCTTAGGAATAAAAAATCAAAGCTTGATTTTTAAAGCCCTTAGAAAATGATTTAGGTAAAACTCACAAAAGAAAAAGTATTTAGAATTGTATTTAGGTTTAGAAAGTAGGATTGGATGGAATTATTAAAGTATGGAAGTATGGTTTAGAGGTGGAGGCCGTGAGCTCCTAAATGAAAAGAAAAGAAATGGAGTTTGAGTGTTCTTAATGTTCTTGAAGTGAGAGAAAAAGATGGAGGAGATTTTTGTGTCACAAAGTGTTCAAATGAAATGGAAATATCCAATACTACACATACATGGCTGTGTAGTTGAGTGAGTGGAAAATTAGACTTATTTAGCATAATAAAACTATCACATGGCTTATGTAATCTAATAGTCATCAAGTGGTCATAATAGACCATTCAAGAACCTCCTAGCACACCAAGTGGCCATGTGACTCATAGGAGAGGCTAACTAAGTTTGATTTCAACTAGTTTCTAGTTACACCTAAATTAGGTAGTTAGTTCACTTAAGCTAACTAAGTTAGGTTATTTAGTTACACAACTAACTATGTAGTTACATGATTAAGTCATTGCATAGGTCATGCATTAGTCATTCCTTCTAGATGATTCTATATTTTTTTTGTGTAGTTAGGTTTCTAAGTATTTAGTAACTAAGTTAGTTCCATTTAGTTACTAATTAAGCTTTTAGGGTAACTTTGTTAGTTTATCTAGTTAGTTAGTAACTAGCCCAACCATTTCTATTGACTAGATTCCTATTGGTTAAGAAAAGTCCAACCACCAACGTTGATCAATTTCTATTGGTTCACTAAAATAAGTCACAAAGACTTTTCCAGTCAATTTTCCAACAGATAAAAATATACCGGGTTTATTACTCAATGAGCAGAAACTACTCTTTTCAAAACAAGTGATATTATCCAACAGATAATTAAAACGTGAAATATTTTTATTTCACAGATAAATTCTAAAAATTAAAAGATCGATTGAAGTGTCTCTTGGATTCGGGTTTAGTAAGATCCCCCGGCTCTGAATAAATCAATAAATATTTTTCCCGGCCCAAAAATTATTATTTTCTTGACTCGGAGTAAATCTCACACAGAGATAAAAAAACATTCACAGAACAGTCAAAAAAAATTTACAGCTCACAAAAAACACAAAATACTACAATCCAGACATTATTATATAATAGCAAATTTTGGGATGTTACAACTCTCCTCCTCTAAAAAGAATTTCGTCCCCGAAATTTGTCATACCTTAAAATAATTGAGGATATTGTTCCCTCATTTTATCTTCCATCTCCCATGTAGAATCTCCTATCATTTCATTCTAAATTACTTTCACTAATGTAGTCGTTTTCTCTCTGAGTTGCTTCACCCTCCTGTCTTCAATCTTAACAGGAAGTGTCTCATACGTCAAAATTTCTTTTAATTGTACTTCATCAGGTTGAATGACATGAGAGGGAATGGGGATATACTTTCTCAACTGGGATACGTGGAAAACATTATGAAGGTTAGAAAGAAAAAGGCGGTAAAGCTATTTGGTAAGCAACTAGACCTATCCGGTGAAGAATTTGATAGGGTCCAATGAATATAGGAGTGAGTTTTCTGGATTTTATAACTCTTCAGACATCAGTCGTAGGTGTTACTCGCAAAAACACATGCTCACTTCCTCAAATTCAAGAGGCCTTCTTCTTTTATCAGCATAGCTCTTCTGTCTACTCTGAGTTGCCCTCATTTTCTCTAGTATCATCTTTACCTTCTCTATTGTCTATTGTACCATCTTAGGTCCAATGGTCATACTTTCTCCATCTTGATACCAACACAAAGGTGTTCGGCATCGTCGTCCATATAGTGCTTCATAGGGTGCCATCCCTATACTTGAGTGAAAACTGTTATTATAGGTGAATTCTACCAAAGGCAAGAATTCATCCCAACTCATTCTTTGTTCTAACACACAAGCTCTCAACAAATCTTCTAATGACTGAATAGTCCTCTCTGTTTGACCATCAGTTTGCAGATGCTAAGCCGAACTTAAACGAAGTTTAGTCCCC
This sequence comes from Ormosia semicastrata, assembly GCA_029884595.1. Taxonomy (NCBI): domain Eukaryota; kingdom Viridiplantae; phylum Streptophyta; class Magnoliopsida; order Fabales; family Fabaceae; genus Ormosia; species Ormosia semicastrata. The sequence goes on along the minus strand of JAQQTO010000060.1, from coordinate 35,800,728 downwards.
ATTGCATCATGTAGACTTTGCCAAAATCTCGACGTAAACCTTGGATCTCTATCGGAAATGATACTAGAGGGTACACTATGAAGTCTAACAATTTCACCAATGTACACCTGGGTCAATTTCTCCATTGGATACTTAATATTGATTGGCAAGAAGTGAGTAGACTTCATAAGCCGATCAACAATGACCCATATAGAATCATAACCTTTCTTAGTCCTTGGCAATCCAGTAACAAAATCCATGGCAATACTATCCCATTTCCATTCTGGAATAGTGAGGGGTTGCAGCATACCTGCTGGTCTTTGATGTTTAACTTTCACCTTCTGACACACAAGACAAGATGACACGTACTCAGCAACATCTCTCTTCATCCCAGGCCACCAAAATAATCATTTCAGATCTTGATACATCTTCGTCATCTCGGGATGTATACTCAGTTGGCTCATATAAGCTTCATCAAGAATCAACTTTCTCAACTCTGGATCATTAGGCACACAAACTCTGCCTTCAAATCTTAGAATACCGTCGTGTCCTTCCTGAACCGTTGACACAATATCTCGCTTCATCAACTCCCTCTCAGTTTATAAAAACTCGTCATCCTTCTGCTTCTCTCAGATTTCTTCCATTAAATCACTGGTGAATATAACCTTGTTTAAACAAATCTTTCCCAGCGTCAACTCCACGGACACCCACAAATTCTGAAATTGTTCTATTAATTCTTCCTCCTTAATCATCATCGCAGAGACACTAAGCATCTTTCCGCTTAAAGCATCTGCCACAACATTCGCCTTTCCAGGATGATACTAAAGTTGAAAGTCATAGTCTTTCAAGAATTCTAACCACCTCTTTTGTCTTATATTCAACTCCTTCTAGTTGAACAGATACTTCAAACTTTTATGGTCACTGAAGACGTTGAATGTAGCTCCATACAGAAAGTGCCTCCAAATTTTCAATGCAAAAATAACTGCAGCTAGCTCTAAGTCATGCGTTGGATAATTCCATTCATGTACCTTCAATTGTCTTGAAGCATACGCTACAACTTTCCTATTCTGCATTAGTACACATCCTAGCCCTTTGTAAGAAGCATCATAGTATACCTCAAAAGATTCGTTTGGATATAGTAAAATCAGCACTGGTGCAGTAGTCAATCTTTTCTTCAACTCTTGGAAACTCTTTTCGCATTCATCAGTCCAAATAAAAGCTTGATTCTTTCTCGTGAGTTGCGTAAGAGGTCTGGCTATTTTGGAAAAACCTTTAATAAATCTACAGTAATATCTGGCTAATCCAAAAAAACTCTGAATTTCAGTCACAGTCTTTGGTCTTTCCTATTGAAGAACTATCTCCACCTTTACTAGATCCACTACAATTCCGTCCCTAGAGATCACATGACCCAAAAATTGTACTTCTTCTAACCAAAACTCACATTTTGACAACTTTGCGTACAACTTCTTCTCTTTCAAAATTTGGAGAACTATACTGAGATGTTCAGCATGCTCTTCATGATTTTGAGAATAGATCAGAATGTCATCGATAAAAACAATGACAAATCTGTCTAAGTATGGAGAAAGATCCTATTCATGTAATCCATGAATATTACAGGAGCATTTGTCACTCCGAATGGCATTACAAGATATTCATAATGACCATAGCGTGTTCGAAAAGCAGTCTTTGGTATATCCTCTGCCTTGACATTAATTTGATGATAATTTGATCGCAGATCTATCTTAGAGAAAATAGTTGCTCCTTTCAGTTGGTCCATCAGATCATCAATCCTTGGAAGTGGATACTTGTTCTTTATCGTGACTTTATTTAGCTGACGGTAGTCTACACACAATAGTGATGTCCTATCCTTTTTCCTGACTAACAACACTGGAGCTCCCCAGGGTGAAACACTAGGTCTCACAAACTATTTTTCTAACAACTCCTCCAATTGCTTCTTTAGTTCTGCTAGTTCTGACGGTGACATCCGGTAAGGTGTAATTGAAATAGGACCCACTCCTGGTACAAGATCAATAGAAAACTCTATCTCTCTTTTCGGTGGCAATCCAGGTACTTCGTCAGGAAAAACTTTAGGAAACTCATTTACAACAGAAATAGCATTCATATCTTTCTTACTCTTAACTTCTAAAGAAGATAGTAGCATGTATCTTTAGGCTCTATCCCTCAATAAAGAATTGACTTGTTTGGCAGTTAAAAATCCAGAAACCTCATCAGGAAATACTAAGGTCTTTTTAGAACAGTCTAATAGGATATGGTTAGAAGATAACTAATCCATCCCTAGGATTATATCAATATTGGTAAGAGGCAAACAAATTAAATTAACAGAAAAGACTCCATTACTAATAGTAATAGGACAATTTAGGCATATTTTAATAGTACTAATAGGTTTGGCAGTAGTTATAGAAATAATTAGTTGGAAGTTCAAAGAAGACATAGGCAATCCCAATCGATCCACATAGTCATATGTAATAAATGAATGAGTTGCACCCGAATCATATAGTACAGTTAAAAGATTACCTGAGACGATACCTTCTCTCTGAATAAGATCTTCATACTGAGAGGTCTCAGCTCCACTCATAGTATAAACGCGTCCACCAACTTGTGGTTTAATAACACGAACATTGCTCACTGAAGGCTCCATCTTCGCTTGATCACAATCCCTAGAGACATGACCAGGCTTTCCACATCGAAAATAGATTATACCTTTGATCGTGCAATCTCTCGTCAAATGGACTTTTTCGCACTTCATGCATTTCATTAACGATGCCGCTGTCTAATTAAATTGATTGCCACTTGAACCTCCTTCGCGTGGCTGCTGTTGTTGTTGTTGCTGACTTCTCGAGGGTCGAGAGTATGGTTTTCGCTGAAACCGGTTGTTATTATTGTTGCCTCCCCTTTGGAACCTAGATGGTCCAAAGTTACGACTCCTAGTATCTCATGCTGGCTCTAGTCCTTCTAGCCTACAACACATATCCATTAAGGTTGAAAACATACGCATTGGTAACACTCCTCTCTTCAACTTAATTCTTAGACCTTCCTCGAATTTGCGGCACTTCCAAACCTCATTTGGCTAGATTTGGAGATACCGCGAGAACTTAGACAAGCTCTCGAACTTTGCAGTATATTCATTGATGGTCATTCCACTTTGTCGCAATCCCAGAAATTCCATCTCTTTACTGTAACACCCCTGGGGATGTCACATTTAATATATATATATAAACAAATAAAGATAAGAAATATTATTCGAGTTATAAAATAAATAATATAACCTGTACATATATTTCGTTTATGAAATGTATGAAGTACAACTTATCATCACACCTATATGGCGTTAGCATACATATCAATTCACCTGTAAATTACACCTGTGCATTATCACCATGCCTATAACATACATATATAAAATACTAGCATATGTATAATTTACATACGGTTTTGTTGTCATTAGTTATACAAATAATTTACAAATAACTTACAAATAAAGAAAATACATACCAAAATATTTACAACCACTGTCAAAAGATAAGATATAAGGTTCAAATACAGTACAACACCAAAAAGCAAAAAGTGCCCAAGTGCACATCATGAGTATCTAATCTACTGGGGAATCATTCCTAGATGACTCCTCAGGTGACAGATATCGAGGATGTCTCACAGCAGTTCTACGGGCAGGGGTCCGGGCTGCTCTATGGACGGGAGTTCGAGATGTAGACACTACACTATTGTCATTGGGAACATGGAAAAGTCCATTCCAATGACGTCGGATCCCTAAAGGCAACTCTAACTGTACATACAAGTCAACAGTGACTACAGGATCAGAATCATATTCCGGACGCAAAGATAAAGTAATAGTCCCCATATACGCTACAACATTATTCTCTTCACGAGTGCGCCAGCCTTCTATTCCTCTATAGAATTCTATCCTTACAAAATCTAAGAATCCTGGCGTAGTCATCTTCTCTGAGTCAATCCAAATGATACGGATGGTCTGGAGGCTCCAAATACTCCGACTGGAAATCTGTAGATTGTGGCTCCTCCTCTGTATGGTATTCACTGCCTATTGCTTGTTCTTCAATCTCTTCATCACAGTCTATATATATATATATATAACACAAAAATACAAACAACACATACAATAACAAAGAGGTAAGACAACCCAATATATTACAAGTGTGGTACATAAGAAAATGACAATACAACAAAAATAACAATTAATATCAACACAGGTAATAATTAATAACAATAACTAATTACGAAAAAGAATAGAACCAATTACACTAAATTATAAATGAATACACAATAAATATGCCAAAACAATAAAATGACTCATTCCTACTCCATGGAGCTACAACACACACATCAATATCAGAGAGAATGATCTGAAAGTTCTAATAATACTGCCCAGCCAGCTATTGCACTGTCAATACTTTGTGTCTATAACTTGACTACCCCGACCAGCTATTGCACTGTCAGTACTTTGTGTCTATAGCCTACTAACAACATCATGGCGTAGTACACAGTCATAACATCGTGTAACTACAGGCAGTAAAATAGTCCTCTCAAAATCTCGATTAAGTATAGTGCTTGTCGAGAACACTGGTGTGTTACCACGTACCACGGCCCAGAAGGAGCTACCTCCTGTCCACATATGGAGTAATGTACACCAATGCCTTCAAGTCCATATCGGAAATGAACACACTACGCTCATCACATCGACAACACGATGTTATTCATCTCGTCAATCAAATCACCAATTCTCAAATTGGCACAACTCAGTGCATGAACGAAACAGTAATTACTAAAACGTCCTTAAGTTTCAAATATTTACAAAAATGCTATCAATTCTCAATTATTTATGAAAATGCTATCAATGGCCAAAAATAATTACGTAAACGCTCTTAGTGGCAAAAGTCTCAAAATACAGTACGCTCCCACTTGGCGCACCATATTTTTCCTATAACCAAATTACAAGATGCTCCCACTTGGCGTATTATAACTTTCCACATATCCGAATCCCCACTTTGGCTCAACAGTAAAATCTACTGTTTTCGTTTGTCGCAAAATAAAGTAAATAAAAAAAAACTTTATTGCATTTTCAAAATATTGACGTTACGCTTTTATTTTATTTTGTTTTTAACCATTTTTTTTTGTCAAAACTTTATGATAAAAATTCTTTTAACATGCTTACTTAATTTAAATTACTTAGAACACAAATTCAGTTGTTTTTGGCATGTTGGCCGAAATTACCATAATGTAACTAGGATTAAAAAAATTCATTTCTCTTGTTCTAATACTTAAACATTATTAATTCAACTAAATACCATAATTACTCCTTGAAAATGATTTGAAAACATCTAAAATCCTCTTTTTAGGGTGATAGCCGAAACCTAGGGTGTTGTATTCTTTGGAATACTCATGCATCTCTAGCATTATACTAACATCAACAACATTACAAAGACTAGCAAATCAAATTAACAATACAAACCATACATGAAAAATTATTACAATCAACATATAAAAGAATCCTTATGGATTCTACGAACACACATCATTCTATTTTCTTATTACCACTCAAGAATAACTAGGTTGTAGTCTTCCCTTTACCTTAAAATGAAGAGAATCCTTCTTTCCTCCTTCTTTGGGAATTCAGTTTTGCCCCTTCAAAAATCTAAGAAAATAAATAAAATTTTCTAAGGGTTACTACTAGAAAAGAAAACCATACCATGGATCAATCATGGCTTGGAAGCTTAAAAATGAAAATAGAAAGGAAAAACAATAAGTTTTACCTTTAAAGAAGAAATTTCAAGGTGAGCATTCAAGCATGCAAATGATGGAATTTGAAAAAACTTCCAACTAGAGATAATCTTGGATGAATGTTTACAGTTAGAAAAGTAAGGAAAGAAAATTTTTAGGTGGGTGGATGGTGTATTTGGAAGCTTGGCCGAACGGTGCTCCAAGAAGACCTTCAATGGTGAGCTTGGAAGAAAGGGAGAGAATGAAGAAATAACTTGATATTTCCTCAAGAGTGCAGCCGTAGAAATGAGAAAGAATAAGGCCTTAAGGCTTTAGTTCATTTCAAGAGCTAATCCTAGCCATTCATCCACTCAATGGTTGAGATAAAGCCTTGGTCTCCAAGGGTGTTTATGATTGGTTGAACCAAGCTTAGTCATAATCATGACAAGGCTTGTCTTGAACCTTCTAAAGGCTTCTCCTTTGCTTTGCCTTGCCGAACCCCCCCCCCAAAGAGAAAGGAACTTGGTTTGCTTCATCAACTAACTAGTTACACTTAGGTGTAAGGTCCTAACTAGCTAGTTACCTTATAGTTACTTTATGATAACTTAGTTAGTTTAAGGTTTCTAGTTAATTATTATCTTTAGGATATAACTAGGTTACTAACTTAGTTACTATAATTTAGTTACTTACAAAGGCTTAGTTACTAACTTAGTTACATTCCAAACTAACCAAGCTAACTAACTTAGGTTTCCTAGTTTCAATCCAACTAACTAGTCACTTTTGTTGACCTCCTCCCATTGGTTGGACTATGTTGTTGGCTTTTTCTTATTGGTTCAAAATTCTAAGCTATCCTTTGGTTATTTTGCTTAAAAGTGGGTCCCACACACATATTTTTGGGTTCACTGACAAAATTTACACTGAGGAATAAAATAATATTAAAATTATTTTATCACATAGTTAAATTCTAAAAATTAAAAAATTCACAACAGTATCTTTCAGAATTGGGTTTTGAAAACTCCCCCAACTCCGAAAAATTAAAACAAAGTTTTTCCTGGTTAGAAAGCTTAAGAGTTTTCTGACCCGGAATAAATCTCACACAACATATAGGCTAAATAAAACACAGACAGTAAAATAAAACCACATTGTATACAGAAAACACAAAACAGTACATTGGGGACGCAATTGTCATTTACCCTAAAGTTGGAAAAATTCAAGGTGTTACATTTACCGTGCCTCGCACTTTCCAAAAAGTATTTCTCCAAAAATACTTCGCAGAACAGCTCCCACATAATCTCTCTCCCTTCGGCTTGTAGTACCCTTCGAGTGGCTTTCCACCAATTCTCGCCATCACCCAGCAGCATAAACATAGCATACATCACTCTACGATCTTTTGTACATCCTATGCCTTCGAAAATCTTCTTTAGTTCTTGGATCCACAAACCCACTTTCTCAGGATCAAACTCGCCTCTGAAATGTGGTGGATTATTTCGATGAAATTCTAAAAAATGCAGGACTTCTGTAGGTATGCGTAAAATACACTAAGAGCAAGTGCACTCTATCGCCAAGTAATATAGGACTTAAGTCCCAAGTATCGATCCCACGAGGAATAATTGGTAATTACTAGATTTGTTAAACTCTTTGTTATTCAGACAATCAAAAGTGTATGAAGAAATTCAAGTAAAAATCAAAATAAACAAATAAAGAAAAACAATGAATAATTTAACAAAGAAAAGATAATCAATGAAAGAGAGACTAGGGCGCAAGGTTCACTTGAATCCAATTATTCAAATTTTCTTTCAATTATGATTAAGGTCATTCTTTTGCCAATATTCTCTTATTGGATATTGAATCCCAATGGTCATGGATGAAACAATATTTTATTCCTAATTTAATTCACCTATTTGGTCATTTAGTTGAGTTAATCAAGAATCCATTAAGCTTCAATTCAAGAGATAAACTAACATACCGTCAATTCCATTGGTAGGATAAATCGACGTTTGGTCATTCACCAATCTAATCCTAGGCTTACCATATAGATCCACTCATTGAATGTGGAGGGTCACCGGTCAAACAATGAATTAGCACATGCCAAAAGTGATCAAATTCTAACAAGAATACAAGCAATATGATAAACCCAAAAGGAAATTACCATAATCAAATTAGAAATCAAATCCAAATAATAAGGAAAACAAGATCCCCCATAACCCTAGCTATGGGTTTAGTTACTCATGTTCAATAAAAACAAACTTATATCATAATACAAACTCATGGAAAGAAATCCAAAGAAAAAGGAAACTAAAAAGAAAAAGAAATCAAAACCCCTTTAATGGAGATAATGATCTTCAAGCCTTCAAGAATCCTCCTTTGAAATCGCCCTCCAAGATCTGCTACCGTAAAGCAACTCTCTCAAGATTAGGGATTTTCTGCGTAATGTGCTCAATGTACTCCGTGTGTTGAATTTGGCGTAACTTTTCATATTTAATGAAAATCACATCTGCTGTTACGCTCTCAGTGCCTAGGCGCCCAGTCTTGAGCGCTCAAGCGCTCAGGCACTTACTCATGGATGCATTGCTACTTCTCTTACGCGCTCAGACACTCCTTCTTAGCACTCAGGCGCCAAAACACTTCATCACTATTGCTCCATATGCTCTAGGCGCTCAGGCGCCCCAACACCAAGGCTTAGGCGCTGGACTCTATTGCAAAACTCTTTTTCTTGGTCCTGTGCACATTCAATCTTCTCCCCATACAATTACCTGACAAAAACACACAAAACAATTAATAAAAATACAATTAAACAATACTAAAAATATAAAAAAACTAACGAATAAAATTCATTAAAAATAAATAAAAGGAATATGAAAAACTAAGGAATTGAACCATAGAAATAGGACATGTTGACGGTTCATCAACTCTCCCACACTTGAGCTTTGCTTGTCCTCAAGTAAAGAATAGGAATCAACAACAAGATCAAACTCAACATCAAGAAATATGTATCAAAGGAAAAATTCCACAATGTAAAAATCCAAGTTCAACAATCAAATCCAATCAAGTAAGATCATTTAACACTTAAACAATTAAAGGCTTGAGTCTAGCTTGCAACTGTTCTCTTCATCAAACATCTGAGATCACTCAACTTGTCATCGCTCAAGTGTTTAAAGGACAAAGAGATCACTCAAATTTCTCTTGAAAAATGCAATACCATAAGCTTGATTATCAATCTCATGTCCACTTTCAAGTTCATATACAACACAAGAATCAAAAGGACTTTTCTTTGGTTGTAACAGGGCCAAGGGTAAAATAGAAGGTATGAAGAAAGGATAAAATAGGGTAAAGAATGCTCATGAATAAATCAATACAAAGCAGAATTAGGCTGAAAAGATGACAGATAGAGCATGATGCACAAGAATATAACAACTTCTCACTTTCAACCCAATATTTTCATTATTCTTCACCAACAATTCTTTTCTTTTCTTTCTTTTTCATTTTTTTCTTTCTTTTTTTTTCATTTTCAAACTTTTTCAACCCTTGAAGACAAAAGCAACCTTTTAAGACTTTTCAATCAACACATCAATTGCTCCAAAGAATTCAACTTGATTATTCAATTGGGTATTAAAAGAAATCAATTTCAGGCTCAGATGGGGCAACTAAGGGGTTATTTAATCAATGCAACTCTGGAAGTCAAGAAATAATTAATCCTAATTGCCTTATTCATATTCAAGTATGCATGTGAATCATTAAAGTCTCAACAAGATATCAAAGCAAGTTCTAGCGCACATCAATCAAGAGAAAACTCACTCCAGAAGAAAAATCCAATCATTAAAGCTCAAAACTCACTTTCTGGATAGAATTAATAAAGAGAACAAAAGCAAGCAGACATGACTAATTTTCAAATAAGATGCTAAATTTCACTTTACTTCAATGAAAAAGATTGCTTCACAAATTATCAGCTCATGATTAATGGAATCCCCTTCAAAACATATCTTCATCAGCTCAGAATAAATGAAGACATCAAAACACAATTCCGGCTTAATTACCAGCAATACTTAAGTGCTTCAACAATAAAATTTTTTTTTTACAAAAATTGTAAAAGTACCCCCCCCCACACTTAAGATAAACATTGTCCTCAATGTGAAAGAAAAAGAAATAAAGGGGGTAAAGAAAAGAACAACACAACCTGATGGACAATGATACAATGTCAGGCAAAGGAGAAGCATAAGAGTCAGCACAGCAACACAATCTGAAAAATAAAATCCCAAAACACATGAGTAGAATCTAAAAGAAAAATAAAAATAAATAAACAACTAAAATGAAATAAAGAAAGAAGAAACACAGGTTGTCTCTTGTGAAGCGCTTGTTTAACGTAATTAGCTCAATGTTGCCTTTTTTCGATGAATCAAGGTGGCTTAAAGCAAGAGAAATAGGAGAACGCCTTCTTCTTTTCAAAACAGTTCTTCCTCCCTTCAACAATAGCCTTGGGACTGCTTCCAACAGAATTGTAAACGTGGCAAGAGCTTGACTGTCCCAATTGCGCCTTGACTCCGCTAGGCCAAGGTGGTCATACTCGATCAACAGATAAAGGACCAATCTGTGAAGAAGCATGGATCTTGGGAGGACCCTTATCTGTCTCAGCAGCTCGACATTCCAACAGATCAACATCAGCACTATATGATGGCGGGGGGTCTTTAATAGCTAAGATTTCCTGCTTCTTAGCTTGTACAAAATTGATAGGAGCATGGAGATTTGACATTGGGGAAGATTTAGCCTCCCTAAAGACATTAATGATCACATGATCTCCATCCACTCTCAAGATGAGCTCACCCCGAGGTACATCAATCACAGCTCCAAAAGTGACCAAAAATAGTCTTCCAAGAATGAGGGGAATATCAGCATCCTTTTCCATATCTAGCACCACAGAATCAACTGGGAATATGAATTTGTCCACCTTCACTAAAACATCTTCCACCACACCGCGCGAGTAAGTGAATGATCTATTAGCCAACTATAGTGAAATGTTGGTGGGCTTCGGTTCCTGCATTCCTAATTTCTTAAACACAAAGAAAGGCATCAAATTAATACTAGCTCCTAAATCACATAATGCCTTATGAAAATAAGAGTTACTAATAGTGCAAGGAATAGTAAAACTCCCTGGATCTTTCAATTTGGGGGTAACTTCTTTAAAAGAATGGTAGAACACTCCTCAGTAAGACATACAGTCTCAAATTCCTCAAGCTTGCATTTCTTTGTAAGTATTTCCTTCAAAAACTTTGCATACTTGGGCATTTGAGAGATGGCTTCAATGAACGGAATATTAATTTGCAATTTCTTGAATATCTCCAAGAATTTGGCAAATTACTGATCTGACTGATTGTTCTTGAGCCTCTGAGGAAATGGGATCTTGGCATATGGGGATGGTTCATAAACTACGCTCTATTCACGATCTTTTTTCACTCTCTGCCACATTGGTGCTTTCTTCTCAACCTCTCTTTCTTTATTGACATCTTCAATAAGGACATCTTTAGTTGCCTTCTCTTCATCATGCACTGACTGAACAAGAGAATCTCTAAGCTCTGGCATTTCCTTCTTGTGAGAGGACTCCTCAAGTTCCTTACCACTTTTAAGGAAAATTGCATGGGCCTATTCCCTTGGATTAGTCTCAGTAGTGCTAGGTAATGTCCCTGGTGCCCTAGCTGTCATCAATGTAATCAACTGACTACTCTGAGTCTCCATATTCTTCATTCTGGCATCAGAATTCTGCACGTACTTCATAACTAGATCTTCAAAACTCGGCTTCTCTGCAAGTGCTTGGAAACCAGGAGGTGGTGGTGGGACTCTCTGCCAATTCTACTGATAGCCTTGCTGATTTCCCCATTTGAAATTCGGGTGGTCCTTCCAACCAGGATTGTACATATTTGAATATGGATTGTACTACTGCCGGTTGGAATTACTAACAAAATTAACTCCTTCAGGCTCGGGGGCAAAAGGACTACTAACTTGACAATTTGCACTTGAATGACCCTGTCCTCCATATGCTTCACAGATGATAGGTGGGGCTACACTATTTGTCACCATCAAAGTCTCCACCTTCTTCGTCAAAGCTTCCAATTGACTCAGAATTGCAGTAGAAGAATCAACACCATGTACACCTGCTTGTTTCTTAGGAGCCTAGCGCTCATTCTGCCACTGATAACTGTTCAGTGCCATTTCTTCAATCAAAGCTGGGCTCTCGGTAGGTGTTTTCCTCCATATAGTGCCTCCCGCAATAGCATCAATAAGTGAACGGTTTGTAGGCGACAAACCATTGTAAAAAGTCAGAACCTGCTGCTATACGGGAAATCCATGATGTGGACATCTCCTCAACAACTCCTGAAAGCGCTCCCAAGCTTCATAAAGAGTGTCTATCTCAAATTGCACAAAAGAAGATATATCATTCCTTAATTTAGCAAATTTAGAAGGAGAAAAATACTTAACTAGAAATTGTTGTGTCAATTGATCCCATGTAGTGATGAAACCCCTCGGTAATGACGTTAACCACTGACTCGCTGTGTCCCTAAGAGAGAAAGGAAAGAGTCACAAACGGATCGCATCATCTGTCACCCCATTATACTTGATAGTATCACACAACTGCAAGAATCTGGCCAAATGCTGATTAGGATCATCCAAAGGTAATCCACCAAACTGAACTGAATTCTGAATCATAGAGACCAATGCTGGTTTGATCTCAAAATTATTAGCTGCCATAGTTGGTCTTATAATACTTCCTTCATATACTTCAACAGTGGGCATAGAGTACTCAAACATGGTTCGGTCTGCTTTGATAACTCTTTCTTCACGATTGCCCTCAACAACTGGTTGCTTCTCCATCCTACTTATGTCTTCTGTTACAACTGCAATAAAAGACTACTTCTTTAACCTGTGAATTGTTTTCTCAATTTCTGGATCAAAAGTCAAATCAGGACACTGAGATCGAGTGAGCATAAACAAAAAAAATGAAGAAAAATTAAATAAAAATAAATAGAAATAAAAATAAAAAAATGAGAGAAAAAAATCAATTAAAAATAAAATAAAATCAGAAATAAAAAAATAAGATAAGGAATAAAAGAAAAAGGCGTCTAAATTAACTAGAGTTTTTCGCTTCTAATATTACCAAATTTATTCCCCGGCAACGGCGCCAAAAACTTGGTATGCGTAAAATACACTAAGAGCAAGTGCACTCTATCGCCAAGAAATACAGGACTTGAGTCCTAGTTATCGATCCCACGAGGAATAATTGGTAATTATTAGATTCATTAAACTCTTTACTATTCAGACAATCGAAATTGTATGAAGAAATTCAAGTAAAAATCAAAATAAACAAATAAAGAAAAATAATGAATAATTAAACAAAGAAAAGATAATCAATGAAAGAGAGACTAGGGCACAAGGTTCACTTGAATCCAATTATTCAAATTTTCTTTCAATTATGATTAAGGTCATTCTTTTGTCAATATTCTCTTATTTGCTATTGAATCCCAATGGTCATGGATGAAATAATATTATATTCCTAATTTAATTCACCTATTTGGTCATTTAGTTGAATTAATCAAGAATGCATTAAGCTTCAATTCAAGAGATAAACTAACATATCAATTCCATTGGTAGGATAAATCGATGTTTAGTCATTCATCAATCTAATCCTAGGCTTACCATATAGATCCACTCATTGAATGCGGATGGTCACCAGTCAAACAATGAATTAATGTATACCAAAAGTGATCAAAATCTGACAAGAATACAAGCAATATGATAAATCCAAAAAGAAATTACCATAATCAAATTAGAAATCAAATCCAAATAATAAGGAAAACAAGATCCTCCATAGCCCTAGCTATGGGTTTAATTACTCGTGTTCAATAAAAACAAACCTATATCAGAATACAAACTCATGGAAAGAAAACCCAAAGAAAAAGGAAACTAAAAAGAAAGAGAAATCAAAACCCCTTTAATGGAGATAATGATCTTCAAGCCTTCAAGAATTCTCCTTTGAAATTACCCTCCAAGGTCTGCTACCGCAAAACAACTCTCTCAGGATTAGGGATTTTTTGCGTAATGTGCTCAATGTACTCCGTGTGTTGAATTTGGTGTAACTTTTCCTATTTAATGAAAATCACGTCTGCTGTTATCTCAGCACTTAGGAGCCCAGTCCTGAGCGCTCAAGTGCTCAGGCACTTACTCATGGATGCGCTGTGCTTCTCTTGCGCACTCAGGCACTCCTTCTCAGCGCTCAGGGGCTGAAACACTTCATCACCGTTGCTGCATACGCTCTAGGCGCTCAGGTGCCTAAACACCAGCGCTTAGGCACTGGACTCTGTTGTAAAACTCTTTTTCTTGGTCCTTTGCACATTCAATCTTCTTCCCATACAATTACCTGACAAAAACACACAAAACACTTAATAAAAACACAATTAAACAATACTAAAAATATAGCAAAACTAACAAACAAAATTCATTAAAAATAAATAGAAGGAATATGAAAAACTAAGGAATTGAAGCGTAGAAATAGGACATGTTGACAGTTCATCATCTGCATTAGCTTCTTGTTGTCATGCAGCTCTTGGATTTTGTAGTATGATTACTTCTGCCATTCGATGCATCGCTTTGGCAGCAGCAATCATTGCGTCGTCGTCACATCCTGTATTCATATGTATACCTCTACCATGAGACATAGTTTTTCTTCACAAACAATCAAACATACTCTAAGAAGAGTCAGTTGTAACCTTTTAGAAATCAAACTTAGAGAATCACACAACACAGGCAAAACAAACCTAACCACAAAAATCCCAAAAGACTCTAACCGGGAGCATTGATACCAACTAATGTAACACCCACTATAGGGCATCACATTTAAGACTAATCCTAAATATAAATTTCCCAAGTTGTAAAAGAATTAATCTTGTAAAATCATTGATTTTAAAATTTTGGTTGCAGAATAAATTTAAATAAGTAAACAAAGTGAAAATCATAAGTATCACTTGTAGCTGAAATCACATCTATATTATACATAAATACTGAAAGTCGTGTTTACAAATAATTTACATTATACTCTTACACACCAAAAGATAAAATGTACAACAGACACTCCAAAATATAACTGCTAAACATAAGACTCCTAAAACTAGCCTAAGGATTTGGGCCCTCAGAAGGATCCTCCTCCACTTCATCATCAAAGAACATAGGCGGATATGACATTCGCCTCACAGGGGTCCTTGCGAAAGACACCACAGAGTCTTCATGAGGTGTATACACAGTGCCACCCCAGAGTTCACGAATTGGCATCATAAATTCTGGGTGCACAGACACGTGTTGCGTCAAAATAGGAATCCCATCGCGGGTTCCACTCAGACTCAGAGTCAAGTCCCCAGTATATACAAAGCATTCATTATTAAAATCAACCCTCCAAGCATCAATCCCACCATGGAAATTTACTTGGACAAAACCCAAAAATTGGTGCCTTGCTGCCATTTCAACAAATAAAGAGTAATATCACTGATAGTAAAAAGAGTTATCAGCTCCTTCGTCTTCCCGGTCTTCATCAAACATACACAGTAAAACAATTATAATACAACAAAGAGGTGAGATCCCCTACATCAATACCAGTATGGCAGTAAAGAAAATGTCAGAAAATAAACAGAATATAAGATCAAAATAGTAAATCATATTATCACATGTCAGATAAAATAAATCAGATAAGTATAATTATCATTTCAATATGCTGACCAACTATGCATATGCACAACGACCAATTCCAACTCCATGGAGCTAAACACAATTTCTGAGATAATGATCCAGAAGACATGTCTGTAACTCGGCTGCCATGGCCAAAAGTGCTATTAATTTATCAACGTGCACATCAACGCATTTGTACAAGACATTCTATACCAGATCGTGACATAGGATAGTGTCTCAGTCCAGATCGTCAGTGCGTTTACATCGGTCTGCCTCACGGATAGAAGAGCTACCAGCTGTCCATTGCGAGGTACCCGCACCCCGACGCCCCCAAGGTCAACAAGTGACCTACACTTGTTTACTCGCACCCGCACATAGGTGTGATTCATCTCCTAGGCCTACAGCCTTAACCGATAAGTCGACATGCTTCAATGCAAGATGTATGATCCAAACATACATACTATCATTATTATTAAGTATTTCACATACCCTCGCCTTCTCTTGGCGGTATCATTATTCAACATAATTGGACCCACCACAAAGCTCGATAGCAAACTGCTGTTACGTTCAATCGCGTAGCGATATTATCGCATTTTCACAATCGTAGAATACTTTTCTTACGTTTTCTTAATTGCGTAAATATTTTATTGCATTTTCTTAATCGCATTGCCAAAAATTACTATATTTAAATCGTGTAAAATATTTCTAACATATTCTAAACTCAAATTAAATCTTTTCTCATTTATCTTTAAAATTTTACTTTAATTCCAATATTTGTTACTAAAGACAGTATTTTCTACTATTTTCCATAAAATAACATTTCTTTGATTAAGCTATGATATTAGAGCTCAAAATTTCCTAGCGCGCTTCAAAACCTAGAGGGTGAGCTATACGTTAGTAAATTTCAAGTATTTAACTTTTATTTTAGTACTTAACTTAATTAGGCCATTTTTTAACTCTAAAGTAATTTTGTATCTAGGACATCAAAAATGGCATGTTGGCCGAATTTCACATTTTGCTTCATAAATCATATATAATTATTTTCTAATACTTTATTCCTTAGAAAATTACTTAATTAAATTCCTTGTCATAAAATCATTTAATCTTTAATTAGGAAAATAATTTAGAACACTTGGTTCCCTTGGTGGTGTTGAGGTCGTGTGCCTCTAGGTTCTTTGGAACCATCATACAATTTTTCCAACATATGAATCACATCCTAAGTTACACAAGAATTAACATGCTTTCCAAATCACATATGCAAGCATTCTATCAAACCTATAAGCATACCAAACATATATGCAAGCATATTTTCAAAGCTATAAACACATTAATCACAAATAAAGAAAGCTTAAACAAATAAGTGAATAAATCCTTATGGATTTTTCACCACAAACAATTCCATTTCCTCATCACCAACACATGGTTGATGAGGTTAATCTCCCTCTTACCTCGAGGAAGACAACAAACTTCAAGTTCCTTCTCCTTTTGATTTCGTGAAGCACCAAGAAAAACCCTAAAAATCTTAAACAAATCCTAAAGTCATAAACCAACCTTGAAAACAAGAAACCATGGATCAATCATGGTTTAGAAATTCAAGAATCCAACTTAGGATCAAGAAATCAAGAAGTTACCTTAGGAATAGAAAATCAAAGCTTGATTTTTGAAGCCCTTAGAGAATGATTTTGGTAAAAATCACAAAAGGAAAAGTATTTAGAATTGTATCTAGGTTTAGAAAGTAGGATTGGATGGAATTATTGAAGTGTGGAAGTATGGTTTAGAGGTGGAGGTGGTGAGCTCCTAAAAGAAAAGAGAAGAAATGGAGTTTGAGTGTTCTTAATGTTCTTGAAGTGAGAGAAAAAGATGGAGGAGATTTTTGTGTCACAAAGTGTTCAAATGAAATGGAAATATACAATACTACACATACATGCCGTGTAGTTGAGTGAGTGGGAAATTAGACTTGCTTAGCAAGATAAAACTATCACATGGCTTATGTAATCTAATGGTCATCAAGTGGTCATAATAGACCATTCAAGAACTTCCTAGCCCACCAAGTGGCCGTGTGACTCATAGAAGAGGCTAACTAAGTTTGATTTCAACTAATTTCTAGTTACACCTAAATTAGGTAGCTAGTTCACTTAAGCTAACTAAGTTAGGTTATTTAGTTACATAACTAACTATCTAGTTACATGATTAAGTCATTGCATAGGCCATGCATTAGTCATTCCTTCTAGATGATTCTAGATTTTTTTGTGTAGTTAGGGTTTCTAAGTATTTAGTAACAAAGTTAGTTCCATTTAGTTACTAATTAAGCTATTAGGGTAACTTAGTTTGTTTATCTAGTTACTTAGTAACTAGTCCAACCATTTTTATTGACTAGATTCCTATTGGTTAAGAAAAGTCCAACCACCAACGTTGACCAATTTCTTTTGGTTCACTAAAATAAGTCACAAAGACTTTTCCAGTCAATTTTCCAATAGATAAAAATATATTGGGTCTATTACTCAATGACCAGAAACTACTGTTTCTAAAACATCTGATATTATCCGACAGATAATTAAAATGTGAAATATTTTTATTTCACAGATAAATTCTAAAAATTAAAAGATCGGTTGAAGTGTCTCTCGGATTCGAATTTAGTAAGATCCTCTGGCTCCGAATAAATCAATAAAGATTTTCCCCAGCCCAAAAATTATTATTTTCCTGACTCAGAGTAAATATCACATAGAGATTAAAAACATTCACAGAATAGTCAAAATAAATTTACAGCTCACAGAAAATACAAAACAGTACAATCTAGACATTATTGTAAAATAGCAAATTTTGGGGTGTTACAACTGCATGTGTGTCCTAGGGCCGACGAGGGCGGGAAGTGATCGCCAGTGCAATGAAGCATGGACAAGGAGCAGTTTTTGGCAGGCTTCTAGGTGAAGGGTCACATGAATGAATTGAATACGCACCAGATGAGAGGGATTCAGAGACTGTGCAGGTATGCGACTGCATAGTTAAGGATGGCTTAAAGGAATTGATTTGGCGTAGCCATATCAACAAGTTGCAACTTCTTTTCAAGAGCCTGGAATATAAGAACTCCATGGTTAAGCATGCTTGACTTGGAGCAATTGTGGGATGGGTGACCTCCTGGGAAGTTTCCTTGGATGCATGTGAGTGAGGACAAAAACATGCTGAAAAGACACGTGTTGGTTTGTGGAGACACTCGTCAATCCTATAAGCAGTCCCAAGTCGTTACAAATGGTATTAGAGACGGGACCTCTCCCAGTACAGTGTGGTTCAAGGATGAACCAAGCAGAAGTTAGTGGGCATGTGTGTCCCGAGGCCGACGAAGGCGGGAAGTGATCGCCAGTGCAATGAAGCACAGACAAGGAGCGGCTTCTAGCAGGCTTCTAGGTGAAGGATCGCATGAATGAACTGAATACACACCGGAATAAGAGGGATTCAGAGACTGTGCAGGTATAGGACTGCATAGTTGAGGATGGCTTAAAGGAATTGATTTGGCGTAGCCATATCAACAAGTTGTAACTTCTTTTTAAGAGCCTAGAACATAAGAACTCCATGGTTAAGCGTACTTAACCTGGAGCAATTGTGGGATGGGTGACCTCTTGGGAAGTTTCCTAGGATGCGTGTGTGAGTGAGGACAAAAGCACACTTAAAAGACCCATGTTGGTTTGTGGAGACACTCGTCAATCCTGTAAGCAGTCCCGGGTCATTACAAACAGCGCTCATAGAGGAAAACCCGGGGGAGGGGGGAGCGTGTCTAAAGACACAAGTCGTGTCTCCATCTCTAATTGGAATGAGCTCTTGTGATTTTCATAAAAGTTGTAGCTCTTTCTCTTATCTTTTCAATGCACCGAAATCACCGCGTTTCAACCTCTATAGCTTAAGTTATGCTTGTTTTACTGTACAAAGGTCAAACTTCGTGCTCTGCTGCTAAAACATAAATGTTTTGTGATGTTTTAAAAGTGATGAATTAATTTCCAATGCTATATGCAAGTGTTTAAAGTAAAGAAAAGCATATGAAATTTATAAAAAGGATGACTTACCTTGATGAGATGAAATGCCTATGAAGAGAAACCTTGTAAATGCATATGTTGCATAATTATTGAGATGTTGATCAAAGGGCATTGTAGAAATGAAAAATTGATTTTTCTCATGGGTATCCCTTTGTGGAACTGGGCTGAGTGTGGTTTTGATTTACCTTGCACTTGAGTAATGCTTGGTTAATGGTAAAAGAGAATAAAGAATCTCTTTATACTATAGTAATTGGGGTTAAGATGTGTTCTTCACCTTTACCTACGCTTCCTTAGTCTTTAGTGGTTGAGAAAGGATGTTCCCCTTCTACTTGAGGTGATCCTAAACTCGAGATAGCTAGGGCGGTGTACCCTAGCATCCCAAGTGACATGAGTTCGTGATCTATTCATGTGGAGTGATTGAGGGTTAGTAAGCATCCTCTCTCCTAGATTGAATGAGATATGGGTCCAGTTACACGGAGTAGTTCTGTGTGATGAAGTGAGTCACAAAGAGGTTGAAGTGCACCAACCTAAAAGCATACTACTACCAAATAAATGGTTTTAAATGCTAGCATTGATTGAATCATGTGGTCTTGTGAAATGAGAATTTTTTATATGTATTGATATTGGATAATATCATATATTTCCACCATGAGTTTTCATGAATTGAATTATGACTTGTTAATTGTTATGAGACTTTAATCGGAAAATGATTTATGACTTGAATGAATAAATGTTTTTCATAATAATGGAAAATGGAATGTCTATTTCGGGAAGACAAAAGACTTGTTTTGGCATTTTGCCACCTTTCTAAATATAGAAATGGTTTATGTAATAAGTTTTTCCCTGAAATGGCTGGAATTATTGTGATGACATGATTTTAAATGAGCTACTAAGAATTTTTAAATTCTCACCCCTACTATTCTCTATGGTTTCCATGATAATTCCAGGAAGGATCTACGGTAGGAAGCAAGATGAAACAAGACAAAGTTTAAGCATGAGAAGACATCTTTGTTAGTTATTCTAGATTTTATAAATAGTACGATATATTTATATTATGTACAGTGATGACAACCTTGTATAGAAATCCATTTCATATGTTATTTATTGTAAGCTTCCGCGAAAGGCTCATATTTTGTATATTATTAAACTATTTATTTGAATAGTTTGTGGATATTCATAAGTAATGTACCAAATTCTAATTACTGATGTGTAAACTGGATACGTCATTAGTGTTAGTCTTTGGGATGTTACATTGAGACTCTAATAGGGGTATTTAAGGAGGTGATAATGTGATGAATGTAAATCAATTAGTATTTAAGTTATTGTGATAATTAGCATCATTATTTTTCATACTTGTGGTTATGAATGTAAACCAATTGGTATGCTAGTTATTATGATAATTAGCGTCATTGTTTTTCATACTTGTGATTGATTAGGGATGGCATCATCACTTTTGGGAATGATCTATGATTGAAAGTGAGGAGGTATTATGCCTTGCCTATCATAGTGATGTGTGAATGCTTATATCTTGAAGCATATCAAATGAATTTTTTATGATAACAAAATCAAAGATCAAGATCAAGATCAAAAGAGAAGACCAAGATCAAAAGAAGGAAACCAAGAGGTATATAGATATAGGTCTTAGAATATCAATGTAAAATGCTCTCAAGGTATCTCAATTATCTTCAAATGGCTTTTCAAGATCCCTTTAAATCAACTTATAATTCAAAGTTCATCTTTTTAAGGATATGTTGATTTCAATCTTGGATTTTGTAATTCAAATGTAAATCTTGTTAAAATCCAAGCTCTTATATGTAAGATATGACCAATATACTTAATTGGGCTTGAAAAATGTGTTCAAAGGACAAGGTAATCGATTACACATGTGTTGCAATCGATTACAAGCTAAACAGAGGCCTTGTAATCAATTACATTGAGCATGTAATCTATTACAAGCATGGCAGAAGCCTTGTAATCGATTACACTAAGGCTATAATCGATTACAAGTTTGGAAGAGGCTATGTAATCGATTACACAAGGCTGGTAATCGATTACATCCTGCCTAAAAAGCCAAGAACACATTCAAACAGCCAAGTAATTGATTACCATTAGTGTGTAATAGATTACCAGTGGTCTGACATTGCCCAACGGCTATATTAGGTGCCTTAAATGCTAGGCATTAAAGCCCCCAATGGCTCCTTTGATAAAAAACACCAAATATACTTGTGTTGGGCATCATTAATTGCTGACCTTGAACTTAAAACATCTTTCTAACACTTTAATATGTGAATCAATCCTTGAAATCATTTTTGCTCTATTTTTCTACAAATCTTTGAGATATTCTTGAAGAGCATTCTAGACCTTCAATTTGTATTAATTACTCTTGTGAGATTTTTATTCTATTAACTTCGTTTATTCTATAGAAAAGGGTGAGGTATCCCTCCAAATTGTAAAGGGTGAGGCATCTCTTATTTGAAGAGGCTTAAGCTACAAAGGGTGAGATATCCCAAGGTGGTGTTGAGTGCTCTAATTTGTAAAGGTTACAAGTACCTGATTCAAGCTTGGAATTTAATAAAAAATCTTGAGTGATTGCTTGAGGACTGGATGTAAGCTACAAGCGGATTGGTGGTGGCTGAACCAGGATAAAGCTTGGTGTTTATTTTCTCTAAACTCTACTCTTTACTTTGAGTACTATTTTATTACTTTATCTGAATACTATCTCTCTTGGTTAATTCATTTAAGAGTGAAAAGTTTATATCTCCTCTATCCATTCATCTCTAACAAACAATAGCTTCAACAAAAATAAGAATTCAAGTATTTTGCGAAAGATTTGTAAACTTATTTTATAAACTCAATTCACCCCCTCTTGAGTATTGAGGCCACTTGGTAACAAGTGGTATCAGAGCTAGACTTTTGTGTAAAGAGCTTAGCAGGTTCAAGAGAAGTGATAGCTTCAAATGGTTTTTCTAACGAAGGTTCTTCTATTAATCGACCTCCCTATTTCGATGGTGATGGTTATGTCTATTGGAAAGAAAGAATGAAAATCTTTATTGAAGCTATTGATATTGATGTATAGGATGCCATTGAAAATGGTGCCTTTATTCCCACACGCATAGTAGATGGTGTAAGAACAAACACACCTAGAAGTGAATGGACAGATGAAGACAAAAAGAAGGTTCAATACAACTTGAGAGCTAAGAACATCATTACCACACCCTTGGGGTATGATGAATTCTTTAGGGTGTCAAATTGTAAGACTGCCCAAGAAATGTGGGATACCCTACAAGTAACTCATGAGGGCACAAGTGAGGTAAAAAGATCAAGAATAAACACACTCACTCATGAATATGAATTATTTAGAATGAATCAATGAGAAAGCATTCAAGAGATGTAAAAAAGATTTATACATATTATAAATCATCTTGTTTCATTAGGAAAAACTTTTTCTAATGAGGATCTTATTAACAAAGTCTTGAGGTGTTTGAGTAGGAATTGGCAACCCAAGATGACTGCTATTGTGGAATTAAGAAACTTATCGACAATGACCTTGGCCACCTTATTCGGAAGCTCCAAGAGCATGAATTGGAGCTAAATAGGCTCAATCAAAGTGAGGAACATGATAAGAAGAAGAAGGGAATTGCACTTAAGGTCACCTCATCTACAACAAAAGATAATGATGAAGATGATGGAGATGGCATAGAAAATCTAGAGCTAAATGAGGAGAATCTTAGTCTCCTTGTAAAGAAATTTGGGAGATTCTTAAAGAAGAATGGATTTCAAAGAAGAGCACCTCTTCATCCAAAGAAGACATATCATAAAGGGGAAGGAACCTCATCAACTCCAACATGTTATAAATGCAGAAAATCGGGACACATGAAGATGGAATGTCCTGTGTACCTTAAGAAGGCAGAGAGGTTTGAGAAGAGACCTTCCAAAGAAAAAGAAAGGAAGAAGAGCATACATTGCATGGGAAGAAAATGACATGGACTCCTCCGATAGCTCAAAGAATGAAGAAGCTTATCTATGTCTGATGGTTAAAGAAGAAGAAGAAAAAGAAAATGACACCGAGGTAACTTCTTCTAACCTAGACTCCTTACCTTCCTATAATGAATTGCAAGATACTTTCAAAAATTGCATGATGAATCCTTAAGGCTCACAAAAATGGTTTTATCATCAAATAAAATAATTTCTTTATTAGTAAACAAAGTCTCTATATTGAATAAGGAAATTAATGAACTTAAAGTTGAAAATGAGACCTTAGGACTTATTGATGCTAACTCATTATGCATGACTTGCTCTTCACTTGATAATGCATCCATTCAATTATCTTGCTCATCATGTAAATCATTTGAAAAGGAGGTTGAGGATTTAAAAAATACTCTTGTAAAATTTACTTTTGAAAGAGACAATTTAAATGTGTTATTGGGGAAGCAAAAATGTGTTTTTTAAAAAGTCAGTTTGGGACATAATCCAAATAACCATCAAAAGTCTTATAAGAATTTCTTTGTTTCCTTAAGTACATCAAGTAACCCCTTTATCAAATGCTTTCATTGTGGTAAAAAAGGGCATAGTGCATCCATATGTAATGTTAGAAAGAACATAAACACCAAGGTTAGAACTAAAAGGGTTTGGGTTCCTAAGGGCACCTTGCCTAACTCTAACACACAAGGACCTAAGACAATTTGGGTACCAAAGGTTAAAATTTGAATGTATGTTGTAGGTGTACTTGAAGACCAAAAGCTCAAGTTGGTACCTTGATAGTGGTTGCTCCAAGCACATGACGGGTAATGGCTCCAAGTTCTCCTTTCTTGCACCAAAGAAGCATGGACATGTCACATATAGGGACAATAATAAAGGAAGGATCCTTGGAGTTGGAAAGGTTGGTAAGAATTCCTCTACCTCAATAGATAATGTCTTGTATGTAGAAGGACTCAAGCATAACTTGTTAAGCATAAGTCAATTATGTGATAAGGGAAATATAATTATTTTTGACTCTAATTGTTGCATAATTGAAGGTAAGGATGATAAATAAGTTAAGTTTGTTTGACATAGAATTGATAACATCTATATGATTAATCTTGACGATATTACCTCTCAAATTGTAAAATGTCTTATGAGTAAAGAAAATGATTCATGGTTATGGCATAGGAGAATTACCCATATTCATATGGATCACCTAAACAAACTTGTTTTTAAAGATTTAGTGATTAGTCTTCCAAAGCTCAAATTTGAAAAAAATAAAATTTGTGATGCATGTCAAAAGGGTAAACAAGTAAAAGTGTCTTTCAAAGCCAAAAATGTTGTTTCTTCAACTAGACCTTTACAACTTTTGCATATGGAACTTTTTGGACCATCAAGGACTATGAGCTTTGGGGGTAACTATTATGCTTTCATGGTTGTGGATGATTACTCTAGATATATATGGACTCAATTTCTTGCTCATAAGGATGATGTCTTTCATGCATTTAGAAAACTTGTAAAGGTCATTCAAAATGAGAAAAATTGTAACATTGCATCCATTAGAAGTGATTATGGTGGAGAATTTGAAAATCATGAATTTGAAATGTTTTGCAATAAAAATGGCATTAAGCATAATTTTTCTGCTCCTAGAACTCCATAGCAAAATGGAGTAGTTGAAAGGAAATTTTGATCTTTAGAGGAGTTAGCAAGAACTATGCTCAGCGAAATAAACCTTCCTAAATATTTTTGGGCGGATGCGGTTAGCACCGCTTGCTATGTTATGAATAGGGCTCTAATAATGCCTATTTTAAAGAAAACCCCCTCTGAACTTTATAAAGGAAGGAAACCAAACATTTCTCACCTTCATGTCTTTGGTTACAAATGCTTTGTTTTAAACAATGGAAAAGATAATCTAGGCAAGTTTGATGCTAAATCCAATGATGGAATATTTCTAGGTTACTCACTTAATAGTAAATCCTTTCGAATTTACAATAAAAGAACTATGACTGTTAAAGAATCAATACATGTTACATTTGATGAATCTAACTCCATTGGGTTAGGAAAGGATGTTATTGATGATGTTTCAGAAATTCTATCCAATACTTACATTGGAAGCAAAGAAGATGAACAAAAGAGAGAAAGCCAAAGGGAGGAAACACCACCACAATAAGAGGAGGAAGCTTCAAATAATCTTTCAAAAGAATGGAGAACTTCAAAATACCATCCTCTTGACAAAGTAATAGGTGATGTATCAAAATGGGTAATCACTTAAAACTCTCTTAGAAATGCATGCAATCATATGGCTTTTGTGTCTCAAGTTGAACCAAAAGACATAAATGAGGCCATTAATGATGATCATTGGATCTTGGCCATGCAAAATGAACTAAACCAATTTGAAAGTAATCAAGTTTGGGAATTGGTTCCAAGGCCCAATGAACATCCAATTATTGGCATCAAATGGGTCTTTAGGAACAAATTTGATGAAACGAGCTTCATAATAAGAAACAAAGCTAGGCTTGTAGCTAAGGGTTATAATCAAGAAGAAGGCATACATTATGAAAAAACATATGCTCCCGTAGCTAGATTAGAAGCCATTAGAATGCTACTTGCATATGCATGCATCATGGATTTTAAGCTATTTCAAATGGATGTCAAAAGTGCCTTTTAAATGGCTTTATACAAGAAGATGTGTATGTGGAACAACCTCCTAGTTTTGAAAACTTTGAACTGTCCAACCATGTTTTTAAATTGAAAAAGGCCTTGTATGGCTTAAAACAAGCTCCTAGAGCTTGGTATGAAAGGTTGAGCAAGTTCCTTTTGGAAAATGGCTTTTCTAGACGAAAGGTTGACACTACTTTTTTTATCAAGTATAGAAAGCATGACATTCTTCTTGTTGAAATATATGTTGATGATATTATATTTGGTGCTACTAATGACTCTCTTTATAAAGAATTTACTAATATTATGCAAAGTGAGTTTGAGATGTCCATGATGGGTGAGCTCAACTTCTTCCTTGGTCTCCAAATTAAGCAAACAAGGGGTGGAACTTTCATATGTCAATCAAAATATTGCAAGGAGTTGCTCAAGACGTTTGGAATGGAGGGTGCCAAGCAAATGGCTACACCAATAGGCACTTATTGTTACTTGGATAAGGATTAAGGAGGTACTCCATCATGACAAAGTCCACCAAGAAGCTCATTCTGTCAAAATGGATTAATTCTTGGTAAAAGTAGCGATTCTGCATAAACATGTGTTTTAGATTAAGAACTAATCAGTTTTTATGCTTGCATGATATTTGAAATTGCTTTGAGATATTTTGGAACTAATTTGAAAGCTTTGAGATTAGCCATTTCTTGTTTAAAATGCAAAAATTGAGTTTTAGTAAACTGGTAATCGATTACAAGCCCCTGTAATCGATTACAAAGGCTCTGTCAAGGCTGGTAATAGATTACACCAACCCTGTAATCGATTACAAGGTTCCTAGAAATATAGTAATAGATTACACCCAACATGTAATTAATTACAAGGATTCCAGAGGGCTGGTAATCGATTACACACCCATTGTAATCGATTACATAGCATTTTAAAAGGGAGTTTCAGTGCGCGAATAACCATTTTCATTTAAACCTCCTTATTTCTCTCTCCTCCTCCACAACCTCTCTTCCTCTCCTCACTCCCAAACCTTCAATTTCTCTCACATTTCTTGGCTAAATCATCTCATTTCATCACCATACCACTTGAATTTCTCCTCTTCATCATAACCCCCAATCAATTTCACTAAAAATCTCCTTAATCTTCATTCCCCATCTCCCTTCACACACACACACTCTCTCTCTAAAGCCCTACCCTATGTTTTCCACTCTTCCTCATCAACCTTCCAAATTCCTCCATCACCAAACACCACGTGAATTCCATCAATGGCCAAATCTTGTAACACCCCTCGATTTAGTAACCATGGCACAATCGTCATTATACTATGGTTACTAAATTTTTGGCGTGCTACGACTCAAATAACAAGTTTCTAAAATTTAATCATTGTGCATATAAAGAAAATATGAGCCACGAATAAATAGATACACATGCCGTCTTTTGAAAATATAATTTAATAAGATATACTCAAAATACAGCACATAAGACTGGATAATTACCTTAAAACATACATAGCCCGGCGCATTGCTCATACCACTCAAAAACACTTAGATATACATCAAAATGCAATTATACTCAAAAGAACCCTTATACAAATAATGCAAAAGAAACATAAACTACCCATAATGACACCACGACTAAGGAGTTGGGCACTCCATCGGATCCACCTCGGGATCCTCTCCTGGCTCATCTGAAGACACAAGGACAGGACAGAGTGCAGTCTCACGGGCAGGTGCCCTAGTAGCTGTTGCCATAGAATCCTCGTCTACTCTGGGGGTATGAAACAGATCACCCTAAAGCTCCCGAATGGGCAATGCAAACTCCAGATGCACTGATGCAGTGAGAGTCAAAATAGGATCTCCATCGCGGTTCCTCCTCACAGTCAAGATCAAATCCCCAACATATCGTATATGCTCGCCAGCCCAGTTGACTCACCAAGCATTGGTACCCCCGGTGAACACAATCCTAACGAAACCAATAGAGCCCCTTCTTGACACCATCACTGATCATAGGAGACCAAACCAAATAAAATCTAGGAGATTCAACCTCGTCCCCTTTACAGTCTTTAACCAAAAATCACATAAAACAAGAATAGTGCAAGCAAGAGGTGAGATATCTAACATCATTACCAATTATGGCAGTAAGAAATAGAAACGGCGCAGGACGCCCCATATAGTATTACAAGAGTAATAAACAGTATCAGGTAACAGATATTAAATAACTTAACAATTCCAGGCAGTTATAACATCAATAAGATAGCAATTCCAATTATCATATAAATTAAATACCAAATAATATGTTGACTCACTATGCATATGTACATGATATCAAAATCCTACTCCATGGAGCTAGACACAAACATCGGAGAGAATGATCAGGGAGACATGCCAGTATCTTGTCAGCCTAAAACAAGTGCTTTTCAGAAAAAATCAATAATTTTGCGCAACAAGGCTTTATACAGCGGTATTCCCAATGTCTCGATCCTGATCGTCGTTGCGTTTGCATCGGTTTGTCCCATGGCCCAGAGGGGCTACCAACTATCCGCTGTGAGACGTCCGCGTCCCTAACGCCCCCAAGGTCAACAACATGACCTACACTAGTCTATTCGCACCGGCACTAAGGTGTGATTCAAACTCCTAGGCAACATAGCCTTAACAACAGTCCATCGGACTTTCACAATGCATGATGACTCAATGCACATTCATGTATATTCAGCAATAATATGCTTTTCCATAACATGCCACAATTTGACTAAGATAAGCATTCTTGGTCCCACTCATGGACCCACAATAAATATTATCAAGTCCTCAAATAAGACATTACACTTTTAGGGTACATTATGGATTCATGTCTTAATTTCTACATTCTTCTTAATAAGTTTCTCTTTAGAGAAATTCTCTCACATTATTTATTTAATCTTTATTATCTTAATTAAACATGTTCATCAATTAATTTTAGACTTAATTCCCTTAAAATAATTTAAATTGAGTTATTCACATTCTTACTTACACTCATGATCTTCCTTTAATTACGAATTATTCTTAGTTTTAGGATAAGATCTCATTCTTGATTCTTTTTCATTTTTATGAATTCCTAATTAATTTCTAATTATCCAATTAACTAAGTTTCACTTTAATTTAGCATTTCTTACAAAATCCATCTCTGGAGGAATTCTCTTGATTACTAAGTTCCTCACTTTAAGTTTTTTTATACTCACTTAGAAAATTAATCTAAGGTTTTCCAAGTCTCACACACTCTTATTCTTTTCTTAGGTCTAAAGAATCACTTTAAGTTATCAATTAGATTTCTTTCCATCGCATTGTTAACTACTTAATCACTTGATTATTTAAATTCCAAGGTTGCATAAAGTTACATGGTTGGACCCCAAAATGGCCCTAGAGGTCGTGGGCCTCCCAAGGGCAGAAACCCTAAATTTTCCTTTACTCCATTACATTTTATTCACTTAATTAATTATATCTCCGTCTTAGTTACAAAATTTCAACCATGACCACCCTATTTGAGGGTCATGGCCGCGAGCCTCTATGAGGAAAGCAATGAGCCCTTGCTTCTATTTCACATTTCCAATCCATCCAAGGTCATCAATATACATATATATTCAATCAAATAAATCATACAAGGTAAAATAAACACTTAGCCATCAAAAGCACACATCCAAGAGAGTAACCCTAACCAGGGTTTCTCACAACCAACACAAAATCAAGTCCCTCACTACCAATAGAGGTTGAAGTGGACCATCTCCCTCTTACCTAAGGGGAAAACAAGAAAAGAACTTTATTGAAGCTCCTTGATGAATTTCGGCCAAGCTCACCAAAAATCCTAAGAATCACAACTCAACAAATCAACATCAAGGCTTAAAAAGAATGGATCAATTGTCATGGTGATGGCCATGAAAATGAAAATGAAGAAAAGAAGATGAGAGATCAAGAATCTTACCCTAAAGCTTCAAACTTTGAAGCTTGAAGAAGATGATGAAGATGGAAGCTTTTCAAGTAGATTCAAACTAGAAAGGTGTTTAGAATGTGATGGAGATTAAGAAAATATGGTTACTTTGAATTTTTGCAATCCAAGGGGGTATGGAAGGGTATGTGGTCGTGCATGGGGAAGAAGAGAGAAGGAGGAGAACTTGAGAGAAAAGATGAGAGAAGAAAATGTAGAGAGAGAAGTTGATAGTAAAGAAATGATTTCAAAAATTTAAAATTGAAAGTAATAAAGTGTAAAACAAACTTTTGGCTCCAAAGAGGCCTTCATGGCCGTGTGGTGTGTGGGAGGAGAGAGGGAGTGAGGGAATTTGGCTTCTCAAACAAGCCAATAGGAAATTTCTAGGAAGCTTCCTCCAAAGCTTCTTCAAGAAGCCAAAATTTACCTTTTTGAAAAGTCAATGATGACATCATCAAGATTATGTCACTTAAAGTGAACACTCTAGAAAAGATGATTTACACTCTACTAAAGCTATTATCCAGTGAACAAAAGTTACAATTAATAAAAATAGTATTTATTGTTCATCGGATAATTTCACGGTACAGCGATTTTATTTATCAAATAAAATCTCAAAAAATATAAACTTCGCAAACTGTGTCCGACCTCGGGTTTAGTAAGATCTCCCGTCGACGTTTCCACAGTTCAAAGTTTACCAGCCTTGAGGAAAATATTTCATTTTCCCGGCTCCGCTCAGTGCGCACGTAAATTGAGAAATATATTAAAATAATTAATATTTTCATAAAAATTCTCAAAAATTACAAATATTAGAAAATGACTATTTATCATGAAACAAATAATTTCTGGGGTATTACATTGACTCGGCTCATTGTGCACACAAAATGAGAAATATATTAAAATATTTAATATTTTCAAAAAAATCCAAAAAAATTCCCAAAAATCATAAATATTATAAAACAACTATTTATGATGAAGCAATTAATTTTCAGGGTGTTACAAATCCTCTCAGCCTACAACTATTTAAGAACAAGGGCCAACATTGGATAGTCTTCCACTGTGTCTCCTACTCCTCCTACTTCTCCTGCTCCTCCTGCTCCTCTCTCCTTTGCTGGACCGTCTAGTGCTTATCCTGATGATGATGAGGAGATCCTAGGCTCTGAGGATGACCTTGCCACTGATGACGATGATATGGATGATGTAGCAGCTGATGTGGATAGTGACAGTGGGCGACTCAGTGACCATGTTGTCTTGTTATGATCTTTTATATATTTTTTGTATATGACTTTGGATCTATCTTTATATTAATGAATATTGTAACACCCCAAAAATTACTTATTTCATTATATATATTTATTTTATAATATTTATGATTTTTGTGAATTTTTTGAAATTATTTGAATTGTTTGATTATTTTAATATATTCCTCGATTTGCATGCGCACTGAGCGGGGCTGAGAAAATAAAATATTTTTCCTGAGACCAAAAAACTTTGGACTGTGGAAACATCGACGGGGATCTTACTAAACTCGAGGCGGGACACAGTATATAAAGTTTTTATTTTTTGAGATTTTATTTGATAAATAAAATTACGGTACGTTTTATTATCCGTTGGATGATAAATACTATTTTTGCTAACTGTAACTTTTGTCCAATGGATAATAACTTTAGTAGAGTATTAATCATCTTTTCTAGAGAGCACTTTAATGACATCACCAAGATGACATTATCACCATGACATCACCTTTGACTTTTTCAAAAAATGTGTGAAGCTTCTCAAGGAAGCTTTGTATCAAGCTTCTCAAGGACGCCACTTCTCTCTCTCCTCCCTTGGTGAACCCCACGGCTATTGGGGGGGAAAGATGGCCAAAAAATTGTCATCTTTTTCACTTACCTATCACTTTTTCATTTCATAGAAAGTTTCACTTTTTATTCTCTCAGTTTTCCTTTCTCTCACTTTTTCTCTCATCTTCATTTTCTCTCTACTCTCACGGCCTCAACACCATAGTTGGCCACCCAAGCTTTCTTGTTCAAGCCAATCTAGATTCTTGAATCCTCTCATCATCTTGAAGCTTTTCTCTTTGGTGATCATCTCTTGATTCTTCCATCTTCATCACTTTCTACCAAGCCCTAAAACTTAAAGCTTTGAGGTAAAGTTCTTGATTTTCATCTTTTCTCTTCTCATTTTTGTGATCCTTGGTCACCTTTGTGATCAAGGACTCCTTTTTTCAAGCTTTGGTTGTTGATTGTGTGGGTTTGACTATCCTAGGGTTTCATTGGTGGTGTTGGACGAAAATTACAAGGAAGCATCAAGGAGCTTGCTTTCTTTTGTTGTCTCTTTAGGTAAGAGGGAGATCATCCTCTTCAACCTATCATGGTGGTGAGGAACACGTTTTTTGTGTTGATGGTGAGGAATCCATGTGTGGGTTGCTCACTTTGCTGTGTGATTTTTGGTAATGTTGTAATTGGTTGTGTTGTATGACTTTAATACTTGTTATTGTGTAACTTGATAGATTAGAATGCTTTGAATAGTTGGATGTGTATATGGAAAGCAAGAGATTCTTGTTGGTGTATGCCCTAGAGGCTAATACATTTTCTGTATATACATATATTCTATTATGCTATTTTATATATGAGGCATTTCATTTATTGTGTTCTTTTTTGATAAACATAATAAAGTCCTTAGAATAGTAAGTTTGATGCCATAGGACATCAAGTGGATGACTTGATCGTGAGATCCTTTTGGTTACAACACTATTCTTAAATGTCCCTAGTCAAGTATTATTGTTAATTAGGACAACAATAATACATTGAGACTAGTATGTGTAGAGAGGCCGATGACCGCATCTCACGGGTCATGGATATGAGATATCAAGTCTTCACATTGGTACATATTAGAGTAATGATGTCTTGGATGACCCACCATGAGAACGCTACATGGATTGTTACGTGAGTGTCATAAAGCGATTCTCATAGTGATAATGGTGTTTGTGGTCCTTTGACCAAATCACTACGATTCCTACATGAGGAGTTGTGTGTTTTAATGCCATCAAACGTCATCTATAACAAGGTGATTATAAAGTTGGTTATTGGACATACCGCAAATCATGCGAGAGGGATGTGAGTGACCTAGATGGAATTTGTCACTCCTACATAACAGAGCGATATCTTCGAGCCCCTTGATTGAGTGAGACTGCGAAATGCATGGCCATGTTCAAATGAGTCAATATGATATATTGATCTCATTTATTGTTAAAAAGTCTACTCAAGTATCAAGAGACGAAAGATTGAACTATACAAGGGTTACGCATTCCATGCCTTGTGTTCAATCTAGATATCTTGACAAAGGGACTAAACTACACAGAAACATTGGTCACAGAAAGGTTATATCAAATCACTGACATTCTCATTACTTAGGTAGCGTGATGTGTTGCTAGATACCGCTCATCGTTTGTAATATTAAAATGAGATTTTAATATTACTACCAACGTCATGAGAACCTGCAGGTCGCACACTTAGAAACAGACTAAATTGGAGCAATAAGGATCCAAGTTGGACTCGGATTCAATTGTGGGCCTAACTCATGACAGATGGGTTTTAGGGTTGCACAAATTACCTTGCTATTGCTCACACTCACTTAAGGCAGCCACTATTATAAATAGTACTTGTTAAGGGGGCTGCTATAGATGTTACATCACAACCCTAGCCGCACCTAAGAAAGTGAGTGAGAGACGGTGAAAGGTTCTTCTCTTCTATTCGCAGCTACTAGCACCGCGAAACAGGCGTGACTCCTTTTGCAAGTCCTGTTCGTGTGGATACCGCAGAAACATCGTCGCTATTACGGTGTTGGTGATTCACCTCGCTTGTGTTTATCACGCTTCAAGAGGTAAATTTTAAAAACTCGGATTATGGACTTTTCGCATGGATCCTGTGTGGGAATCCTATTATTCCGCTGCGAGATATTTTGATCCGCAATTCCCAACAGTGGTATCAGAGCCACTTGCGAAACTATGATTCGGTTTTTCTACTTTTCTTGTTATATGCGATAACATGATTCGTTGCTTTCCTTTCATAAAAGATATGATCTTTATATGTTATTTCTGAAATCTAAATAATGATGTATGAAACCATGTTCTGTTTTATTTGTTGTTTACGAAACATGTTGATGTTTTTGAAACCATGAAGATGTTCATATAATTCTGCGAAAACGATTTTGAATGCTTTCTGTTCTTGCGTTTTTCTGATATCTATATATGTGATATGTATGATTCTACGAAAAACGATTTTGAATGCTTTCTATTTTGCGTTTTTCTGATATCTATATATGTGATATGTATGATTCTGCGAAAACGATTTTGAATGCTTTCTGTTTCTGCATTTTTCTGTATGAATGCGATATACACAAGTAGCGACACAAGGTTTTGGAAACCTTGTTTCCGTTTGCGACGGCTATGAAGCTTCCTCGTGACATGAAGTGTTCATGTCTTCACGAATCGGAAACCCCGTTTCTCGGATAGGTGATGGCGGTATGTGAGTTACCCCCGCGGCACATGAAGCGTTCATGTGTTTGCGGGCCTTAGGGTTCAAATGTTGTTGCCCTAGCGGGACCTCGTCGGTATTGCCCGAACCCCGTTGCGTGGTGTGTGATATTCGAAAGCGCGATATTCAAATCTTTGTTTTTATAATTCACAAAATAATAATGTGTTATTTCTTTGTGTTTATGTATTCTTAGAGATGCATGGTGCATGGTTATGGCCTTAGTCTTTATTTTATGCTATTTTGGTTATTTTAAATACGACCGCGTGTCGTGCCTTTCTCTCTACATTCTGATTGTACATTCTCTTCTCATCTAACTCCCCTCGAATGTAAAAGAGGTTTCTATAATGTAATCATCATGTGGAGACAAGGAGATGGCATCAAGTGAGGACGTTGGTGGGAGACGCTTGGTGAAGCTGGCATTTTTTAATGCTAATCTCTTAGAGGCCATAACCATGTCACATTTATTATATGCTTTATATGTATGAGATGCATGGATGATGTTTATGGTATGTTAAACAAGTTTAATAAATGGTGAGATCTAATAATAAAATTCCCTCAAAGAAAATATTAAGTCATTATGTGATGCCTTCCAATGCGTGGCACTCATCAAGACTAATATTGATTAAGTGTAGGTCTGCCAAAGCAGGGTGCCTTCATCTATATTAGTAAGATGCGATGGGATAAGAGTAATATCCAAATGCCAACCATTGGGTCTGACTTAACTAGGCCATTTCAATAGGATTGAAGGCTTAGAGGCATGAAGTTAGGCTTTAGTCCATTAGATGGATTAGAATAAGTGTTATTCACCCAACTATCCAAGAGTTGCATGTGATGTAATTGGAAAGAGTTTCCTACCTAAATAACCGAATTTTGGGCGATCAGCCAAAGCTGACTCAAAGCTAGGTAAAATATGGATCTTGGCTCACTAGGAAATCTTTCGATGGGATTTTCCGAGTCAATGCTGAGGGTCATTGACTTGAATAAAATAGTGGGAGGCATATTTAATTAAAAGACCTCATTAAATATGTGTATGGCATGATACTTATATTTTGCATGTTTCTGTTAATAGATAACCATGGCAACAAACACATTGGGTACTTTATCATTGCGATCCGTCCTTGAGAAGGACAAGTTGTCTGGAACAAATTTTCTAGACTGGTACAGGAATTTGAGGATTGTCCTCAAGCAAGAGAAAAAGTTGTATGTTTTGGAACAGCCTATTCCTGAGCCACCTGCTGCTAATGCCCCTAGAACTGAAAGAGATGCTTATAAGAAGCATCAAGATGATGCCTTGGACATTGGATGTCTAATGCTGGCCACCATGAACTCTGAGCTCCAAAAGCAACATGAGAACATGGATGCATACGATATGATCGTACACCTTAAAAAGCTCTATCAAGAGCAGGCCGGTACATGAGAGATTCGAGGTCTCTAAAGCACTTGTTTCGGTGCAAGTGGTAGAAGGAAGCCCCGTTGGTGCTCATGTACTCAAGATGATTGGGTACATTGAAAACCTAGAGAGACTGGGTTTTCCTTTGGGCCAAGAGTTGGCCATCGACTTAGTCCTGCAATCGTTGCTTGAAAGTTTCACAATTTGTCATGAACTACAACATGAATGAGATTGACAAATCACTACCGAGTTTAGGCATGTTGAGAACTGCCGAGCGTAGACATCAACAAAGGTAAAGGGAAGGCCATAATGATGGTCCAAAAGAATAAGGGCAAGAAACAAGAGAAAAAGCCCAAGGACAACTGGAAGGGCAAGGGCAAGGACAAGTCCAAGCCTAGCACTTCTAGCTTGAAACCAAAGGGTGGAGTGGCTAAGGAAGGTACATGCTTCCATTGCGGTCGACCGGACATTGGAAGAGGAACTGTGCCAAGTTCCTAGAGGAGCTCAAAAGAAGAAGGGAAGTGAGACTTCCACTTCGGGTATTTTTGTTATTGAAGTCAATTTATCTACTTACGCATCATGGGTATTAGATCTTGGATGTGGATCTCACATTTGTGTAAATGTGCGGGATCTAAAGAGCGATAGAGACCATTGACGAAGGGCGAAGTCGACCTACGAGTTGGAAATGGAGCAAAAGTTGCTGCATTAGTCGTAGGGACTTATTTATTATCTCTGCCCACCGGGCTTGTAATAGAGTTAGAAGCTGCTATTTTGTGCCTCGCTATTAGTAGGAATATCATTTCTGTTTCTTGTTTGGACAAGAAAGGTTTTTCTTTTATAATAAAGGACAAGTGTTGTTCTATTTATATGAATGATATCTTTTATGGTAGTGCACAATTGAGTAATGGACTTTATGTACTTGATCTCGAAACGCCCATTTATAACATAAATACAAAGAGGTTTAAATCAAACGATCTGAACCCAACTTTTCTCTGGCATTGTCGTTTGGGCCACATAAATGAGAAACGCATCTCCAAACTCCATAAAGATGGATTCTTGGAATCATTTGATTTCGAATCATATGACATATGTGAATCTTGTTTATTAGGGAAGATGACAAAGGCCCCATTCACTGGACAAGGTGAAAGGGCTAGTGATCTTTTAGGCCTTATACATAGTGATGTATGTGGGCCACTAAACACAGTCGCTAGAGGTGGTTTTCAATACTTCATTACATTTACTGATGATTTCAGTAGATATGGATTTGTATATCTTATGAAGCACAAATCAGAATCCTTTGAAAAGTTCAAAGAGTTCAAGAATGAAGTACAAAACCAACTTGGCAAGAGTATTAAAATCCTTCGATCAGATCGAGGAGGTGAATACTTAAGCCAACAGTTTGATGATCATCTGAAAGAGTGTGGGATAATATCTCAACTCACTCTTCTTGGAACACCACAATGGAATGGTGTTTCTGAAAGGAGGAACCGGACTTTGTTGGACATGGTCCGATCCATGATGAGTCATGCAGACCTTCCAGGCTCCTTCTGGGACATGCTCCGTTAATCAAAGCAGCTTTCACACTTAACCGTGTTCCATCTAAGACGGTTCAACAGACACCATATGAGATATGGACTGGGAGACGGCCCAGTATGTCTTTCATGAAGATTTGGGGTTGTGAAGCTTATGTGAAACGTCAAGTTTCTGATAAGCTTGGCCCTAAATCAGATAAATGCTTCTTTGTGGGGTATCCCAAGGAAACCAAGGGATACTATTTCTATAATCCTATCGAGGGCAAAGTGTTTGTCGCACGGACTGCTATATTCCTAGAAAAGGAGTTTATCTCCAAAGGAATCAGTGGGAGGAAAGTAGAACTTGAAGAAATTCAAAGTTCACAGAGTAGCAGCGAACTAATGGTGGAAATAGAGCAGCCTCCACAAAATGTTGTGGAACAGCAACCTGCTCTAGTAGCACAAGACCTGCGTAGGTCTAACAGGATACGTCATCAACCAGAGAGATATGGATTTCTCATGACCCAACAAGGTGACGTATTGCTCATGGATCAAGATGAGCTTGTGACTTACCAGGAAGCCATTATTGGCCCAGAATTTGAGAAATGGCTTGAGGCCATGAGATCTGAAATGGATTCCATGTATGCCAACCAGGTATGGACCTTGGTTGACCCACCTGAAGGGGTAAAACCCATTGGGTGCAAGTGGGTTTTCAAGAAGAAAACTGACATGGATGGTAATGTACATACCTTTAAGGCGCGATTGGTGGCTAAAGGTTTCAAACAAATTCATGGTGTAGACTATGATGAAACTTTTTCCCCATTGCGATGCTTAAATCCGTTCGGATCTTGCTTTTGTTGCGATACCATGATTATGAAATCGGCAAATAGATGTCAAAACGCTTTCCTTAATGGAAATCTTCTCGAAGATGTGTACATGACACAACCTGAGGGTTTTGCCACTCCACAGGATGCTAGAAAGGTATGCAAGTTGCAACGATCTATTTATGGATTGAAGCAAGCTTCCAGAAGCTGGAATCTTCGTTTTGATGATACAATCAAACAGTTTGGTTTCATCAAGAATGAAGAAGAATCTTGTGTCTACAAGAAGGTTAGTGGGAGCACAGTTGTCTTTCTAGTATTGTATGTAGATGACATACTACTTATTGGAAATGACATCCCTACCCTACAGTCCGTAAAGACTTGGTTAGGGAACTGCTTCTCTATGAAGGACTTGGGCGAAGCCACCTATGTATTAGGTATCAGGATCTATAGAGATAGATCACTGAGACTGCTTGGCCTAAGTCAGAGTACATACATAGACAAAGTGTTAAGACGTTTTAACATGCATGAATCCAAGAAAGGACTCTTGCCTATGTCACATGGTGTAAGCCTATCTAAGGCTCAATCCCTTCCACCCATGGATGAGAGGGATCGCATGAGCAAGATTCCATATGCATCCGCAATTGGATCTATCATGTATGCCATGTTATGTACTCGACCCGGACATCTCGTATGCTTTGAGCATGACGAGTAGGTACCACCGATCCCTATGAAAGTCAACTGGATCTATCAAGAACATCCTTAAGTACTTAAGAAGGACTAAGGATTCGTTCTTGGTATATGGAGGTGAGGAAGAGCTAGTTGTAAAAGGTTACACTGATGCTAGCTTTCAAACCGATAAGGACGACTCCAGATCGCAATCGGGTTATGTTTTTGCCTAAATGGTGGGGCTGTGAGTGGAAGAGTTCAAAGCGAGGAGACAGGTCGCCGATTCTACCACGTAGGTGAGTATATTGCTGCCTCCAATGCAAAGAAAGGAGGCCGTTTGGATCGGGAAGTTCATTACTTGAACTTGGCACTATTCCTAGCATTGTGGACCCAAGTGGACCTCTATTGTGATAACAATGGAGCCATTGCACAAGCTAAGGAGCCTAGATCTCACCAGCGATCCAAACATATACTTAGGCGCTTCCATCTCATTCGAGAGATCATCGATAGAGGAGATGTGAAGATATGCAGAGTACCAACAGATGATAACATTGTTGATCCACTGACGAAGCCTCTTGCACAGCAGAAGCATGAGGGTCACACTAGGTCTTTAGGCATTAGATATATGCCTGATTGGCTTTAGTGCAAGTGGGAGATTGTTGGTGTATGCCCTAGAGGCTAATACATTTTCTGTATATACATATATTCTATTATGCTATTTTATATATGAGGCATTTCATTTATTGTGTTCTTTTTTGATAAACATAATAAAGTCCTTAGAATAGTAAGTTTGATGCCATAGGACATCAAGTGGATGACTTGATCGTGAGATCCTTTTGGTTACAACACTATTCTTAAATGTCCTTAGTCAAGTATTATTGTTAATTAGGACAACAATAATACATTGAGACTAGTATGTGTAAAGACTGATGACCGCATCTCACGGGTCATGGATATGAGATATCAAGTCTTCACATTGGTACATATTAGAGTAATGATGTACTGGACTGACCCACCATGAGAACGCTACATGGATCGTTACGTGAGTGTCATAAGCGATTCTCATAGTGATAATGGTGTTTGTGGTCCTTTGACCTGAAATCACTATGATTCCTACATGAGGAGTTGTGCGTTTTAATGCCATCAAACGTCATCTATAACAAGGTGATTATAAAGTTGGTTATTGGATATACCGCAAATCATGCAGAGGGATGTGAGTGACCTAGATGGAATTTGTCATTCCTACATAACAGGAGCGATATCTTCGGGCCCCCTGATTGAGTGAGACTGCGAAATGCATGGCCATGCTCAAATGAGTCAATATGAGATATTGATCTCATTTATTGTTACAAAGTCTACTCGAGTATCAGAAAACGAATGATTGGACTATACAAGGGTGACGCATTCCATGCCTTGTGTTCAATCTAGATATCTTGACAAAGGGACTAAACTACACGGAAACATTGATCACGGATAAGTTATGTCAAATCACTGACATTCTCATTACTTGGGTAGCGTGATGTGTTGCTAGATACATGCTCATCTTGTTTGTAATATTAAAATGAGATTTTAATATTACTACCAACGTCATGAGAACCTGCAGGGTCGCACACTTAGAACAGACTAAATTGGAGCAATAAGGATCCAAGTTGGACTCGGATTCAATTGTGGGCCTAACTCATGACAGATGGGTTTTAGGGTTGCATAGCTTACCTTGCTACTGCTCACACTCACTTAAGGCAGCCACTATTATAAATAGTACTGTTAAGGGGGCTGCTATAGATGTTACATCACAACCCTAGCCGCACCTAAGAAAGTGAGTGAGAGACAGTGAAAGGTTCTTCTCTTCTATTCGCAGCTAGCACCGCGAAATAGAGGCGTGACTCCTTTTGCAAGTCTGTTCGTGTGGATACCGCAGAAACATCGTCGCTATTACGGTGTTGGTGATTCACCTCGCTTGTGTTTATCACGCTTCAAGAGGTAAATTTTAAAAACTCGGATTATGGACTTTTCGCATGGATCCTGTATGGGAATCCTATTATTCTGCTGCGAGATATTTTGATCCGCAATTCCCAACAATTCTTACCCTTTTTGCTTAGAGGTTCACGGCCATGAGGCCATTGATGGGTCTATGATGGAATTTTTGTGCTACTTTGGGACTTAAGAAATCAAGTAATAAGTAATTAATAATGTGATGAGAATTTTAGGTTCCTAGCCCTTGGGAGGTCACGGCCATCTAGGGCACCCATTGACAAAAATTTTGTATCAATTAAAACTTAGGTTATTAGGTGATTAGATAATTAATTAGCAATTCATAATATGGAAAGAATAAAGAACAAAATTTTATCTTATAGCCTAGAGTGATTTTTGGACAAAGAAAGAACATGAGTGTGGGTGAGATTGTGAAGAGCTTAAAATAATTACTGTAACACCCTTATGGGGATGTCACATTTTAATGCAATAAAATAAAATAAAATAAAATTCTTACCCAAGTTGTAAAACGTTTGGTACATAAATAATGTTAGTGGTAAAATTTTTCTTTCTTTTATACTTATAACATTAAATAAAATAACACGGAACACAAAATAAAGCAAAACATAATCACACCATAATATATATATAATTTTGTTTGAAGTGTACAATTAATTTACAACTACAAATATTTAATAAAGCAGTAAAAAGTCAGTATAAGACTAAAACATAATAGTTAAGACATGAGCCCTTGTCATAAGACAAATTCCCTAGTTAGGAATGTCTTGACCGATAGAAATTCGACCCAAAAATAAATCAAAATTCTCTCTAGGAGTATGGTGAAATTCATTCCATAACTCCCTAACAGGTAAAATAACCTGTACGAAAGTAACCGTATAAAGTGAAGTAACGAACCCATGTCGAGTCCTACTTACTGATAAAGTAACGTCACCATTGTACTCTATATGTCCTGTGTCCCAGTGGACATACCAAGCCTCAGCGCCTTCGAGAAACTGGAGTCTAAAGAAACCTAATTGACCTCTCCTTGCCGCCATTGTAGTCTTCGATAATATAAACATAAAATAGAAACAGATAGAACAATACAATAAAGAGGTGAGACAATCTACATCATTACTAGTATGGCAATAAAGAAAATGACAATACAAATAAATATTACAATAACATATACCATTATATCATATACAGTATAGCAAATTAATACATCATACATTTTATCATAGATTATAATAAACATTAAAATGCAAATAATGAATGATACACACACTGACTCATTCCTACTCCATGGAGCTAAACACGGATATCAGAGAGAATGATCCAAATAGAACTAATAGTACCTCAGGCTGCCCAACCAAACTATTGCATTGTCTAACGTTGTGTCTATAGCCCACAGTCCAAATATCGTGTAGTAGTACACAGTCCAATACATCGTGCACTACAGGCATAGTACATAATAGTCCCTCAAGATCTCGATTAAGAATAGTACTTGTCGAGATCATTAGTGTGTTGCCCGTCATGTCTATAGCCCACAGTCCAAACATCGTGTAGTAGTACACAATCCAATACATCGTGCACTACAGGCATAGTACATAATAGTCCCTCAATATCTCGATTAAGAATAGTGCTTGTCGAGATCATTAGTGTGTTGCCCGTTACCACGGCCTAGAGGCGCTACCAACTGTCCACATATGGGATTCTCCGCACACTAATGCCTCCAAGTTCATATAATGAACCACACTACGCCTATCACACCACAACACGGTGTAATTCATCTCATCAATCAATCACCAATTATCAACCAAATTGACAAAACTCTCAACGCATAATCAAGAATTTCCAAAATACCCTTAGTTCCAATATATCACTATATTTACAAAAATACCCTCAATCTCAATATACCAAAATATAGTATGTCTCCACTTGACAGTACTATCTCACAACATGTCCGGGTCCACCACTTTGGCCCGACAGTAAAACTCGCTGTATCATTTAATCGCATAGAAATTTTATCGCATTTTCACAATTGCGTCGCTTTTACAAATGTTTTAAAATTGCGTAAATATATTTTGACATTTTTGAACATCGCATAATGTTTTTAAATCATTTTCTCAATTGAGTAAGATTTTTAAATCATTTTCTTAACCATATAGCTTAAAATCATCATTTTAAATATGTGTAGACTATATCTAGTACTTTTAAACTACGTAAAGTATTTTCCTTATGTTATAAATATATTATGGAGTCTTTTCATTTTATTTATCTGATTTTAGTAAATTTCGACAGCATTTTGCCTAGAAAATCAGTATATGGTATTTTTAACGTTTTCCTCTAAATATTGTTCATTTTATCCTTACCCATCATTTACATCTTGAAACTGGCTAACGCACTTCAAAACTCAAAGAGTGAGCTCTACATTAGTATTTTTCAAGCGTTCCTTTATTTCTTATTACAAATCCTTCTAAAAATTAAATTCTAAAACTAACTTCATTCATTTTATTTTTCAAAGATTCATTGGAATCATTTTCTTTTGTAGAGTAGTTACTTAACCTGCCTTAGAAAATAACTTAGGAATTTAATTGTATATTAAATGGCATGCTAGCCATAATTAACCTATCCTTCACAACTAATCATTAAATCATTATATAACTTCTAAATTATTCTTAAATTCATTGTATCACCTAAATTCATTAAATCATAATTTTAGAAAATGGTTGAGAACATTTTGGTTCTCTGTTTAATGGTAAGGTCGTGAGCCTCAATGTGTTTTTTGTAACACTCATACAAATCGTTACATATTATTCACATCCTACTTTAATAATCATATATCT
The DNA here is from genome assembly GCA_029884595.1 of Ormosia semicastrata. Taxonomy (NCBI): domain Eukaryota; kingdom Viridiplantae; phylum Streptophyta; class Magnoliopsida; order Fabales; family Fabaceae; genus Ormosia; species Ormosia semicastrata. Next base: position 35,756,962 of record JAQQTO010000060.1, on the reverse strand, counting down.
ATAAACACATACAATATATTTTAAAAACTATAAACACATGCAATATATTTCAAAAACTATAAACACATGCAATATATTTTAAAAACTATAAACATGCTTGCAAACAAAATCAACCACAAATAGGAAAAACAATAAACAACCACACAAATGAATCCTTATGGATTCTTCACACACATACAATCCATTTTCTCATCACCACACAAGGTTGATGAGATTAAATCTCCCTCTTATCTCTTGAAGACAAGGATCTCCTAGTCTCCTCCTCCTCTTTGATTTTCGTTTGGACTCCAAAACAAATCCCTAAAATTCTTAAACAATAAACAAAATCACATACAAGGCTTCATAATGAAAAACCATGGAATAAACATGGTTTAGAAAATCACAAATCAAATTTTAAACCATAAAAACAAAAGCTTACCCTTAGGGAAGTGAACAAATGCTTTGATTTTGAACTAGAAGGAATAGGTTTTGATAAAACCTTGCAAAGGAAAAGTGTTTAGGAGATAGTTGTGGTTTAGGAAAAGTAAGAAAGAAAAATTATAGAAGATGTATGGTGGTGTTGGGTGCTTGGCCGAAAATTAGAGAGAAAATGGAAGAGAAATGGTGCTTGGTGTTCTTGGGAATTTTGGAGAGAAAATGAAGTAAAGCCTTTAGGTAAATGAAAAGTGAATATTGAGAGAAATAATGGAGGGTGCTGCCGTAGTGAGCTTGTAGGAAAATGAAGAGATTTACTTGAACAAAATATCACAATTTTGAGTGCACATGGCTTATGTCACTATTTGGCCACCTAGTGTGCATGCAAGATGGTTCAAGAATAATGGAGAACATGGTATATTTGCCTCCTTTGGCCATGTGACTCTAATGGTTTTAGGGGCTTAATTTTGATTTCAATTAAAGTTAATTACAAGCTAATTAAATAGGTAATTAATTAGGTTAAGTCTCCTATTAACACTAAATTAACATTCTAATTATATAACTAATTAGTTTAATATATATTAGCATATATCATAACTTCTAAACAATATTAGGATATCTAATTAATATTTAGATTATAAATAATTAACAACTAAGCTAGTTTACTTAGTTTGTTAATTAAGCAATTAAGATGGTCAAACTAAGTTTAATTAGCTACTAAGCAAAAGTCAAGCCACTATGTTTGACTTAATCTTAACCATTGAATTCAACTTTAATTCCTATCCATTGATTAGATCCATGGCCAATATTCAATGCTTGCTAATCAAGTTCACATCCACACCATTGATTTGATCAAGGGTCAACATCCAATGCTTCCTTACTAAGTTTGCTCCTACACCATTGATTAGATCAATGGTGATAAATCAAGACTTCTTCATCAAGATCATCATCCAACGGTTCACACTAAAGTCCAAGCCACTAAATTTGACTCCTTCCTATTTGTTTAAAAATAGTCAAGCCACTTTCGTTGACTGCTACTTTAAACGTGGGTCCCACAGACTTTTTCGGGTCCACGATCATTTTGAAGCAGATTTTTACTATTTTTGAGACAGTAAGTATTGTCAAATAAAATAATATTATAATAATATAAAATTATTTTATTGCACAGTTAAATCCTAAAAATTAAAATATTAATATATATATCAATCAGAATTGGGTTTAGTAAGATCCCCTAGCTCCAATTAATTAAAATAAGATTTTTTCGGCCAGAAAATTATTATTTCCCTAGCTCGGAGCAAATCACATACAACAGTCAAATACACTCACGAAGCAATCAAATTCATTTTACTACTCACAGAAATTACAAAACAGTGCATTTAGGACTATATTGTAATTAACCTAAAAGTTGGGGTGTCACAATTACCTTAAGTGAGTTTGAACTAAAACAAAGGAAAAGACTTATCTAATTAAGAGTAATAAAGGTTGAATGAAAAATACTAGAGAATTTCCCTAGAGGGGTTTAATAGGAAAAATATGTTTTCACCCTTGAGATTTGGTCAATGATTTGTTGTGGGTCCATAAGTAGGACCAAGGATTGTTGATAATTGATTGGGCCTAATGTGGAGTGTAATCATGGACAAGTGATAATCACATATTTTATTCATTAAGAAACCCTTATGTTTAGTCATTTACACTCTTCATATTCTTAATTGATTGAGTTTGGTATGATTTTGTGAGTTTGAGCTCAAATTGGTCCTAATTAAATATTTTCAGCATTATTGAGATTTGACACTGTTTCTGTATTTTGGCCATAACTTGAGTTTCTGATATCTGATAATCATGAATTTTACCTTGTAGGAAAGATAAGAGGAAGCTCTACAACTTTGATGAAGAGCTCGAAGTCCTACACAGATGTCTAAGGGACCTAAGTTTACATGGAAGTCAGAATACGGGTTCTGTCACTAGAATCCAAACAGTGTGCACTCATAAAATCATATCCCAAGCTGTAATAATGGAGATGGGCTGAAATTTGGATAGTTGATATTTAAGATCCAAATAAACAACTTTCATGAAGAACACTTTTTGAAAAAATGAAGTCTAATGGGTCAGTTTGAGCTTGCAAGTCAGAACAGAGGTGCTGAAGTTGGGTCTGAGCAACCTGCGGTATTTGGGTCATATCTTGGGTTGTAGGAAGCCAAATTGGACGATCTAGATATACATGTTATAGCCAAGACAAAGATCTACAACTTTCATGAAGAGTACTTTTCATGGGTCTGAAGTATAGTTGGTTATTTTTGACTTCCAAGTCAGACAAGAAATTTTCGTCCTCAACAACCCACTCAACTACTTCACTCACCAACCCACTCAACTACTCCACTCACCAACCCTCTCAACTACTCTACTCACCAACCCACTCAACCACCCCACTCATCCACCCACTCCCCTTTGTTATTTTGTTACCCTAGACTTCTATAAAAGGCACCATTGGTTATCATGAAAGTAAGAAGTTGTATTCTCCTTCATTTCTCTCATAGTTTCTTCTTGTTTCTTCATAGTTTCTCATAGCTTTTGTATATTTTGATACTCCCCTTCGTGGTAATGTAGGGCTAAGCTACTTTCGGTCAATTTAGAACTCTTGAAGAGATTGTGGTTTGGATTCTTGAGACCTTGGTTATGTATTGTATTTGATTTGTAATTGAATTCCTCTTTTCTTCTTCTTTTTCTTCTTCTTGATCTTGAATGCATGAATGATGATTCTATTTATGTTGATCTGAATTGATCGTGGTTTAAGATTGAGATTTGTGATGAAACTTAGAACTGATTGATCTAAATTAATCACATAAATAAAGATTGAGATTTGTGATGAAACTTAGAACTGATTGATCTAAATTAATCACAGAATTGAAAAGGTTAGGTTACTGATTTGTGCCTAAGTTAATTGAATTTGGTACTTGAAATTAACATAGATCTTCATGAATAGCGTGATTGCGGATTTGTGTTTATCACTTGTTAATTAAATTCTGGACGATCGTCTAGTATGAATTCTGGATTTGATGCAGAGATCTCGGTTAGATCCAAATTAACAATTCAATTGCGCTTCAAGTGTTCTATGAAGGGTCTATGATTGAATCCACCCAATCTTGGATAGGTTTCTAAATTGACTGCTCTTTAATTGTTATTTCTTCCTTTAATTTTGTTAAGTGCGATCTTAAACTGTCAAACCCCCATTTGCTAAACTTTCACTTGATTTGATTAAATTATATCTACAATCCTCATGGAGATGATCCGGTGTTGTCACTATGCTACAAGCTTAGGTAATAACTTCGGTTATAATTTTGACTAAGTTCGGCGCTCGTCAAAATTTTGGCGCCGTTGCCGTGGAATAGTAAGTGTAATCTTTTCATTTTAAGTATTTTTACTAACTTTTGATTTTTATTAACTTTTCTAACATTTTTATCCATTGTCTAGTATATTTTGCTTATTTATTTATTTTTGTGTGATGCATGACTAGGTCCGAGCCTGATAACTTGGTTGACTTTGATCCTGAGATTGATAGAACCTTGCATAGGTTGATTAGAGCTCGTAGGCCAAGTGCAAGAATTACTTCTGAATTTGATCTTAATATTGGGAGTGAACTTGAGATCTTGAATAATTCTGAAACTATGGCTAATAACATACAGAATAGAACTCTTAAGGAACTTGCTGCTCCTGATATAACTAACCAGTTTTTGTGTATTCAATACCCAGATCTTGATGCTGATTTTGAGTTAAAATCTGGATTGATATATTTGTTGCCCAAGTTTTACGGTTTTGTAGGTGAGGATCCCCATAAACATCTAAAGGAGTTCCATGTGGTTTGTTCAACCATGAAGCCACATGGGATCTCAGAAGAGCACATCAAGCTGAGGGCATTTCCTTTCTCACTTGCTGATACAGCCAAGGATTGGTTATTTTATCTTTCACCAAGTTCAGTAACAAGTTGGACTGACATGAAGCGGTTGTTCTTAGAGAAATTTTTCCCTGCCTCTAGAGCTGCTGCCATTAGAAAAGATATTTGTGGTATAAGACAAATGACAGGAGAGACCTTGCATGAATATTGGGAAAGATTCAAGAAGCTGTGCTCGAGCTGTCCCCACCACCAAATCACCGATCAACTCTTAATTCAATATTTCTATGAAGGCTTCTTTGCCAAATGACAAGCATGGTGGATGCTGCCTCTAGAGGAGACTTAGTAGACAAGACCCCTGCAGCAGCGAGAGATTTGATAGCAAACATGGCAGCCAACACCCAACAATTTGGCACACGAATTATTACCTCAACCAGAGGAGTCAATGAGATTCAATCATCTCATGTAGACCAACAGAGAATGGAACACAGACTTGATGAATTGACTTCTTTAGTGAGGCAGTTAACAGTGGGACAACAAGCACCAATGTAGATGGCTGCAACTGTGTGTGGCATTTGCTCTTGTTCATCTCATCCTACTGATGCATGCCCCACACTTCAGGATAGTGGTTCTATTTTTCCAGAGCAATCTGTTGCAGCAGCTGGTATTTTTCCTAGTAGAACCCAATATTAGCAATCACAACAGCAGCCCAGATATGATCCATTTTCTAATACCTATAACCCTGGCTGGAGGGACTATCCCAACCTGAGATATAGAAATTCTGGTCAACAACAACAACAACCCTACCAACAGCAGCAACCGCAGTTTAGATACCAAGCTATAGGCCCTAGCAACAAGTACCAACCACCTGTATTTAGGCAAGCACAACCTGTGCCGCCACCCATGCAGCAGCCCCTCCAGCTACCTTTTCCAGCAGCCACTCCAGCTGAGTCACCTTTTGAAGACTTAATGAAACAGTTTCAGCAGAATGTCAATGCCACCATCCAAAATTTACAAACTCAAATTGGGCAGATGGCAACCACTCTAAGTGAGCTGAAAAGTCAAGGGTCGAACCACTTGCCTTCACAAACGGTCAACAACCCAAAAGGCAATGTAAGTGCCATTAGCTTGAGAAGTGGCAGAGAAGTTGACGGTCCTACTCCACCACAACCTGAACTACAAGTGCAGCAACCAGAAGGTGACCAGAAACAGAAGAAAATGGATAACTCAGTCCAAAAATTTGTGACACAGAAGAAATGTGCAGAGAATTCAAATCTGGCCATTCCACTACCTTTTCCAAATAGAGTCACACAGTCCAAGCATATTGCGCAAACAGAAATAGAAAGAGAAGTCATGGACACATTCAGGAAGGTGGAAATCAATATTCCCCTCCTTGATGCAATCAAGCAGATTCTCAAGTATGCCAAATTTCTTAAAGAGTTGTGTACTCACAAGAGAAGACTTAAGGGTACTGAGAAAATAAGCATGGGCAGAAATGTTTCTGCAATGATTCTACCAAGTATGCCACAAAAATGCAAAGATCCTGGAACTTTCACAATTCCTTGCACGATAGGTAACTCCAAATTTAAACATGCAATGCTAGACTTGGGTGCTTCAATTAATGTCATGCCTATGTCAATATATCAGTCCTTGAACATTGGCACTTTGCAACCTACTAGTATAGTGATTCAGTTGGCAAATAGGACCACTGCTCATCCTGCAGGAGTGCTAGAAGATGTGTTAGTTTGAGTGAATGAGCTAATTTTTTCAGCGAACTTCTATATTCTGAACATGGAAGATGAGTCTTCAACAAACCATGCTCCATTGATCCTAGGCAGACCTTTCCTCAAGACAGCCAAGACCAAGATAGATGTGCATGCTGGCACCCTTTTCCATGGAATTTGGTGACGATGTGGTACAATTTAACATTTTTGAGGCCATGAGACATCTCCTAGAGGAGCATTCTGTTTTCCATGTTGATATGATTGATATGCTAGTTGACGATGCTTATGCTGATATTTATGCTGAATTTCCTGATATTGCTGATTTTTTGGATTCTATTACCTGTGAAACATGTGCTGGCTGTGATATTGTACCATATGCTGAGATTTATACAGTTATGAGTGGTGATGTAGCTACTGACTTGAATGATGCAGCATGTGAAAATGAGAGTCAGAAGTATGTTGAATTTAATGTTGCTAAGTTAGTTGTTTCAAACAGCTTGCTGCCCTCCATTGTACAGCCTCCATCCTTAGAATTAAAGATTTTTCCAGACCATCTTAAATATGCATCTTTGGAAGATGGTGAGAAGCTGTCTGTGATTGTTGCTAAAAATTTACAACCTAATCAAGAAGAAAAATTACTGCAGGTTTTGAGGCAGAATAAACAAGTCATCGGATGGACACTTGCAAATCTTCTTGGTATCAGTCCCTCCACATGCATGCATAGGATTTTGTTGGAGGAAGATACTAAACCAGTACGGCAGCCTCAAAGGAGACTGAACCCCCTGACTCTGGATGTGGTAAAAAAGGAAGTTACCAAGCTACTGCAAGCTGGCATTATTTATCCCATATCTGATAGTAAATGGGTGAGCCCCGTGCAGGTTGTTCCAAAGAAATCTGGGGTCACAGTAGTTGAAAATCAAAACAATGAGCTACTACCCACAATAATTCAAAACAGCTGGCGGGTTTGCATTGATTACAGACGACTTAACCAAGCCACCAAGAAAGATCATTTCCCATTGCCTTTCATTGATCAGATGTTAGAGAGACTAGCTGGCAAGTCGCATTACTATTTCTTGGATGGATATTCGGGTTATTTTCAGATCCATATAGCCCCAGAAGACCAAGATAAAACTACTTTCACTTGCCCATTTGGCATATTTGCATATAGAAGGATGCCTTTTGGTCTGTGCAATGCTCCAAGCACCTTTCAAAGGTGTATGGTAAGTATATTTTCTGACCTTTTAAAAAATTGCATGGATGTATTCATGGATGACTTTACTGTCTATGGCTCTTCCTTTGATGCATGTTTGGATAGTTTGACTCAGGTTTTACATAAATGCATTAAGGCTAACCTTGTTCTGAATTTTGAGAAATGTCATTTCATGGTAGAGCAAGGCATAGTTTTAGGGCATATAATATCTAGCAAGGGTATTGAGGTAGATCCTGCAAAAATAGATGTTATTTCATGCCTATCTTACCCCACATGCGTGCGGGAGGTTCGTTCTTTCCTTAGTCATGCAGGTTTCTATAGGCGATTCATAAAAGATTTCAGCAAAATTGCTCTTCCACTATCCAACTTGCTACAAAAAGAAGTGGAGTTCCATTTTGACCAGAAATGCAAGGATGCCTTCAATCACTTGAAGCAAGCATTGGCCAGTACAACTATCATCCAGCCACCAGATTGGACATTCCCATTTGAGCTCATGTGTGATGCCTCTAATTATGCTTTGGGAGCTGTTCTTGCACAAAGGGTCGGCAAAATATCTCATGTCATCTCCTATGCTTCAAGAACTTTAGATCCTGCACAAGTCAACTACACCACTACTGAAAAAGAACTTTTAGCAATTGTTTTTGCTTTAGACAAATTTCGATCATATTTGCTTAGTTCTAGAGTGGTTGTGTTTTCAGATCATACAGCTCTGAAGTTTCTCCTGAAGAAGCTTGATGCAAAGCCTAGGTTGATTAGGTGGATTTTGCTCCTCCAAGAGTTCGATATTGAAATTCGTGATAAAAGTGGAGTGGAGAATTTAGTGGCTGATCACCTAAGCCGAATTGAAAGGGAGGCAGATACTTTTCCTATCCATGATGTCTTCCCTGATGAGCAGCTTGAAGATAACACTCCTTGGTTTGCTGATTTGATAAATTTCTTAGTTGCTGGTGTTTTCCCTGCACATTTTATTAGGGCTCAGATTGATAAATTAAAGAGTTAGTCAAAATATTATGTGTGGGACGACCCTTATCTGTGGAAATTTTGTAGTGACCAAGTCATTAGGATATGCGTGCCTAATAATGAATTCCATTCTATTCTTAGCTTTTGTCATACACTTGCATGTGGCGGTTATTTTGGTCCCCAAAGGACTGCTAGGAAAGTTTTGAAATCTGGATTATATTGGCCCACTCTATTTCATGATGCATATGTATTTTGTAAATCTTGTGATCAACGCCAAAGAATAGGAAACACTTCTCGAAGGAATGAGATGCCCCAGAAATCCTTATTGTTCTGTGAGATTTTTGATGCATGGGGTATTGATTTTATGGGACCCTTTCCTGTTTCTTTTGGTTTTATTTACATTTTACTAGCTGTTGATTATGTATCCAAGTGGGTGAAGGCGAAAGCTACTCGGACTAATGATTCCAAAGTTGTTGTGGGTTTTGTTAGATCATAGATTTTCTGCAAGTTTGGAGTTCCAAAGACCATAATCAGTGATCAGGGTTCACATTTTTGTAATCGAAGCATGGAAGCTTTGATGAAAAAGTATGGGGTCTTGCACAGAGTTTCTACACCTTACCATCCCCAAACTAATGGGCAAGCCGAGATTTCCAACAGGGAGATCAAGCAGATACTCCGAAGACAGTTCAACCTAACGAAAAGGATTGGAGCAAGAGGCTTGAGGATGCTTTATGGGCTTACCGGACTGCTTATAAGACACCAATCGGGATGTCTCCGTATCGATTATTTTTGAAAAGCACTGCCACTGCCGGTGGAAATTGAGCATCGTGCATTTTGGGCGGTGAAAAGGTGCAACTTGGACCTAGATCAAGTAGGTATGGAGAGGAAGCTGCAGCTGCAGCAATTGGAGGAGATCCGCTTGGAGGCTTATGAAAGTTCCAAACTTTATAAGGAGAAGACCAAAGCCTTTCATGATAAGTTGATTCTGAGGAAAACATTCGAGATTGGTCAAAAAGTTCTCCTCTATAACTCCCGCCTCTGACTCATGCCTGGCAAATTAAGGTCTAGATGGGATGGACCATTTATTGTTACTAAGGTTTTTCCTTCTGTGTCTTTTTCGGATTAAAAGTGAGGTCACTGCCAAAGCTTTCATCGTAAATGGACACCGCCTCAAACAGTATCATGAACTTCCAGAGAATGCAGAAATGGAGGTGATGAACCTTCTCCATCCGCATTATGAATAAAAAAAAACAGCTGTGTGCCCGACAATGAGGTAGGTAGTGACATTAAATTTTGTCACTCGGAAGCATGTGGAGGTCATTTTTTTTTCAGCGACAACAACTGCGAAAATCTTGCAGTATGGATTTTATTGGCCTACTTTATGCAAGGTCTGTTACACCTTTTGCAAAAGCTGCGGAAATTGGTCAAAAAAGTTCTGCTTTGAGATTATCATCTGCACCTACTCTTTGGAAAATTGAGATCTAGGTGGCGCGGTTCTTTTGTTGTCAAACACGTGTATCCTCTGGGGCCGTAGATATTGAGGATCCTAGGAATGGTAATGCGCTTAAAGTTAATGGACAAAGACTCAACCATTCCTGGAAAACCAAGTTCTTGAGTTCTTTGTGTTACCGGTTAAGTGGCGGATACGGTACTCCGTGACTCTCAAGTCGGTTTATTTTTCAGTTTCCCAAAATAACTGAACCCTTCTTCTCCTTCAAAATGGATGTCATTCTTTCAAACCTGAGCAAACATTTTCCTTCTCTTCCTCAAAATGCTCTGAGAAAAATTTACAAAGTTCGATGTGAAAGATTGAGACTGTTAATGCACAAAGGTATGCCGAGAAGATGTCTGTTTGGATAATTGAAGCAAAGGTCCGATTAGCAGGTGAGTCCTCAATTTCATTTGACTCATATATGCCTGATCTTGGAAGAAGTTCATATTCTAAAAGGAGAAGAGCAAAAAGGTTACAAGTCTGTCACAAATGTGGACGATGGAACTGTAACAAGCGATGTCGTACTTTAGGGATGGTTTCCGCAAATAGAGAAGATAAAATTTTCTTCATTAAGAATGGACTGAGTAAGGAGTCATTAGATGATATCTTATTGACTCTTGAGACGCATTCTTGTGGATTGGTGCATCGTGAAATTCTTAAATTGTGGAATCTCTTCAAGGATGAAGAAAAACGCTACAGTCTTGGAAATCTGACTCTAAAAGACCCTGTTTGCCAATTTATAAGAAAATTGGATGGGAAGCTTATCCTCGACTCATAGAAGACGTTTAAGCCATTACTGGACGTTAAACTAGAGGCAGATATGAGCCATATCCACAAACAATTTGTACGTATCATCCTCTTCTTCATGTCATCTTTCAAACAAAAAAAACAAAAAAAAACAAAAAAAAACAAAAAATGTCTATGTTTGAATGGGGCTTATTATAGGTGCAATTATTCCCCTTTCCATTCTTTTTCTTATTTAAACACTCCATTTTCTCCATTTTCCTTCAACTCAGAAACACTCACAGAGAGGAAGAGTATTGAATGGGGCCTTCTATTCGTAACCTCAAAAATGTCTGTGTTTTTTGTGGGTCGAGTTATGGGAAGGGATTAGAGTTTGTAAACGTAGCTAGCACTCTTGGTCGATCACTTGCTGCGAGGAATATTCATCTTGTATATGAGGGAGGTTGTCGTGGGTTAATGGGGGCTGTATCACTTTCTGATTTTATAGGAGGCAGTCAGGTTTTAGGTATTTTTCCTAAACCTTTAGCTAAAAATAACATCACTGGAAAGACAGTTGGAGAAGAAATTCAGGTAACATCTATGCATGGACGAATGAAAACAATGGTTGACAATTCTGATGCATTTCTTGTCTTACCAGGTGGTTTTGGTACTTTGGAAGAAATTTTTCAAATTGTCTCTTGGGCCGAACTGAACATCCACCATAAACCCATTAGTTTGTTGAATGTTAATAATTTTTTTGATCTTTTGTTATCTTTTCTTGACAAAGCTGTGGAACAGAACTTTATCACTCCTTCGGCAAGACAACTTCTTATCTCTGCCTCCACTATTGATGAGCTCATTGATAAATTAGAAGCTTTTGAGTATGTACCTGATAAGGTATTAGCTCAGATAGATTGGTCAATAGGAAGCAGCGAAGGAAGTAACAAGAAAAGAAAGCCAGATCTGACACTTTCTCTTTAATCGGTTTGATTTTATTGTACTTTGTTTCTGTTTAAATTTGTGTCAGCTTTCTCCAACAGGGTCTGATACGGCATTGACAGTGTGCTTCTTTTCTGCTTAGCGCTGATTCGCTTCTTATCAGGTTGTGTTGCTCTTTTCTATATCTCTCTCTCACATTGAGGGCAATGTTATATTAAGTATGGGGGAGAGATTTTAGCATTTTTTTTTGTTTTGTTTAAAAAAAAAGGGTTCATTGCATGATTGAATAACTTTTCTCCCTTCTTGAACTGATATGCTTGGTGATGGATGATTGAATTGATAAATTGAGTTTGATGGATGCATACCTTGTGAGATTTTGAGCCTAATGGATGGATTTAACATTTATGCCATTCTCTTCTTTCTTGTGTGATTTTCACTCATGTTAATGACCACTCTAGAACTTACTTTGATTCTTTTTGAGGCTACATTTCACTTGCATGCATGAACATGATTGAGGCCCTCTTTCTTAATTAGCTAGTTTAACCGAATAGCCAACCTTGTTTTCAATATGATATTAAGCACTCTTTTGACTACTTGAAAATTCTCTGATTCCTGCCAACCTTGTATATTTTCCTTTACTTAACCCCTTTGAGCTTATTTGACCATTCCTTGTTTCTAGCTCATTATGTGCCTTAAATGAGAAATCGTATTCTTACTTTACCTTAGGGAATAAAAGAACATTAGCTTGGTTAATGGATGAGTTTTTGAACAAGTGTGGGGGTGTGTGTACAAAATGGTTGTTGAAAAAGGAAAGAGTGCCTAAAAAAAAAAGAGGAAAATGTATGTATATAGTTATGTTCATATATATATAAAAAAAAAAAAAAAAAAAGAAAAAGAAAAGGATTGGGAAATGAATATGTAAAGGGATATACATTAGAGTTGGGATGAACTTTTATGCTTATTATTTGAACTCAGCCCTCATTTGCTTTTATTCCCTTTGGTATTTATCTTCTCATATCCATTTTATCCTCTTCTGTTACCTTGACCTCACTACAACCTTGAATAAAGTCCTCATGATTTGTGTATGCATGTGTTTTGAGTAGTGGAGAAGTAGAAGATAAGCAAGCTTATGGTAGTGCAATTTTCATGGGTTGAATTGAGTGAAATACCTACCTTTTAAACACTTGAGAGATTGAGAGGGAATCTTGTGAAGATCTATCATTCTCGATTCATATTGAAGATACCTTGCTTGTTGGTTTGAGATATGAAGAATTGTTAACTCATGAATATTTTGATCCCTTGAACCTTTGGTTGTTCTTCTTGATTATAAAATTTTGGGCTCTTGAATGTCGTTGGAATTTAAATTTTTGTTAATATCTTATGTCCTTGTTTTGGTCTTGAGTTTTGCCCAGGAGTGCAAAAAGCTAAGTGTGGGGGAATTTGATAATCACATATTTTATTCATTAAGAAACCCTTATGTTTAGTCATTTACACTCTCTATATTCTTAATTGATTGAGTTTGGTATGATTTTGTGAGTTTGAGCTCAAATTGGTCATAATTGAATATTTTCAGCATTATTGAGATTTGACATCTTGTTTTACGTATTTTGGCCATAACTTGAGTTCCTGATATCTGATAATCATGAATTTTACCTTGTAGGAAAGCTAAGAGGAAGCTCTACAACTATGATGAGAGCTCGAAGTCCTAAACAGATATCTAAGGGACCTAAGTTTATATGGAAGTCAGAATACGGGTTCTATCACTAGAATCCGAATGGTGTGCACTCATAAAATCATATCTCAAGCTGTAATAATGGAGATGGGCTGAAATTTGGATAGTCGATAGTTAAGATCCAAATAAACAACTTTCATGAAGAACACTTTTTGAGAAAAATGAAGTCTAATGGGTCAGTTTGTGCTTGCAAGTCGGAACAGAGGTACTGAAGTTGGGTCTGAGCAACCTGCGGTATTTAGGTCATATATTGGGTTGTAGGAAGCCAAATTGGACGATCCAGATATGCATGTTATAGCCAAGACAAAGATCTACAACTTTTATGAAGAGTACTTTTCATGGGTCTGAAGTATAGTTAGTCGTTTTTGGCTTCCAAGTCAGATAAGAAATTTTCATCCTCAACAACCCACTCAACTACTTCACTCACCAACTCACTCAACTACTCCACTCACCAACCCTCTCAACTACTCTACTCACCAACCCACTCAACCACCCCACTCATCCACCCACTCCCCTTTGTCATTTTGTTACCCTAGACTTCTATAAAAGGCACCATTGGTTATCATGAAAGTAAGAAGTTGTATTCTCCTTCATTTCTCTCATAGTTTCTTCTTGTTTCTTCATAGTTTCTCATAGCTTTTGTATATTTTGATGCTCCCATTCATGGTAATGCAGGGCTAAGCTACTTTCGGTCAATTTAGAACTCTTGAAGATATTGTGGTTTGGATTCTTGAGACCTTGGTTATGTATTGTATTTGATTTGTAATTGAATTCCTCTTTTCTTCTTCTTTTTCTTCTTCTTGATCTTGAATGCATGAATGGTGATTCTATTTATGTTGATCTGAATTGATCTTGGTTTAAGATTGAGATTTGTGATGAAACTTAGAACTGATTGATCTAAATTAATCACATAAATGAAGATTGAGATTTGTGATGAAACTTAGAACTGATTGATCTAAATTAATCACAGAATTGAAAAGGTTAGGTTACTGATTTGTGCCTAAGTTAATTGAATTTGGTACTTGAAATTAACATAGATCTTCATGAATGGCGTGATTGCGGATTTGTGTTTATCACTTATTAATTAAATTCTAGACGATCGTCTAGTATGAATTCTAGATTTGATGCAGAGATCTCGGTTAGATCCAAATTAACAATTCAATTGCACTTCAAGTGTTCTATGAAGGGTCTATGATTGAATCCACCCAATCTTGGATAGGTTTCTAAATTGACTGCTCTTTAATTATTATTTCTTCCTTTAATTTTGTTAAGTGCGATCTTAAACTGTCAAACCCCCATTTGCTAAACTTTCACTTGATTTGATTAAATTGCATCTACAATCCTCGTGGAGATGATCCGGTGTTGTCACTATGCTACAAGCTTAGGTAATAACTTCGGTTATAATTTTGACTGAGTTCGGCGCTCGTCAACAAGTCATGCTATTATTGAATATCTGTATATATGTGCATCGAGTTATCATGCATTGTGAAAGTCCGTTGGACTCTGTTGGTAAGGCTGTATGCCTAGGAGATGAATCACACCTATGTGCAGGTGCGAATAGACTAGTGTAGGTCACTTATTGACCTTGGGGGCATCGGGGTGTGGGTATCTCACAATGGACAGTTGGTAGCTCCTCTATGCCGTGGGACAGACCGATGCAAACGCACCAATAATCCAGACCAAGACACTGTCCTATATCACGATCTTGTGAAGAATGCCTTGTATAAGCCATGTTGCGCATTTGTTGATATTGAAAGCACTTAATTTGAGGCTGATGAGATACAGGCATGTCTCCTTGATCATTCTCTCTGATGTTGTGTCTAGCTCCATGGAGTAGGATTTTGGCACTTTGTGCATGTGCATAGTCTGTCAACATATTTATCTGGCATAAATATATGTGATTATGGAACTGTTTCTTTTAATGATGTTATGAATATCTGTATTATTAAATTGCTTATCATCTGAATCTTGATGTTGTTTATTATGTTGCCATGCTGTAAGGCGTCCTGCGCCATTTCTAGTTCTTTACTGCCATAGCTGGTATTGATGTTGGATATCTCACCTTTTTTCTGTATTCTGCTATTCTGTTTATATCTATGCTTCTTAAAAGACTGAGGTGAGGAAGAGCCTGAGTTTCTTGGTTTTGGGGCGAGTTAGTTTTCTGCTTGGCTATGGCATCCCAGCGAGGTTTTCTAGGGTATGCCAGACTGAGGTTCCATGGAGGCATTGACTGTTGGCACGTCGACTTGATCACCGAGCGTTTCATTTACGTGGGAGATGTGACTGTATTTTTGGCTTAGGGTCATTATGATACACCTTTCTTCTCTTTTGACATTTTTGTATGGCTGGAGTTCTACATGCCGATGCATGAGGTATGGGGTGACCGTGAGTATACTTCACTCGAGGATTCGTTCTTATCTTCTACAAGAGCTCCTGCTCGTGAATCTGTTACTCCTGTGAGGATTTCCTCTTTTGAGGAGGATTCTATGGAGGAGCCTAAGGAGGATCCAGCTGAGGCTCCTTCTTAGTAGTTGTTGGGGGCATGATACTTTTTGTAGTCTTGGTGGCTGTCTGTATAACCTTTTGGGCATGTAAAGCTTCTGCTTTCTTTTTCCAAAATTGTTGATGTACTTAATGACTTATGTTATGTACCTAAATATATATAGTATGTATCTTTTGTATAAATGTATGGTTTGATCTTCATATTGAGTTCCGCTAAGTTTATGTTTTCCGCTTATGAAAAGAAAAAAAGAGAATTGCTAAGTTAGCATACTTTATTGATGAACAGGCTAACACCTATAGATAAAATAAACCGGGTCTCAATAGTTTCTTTTGAGTTTCGTATGTTTGGTGTGACGTCCTCCTCCCGAAAAAGGGGGCGTTACAATTATCAAACTTGGTATATTTCTTTTCATATGAATATGTCGTCACTATGATTGTTACCTCATATTGATCTGCCTATACATACTCTGATTGCAAAATTGCCTGGACTGAAATGTTTATTTCTTTATTTTAATTTTTGAGGCAATCACAAAATCTTGCTAAAATGCTAATCATGGTTGAATGCTTATGTCATTTTTTATAATGCCAATGGGGGAGAAATTAGTAAATTAGTGAAATATGTTGCATGTATGTTGCATGTGTTTCATGTGTAGGGGGAGCTTTACGCTCCCACGTAAATCCTATCTCATGCATACATTATGAGGGAGAGTTGCGCTTAAATCTCTGATAATCAAATAAATGCAAATATTTCTCTTCCTCTTAAATGTTTAGTTTGTCATTATCAAAAAGGGGGAGAATGTGAATGCTTATATCTTGAAGCATATCAAATGAATTTTGATGATAACAAAATCAAAGATGAAGATCAAGATCAAAAGAGAAGACCAACATCAAAAGAAGGAAACCAAGAGGTATATAGATATAGGTCTTAGAATATCAATGTCAAATGCTATCAAGGTATCTCAATTATCTTCAAATGGTTTTTAAAGATCCTTTTAAATCAACTTATAATTCAAAGTTCATCTTTTTAAGGATTTGTTAATTTCAATCTTGGATTTCGTAATTCAAATGTAAATCTTGTTAAAATCCAAGCTCCTATAAGTAAGAATTTGTTAGTCATGGCAACCATTACCCAAGAGGGGGGTGAATTGGGTATAAAAAAACTTTTCACAAATGCTCTTAAAATAAATACAAATATTTAAGCTATTTAAATAAAAGCACAGAAGGAACGTGATGAAGAAAAGAAACTTTAAGAACAGTGGAAAGTAAATGTGCAATAAAATAAAATTACATAAAATAAAGAGATAAAGAGAAGAAGAGCAAGCACGATATTTATCCTGGTTCGACCACCAACCACTTGTGGTCTACGTCCAGTCCCTGAAACACAGTTCGAGATTTTTCACTATATGTACAAGCTTCAATAGGTGCTTGCAACCGTTACATGAAAGAGCACTTTTCACATACAGGGAAAGTCTACCCTTGTGCTAAAGTCTTAGCCCGCAGGGATACCTCACCCTTATACAAACCTTAGAGGGATACCTCACCCCCTTTACAAACCTTGAAGGATACCTCACCCTCAATACAGAAGAACAGAAAATATAGATGAAGAGAAACTCTCACTCAGAGTAAATAATACAATTTGAAGCTCTATGAAGCTCTCTAAGGATATCTCAAATTTTGGCTAAAAAGAGCACAGAAATTTGGTAAAATATGTATCACAAAATAAAGCAAGAAATAGTTGTTTCAGATAAATGGGTGTGTGTCAAAGATGTCCCAAAAACATGTATTTATAGTGGTATAAGAAAAAGAGCCATTGGGTATAAAGTAATATCACATTAAAGCTTCTGAAAATATCCGTTGCATAGAACTGGATTGAGTTTATTCGAATAAAATGAAGTCCTATTCGAATAAATCACTATTAACACATTTGGAAGTGTTTTCAGAAACCTTTTATTCGAATAAACATTTGGTTATTCGAATAAAACGTTAAAAACATGTTCAGTAACCTATTTTGGGTCATGTTATTCGAATAACCCTTTGGTTATTCGAATAAACCATTAAATACTCATTCTGGTATGATTTCTGTGGTGTGTTATTCGAATAACATTTGCTTTATTCGAATAAACCACTCAGATTTTGAAAACTAACTTTAAATGGTCATAACTTCTTCATTTCTTATCCGTTTAAAGCAAATGACCCGTCATTAGAAAGATCTTTGAGTCTATTTTCAAATGAAATAAGTTTCAAAACAAAACTCAAAGTGTTTTGAAAGATATGATTAAAAGAGTGACCAAAGGTCAGTTTTACAAAACTCAAACTTTGCTATTTTTCCTAAATTTGAACTACCACCATAAATAACTTTTCAAAACTTATTTGTTGGGTATTTTAGCATAGGAAAACCATTTGTAAAAACATATTTGAGATATCCATAAGGTTTCGTACATAAAGACACTAAGTCCTATAAGCTATACCATTTAATCTTCCTTTAGACTTGGTCTTTGACATGACTTCGATGTTTATCAATACCTTCATGAAATAGGCATTCACATTCTCCTTTGTGTTGAGCTTAATTGAGATCTTTTGCTTTCTTGTTGCAAGCTCACTCTTGGTACTTGGACTATCCTACAAAGTATCACTTACTTAAACAAGCATAGTTAGTCCAAAAACATAATTTAATATCTTCATATGCATGAATCATAAATATATAGCTTTAGTTAGTTTAACATGCATATAAGACATTCATAGACACATCCAAATAAGATATTTATTAAATATTAATGGATATGCTCTATATAGAATGCAACAAAGAGTATAAGCAAGATATTCCTTTTGTCTTGTATTTGTCTTCATCAAAACTTAACATATAAAACCATTTGGGGCAAACTTATTTCCACAATCTCCCCCTTTTTGATGATGACAAGTCACCAAAGAAAAATATGTTAAGCAATATACAAGAATTGATATTTATGTAAGCATATCAAGCAATTGAGCACAAGAACATATTTTTCTTTCTAATTTTCTCTCCCCCTATTTGACATCAACAAAAAGGCTTAGGAAGGAAAGATAATAATTTTCTCTCCCCTTAGATAAAACTCATGATTCAAAGAGAGATGAAATAAACATGCTTTTAAGATATAGAAGATTATTCATGCAATGCTTGTCATATTTTTTGTATGTAAACATTTACAATATGATAGCAGTAAAATACTTTATGTAATCAAACAAGGATGTAAGCCAAAAGATATAAATAAAAATTTAAAGGTTAGGCTCCCCCTCAAAATATGCATATTATAAAAAATACATCTTCTTAATCCTTCAAACAAAAACTATTTTAAAACTTCTCTCAATTTCAAAAAGCACATTATATTTTCAAAAGCATTTTAGAAGGGTATAAACAGCCATATATTCCTTGAAAAGCATCTAGTCATTTAAGATTAATTTATCAACAAGTATCATACAATCCATATCATATAAAATACCATAATAGCTTAGGGATAGAGATACTTATTGAGTTAGATAAAGAGTGGTGATCCTTCTTTATTGATCCTTTAACTTTGAGCTTTCTTCCTTTGAATTCTCCATTCCATTGTACTAGAAGAAAGTCTTTTTTATCTTCCTCTTCATTTGAATTCCATTTAGCTTTTCTCGTTTATCCACATATGCTTGTATGTAAAAATCTGATGGCTATATTTGAAACACATAGAGAGACTTGCAAAGCTAACTTTAAAAGTCCTCTAAAACATAGGTTAACATCAAATATCATTTAATCTCATTTACAAGCATAAATTAGGTTGATATATAATTTAAAGCATGTATCACATTATCAACCATGCAATATTATCTCTAACAAGAATGCATGAAGCACATATGCACTTGAATCCAGAAAAAAATGTTTAAGCATTTTAAGGCATGATTCAAGTTTATTAAGAAATACATGACCAACATCAAAACTTATATAAGCATTTTGGGGCAAACAGTGATCATGTTAGGCATGTAATATCAAGTAAGAAATTTTAGTACTCACACATACCAAGAACAAAAAGTCCCTTATTGTAATGAAAGAATTGAAAAGCAATGGAGCTGTAACTTTTGAAATTATTTACTTCTTGTTTTCAAAATTTAACATATCAAGCAAGAAGACATGTAATATTTTACTTTTCAATCTCCAAGTAAGTATATAAGACAATTAGGCATCAAAGAGAATGGATTAGAATGACTTCTGAGAATGTGATTTTTCATATTTAAACAAAGAGAATTGATCACAAGCTTAATAACAAAGATATTACCATAGCATGTCATTCCAAGCAAAAATGTATGCATATCTAGCATGTTAGCATATGTAGAGATACTTTCAAGACATAATGCTAGAAAAGCACAACTTAAAACATGGTAAGACATAAAAACAAATTTCTACTTATCCAAGTATCACATGATATTCAATAATAGTTCGATATCACCAAAAGTGTATTCTTTGAGTTTTTGTAGATGACTCCCACTTTCACCAACTTCTATGCTTCAAGCTTTCGTGAGGGAATAGAAATTTTTTGCACATCTTTTAAAAGTTGAGTCCTTTTAAGCTTTACTATCCTCAAGTTGAATAAATTCCATTTAAATGCTTGCTTGAGGTAGTTATCACCCTACAACACAATTCAAAGAATTTTCTTTGGTATCTATCAATTTTGGATCCATAGAGGTTAGTTATTATGCCAAACTTATAAACAAATAAGCATTTAAAGTAATAAATAAGTTCACAATGGCAACAGATATTTCAATGATCAATCAAGCTAATTATATATAAGCATCAAAAGAATTTAACATGTATTAATGAAACGTAGCAGAACATATTATGTTTTATTCGAATAAAAAGTGTTTTATTCGAATAGAAGAAGATCTGGGTTTTATTCGAATAGATGAGTAGGAAAAGCTGAGTATTGTGGCCTTTAACATATTTTATTCGAATAATCCTATGGGTTATTCGAATAGACAGAAAGCAAATGATCAAGACTGATTAACCAAGTCTCTGGTTATTCGAATAATACGAGTTCTATTCGAATAGACAGAGAGTAAACGTAAACAACTGATAAAACAAGTTTCAGGTTATTCGAATAATCTGAAAAGTTATTCGAATAGACAGAGCATATTAAACATAGGTTTTAACACAACAATCAGTTTATTCGAATAAACTAAAGTGTTATTCGAATAAAGCTGATATTCAACACATTATTTAACAAGCTGCAAAGGAGTTTATTCGAATAAAAACCTTATAAAACTAACAAGGAAACACAGATGCATACGTTCAAGAATTCAAAGCATATATATATATATTCATATGATTTAAAGATTCAAGAGAGATAATATTCAGCAATAAAACATATTTAAGCAATAAATTCAAGTATTTAAATATATATATGATTGATCAAAAAAACTCAAGCTCAAGGATATTATCATTTTAAACAAGAAGTATATTTTATCTAGCATATTAACATATAGAAATATTTTCAAATTATAAGGTTAGAAGAGCATAATAAAAGTTTTCACTTATCCAAAATTTGCAAGTCCAAACTTCACGTGGACAAGGATGAGAGCTTGAAATTATTTCTGGTCTTTGTACTTAGAGCAGCCACTTTCAAGATGTCAAAGTCAGTTCTTGGCCTTCAAGCACACCTACAACACACTTCAACTTTTGACTTTTGGTGCCCAAATTTTCTTGGCCTTGGTAATCAAGGAAATACTTTTTCTTATCCGTTGCTTCTCTTTTGGAGTCTTGAACTTTGCAAGTTCTACATTTTGTACTTAAGAAGCTTTGGTTGAAGCCATCTTCGTTCTTTGACCAAAGTTTCTACCATTATGCTTTAGAAGCATTCTCCTTGATGATTCCTCTTTATTTTGATCAATTTGTCCATCCTTTTGACAAATATTCTGCATAATTGAAATACTAGGAGGACACTTTGGTACCCACTTCATTTTGGGTCCTTGAATATTAGTATTAGGGCCTTTAGGATTTTTAGGAACCCATATCATACAATTTCTCATATAAGGATTTCTTCTATAATTGCATAAATGAGAAATATGTCCTTGATGACCACAAAAATTGTAAATAATTGAATTTAATGATAGCTTAATCATTTGAATATCATTTTTGAAAAACTTAAGCCTTTTGTTATTTTTATATTCTAAATCATTTTTGCCATAAGCCTTGCTTGAATTTTCACATGAAATAACACTAATTTTATTCTCATTAACAAGTATAGAATTTAAACAATTACAATCATTAGCTTTAGCCAATTCGGAATATAAGTCCTCAACTTGATTTTCTAAATCAATGCACTTTTCACAAGAAGTTGAGGTTTTATATTTTAAAGATATTTCCTCATTAAGAAAGGCATACTCATTTTTCAAAGTTTCAATTTCATTTTCAATAATGGAAATGTTTTCCAAACACGATAAGTTTTTCTTTTCTAAATTCAATAAACCATCATACAATTCATTATATGCACATTGTAACACATCATAGGAAGGACTATAATATAGTTTAGAATTATTTACATCAAAGTCCTTTTTAGCCATGTAGGAAGTAGTCGCAATTTCTAGCACACTTGGCTCTTGAAGGGAATCACCTTCTTCCTCATCAATTTTATTTTGCTTTGCCTCTTCTTCAAATTGAGTATCATCGTCACCAAGAGGCATTTGGCTCCCTTCAATAGTTTGAGCATATATTTGAGGATATTTTTCATGATAAGCTTCCTTCAATGGCTTTTGCTCTTCTTGCTTTCTATATATAACTTTATGCACAAAATCATTGTTAGCAAGATAAATATCATCAAGAGTGTCTAAAATTTCTTTGGCACTAGAACAATTTTTAATTTCAGCGTAAGCATCATCATTCAAACTACTTCTCAAAATTTGCATAGCTCTAATATTCAAAGAAAAACATTTTTTATTAAAGCTATTCCAAGTTTGTTTTGATTTATAAATAAATCCATTTAACACAACATCCCACAAATCCAAATCAATAGACCGTATATAAAACTCTAGTCTAGCTTTCCAATAAACAAAATTCACACCATCAAATAATGATGGTTTATCAATTTCAAACCCTTCCATTTTGAAAAACTTTCAAGGTTGCTAATAAATAAGGATCTTTAACTCTAAGCGGTTAAGCTTTCACCAGAGCACGAAGCTCTAATACCACTTGTTAGTCATGGCAACCATTACCCAAGAGGGGGGTGAATTGGGTATAAAAAAACTTTTCACAAATGCTCTTAAAATAAATACAAATATTTAAGCTATTTAAATAAAAGCACAGAAGGAACGTGATGAAGAAAAGAAACTTTAAGAACAGCAGAAAGTAAATGTGCAATAAAATAAAATTACATAAAATAAAGAGATAAAGAGAAGAAGAGCAGGCACGATATTTATCCTGGTTCGACCACAACCACTTGTGGTCTACGTCCAATCCCAGAAACACAGTTCGAGATTTTTCACTATATGTACAAGCTTCAATAGGTGCTTGCAACCGTTACATGAAAGAGCACTTTTCACACACGGGAAAGTCTACCCTTGTGCTAAAGTCTCACCATGAGGATACCTCACCCTTATACAAACCTTAGAGGGATACCTCACCCCCTTTACAAACCTTGAAGGATACCTCACCCTCAATACAGAAGAACAGAAAATATAGATGAAGAGAAACTTTCACTCAGAGTAAATAATACAATTTGAAGCTCTATGAAGCTCTCTAAGGATATCTCAAATTTTGGCTAAAAAGAGCACAGAAATTTGGTAAAATATGTATCACAAAATAAAGCAAGAAATAGTTGTTTCAGATAAATGGGTGTGTGTCAAAGATGTCCCAAAAACATGTATTTATAGTGGTATAAGAAAAAGAGCCATTGGGTATAAATTAATATCACATTAAACCTTCTGAAAATAGCCGTTGCGTAGAACTGGATCGAGTATATTCGAATAAAACGAAGTCCTATTCGAATAAATCACTATTAACACATTTGGAAGTGTTTTCAGAAATCTTTTATTCGAATAAACATTTGGTTATTCGAATAAACGTTTAGTTATTCGAATAAAACGTTAAAAACACGTTCAGTAACATATTTTGGGTCATGTTATTCGAATAACCCTTTGGTTATTCAAATAAACCATTAAAAACTCATTCTGGTATGATTTCTGTGGTGTGTTATTCGAATAACATTTGCTTTATTCGAATAAACTACTCAGATTTTGAAAACTGACTTTAAATGGTCATAACATCTTCATTTCTTATCCGTTTAAAGCAAATGACTAGTCATTGGAAAGATCTTTGAGTCTATTTTCAAATGAAATAAGTTTCAAAACAAAAATCAAAGTATTTTGAAAGATATGATTAAAAGAGTGACCAAAGGTCAGTTTTACAAAACTCAAACTTTGCTATTTTTCCTAAATTTGAACTACCACCATAAATAACTTTTCAAAACTTATTTGTTGGGTATTTTAGCATAGGAAAATCATTTGTAAAAACATATTTGAGATATCCATAAGGTTTCGTACATAAAGACACTAAGTCCTATAAGCTATACCATTTAATATTCCTTTGGACTTGGTCTTTGACATGACTTCGATGTTTATCAATACCTTCATGAAATAGGCATTCACATTCTCCTTTGTGTTGAGCTTAATTGAGATCTTTTGCTTTCTTGTTACAAGCTCACTCTTGGTACTTAGACTATCCTACAAAGTATCACCCACTTAAACAAGCATAGTTAGTCCAAAAACATAATTTAATATCTTCATATGCATGAATCATAAATATATAGCTTTAGTTAGTTTAACATGCATATAAGACATTCATAGACACATCCAAATAAGATATTTATTAAATATTAATGGATATGCTCTATATAGAATGCAACAAAGAGTATAAGCAAGATATTCCTTTTGTCTTGTATTTGTCATCATCAAAACTTAACATATAAAACCATTTGGGGCAAACTTATTTCCACAGAATTGACCAATACACATAATTGGGCTTGAAAAATGTGTTTAAAGGATAAGGTAATTGATTACACATGTGTTGTAATCGATTACAAGCTAAACAGAGGCCTTGTAATCGATTACATTGAGCATGTAATCGATTACAAGCATGACAAATGCCTTGTAATCGATTGCACTGAGGCTGTAATCAATTACAAGTCCGGCAGAGGCCATGTAATCGATTACACAAGGCTGGTAATCGATTACATCCTGCCTAGAAAGCCAATAACACATTTAATCAGCCATATAATCGATTACCATTAGTGTGTAATCGATTACCACTAGTCTGACATTGCCCAACGGCTATATTAGGTGCATTAAATGCTGGGCATTAAAGCCCCCAACGGCTCCTTTGATCAAAAACACATTATATACTTGTGTTGGGGCATCATTAATGGTTGACCTTGAACTTGAAACATCTTTCTAACACTTTAATACGTGAATCAATCCTTGAAATCATTCTTGCTCTATTTTTCTACAAAACATTGAGATATCCTTGAAGAGCATTCAAGAGCTTCAATTTGTATCAAATACTCTTGTAAGAGTTTCATTTTATTAACTTTTTTTTATTTTATAGAAGAGGGTGAGTTATCCCTCCAAATTGTAAAGGGTGAGGCATCCCTTGTTTGAAGAGGCTCAAGCTACAAAGGGTGAGGTATCCCAAGGTGGTGTTGAGTGCTCCAATTGGTAAAAGTTACAAGCACCGGATTCAAGCTTGGAATTTAGTGGAAAATCTCGAGTGGTTGCTTGAGAATTGGACGTAAGCCACAAGTGGATTGGTGGCTGAACTAGGATAAAGCTTGATTTTTGTTTTCTCTAAACTCTACTCTTTACTTTGAGCACTATTTATTGCTTTATCTGAATTTTATCTCTCTTGGTTAATTCATTTAAGAGTGAAAAGTTTATATCTGCTCTATCCATTCATCTCTAACAAACAATAGCTTCAACTAAAATAAGAATTCAAGTATTTTGTGAAAGATTTGTGAACTGATTTTATAAATTCAATTCACCTTCCTTCTTGAGTATTGAAGCCACTTGGTAACATGATGAACTAAGGACGCTTCATTCCTTCCCTATCACCACGTAGTTAATGAGCTCACTACCCGAAGAGACTTCTGGAACTGGGTCCTAGTGCTTGATCAAGGCTTATGGAACTGGGTTTCTCTGTTTTGTTCAAGGCTCATGACATATTATGACATTACCATGGAACTGGGTTCTCGTGTATGGTATTATGACATTATCAATTACATTTCTAGGCTATTGCATAGGCATGAACATAAGGCATAATTAGCCATATTTATGGCAATTGTATGGGTGATTGCTAGTCATTATATATTCATGACATTGCAATTGTATGGGCAATTACTTATTTTTTAGATTGAAATGAACATTTAGTTTTGTGTGGAAATGAGTTTTTTGTACAAACTTATAAAATGAGATTCTATTTTAAGAAGAGAAAGGAAGATGTTTTGGCATTTGCTATCTTTCTAGTGTAAATTGTGAATTTATTTGAGGTTTTTTTTTCTGAAATAGTTGGAATATTTGTGATGATATGTTTTACTGTTAAACTATTAAGAATTTGTGATTCTCACCCCATGTGTTGTGTTTCCATAATGATTCCAGGGAAGAAGACTTATGGATAATGAAGTGCAGATAAGAGTTTGGGAAGTTTATATTAGTCTTAATTTGTAGTTTCCTTTTGAAACATGTATATTTTGTGCCTTGAGAGACTTTGTTTACAAGCTTTATACATATTTTGTATTTATGAGAAATACAAACGTTATGTATACATTCATCTATTCGTGGCTCATACTTTCTGTATATAATAACTTGTTATGTTAGAAATGTTTTTAGTAGATAGTAGCATACTTGGATCTAACTACTATAGTATAACAAAGATTATACTGTTGGTATTAAATTTGAGATGTTATATTATGGTATCAGAGCAGTTCATCTTGTTGAGCTGGGGTATACACTGACTATGCTTAGGCATGTTTAGGAGTTCCTTTGTGTGTTATGCATTTCTTTGTCTCTTGTTTGAGATGTTTGAATACAATTGCATGACTTGCCTTTGGTTAGAATGTTATTAGCTACTGTTGCACAGTTACATGATATTGAGACTGATCAACTCAATATTTATTATTCTGTGTGTACAAGAAATTATGGCACCTCCTAGGCGAACTAGGGAGACTAGGAACTCCACTAGAGAAGGTCCGAATATGGCCGAGGCCGTGATTGTAATGGTCAATGTGATGCGAGAATAGACGACTACAACCATCAATGAGATGAGGGAGCAGGTAGTTGCAACCGTAAGAGTGCTTGAGAGATTGGGGAACAATCAGCATACACAAATGGTGAAACCTCAGCCAACACAAGTGGTACAAGTGGAAAAGAACTAAGATTTTCATGACCTTTCAAAGTTCCAGAAGGCTAGTCATCTATTGTTTAGAGGGGAGTATGATCTGGCGAGGGCCGAGGAGTGGATAAGTGAGTTGGAGAAATTTTTTGTGGTGATGAAATGTACAGAAGACCAGAAGATGTCTTTTGCTACATATATGTTAAAGGGAGATGCTGAGCACTGGTGGAATGGTGCGAGAAAGATGATAGAAGTAGCGGGGACTCATATTACCTAGGAAGTATTTAAGATTGTCTTTTTGGAGAAATATTTTTCGCAGAACATACAAGAGGAAAAGGAGATGAAGTTTTTACAATTGGAGCAGGCAAACATAACTGTAGGGCTGTATGTGGCAAAATTTGAGGAGTTGTCCAAGTTCTCTTCTTACCTTCGATATAACCCAAATGATAATTGGAAGTGTGTAAAGTTTGAAATTAGTTTGAGAGATACTGTGAAGAGGATAGTGAAACCTTTTGAGATTCGTGATTTTCCCACCTTAGTTAACAAATGCAGAGTTGTAGAACCCCTTAGTTTGAGACCGCAATAAGAGCATCGATCACACAATTACTAAAACAAAAAAGTATGGATGATAGGTCCGAGAGGAGTGCTCAACAGTCTAGAGATCAGAAAGACAAAGGAAAGCATATTCAAATGGACAATTGTGGACAAAGATGTGCCAAGTGTGGTAGATATCATGGAGATAAAGCTTGTACAGCTGACTAAGCAACATGTTTTACTTGTGGCTGTAACAATCCTAGATTTAATAACCACGACACAATCATCATTATACCGCAGTCACTAAAATTTTTGGCGTGCTACAACTTCTTCATAATACTTTTCCAAATTTGAATATATTTTTTTTCATATATATATAAAGGAAATATGAGCCACGAATGAAATAATACATAATTCGTCGTTAACAGATATGATTCAACAGGATATATGCAAAATACAATACGTAGGAATGAATAATTAAGTTAGAGCATACAGAGCGTGGCG
This sequence comes from Ormosia semicastrata, assembly GCA_029884595.1. Lineage (NCBI taxonomy): Eukaryota > Viridiplantae > Streptophyta > Magnoliopsida > Fabales > Fabaceae > Ormosia > Ormosia semicastrata. The sequence goes on along the minus strand of JAQQTO010000060.1, from coordinate 35,728,965 downwards.
TATTTCTCATACCACTCTCAATGAAATACATCAAGATTTACTTAAAAAGGCAAATATATTAAAAATACATCATAACATAATTAATGCAGAAGAAAAACATAAACTACCCATAAGACATCCATGTCTAAGGAGTTGGGTACTCCATCAGATCTACCTCGGGATCCTCCCCCGGGTCGTCTGAAGATATAAGGACAGGACCAAGTACGGTCCCACGAGCAGGTGCCCTAGTAGCTGATGCCATGGAATCCTTGTCCTCTCTAGGGATATGAATCGGATCGCCCCATAACTCTTGAATAGGCAAGGCGAACTCTAGATGTAACAAAGTAGTAAGTGTCAAGATAGGATCTTCATCGCGGGTCTTCCTTACAGTCAAGATCAGGTCTCCAACATATTGTATACGCTGTCCAACTCAGTCAACTTGCCACGCATTGGCACCACTAGTGAATACAATCCTAACGAAACCGATAGAACCCCTTCTTGACGACATCCTCGAAAGCAGGTGATCGGTACCTAGTAAAGTCTAGGAAAAATAATCTCGTCCCCTATACAGTCTTTAACCCAATATCATATAGAACAAGAGCAGTACAAGAAAGAGGTGAGACATCCTACTTTATTACCAATTATGGTAGTAAGAAACATAAATAGCGTAGGACGCCCACATAGCATAACAAAAATGATAAACAGTATTGAGAAGCAGATATTAAGCAGTTTAACAGTTTTAGGCAGTACATCAACAATAAGATAGCAAATCCAATTATCATATAAATTAAATGCCAAGTAATGTATTGACTCACTATGCACATGTACATGACATCAAATTCCTACTCCATGGAGCTAGACACAAACATTAGAGTGAATGATCAGGGAGACATGCTAGTATCTCTCCGCATAGGACCAAGTGCTTCCAGAATTCATAATCAACAATTTTGCGTAATAAGGCTCTATACAGCGGCATTCTCATAAGATAGCGATATAGGACAGTGCTCGGTCAGGATCGTCGGTGCGTTTGCATCAATCTGTCTCACGGTCCAGAGGGGCTACCAACTGCCCTCTGTGAGATGCCCACGCCCCGACGCCTCCAAGGTCAACAGCAGGACCTACACTAGTCTATTCGCACCCGCACTAAGGTGTGATTCAACTCCTAGGCAACATGGCCTTGACAATTAGTCTACTGGACCTTCACAATGCATGATGACTCCATGCATATATCAGGTAAGGTTTATTATCACATACTTTTTCACAATATGCCACAATTGGCCAAAGTAAGCATCAACAGATTTTGGGTCCCACTCATGGCCTCGTTAACAAAGTCGTCATTCATAATCTATTTAAGACTTACCATTGTCTCATAAAGTTTTATCATTGTTTCTCTCTTTGTCCTTAATAAGATTCATTTAATTAAATGTCTTATGATTCTCAAAGTCTCACTTACACTCTTAATTATTGTTTCTCTTATTCAATTAGTCCTCAATTAATACCTTATACTTTTAGGCACATTATGAAATTTACGCTTAACTTTCTATACCCTTATTAATAAATTCCCCTCACATTATTCTTTTTATCTTTATTATTTTAATTATACAAGTTCACCTTTAAATTATAGACAAAGTTGCATTAGAGTAATTTAAATTGAGATATTCAAGGTTCTTACTTATAACTATGATCTTCCTTTGAATAGAAATTATTCTAAGTTTTATGACACAACTCCATCTTTGGATCATTTTCATTTTATGAATTCCTAATAAATTCTAATTGTTCAATTTATTTGAGTTTCACTTTGATCTAGTATTCCTTACGAAATTATTCTCTAGGGAAATTATTTTAATTATTTAGTTCCATATTTTAAGTTTGGTTACATTCATTTAGAAAATCATTCAAAGTCTCACACCTCCTTATTCACTTTCTTGAGTCCAAAGATCCCCTTTAAGTTATCAAATTTGTTCCCTTTCATCTCATTATTAACCATTTAAATCACTTGATTACTTCAATTTCTAAGTTGTAAAAAGTTACATGGTTGAGCCCTAATAAGCTCTTGAGGCCATGAGCCTCCCTAAAATTAGGAACTCCAATTTTTCTTTCCATTCATTACATGTTACTCCCTTAATTAATCATATCTTCATCTAGTTACAAATTTTCACCAAGAACACCCCATTTGGGGCTGGAGGCCATGGGCCTCTTAGAAGAGAGCAAGGATCAATTTGCGTCCATTTAAATTTCCAATCCATACCAATGAAACCAAAAGTACCAATGTTCATATAAAATCAACCAATCAAACCAAACAAATTAAAAACAACACATACTCATAAAAGTCATGCAACAAAGAGAGCAACCCTAGCAAGGGTTTCTCATAACCAATCACAAATTAAGTTTCCTACAACCAAGAGAGGTTGAAGAGGAGTATCTCCCTCTTACCTAGAGGAGACAACAAACAATGGATCTCCCCAGAATGCTCCAAGTGAAATTCGGATTCCACCAACACCAAAACCCTAGGGCATCAAACTTTCACAAGAATCACAATCAAAGCTTGAAAAAGGCATCCATTATCACCATAGTGACCATGGATCACGAAAATGAAGAGAAAAGGGTGAGGAATCAAGAACCTTACCCAAAAGCTTGAAGCTTGAAGCTTTAAGAAGATGAACCCTTTTCAAGAAATCACCAACTAGAGATGTGTTTAGAATGTAGAGGAGATTAAGAAAATGTGTTTAGATGAAATTTTTGTGATGGTAGAGGGTGGAGGGAGGGGCTGGCCGTGAGGCTCCTAGAGAGAAGGAGGAGAAAATTCTTTTGAGAAGAGGAAGATGAAGGTAGAAAGAGAAAGTAATAGGAAAGGTGAATGAACTTTTTGTGATTTTGAAATTAGAATAAATGAATTAACTAAATGGAGCACAATTTTGACTCCAAATGGGACTGCTGCTGCCGCATTGGGGAGAGGGAGGAGAAGAGAGAAGATGAAGCTTCTTTGAGAAGCTTGTAGCTTTTTACAATAAAGAGGATTTGATTAGACATAAAGGAGATTACCTTTGGATAAGATAATGTGATTTAATAGTCAAGATAATATGGTAATTAAATTTTACTACAAGCTATTACCCAATGGATCATGGTTACATTACACAAGCCAGTATTAATTATCTATCAGATAATAGAGCGTAGTGTAAAATTTTATTTAACAGTACGTACAGAGATTTTATTTATCAGATAAAATCTCGAGAAACATAAATCTCGTAAACTGTGTCCAGCCTCGGGTTTAGTAAGATCCCTCATCGACACATCCACAGTTCAAGGTTTACCAGCCTCAGGGAAAATATTTCATTTTCCGGCTCCGCTCAGTGCGCATGTAAAACGAGGAATATACTAAAATATTCGACGTTTCCAGAAAAATCCACAAAAATTCTCAAAAATCACAAATATTGGAAAATGACTATTTGTCATGAAACAAATAATTTTTAGAGTGTTACACTGACTCTGCGTAGTGTACACGTAAAACGAAGAATATATTAAAATATTTGACATTTTTGAAAAAATACAGAAATTTTCTCAAAAATCACAAATATTATAAAATGACTATTTGTGATGAAACAAATAATTTTCGGAGCGTTACACTGACCCTGCTCAGTGTGTACGTAAAACGAAGAATATATTAAAATATTCAATATTTTCAAAAAAAATACAAAAAATTTTCTAAAAATCACAAATATTATAAAATGACTATTTGTGACGAATGAGATAATTTTTGAGACGTTACAGTAGCAAGTTGCAAGGAGTTGTCCTCACATGAAGGAGGCAAAGTCGGATGCTAGATCAATAGCTCCAGGGAGAGTCTACACTTTGCAAGGCAAGGAGACAACACAGTCTCCTAGCTCAGGAAAAGGTGAGTACATAGGTAAAATTTTGTTTTCTTGAGATTTGGTTGTGCCTGTTTTATATGTGAGTTGCTTAGGACTTCTTACATTAGGTAAACCAAATTTTAAGGATAAAATTTTAAAAAAGAGGAGGGAAATGTAATACCCTCGAACATATGTTAGACTTGTATATGGTTACAGAGGTAGCATAATACTTGTTTAACATGCTTGCTAAATTTTGTGGCTTTCTGAGCAAGTTTAGTCACTTTGTTGTAACACTATATGTGAAAAATAGCTATTATTAGCTCTAAAATTAGCTTAAACTGCTTAGTTAGTAGAAATAAATATAACGAATTTGTTTCTAGGTCACAAATGTCTGGAATAACGTGTAGTTAAAATTTGAGGATAATCAGAGTTAGTTTGGTATTTTTAAGCATATTGAGAGTATGTTTTAATACCAGATTGACTAGTCGTAGATATGGAAAAATAGGATAATGGTGAGACAAGAATTTAGATGAATTCTAAGATTTATTCTAAAGTTATTGGAAGTTAGGAAATTTGATTTAGTAAAATCTAAGTGTTCTTAACAGATTGGAAGTTCCAACCAAAATACTTAAGTGGCCAAATGCCTCAGTCTCTCTCTCTTTCTGCCTTGACTTTCTTGTTTTAAGAGATATTTCACTCTCATTCTCACCCATTCACACAGCTACCAATAGGAAAACACAAAGGAAAAGAAAAGAAAGAAGAAATAGGAGGAGAAGCAAGAGATAAAGAAGGAAAAGATGAGGAAAAAGAAGGAAGAAGTGGAGATGAGCTCTTGAGTTCTTTCTTTCAAGACCCTAGAGGTAGGGGGTTCTTCTACTCATCTTTCCCTTTTGATTCTTCTTATATGATGTTAGGTTATATGAGTGGATAAAAATGGGTTTCAATGGATGACTTGTTTTTAGTTTATTTGATGGGTGGTGATGAATTTTCATCCTTTAGACTCCTTTGTTCTTACTTGAGTTAAGAGTTGAGATATGGGTTTTTAAGGTTGATGGTTAATTCTTTACTCCATGTTTAAGAGAATTAAAAGTTGTATAGGGGTTACAATATGATTATAGACTTTGTATGATTTTAGAAAACATTTAGGATTGATGTTTAAAAGGATGGAAAATGGTTTGTTCCCAATGGAACAATGACCCATTTCTGCAGAATTTTGCAAAAACCAATCTAGTGCTCTGGCGCCTAGGCGCCAGCGTTAGGCACTGAGGTGCCCATTACCTAGAAAGTGAGCATCTGTAAGCTGTGTACAGGGCGCTTGAGCACCCATTGTGGGGCGCCTAAATGCTAGTTGAGCACCTGAGTGCCAGGTGAGGGACACCCTGTAACACCCTCCTTAGGGCGCCACACTTTATGTTACTTAATTACCAAATTACCCTTCAATTAAAATCGTGCTTGTATTATAAATACGAGTTATAAAATTTCTTGATGATAATAAGATAAACTTAGCAGAAAATAAAAACATAACAACAAGGTCACATAAAATTTACATCATATATATATATACATACCTTTAGTACTGTCACACTTGATTATTTTACAGACTAGACTTCCAAAGTATTTAAACTTTAAACTTTAAAACTAACATATAGCCCAAATCTTACTAGACAATGCAGAACCCTCGATGGGTCCTCCTCAGATTCCTCAGTACATAGGAATCCGTCATGATGTGCAGTTCTACGGACAAGTGTCCGAGCAGACGACACAATACTAACCGTACTAGTAGTACGATAGTAAGCTCCCCAATACTGCCTAATAGATATAGGAAACTCTATACTAGATACTCTCTCTCTCTAAATCTACAGTCTATGCCTCATCTCCTCCAATGAATGTCACTTCAGGTAGTTAAGGAAACTAGGCATCTGCATCTCCTCAGAACTCGACGTCCTCAGCAGGAATCTGCTCCTCCTTAGCTTGTCGCTCTGTTTCTTGCTCGACGTCTTAACAAATATAAATATAATACCAAACATGCATATAAAGAGGTGAGATCACCTACGCCAATACCAGTATGGCAGTAATGAAGATAAACACATACAATATCTCATACGGTTATCATACCGTAATTACAATTATGCCACTAACATCAATATCATCACAAAACATGTAATACACAATAATTACAAATCATGGCATCATTAATAATCAATAAATCAATAAATCAATTATCATAAACAGAAATTACGATAATACCCTCTATCATTATATGTATGCACACAGACTCAATTTCCTACTCCATGGAGCTACAACTCAAGTCGGAGAGAGTGATCGAAAAGAAGTGTCGGTACCAACATGCCTTGGACCACGTGCTCAGTTTGCACATCCAAGCATATACACGATCAGTCTTTATCAGATCTTGATTAAGGATAGTGTCTCGGTCCGGATCATTGGTGTGTTGCGTCGGTCTAACCTACGGTACAGAAGAGCTACCATCTGCCCATTGCAGGCAACCCGCACCCCAATGCCCCCAAGGTCAACGAGTGACTTACACTACGCATATCACACCCACTCAGGAGGTGTAGTCTCTCCTAGGCAACTAGCCTCATACAGTCCATCGGACCTTCCCAATGCATGTACTATGCATTATTCACATTTCAAATTTATATCTCATAATCGGGGTCCACACAGTAATATAATAGTACTATTACTTGTATTTAATCGCGTAGTCATATTTTCGCATCTTCTCAATTGCGACTAATTCTGCCGCCTTTTCAAAATCGCATAGCGACTTTTCAACGTTTTCCAATCGCGTAAATATTTCTCTTACGTTTTAAATCGAAAATACTATTTTTCTCATTTTAATACCAAAATTAGCTTTATTTTCCATATTTACCCTTTAGTCCCTCAAAAACTCATATTTACGAAACAACCCCTCACAAAATCCATATTTACAAAATAGTCCCTCAAAAACTTATATTTACACATTAGTCCCTCAAAAATTAATATTTATGAAATAGTCCCGAAAAATAAATATTTACAAAGTAGTCCCCGAAAAATAAATATTTATGAAATAGTCCCTCAAAATTTAATAATTACGAAAAAGTCCCTCATCAAATTTATATTTACAAAATCGTCCCTCCTTTATAAAATATTTACAGTTTGACCCCTCTAAAAATAATATTTACATTATGACCCCTCAAAAATCAATATTTATACTATGGCCCCTCTTTTTGATAAAATTTGCAATTTAGTCCTTCTTTTATAAAAATTTGCGATAACTCCTCTAAAAATCGGTAAATGGTATTGTTTTCAAAAATCATCATTTCTTTTCTTTATTACTCATAAAATCATTTTTATTTTACCATTACTCAAATTTTTCTCGATTCATTTAAATCTCTCACTTCATTTTAATTCATCAGTGTAAGGACTTTGGTCCTTTTTCCATTGTATGGCCGTGAGCCTCAATACTCTTTGGAGTACACATACAATCGATTAATCATGTTATTCACATCCTAATTTACACATTCAATCTCATGCTTTCATAATTTCACATACACACAGAATATCAAAGCTTTAAGCATTTAATCACACATGCAAGCATAAAAACTCAATCAAACACATCACAAACACAATCAAATAATCGGTGAAGAACCCTTATGGGTTTTCCACCGCATACAAAACCATCCTCACACCACCAAAACTCGGTTGGTGAGGTTAAATCTCCCTCTTACCTCTTGTAGACAATTTTAATCGGTTTGTTCTCCTTCCTTCCTTCAAATTTGTGCTATCCACCAAACAAATCCCTAAAATTCTTAAACAATTAGTAAAAACACATACAAGGTACAATATTGAAAAACCATGGAACAATCATGGTTAGAAAAATTAAAAATTCAATTTTGAACCATAGAAACCAAACTTACCCTTAAGTAAGTAAGCAAGAAGTGGAATTTTAGGCAAGATAGAGTAGGAATTTGGGAAAACTTTGTGAATGAAAGATGCTTAGAATGGTATTTGGCTTTAGGAAATATGATAGGAAAAAATTATAGAAGTTTGGTAGCACATGTAGTAGTCTTGACCGAATATAGAGAGAAAAGAGAAAGGAAAGTGTGCTTGGTTCTTGATAGCTTTTTGGAGAGAAAGTAGATGCTTTGATTTGTGATAAGCTAATAAATGAAAGTGAAATGGAAATAGAAGTGCAGCTGCCGTGTGAGCTGTTTTAGGGAGGTTGAGTGCATGAATTTGCATGCTAAAATATCCTAAAATATCCTAAAGTGTTCACACTTGGTGCACATGGCTTATGTCATGTTGGAAGGTTCTTGAATATTGTAGAAACAAGCCACTTGCCTCCTCATTTTGCAGCCCCAATTTCGTGCAGCCCCCTCCATTTTAATAACTTAATTGTTTCCAAATTAGTCCTAATTACATGCTAGTTAATTAGGTAATTTGTTAGGTTAATTATCCTAACCAAACTAAATTAACATACTAGTCACATAACTAATTAATTTAGTATATATTAACATATATTATAACCTTTAATTAATATTAGTATATCTAATTAGTATTTAGATTATAATTAATTAATAACTAAGCTAGTTCACTTAGTTTACTAATTAAGTAATTAGATTAGTCAAATTAAGCTTAATTAGGTTACTAACCATTTTCAAGCCTACAATCTTTGACTAAATCCTAACCCTTGATTCATCTTTAAATCCTAGCCATAGATCACATCTAAGGTAGATATCACTTGGTCATAAAACTATCCTTCTAATCTCACCATTGATTAGATCAACCGCTAAGATTAAAGCTTCTAAAGTAAGCTTCACAATCCAATGGCTCACAAAGAAGTCAATGCTTCTTTTGTTGACTCTTTCTAATTGGTTTAGAAAGTCAAGCCTACCTATTTTGACCATTTCCTATTAGTTTAGATTTCATACGACAATTGATCAAGACGCTAAACGTGGGCCCCACAAACTTTTTCGTCCACAAATAATTTTTCTCTAATGTTTTTGAGACAAGAGGTATCATTGAATAAAATAATATTATAAAAATATAAAATTATTTTATTACACGCTTAAATTCTAAAAATTACGAGATTAATATATATATCAATCAATTGGGTTTAGTAAGATCCCCCACTCTAATTAATTAAAATAAGATTTTTCCTATTTAAAATTATTATTTTCTTGACTTCGAGCAAATCACACAAAATGATCAAATATGATCTCGTAATGCAGTCAAATTATTTTTATAACACACGAAAAATGTAAAACAGTTGTAATTTCGCTATTACTATTCACATAGTCGAATTTGGGGTGTTACAACTCTCCCCTCTAAAATAAAGTTTCGTCCTCGAAACTTGACATACATATTCAAAATAAAAACGGATATCGCTTCTCTTTATCTTCTCTTCCAACTCCCATGTAGCTTCACCACTTACATCATTCCATACCACTTTAACTAAAGCGATGTCCTTTCCTCGAAGTTGCTTAACTCTTCGATCTTCAATTCTGGTTGGAAATGTCTCATAGGTCAAATTCTCCTTTAGTTGTACAGTGTCTGGCTCAATAACATGAGTCGGATCAGAAATATATTTCCGCAGTTGTGATACGTGAAATACATTATGAAGATTTGATAAGAACGGTGGTAGTGCAATTTGATAAGCTACCGGACCTACCCGACGAAGTATCTGATACGGTCCAATAAACTTCGGAGTAAGCTTCCTCGACTTGATTACTCGTCCAACTCCAGTCATAGGCGTCACACGTAGAAATACATGGTCACCTTCTTCAAATTCTAGCGGTCTTCTTCTTTTATCTGCATAACTCTTTTGCCGCGTCTGTGTCGTCCTCATCTTATCTTGGATCATTTTCACTTTCTCGCAGTCTGTTGCACAAACTCGGGTCCTACCACAGTACTTTCACCATCATGGTACCAACACAACGGTGTTCTACATCTTCTCCCATATAATGCCTCATAGGGTGCCATCCCTATGCTTGAATGGAAACTATTGTTGTAAGTGAACTCTATCAACGGTAGAAATTCATCCCAACAACCAGTTTGCTCTAGAACACAAGCCCTCAACAAGTCCTCCAATGACTGAATCGTCCTTTCTCGACTGACCATCGGTTTGTGGATGGTAAGCGAACTCAAACGTAGCTTGGTTCCCATCGCCTCTTGTAAACTGTTTCTGAATCTCGATGTAATCGCGGATCTCGATCGAGATTATACTTGGATGGTACACCATGAAGTCCGACAATTTCATTGATGTACACTTGAGCCAACTTCTCCATTGAGTACTTAATATTAATCGGTAAAAGTGCGCCGACTTTGTAAGCCGATCAATAATTACCCATATAGAATCGTGACCCTTCCGAGTCTTCGGCGGTGCGCTTACGAAATCCATTGCTATGTCATCCCATTTCCACTCGTGAATAGGCAAAGGTTGCAACATTCCCGATGGTCTCGATGTTCCACTTTGGCCTTCGACAAATTAAACAGATGATACATATTCTGCTACATCCTCTTCATTCCTTGCCACCAATATAACTGTTTCAAATCTTGGTACATCTTCGTGGCTCCTGGATGCATACTCAACTTACTTCTATGAGCTTCATCCAAAATTAATCTCCTCGCTTCGGATCGTTTGGTACACAAACTCTCCCTTTGAACTTCAAAATTCCATCAACACCTTCGCCGAATTCCAATTCCGCTCCTTGACTTCTTGCTTCCTTCGCTTCTTGCAAATATCGATCACTTGTTTTGCCCTTCTCGTATTTTATCCATCAAATCATTTGAAATAACGATCGTTCAAACATATCTTTCCCGGTGTCAACTTCACGGATAATCGCATATCCCGAAACTCTTCTATCGGTTCCTTCTCCTTTATCATCATAACGAAGCATTAAGTGCTTTCCTACTTAGAGCATCCGCTACGACATTCGCCTTCCCGGGATGATATTGTAATCGAAAGTCATAATCCTTCGAAACTCGAGCCAACGCCTTTGTCTCATGTTCAACTCTTTCTCGGTCAAACAGATACTTCAAACTTTTATGGTCACTAAAAACAAGTGAACGTTGCCCCATAGAGAAAATGTCTCCATACCTTCAACGCAAACACCACTCGCCGCTAACTCCAAGTCATGAGTCGGATAATTCCTCTCATGCACTTTCAATCGCTCTTAACGCATATGCCACAACCTTACGGTTCGCATAAGTACACAACCCAATCCTTGATACGAAGCATCACAATACACCTCGAAAGGTTCATTCGGATCGTAGAATCAAAACCGGTGAAGTAGTCGGTCGTCGTTTCAACTCCCGAAAACTTTCCTCACATGCTTCACCATGTAAACGGTTGATTCTTTCGTGTAAGTTGGGTAAGAGGTCCTGCAATCTTTGAAAACCCCTCTATGAATCGTCGATAGTAACCGGCCAATCCGATGAAACTACGGATCTCCGATACGGTCTTCGGTCTATCCCATTCAATAACTGTCTCCACCTTTGTAGCATCAACTTCAATTCCATCTCGCCGATATGACATGCCCCAAGAATTGTACTTCGCTCAACCAAAACTCACATTTGGACAACTTGGCATACAACTTATTCTCCTCAAAATCTGGAGAACCACTTTGAGATGTTCAAAGATGTTCCTCCTGACTTCGAGAATAAATCAAGATGTCGTCAATAAAGACAACAATAAACTTATCCAAGTATGAACGGAAAATCCGATTCATGAAGTCCATAAATATTGCAGTGCATTAGTCACACCAAAAGGCATCACTTGATACTCGTAATGCCCATATCGTGTCCGAAACGCAGCCTTCGGGATATCCTCCACCTTTACACGTATCTGGTGATAACCAGAACGCAAATCAATCTTAGAAAATATTGCGGCTCCTCGCAATTGATCCATCAAATCATCGATTCTTGGTAGTGGATATTTGTTCTTGATTGTAATCTTGTTCAATTGCTTAGTAGTCTACACATAGACGAGAAGTCCCATCCTTCTTCTTTACCAACAATACTCGGAGCTCCCCAAGGTGATACACTTGGTCTCACAAACCGCTTCTCCAACAAATCCTCCAACTGCTTCTTAAGCTCTGCCAACTCTACTGGCGACATCCGATAAGGCGCCATAGATATAGGTCCAACTCCAGGTACCAAATCAATAGAGAATTCAATCTCTCTTTCCTAGCGGTATTCCGGTATATCTTCAGAAATACTTCAGAAACTCATTCACTACGAAAATATCCTTTAAAATATCCTCACAAGTGAATCTCCATAGAAGACATCAACAAGTACCCTTGATCTCCTTCCTTCAAACAAGCCTCTACTTGCGTAGCCGTTAAGAATCTAGGATCCTTAATCTCGGAAAAACTAATGTCTTATTCGAACAGTCTATCAAGATATGGTTGGAAGACAACCAATCCATTCCCAAGATTACATTAATCTTGGAAAGAGGCAAACAAATCAAGTCCACATGAAAGATCTTATCTCTAACAGATACAGGGGCAATTCAAGCATACTCTTGTAGTTATCACAGTTTATCAAGTAGGAGTACTAACACTCAAATCATACGGCAATGTAGTCACAGCTTAATCCCAAACGTTCCACACAATCACATGCAATGAAAGAATGTGTTGCTCTGAATCATATAATACCGTTAAAGGATTACCTTCAATAGCACACTCTTCCATTATCAAGTCCTCGATTTAGCGGCTTCCTCCCCGCTCATAGTATACACTCGACCACCCGCCCGTGGCCTTTGCAAGACGAACATTGCCCACCGATGGCTCCGCCTTTTGCGATCACACTCCCTTGAGAAATGTCCAGGCTTCCCACATCGATAACAAATCACTCCCTCAGGCCGACAAATCCCTAGTGAGATGCCCTTTCCCACACTTAAAACATTTAAGTGCGTGTTCCAGCTTGAAACCGCTCTACTACCACTAGAGCTTCCCCAAACGATTGTTGCCGATTCGACTTACTTGTTGGTTTAGTATATGGTTTCTGCCGGTAATGGTTGCCACCACTACTCTTCCCCTTTGGAACCGTGCCGGTCCAAAATTCTTATTTCTCGCCTCTCTCGATGATCAATCTCCTCAACCTTTCGGCACTTATCTAGCAATACTCGGAAACCGATCAATATCCACAGCTTGCTAAAGCTCGCTTGATGTCAAGCCTCACCCTCTTCAAATTTCCTACACTTCCATTCCTCATCCGGATGCATTTGGAAGTACCTCGAAAACTTAGACAAGCTTTCGAACCGTGCCGCGTACTCATTTACAAATCATCGCCCTTGCCTCGTACTAAGGAACTCCATCTCCTTAGCATGTCGAACACCGGTTGGGAAATACTTTCCCGTAAACTTCGTCTAAAGAGCCGCCATGTCACAACTCTCCCTTCAACTTGATTAACCTCCGGCTCCTGCCCACCAAGCCTCTCCGTCACCGACTAGCACGAATGTGGCGAAAGTAAGCTTCCGCTCATCATTACAACCCATGCCCTCAAATATCTTTTCCAGTTCCTTTATCCACATATCAGCCTTCTCTGGGTCGAATTCTCCATGAAATTTCGGTGGATTATTCCTCCGAAATTCTGACAAGCTATGAGCATCGTCATGTGCTCTTTGGTTTTGCTGTGCAACAACCTCGGCCATTCGTTGCATTGTGCTACAACTGCAGCCATATTCTGATTATCGTCATTGGCATTTCCAGCTGCTGCCCTCGCATTCATGCGTCCTCTTCCACGTCCAGCCATTTCGTCCTATTCAATCAGACTGAACAACACAAAGAAAAGTGAAGATCAGTCTTCAAACAATATTGTTTTTCTTTCGGAAAACAATCACAGAGAATCACACAACTTAGACAAGACAGACCTAACCACAAACCCAAAAGACTCTAACTTGGGCTCTGATACCAACTAATGTAACACCCTCCTTAGGGCGCCACACTTTATGTTACTTAATTACCAAATTACCCTTCAATTAAAATCGTGCTTGTATTATAAATACGAGTTATAAAATTTCTTGATGATAATAAGATAAACTTAGCAGAAAATAAAAACATAACAACAAGGTCACATAAAATTTACATCATATATATATATACATACCTTTAGTACTGTCACACTTGATTATTTTACAGACTAGACTTCCAAAGTATTTAAACTTTAAACTTTAAAACTAACATATAGCCCAAATCTTACTAGACAAATAGAACCCTCGGATGGGTCCTCCTCGATTCCTCAAGACATAGGAATCCGTCATGATGTGCGCTTCTACGGACAAGTGTCCGAGCAGACGACACAATACTAACCGTACTAGTAGTACGATAGTAAGCTCCCCAATACGCCTAATAGATATAGGAAACTCTATACTAGATACTCTCTCTCTAAATCTACAAATCTATGCCTCATCTCCTCCAATGAATGTCACTTTCGTGTAGTTAAGGAAACTAGGCATCCGCATCTCCTCGAACTCGACGTCCTCAAAGAGAATCGCTCCTCCTCGGCTTGTCGCTTCTGTTTCTTGCTCGACGTCTTAACAAATATAAATATAATACCAAACATGCATATAAAGAGGTGAGATCACCTACGCCAATACCAAGTATGGCGTGAATGAAGATAAACACATACAATATCTCATACGCTTATCATACCGTAATTACAATTATGCCACTAACATCAATATCATCACAAAACATGTAATACACAATAATTACAACATGGCATCATTAATAATCAATAAATCAATAAATCAATTATCATAAACAGAAATTACGATAATACCCTCTATCATTATATGTATGCACACGACTCAATTTCCTACTCCATGGAGCTACAACTCAAGTCGGAGAGAGTGATCGAAACGAAGTGTCTGCACCAACATGCCTTGGACCACGTGCTCGCTTTGCACATCCAAAGATATACACGATGGTCTTTATCGATCTTGATTAAGGATAGTGTCTCGGTCCCCGATCATTGGTGTGTTGCGTCGGTCCTAACCTACGGTGCGTAAGAGCTACCATCCGCCCATTGCAGGCAACCCGCACCCCAATGCCCCCAAGGTCAACGAGTGACTTACACTACGCATATCACACCCACTCGGGAGGTGTAGTCTCTCCTAGGCAACTAGCCTCATACAAATCCATCTGGACCTTCCCAATGCATGTACTATGCATTATTCACATTTCAAATTTATATCTCATAATCGGGATCCACACAAGAATATAATAGTACTATTACTGTATTTTAATCGCGTAGTCATATTTTCGCATCTTCTCAATTGCGACTCAATTCTGCCGCCTTTTCAAAATCGCATAGCGACTTTTCAACGTTTTCCAATCGCGTAAATATTTCTCTTACGTTTTAAATCGGAAATACTATTTTTCTCATTTTAATACCAAAATTAGCTTTATTTTCCATATTTACCCTTTAGTCCCTCAAAAACTCATATTTACGAAACAACCCTCACAAAATCCATATTTACAAAATAGTCCCTCAAAAACTTATATTTACACATTAGTCCCTCAAAAATTAATATTTACGAAATAGTCCCCGAAAAAATAAATATTTACAAAGTAGTCCCCGAAAAATAAATATTTATGAAATAGTCCCTCAAAATTTAATAATTACGAAAAAGTCCCTCATCAAATTTATATTTACAAAATCGTCCCTCCTTTATAAAATATTTACAGCTTTGACCCCTCTAAAAATAATATTTACATTATGACCCCTCAAAAATCAATATTTATACTATGGCCCCTCTTTTGATAAAATTTGCAATTTAGTCCTTCTTTTATAAAAATTTGCGGTATAACTCCTCTAAAAATCGGTAAATGGTATTGTTTTCAAAAATCATCATTTCTTTTCTTTATTACTCATAAAATCATTTTTATTTTACCATTACTCAAATTTTTCTCGATTCATTTAAATCTCTCAGCTTCTCATTTTAATTCATCGGTGTAAGGACTTTGGTCCTTTTTCCATTGTATGGCCGTGAGCCTCAATACTCTTTGGAGTACACATACAATCGATTAATCATGTTATTCACATCCTAATTTACACATTCAATCTCATGCTTTCATAATTTCACATACACACGTAATATCAAAGCTTTAAGCATTTAATCACACATGCAAGCATAAAAACTCAATCAAACACATCACAAACACAATCAAATAATCGGTGAAGAACCCTTATGGATTTTCCACCGTACAAAACCATCCTCACACCACCAAAACTCGGTTGGTGAGGTTAAATCTCCCTCTTACCTCTTGTAGACAATTTTAATCGGTTTGTTCTCCTTCCTTCCTTCAAATTTGTGCTATCCACCAAACAAATCCCTAAAATTCTTAAACAATTAGTAAAAACACATACAAGGTACAATATTGAAAAACCATGGAACAATCATGGTTAGAAAAATTAAAAATTCAATTTTGAACCATAGAAACCAAACTTACCCTTAAGTAAGTAAGCAAGAAGTGGAATTTTAGGCAAGATAGAGTAGGAATTTGGGAAAACTTTGTGAATGAAAGATGCTTAGAATGGTATTTGGCTTTAGGAAATATGATAGGAAAAAATTATAGAAGTTTGGTAGCACATGTAGTAGTCTTGACCGAATATAGAGAGAAAAAGAGAAAGGAAAGTGTGCTTGGTTCTTGATAGCTTTTTGGAGAGAAAGTAGATGCTTTGATTTGTGATAAGCTAATAAATGAAAGTGAAATGGAAATAGAAGTGCAGCTGCCGTGTGAGCTGTTTTAGGGAGGTTGAGTGCATGAATCGCATGCTAAAATATCCTAAAATATCCTAAAGTGTTCACACTTGGTGCACATGGCTTATGTCATGTTGGAAGGTTCTTGAATATTGTAGAAACAAGCCACTTGCCTCCTCATTTTGCAGCCCCAATTTCGTGCAGCCCCCTCCATTTTAATAACTTAATTGTTTCCAAATTAGTCCTAATTACATGCTAGTTAATTAGGTAATTTGTTAGGTTAATTATCCTAACCAAACTAAATTAACATACTAGTCACATAACTAATTAATTTAGTATATATTAACATATATTATAACCTTTAATTAATATTAGTATATCTAATTAGTATTTAGATTATAATTAATTAATAACTAAGCTAGTTCACTTAGTTTACTAATTAAGTAATTAGATTAGTCAAATTAAGCTTAATTAGGTTACTAACCATTTTCAAGCCTACAATCTTTGACTAAATCCTAACCCTTGATTCATCTTTAAATCCTAGCCATAGATCACATCTAAGGTAGATATCACTTGGTCATAAAACTATCCTTCTAATCTCACCATTGATTAGATCAATCGGCTAAGATTAAAGCTTCTAAAGTAAGCTTCACAATCCAATGGCTCACAAAGAAGTCAATGCTTCTTTTGTTGACTCTTTCTAATTGGTTTAGAAAGTCAAGCCTACCTATTTTGACCATTTCCTATTAGTTTAGATTTCATACCAAGACAATTGATCATTTACGCTAAACGTGGGCCCCACAAACTTTTTCGTCCACAAATAATTTTTCTAACTTTTGAGACAAGAGGATCGTGTTGAATAAAATAATATTATAAAAATATAAAATTATTTTATTACACGCTTAAATTCTAAAAATTACGAGATTAATATATATATCAATCAATTGGGTTTAGTAAGATCCCCGACTTTAATTAATTAAAATAAGATTTTTCCTCGAAAAATTATTATTTTCTTGACTCGAGCAAATCACACAAAATGATCAAATATGATCTCAGAACAGTCAAATTATTTTTATAACACACAGAAAATGTAAAACAGTGTAATTCTGCTATTACTATTCACATAGTCAGAATTTGGGGTGTTACACACCCAATTACCAGTCACAGGGGAAAGCAGGCATTGCCTCTGCCATGCTAGCATCTGGGGGCAGGGTATGGGGCACCTAGGCACCCAGACCAATTTTTGAGAGGATCTTTATTTTGTTAACATGAAGCTCTTAACTTGTGTAGATCCTTCATTTATGCTTTCGAATGAGTGTTGATACTCTAATAGGGTTATTTAATGAAGTGATAATGTGTTGAAAGTAAATCAATTAGTATATTAGTTATTATGATAATTAGCATCAATGTTTTTCATACTTGTGGTTATGAATGTAAACCAATTTGTATGCTACTTATTATGGTAATTAGCATCATTATTGTTCATACTTGTGATTGATGAAGGATGAGATCCTCACTTTTTGGAATGATATATGATTATAAGTGAGGAAGTAACATGCCTTCCTTATGATAGTGATGAACTGTGGATGCTTCATTCTTTCCCTATAATCGTGTAGTTGATGAGCTCACTACCCAGAAAGACTTCTGGAACTGGGTTCTAGTGCTTGTTCAAGGCTTATGGAACCGGGTTCCTCTATTTTGTGATTGGCATTGACTAAAGCAATGGTTTTGATGATAACAAACAAGAAAGAAATGGAAACACAATGATCAAGTCCCAAGGAACTCAAAGATTAGCATATAGGTCTTAGATCTTGTGTAAAGGTATTTTAGGATTCACTCTAAGCTCAGTAATTGGCTTTCTTAAAATGGCTTTGCAAAATCATACTCTTCATTTATGAAAATTACAGTTTAGTTTGAACAAAAGGTTTTTAGAAAGGTTGAAAAGCTTTTTTGAAAAACCCTTTGGAAATCTTATCTCATATTCAAAACAATAACAGATTATCACTGTTCATCTAACAGATTAAGTGCCAAAATAGAAATGAGCCAATTTGTGTTTTAAAAAGGCCTACCAATTCGGCAAAATATGTAACTTGTTAATTGACAAGTCAGTGGCCAATTTCTAAGGCCCCTAACCGGTTAGGAATAGCTTCTAATTGGTTAGATTGATAAGTCAAAGGCATTGCCTCTTTATTTTTTAAATTCCTAACTGATTAAGTCTATTGTCTGATCGGTTATTTGCTTAAACAGAAGCATTTATATTTGTTTCAAAGCAGGGCCTAACCGATTAGAGGTTTGGTCTAATTGGTTACTGCATTTAACAGAAGCATTCATATTTATTTCAAAATAGGGGCTAACCGATTAGAGACTTGCTCTAATCGGTTATTCACTAAAACAGAAGCATCTGTATTGGTCTTAAAGAGCTCCTAACAGATTAGGGAGCTTAGGTAACCGATTAAGCTTGTAATCTAGAAAAGAGTTAAAGCTCGTTCAACGGCTATTTTCAAGGCATTTAATGCTTTCAACTACCCCAATGGCTCTTAATTGCTTTTAACTATAAATCTAAGTTGTTGGGCATTAATGAAAGGTTAGAGAAACTAAGACAAACTATTTGAAAATCCTTCTTGAGCATAAAATTCATATTTTCATCATCACATTCATCATACTCTGTTTTTGACCTTAGAAAATGTGAATCTTCAATACCCATAAGCTTCAATTTGTATTATACACTCTAAAGAGAGAGTTTCATTTCTCCTATGTCTTGTTTAATCTGTAAAAGAGGGTAAGGCATCCCTCAAAGCTTTGTAAGGGTGAGTCATCCTTTGTTTGAAGAGGCTTAAGCTACAAATGGTGAGGTATCCCAAGGTGGTGTTGAGTGCTTCAATTCGTAAAGGTTACAAGCACCTGATTCAAGCTTGGAATTTTGTGAAAAATCTCAAGTGATTGCTTGAGGACTGGACGTAAGCCACAAGTGGATTGGCAGTTAAATCAGGATAAAGCTTAGTGTTTATTTTTTCTAAACTCTACTATTTACTTTGAGCATTGTTTTATTGCTTTATCTAAATTTTATCTCTCTTGGTTAATTCATTTAAGAGTGAAAAGCTTGTAACTCCTCTATCGATTCATCTCTAATAAACAATAGCTTCAACGAAAATAAGAATTCAAGTATTTTACGAAAGATTTGCGAACTTATTTTTTATACTCAATTCGCCCCCTCTTCAGTATTGAGGTCACTTAGTAACAAGTAGTATCAAAGCTCGACTCTTGTGTAAAGAGCTTAGCAGCTTCAAGAGAAGTGATGGCTTCAAATGGTTTTTCGAACGAAGACTCTTCTATTGATCGACCTCCCTATTTCAATGGTGATGGTTATACCTATTGAAAAGAAAGAATGAAAATTTTTATTGAAACTATTGATATTGATGTGTGGAATGCTATTGAAAATGGTGCCTTTATTCCCACACATATAATTGACGGTGTAAGAACTAACACACCTAGAAGTGAATGGACGAATGAAGACAAAAAGAAGGTTCAATACAACTTGAGAGCCAAGAACATCATTACCACATCCTTGGGGTATGATGAATTCTTTAGGGTGTCAAATTGTAAGACTGCCCAAGAAATGTGGGATACCCTACAAGTAACTCATGAGGGCACAAGTAAGGTAAAAAGATCAAGAATAAACACTCTCACTCATGAAAATGAATTATTTAGAATGAATCAAGGAGAAAGCATTCAAGAAATGCAAAAAAGGTTTACACATATTATAAATCATCTTGCTTCATTGGGAAAAACTTTTCCTAAAGAGGATCTTATTAACAAAGTCTTAAGATATTTGAGTAGAAATTGGTAACCCAAGATGACGGCTATTGCGGAATCAAAGAACTTATCAACAATGACCTTGGACACCTTATTCGGGAAGCTCCAAGAGCATGAATTAAAGCTAAATAGGCTCAATCAAAGTAAGGAACATGACAAGAAGAAGAAGAGGATTGCACTCAAGGCTACCTCATCTACAATGGAAGAAAATGATGAAGATGATAGAGATGGCATAGAAAATCTAAAGCTAAATGAGGATAATCTTAATCTCGTTGTGAGAAAATTTGGAAGATTCCTAAAGAAAAGGGGATTTCAAAGAAGAGCACTTTTTCCTCAAAAGAAAACATATCACAAAGGGGAAGGAAACTCATCCACTCTAACATGTTATGAATGCGGAAAAAGTGGGACACATGAAGATGGAATGTTCCGTGTACCTCAAGAAGGTGGAGAAGTTTGAGAAGATACCTTCCAAAGAAAAGAAAGGAAGAAGACCATACATTGCATGAGAGGATAATGATATAGATTCTGCCGATAGCTCAAAAAATGAAGAAGCTCATATTTGTCTCATGACTCAAGGAGAAGAAAGTGAAGAGAGTGACACCGAGGTAACATCTTCTAAGTTAGATTCTTCACCTTCTTATAATGAATTGCAAGATGCTTTTCAAGAATTGTATGATGAATCTATGAGGCTCACAAAAATGGTTTTATCTTCTAACAAAACAATTTCTATATTGGTAAACAAAGTTTCCATTTTAAACAAGAAGATTAATGAGCTTAAGATTGAAAATGAGACCTTATGACTTTTTGATGCTAACTCATTATGCATGGCTTGTTCCTCACATGATAACACATCCATACCCTTACCTTGCTCATCATGCAAAGCATTTGAAAAAGAAATTGAAGATTTAAAATAACACTTCTGCAAAATTCTCATTTGGAAGAGACAACTTGAATGTGTTGTTAGGGAAACAAAAATGTATTTTCCAAAAAGCCGATTTAGGGTATAATCCCAATAATCAACAAAAGTCTTACAACAACTTCTTTGTTTCATCAAGTACATCAAGTAGCCCCTTTATCAAATGCTTTCATTGTGGTAAGAAAGGGCATAATGCATCAACATGTAATATAAGAAAGAACATCAACACCAAGATTGAAACTAAGAGGGCTTGGGTACCTAAGGGCACCTTGCCTAATGCTAACATAAGGATCCAAGAGAATTTAGGTACCAAAGGTTAAAATTTGAATGTGTGTTGTAGGTGTGCTTGAAGACCAAAAGCTCAAGTTAGTATCTTGATAGTGGTTGCTCTAAGCACATGACTGGTGATGGCTCCAAGTTTTCCTTCCTTGTCCCCAAGAAGAATGGTCACATGACATATGGTGACAACAACAAAGGGAAGATCCTTGGAGTTGGTAAAGTTGGTAAGATCCCTTCCTCATCCATTGATAATGTTTTGCTTGTTGAAGGACCAAACATAACTTGCTTAGTATTAGTCAACTATGTGATAAGGAAAATAGAGTGATATTTGATTCTAATTGTTGCATAATTGAGGGTAAAGATGATAAGTATGTTAAGTTTGTTGGTCATAGGGTTAATAATATATATATGATTAGTCTTGATGACATTTCCTCAAATGATGTCAAATGCTTTATGAGTAAAGAAAATGATTCATGGTTATGTCATAGAAGAATTGCTCACATTCACATAGATCACTTAAACAAATTAGTTTCTAAAGAACTAGTAATTGGATTTCTGAAGCTCAAATTTGAAAAAGAAAAACTTTGTGATGCATGTCAAAAGGGAAAACAAGTAAAAGTCTCTTTTAAAGCTAAAAATATGGTTTCAACATCTAGACCATTACAACTTTTGCACATGGATCTTTTTGGTCCTTATAGAACTATGAGCTTTGGTGAGAATTACTATGCATTAGTGATTGTGGATGATTTTTCTAAGTTTACATGGATACTATTCTTGTCTTACAAAAATGATGCTTTTCAATCATTCAAAAAGCTTGCCAAGGTTATCCAAAATGAAAAAAGTTTTTGTATTACATCCATAAGAAGTGACCATGGTGGTGAATTTGAAAATCATGAATTTGAAACCTTTTGTGATAAGCATAGCATTGAGCATAATTTTTCTACCCCTAGAACACTATAACAAAATGGTGTTGTAGAAAGAAAAAATGGATCTTTAGAAGAAATGGCAAGAACTATGCTCAATGAGGGCAACCTTCCTAAGTATTTTTGGGTGGATGCGGTTAACACCACTTGTTATGTTATGAATAGGGCCCAAATAAGGCCAATTTTAAAGAAAACCCCTTATGAATTGTACAAAGGAAGAAAGTCAAATATTTCACACTTTTATGTCTTTGGATGTAAATGCTTTGTTTTAAATAATGGAAAAGATAACTTAGGGAAGTTTAATGCAAAATCTGATGACGGGATATTTCTTGGATATTCTATACATAGTAAGGCCTTTAGAGTTTATAATAAATGAACTATGACCATAGAAGAGTCCATACATGTTGCTTTTGAAGAAACTAACCAAAATGAACCAAGAAAGGAGCTTGTTGATAATGTTGTAGAAATCTTGGCAAGAACACACTTAGAGAATCAAGAGAAAGAGCCCAAGAAGCAAGAAGAGAGACCCCTTGATCACTCTTGGCAAGAGGATTCAAAAATCATGGATTTACCCAAAGAATGGAGGATATAAAGATATCATCCTCTCGACAAGGTGATAGGTGATGTATCAAAAGAGGTAATCACTTGAAACTCTCTTAGAGATGCATGTAATCATTTGACTTTTATCTCTCAAGTTGAACCTAAAAACATAAATGAGGCCATTAATGATGAACATTAGATCTTGGCCATGCAAGATGAACTAAACCAATTTGAGAGAAATCAACTTTGAGAATTTGTTTCAAGGCCTAATAATCATCCTATAATTGGCACCAAATGAGTTTTTAGGAGCAAACTTGATGAAACAAGCTTAATAATAAGAAACAAAGCTAGAATTGTTGCTAAAGGTTATAATTAAGAAGAAAGAATAGATTATGTGGAAACATATGCTCCCGTAGCTAGATTAGAGGTCATTCGAATGCTACTTGCATATGCATGTATTATGGATTTCAAGCTTTATCAAATTGATATTAAAAGTGCCTTTTTAAATAGTTTTATACAAAAAGAGGTGTATGTGGAACAACCTCCTAGTTTTGAAGATTTTGAACTGCCCAACCATACTTTTAAAATGAAAAAGGCCTTGTATGGAAACAAGCTCCTAGAGCTTGGTATGAAAGGTTGAGCAAATTTCTTTTAGAAAAAGGTTTCTCTAGGGGAAAGATTGACACTACTCTTTTCATCAAGCATAAAAAGCATGACTTACTTCTTGTACAAATATATGTTGATGATATAATATTTGGTACTACTAATGACTCTCTTTGTAAAGAATTTACTAACACCATGCAAAGTGAGTTTGAAATGTCTATGATGGGTAAGCTCAACTTCTTCCTTAGTCTCCAAATCAAGCAAACGAAGGATGGGACTTTTATAAGTCAGTCCAAATATTGCAAGGAGTTGCTCAAGAAGTTTGAAATGGAAGATGCCAAGCAAATGGCTACACCAATGGGCACTTCTTATTACTTGGACAAGGAAGAAGGAGGTAAATTTGTAAAAATTACAAAATATAGAGGTATGATTAGCTCACTCCTTTATCTTACATCAAGTAGGCCAAATATTATATTTAGTGTATGCATGTGTGCTAGATATCAAGCAAATCCTAAAGAATCACACTTATGTGCTGTAAAACGAATCAAGAATCACACTCATGTAGCCTAATTGGATATTCCAATTATGATTTTGCTGGATGCGAAATGGATAGGAAGAATACTAGTGGGACATGCCACTTGTTTGGAAGCTCACTAGTTTCTTGGCATAGCAAGAAACAAAACAATGTAGCATTGTCAACAACTAAAGTTAAATATATTACAGCTGGGAGTTGTTGTGCTCAAATCCTTTGGATGAAGCAACAACTTCTAGACTATGGTCTTGAGCTAGATCACATCCCTATAAGGTATGATAACACAAGTGCAATCAATTTGTCCAAAAATCCCATTTTGCACTCTAGAACAAAGCACGTTGAGATAAGGCATAATTTCATAAGGGATCATGTTCAAAAAAGTGATTGCTTGCTTGAATTTGTTGAAACCACTAAGCAACTAGCTGACATCTTCACTAAACCATTAAAAAAAGAAGCATTCTTCAATATAAGAAGAGAACTTGGGATTTTGGATCAATCATGCATTTAATTTTACTGTATCTTATGTGTTTGTGGTGCAACACATGTCATATTGCTGCATAATATACTAATTTGCTGTCTAATGTGGAATGATTGCATAGTTATTTTGTTTTAATTATTTATTTTTGAAATCCAATACTGAATTGAGTGTCGGAGTTTCCCCTAAGTTTGTTTTGCAGGTACTTGATCCATGTTTAAGTCTCCCAATTTCCATTAATCAAGTTCCTGATAAAGAAAAATGCTTTCTAGTTCCTCTAAAGAAGAAAGATTCTGGATTTGAGATGTTCTTAAAATGGTTAAAGTTGATGATATAAGGACTAAATTCTTGAAGAAGATGTTTTGGCTTTGGAAGCGCAATAATCATTAGAGGAAAGAAAATCAGCTTATGAATTGTATTGAAAATAGCCAACCTCAAAAAGACATGAGTTAGAGATTTCCAATACTTCTGAAGGAGACTAAACTGTGCTAGGATGTATTCCTGGTGCTCAGAATGAATGAAGTTGAGCCAAAGTCCAAGTGAACCTCAAAAAGACAAGGGTTGGTATTTTAGAGGCTAAACTCTTAAGGATTATGTCTATTTTGATAGTGGAAATAACCAGTTAGAAGTATTTCCTAACCACTTAGTATACAAGGCAAAGGCCAAAATAATTCTGGAAATATCAAGCTAACTGATTAGCAAATTGATCTAATCGGTTACGCAGGCAAAAGAGGCTCTGTTTTGTTTTAAAATTCAAGCAGCTAACCGATTACCCACTTGTCCTAATCGGTTAGTGCAATAAGTCAGAGACCCCAGCATTTCTTACCAACACATCCTAATCGGTTAGCCATCCATTCCTAATTTATTATTATCACAAAATAAAGACTCCCCATTTCCTTTCTTAAGCTTCACTAACCGGTTAGTCATCCACACCTAATCGATTATTCCTCTTGACCGTGAGCAACCCATCCTCCTTTTTAAATGAACTAGTCGTAGCCTCCACTTTCATGTTCATGACCCCATTCCTCCATTTTCATCTTCTTCCTCTTCTCTCAAACACCCATTCTTCTTCACTCACACCCACTCCAAGTCCACCACAAATCCATCACTAAAACACCATTTCCACTAAAAATCCTTCAAATTCCACCATTCAAAGCTTCCACTTACTTCCAAAATTTTCCTCCATTCTTTTTCCAAACTGTGACCTAGCCTCCATATTTTCTAAACGATGGCAAGCAGTTCTCACCCCAAAAGGGCATGCACCAAAAATCTATTAGTACCCAATGATCCTCCTTCTCTAGAAAATGACTCTGAAATTCATCTAAGCTTGGACCACAGAAAGTTCTTTTCTCATAAAAAGCAAATGCACAAATACAAATTGGAGTTTCAGGCTAGGAATATCATCTAACCCAAGCACATGGATTGGGAGTTCTTTTTCAGAGAAGGCTTAACATCTCTCACTGAACTCTTGGAGTTTCACGGCCTGAAAAATTTTGTTTCTACTCCAAGTCAGTATTACTATCTTGAAGCCACCAAAGTCTATTTCTACAATTTGAGCATTACGGGAGGAAATCTGGTTTCTGATGTTAGGAGGCATAGGATAATCATAACTCCAAGTCAATGGTTTTCTCTGTTTGGTCTTACTCGTGCTGGTGAGAAATTTACAATGGATAGTCATAGGACTTGGGAAGGCTTTAATAAAAGCGAGGCCCTTGAAAGTATGCTCCAACCTGTCCTCTGTATCCTAGAAAAGAAAAGTCTCACTGCTGGTTACCTGAAACCTCTCAATCGCCTTCTTCATTATGTTGTTGCATACACTTTGGCTCCACGGGGTAGGAATTATGCCTTGGTGGAAGAAGAATATATTTTCCTGATGTGGGCCATGAAACAGAGACTGCACATCAATTGGCCATTTTTCATCATGCACTACATGACGAAGGCCAAGGATAAGTTGATGATGGACCTTCCTTATGCTCTAGTTGTTACAAAAATTATGGATGAATATCAACTTCAACTCCATGAAGATAGTACAATAGAACTCGCCAGCCATAACAAATTTGGTCAAGCTACCTTCAAGTGAATGCAAATTAAGAAGGTAGATGGTGAATGGGTATCTATGCAAAGACATGAAGCATTAACAGCAGCAAAAGAAGTTGATGTTCCTATGGAAAAGGCACCAGCTACAAGTGAAGCACGCATTTTTGTTGTCATTGTGGATCTTAGAACTTACCAAGAGCGCAGCAACACAGTCATCTTCGATCGCTTAAGTGCTATAGAAGACCACTTGGATAAGCTTCAGCATTATCATCCATCATCAAAAGATCATGATGCTTAAGCATGGTGTACTTCAATTTTTTTTTAACTATTCATAAGTGTCTTTTCATTCCAACATGCTGATAGCTTATGACCTTGCTAAACAATAGTTTATCTTTGATATTACTTTATGACTTAGACAATATTTTGCCATGGATGCTCTATTGATATGCATATACTATGACCGATTATCTTGTTTACTGAATTATCATTAGATGCTTGCTAGAAAGCAATGGTTTAAGTACTCTCCTTTTGTCCAAATATATATTGTCTATCTTTTTTATCACAACAAAAGGGGGAGAAAGTTTATGGTTTACATGTTATTGAGAAAAGCAAGGGCAAAATCCACAAGGTATATTTGTTAAATAGTCTTGAGATTCCAAAATTAAGGGGGAGTTTTGCATCTCTGATTTAAACACCTCTTGCAAACTAAAGGAGGAGTAAATCTCTATCACCTTTTGTGAATTTCAATTTATTTGAACAAACCTTTTCTCAATGATTGTTTGTTATCATCAAAAAGGCGGAGAATGTGATTAGCATTGACTAAAGTAATGGCTTTGATGACAACAAACAAGAAAGAAATGGAAACACAATGATCAAGTCCCAAGGAACTCAAAGATTAGCATATAGGTCTTTGATCTTGTGTAAAGGTATTTTAGGATTCACTCTAAGCTCATTAATTGGATTTCTCAAAATGGCTTCGCAAATCATACTCTTCATTTATGAAAATTATAGTTTAGTTTGGACAAATGGTTTTTAGAAAGGTTGAAAAACTTTTTTGAAAAACCCCTTAGAAATCTTGTCTCCTTTTCAAAACAATAACAGATTATCACTGTTCATCTAACAAATTAAGTGCCAAAATAGAAACGTGTCAATTTGCATTTTAAAAGGCCTAACCAATTAGGCAAAATATGTAACCTGTTAATTGACAAGTCAGGGGCCAATTTCTAAGGCCCCTAACTGGTTAGGAACAGCTCCTAATTAGTTAGATTGATAAGTCAGAGGCATTGCCTCTTTATTTTTTAAATGCCTAACCAATTAAATGTATTGTCTAATCGGTTATTTTCTTAAATAGAAGCATTTGTATTTGGTTCAAAATAGGGCCTAACCGATTAGAGGTTTGGTCTAATCGGTTACTTCATTTAACAGAAGCATTCGTATTTATTTCAAAACATGGGCTAACCGATTAGAGACTTGCTCTAATCGGTTATTCACTAAAACAGAAGCATCTGTATTGGTTTTAAAGAGCTCCTAACCGATCAGGGAGCTTAGGTAACTGATTAGGCTTGTTATCTAGAAAAGAGTTAAAGCTCGTTCAATGGCTATTTTTAGGGCATTTAATGCTTTCAACTACCCCAACAGCTTTTAATTGCTTTTAACTATAAATCTAAGTTGCTGGGCATTAATGAAAGGTTAGAGAAACTAAGACAAACTATCTGAAAATCCTTCTTGAGCATAAAATTTGTATTTTCATCATCACATTCATCATACTCTATTTTTGAGCTTAGAAAGTGTGAATCTTCAATACCTATAAGCTTCAATTTGAATTATCCACTCTAAAGAGAGAGTTTCATTTCTTCTATATCTTGTTCAATCTGTAAAAGAGGGTGAGGCATCCCTCAAAGCTTTGTAAGGGTGAGGCAAGGACGGAACGTAAGCCACAAGTGGATTGGAGGCTGAACCAAGATAAAGCTTGGTGTTTATTTTCTCTAAAGTCTACTCTTTACTTTGAGCACTGTTTTATTGTTTTATCTGAATTTTATCTCTCTTGATTAATTCATTTAAGAGTGAAAAGCTTATATCTTCTCTATCCATTCATCTCTAACAAACAATAACTTCAACAAAAATAAGAATTCAAGTATTTTGTGAAAGATTTGCGAACTTATTTTTTATACTCAATTCACCCCCTCTTGAGTATTGAGGCCACTTGGTAACTTGTTTTGTTCTAGACTTATGACATATCATGACATTATCATGGAACTGGGTTCCTGAGTATGGTATCATGACATTATCAATTATATTTTTAGGCTATTGCATAGGCATGAACATAAGGCATAATTAGGCATATGCATGGCAATTGTATGGGTGGTTGCTAATCATTACATATTCATGACATTGCAATTGTATGGGCAATTGCTTATTTTTGAGATTGAGATGAATATTTGAGAGTTTTGTGTGGAAATGAGTTTTTAGTACAAACTTATAAAATGATATTCTATTTCAGGAAGAGAAAGGAAGATGTTTTGGCTTTTGCCACCTTTCTAGTGTAAATTGTGAATTTATTTGAGGTTTTTCCTTGAAATAGCTGAAATGATTGTGATGACATGTTTTACTGTTAAACTATGGAGAATTGGTGATTCTCACCCTATGCTATGTTTCCATAATGATTTCAGGGAAGAAGACTTATAGAGAGTGAAGTGCAAGCAGGAGATTGGGAAGCTTAGCTTAGTCTTAATTTGTAGTTTCTTTTTGAAATATGTATATTTTGTGCCTTGAGAGGCCTAGTTTACAAGCTTTGTACATATTTTGTATCTATGAAAAATACAGACGTTATGTATTTATTCATCTATTCGTGGCTCATTCTTTCTGTATATAAGAACTTGTTATGTTAGAAATGTTTTTAGTAGATAGTAGCATACCTGGATCTAACTACTATGGTATAATAAATATTATATTGTCGGTATTAAATTTGGGATGTTACACTTGCAACCCTCGTACACCCATTTTCTACCATATTCATCATGTACCATGCATCATCAAGATGTAGAAAAAGAAAAGAGGTAGGTGTAACACTCCGAAAATTATTTATTTTATCATTAATCATCATTTTATAATATTTATAAATTTTGAGAATTTTTGTGGATTTTTTCAGAAAAGTTGAATAGTTTAATATATTCTTCGTTTTACGTGCACACTGAGCAGAGTCAGTCAAATGCTCTGAAAAATTATTTATTTCATGACAAATATCCATTCTCCAATATTTGTGATTTTTAGGAATTTTTGTAGATTTTTCTGAAAATATCGAATATTTTAGTATATTTTTCGTTTTGCGTGTGCATTGAGCGGAACTGGGATAACGAAATGTTTTCCCTGAGGCTGGTAAACCTTGAACTGTCAACGTGTCGACAGGGGATCATACTAAACTCGAGGTCGGCCACAATTTGCGAGGTTTACATTTTTCGAGGTTTTATCTGATAAATAAAATCATTGTATCATAAAAATTATTAGATGAATAATAAAATATTATTTTCATCAACTGTAACTTTTATTCACTGAGAAAATAATTCTAATAGTATAATTAATTATCTTTTCAAGAGTATTTAATTAAGGAGACAAGTTTACTATGCACTTTATTGAGAAATGTGCAAAGCTTCTCAAGAAAGCTTCTAGGAAATTTCCTCCAAGCTTCCCAAGGAAGCCATGCACTCCCTCTCTCCTCTCTCCATGCTCACGGCAGCAGCCCCCTAGGGAGCACAAAATTGTACTTCAATTCATTTAATCAAATCTATTCAAGTTTTCAAAATTCAAAAGCTTGTCGGTATTCAAAAGCTATTACCTCAACCCCACGGCCACCACTCCTTCCATGCACCCATCCATCAAAAAAATTTCATCCAACTCCATTGTCTTAATCCTCTCCACCTCCTAAACACTTTTCTAGTTGGTGGTTCCTTAAAAAGCTTTCATTTTCACCATTTTCTTCAAGCTTCAAGCTTAGGGTTTTTGGGTAAGCTTCTTGATTCTTTACTTCCTTTTACTCATTTTCATTTCTATGGTCTTCTTGGTGACCACCTATGCCTTATTTTTCAAGCATTGGTACTATTTTAATGAGATTGAAATTTTAGGGTTCTTGGTTGTGTCCAATCCAAAAATTGCAAGGAAATTCTAGGAGGCTTCACTTGTTTTCTTCACTTTGGAAAGAGGAAGACACTCCTCTTCAACCTCTATTAACAATAAGAAACCTTGTTTGTGATTGATTGTGAGAAAACCCTATTGAGGGTTATTCTTTGTTTGCATGATTAGTATGTTTACATGTTGTTTACAATTTGATTATGCTATTAGATTGATTGTTTATGAGTATTGATATATTGGAATGGATTGGGATGCAAGAAATGGAAGAAAATAATGTTGGAATCTCCCTTGGATGGCCACGGTTTTGGGGGCCCAAAATTAGGGTTCTTTGTGAACAATTGTAACAAGTGAAAGACTTAATTAATCAAGTGTGTAATGTGCATTTAATGGAATGGAAAAATTGGGAACTTAATTCCCTAGGGAGGCCACGACCTCTAGGGCCTTTTTGGGACTTAATTATGCAATTTTGGTAACCTTGGAACTTAGATAATCAAGTGAGTAAATTACTGGTGATAGGATGGAAAATTAGCAAAATTGAAAGACTAGGATATACTTGGAGATTCATAAATTTCAAAGAATCAAGAATAAAATTTTTCATAAGACTTAGGGTAAATTTAATTAGGGCAAGAACAAGAGAGTGTGAGACTTTAAGATCTTAAAATAACCTTCTAAGTGTATGAGAATAAATTACATTAGAAAATTTAATTAATTATTAGAATTCATTTAGGGACAATCCTTGCAAGAAAGGCTAACTTTAAGTAAGAATTCATAATAGACCTTAAAAATGTATTAATTTATTTAATTCCAATATTATGATAATTTGGGTCCATGTGAGTGACCAATGATGCGTTGATTCTTACTTTGGCCAATTGTGACATATTGTGGAATAGTATGTGATGATGATCATACATGATTATGCATAGAGTCTTTATGCATTATGAAAGTCCTTTGGACTGTTGTTAACGCCAAGTTACCTAGGAGATTGAACACACCTTAGTGCGGGTGCGAGTAGACTAGTGTAGGTCATATTGTTGTCCATGGGGGCGTCGGGGTGCGGGTACCTCGCAATGGACAGTTGGTAGCTCTTCTGTCCATGGGGTAAACCGATGCAAATGCACCGACGATCCTGATCGGGCACTGTCCTACATCATGATCTACTGTAGACTGTCTGTACAATGCCTTGATGTGCACGTGGATAAACTGATGAGTTATAGCACTTTGGCTGCGGCAGCCGAGTTGCAGATGAGTCTCCTGATCTTTCTCTCCGACTGTTTGTGTCTAGCTCCATGGAGTAGGGTTTTGACTTTGTATGCATGTGCATAGTGAGTCCATGTATTATCTGGCATCTGTTTATTTTTATAAATGGAATTGTTGTATTACTGATATATACTGCCTAGAACTACTTGGTTGTTATTACTGTTATTAAATGCTTATTATTATAATTATTATTATTGCTGGAATGCTATGTAGGCGCCTTATGCCGTTTTGTTTCTTGCTGCTATAACTGGTAATGATGGTAAGATGTCTTACCTCTTTCCTGTATTTTTGTTATTTTCTATCTGTATATTGTGTCCCATCGAAGATGATGGCAAGGAGGTTGGAGCTCCTGATTTCCCCGGCTTCTGGCCTGATCACGATTAGCATCTACTTTAGAGCATGGAGGCACGTATGCACAGATTTCTAGGTGATGTGCATCTGACCTTCCTTGGAGGGCCAGAATGCTGGCACATTAACCTGAATTCCGACCGCTGTGTCTACTTGGGAGACGTGTCGATCTCTTTGTCCTAGAGACGTCATGAGCCACCGATCTTTACCTACTGCATCAGCCTGCATTTGGAGTTTTATCTGCCCATCTGGGAGATGTGGCGTGACCGCTACTACTCCCCGTAGAAGGATTCTATTGATTCCACTTCTCGGGCTCCGGCCCATGGCTTTGTGGCTCCTATGGAGGTTTCCTCAGATAAGGAAGACCCCGAGGAGGTTCCCGAGGAGGACCTCGCGGATGATCTTGAAGAGGATCCGAATACGATTCCTCCTCATCTGAGGGACTGATATTGCTGGTAATTACTGATTGTGCGCCCCTTTTTGTCCCAGGGAATGATTCACTTTCACTTACAATGCAGAAATAAAATTTATGTGAGTTCAGACCCGGATCATTTTAATAATATATATATTTACTCGATTATAGTTAGGTAATTAAATTGGCGAGTATATTTTTTTTCTTTTTGTTACATTTACGTTAACGATAATCAATATCCACGGTGACGAAACATACATGGGAAATTAACATTTCATTTATATATATATATATATATATATATATATATATATATATATAATTATCAAACTGTTTAGTTACAAAGCTGGCATATCAAAAAGTAAAACTATACCGCCCCAAAGGATTATACATACATATCCCTACGGTATCAGAATATACAGCCCACTACAGACAAAACATCAGGCCCCCAAAATAAAATACTGGTAGCCCTCAGTAGCTACAAGTAAAGTCAGTCCCTCAAGTGAGGAGGAATCGAGTCAGGATCCTCTTCGGGGTCGTCCTCAGGAACTTCTTTGGGATCTTCCTCAGGATCTTCTTCATCAGAGAGAATCACCAATGGAATCGCAAAATCACGGGACGGGGCCCGAGCTGTGGAACGAAAAGAGTCTTCCCGTAGAGTGAAATAACGGTCACCCCACATCTCGCGTATCGGTAGTTGAAACTCCAAACGTAAACTAATACAGCAGGTGAAGATAGGTGGTTTGTGACGTCTCCAGGCTAGAGATAACGACACATCCCCCGTATAGACGCAACGCTCAGAACCATAGTTGATGTACCAGCACTCTGGCCCTCCCAAGAAAGTCAGGCGCACATCTCCCAAAAATCTTTGCGTGCTTGGCTCCATACTCTTCTGCAGTCGCTCAGTCGAGATGAGGCCAAAAACTAGGGAAGTCAGGAGCTTCCGGTTCCTTGCAGTTATCTTCTATGGAATGCAGTATACAGACAAAACAGAAGTGGAGAGACAGAGAAGAGGTAAGACATCCTACCATCATTACCAATCATAGCATCGAGAAACCAAATGGCGCAAAGCGCCCACATAGCATTTATGACAACAATAATGGTAATAAATATTCAATAGCAATTATGATCAACCAAACAGTTCCAGGCAGTCATGTACATATAGATATATCAGAGGTACAATAGTTCCAATTATAATAGCAACGTATGCCAGATAATTCATGGACTCACTATGCACACGTGCCCTCAATAACCAAAATCCTACTCCATGGAGTTAGACACAAAACAGTCAGAGAGAACGATCAGGAGGTACGTCTGTATTCTTGGCTGCCCAGGCCCTCAAGTGCTAAAATTCTCCAATTATCATTGTGTACATCATGGCATTTTACAAGACATTCTACACAGATCTCGACAAAGGACAGCGTCTCGGTCCGGATTGTCAGTGTGTTTGCATCGGTCTGCCCCACGAACAGAGAGCTACCAGCTGCCCATTGTGAGGTACCCGCACCCTGACGCCCCCAAGGTCAACAAGTAACCTACACTTGTCTATTCGCACCCGCACAAAGGTGTAAGTTCAACTCTTAGGTTACCGACCTTAACCAAGTCCAACGGACAATCTCTTTCTTTTTTTGTTCAATGCATAACACAATCATACTCTTCATGACCAACTAGGTCCATCATGCTTCAAATGCATGTCATATCATTTTACAACAAGAATTGATCCTATTCACGGATCCACAATAAACCAATAGTACATTTTAAGGATAACCACAATTTCCATTCATAGTCATGATAGAAGTCAACCATTAAATTCATTATTTGCCTCACAAGCTCACCCATACTCATGTTCTTCCCTGTTTATGAATCCTTACTTAATCTGTAGTCATCCAATCATTTATGATTTATGTGCTTTTATTAATCCAAGGGTTTTGAAGCCAGGAAGATACATGGCCAGAATCACCAACAACGTCACAGATTTAATTGCTAGGTATAGGGTGATAAACCATAATTGTGAATTCGACGGAGACAATGCATTTAGTGAAAAATTGTGGCTGCCATTCGACGAAAACTAACATGGCATAAGGATGAAAGATGGGAGAACATTTTATAACAAGATTGGATAAAAACCAATTTCTGTCGGATGGAGGTTCTGTCGAATAGAGATCAAAATAGTCAAATTTTTCCAGAAGGTCAGCAGAAGTCCTATTTCGACGGATGTGGGTGTCGACGTTGGAGAAATCTCCCAAGTGTCGAACCAACGAAAAACACTATGGTCAGAACTCTAATTCGACGGATCTTGACATTCTACTCGACGAATATTAACTTTGGGAAGCTTCTGATAAATGGACAGAAGATCTACTCGACAAGTAGATGGTCGGAACTCTAATTCGATGGATCTTGCATTG
Source organism: Ormosia semicastrata (assembly GCA_029884595.1). Classification (NCBI taxonomy): domain Eukaryota; kingdom Viridiplantae; phylum Streptophyta; class Magnoliopsida; order Fabales; family Fabaceae; genus Ormosia; species Ormosia semicastrata. Next base: position 35,693,767 of record JAQQTO010000060.1, on the reverse strand, counting down.
GAAGAGTTTCTCTCCTAAGTGGTCAGGAGTTCATACTCGACGGATTTTGATATTTCATTAAATGACCAGGAATCAAATTCGACGGGCATGGCCAGGGGTTCATACTCGACGGATTTTAACTTTACTAAGTGATCAAGACATCAAATTCGACGGGTTTGGCCAGGAGTTCATACTCGACGGATTTTAACTTTACTAAGTGATCAAGACATCAAATTCGACGGGTTTGGCCAAGAGTTCATACTTGACGGATTTTAACTTTACTAAGTGATCAAGACATCAAATTTGACAGGTTTGGCCAGGAGTTCATACTCGAAGGATTTTAACTAAGTGATCAAGACATCAAATTCAACGGGTTTGGCCAGGATTTCATACTCAACGAATTTTAACATTTCTAAGTGATCTAGATATCAAATTCGACGGGTTTGGCCAGGAGTTCATACTCGACGGATTTTAACATTTCATTAGATGATTAGGATATCATATTCGATGGGTTTGGCCAGGAGTTCATACTCGACGGATTTTAACATTTCATTAGATGATTAGGATATCATACTCGACGGGTTTGGCCAGGAGTTCATACTGTTATTAGTTTTCACATGAAACTTCCAAATTTCTGGGCTCAACACCGTGACCATCCGAGAACCAATCGGAAGTCATTCCTTTCCATATTACACGTTCTAATACATCCAGATACATATCAAAACACATAAATAATCAAATAGCATATATACATCACCAACAGCATGTAAACAAAGATGACTCTCAGTACTAATCACAAACAACGTCCCTAAATGCTAAAAGAGGTTAAGGAGGAGTGTCTTCCTCTTACCTTGGAGAAGCACAAAGAAAGGTGGCTCCTTTTTGGTCAGGATTTCATTTTCTGCTACCTGGAAATCCTTAAACATTTAAACTTGCAAGAATCAAAATCCTAATATTGAAATAGATACCCATTGTCATCAAAATGACAGTGGGTTACAAAAAAGAGAAGAGAGGGAGAAAAAGCTAAGAGCTTTACCTTAAAGCTCCAACCTTTAAGCTTCAAAGACGTAAGAGAATGGAGATGGAGAAAATGACAGAACTTTGAAGATGATTTCCTCAATGATGGTGGTTCTCCAAACACGAAATGGTGCTAAGATTGTGACGGTTTAAAGAACAAAATGGAGGTGTGGGTGGATGGTGTTGCTGCTGTGGGGTGAAAGAGAAGAGAGAAAGATGAGTGAATAGTGAGCTGCGTACAAGGAGGAGGAGAAATGTGAGAAAAAGAAAATGAATTAGATCCCCTTAATTCAAACGTGCTACACAAAATGGGAGGAGAGAGAAATAATAAAAATAATGGTTGGAGGAAGCTTCCTTGAGAAGCTTCGCGCGCTCCTCGATAAAGTACATAGTAAGCTTGTCTCCAAATTAAATACATCGAAGGATGATTAAATGGCTTTGTGGAATTATTTTCTCAGTGAATAAAATTTACAATTGATGAAAATAATATATTATTATTCATCAGATAATTTTATGATACCGCAATTTTATTTAACAGATAAAGCCTTGAGAAATGCAAATCTCGCAAATTGTTCCCGGCCTCGGGTTTAGTAAGATCCCCCGTTGACACGTTGACAGTTCAAAGTTTACCAGCCTCAGGGAAAATATTCTAGTTTCCCCGACTCCGCTCAGTGTACACGTAAAACAAAAAATATATTAAAATATTCATCATTTCCAGAAAAATCCACAAAAAATCATAAATATTATAAAATGATCGTTTATAATGAAATAAAGAATTTTCGGGATGTTACAATACTCCCCTTCAAAAAGGAATTTCGTCCTCGAAATTTGCATACCTTAGAATAACTGTGGGTGTTGCTCCTTCATCTTGTCTTCCAGCTCCCAAGTTGCATCTCCTGTCACCTCGTTCCAGATCACTTTCACCAATGCGATTTCCTTGCCTCTTAATTGCTTTATCTTCCTATCCTCGATTCTTACAGGAGACGTTTCATAAGTTAAGTTTTCTTTTAATTGTACTGCATCCGGTGCTATGACATGACTTGGGTCAAGAAGGTATTTTCGAAGTTGTGACACATGGAAAACATTATGAATGTTTAAAAGGAAAGGAGGTAAGGATATTTGGTACGCTACAGGACCTACACGATGAATGATTTGGTATGGTCCAAGGAATTTAGGAGTGAGTTTTCTAGATTTTAAAGCCCGGCCTACCCCAGTCGTAGGTTTGACTTTCAGGAATACATGCTTGCCTTCCTCAAACTCAAGAGGTTTTCTCCTTCGGTCTGCATAACTCTTTTGCCGACTTTGAGCTGTTCTCATCTTTTCCTGAATTATCTTAACCTTCTCAGTTGTCTGCTGTATAATCTCTGGTCCAACAGTAAGGCGCTCGCCGTCTTGGTACCAACACAGAGGTGTTTGACACCGTCGTCCATACAAAGCCTCATAGGGTGCCATCCCTATGCTCGAATGATAACTGTTGTTGTAGGTGAATTCTATCAAAGGTAAAATGTCATCCCAACTTCCAGTTTACTCTATGGTACAGGCTCTAAGCAAATCTTTCAAAGATTGGATCGTTCTTTCTGATTGACCATCGGTCTATGGATGATAAGTAGAACTCAGACGTAGCTTCGTCCCCAACGCTTCTTGCAAACTCTCCCAGAGATTTGAAGTAAATCTCGGATCTCTATCCGAAACAATACTCGTAGGCACACCATGTAGTCTAACAATTTCTCCAATATAGATCTGAGTCAATCTCTCCAGTTTGTATTTTATGTCGATCGGGAGAAAATGTGCCGACTTCGTGAGTCGGTCCACAATTACCCAAATCGAATCATGACCTTTTCTTGTCCTTGGCAATCCGACTACAAAATCCATTGCAATACTGTCCCACTTCCATTCCGGAATAGACAACGGTTGCAGCAACCCCGCTGGTCTCTGATGTTCCACCTTAGCTTTTTGACAAACTAGACAAGTCAATACACGTCTAGTGACGTCACTCTTCATTCCATGCCACCAGAACAACTTCTTCAAGTCTTGGTACATCTTTGTTATGCCTGGATGCATACTCAGCTGGCTTGTATGAGCATGGTTAATGATGTATTCTCTAAGCTCTTTGTCACGGGGAATACAAACTCTTCCACGAAACCTCAGAATTCCATCTGTTCCTTCCGCAAACTCTGTTTCATCTCCTTGCTTCACTTGCTCTCTCACTTCTTGTAAAAACTTGTCAATCTTCTGCTTTTCCTTTATGTCATCCAGTAGCTCACTTGTGATGGTAACCATATTCATGCAAATCTTTCCAGGTTCTAACTCCACAAAAGACCACACATCTCTAAACTGCTCTAGCATATCCTTTTCCTTGATCATCAGGGCAGAGACACTGATCATCTTCCTACTTAGAGCATCTGCCACAACATTTGCCTTGCCAGGATGATACAGAAGTTGGAAATCGTAATCATTCAGGAATTCTAACCACCTTCGTTGCCTCATGTTCAACTCCTTCTGATCATACAAATACTTCAGACTTTTGTGATCACTGAAAATGTTGAACGTTGCTCCGTAGAGAAAATGCCTCCATATCTTCAGAGCAAAAACTACAACTGCTAACTCCAAGTCGTGCGTCGGGTAATTCTTCTCGTGCACTCGTAACTGCCTTGAAGCATAAGCCACCACTCTTCCATGCTGCATAAGTACAGATCCTAGCCCTTGGTATAAAGCGTCGCAGTACACTTCAAACTGCTCATTCGGATCGGGTAGCACTAACACCGGTGAGGTAGTCAGTCGATTCTTCAACTCTTGGAAACTTTCCTCACAGCTGTCGGTCCACTCAAAAGCTTGGTTTTTCCTCGTGAGTTGTGTAAGTGGTCTAGCAATCTTGGAGAATCCCTCAATGAACCTCCGGTAATATCCAGCTAAACCCACGAAGCTTCGAATCTCCGTCACGGACGTTGGTCTTTCCCATTGCAGCACTGCCTCCACCTTCGATGCATCCACTACAATCCCATCCTTCGAGATCACGTGACCCAGAAACTTAACTTCTTCTATCCAGAACTCACATTTTGACAGCTTGGCATACAATTCCTTCTTCTTCAGAATCTGAAGAACTACACTGAGGTGTTCAGCATGGTCCTCCTGATTTTGAGAGTATACCAGAATGTCATCAATGAAGACCACAACGAATCTGTCCAAGTAAGGACGAACGATTCGGTTCATGTAGTCCATAAAGATAGCTGGTGCATTCGTCACACCAAATGGCATCACTAGGTATTCGTAATGACCGTATCGGGTACGAAAAGCTGTCTTGGGTATATCCTCCGTCTTCACTCGTATCTGATGATACCCAAATCGCAGATCGATCTTCGAAAACACCGCTGCTCCCTTCAGTTGGTCCATTAAGTCATCAATTCTCGGGAGTGGATACTTGTTCTTAATCATTACCTTATTCAGCTGCCGATAGTCTACACATAATCTTGAGGTGCCATCCTTCTTGCGAACTAACAGCACTAGTGCTCCCCATGGTGACACACTTGGCCTGACAAATTGCTTTTCCAAAAGCTCTTCTAGCTGTTTCTTGAGCTTAGCTAACTCTGTCGATGCCATCCTATACGGTGCTATAGACACGGGACCAGCTCCCGATAGTAGGTCGATAGCAAACTCTATCTCTCGAGCCGGTGGTAAACCAGGTACATCATCAGGAAAGACTTCGAGAAACTCATTCACCACTGGAATTGTGTTCACATCAACCTCGTTCTCGACTTTCAAAGAAGACAGTAGCATGTATCGGTGAGCTCCTTCTTTCAAGAGAGCTTGAACTCGGTTGGCCGTCAAAAATCTAGAATCCTCCATTATGGGAAAAACTATGGTCTTTCTGGAACAGTCTAACAGAACATGGTTGGAAGACAACCAGTCTATCCCTAGGATAATATCTAGTTGGGAAAGGGGTAAACAGATCAGATCGACCAAAAAGGTTCGACCTTCAACAACCAATGGACAATTTAAACAGGACTTTGGTAGTAACTACCGGTTTATCGGTGGGGGTAGAAATAGTTAAGTCAAAAGGTAATGACGACACGATAGACCCGCCTTTGCACACACAATATGATATAAAAGAATGGGTTGCCCCAGAGTCATACAAATGTGCTTAAAGATTACCTTCTATGGTACCTTCCCCCTGTATCAAATCTTCGGATTCGGAAGCCTCAGCTCCGCTCATAGTGTAGACTCACCCTCTAGCCTGTGGTTTCTTGGCTCTCGCAGCATTCACTGAAGGTTCGGCCTTCGTTTGATTGCAGTCTCGAGACACGTGGCCAGGTTTGCCACATTTGAAGCAGATGAATCCCTTCATGGTACAGTCCCTTGTGAGATGGTCTTTCCCACACTTCAGACATCTGGAAGGATATGCCGTGTTCTAGCCAGTCCGGTTCCCAATAGAACCTCCACCAGAACTTCCACCCATGGCTTGTTGTCGATTCCCCGTGGGTCGGGAGTACGACTTCTTCTGGAAATGGTTAGCACTGTTACTGCCGCCTCTCTGGAATCTCGTAGGCCCAAAGTTTCTGCTCCTCATGTCTCTAGATTGCTCCAGAGCCTCTACATCACAGCAAGTATCCAGTAGTCGTGAGAATTCATTGATCCTCAAGGTGATCACAGCCTTCTTCACTTCATACCTCAGTCCTTCCGTAAATCTTTGGCATTTCCATGCTTCATCTGGTTGGTTCGAAAGTACATCAAAAGCGTGACAAGTTTTCAAATTTCATCTGTACTAAGCTAACGGTCATATTTCCTTGTCGCAGGTTGAGGAATTCCGACTCCTTTGCATGCCTTGCGCTCGCAGGAAAATACTTATCCAAGAACTGTTCCTTGAATAAGCCCCAAGTAATCTCTCGGTTCGCAGCTTCCAGCATTTGCTGCACTCCATTCCACCAATTTTCAGCATTGCCTACCAGCATAAATGTAGTATAGTTCGCCTTCTTGTCCTCGGCGCAACTCATTCCTTGAAAGACTTTCTCCAATTCCTTGATCCACAGACTAGCCTTGTCCGGGTCAAATTCTCCTTTGAATTGAGGAGGGTTATGGCGTCGAAACTCTGCTAAATTCTGAGCATCAGCAGTGGCCTCTAGCTGTTGAGTAGCTTGCTCTTGTTGTTGTGCAACTCTCTCTTGCTGCTGGGCAGCTTCCTCAGTTTGTTGTGCGACGGCCTCAGCCATCCTCTGCATCGCTGTAATAGCTGCTGCCATATCTTCCCCTCGTGCCATCTTACTTTCTTAGATCAGATTAGCTGAAAACATAGAAAAGTCAGTTGCATTCACTAGGAACACCAAATAATACACCCTTACGTATACTACTCAGAGAACACACAGCACAAACAAGACAAACTTAAACACAAGACCCAAAGAAACATAAACCGGGGCTCTGATACTAACTTAGGGTGGCGCCCCTTTTTGTCCAAGGGAACGTCTCACTTTCAATTACAATGCGGAAATAAAATTTATGTGAGTTAAGACCCGATTCATTTTAATAATATATATATTTACTCGATTATAGTTGGGTAATTAAATTGGCGAGTATATTTTTTTTTTGTTACATTTACGTTAACAATAATCAATATCCACGGTGATTTAAACATACATGGGAAATTAACATTTCATTTATATATATATATATATATATATATATATAATTATCAAACTGTTTAGTTACAAAGCCTGGCATATCAAAAAGCAAAACTATACCTACCCCCAAAGGATTATACATACATATCCCTACGGTATCAGAATATACAGCCCACTACAGACAAAACATCAGGCCCCCAAAATAAAATACTGGTAGCCCTCAGTAGCTACAAGTAAAGTCAGTCCCTCAAGTAAGGAGGAATCGAGTCAGGATCCTCTTCGGGGTCGTCCTCAGGATCTTCTTTGTCAGAGAGAATCACCATAGGAATCGTAGAGTCACGAGACGGGGCCCGAGCTGTGGAACGAAAAGAGTCTTCCTGCGAAGTGAAATAACGGTCACCCCACATCTCGCGTATCGGTAGTTGAAACTCCAAACGTAAACCAAAACAGCAGGTGAAGACAGGCGGTTCGTGACGTCTCTAGGCTAGAGATAACGACACATCCCCCGTATAGACGCAACGCTCAGAACCATAGTTGATGTACCAGCACTCTGGCCCTCCCAAGAAAGTCAGGCGCACATCTCCCAAAAATCTTTGCGTGCTTGGCTCCATACTCTTCTGCAGTCGCTCAGTCGAGATGAGGCCAAAAACCAGGGAAGTCAGGAGCTTTCGGTTCCTTGCAGTTATCTTCTATGGAATGCAGTATACGGACAAAACAGAAGTGGAGAGACAGAGAAAAGGTAAGACATCCTACCATCATTACCAATCATAGCATCGACAAACCAAACGGTGCAAAGCGCCCACATAGCATTTATGACAACAATAATGGTAATAAACATTCAATAGCAATTATGATCAACCAAACAGTTCCAGGCAGTCATGTACATATAGATATATCAGAGGTACAACAGTTCCAATTATAATAGCAATGTATGCCAGATAATTCATGGACTCACTATGCACACGTGCCCTCAATAACCAAAATCCTACTCCATGCAGTTAGACACAAAACAGTCGGAGAGAACGATCAGGAGGTATGTCTGTATTTTTGGCTGCCCAGGCCCTCAAGTGCTAAAATTCTCCAATTATCATTGTGTACATCATGGCATTTTACAAGACATTCTACACAGATCTCGATATAGGACAGCGACTTGGTCCGGATCGTCAGTGTGTTTGCATCAGTCTGCCCCACGGATAGAGAGCTACCAGCTGCCCATTGTGAGGTACCCGCACCCTGACGCCCCCAAGGTTGACAAATAACCTACACTTGTCTATTCGCACCCGCACAAAGGTGTAAGTTCAACTCCTAGGCTACCGGCCTTAACCAAGTCCAACGGACAATCTCTTTCTTTTTTTGTTCAATGCATGACACAATCATACTCTTCATGACCAACTAGGTCCATCATGCTTCAAATGCATGTCATATCATTTTATAACAAGAATTGATCCCATTCACGGATCCACAACAAACCAATAGTACATTTTAAGGATAACCACCATTTTCATTCATAGTCATGATAGAAGTCAACCATTAAATTCATTATGTGCCTCACAAGCTCACCCATACTCATGTTCTTCCCTGTTTATGAATCCCTACTTAATCTCTAGTCATCCAATCATTTATGTTTTATGTGCTTTTATTAATCCAAGGGTTTTGAATCCAGGAAGATACATGGCCAGAATCACCAACAACGTCACAGATTTAATTGCTAGGTATTGGATGATAAACCATAATTGTGAATTCGACGGAGACAATGCATTTAGTGGAAAATTGAGGCTGCCATTCGACGAAAACTAACATGGCAGAATGATGAAAGATGGGAGAACATTTTATAACAAGATTGGATAAAAACCAATTTCTATTGGATGGAGGTTCTGTCGAACAGAGATCAAAACTGTCAAATTTTTCCAGAAGGTCAGCAGAAGTCCTATTTCGACGGATATGGGTGTCGACGTTGGAGAAATCTCCCAAGTGTCGAACCGACGAAAAACACAGTGGTCAGAACTCTAATTCGATGGATCTTGACATTCTACTCGACGAATATTAACTTTTGGAAGCTTCTGATAAATGGACAGAAGATCTACTCGACAGGTAGATGGTCAGAACTCTAATTCGACGGATCTTGCATTGGAGGAGTTTCTCTCCTAAGTGGTTAGGAGTTCATACTCGACGGATTTTGATATTGCACTAAATGACTAGGAATCAAATTCGACGGGCATGGCCAGGGGTTCATACTCGACGGATTTTAACTTTACTAAGTGATCAAGATATCAAATTCGACGGGTTTGGCCAAGAGTTCATACTCGACGGATTTTAACTTTACTAAGTGATCAAGACATCAAATTTGATGAGTTTGGCCAGGAGTTCATACTCGACAGATTTTAACTTTACTAAGTGATCAAGACATCAAATTCGACGGGTTTGGCCAGGAGTTCATACTCGACGGATTTTAACATTTCTAAGTGATCTAGACATCAAATTCGACGGGTTTGGCCAGGAGTTCATACTCGATGGATTTTAACATTTCATTAGATGATTAGGATATCATACTCGACGAGTTTGGCCAGGAGTTCATACTCGACGGATTTTAACATTTGATTAGATGATTAGGATATCATACTCGATGGGTTTGGCCAGGAGTTCATACTGTTATTAGTTTTCACATGAAATTTTCAAATTTCTGGGCTCAACACCGTGACCATCCGAGAACCAATCGGAAGTCATTCCCTTCCATATTACACATTCCAATACATCTAGATACATATCAAAACACACAAACAATCAAATAGCATATATACATCACCAACAGTATGTAAACAAAGATGACTCTCAGTGCCAATCACAAACAACATCCCTAAATGCTAAAAGAGATTGAGGAAGAGTGTCTTCCTCTTACCTTGGAGAAGCACAAAGAAAGGTGGCTCCTTTTTGGTCAGGATTTCGTTTTCAGCTTCCAAGAAATCCTTAAACATTTAAACTTGCAAGAATCAGAATCCTAATATTGAAATGGATACCCATTGTCATCAAAATGACAGTGGGTTACGAAAAAGAGAAGAGGGAGAAAAAGCTAAGAGCTTTACCTTAAAGCTCCAACCTTTAAGCTTCAAAGATGTAAGAGAATGGAGATGGAGAAAATGATAGAACTTTGAAGATGATTTCCTCAATGATGGTGGTTCTCCAAACACGAAATGGTGCTAAGATTGTGACGGTTTGAAGAACAAAATGGAGGTGTGGGTGGATGGTGTTACTGCTGTGGGGTGAAAGAGAAGAGAGAAAGATGAGTGAATAGTGAGCTGCGTATAGGGAGGAGGAAAAATGTGAGAAAAGAAAATGAATTAGATCTCCTTAATTCAAACGTGCTGCACAAAATGGGAGGAGAGAGAAATAATAAAAATAATGGTTGGAGGAAGCTTCCTTGAGAAGTTTCGCGCGCTCCTCGATAAAGTACATAGTAAGCTTGTCTCCAAATTAAATACATTTGACAGATGATTAATTACACTGTGGAATTATTTTCTCAGTGAATAAAATTTACAATTGATGAAAATAATATATTATTATTCATCAGATAATTTTATGATACCGCAATTTTATTTAACAGATAAAACCTTGAGAAATACAAATCTCGCAAACTGTGCCCGGCCTCGGGTTTAGTAAGATCCCCCATTGACACGTTAACAGTTCAAAGTTTACCAGCCTCAGGGAAAATATTCTAGTTTCTTCGGCTTCGCTCAGTGTATACGCAAAATGAAGAATATATTAAAATATTCATTGTTTCCAAAAAAACCACAAAAAATCATAAATATTATAAAATGATCGTTTATAATGAAATAAAGAATTTTTGGGATGTTACATTGATGGCTGCCAATGTTTTATTTTGGGGGCCTAATGTCTTAACTGTAGTGGGCTGTATATTTCTGATATTTTTGGGATGTATATGTATGATCCTTTGGGCAGGTATAGTTTTGCTTTTTGGTATATCGGGCTTTGTAACTAAACAGATTCGGTATAATTATATATATATATATATATATATATGAATATGCAATGTTGATCAAATGTATGCTTTACTACCTGTCTTGTTCTTTATTGCCATTTATTTTTCGTCACTACTTTTTATCAATTAGAAAATAAAAAAAAATAGTCACTATTTGATTTATACAGCTTTAACCAGATAAATTTATATTATATTATAAAGAACTGGGTCTTAACCTACAAATTTTATTTTCGCATTGTAATTGACAATGTGACGTTCCCTCCCAAAAAAGGGCGTTACATTAAGTTGGTATCAGAGCCCCGGTTTATGTTTCTTTGGGTCTTGTGATTGAGTCTGTCTTGTTTGTGCTGTGTGTTCTCTGAAAATCAAATACAGAGATGTACTGTTTGGTATTCCTAGTAGATGCAATTGACTTTCCTTGTGTCTTTCAGTTACTCTGACTTGAGACAGTAAGATGGCACGATGCGAAGACATGGCAGCTGCTATAGTGGCGATGCAGAGGATGGCTGAGGTTATCACACAACAAACTGAGCAAACTACTCAACAACAAGAGAGAGTTGCTCAACAATAAGAACGAGCTACTCAACAGCTCGAGGCTACTACAGATGCTCAGAACTTAGTGGAGTTTCATCACCACAACCCTCCCCAATTCAAAGGAGAGTTTGATCCGGACAAAGCTAGTATGTGGATCAAGGAGTTAGAAAAGGTCTTTCAAGGCATGAACTGCGTTGAGAACAAGAAGGTGACTTATGCAACCTTCATGCTGGTGGGCAATGCTGAAAACTAGTGGAATGGAGTGCAGAGAATACTAGAAGCTGCAAACTGCGAGATTACTTGGGACTTATTGAAGGACAAATTCTTGGATAAGTATTTTCCTGCGAGCGCAAGATATGCGAAGGAGTAAGAGTTCCTCAACTTACGGCAAAAGAATATGACTGTTAGTGAATACGCAGCCAGACTCGAAAACTTGTCCCAGTTTTCAACATATTTTCAGCATCAACCAAATGAAGCCTGGAAGTGTCAGAGATTCATAGAAGGACTGAGGTATGAGGTGAAGAAGGTTGTGATCACCCTGAAGATTAATGAATTCTCGGAACTGTTGGATACATGCTGTGAGGTAGAGGCTCTGGAGCAATCTAGAGATACAAGGAACAGAAACTTTGGGCCCACAAGGTTCCAAAAAGGTGGCAGTAACAGTTCTAACCGCTTCCAAAAGAAGCCCTACTCTTGACCAACGGGAAATCAGCAACAAACCATGGGTGTAAGTTCTGGTAGAGGTTCTACTGGGAACCGGACTGGCCAGAATATGGCGTATCCTTCGAAATGCCTGAAGTGTGGGAAAGATCATCTCACAAGGGACTGCACCATAAAGGGGATCATCTGCTTCAAATGTAGCAAACCTGGCCACGTATCCTGAGATTACAATCAAGCGAAAGCTGAACCTTCGATTAATGCTGCAAGAGCCAAGAAACCACAAGCTGGAGGGGGAGTTTACACCATGAGCAAAGTTGAAGCCTCCAAGTCCGAAGACTTAATTCAAGGGGAAGGCACCATAGAAGGTAACATTTTAACTATACTGTATGACTCTGGGGCAACCCATTCTTTCATATCATATGACTGTGTGCAAAGACTTAGTTTACTAGTGTCTACCTTACCTTTTGACTTAACTGTTTCTACCCCCACTGATAAACCAATAGTTACTACCAAAGTCTGTTTAAATTGTCCATTGATTGTTGAAGGTCGGACCTTTTTTGTCGATCTGATCTGTTTACCCCTTACCCAACTAGATATAATTTTAGGGATGGACTGGTTGTCTTCCAACCATGTTCTATTAGATTGTTCAAGAAAAACCATAGTTTTTCCCTTAGATGAGGATTCTAGATTTTTTACGGCCAACCGAGTTCAAGCTCTCTTGAAATAAGGAGCTCACGGATACATGCTACTGTCTTCTTTGAAAGTCAAGAGTGAGGTTGATGTGAATACAATTCCAGTGGTGAATAAGTTTCCTGAAGTCTTTCCTGAGGATATACCTGGTTTACCATCGGCGCGAGAAATAGAGTTTGCTATTGACCTTGTACCGGGAGCTGGTCCCGTGTCTATAGCACCTTATAGGATGGCACCAACAGAATTAGTTGAGCTCAAGAAGCAGCTAGAAGAGCTTTTAGAAAAGCAATTCGTTAGACCGAGTGTATCACCATGGGGAGCACCAGTACTGTTAGTTCGCAAGAAGGATGGTTCATCAAGATTATGTGTGGACTACCGGCAGCTGAACAAAGTGACGATCAAGAACAAATATCCACTCCCCAGAATTGATGACTTAATGGACCAACTGAAGGGAGCAGTGGTATTTTCAAAGATCGATCTGCGATCTGGGTATCATCAGATACGAGTGAAGATGGAGGATATACCCAAGACTGCTTTTCGTACCCGATACGACCATTATGAATATCTCGTGATGTCGTTTGGCGTGACAAACACACCAGCTATCTTTATGGACTACATGAACCGAATCTTTCGTCCTTACTTGGAAAGATTCGTTATGGTCTTCATTGATGACATTCTAGTATACTCTCAAAATCAGAAGGACCATGCTGAACACCTCAGTATAGTTCTTTAGATTCTGAAGGAGAAAGAACTGTATGCCAAACTGTCAAAATGTGAATTTTGGCTGGAAGAAGTTAAATTTTGGGGTCATGTAATCTCGAAGGATGGGATTGTGGTGGATCCATCAAAAGTGGAGGCAGTACTACAATGGGAAAGGCCAAAGTCAGTGACGGAGATTCGTAGCTTTATGGGTTTAGCCGAATATTACCGGAAGTTCATTAAGGGATTCTCCAAGATTGCGGGACCTCTTACTCAACTCACAAGAAAGAACCAAGCTTTTGAGTGGACCGACAGCTATGAACAGAGTTTCCAAGAGTTGAAGAATCGGCTAACTACCTCGCCAGTGTTAGTGCTACCCGATCCGAATGAACAGTTTGAAGTGTATTGTGACGCTTCATACTAAGGACTAGGATCTGTACTTATACAGCATGGAAGAATAGTGGCTTACGCTTCAAAACAATTGCGAGTGCACGAGAAAAACTACCTGACGCACGACTTGGAGTTAGCGGCAGTAGTTTTTGCTCTGAAGATATGGAGGCATTTTCTCTATGGGGCGACGTTCAACATCTTTAGTGATCACAAAAGCCTGAAGTATTTGTACGATCAGAAGGAGTTGAACATGAGGCAGTGAAGGTGGCTGGAGTTCCTAGAGGATTATGATTTCTAACTTCTGTACCACCCCGGCAAGGCGAATGTCGTGGCAGACGCCCTGAGTAAGAAGATGATCAGCGTCTCAGCCCTGATGATCAAGGAGAAAGATCTGATCGAGCAGTTCAGAGATGTATGGTCTTTTGTGGAGTTAGAACCAGGAAAGATCTGCATGAATATGGTTACCATCTCAAATGAGCTAATGGATGACATATGGGAAAAACAGAAGGTTGACGAGTTCTTGCAAGAAGTGAGGGAGCAAATGAAGCAAGGCAATGAAATAGCATTTGCGGAAGGAACAGACGGAATTCTGAGATTCCGCGGTAGAGTCTGTATTTCCCGTGATCAAGAGCTTAGAGAGTATATCATCAACCATGCTCACACAAGCCAGCTGAATATGCATCCAGGCATAACAAAGATGTATCAAGACTTGAAGAAGTTATTTTGGTGGCATGGAATGAAGAGTGACATCACTAGACGGGTGTCGACTTGTCTAGTTTATCAAAAAGCTAAAGTGGAACATCAAAGACCAGCGGGATTGCTGCAACCATTGTCTATTCCTGAATGGAAGTGGGACAGTATTGCAATGGATTTTGTAGTGGGTTTGCCAAGGATAAGAAAAGGTCATGACTCGATTTGGGTAATCATGGACCGACTCACGAAATCATCACATTTTCTCCCGATCAACATAAGATACAAACTGGAGAGACTGACCCAGATCTATATTGGAGAGATTGTTAGACTGCACGGTGTGCCTACAAGTATTGTTTCGGATAGGGATCCGAGATTTACTTCACAGTTCTGGAAGAGTTTGTAAGAAGCGTTAGGGACAAAGTTACATCTGAGTTCTGCATATCACCCATAGACCGATGGTCAATCGGAGAGGACAATCCAATCTTTGGAAGATTTGCTTAGAGCTTGCACCATAGAATAGACTGGAAGTTGGGATGACGTTCTACCGTTGATAGAATTCACCTACAACAACAGTTACCATTCAAGCATAGGAATGGCACCCTATGAGGCCCTGTATAGACGACGATGTCGTACACCCTTATGTTGATACCAAGACGGCAAGCACCTTACTATTGGACCAAATGTTATACAGCAGACAACTGAGAAAGTTAAGATGATTCAGGAGAAGATGAGGACGGCTCAGAGTCGACAAAAGAGTTATGTAGACCAAAGGAGAAAGCCTCTTGAGTTTGAGGAAAGCGAGCATGTATTCCTAAAAGTCACACCTACGACTGGGGTAGGCCGGGCCTTGAAATCTAGAAAACTCACTCCAAAATTTCTTAGACCATACCAAATTATTTGCCGAGTAGGTCCAGTAGCCTATCAAATAGCCTTGCCCCCTTTCCTCTCAAATATTCATAATGTCTTCCATGTGTCACAACTTCGAAAATACCTTCCTGACCTAAGTCATGTCATAGCACCAGATACAGTACAATTAAAAGAGAACTTAACCTATGAGGCGCCTCCTGTAAGAATTGAGGATAGAGAGATAAAACAACTAAGAGGCAAGGAGATCTCATTGGTGAAGGTAATCTGGAACAAGATGACTAGAGATGCAACCTGGGAGCTAGAAGACAAAATGAAGGAGCAACACTCATAATTATTCTAAGGTATGCAAATTTCGAGGACGAAATTTCTTTTTAGAAGGGGAGTATTGTAACACCCCAAAAATTATTTATTTTATCATTAATCATCATTTTATAATATGTATAAATTTTGGGAATTTTTGTGGATTTTTACGAAAATATCGAATATTTTAATATATTCCTTATTTTACGTGTGTACTAAGCAGAGTCATTTAAACACTCTGAAAAATTGTTTATTTCATGACAAATATCCATTTTCTAATATTTATGATTTTTAGGAATTTTTGTGAATTTTTCTGAAAATGTCAAATATTTTAGTATATTCCTCATTTTGCGTGCACACTGAGCGGAGTCGGGATAACGAAATGTTTTCCCTGAGGCTGGTATACCTTGAACTGTCAACGTGTCGATGGGGCATCTTACTAAACCCGAGGTCGGGCACAGTTTGCGAGATTTGTATTTTTTGAGATTTTATCTGATAAATAAAATCACTGTATCATAAAATTATCTGATGAATAATAAAATATTATTTTCATCAACTGTAACTTTTATTCACTGAAATAATTCTAATAGTGTAATTAATTATCTGTTCAAGAGTATTTAACTAAGGAGACAAGCTTACTATGCACTTTATTGAGAAATGTGCAAAGCTTCTCAAGGAAGCTTCAAGGAAGCTTTTAGGAAATTTCCTCCAAGCTTCCCAAGGAAGCCATGCACTCCCTCTCTCCTCTCTCCATGCTCACGGCAGCAGCCCCCTAGGGAGCAAAAAATTGTACTTCAATTCATTTAATCAAATCTATTCAAGTTTTCAAAATTCAAAAGCTATCACTTTTAATTTTTCTATTCACTTCTCTCTCTACCTTCATCTTTTTCAAGCTTTCTCTCCTCCTTCTCTCTACCTCAACCCCATGGTCACCACTCCTTCCATGCACCCATCCATCACAAAAATTTCATCCAACCCCATTTTTTTAATCCTCTCCACCTCCTAAACACTTTTCTAGTTGGTGGTTCCTTGAAAAGCTTCCATTTTCACCATTTTATTCAAGCTTCAAGCTTAGGGTTTTTGGGTAAGTTTCTTGATTCTTCACTTCCTTTTACTCATTTTCATTTCTATGATCTTCTTGGTGACCACCTATGCCTTATTTTTTAAGCATTGGTGCTATTTTAATGAGATTGAAATTTTAGGGTTCTTGGTGGTATCCAATCCGAAAATTGCAAGGAAATTCTAGGAGGCTTCTCTTGTTTTCTTCACTTTGGTAAGAGGAAGACACTCCTCCTCAACCTCTATTAGCAATAAGAAACCTTGTTTGTGATTGATTGTGAGAAAACCCTATTGAGGGTTATTCTTTGTTTGCATGATTAGTATGTTTACATGTTATTTACAATTTATTTATGCTATTGGATTGATTGTTTGTGTGTATTGATATATTGGAATGGATTGGGATGCATGAAATGGAAGAAAATAATGTTGGAATCTCCCTTGGATGACCACGGTTTTGGGGGTCCAAAATTGGGGTTCTTTGTGAACAATTGTAACAAGTGAAAGACTTAATTAATCAAGTGTGTAATGTGCAATTAATGGAATGGAAAATTGGGAATTTAATTCCCTAGGGAGGCCACAACCTCTAGGGCTTTTTTGTGGCTTAATTATGCAATTTTGGTAACTTTGGAACTTAGATAATCAAGTGATTAAATTATTGGTGAAAGGATGAAAAATTAGCAAAATTGGAAGACTAAGATATACTTGGAGATTCATAAATTTTAAAGAATCAAGAATGAAATTTTTCATAAGACTTAGGGTAAATTTATTTAGGGCAAGAACAAGAGAGTGTGAGACTTTGAGATCTTAGAATAACCTTTTAAGTGCATGAGAATAAATTACATTAGAAAATTTAATTAATTATGAGAATTCATTTAGGGACAAACCTTGCAAGAAAGGCTAACTTTAAGTAAGAATTTATAATAGACCTTAAAAATGTATTAATTTATTTAATTCCAATATTATGATATTTTGGGTCCATGTGAGTGACCAATGATGCATTGATTCTTACTTTGGCCAATTGTGGCATATTGTGGAATAATATGTGATGATGATCATACATGATTATGCATAGAGTCTTTATGCATTGTGAAAGTCCTTTGGACTGTTATTAAGGCCAAGTTGCCTGGGAGATTGAACACACCTTAGTGTGGGTGCGAGTAGACTAGTGTAGGTCATATTGTTGACCACGGGGGCGTCGGGGTGCGGGTACCTCACAATGGACAGTTGGTAGCTCTTCTGTCCGTGGGGCAAACTGATGCAAATGCACCGACGATCTTGACTGGGCACTGTCCTATATCGTGATCTAGTGTAGACTGTTTGACTTTGTATGGATGTGCATAGTAAGTCCATGTATTATCTGGCATCTTTTTATTTTTATAAATGGAATTGTTGTATTGCTGATATATACTGCTTGGAACTGCTTGGTTGCTATTACTATTATTAAATGCTTATTATTATTATTACTGTTGGAATGCTATGTGGGCGCCTTGCGCCATTTTGTTTCTTACTGCTATAACTGGTAATGATGGTAGGATGTCTTACCTCTTTCTTGTATTTCTGTTATTTTCTATCTGTATAATGTGTCCCATCGAAGATGACGGCAAGGAGGTTAGAGCTCCCGATTTCCCCAGCTTCTGGCCTGATCACGATTAGCATCTACTATAGAGCATGGAGGCACGCATGCACAATTTTCTAGGTGATATGCATCTAACCTTCCTTGGAGGGCCAGAATGCTGGCACATTAACCTGAATTCCGACCGCTGTGTCTACCTGGGAGACATGTCGATCTCTATGGCCTGGAGACGTCATGAGCCACCGATCTTTACCTACTGCATCAGCCAGCATTTGGAGTTTTATCTGCCCATCCGGGAGATGTGGGGTGACCGCTACTACACCCCGCAGGAGGACTCTTTTGATTCCACTGCTTGGGCTCCGGCCCGTGGCTCTGTGGCTCCTATGGAGGTTTCCTCAGATGAGGAAGACCCCGAGGAGGTTCCTGAGGAAGACCTCGCGGAGGATCCTGATACGATTCCTCCTCATCTGAGGGACTGATATTGCTGGTAGCTACTGATGGCTGCTAGTGTTTTATTTTGGGGGCGTAATGTCTTAACTGTAGTGGGCTGAATATTTCTGATATCTTAGGGATGTATATGTATGATCCTTTGGGCAGGTATAGTTTTACTTTTTGGTATATCAGGCTTTGTAACTAAACAGATTCGGTATAATTATATATATATATATATATATATATATATATATATATATATGAATATGCAATGTTGATCAAATGTATGCTTTACTACTGTCTTATTCTTTATTGCCATTTATTTTTCGTCACTACATTTTATCAATTAGAAAATAAATAAAAAAATAGTCACCATTTTATTTATACAGCTTTAACCATATAAATTTATATTATATTATAAAGAACGGGGTCTTAAACTATAAATTTTACTTCCACATTGTAATTGGTAATGTGACGTTCCCTCCCAAAAAGGGGCATTACAGTAGGCATAGTCAAGTACCCCTACCTCAACTCTCTATTATGATGCCTAAACCTTTGTCTTCCTTTCCTTGCTTTTGCTTCTCCCTTGTTGCTTGATTCTCCCTTCCCTCCTCTTTTTCTTTTCCTATTTTCTCCTTTTCCCTTTTCCCCTTGTCACAGTCGTGTGAGAGAGCAAAAATGAGAGAGAAAAAAGAGTCAAAGATGAATATAGAGATAGGGAGGTCAATGGAAAGGTTGGAGAGATAAGAATGAAAGATTTTTGTGTTAACTGAAAATGTTGTATCTCTTAAGGATACTCTGATTTTTCATTAACAAGTTTTCTATTTTCCATAAGTTTTAGGGAAAATTCTAGAACTTTTTCCCATTACCAAACTCATCATTTAAAGATTATCCTTATACGTTGTTAACAACTACTGAGCTATAATACTCTTCCCGTGTGGTTAAAAATAACAAACCAATTCAGTTGGCCGGCAGAAATTTACTACATCTCATTCTAAGTATTTATGACCTAAAAATAAATTTTTCATATTTATTTCTATCATCTAAGTGGTTTATGCTAAGTTTTGAGCTAATATGAGTTATTTTTCACTTTCAGTGTTATAGCATTATGCCCAAACTAACTCAGAAGGTCCCCAAAATTAACAAGTAACTCATACATGTGTTACTGAACTTCTATAACCATGATTAAGACTAATAGGTTAGGGAGGATGTTACACTCGGAGAGACTATTCCTTTCCTTGTTTGACCTGGAGAGGTATGAGAAGGATTTCGAATGCATTTTACTAGTGGTGAATGTAATTGGTTGTTGGACAATGAATAGATGTTTTGATGATAACAAACATGAAGATGATGACAAGATCAAGCCAAAAACCAAGTCCAAAGGAAGATTAAATGATATAGCTTATAGGACTTAGGGTCTTTATGTAAGAAGCCTTCTGAATATCTCAAATATGTTTTCAAATCTTTACAAATGATTTTCACATGCTAAAATACCCAATAAACAAGTTTTGAAAAGGTAGTTATGATGGTAATTCAAATCTATGAAAAATAGCAAAGTTTGAGTTGTGAAAAACTGACCTTTAGTTATTCTTTTGATTATAACTTTCAAAATACTTTGACTTTTATTCTAAAACTTATTTCATTTGAAAATAGACTCAAAGATCTTTCCAATAAGTGGTTATTTGCTTTAAGCAGATGAGAAATGAAGAAATTATAACCATTTAAAGTCAATTTTCAAAACTAGAGTGGTTTATTCGAATAAGCAAGTATTTATTCGAATAAAACACCCCAGAAAATATTCCAGAATGTGTTTTTTGTAACATGTTAGGGTCAAAACGTGTTTGCCCATTTGCTAACCGCAAGTGCACAGGTCGCACAAGTAATAAAATGATGAGTATAGATATCGTTCCCACGAGGATAATTTTATTTCCAATGCTAAGTATTAACCCATAGCTCACCTAATTCTATTCAAGAACATAAAAATGGATAAAAGTAAAGAAAGTAAAGACATAAAGCAATAAGGATAAATGGTTAGAGTTTAGGAAAAACCTCCTTCACCCTTTACATCAACTAACAACAAGCAATCCTCCTCATAAATATGAATGCAATGATTAGGTTAGCTTGAGAATCTACATTAGCTAAATGCCTATGTCTAGGTCATCCAACAATGGTGTCATTTGCCTAACTCTCTAAGTGTCCTTGAGAGCTAACACAAAATCCACTCTTTAAGGTCTATTCTCAAACACATGCTATGCATGGCTAATAGGTATATGTCTATCCCATTAGCGAATCAACTCATCCCGCCATTGGAATAGAATCGAACATGCATCAACCATACATATGATCTTAAACCCAAATCCCTATGTCTAGGTTCATTAGATTTTATCAAATCACTCAAATGTTGGCCAAACACTCAAGAGCATTAAGCACAATATGATTAAACAAAATCAAAGATCTACACAAACTCAGAGAAGAACAAATCATTAATATTAATAAAAGGATTCAACGTCATCCCTAAATAAAGCGCAGCTATACAATGAACATGAGAACAAATTACAAAATACATGTTCAAGAAATGAGGAAGAGAAAAGAGAAAAGAGAGAAGGAGAAAGCTTATGGATTTCGCCATTGAAGCTCGGATCCTCCTCCAATGGAAATAGGGCTCCATCCTTAGCTCCCCAAGCTCCATCTCCACCTCCAATGGAGCTCTAGCCTCAGCCTCTAACCCAGAAACTAAAAACCTAAAACCTAAAAGAGAGAAACTGAGAGAGAACGAAAGGGTACGTGAAAAATAGAATAAATAGGCTCAGCTCGTTGACGCGCGCCGCGGCGTGCATATTCCCACGCCTCGGCGTGGAGCTGTCTGTCCTGTCAGTGTGTGGCTGGCTGAGACCCTCACGCCGCGGCGTGAACATTTCTGCGCCGTGGTGTGGACCTCTGGAATGCATCCTTGGCTTCTTTCCTCCAATGCTGGGTCTTGGCTTGCATCAATTTGTCTCTTTTGAGCCCTTCTTGCATTAGAGAAACCACCAAGTTAAATATAATTACAAATTTACTTAATCAATCAACAAATATGCACAAATTGCTCAAAAACATAAAGGAAGATCTCAAAATGGAATTCCACAAACATAAGCATAAAACCTTCCAAATATGCTTAAGATCAAGGACTAAGCATGTCATGAATCACAAATATGGGGCATAAATAACTACATTTCATGGAGTTATCATAACACCCTCTCTAGAGTATTACATTTCAGACTAAAACATTCTAAAACTAAAGCCCAAGTTATAATTAATTATTCATTATAAATTACAAGTTATAAAATTCCTTTTCGCTGATCACACAAACTTAACAGAACGTTAAAACACAAGCCACAAAAATGAATAATATACATCTCATATACATAATATAGATTAGTAACAACTTAGATACATAAAACTTACATACTCCAAATAACATATACAACTACCATATAAAAACTGAACCTAGCTTAAGTCCAAAAACTTGAAGAATATGGTCCTGAACCTGATCTTCCTCCAAATCCTCTTCGGGATTCCTAACGGACAAATTCCCCAGTCGGGGCATGTCACTACGGACAAGAGTCCAAGCGGTCGACACCTCGGAATCTTCACTAGATGTGTCATGAAGATCACCCCATAAATCTCTAATAGACATAGAGAACTCCAAATGCACAGCAGCATTCACAGAAAACGTAGAAACTCCATACAGGGTCCTACTCCAAAGCAAAGTAACATCTCTAACATACTGAATGTGCCTTGCGTCCCAATGGACGTGCCATGCTTCATTGCCCCCATGAAACTGTAAACTAATGAAACCCTGAAGATTCTGCCTCATTGCCATCACAGTCTTCTCAAAACATAAATATAGAACAGAACAAATAGAACAATACAATAAAGAGGTGATTTCCCCTACATTAATACCATCATGGCAGCATAGAAACAATAATGACAATAATGCCATTCATATACAACAATATCACAGAACAATAGGTATAATCATATTATCAACTAACAGATAATTTAACAATATATATCACAATATATGAATACTGATGATACCACAAAAATAAGTATACTGACTATGCCACAACAATATGTACACTAACTATGCACATGCATAATGTGTATACTGATCATTCTTATGCACAATGCACTCATTTCCTACTCCATGGAGGTAAAATCAACATCGGAGAGAATAATCTAGAAGATATGTCTGTACGTCATCTACCTTAATTCAAGTGCTATAATTTTTCTCAGTGTATACATCATGGCTTGTACAAGACATTCTACATCAAATCGTGAATAGAGTAGTGTTCTCGTCAAGAACGTCGGTGCGTTTGCATCGATCACCATGGCATAGTAGTGCGTCTAACTAGCCACCTATGAATTCCCGCACCCCGACGCCTCCAAGGTCATTCATAAACCTTCACTAACAAAATGCGCACCCGCACAAAGGTGTAATTCATATCTTAGGCAACAACTTTCACAATACATGATCAATGACTTAATGCATATCATAAGCCATTACCGGCTACAACCAAACATTGATATATCTGGGTCCAATACATCGACCTGACAGCAAACTGCTAGTTTACCCAATCGCGTAGCTAAAAATCATCATTTTTAAATCGCGTAAGAGTTTCTCTATATATTTTCAATCATGTAAAATACTTTCTTAATATTCTAAGCTCAATTTAAAACTTTTCTCGTAGTTTATAAAAATTGGACATTAATTCCAACATTTTCTCACTAAACCTCCTTTAATTAATATTTCCAAATATTTTTCACAAAAACTTATATTATTTAAATTAAATCAAGATATCTCAAAATCCTTCTTATTAAATAAAATACTTTATTTTCAAAACATCATTTTAACTTTTTTTCCATACTTAAGGCCTAAAATCATTCTTTGTTCATTACTCTAAATAAAAACTTTCTTAAATAAAATATTTTAAATTTCATATCATCCTTTAAAAAATTATTTCAATTGACATAGTCGAAAATCATTACTTCTTAAATCATAAAAATGTGTTCATCTTCTTCTTACTTGTAAATCTTTTAATCCTAATTTAGTCCCCAAATCATCTAAGTAATATTTTCTAACATTCTTTCCAAAATTTTCATTATTCTAATTGTAAATAAAATCCTTTCCATTTAACTTATCAAAAATCATCTTAAATAAAATACTTTAAGTCTCCAAATTACTTCTCCATCCTATTATCAAATACCATAGCCGAAAATCACCTTTTTAATTGATAATAAAATTTGTTCATTTCCATTTTTATTTTGTAAACTCTTAATTAAATTTCTTATCACTAAATCCTCTAGGTAAATATTTAATAAACCATTTTTGCATTGGATTCCCCTTTGAAAGGTATGAAGGCCGTGAGCCTCTATGGTCATTGGGACCAAAAAAAGTTTCCTTTCTAGCATAATTTATAGCATACAACATACTCCAATCATCACAAATCTACTATATCAAGTTCATACATAATATCAAAGCAATAAAATCACATAAAGCAATTAAACACAAACCACAAAATTATACAAACATGGTAAATAAATCCTCACATGGATTCATCACCTACAAATAAATTTGTTCCTCAGCACCATAAGTGGTTAATGAGGTTAATCTCCCTTTTACCTTAAGTGTTGCTCCCTAAGCTTCTTGTATGCCTCTTTGTATCAAACTTTCACCACCATGTAGTCTCTTGAGATCAAAACAAACACATAAAAATTAGCATCTAAGGCTTGAGTAAGATGATCATAGATCAAAGTATGGTCTTAGAACTTTAAAAATGGAACAAGAAAAGAAGATCAAAGAACTTCACCTTAAAGCTCTTGAACTTAAGCTTGAAAAACTAACTTGAAAATGGTTGAACTAGCTCTTGATCACAACACCAAAGTGTCTTAGGATTGTGTATAGATTCAAGATATAAGGTTATCTTGAATTATAGATGTTTGGCTGAGAGATTATGGTGGTATAGCCGTGAGCTTTGGGAGAGAAAATGAGTGAGAGAATTTTGTGTTTTGTTTCATGAAAAGATGATAATGATGAACAATGAGATAGCAAAATTTGTTTTGGTCACCTTTGAGTCACTCACCATGAGTCACCATAGTGTCATAAGGATGTCATGCAATGACTCACTAGGTGAGTCACCTATCTAGTCACAAGGTGAGTCTTAAAAAAAAGGTTCTAGACTCATGACTCACCGATTAGTTATTAACCAATGGATAAAAGATATTATTATTTATTATCCAATGGATAATAACATTACCTAATGGATAATAACTTTATCCAATGGATAATAGAATGGAACAAAAACTCAAATAAAGAAAATTTTTTAAAATTGTTTCCGGTTTCGGGTTTAGTAAGCTCCCTCTGTGCCGCATTAACAATCCAAAACTTTTCTGCCCCAAAATTTTTTTTTTTGGACCCACCTCAAATACACATACAGTCCAAAAATAATAATATAATAACCAAAATCATTCAAATAATTCACAAAAATCACAAAAATTAAAAAAACACATTTAACAAAGAAAGAAAGAAAAATTGAGATGTTACATTCTTAAAGATTTACTCGAATAACTAAAGGTTTATTCGAATAACAAGTTCCAAAAAACACTTCCTGTTGTGGTATAAGTGGGTTATTCGAATAAGACTATGATTATTCAAATAAACACGGCCAGAAACACGCAACGACTATTTTCTAAGCAATTAATGTGATATTAAATGATACCCAACGGCTATTTTCTTAAGAATACTATAACTACATAGTTTTGGGTCATCTTTTACACACACCTAACTATTTGAAATAATTCTTTTATGCTTTAATTCGTGTTTCATATTTTTCACTATTTCCTGTGCTCTTTTCGCCAAAATTTGAGATATCCTTAGAGAGCTTCATAGAGTTTCAAGTTGTGAAATTTACTCTTGTGAGAGTTTTTCTTTTCTTCTATATCTTGATTCACTGTAAAGAGGGTGACGTATTGTTGAAGGGCAAAACGTGTTTGCCCATTTGCTAACCGCAAGTGCACGGGTCGCACAAGTAATACAATTATAGAGTAAGAGATCAATCCCACGAGGAAAACGTATTTCAAAGTAAAGCTGAGTATTAACCAATAGTCTAGTTAATGCTATCCAAAAGCATTAAATTTATAAATGAATGGTTAAAGAAATATAAAGACTGAAAAGCAATAACTCTAAGATAAATAGATAAATAGAGAAATAAGAATTACCTTTCATTTCCTATTTCAACTAATAAATTGCAATCTTTACAAGCAAAATCGAAGATTGGTTTAGTTAGCTTGAGAATCTGATTTAGTTAAAAGCCTATGTCTAGGTCAATTAACCCTGGTTTCATTTACCCAGTTCACTAAGTTTCCTTGAGAACCAGTGCAAACTCCACTCATTAATGATCTATTCTCAATCACACACTATACATGGTCAATAGGTATATTTCTATCCTATTAACGAATCAGCTCATCCAAGCCAATTGAACTTGCCGAACATGTATCAACCACATCATATCCATATTAACAAATCCCTATGTCTAGTTCATTTGTCAATATTAACATCATGCAATTAGTGATCAGCCAACCACAAGCATTAAACACAGATTGTGATTGAACTCAACTAAACTTCAATATATACTCAAAAGATTACAAATTTCTCAGTATCTATAAGAAACTACAAAGTAAAACTTATATACAGCCTAGCTAGCCATGAATCATGAGAGTACAAACATATAAATCATGATCATGCAGCAATAAAGAGAGAAAAGAAGAAAAGAAAGGAAGGAAGCTCAATAAATTGTATCCTTTAAGCTTGATTCACCCTCCATAGGAAGGATGGCCTCCAACCTTAGCCTTTTCTGCTTCCTCTAGGTCTAAAAAACCAAAAACCAGCAGCTGCTCTCCAAAAATGATGAAAACTCCCGTAGAAATTCAGTGCAAATCTATTTATAAGCTGAATAAAACAGGGTCACGCTGCGGCGTCCAACATGTCCCGCCGCGGCGCGCTCGTAATTAGGTCACAGGCGCCTGAGGCGCCTACTCTTCAACGTTACGGCGCTCCAGCCTCGGATTTTATCTACTAATGCAGGGGAACGCCGCGGCGCAACCTTATCCACATCGCGGTGTTGAGTGCTGATCTGCACTTTTGAGCTTCTCTTAGGCTTCCTGGTCCAAAGCTGCTTCAACTTCTTCATTTCCATGCTTCTTTTAAGACCTGCCTATATAAGATAATTTATCAATTCTTTAAATCATGCAAATGTACTCAATTTGATCATAATCTTGAAAGTATTTATTCAGAATCACAATAGAAGTCATCAGAATGAAATCAGATAGAAATGATGCTAAAACCTTCCATCAATGCTTACAAACAAGGACTAAACTTGCCATGTTGCACAGATATAGGGCAATAATAACTTAACTCTACAGAGTTATCACACCCCCAAACCTAGATTTTTGCTAGTCCTCAAGCAAAACAAAGCACATTCACAAAGATCAACTGGCAACCTATTTTCAGCCATTTTTAAACATTCCATTTTCACTTAACTCAGGCTAGTATATGATGAATGCATAAACCTCAAAGAATACAGATACCTTAGAATAAGTGTCAAGCATACACAATCCTCATCATGCTAGCATTCATAGCTTCCTTTCATACAAGATACTCTTCCCAAACCATGCAAGAAAAACCTCTTTCATTCAATTCCAATTCACCCAAATGAGGTTATAAACATACAAATGAACATAATTCACAAAATCCACAAGATTGTAATACAACTCTCTCTCCATTAATGTAGATCATGCAAGATTGAGGATCAAAAGGGTCTTTATTAGCTTATAATGTTAGGCCAAGGGTAATGGGTAACAGAATAAACGGATAGAATTAACACAAACATTGAGATACATAAATATAATATTCCAATTCATGAGTCAACAATGATATAGCAGGGTATTCAACAATGTAATCAGAAAACTTGCCAGAACCACTTTGATGCTTTACAAACTTTACTTCACTTTTGCTTTGCTTTTCTTCTTCTGTTTTTTTTTTTATTTTCTCTTTCTTCGCTCTATTTTTTTCAAAGCAATGCTTTTTCTTTTCTTTGGTTTGCATCTGGTTCCTTCAGGCTCATTTTGAATTGAATATTTATACCCCTAATCATAAGACTCACTTCAAGAAATAAGATATATAATGCACTCAACAAACAAAGAAGGTAGGAAGAAAATGACATGCTTTCACATGCATTAGAACGGTTAACAGGTTAACGATCATAATGGTTATGAAAAACAAATAAGGCCAAACAGTATAAAGCTTCAAAATAGGACCTAAGGATATCATCATATCAGGTAAGCTTTTTAAGGCTCAATCGGTCCAAACAATGCCCTAATCATTTCCTCAATCAGACACAACCTAGGATTTCGCCTCAAGAGAGTTGCCAAACAATTTCAAAGATAATCAAATTTTTTCACATGTATCATTCATAAACTTTCTACAAGCAAACATTCATATCCTATCCAAAGTTCAAAAAACATGCAATTGGGAAATTCACCAAGTATAAAAAGAAACTAGAATGCTTAAGCATGCACCAAAGATTACATATGAATTCACAGAACAATAAAAGTCAAATGTATCCAAATCTATCATTGGAACAACCATACACACTAGCCTTTAAACATTACAACACACCAAGTGAAAGGAACGACGATTGTATCTTGAATGAAATTTTCATCAAAACTTTCAAGATAACTGCTCCTAAAGTTAATATTTAAGCTAAAATACTTTAACATGTATATAAACTTCCACAAAAAATATAACACTAACAAACATACATAATAACAAAACATAGACATATAAACATAATACTGAAAACATAATGTACTGCATAATTAATCAAAACATAATGTTAAAGACACCCCCCCAAACCTGAGGGAAACAGTGTCCGCACTGTATAAAAGATAAATACAGATAGCAAAAAGTAAATAAATACAATGAAAGAAAAATGCCCTGAATGCACAACTAGAAGGACGGATCATCACTGTCAGGACCCGCGGTATCAGAACCATCACCATCCTCATCATCATCATCATCAGAATCAGGTACATCAGCATCAGGTGCACGAGAAGGACCAGCCTGAGTTGGTGCAGCGACCGAAGTGGGTGGAAATGAAGGAACTGGATAATCATGCAACGGAAGCCCTAGACGCTCCGCCATCCACCTCTGTGTCTGCATCTGATATACCAGCATAGCTTCCATCCTAGCACGCCAATCAGAATCGTCAGTAGGTGCAGCCTGGGATGGAGCAACAGTCTCAGGAGTATGAGCTGGTCGAAATGCTGGTCTAGGCTCTCCACGAGCCCCTGCCTGCGCGCGCCGGTGTTTGTAGCGGAGCCGCCCGACTCGCTCAATAAATGTATCGTTCAGCGGCTGCCGAACTTCAGTAAGTTCTTCATGAGGCCCCCAGCGGACCTGATGTCGGCTGCACAGGGTATGTATGAGAAATGGAAAGAAGAGACTCCGATACTCCCTAGCAGACCGCTGGATCTGATGGAAGATAAGCATAGAAACATCAATCGACCGACCCTCCATAATAGCATAAATCAAAATGGCTCGATCGTGCGTAACCTCTGAAAGGTTAGCCGACGGCAGGATGCGTGTGCTGATGAAATGGTACCACGCCCGAGCCTCTGGGGTCAAATGAGTACGTGCAAAATATCGAGGCCTGTTCGTCTGAATACTCATGGTCCACATAACAGGCTGAGATTCAGCTAAACAAATCCGTGCCGTGACCACGTTAACATCCAGACCCTCCTCCGGCTCCCATCTACAAAACTCAGTATAATCGCAAATCTCCGGAGGTGGAGGAAATCCCAACGCAGCTCGAATAGCAGCTGGAAAAAATGAGACCACACGACCACGAACTCGAACCGTGGTACTCCCCTCAGTTAGGAAAGCAGCATTCGTGTAGAACTCGCGAACAACTGGAAGCACTGCAGATGACTCTGGATGTTGAGCAAAGGTGCTCCAGTTTAGGTGGTTCAATCTCCACTCCAACTCTGAATGCAGAGCGCGTGTAAAGGCAAAGCCTCACTCCAATATAAGAGGGCGGGTGATAAAAAGAGTGTACCGCTCGGCTGCCTCAGCTGATATACAGCGCCTCCTGTCAAAGTCAGCAGGAGGGGGAGAAGTCTCCCTAGGTGGACGACTGGACGAACCTCTAAGCAATACGCGACCTCTTTTTGGTGCCATAACCTGAAACAAAAAATGGCAGAAATCAGATTAGGGAATAATAGAAAACAGAAAGCATATGGAAAAATGAACTATTCTGCCAATTTTAGAACACAACGCCGCGACATGCACAAAGGGCGCCGCAGCGTGTAAAACACAACACAGCGCCGCAACATTTAACATTACGTCGCGACATTCAAACTGTTCTTATTAACGCCGTGGCATTCAATCTAACGTCGCGGCGCGCAGCTCTGAAAATTCCAGGTACGCATACCACAGGGCGTCCAATCCAACCCAATAATGCATACAGGCATTGTGAAACACTAAAAGCTAATAAAACCTATACTTAATTAACAAATACTAACTATCTATTTAAGTGTAAATTAACATTATAAGTAGAAACCCAAAACAACCGAGAAACAATCGAAAAAAAAAAAAAAATATAAAGTAAAAAGTGACAAAAAATGAATAATAATGTAAAACATACCTTATAAGAGAGGAGAGCGTGGTGAAAAGAGAGAAAAAGGCAGAGTAACGCAGGTAACCTGAAAGAGAAAGAACAGAGAAAATGAAAATGAGAAAGTAAAAGGGTAAGAAAAAGAAGATACCCAAGTGCCTCTGCAATAAACACCACCGCCCACACGCGCCACGGCGTGAAACCTATTGCGCCGCGGCGTGCATTAATTCCCTCCTAATTTAATTATTTAAATTATTACTATTTACTAATTACCCCTTTTTTTTTACTTTTCTATTTTTTTTTACTGCTGCGCTCATAGCGCCGCGACATTAGGATCTGCCAAGTCGCGGCGCTGAGCTCCCTGTTTTGAAGCCCAACACACATCACGTCGCGGCGCTATCAATGCCACGCCGCCGCGTTATCAGTCATACTGCATAATTATGCAGCAAATTCACTTCAGCTGTGATTTTGACTAAAATGTAGCCTTTAGCAGTACAAAAACTTGCCTACAAGGTTAATTTACACAATACAATACATAAATATACAAAATCTTAAAAAGCGAAATATTTACATAAATATACCTAAAAAGTGAAAATTTGGGTTCCCTCCCAAAAAGGGCCTAATTTATAGTCCCGGCAGGACTTGTCTGCTGTTCCAAATGCATTTGTATCAAAAAGGAAAAACTTCCTCCTGATTTAAAAAATAAGTTTGATGCAATTGGGATGGCAAGACTTGCAACTCCAAGTTTGGAGTGTGCTTAACAGGTGCATTTAACAAAGGTACCACCATAGTAGCCTGTATCTGGTCCATTTCACTATCACAAATGACTGGACCTTGGGCAGGAACACAGGTTTCACTGACACCTCCTTCCTTGGATGTCTTCTTCCCATCAAAAGTGTTCACCAATGCACAATCTGCTAGATCGTGAGGGCTTTGTTGTGCATCATATATATTGAACTTCACCTCTTGATCCTGAACCCTCATGATGAGTTCACCTTTCTCTAAATTGATCTGAGCTCTTCCTGTTGCGAGAAATGGCCTGCCAAAAATCAAAGGGACTTTGCTATCCTCCTTTATATCAAGTATAACGAAATCCGCAGGGAAGATAAACTGATCCACTTTAACCAACACATCCTCAATAACCCCCTTCGGATGAGCAAGGGTTCGGTCCGCCAACTGGAGTGTAACTGAAGTAGGCGAAACTTCTCCCAAACCTAATCTTTGATAGATAGAATAGGGCATGAGATTGATACTGGCTCCTAAATCACACAGGGAATGGCCAGTGAACTTATCACCAATTGTACATGGTATGGTGAAACTTCCGGGATCTTGGAGCTTAGGAGGGATTCTGTTAAGAAGAATGGCACTGCATTCTACTGTCAGGGCAACCGTTTCAAAGTCACCAAGCTTTCTCTTCTTTGATAGAATTTCCTTCATGAACTTAACATAGCTTGGCATTTGTTCTAAAGCTTCTGCGAATGGAATATTGATTTGTAGCTTTTTGAACACTTCAAGAAATTTCTGAAATTGGTGCTCTAGCTTTTTACTCACTTGCCTATTAGGGAAAGGCAAAAGATGAACATATGGCTTGAACTCCTTCTTCTTCTCCTCTCCATTCCTATTGGCAATATCTTGACTTTGCCTGACTTCTGGTCTCTCAACTTCTTTTTCTCGGATAACTGTATGATCCTCTTCAAGCAGCCTGGTTCGCGGATTCCCTTGCATGGTTCTCCCACTCCTCAGTGAAATGGCATGGCAGTGCTCATTCGAGACACCTTTTGGATTTTTCTCAGTGTCACTAGGAAGGGTTCCTGGAGGCCTATTATTGATAGCACTAGCCAACTGCCCTACTTGAGTTTCTAAGGCTCGCATGGAAGCAGTCTGGCTTTGCAACATCACTTCATGTTTTGCCGACTGAGAGTCGGTCTTTGTCATGTAAGAATTCGTCTTGACCATATACTGTGAAAACATATCTTCCAAAAAGGGTTTTCGATCTTGGCCCTGTTGTCTTGATTGGGAAGGATAACCTGATGAATTATAAGGTCTGTCATTCAGTGGAGCAGATGAGGAAGCCCCTGGATTGTCCCTCCAAGAAAAATTGGGATGATTTCTCCATCCTGGGTTGTACTGGTTAGAATATGGATTATTTTGTTGCGGGCGGTAGTTACCAACATATTGAGCAGTTTCAGTACTGAAAAGGCAACTATCACTGGATTGATTCTCTCCACACTTGTTACACAGCACAAATGGGCTTTGTTGATGGCTAATCCCCAAACGATCCACTTTACTTGCAATTGTTGCCACCTGAGCTGATAATGCTGCTATTGGTTCAAGTTCATGCACACCAGCCACTCGCCTTGACGTATTTCGTTCCAAAGGCCATTGGTAGCTGTTAGCCGCCAATTCATCAAGCAATTGGAATGCATCATCAAATGACTTGCTCAATAAAGAGCCTCCAGTAGTCGCATCAACTATCGGTCGATGGTGGGGTAGCAATCCTTTATGAAATGAATAAACTTGGTGCCATGGTGGAATATCATGATGAGGACACCTTCGAAGCAAATCCTTGTATCTCTCCCATGCTTCATACAAGGACTCAATATCAGCTTGAGTGAATGATGTGATATCATTCACCATCTCAGCAGTCTTAGCCGGTGGGAAATACTTATTTAAGAATTTACCACACAAGTCATTCCAAGTGCTGATGGATCCCGCAGGTAGAGACTGCAACCAACTCTTGGCTCTATCTCGGAGAGAAAAGGGAAAAAGCCGTAAGCGAATAGCATCATCAGAGACACCATTATGCTTGAACGTGTCACAGACCTCCAGAAAATTGAAAAGATGAGCATTAGGATCCTCCTTAGGCAAACCGCCAAATTGCACAGATGTCTGTATCATTTGAATGATGGCCGGTTTGATTTCAAAATTATTAGCACGGATGGCAGGCCGCCTAATACTGGACTGCAAGTTCTCCATGTGAGGGGTTGCAAACTCCCTTAATGGTCTTGTATGACTATCATCCTCCAACTGAAGTGCAGCATTATCGTCTGCCATGTTAGTACCTATAACAGAATAGATAAACTAAAAACTTAGAATAATATGTACAAATCAAAATTTGAATTAGCATTAATTAGCCTCATTGCTAATATCAACTAAACAGAAATAACCGTAATTCCCCGACAACGGCGCCAAAAACTTGTTGAAGGGCAAAACGTGTTTGCCCATTTGCTAACCGCAAGTGCACGGGTCGCACAAGTAATACAGTTATAGAGTAAGAGATCGATCCCACGAGGAAAATGTATTTCAAAGTAAAGCTGAGTATTAACCAATAGTCTAGTTAATGCTATCCAAAAGCATTAAATTTATAAATGAATGGTTAAAGAAATATAAAGACTGAAAAGCAATAACTCTAAGATAAATAGATAAATAGAGAAATAAGAATTACCTTTCATTTCCTATTTCAACTAATAAATTGCAATCTTTACAAGCAAAATCGAAGATTGGTTTAGTTAGCTTGAGAATCTGATTTAGTTAAAAGCCTATGTCTAGGTCAATTAACCCTGGTTTCATTTACCCAGTTCACTAAGTTTCCTTGAGAACCAGTGCAAACTCCACTCATTAATGATCTATTCTCAATCACACACTATACATGGTCAATAGGTATATTTCTATCCTATTAACGAATCAGCTCATCCAAGCCAATTGAACTTGCCGAACATGTATCAACCACATCATATCCATATTAACAAATCCCTATGTCTAGTTCATTTGTCAATATTAACATCATGCAATTAGTGATCAGCCAACCACAAGCATTAAACACAGATTGTGATTGAACTCAACTAAACTTCAATATATACTCAAAAGATTACAAATTTCTCAGTATCTATAAGAAACTACAAAGTAAAACTTATATACAGCCTAGCTAGCCATGAATCATGAGAGTACAAACATATAAATCATGATCATGCAGCAATAAAGAGAGAAAAGAAGAAAGGAAAGGAAGGAAGCTCAATAGATTGTATCCTTTAAGCTTGATTCACCCTCCATAGGAAGGATGGCCTCCAACCTTAGCCTTTTCTGCTTCCTCTAGGTCTAAAAAACCAAAAACCAGCAGCTGCTCTAAAAAAATGATGAAAACTCCCGTAGAAATTCGGTGCAAATCTTTTTATAAGCTGAATAAAACAGGGTCACGCCGCGGCGTCCAACATGTCCCGCCGCGGCGCGCTCGTAATTAGGTCACAGGCGCCTGAGGCGCCTACTCTTCAACGTTGCGGCGCTCCAGCCTCGGATTTTATCTACTGATGCAGGGGAACGCCGCGGCGCAACCTTATCCACATCGCGGCGTTGAGTGCTGATCTGCACTTTTGAGCTTCTCTTAGGCTTCCTGGTCCAAAGCTGCTTCAACTTCTTCATTTCCATGCTTCTTTTAAGACCTGCCTATATAAGATAATTTATCAATTCTTTAAATCATGCAAATGTACTCAATTTGATCATAATCTTGAAAGTATTTATTCAGAATCACAATGGAAGTCATCAAAATGAAATCAGATAGGAATGATGCTAAAACCTTCCATCAATGCTTACAAACAAGGACTAAACTTGCCATGTTGCACAGATATAGGGCAATAATAACTTAACTCTACAGAGTTATCACACCCCAAACCTAGATTTTTGCTAGTCCTCAAGCAAAACAAAGCACATTCACAAAGATCAACTGGCAACCTATTTTCAGCCATTTTTAAACATTCCATTTTCACTTAACTCAGGCTAGTATATGATGAATGCATAAACCTCAAAGAATACGATACCTTAGAATAAGTGTCAAGCATACACAATCCTCATCATGCTAGCATTCATAGCTTCCTTTCATACAAGATACTCTTCCCAAACCATGCAAGAAAAACCTCTTTCATTCAATTCCAATTCACCCAAATGAGGTTATAAACATACAAATGAACATAATTCACAAAATCCACAAGATTGTAATACAACTCTCTCTCCACTAATGTAGATCATGCAAGATTGAGGATCAAAAGGGTCTTTATTAGCTTATAATGTTAGGCCAAGGGTAATGGGTAACAGAATAAACGGATAGAATTAACACAAACATTGAGATACATAAATATAATATTCCAATTCATGAGTCAACAATGATATAGCAGGGTATTCAACAATGTAATCAGAAAACTTGCCAGAACCACTTTGATGCTTTACAAACTTTACTTCACTTTTGCTTTGCTTTTCTTCTTCTGTTTTTTTTTTATTTTCTCTTTCTTTGCTCTATTTTTTTCAAAGCAATGCTTTTTCTTTTCTTTGGTTTGCATCTAGTTCCTTCAGGCTCATTTTGAATTGAATATTTATACCCCTAATCATAAGACTCACTTCAAGAAATAAGATATATAATGCACTCAACAAACAAAGAAGGTAGGAAGAAAATGACATGCTTTCACATGCATTAGAACGGTTAACAGGTTAACGATCACAATGGTTATGAAAAACAAATAAGGCCAAACAGTATAAGGCTTCAAAATAGGACCTAAGGATATCATCATATCAGGTAAGCTTTTTAAGGCTCAATCGGTCCAAACAATGCCCTAATCATTTCCTCAATCAGACACAACCTAGGATTTCGCCTCAAGAGAGTTGCCAAACAATTTCAAAGATAATCAAATTTTTTCACATGTATCATTCATAAACTTTCTTCAAGCAAACATTCATATCCTATCCAAAGTTCAAAAAACATGCAATTGGGAAATTCACCAAGTATAAAAAGAAACTAGAATACTTAAGCATGCACCAAAGATTACATATGAATTCACAGAACAATAAAGGTCAAATGTATCCAAATCTATCATTGGAACAACCATACACACTAGCCTTTTAACATTATAACACACCAAGTGAAAGGAACGACGATTGTATCTTGAATGAAATTTTCATCAAAACTTTCAAGATAACTGCTCCTAAAGTTAATATTTAAGCTAAAATACTTTAACATGTATATAAACTTCCACAAAAAATATAACACTAACAAACATACATAATAACAAAACATAGACATATAAACATAATACTGAAAACATAATGTATTGCATAATTAATCAAAACATAATGTTAAAGACACCCCCCAAACCGGAGGAAACAAGTGTCGCAGACTTGTGTATAAAAGATAAATACAGATAGCAAAAAGTAAATAAATACAATGAAAGAAAAATGCCCTGAATGCACAACTAGAAGGACGGATCATCACTGTCAGGACCCGCGGTATCAGAACCATCACCATCCTCATCATCATCATCAGAAGAATCAGGTACATCAGCATGAGGTGCACGAGAAGGACCAGCCTGAGTTGGTGCAGCGACCGAAGTGGGTGGAAATGAAGGAACTGGATAATCATGCAACGGAAGCCCTAGACGCTCCGCCATCCACCTCTGTGTCTGCATCTGATATACCAGCATAGCTTCCATCCTAGCACGCCAATCAGAATCGTCAGTAGGTGTAGCCTGGGATGGAGCAACAGTCTCAGGAGTATGAGCTGGTCGAAATGCTGGTCTAGGCTCTCCACGAGCCTGCCTCTGGCGCGCTGGTGCTGCAGCAGGAGCTGCCCCAACTCGCTCAATAAATGTATCATTCAGCGGCTGCCGAACGTCAGTAAGTTCTTCATGAGGCCCCCAGCGGACCTGATATCGGCTGCACAGGGTATGTATGAGAAATGGAAAGAAGAGACTCCGATACTCCCTAGCAGACCGCTGGATCTGATGGAAGATGAGCATAGAAACATCAATCGACCGACCCTCCATAATAACATAAATCAAAATGGCTCGATCGCGCGTAACCTCTGAAAGGTTAGCCGACGGCAGGATGCGTGTGCTGATGAAATGGTACCACGCCCGAGCCTCTGGGGTCAAATGAGTACGTGCAAAATATCGAGGCCTGTTCGTCTGAATACTCATGGTCCACATAACAAGCTGAGATTCAGCTAAACAAATCCGTGCCGTGACCTTGTTAACATCCAGACCCTCCTCCGGCTCCCATCTACAAAACTCAGTATAATCGCAATTCTCCGGAGGTGGAGGAAGTCCCAACGCAGCTCGAATAGCAGCTGGTGAAAATGAAACCACACGACCACGAACTCGAACCGTGGTACTCCCCTCAGTTAGGAAAGCAGCATTCGCGTAGAACTCGCGAACAACTGGAAGCACTGCAGATGACTCTGGATGTTGAGCAAAGGTGCTCCAGTTTAGGTGGTTCAATCTCCGCTCCAACTCTGAATGCAGAGCACGTGTAAAGGCAAAGCCTCGCTCCAATATAAGAGGGCGGGTGATAAGAAGAGTGTACCGCTCGGCTGCCTCAGCTGATATAAAGCGCCTCCTGTCAAAGTCAGCAGGAGGGGGAGAAGTCTCCCTAGGTGGACGACTGGACGAACCTCTAAGCAATACGCGACCTCTTTTTGGTGCCATAACCTGAAACAAAAAATGGCAGAAATCAGATTAGGGAATAATAGAAAACAGAAAGCATATGGAAAAATGAACTATTCTGCCAATTTTAGAACACAACGCCGCGACATGCACAAAGGGCGCCGCGGCGTGCAAAACACAACACAGCGCCGCGACATTCAACATTACGTCGCGACATTCAAACTGTTCTTATTAACGCCGTGGCATTCAATCTAACGCTGCGGCGCGCAGCTCTGAAAATTCCAGGTACGCATACCACAGGGTGTCCAATCCAACCCAATAATGCATACAGGCATTGTGAAACACAAAAAGCTAATAAAACCTAAACCTAATTAACAAATACTAACTATCTATTTAAGTGTAAATTAACATTATAAGTAGAAACCCAAAACAACCGAGAAACAATCAGAAAAAAGAAAAAAATATAAAGTAAAAAGTGACAAAAAATGAATAATAATGTAAAACATACCTTATAAGAGAGAGAGCGTGGTGAAAAGAGAGAAAAAGGCGAGTAACGCAGTAACGTGAAAGAGAAAGAACAGAGAAACCGAAAATGAGAAAGTAAAAGGGTAAGAAAATGAAGATACCCAAGCGCCTCGCAATAAACACCACCGCCCACACGCGCCGCCGCGTGAAACCTATTAGCTTGCCGGCGTGCATTAATTCCCTCCTAATTTAATTATTTAAATTATTACTATTTACTAATTACCCCTTTTTTTTACTTTTCTGTTTTTTTTATTTATCGCTCATAGCAGCCATAGCGCCGCGACATTAGCATCTGCCAAGTCGCGGCGCTGAGCTCCCTGTTTTGAAGCCCAACACACATCACGTCGCGGCGCTATCAATGCCACGCCGCCGCGTTATCAGTCATACTGCATAATTATGCAGCAAATTCACTTCAGCTGTGATTTTGACTAAAATGTAGCCTTTAGCAGTACAAAAACTTACCTACAAGGTTAATTTACACAATATAATACATAAATATACAAAATCTTAAAAAGCGAAATATTTACATAAATATACCTAAAAAGTGAAAATTTGGGTTCCCTCCCAAAAAGGGCCTAATTTATAGTCCCGGCAGGACTTGTCTGCTGTTCCAAATGCATTTGTATCAGAAAGGAAAAACTTCCTCCTGATTTAAAAAATAAGTTTGATGCAATTGGGATGGCAAGACTTGCAACTCCAAGTTTGGAGTGTGCTTAACAGGTGCATGTAACAAAGGTACCACCATATTAGCCTGTATCTGGTTCATTTCACTATCACAAATGACTAGACCTTGGGCAGGAACACAGATTTCACTGACACCTCCTTCCTTGGATGTCTTCTTCCCATCAAAAGTGTTCACCAATGCACAATCTGCTAGATCGTGAGGGCTTTGTTGTGCATCATATATATTGAACTTCACCTCTTGATCCTGAACCCTCATGATGAGTTCACCTTTCTCTAAATTGATCTGAGCTCTTCCTGTTGCGAGAAATGGCCTGCCAAAAATCAAAGGGACTTTGCTATCCTCCTTCATATCAAGTATAACGAAATCCGCAGGGAAGATAAACTGATCCACTTTAACCAACACATCCTCAATAACCCCCTTCAGATGAGAAAGGGTTCGGTCCACCAACTGGAGTATAACTGAAGTAGGTGAAACTTCTCCCAAACCTAATCTTTGATAGATAGAATAGGGCATGAGATTGATACTGGCTCCTAAATCACACAAGGAATGGCCAGTGAACATATCACCAATTGTACATGGTATGGTGAAACTTCCGGGATCTTGGAGTTTAGGAGGGATTCTGTTAAGAAGAATGGCACTGCATTCTGCTGTCAGGGCAACCGTTTCAAAGTCACCAAGCTTTCTCTTCTTTGATAGAATTTCCTTCATGAACTTAACATAGCTTGGCATTTGTTCTAAAGCTTCTGCGAATGGAATATTAATTTGCAGCTTTTTGAACACTTCAATAAATTTTTGAAATTGGTGCTCTAGCTTTTTACTCACTTGCCTATTAGGGAAAGGCAAAGGATGAACATATGGCTTGAACTCCTTCTTCTTCTCCTCTCCATTCCTATTGGCAATATCTTGACTTTGCCTGACTTCTGGTCTCTCAACTTCCTTTTCTCGGATAACTGTATGATCCTCTTCAACCAGCCTGGTTCGTGGATTCCCTTGAATGGTTCTCCCACTCCTCAGTGAAATGGCATGGCAGTGCTCATTCGAGACACCCTTTGGATTTTTCTCAGTGTCACTAGGAAGGGTTCCTGGAGGCCTATTATTAATAGCACTAGCCAACTGCCCTACTTGAGTTTCTAAGGCTCGCATGGAAGCAGTCTGGCTTTACAACATCACTTCATGTTTTGCCAACTGAGAGTCGGTCTTTGTCATGTAAGAATTCGTCTTGACCTTATACTGTGAAAATATATCTTCCAAAAAGGGTTTTCGATCTTGGCCCTGTTGTCTTGATTGGGAAGGATAACCTGATGAATTATAAGGTCTCATTCATTCAGGAGCAGATGAGGAAGCCCCTGGATTGTCCCTCCAGGAAAAATTGGGATGATTTCTCCATCCTGGGTTGTACTGGTTAGAATATGGATTATTTTGTTGCGGGCGGTAGTTACCAACATATTGAGCAGTTTCAGTACTGAAAGGGCAACTATCACTGGATTGATTCTCTCCACACTTGTTACACAAAGACAAATGGGCTTTGTTGATGGCTAATCCCCAAACGATCCACTTTACTTGCAATTGTTGCCACCGAGCTGATAATGCGCCATTGGTTCAAGTTCATGCACACCAGCCACTCGCCTTGACGTATTTCGTTCCAAAGGCCATTGGTAGCTGTTAGCCTCCAATTCATCAAGCAATTGGAATGCATCATCAAATGACTTGCTCAATAAAGAGCCTCCAAAGGCCCGCATCAACTATCGGTCGATGGTGGGGTAGCAATCCTTTATGAAATGAATAAACTTGGTGCCATGGTGGAATATCATGATGAGGACACCTTCGAAGCAAATCCTTGTATCTCTCCCATGCTTCATACAAGGACTCAATATCAGCTTGAGTGAATGATGTGATATCATTCACCATCTCAGCAGTCTTGGCCAGTGGGAAAT
Source organism: Ormosia semicastrata (assembly GCA_029884595.1). Taxonomy (NCBI): domain Eukaryota; kingdom Viridiplantae; phylum Streptophyta; class Magnoliopsida; order Fabales; family Fabaceae; genus Ormosia; species Ormosia semicastrata. Next base: position 35,652,992 of record JAQQTO010000060.1, on the reverse strand, counting down.
ACTTATTTAGGAATTTACCACACAAGTCATTCCAAGTGCTGATGGATCCCGCAGGTAGAGACTGCAACCAACTCTTGGCTCTATCTCGGAGAGAAAAGGGAAAAAGCCGTAAGCGAATAGCATCATCAGAGACACCATTATGCTTGAACGTGTCACAGACCTCCAGAAAATTGAAAAGATAAGCATTAGGATCCTCCTTAGGCAAACCGCCAAATTGCACAGATGTCTGTATCATTTGAATGATGGCCGGTTTGATTTCAAAATTATTAGCACGGATGGCAAGCCGCCTAATACTGGACTGCAAGTTCTCCATGTGAGGGGTTGCAAACTCCCTTAATGGTCTTGTATGACTATCATCCTCCAACTGAAGTGCAGCATTATCGTCTGCCATGTTAGTACCTATAACAGAATAGATAAACTGAAAACTTAGAATAATATGTACAAATCAAAATTTGAATTAGCATTAATTAGACTCATTGCTAATATCAACTAAACAGAAATAACTGTAATTCCCCGGCAACGGCACCAAAAACTTGTTGAAGGGCAAAACGTGTTTGCCCATTTGCTAACCGCAAGTGCACGGGTCGCACAAGTAATACAGATTATAGAGTAAGAGATCGATCCCACGAGGAAAATGTATTTTAAAGTAAAGCTGAGTATTAACCAATAGTCTAGTTAATGCTATCCAAAAGCATTAAATTTATAAATGAATGGTTAAAGAAATATAAAGACTGAAAAGCAATAACTCTAAGATAAATAGATAAATAGAGAAATAAGAATTACCTTTCATTTCCTATTTCAACTAATAAATTGCAATCTTTACAAGCAAAATTGAAGATTGGTTTAGTTAGCTTGAGAATCTGATTTAGTTAAAAGCCTATGTCTAGTTCAATTAACCCTGGTTTCATTTACCCAGTTCACTAAGTTTCCTTGAGAACCAGTGCAAGCTCCACTCATTAATGATCTATTCTCAATCACACACTATACATGGTCAATAGGTATATTTCTATCCTATTAACGAATCAGCTCATCCAAGCCAATTGAACTTGCCGAACATGTATCAACCACATCATATCCATATTAACAAATTCCTATGTCTAGTTCATTTGTCAATATTAACATCATGCAATTAGTGATCAGCCAACCACAAGCATTAAACACAGATTGTGATTGAACTCAACTAAACTTCAATATATACTCAAAAGATTACAAATTTCTCAGTATCTATAAGAAACTACAAAGTAAAACTTATATACAGCCTAGCTAGCCATGAATCATGAGAGTACAAACATATAAATCATGATCATGCAGCAATAAAGAGAGAAAAGAAGAAAGAAAAAGAAGAAAGCTCAATAGATTGTATCCTTTAAGCTTGATTCACCCTCCATAGGAAGGATGGCCTCCAACCTTAGCCTTTTCTGCTTCCTCTAGGTCTAAAAAACCAAAAACCAGCAGCTGCTCTCCAAAAATGATGAAAACTCCCATAGAATTTCGGTGCAAATCTATTTATAAGCTGAATAAAACAGGGTCACGCCGCGGCGTCCAACATGTCCCGCCGCGGCACGCTCGTAATTAGGTCACAGGCGCCTGAGGCGCCTACTCTTCAACGTTGCGGCGCTCCAGCCTCGGATTTTATCTACTGATGCAGGGGAACGCCGCGGCGCAACCTTATCCACGTCGTGGCGTTGAGTGCTGATCTGCACTTTTGAGCTTCTCTTAGGCTTCTGGTCCAAAGCTGCTTCAACTTCTTCATTTCCATGCTTCTTTTAAGACCTGCCTATATAAGAGAATTTATCAATTCTTTAAATCATGCAAATGTACTCAATTTGATCATAATCTTGAAAGTATTTATTCAGAATCACAATGGAAGTCATCAGAATGAAATCAGATAGAAATGATGCTAAAACCTTCCATCAATGCTTACAAATAAGGACTAAACTTGCCATGTTGCACAGATATAGGGCAATAATAACTTAACTCTATAGAGTTATCACATATCCCTCAAAGATATTGTAAGGGTGAGGTATCCTTGTTTATTGAGGCTCAAGCACAAAGGGTGAGGCATCCCAAGGTGTGAAGAGTGCTTTGAGTTGTAAAGGTTTTCAAGTACTTGCTCAAGCTTGAAGTGATATTGGAAAATCTCAGGTGATTTGCTTGAGGACTGAACGTAGGTCACAAGTGGTTGGTGGCTGAATCAGGATAAATATTGTGTTTGCTTTTCTTAACTCAAACTCATTTATTTCTTGAACTTTAATTATATATGTTTGAGTTGAATTTGATATCTAATTTATTTGCTTAATTTATCTCATAAGCCAAGTTATTTTTGAGTAATCTACAATAGTTAGACTTATTCTGCTGCATGTGTTGATTAAAAATATCAAAATGCATAATTTCTCAAAGTTGCTTTGAAAATTTGTAATCACCCAATTCACCCCCCCTCTTGGGTGATGGTTGTCATGACTAACAAGTGGTATCAGAGTTTCGTGCTCTGTAGAAAGCTTAACCGCTTAGAGTTAAAGATCCTTGTTTGTTGGCAACCTTGAAAGTTTTTCAAAATGGAAGGTTTTGAAATTGATAAACCACCATTCTTTGCTGGTGTGAATTTTATTTATTGAAAAATTAAAATAGAATTTTATATACAATCTATTGATTTGGATTTGTGAGATGTTGTTCTTGATGGATTTTTTCCTAAACCAAAACAAGATTGGAATGCTTATGACAAGAAATTTTTTTCTTTGAAATTAGAGCTATGCAAATTTTGAGAAGTGGTTTGAATGATGAAGCTTATACTAAAATTAAAAGTTGCTCTAGTGCTAAAGATATATGGGATGCTCTTGATGCTATCTATCTTGCTAATAATGATTTTTTGCATAAAGTTGTATACAGAGAGCAAGAAGAGCAAAAGTTATTGAAAGAATCTTGTTATGAAAAATATCCTTAAAATGATGTTCAATTTGAAGAGGTGGCAAAGCAAAACCAAATGGTATATACTCTTAAAGCTTTGATAGGAAAGAACGAGGATGATGATTCCCATGAAGAGCCATTGATGCAAGAAATTGAGATAACCTCCCACTTGACTCCAAAGAACTTTGAGGTAAATGTTACTTATGTTGATTATGGTCTTTCCTATTATGAGCTACAATGTGCATATGATGAATTGTGTGATGTTTTGTTGAATTTAGAAAAGAAAAACCTATTTTATTTGAAAAACATTTCCTCCATTAAAAATAAAATTGAGACTTTGAAAAATGAATATGTTTTTCTTGATGAGGAAATGCCTTTGAAATTTGAAATCTCAACTTCTTGTAAAAAGTGCATTGATTTAGAAAATCAAGTTGGGGAGTTATTTTTCAAATTTGCCAAAGCTAATGATTATAATTGCTTACATTCTTTGCTTGTTAATGAGAATAAAATTAATGTTATTACACATGAAAATTCAAGCAACACTTATAGCAAAAATAGTTTAGAATGTAAAAATAATAAAAGGCTTATGTTTTCCAAAAATGATCTTCAAAGGACCAAACCACCATTAAATTCAATTGTTTGTAATTTTTGTAGTCATCTAGGACATATTTCTCAATTATACAATTATAGAAGAAATCCTTATATAAGAAAAAACATGGTGTGGGTTCCTAAAAGTCTTAAAGGCATTAGTACTAACATTCAAGGACCCAAGATGAAGTGGGTACCAAAAAGTTCTCCTAGTGTTTCAACTAATCAGAAAATTTCTCAAAAGGATGGACAAATTGGTCAAAGGAAAGAGGAATCATCAAGGAGAATACTTTCAAAGCTCAATGGTAGAAACTTTGGTCAAAGAAGGAAAATGACTTCAACCAAAGCTTCTCAAGTACAAAATGTAGAACTTGTAAAGTTTAAGACTCCAAAAGAGAAGTAATGGATAAGAAAAAGTATTTCCTTGATTACCAAGGCCAAGGTATCAAAAGTTTTTACCTCTTATGCACACTCACATGTAAAGTTAATGAATTTGAAGTATATTCCTTGTAGGCCTTAAGTGATTGATTGAATTATGTGTACTTGGTAAAATTTGAATATTATATACAACACATGATTATATTCTTGTTACACCCTTTACTTACTACTATGCATATTTCTTGATAATAAGGTATTCTATGACTATGAATGTTTTTTATGCTTTAAATTTTCTATATATCTCTACATGTCTTGAATATGCTAGGTAAATATGTTCTTTGTTTGAAATGAAATGTTTAATGCTAATATCCTTGAGCTTGAATTTTTGATCAATCATACATATAATTAAATACTTATGTTTATTGTTTTATCATTGATTTATTACTCTTGAATTATTACTGACTTGAATGTTAGAGGTATCCCAAAACTTGTTTTGTAGGTATCTCATCTTTGGGTATATTTCCTTTTCTCTAATTGTATCCCTGTATGTGCCTATTAATATTTTTCTGATAGGTTTATTCGAATAAACTCAATCAACTGCTGAGAAAAATGTGTTACGTATCAGTTCTATTTGAATAACATTCAATTTATTTGAATAACTTGAGACCAACAACCACAGTTCTTGTATTTGATATATGTCTCATTCGAATAAATTCTACATTATTCGAATACATGTGTTGCGTGTGCCTTTATGCCTTCATGCTTTATTTGAATAAACAATGACCTTATTCGAATAAGCCTAAAGTTGATCTCTTGATCCTGTGTTTTCTTATATTTGTCTTATTCGAATAAGTGGAATCTTATTCGAATAATGCTTTTCGAGGCTTTTGTCTTTATCTAGTTATTCAAATAACCAGAAAGTTATTCGAATAAATCCTTGGCAGACAGCCAAGTTACAGAGCTAGTTATTCGAATAACCTTAGAGCTATTCGAATAACTTCTGGTAGAAATGTCACGACCGTTGGTCTCCATGCAAGATTATTCAAATAACATTCTTGCTATTCAAATAAACACGGATTATATGAAAGTTCTGCTGCTTTTCCACTTTATTTCTTAAGAATTTGTTGTATGTGCTGAATTTTTTATAATTAGACTAAAAATGCAAATGTTTAACCAAATGTAATTGGCTATTCTTTTGATTATTATATGTACTTAGCTAAATTGATTAATGAAATGAAATATTTTTTTGCCCTTGTGAACTCATTTATTATTTTATTATTTTGAATGCTTGTTTGCTTATGAGTTTGGCATAATGACTAACCTCTATGGATCCAAAATTGATGGATACCAAAGAAAATACTTTGAATTGTATTGTAGGGTGATAACTACCTCAAGCAACCATATAAATGGAATACATTTATTTAACTTAAGGATAGTAAAGTTTAAAAGGATTTAACTTTTAAAAGGGGTGCGAAGAATATTTATTCCCTCATGAAAACTTCAAGCTTGGAAGTTGGAGTCACCTACAAAAACTCAAAGAGTACACTTTTGGTGACATCAATCACTTATCCTTATTTATGCTTTAAATTGAATATCATGTGATATTTGGAGAGCTAGAAACTTGTTTAACATGCCTTAAGTTGTGCTTTTCTAGCATTGTGTCTTAAAAGAATCTTTACATATGATAACATGCTAGATATGTACACACTTTGTTTGGAATGACATGTTTTATGGTAATATCTTTGTTCTTGAGCTTATGACCAATTCTTTTTTTTCAAATATAGAAATTCACATGCTCATAAGTAGTTCTAATTCTTTCTCATTGATGCTTAGTTGTCTTATATACTTACTTGGAGATTGGAAAGTTAAAAGTTATATGTCTTCTTGTTTAAAATTGCTTGATATGCTTATATCTTGAAAACAAGAGATAAATGATTCATTTTGTGCCTTGAACTTGTCTTGGAACTTCGATGATTTTTTTTTGAGGTATATCTTGAAATGAATCATAAATGGTTTCAAAAGTTATAGCTCCATGGTTTTTCAATTCTTACATTACAATAAGGGACTTTTTGTTCTTAATTGGCATGTGTGCATACTAAAATTTATTACTTGATATAACATGTCTAACATGATCATTGTTTATCTAAAATGCCTATATAAGTTTTGATGATCATCATATGTTTCTTGATAAACTTGAATCATGCCTTAAAATGCTTAAATCATATTTATGGATTCAAGTGCATATGTGCTTCATACATTCTTGTTAGAACTAACACTGCATGATTGATAATGTGGTACATATTTTACATTATATATCAATCTAAATTATGCTTATAAATAGGCTTACATGATATTTGATACTAATCTATATTTTAGAGGACTTTTAAAGTTAGCTTTGCAAGTCTCTCTATGTGTTTCAAATATAGCCATCAAATTTTTACATACGAGCATATGTGGATAAATGAGAAAAGTTGAATGGAATTCAAATGAAGAGGAAGATAAAGAAGACTTTCTTCTAGTGCAATGGAATGGAGAACTCAAAGGAAGAAAGCTCGAAGTTAAAGGACCAATAAATAAGGAGCATCACTCTTTATCTAACTCAATAAGTATCTCTATCCCTTAGCTTTTGTGGTATTCTCTATAGATTGTATGATACTTGTTGATAAATTGATCTTAAAATAATTAGATATTTTCTTACATGAGAAGCATGCTTAGCATTGACAAAGTGTCTAATTAGATATTAACTTGTAAATTTTGTCATTGCATATAAGATAGACAATGTTAGTTCTATACATGCTTTGATCCCTATAACATATTTCATCAAGATAAATGTTTGATATCTATGATTCTTTTGATCCATGGCTAAATTGGTAAATGTAATTGAATTGCAAATGTAAATGATTGTTTTGATGACTATACAATGTAATTGGCTAATCAATGAATGAATATTATTCCTTTGAACTTCTTTGTGGTTGATGTGCTGAATATTGTGTTTACCATGTTAAATTTATAATATACAACTTTGTTGCTATTCTGGTCTGCTATGAATAAATATATCTTGTTGGACTTGAATATACTTTGTTTTAGCTCTATACTTTCTCTTGCCCCATCTTTTTTATCATGACAAAAAGGGGAGAAAAAGCTTAACTACTTATGATTTGAGCATGTTTTTTTAGAAAAGATAAGTTATTGTAAAACAGTTTTTGGGATTCCAAAAGTAAGGGGGAGCTGCGCATATCTCTAATATAAATCAGCTCTTATCAAAAAGAGGGGGAGTAAGTTTCTCTAAAAACTTTGTGGATTCCAATTTAATTAAACTAACTCTTTTCTCAATGATAGTTTGTCATCATAAAAAAGGGAGAGAATGTAATTAGCTGTTGGACAATGAATACATTTTTTGATGATAACAAACATGAAGATGATGACAAGATCAAGCCAAAGACCAAATCCAAAGGAATATTAAATGGTATAGCTTATAGGACTTAGGGTCTTTATGTAAGAAGCCTTCTAAATATCTCAAATATGTTTTCAAATCTTTACAAATGGTTTTCACATACTAAAATACCCAACAAAAAAGTTTTGAAAAGGTAGTTATGGTGGTAGTTCAAATCTATGAAAAATAGCTAAGTTTGAGTTTTGAAAAACTGACATTTGGTTACTCTTTTGATCATAACTTTCAAAATACTTTGACTTTTGTTCTAAAACTTATTTCTTTTGAAAATACACTCAAAGATCTTTTCAATGAGTAGTTATTTACTTTAAACAGATGAGAAATGAATAAGTTATGACTATTTAAAGTCAGTTTTTGAAACCAGAATGGTTTATTCGAATAAGCAAGTATTTATTCGAATAAAACACTCCAGAAAATGTTTCAGAATGTGTCTTTAAACATTTATTCAAATAACTAAAGGTTTATTCGAATAACAAGTTCAAGAAAACACTTCATGTTATGTTATAAGTGGGTTATTCGAATAAGACTATGATTATTCGAATAAACACGGCCAGAAACATGCAACGACTATTTTCTAATCATTTAATGTGATATTAAATGATACCCAACAGCTGTTTTCTCAAGAATACTATAACTACATGGTTTTGGGTCATCTTTTCACTATTTCCTATGCTCTTTTCGCCAAAATTTGAGATATCCTTAGAGAGCTTCATAGAGCTTCAAGTTATGATATTTACTCTTGTGAGAGTTTTTCTTTTCTTCTATATCTTGATTCACTGTAAAGAGGGTGAGATATCCCTCAAAGATATTGTAAGGGTGGGATATCCTTGTTTGTTGAGGCTCAAGCACAAAGGGTGAGGCATCCCAAGGTGTGAAGAGTGCTCTAAGTTATAAAAGTTTTCAAGTACCTGTTCAAACTTGAAGTGATAGTGGAAAATCTCAGGTGGTTTGCTTGAGGACTGGACGTAGGCTACAAGTGGTCGGTGGCTGAACCACGATAAATACTGTGTTTGCTCTTCTTAACTCAAACTCCTTTATTTTTTGTACTTTAATTATATATGTTTGAATTGAATTTGATATCTAATTTATTTGCTTAATTTATCTCATAACCCAAGTTATTTTTGAGTAATCTATAATAGATAGACTTATTATACTGCATGTGTTGATTGAAAATATCAAAATGCATAATTTCTCAAAGTTTCTTTGAAAATTTGTAATCACCCAATTCACCCCCCTCTTGGGTGATGGTTGCCATGGCTAACAGTGAAGTGCACCAGGAATCTCAAGGACAGGCCTTCCCAATTGACAATGGATTTTGGAGTTAAGGTTGTGAACCATCTCAGGGTAGCTTTCTTCAGAGACAGAGAGAAAGTGTGGCACATGAGTAGATCATCTCCTCCAACAAACAAGAGAGCAAAAACATAAGCATCTTAGTGTTCCTGAGGGTTCATAGTCCCATCATAGGCTTCAATATTTGTTGGATATTTGAAATGTCTAAGGATCTCGTAGGCCATCAGTTTATCGGAGAAAGGTTGGTTTTTCGTAACCTAGTTCCTTACTCCTTGATCATGCTCCTTTTTCCCCGAAACTGGGATTTCAGCACTCTAGCTGGGTTCTGTGATCCTATAATACTCTGGATGACGTTCCCTATCTTGGGCTTTGTCCCTTTGATTTTCCTGCTTCTTGGGTGGAATATGATCTTCGCCTTCTTTCTCCTGGTTGATAACTTTCTCCAAGTTGTGAATCCATTCGTCTTAGAGTCTAACAAGATAGATGAGTTATTCTCTTGATAGCTCCAAGATAGCAAATTCAGCACGACAAGACCAAACTTATTCATTCTCCACCTGTGCTCCTAGGCACTGCAGCGCCAACACCCACTGTCTAGAATCTTCAGAAGGTGCTCCTTGTGGACTAAGTCCTTGCCTCACCAAAACTCGTCGTGGCAGAGGAGAGAGATTTTCACCATTATGTGAAGTCTCTACCTCATCCTACTTGGGTTCTGATTAGGCAATGACTAGTTCCTGGATCGGTTCATGGACAGGAGTGGATGCCGGACAGTAGCCAAAAGAAGGTTGGTTTTGTGCAGCAGATGCGCGATTCTGATTTGTAGAGATTTGGTTTCTCTTCATGGTAACCATGATGTCAAAATTTGGAAATTAAAGTTTATCGTTCGCACAAATGGTGCTAATGTTTTAAACTAGATTCTGAAGTGTACCTGAATAAGGTTGATAATGGTGGTTTACTCTGATGCATAGCGGTAGTGAAGATGAAGCGATGGGGTGGGTACCTGCAAAAGGTACTCTAACACTCAAGTTAGACCGTGTATTAGGTAGGTAGAATGTTTAGAATTAGATGCATATCTTCGCTGCCATGTGAGGTATTTATAGAAGTGTCCTGGGTGTCAAGAATCATAGTTCAATATGAATTGAATTCTATTATTTAGGATTATAATCTATGAGATTGTTATCTCTTATAACTAATTCCCTATTTATGTGGGATGTAATTGGTGTCTATATCTATGAGAGATTTACGCCTCATAAATAGGTAGATTAACTTATCTAATAGCGTGCATAAATATCTGAGATCTTATTCTAGTAGGCCAAATTGCTTCTGAGTTGTTAACCCAAAACCTGGTCTAAAGCAATAAACTTTATTTTTTATACATACTGGCTAGGGTGGTAACTGTTATAGGTTTGACTATAAACTTTGTTTATATTAATAAATTGGCTTAGAAGCCAGAGAGAAACTCTCAAATATTCAAAACTTACTTCAATTCATTGATGAAAATACAAGGAGAGATTGACCCTATTTATACTAATCCTATAGGCTAATTTGCAGCTGATAACAGCTATAAAATAACTGGAAATAAATTGGAATGCAAGTTGTAAAAATGGAGATTTGTCAATAATAGTGGCTAGGTGGTTTAAGGTCAAGAATAGTGGCTTGATGCATTGGAGAGGCTGCAGAAGGTGAGCTGGGTCTGCTGGAGGCTCATGCATGGTTGTAGGATTATGGAAATCAGTTGTTATTTGATTTGTCCGTATCATCCTCCCCGAGTTGGACAAAACTCGCCCTCGAGTTAAGTTCTGTTTCATCATCCAAGTATGGTGAAAGATCAGTGATGTTGAAGGTTGCAGAGACGCCATAGGTTCCCGCAGTTCTACCTTGTAAGCATTATCATTTATTTTCTGCACTATTCTGAATGGACCATCAGCTCTAGGGGATAACTAGCATTTTGTTGATTTGGAAATCGTTCTTTTCGTAAATGTATCCATACCAAATCTCCCACTTTAAAAATTTGTTGTCTGTGGTGCTTGTCACACTGAGCTTTATATCTTGAATTTTGTTTCTTAATCCTTTCTCAGACTTGTTCATGCAGCTTCTTGATTTCTTTTGCTCTACATTCTGCATCTGCACTATACTGTTGTCTATCTGATGAAGGGGTTAAGTCTAGCAGACTATGCGATCGAGTGCTGTATACCACCTCAAATGGGCATTTCCCAATGGCTTGATTAGTTGAATTGTTGTAAACAAATTCAACCTGTGCAAGGACAAGATCCTACTATTTTAGATTTTTAACGACAAAGCTCCAAAGTAGATTTCCTAAAAGCCTGTTAACTACTTTGGTTTGTCCATCTCTCTGAGGATGATTGGCACTACTGAATTGAAGCTTAGTACTCATCTTCTTCCACAAATTTCTCCAAAAATAGCTTAAGAACTTGACATCTCGATCAGAACTGACGGTTTTTGGAATTCCATGAAGACAAACAATTTCCTTGAAATACAAGTCTGCAACTTGAACAGCATCATTGGTCTTCTAACATGGAATGAAATAGGCCATCTTTGAAAACTTGTCCACAACTACCATTATGGAATCCTTTTGTCACTGAGTTCGAGGTAGTCCAAGGACAAAGTCCATGCTAACATCTTCCTAAGGTGCTTCTGGAATGGGAAGTGGCATATACAACCCTGTGTTTTGGCTTTCGGTCTTTACCAAGTGGCAAATTCTACATCTTTGAATATGTCTATTAACATCTCTTTCAAGCCTTGGCCAATAGAAATTCTCTTTCACTAAAGCCACAGTTTTATCTCGTCCAAAATGACCTACTAATCCTCCATCGTGGGCTTCCCAAATAATGGCTTTTCATAGTGAGCACTGAGGAATGCATAAAGCCTTCCCTTTGAACAAAAATCCCTCATGCTTTTAGTAGTCTTGGTAGAATTGCAATTCAGTGGCATTCCAAAAATTTTGAAAATTAGGATCATCTTGGTATAGCTCATTGATAGTCTCAAAGCCAATGACTTTTATCTGGAGAGTAGAAAGTAGTGTATGACGCCTGCTGAGGGCATCAGCAACAACATTTTGAACTCCCACCTTGTGCTTAAGTAAGAATGGATAAAGTTGTAGGAACTCACTCCAAGAGGTATGTCTGCGACTAATCTTCTGTTGAGAGTTCAAGTGCTTGAGGGATTCATGATCAGAATAAAGAATAAATTCCTTATTCGACAAGTAATGACTTCAATGTTGTAGGGCACGAACAATGACATAGAACTCCTTGCCATAAGTAGAGTACTTGAGTTTATCATTGTTGAGCTTTTCACTGAAGAAGGCTATAGGATTACCTTATTGACTTAAAACAACACCAATGTCAATGTTGGAAGCGTTACAACTGACTTCGAACACTTGGTCAAAGTTTGGAAGGGCTAACACAAGTGCTTCAGTCAAACATTTCTTCAGCTCCTTAAAACTTTTTTGTGCTTGGTCTGTCAATTGGAATTTGTCTCCCTTTATGCAATCTGTGAGTGGGGCAGTAACAGAGCTAAAATTTTTTATGAGCCTTCTGTAAAATGAAGCTAATCCATGGAAACTCTTTACATCATGGATAGACTTTGGGATAGGCCAACTATTGATGGCTTCGACCTTGCTTAGGTCAACTCGAATACCTTCAGTAGTGATGATATAACCCAGAAAAGTAACTTCATTGGTTAAGAAAGAGCATTTCTTCAAATTGGCATAGAGTTTTTGTTCACAAAGAGTCTGTAGCACTTGTCGAAGGTGCTCTAAGTATTCCTCTTTGCCTCTGCTGTAGATCAAAATATCATCAAAGTAGACGACTATAAATCTACCAATGAAGGGTCGAAGTACCTGATTCATTAGGTGTATGAATGTACTAGGGGCATTGGATAACCCGAAGGGCATCACAGTCCACTCATATAGGCCATCTCTGGTTTTAAAAGCAGTCTTCCATTCATCTCCTGGCCTAAACCTGATCTGATGGTATCCACTATGAAGATCAATCTTGGAAAAGATGGCGACACCAAGTAGCTGATCTAGCAAATCATTGAGTCTGGGTATCAGAAACTGATACTTAATGGTAATCTTGTTAACAGCTCGACTATCAACATACATTCTCTAACTTCCATCCTTCTTGGGTACTAAAATTGCAGGAATAGCACAAGGGCTAACATTTTCTTGTATCAACCTTTTCTTCAATAGTTCCTCAACTTGACGTTGGATTTCAGCATGCTCTTATGGACTCATTCTACAAGCTGGTCTGTTAGGAATGACAGCTCCAAGAATAAAGTCAATGGTATACTCGATGTCTCGCATTGGTGGCAACCCATGTGAAATTTCTGTTAGTACAATATCTGGGAATTCTGTGAGCAGTTGTTCAATTTTTACTGGAAGAACAGCTTCTTCATTTGATTCAAACAATAGAACAAAGCTCATGGTTTGGACTTCCTCTACAGTCACCTTGAATTGTTTCTTTGTTACTAAAGATACCAATGGCCTGGATTCCTTCTTGCTTTCATTAAGTTCACTTGGTGGTAAAGGAGTTAACTTGACTTTTACTCCATCTTTGACAAAGGAGTAGGTGTTGGCATAACCGTCATATAAAGCACGACGATCATATTGCCAGGGTCTCCCAAGGAGAAGATGACATGTATCCATGGGAATAACATCACACCATACCTTATCTTGATACTTTTGACCAATGGAAAAGGTCACAAGGCAACGTTTAGTAACTCTCACTTCACTTCCTTTGTTGAGCCACTGTAATTTGTATGGATGTGGATGATTTTGTGTAGGCAGCTCTAATTTCTCCACCATGTAGTTTGATACCACATTCTCACAGCTTCCACTATCAATGATAACATCACAAACCTTTCTTGCAATGGTACAATGGGTGTGGAAAATATTGTGTCTTAGCCAAGGCTCTTCCTTTGCTGACATTGTGTGTAGGCTTCACCTAATCACCAGTGATTCACCATGATCAGCAACGGTGAGTTCTTCATCATACATTAGCTCTACCTTCTCTTCTTCTTTAGGTTCTTCTTGAGTTTCTTCTTCTTCAGATACTTCATACGCTTCTCCTTTGATGATGGTTATGGCTCTTCGGGTTGGACAGTTTGAGGCTATATGTCCAAATCATTGACATTTGAAACATTTGGGGGCTCTAGGTTTATTCTCTATTGTGGTCTTAGAAAGAGGTTTGTTTGAAGCACTGAATTGATCAGTTGGTGTTTTGCGGGTATAAAAAGAATTTTCATTGGGGGAAAAGTTCAGTAAGAAGACCTTTTGGGTAATTGTTTCTCCACTTGAATAGCTAGATGGATGACATCGTCTAAGAACCAGTATTGTTGGAGCTGAACTAGATAGGCAATATCAGTGTTTAATCCTCAAAGGTAATGAGTTATTGTTTGCTCCTCCCTTTCATGGATGTCGCACTTCATTATCAACTTCTCAAATTCTCTAGTGTATTTTTCCACATGCAGGTTCTTCTGTCAAAGATTCTACAGTTGAATAAAATTATCTTGATAATAATGAGAAGGCAAGAACTTACGAGTTAGTTCTTGACGCATTTTCTCCCATATCTTAATCTTGCTTTTCCCTTCTCGTCCACACTTTTTTTTAAGGTTCTCCCACTATATAAAAGCATGTTTCTTTAACTTCACAGCAATGATCTTTACCTTCTTTTCCTCTAGTATCTCTTTGTATTTGAATACTCGCTTAGTAGTTTGAAGCCAATCAACGAACTCATCTGGTTGGAGCTTCCCTTCAAAATCTAGAATTTCTACCTCGATGTCGTTGTTTCTAAACGATTGTCTTTATGGATGATGGTTTCTAACTAATGATGAATCACTACTGGATTCGTCATTGTCTGATTGTATGTGTTGTGCTTCTAACAGGGCTTGCTGCCCATTTACAGTTTCCTGTAACTATTGGATTTGTCTCCTTAATTCTTCTATTTCGATTTCATGCAAATGCTGTCTTCCTGGAGGCATTTTGTGAGTTAAAAATTATTAAAGTACCGTACAACTGGAACAGTGACCGTAGTCTATAAACTACGCACCAGGTAAGTTCCTAGGAAAGAGAGGTTGGTCACTAATGGACACATTTAAATACGAAGTCTTTCCTAGCCAGAACTTTCCTAGACATATGTAACATCCTAAAAATCAACACTAATGATGTATCCAGTTTATGCATTAGTAATTAGAATTTAGTACATTACTTATGAATATCCACAAGTTTTTGAAATGAACAATTTAATAATATACAAAATATGAGCCTTCGCGGAAGCATAATTTACATACATAATGAAAGCAATAATATACAAATTATACATCGCCATGCATTATATATAAATTTTATCGAGTAAACAAAGTTACTAGGACTAATTTATAAATACCTAACTAAGAACATTCTAACCAATCTTTCAAGTAAACTCCATCTTGTTGATCTACTCGGCCACCTGGAATTATCATGGAAATCAAAGGTGTAGGGGTGAGAATTTAGAAATTCTCAGTAACTTGTTTAAAACCATGTCATCATAACAATTCCAGCTATTTCGGGGAAAAACTTCATTTTCATTCAAAGCATTTATTATTATTCTAGGAAGGTGGCAAAAGACCAAATTCATATCCTTCCTCTTCTCGAAATAGACGGTTAATTAATTTACTATAAAAACTCCTTTAATTCTTTTAATCAAACACAATATCACTAAGTGTTCAAAAATACTATTAAATACCATATTGTACCACAAAAACTCCATTTTAGAAGATTCATCAAAACATAGTCAATTTTTCAATCTCAATATATCAAGATAAAAATCTCATCATTAGAATCAAGTTAGGAGCTCATAAATCATTTTATGATTAAAGTCTCATGACAATTCACAAGTCATAATTCAATTCATGAAAACTCATAGTGGAAATAAATGATATTACCCAATATCAATACATATAAAAAATTCTCATTTCACAAGACTACATGATTCAATCAATGCTAGCCTTTAAAACCATTTACTTGGTAGTAGTCTACTTTTAGGTTGGTGCACTTCAACCTCTTTGTGACTCTCTTCATCACACAGAACTACTCCGGGTAACGGGACCCATGTCTCATTCAATCTAGGAGAGAGGATGCTTACTAACCCTCATTCAATCCACATGAATAGACCACGACCTCATGTTGCTTGGGATGCTAGGATACGCCGCCCTAGCTGTCCCGAGTTTAGGATCACCCCAAGTGGGAGGAAAATGTCCATTCTCAACCACTAATGACTAGGGAAGCTTAGGTAAAAGGGAAGAACACATCTTAACCCCAATTACTCTAGTATAAAAAGATTCTTTATTCTCTTTTACCATTAACCAAGCATTACCCAAGTGCAAGGTAATCCAAAACCACACTCAGTCCAGTTCTACAAAGGGATACCCATAAGAAAAACCAATTTTTCATTTCTACAATGCCCTTTAATCAACATCTCAACAATTATGCAACACATGCATTTACAAGGTTTCTCTTCATAGGTATTTCATCTCATCAAGGTAAGTCATCCTTGTCATACATTTCATATGCTTTTCTTTGCTTTAAACACTGGCATATAGCATTGGAAACTAATTTATTAATTTAAAAACATCACAAAACATTTCTGTTTCTGACAGTAGAACACGAAGTTTGACCTTTGTACACTAAAACAAGCATAACTTGAGCTATAGAGGTCGAAACGAGGTCATTCTAGTGGCATTGGAAAGCTAAGAGAAAGAGTTACAATTCTCATGAAGACTACAAGAGCTCATTCTCATTACAGAGGGAGACATGGCTTATGTCTTTAGACACACCCCCTTCCCCCCTGGTGTTTTTCTCTATGAACACTGTTCATGAATTTTCAACTAGCAGAGAGGAACACCCCCCTTGTATCTTTAGACACGGGCCATGTTTCTAGGCCAGAAACCCTGCAACTCATTTTGAAGAGTTGTGACGCTGTTCCTTAGGCCAAGATCTTGGATTTTGGCCACTCCATTCTAACCTCTAGGTGATTTTAAGCCCCAAACAAGTTCATAAACATAAAAGAAACTTAAAATACTAATTTATTTCATCAAAAATGGATCAAAACACTAAATCCCTCATTCAAATCACAAATCAAAAGTGGGTTTCATACTCATCTTCAAAAACTCAAAGAGTTTCAAGAACACCATTAAAGCTTGAACCTTTTGCATGTATTCAAAGCATAAAAGCATATATTTTACTCAAGAGTCCACAAATCTCGACAAAGTTCATCCAAACTCCATTTTTTCAAGAAAGTAAAAGATGAACAAAGTGGGTAAAGTTTTAGAAGTCCCCCTACCTTGGTTTCCATGGCCCCTTGATCTTGTTTCCTTGCATTTTCTTGCTTGATCTTCCTTCTTCCTCTCCATTCTTCTACTCCTGCCTCACACTCCCTCCCCCTCTTCCTCTTTTCTCATTTTCTCTCATTTCTCCCCTATTTCTCTCCTCTTCATTTCTGTTTCGATCTCTCTTTATGTTCTCTTCTTCTCTTTATTTCTTTTCTTTGTTTCTTTTGTCTTGTAGTGTGGTAGCCATGAATGAGGGAGAGAGGAGAGAGAAAAATATCTCAAATGATAATGATGAGGGTGTGGGACGGTGGGGTAGGAAAAATAAAAGAGAAAAAATACAATTTAACTGATAAGTTTTCATCTGCTAAGGACACTTTAATTCCTCATTAAATAATTTTCCAACCTCCATAGGCATTAGGAAAATTTTTAGGATTACATACTATTTTTCATATCTGCTATTTCTCAATCCGGTATTAAAACACTTCTACAATGTCCTTAAAAATACCAAACTGATTCCGTTTGTCCTCAAAATTTAACCACATCCTCTTTCACACATTTGTGACCTATTAATAAAATTTTCATTGTTTATTTCCTTTGATTTAGCATTTATGCTATTTTCCTGAGTTAAAACAGTCATTTTGCACGTTCTGTATTGCGACAAAGTGCCTAACTTAACTCAAAATATCTCAAAAATTAACAGACATGTTAAACAAGTATTATGATACCTTATGACCATATACAAGTCTAACCTGCTAAAAAGAGAATGTTACAACATGCACTTTCACACTACCACAATTTCTTTCCAGTAACAAGAATAATTCTTTTCTGATGTGGAAGATCAGATGATACTGCAACTATAGAGCATACTAAGAATTTTCTAATGAATCTAGCACCTTACAAAAGATTTTGAGGCAAGTTGGTAAATATGAGGTGAAAATAGGAATATAGGAAAGATCAGGGGTCAAACTACTATTTTTAGAGATTAGCCAAATTGAAATTTAAGAAAGTATAGGGGCAAAACTACAAATACTTATCTATAATTTTGAAAAGTTGAGGGACTAAATTATAATTTTAGAAACTTTCTGGTGGCTGGGCTGATGACGTGACACAAGCGACACGTGGCAGAAGTTAGGTGGTTGACGTGTCACTAACTAGACAGGTCAAGGCTGATGTGGCAGGATGACATAGTAGTCTTCTTCCTTCATCAAGTCCATGCGACGCGTGCAGTGCAGCGGCGGTGCTTGGCCGACCCATGGGACTCCGGGGATGGTGCGTGACAGTGCGTGAGACCTACGTTGGCCATGAAAATTGATATCAGGGGATTTTTGGACCTCCTAAACACATTGGCAATGTTGGTTTTTCAAAAAAATGACTCTAAATGGTGGTTTCGAATTGGCTAGTGGTTGTTGCACCAAACACCTATGGAAAATTCAAAACTCAAGCTAATTTTGGATATTCTCTTCACTCAAACTCAACACTGAAGATATGGAAACCTGCTCTGATGCCAAAATGGCTCAGAAGCCAGATAGAAACTCTCAAATATTCAAAACTTACTTCAATTCATTGATAAAAATACAAAGAGAGATTGACCCTATTTATACTAATCCTATAGGCCAATTTGTAGCTAACAACAGCTGTAAAACAACTGGAAATAAATTAGAATACAAGTTGTAAAAATGGAGATTTGTCAATAATAGTGGCTAGGTGGTTTAAGGTCAAGAGTAGTGGCTTGATGCATTAGAGAGGCTGCAGAAGGTGAGTTGGGTCTGTTGGAGGCTCATGCTTGGTTGTTGGATAATGAAAATTAGTTGTCATTTGATTTGTACGTATCATAAATAATAACATAAAAACATAAAATAAATTCTATTGAGTTTAATGGGAACTCATCCTCTATGTTATTTTTTAAAAGAAAAAAATAGGCATTGCTCTATTGTCTAACTTGATAACAAGGCTAAAGACCATTTCCATTGTTAAAGGAAGCGAATGTGGACAAAATGACCTTGGGCCTTACCTCTATATTAAATAAACAAATAAACCAATAGCTTTAAGCATATGATATTAATAGAAAAAAAGATGCTTTAAGCATATGGTTCGTTCTTTCTCTTTGTACATTCTTTCTTATTATTATACTCTGTGGCTTCTAAGGTGGACTAGGTGGTCAATAGATCACCTATGGACTACCAAAATGACCTACTACAGCAAGTTACCTAACTCTAAGACTATCTCTAATCCTAATGCCAACCTCTTACAGCAACCTCCATCCTCCACCATGGCATCGCTCCTTGTTGTTAAACTGTCGTCCTCGAGTTGCTACCAAAGCTGATGGGGTGAATGATGGTGGGAGGAAAAGATCCAACCTATGATGCACCAATGCGGGTATGAGTATCCGGTACGATACGAGTACGGTACGGAAATACAATAATTTCTTAAAAGTTAGGATACGGGTACGACAAGATACTGCATAACATGTATATAAGAAATTATAAAACATGTCATTTAAATAATTCAAAAGTATTAAGTATCAGCAAATAAATCATAAAAAAATTCTAAAGTACAAAATAAATAATTTCATTAAATATTAAAGTTAATGTTAAAAATTAAATTATTTATTATTTGCAGAGTGAAAATAAAAATTTAAAAAATTAATAATTCTAAAAAACTAAATTAATTTAAAAGTTAAAAACTTTTTAATGATAATTAAATTAATAGTTCCAAAATGATGAGTGAATTAAAATGTTGAAACTTCAAAATTTTTCGTTTTGAGTCATAACTCATAAATATGCATTGGGTGGGTTTAATATGAACCTCCCAGTCAAAGGTCCATGATAAGTGAAACACCCCGAAAATTATTTGTTTCATAATAAATGATCAATTTATAATATTTATGATTTTTAAGAATTTTTTTGGATTTTTCTGGCAACGTCGAATATTTTAATATATTTCTCATTTTGCATGCACATTGAGCAGAGTAAGTGTAACACCTCAAAAATTATTTGTTTTGTGATGAATATAAATTTTCTAATATTTGTGATTTTTGATGATTTTTGTGGAATTTTCTGGAAACATTGAATATTTTAATACATTCCTCATTTTGCGTGCGCGCTGAGCGGAGCCGAGAAAACGAAATATTTTCCCTGAGGCTGGTAAACCTTGAACTGTGGAAGTGCCGATGGGGGATCTTACTAAACCCGAGATCGGGCACAGTTTACAAGGTTTACGTTTTTTGAGGTTTTATCTGATAAATAAAATCTCTGTACGTTCTGTTAATTAAAATTTTGCGATACGCTCTATTATCCGTTGGATAATTAATACTGACTATGTGCACTATAATAATTATCCATTGGTTAATAGCTTTTAGGTAATCTCCTTTCTGTCTAATCACATCTTCTTTATTGGAAAAGCTCCTAAGCTTCTCAAGGAAGCAACTCACCTCTCTCTCTCCTCCCTCTCCTCACACGGCAGCTACACCCATTTTGGAGCCAAAACTTTGTGCTCCTCCTAATTAATTAACCCATTCTAATTTCAAAAGAAATCCTAAAAGTTCATCCACTTTACTATCCACTTCTCTTTCTACCTTCATCTTTCTTTCATTTTTCTCCTTCTTCTCTCTGCACACCCACACGGCCAGCCCCTCCTCTTTGCCTTAACCATCACAAAATTTTCAACCAAATACATTATCTTAATCTCCTTCATCATCTAAACACATCTCTAGTTGGTGATTTCTTAAAAAGGTTCTATCTTCACCATCTTCTCCTTCAAGCTTCAAGCTTGGAACTTTTGGGTGAGATTCTTGTTTTCTCCTAACTCTTCTTCCATTTTCATTTTTAAGGTCTCCCTTGTGACCATTTATTTCTTATTTTTCAAGCTTTGGTATTGCTTTGATGAGGTTGAAATTTCAAGGGTTTGTGGTGGTGTGAATCCGAAATTTCAAGGAGCTTCAAGGGAGTTCCATTGCTTGCTTTCTCCCTTAGGTAAGAGGAAGATTATTCTCTTTAACCCATTTTGGTAGTGAGACACTCTTTATTGTGTATTGATTGTTTGAATGGTAGGATTTAGATGTATGATGATAGATATTGGATTGTATGAAGGTGGGATTAATTTTTGGTGATTTTCTGCATTTACAAAGGAGTACACGGCCTAGGCCGTGTACTCGTGCACGGCCGTGTACTCTAGCATGCCAGAATAGAAATTCCAGAGGCCTACACGGCCTAAGCCATGCATTGTGGCACAACCATGTATTTTTGCCAGGCCGTGGAATCGTGGCTGTGTACTCTCCCCAAGCCGTGTAATTTGGATAGTGAAGGATTTTAGGCTTTTCTAACCCCTTGGAGGCCCCCGGTCTCCTTGGGCACTCATTATGAGGCCTTAGTACTAAGATAAACTTATCAAACATGATTAATTAATTGATTAGAAGTTGATTGGGGATTCATAAAATGGAAAGAACCAAGAATGATAGTTTGCCTTATAGTTTAGAACAATTTTGGAGTAAAGAAAGAATATGAGTATAGGTGAGGTTATGAGAAACATAATGAATCTAAGGTTTAACTTTTATCATAACTATGAATGGGGTTGTGTTTACCCTTAAAGTTTGTTTTTGGCTTGACGTGGATCCGTGAATGGGATCAAACCTTGTTGATAAATGATATGGAATGAATTAAGATCCGTATATGAATATACATGTATGTATTGAATCTACATGCATTTGAAGCATGATTGACATAGTTTGCCATGATAAGCATGATTGGAACATGCATTGAAAGTGTCCGTTGGACTATTAACGCCAAGTTGCCTAGGAGTTGAATCACACATTTGTGCGGGTACGAATAGACAAGTGTAGGTCACTTGTTGACCTTGGGGGCGTCGGGGTGCGGGTACCTCGCAATGGACAGTTGGTAGCTCTTCTGTCCATGGGGCAGACCGATGCAAACGCACCGACGATCTGGACTGAGACACTATCCTATATCGAGATCTGTGTAGAATGTCTTGTACAATGCTATGATGTGCACTTGGATAAATTGAGAATTTTAGCGCTTGAAGGCCTCGACAGCCACGATACAGACGTATCTCTTGATCATTCTCTCCAAATGTTTTATGTCAAGCTCCATGGAGTAGGTTTTTGGTACCATGTGCATGTGCATAGTGAGTTGCCATACCATTTGATAATTACTTGTTCATATAGGAATTTAATATGTTATTTCATTACTATTATAACTACCTGTATATGCTAAATTGTTTATTATCCGTTTTAATGCTATTTACCATTTTTGAAATGTTATATGGGCGTCATGCACCATTTTGTTTCTTTACTGCCATCATAGGTAATGAATGTAGAATGTCTTACCACTTTTTTGTATTTGCTGCTATTTTGTTTGTATTTATGTTCCATTGAAGACGTCGACGAAGGGGGTAAAGTCCACGAGTTCCCCGATTTCTGGCCCGATTGCGACTAGCACCTGCTTTTGGATCATGGCGGCACGTCCACGTGGATTTTTGGGTTATGTGCATTTGGCCTTCCTCGGAGGTCCAGACCGTTGGCACATTAACTTCAATTCTGATCGTTGTGTCTACGTGAGGGATGTGACAGTATCAGATTACATTTAGAGTTTTACATGCCCATTAGGGACATGTGGGGTGAACCTCACTACATCTCACGAGAGGATTCATTCATTTCCACTGCCCGAGCCCCGGCCCAAAATTCGGTGGCTCCAACGAAGGTATCCTCGGATGAGGAGGAACCCGAAGAGGATCCTGACACGGTTCCTTCCTTCTCTTCTTAGGGGTCGATACTGTCGATAGTCACTGATGGCTATTCGTCTTTTTGGGGCTTGATATTCTTTTTGGGGGCTTGTAAAGCTTAGGCTTCTTTTTGATGGACCTTGATGTATTTAGTGACTCACAGTCTGTATTTAAACAGTATATATATATGATGTATCTTTTGTATGGATGTATGGGTTAGTCTTTATGTTTTTTCGCTTACAATTAAACAAAAGTACATATACATATTTATGAATCTCGTATAAGTGTTAGTACATTTGAATACTTCATTGATGAACAGGTTATTGAGTACAAATATATATATACATATAATTAAAGAAAAAATATACATCATTTTATTTTACCTAACTATAATCAAGTAAGATCAATTATAATGAAATGAACCGGGTCTTAATTTATGTTTTCATTTTCCACATTGTATTTAATGATGTGACGTTCCCTTCCAAAAAGGGGCGTTACATTAAGTTGGTATCAGAGCCCCGGTTTATGTTTTCTTTGGGTCTTTGTGGTTTGGTCTGTCTTGTGTGTGCTGTGTGATTCTCTGTGATTGGTATTCCGAAAGGATACATCTAATTTTTCCTTGTGTATTTCAGTTAGTATCACTTGAAAGAACAATATGGCACGAGGCAGAGATATGGCAGCAGCAATTGAGGCTATGCAACGAATGGCCGAAGTTATCGTGCAGCAAATGGAAAGAGCTGCTCAGCAGCAAGAAAGAGCTGCTCAATAACTTAAAGCTACGACTGACGTGCAAAATTTGGCAGAGTTTCATCGCCATAACCCTCCTCAATTCTAGGGAGAATTTGATCTGAAAAAGGCTAGTTTATGGATCAAAGAGCTAGAGAAAATATTCTGAGGCACGAACTGTGCCAGTGATAAGAAGGTGACTTACGCCACTTTTATGCTAATTGGTGATGTTGAAGACTAGTGGAATGGAGCAAAGAGAGTGCTAGAAGCTGAAGGTCGCGCCATCAATTAGGAGGTATTCAAGAACAAGTTCTTGGACAAATATTTCCCAGCGAGTGCCAGATATGCGAAGGAAATGGAGTTCCTCACCTAAGGCAAGGAAATTTGTCCATCAGTGAATACGTCGCAAAGTTCGAAAGCTTGTCCAAGTTTTCAACGTATTTCCAGCACCAACCAGATGAACTGTGGAAGTGTCACAAATTTGAAGAAGGACTGAGGCATGATACGTGTTGCCAAGTGGAAGCTCTAGATCAAGCTCGAGACACAAGAAACCGAAACTTTGGACTTACCAGGTTCCAAAGAGGGGGCGGCAACAACGCGAATCACTTTCAGAAAAAGCCTTATTCCCGACCATCAAGAAGTCAGTAGCAAACATCTGGCGGAGGACCCAGTGGAGGTTCTGGTGGGAATCGGACTGGATTGAATGTGGCATCTTTGCCAAGGTGTATGAAGTGCGAGAAAGATCACCTAACAAGGGATTGTTTCATCAAGGGAATTATCTATTATCGATGTGGAAAGCCTGGATATGTCTCCAGAGACTACAACCAAGCTAAGGTTGAGCCTTCAGTCAATGCTACACAAGCAGCAAAGCCACAAGCAGGAGGCAGAGTTTATACCATGAGCGGAGCTGAAGCCTCCGAATCTAAAGATCTTATACAAGGAGAAGGCACTATAGGAGGTAATCTTTTGACTGTACTGTATGACTCTGGGGCAACCCACTCTTTTATTTCATATGACTATGTGCGACGACTTGGTTTATCTATGTCATCTTTGCCTTTTGACTTAACTGTGTCTACTCCCATTGATAAACCCGTTGTTACCACCAAAATTTGCTTGAATTGTCCTTTAGTCATAGAGGGTCGAATCTTTTCTATTGATTTGATCTGTTTAACTCTTTCTCAGTCAGATGTGATTTTAAGAATGGATTGGTTGTCTTCCAACCATGTCCTGTTGGATTGCTCTAGTAAAACCATAGTTTTTCCCATAAATGAGGATTCTAGATTTTTGACGGCTAACCAAGTTCGAGCTTTCTTGAAAGAAGGAGCTCAGGGATACATATTACTGTCTTCCTTGAAGGTCGAGAGCGAAGCTGATGTGAGTGCAATTCTAGTGGTTAATGAGTTTTCTGAAGCCTTTCCTGATGATGTACCTGGTCTACCGCCAAAGTGGGAGATAGAGTTCACAATTGATCTGGTACCTAGATCTGGTCCAGTATCTATAGCACCATACAGAATGTCACCATCAGAGTTGGCAGAGCTTAAGAAGAAGTTGGAAGAGCTTTTGGAAAAGCAGTTCGTTAGACCCAGTGTGTCACCCTGGGGAGCACCAGTGTTGCTAGTCTGAAAGAAAGATGGTACTTCGCGATTGTGTGTAGATTATCACCAGCTAAACAAGGTCACAATTAAGAACAAGTATCCACTTCCAATTATAGACGATTTAATGGATCAACTGGAGGGAGCAATAGTGTTCTCTAAGATCGATCTGCGATCGAGTTATCATCAAATTTGAGTGAAGGCGGAGGATATTCCTAAGACAGCTTTTCATACCCGATACGGTCATTATGAATATCTTGTGATGCCGTTTGGTGTAACGAATGCACCTGCTATCTTTATGGACTACATGAACCGAATCTTTCTTCCTTACTTGGACCGATTCGTTGTTGTCTTCATTGATGACATCCTGATCAATTCTCAAAATCAGGAGGATCATGCTGAACACCTCAGTGTAGTTCTCCAGATTCTGAAGGAGAAGAAGTTGTATCCTAAATTGTCAAAATATGAATTTTGGCTGGACGAAGTCAAGTTTTTGGGCCATATGATCTCGAAGGAAGGGATTGCAGTGGATCCATCAAAGGTGGAAGCAGTTCTACAATGGGAACGACCAAAGACAGTGACAGAAATCTGAAGCTTTATGGGTTTGGCTAGATACTATCGGAGGTTCATTGAAGGATTCTCTAAAATTGTAGTACCTCTCACTCAACTCACAAGAAAGAACCAAGCTTTTGACTAGACTGATGCTTGCGAAGAAGGTTTCCAAGAGTTGAAGAGACGGCTAACTACTTCACCAATGTTAGTTCTACCCGATCTAGATGAACAGTTTGAAGTGTACTGCGATGTCTCATATCAAGGATTGGGGGCTGTGCTTATGCAGAATGGAATAGTGGTGGCTTATGCCTCGAGACAGTTGCGAGTGCATAAGAAGAACTATCCAACGCATGACTTGGAGTTAGCAGCTGTGGTTTTTGCTTTGAAAAAATGGAGACACTTCCTTTATGGAGTGATATTCAACATCTTCAGTGACCACAAGAGCTTGAAGTACTTATATGATCAAAATGAGCTGAATATGAGACAACGCAGATGGTTGGAATTCCTGAAGGATTATGATTTCTGACTTCTATATCACCCTGGAAAAGCAAACGTTTATGGCAAACGCATTAAGTAGGAAGATGCTCAGTATATCAACCATGATGATTAAGGAAAAAGATCTAATAGAGCAGTTCAGGGATGTATGGTCTTTTGTGGAATTAGAACCGGGAAAAATTCGCATGAATATGGTTACTATCTCAAGTGAATTGATGGAAGACATCAGGGAAAAGTAGAAGGTTGATAAGTTCTTACAAGAGGAAAGAGAACTAATGAGGCAGGGCAACGCGACAACATTCGAGGAAGGAACAGATGGGATTCTAAGGTTCCGAGGTAGGGTTTGTATACCCAAGGATCAAGAACTCGGAGAGTATATTCTTGAACACGCTCATACGAGCAAGTTGAATATGCACCCAGGAATAACTAAAATGTACCAAGACCTGAAGAAGTTATTTTGGTGGCATGGAATGAAGAGCAATATTACCAAATGTGTATCTTCTTGTCTAGTTTGCCAAAAAGCAAAGGTGGAACATCAAAGACCGTCAGAACTATTGCAACCTCTATCTATTCCTGAATGGAAGTGGGACAGCATTGCGATGGATTTCGTGGTTGGATTGCCAAAGACCCGAAAGGGTTATGACTCAATATGGGTAATCGTTGATCAACTCACGAAGTCAGCACACTTTCTACCGATCAACATAAGATACAACATGGAAAGGTTGACTCAACTATACATCGGTGAGATTGTTAGACTACATGGTGTATCTACCAATATTGTTTCTGACAGAGATCCAAGGTTTACTTCCAAGTTTAGAAAAGTTTGCAAGAAGCGTTAGGAACAAAGTTACGATTGAGTTCTACTTACCATCCACAAACTAATGGGCAATCGAAAAGGACGATCCAATCATGGGAGGATTTGCTCAGGGCTTGTGCTATAGAACAGATTGGAAGTTGGGATGAAGTTCTACCAATGGTAGAGTTCACCTACAACAACAGTTTCATTCAAGCATAGGGATGGCATCCTATGAAGCTCTATATGGACGACGGTGCCGAACACCTCTGTGTTGGTACCAAGACGGTGAGCGCCTTACGGTTGGACCTGATATTATTCAGCAGACGACTGAGAAGGTCAAGATGATTCAGGAAAAGATGAGGACGGCTCAGAGTCGGCAGAAAAGCTATGCAGACAAGAGAAGAAAGCCTCTTGAGTTTGAGGAAGGCGAGCATATGTTTTTGAAAGTCACACAGACGACTGGGGTCGGCTGAGTTCTGAAATCTACAAACCTCACTCCCAAATTCCTTGGACCTTACCAAATTCTTTACCGGATAGGTCCAGTAGCTTACTAGATAGCCTTACCACCTTTTCTTTCAAACCTTCACAATGTCATTCACATGTCACAACTACAAAAATATATTCCTGACCCGAACCATGTCTTAGCACCGGACACAGTACAATTGAAAGAGAACTTTACCTATGAGACACCTCCTGTAAAGATTGAAGATAGGAGAGTGAAACAACTTAGAGGAAAGGAAATCGCATTGGTGAAAGTGATCAGGAACGAAAAGACCGGAGATGCGACATGGGAATTAGAAGACAAGATGAAGAAGCAACATCCACAACTGTTCTAAGGTATGAAAATTCGAGGACAAAATTTCTTTTTAGAAGGAGAGAGTTGTAACACCCCAAAAATTATTTGTTTCATCATAAATGTACATTTTATAATATTTATGATTTTTGAGAATTTTTCTGGATTTTTTCGAAAACGTCGAATATTTTAATATATTCTTCATTTTGCATGCACACTGAGCAGAGTCAGTATAACATCCCAAAAATTATTTGTTTTATGATGAATAGACATTTTCTAATATTTGTGATTTTTGATGATTTTTGTGAAATTTTCTAGAAATATCAAATATTTTAATATATTCTTCGTTTTACGTGCGCGCTGAGCGGAGCCGAGAAAACAAAATGTTTTCCCTGAAGCTAGTAAACCTTGAACTGTGGAAGTGTCGACGGGGAATCTTACCAAACCCGAGGTCGGGCATAGTTTGCGAAGTTTGCATTTTTCGAGGTTTTATCTGATAAATAAAATCTCTGTACGTTCTGTTAATTAAAATTTTGCGATACGCTCTATTATCTGTTGGATAATTAATACTGACTTTGTGCACTGAAATAATTATCCATTAGGTAATAGCTCGTAGTAAAATCCTAATTACCATATTATTTTAACTATTAAATCACATTATCTTATCCAAAGGTAATCTCCTTTATATCTAATCACATCTTCTTTATTAGAAAAGCTCTCAAGCTTTTCAAGGAAGCTACTCACCTCTATCTCTCCTCCCTCTCCTCAGATGGCAGCTGCACCCATTTTGGAGCCAAAAATTTGTGCTCTTCCTAATTAATTAACCCATTCTAATTTCAAAAGAAACCCTAAAAGTTTATTCATTTTACTCTCCACTTCTCTCTCTACCTTCATCTTTCTTTCATTTTTCTCCTCCTTCTCTCTACACACCCACACGGCCTACCCCTCCTCTTTGCCTCAACCATCACAAAATTTTCAACCAAATACATTTTCTTAATCTCATTCATCATCTAAACACATCTCTAGTTGGTGATTTCTTAAAAAGGTTCCATCTTCACCATCTTCTCCTTCAAGCTTCAAGCTTGGAACTTTTGGGTGAGATTCTTGTTTTCTCCTAACTCTTCTTCCATTTTAGTTTTTAAGGTCTCCCTTGTGACCATTTATTTCTTATTTTTCAAGCTTTGGTATTGGTTTGATGAGGTTGAAATTTCTACGATTTGTGGTGGTGTGAATCTGAAATTTCAAGGAGTTTCAAGGGAGTTCCATTGCTTGCTTTCTCCCCTAGGTAAAAGGAAGATTATTCTCTTCAACCCATTTTGGTAGTGAGAAACTCTTTGTTGTGTATTGATTGTTTGAATGGTCGGATTTAGATGTATAATGATGGATATTGGATTGTATGAAGGTTGGAATAAATTCTGGTGGTTTTCTGCGTTTACAGAGGAGTACACGGTACTCGTGCACAACTGTGTACTCCAGCGCGCCAGAATAGAAATTCCAGAGGCGTACACGGCCTAAGCCGTGCATTATGGCATGGCCGTGTATTTTTGCCAAGCCGTGGAATCGTGGCCGTGTACTCTCCCCAGGCCGTGTAATTTGGATAGTGAAGGATTTTAGGCGTTTCTAGCCCCTTGGAGGCCCCCGATCTCCTTGGGCACTCATTATGAGGCCTTAGTACTAAGATAAACTTATCAAACATGATTAATTGATTGATTAGAAGTTGATTAGGGATTCATAAAATGGAAAGAATTAAGAATGATAGTTTTCCTTATAGTTTAGAACAATTTTGGAGTAAAGAAAGAATATGAGTATGGGTGAGGTTGTGAGAAACATAACGAACCTAAGATTTAACTTTTATCATAACTATGGATGGGGTTGTGTTTACCCATAAAGTTTGTTTTTGGCTTGATGTGGATCCGTGAATAGGATCAAACCTTGTTGATAAATGATATAATATGAATTGAGATTCGTATATGAATATACATGTATGTATTGAATCTACATGCATTTGAAGCATGATTGACATAGTTTGTCATGATAAGCATGATTGGAACATGCATTGAAAATGTCCGTTGGACTATTGTTAAGGCCAAGTTGCCTAAGAGTTGAATCACACCTTTGTGCGGGTGCGAATAGACAAGTATAGGTCACTTGTTGACCTTGGGGGCGTCTAGGTGCAGGTACCTTGCAATGGACAGTTGGTAGCTCTTCTGTCCGTGGGGCAGACCGATGCAAACGCACCGACGATCCGGACTGAGACATTGTCCTCTATCGAGATCTGTGTAGAATGTCTTGTACAATGTCATGATGTGCACTTGGATAAATTGAGAATTTTAGCACTTGAAGGCCTCGGCAGCCGCAATACAGACATATCTCCTAATCATTCTCTCCAAATGTTGTGTCTAGCTCCATGGAGTAGGTTTTTGGTACCATGTGCATGTGCATAGTGATTCGCCATACCATTTGATAGTTACTTGTTCATATAGGAATTTAATCTGTTGTTTCATTACTACTATAACTACCTGTATATGCTAAATTGTTTATTATCCATTTTAATGCTATTTACCATTTCTGAAATGTTATGTGGGCGTCATGGGCCATTTTGTTTCTTTACTGCCATCATAGGTAATGAATGTAAAATATTTTACCTCTTTTCTGTATTTGCTGCTATTCTGTTTGTATTTATATTCCATCGAAGACATCGACGAAGGGGGTGAAGTCCACGAGTTCCCCGATTTCTGGCCCGACTGTGACTAGCACCTGCTTTTAGATCATGGCGGCACGTCCACGTGGATTTTTATGTTATGTGCATTTGGCCTTCCTCGGAGGTCCATACTGTTGGCACATTAACTTCAGTTCTGATCGTTGTGTCTACGTGGGGGATGTGACGGTATCGCTGGCTTTGGGGCATTATGATCAACCCATCTACACCTGCAACATCAGATTACATTTAGAGTTTTACATGCCCATTAGGGACATGTGGGGTGAACCTCACTACACCCCACGAGAGGATTCATTCCTTTCCACTGCCCAAGACCCGGCCTGAAATTCGGTGGCTCCAATGAGGGTATCCTCGGATGAGGAAGACCCTGAGGAGGAACTCGAAGAGGATCCTGACACGGTTCCTTCCTTCTCTTCTTAGGGGTCGATACTGTCGATAGTCACTGATGGCTATTCATCTTTTTGGGGCTTGATATTCTTTTTGGGGGCTTGTAAAGCTTAGGCTTCTTTTGGATGGGCCTTGATGTATTTAGTGACTCACAGTCTGTATTTAAATAGTATATATATATGATGTATCTTTTGTATGGATGTATGGGTTAGTCTTTATGTTTTTTCGCTTACAATTAAACAAAAGTACACATATATATATATTTATGAATCTCGTATAAGTGTTAGTACATTTGAATACTTCATTAATAAACAGGTTATTGAGTACAAATATATATATACATATAATTAAAGAAAAAAAAATATTCACCATTTTATTTTACCCAACTATAATCAAGTAAGATCAATTATAATGAATTGAACTGGGTCTTAATTTATGTTTTCATTTTTCACATTGTATTTAATGATGTGACGTTTCCTCCTAAAAAGGGGTATTACAATAAGACCTTTGACTTTACCCATGACTATAGGTAAAATTTTATATTACGTTTTCATCCTTCAATTAATTATATTTAGACATGAGTTCTTGGTAGGTTTTTGTAATTTGTTTAGTTTTTGTAAGTGTAATCTTATTTGCTTGGAGCCGGACACTGACGAGGTCGAGTGCCTTCAATCTGTCCTGCAAGCTCCCACCATTTTAGTGGGACACTGACGAGGTGAATAACTTTTGTGGTGTTCATGTTTTGATTGGAACTGTTGTGAAGAATAGAGTGGATCTGCTTTTGGTGCTGTTGCTTCACCTCCATCTCCACGAACTGTGGATTCAATTGACAGACAGGCAAGATTTTGTCCCAAGATTGATGTGCTAAAGTAGGGGTTATGGAAGATTGGTTTTATATAGTAAGATCTTTGATACTTTCATATGTGCGCTATTGTTTGTTTTAGTAAAAATGGCAATCGTAAATCAAATTGGGTATATTTAAGGGGGGCACAGAATGGATTTACCAATCTTCTGAGCTAGTAATATATCAAACTACAACTGTAGTATCACTAAGCTTGTGACCATAGTAACAGAATCCTGCATCTTGAGCAATGTAGCTATCTTATGGGTTGTCACCTAAAGGGTTAATCCAGCTCTTTTGGCATGAAAAAACCACTGCTGTTTTGTTCATTATTGTATAATTTATCAAACAGACCATCCTTACCAGCAACTAGGACATCGCCAGGAGCAACAGGAATTGTAAATACATGTTATGGACAAGGCAACCCATCTAAGCATTCTAGAAGTAGCAAAGAACCAGACCTATAGAGCCAAACGTCCAATAAGTGGAATGAGGTTATTGTTCCAATTTTATCATGATAAAGAAATAAACATGACTGATTGCCATGGTTAAATAATATAGAGACCATTAGTAAACAATACCACAGGGCATAAACAAGACATGTTATTAGGCATAATCTAGCAGTAATCACAAATCTTGGTTTTCTAGCAAAATTTATCATATATATGTTTATGTGTGTCTTTAATAGCAAAGAGGCAACCTACTCAAAACACTGCGGAGCTAAGACCTCAAATACAAACTTGTCTGCTAACAATTGGATTAGCTGCCAAATCTTAATGGATCAGATGACTTACTAATATGCTTGACTTAATAATAGTTAATTATAGGGAAATTCTAGAAAGCCCAAAATTTACTAGAGTTTTTGACTTAATTAATTGGTATGCAATAGCCTTTTAGATGGATGAGTGGTTTTGAGATATACATGTTATTTGACTGAATGAGTTGCTTTTAGTTTGAGAACTTGTAAAGTGACGGCTAGGATTATCTGAAGCTTTTGAAGTACGAACAGAATGATTAATGCTTGTTCTAAAATAATAATGGGACTTTCCTGAATACCTAGCACTCGCAAGTCACCACTAAGATTCATTCTTGATGGTGCATAGTGAGCAAGTGTTTGCTGCTTCTTTACACTTTGGTCATTTACAGTTTTGTGCTCAATAAGGCAGCAATAGCTAGTGGGATTTAGAAATGTTATTATAAAGGATGTTAATAATAATATTTTATTAGTGGGTCCTAACCCTATGTTATGGTGATGAGCTGTTTTGACTTTTAATATTTGAGCATATATTTGGAAAAAAAAAGGGATTACGTAAGATATTGGGTAGGATTTTTTTTTCTTAATTTAAAATTTCATTACTTAACATTGCATGGTGCATATGCATTATGGACCATTATTTTTCCCCCATTTAGAACCCTTTTTCTTGTTGCAGATCCCTTCATTTTATGATTATTACTATCTTTCAAAATCTTAATTTGTGATTGTACTGAGGACTTTGATGACCTTTTGAATGTCATACCAGCAGAAATGGATATCTCTTAAATCTAAGAAGTTTTGACTTTGAGCAGAGTTTATTTAATATTTTTATTAATTTCTTATGTAGCTAAATTTTCATTGATCCATGTCATAAAGATTCGACAAAGTTTTACGTTAGCTGTCATCTACCTAACACAACCCTCTTTTTTTATCCGGGCTTGGGACCGGTTATGTAGGGATTTGCAACAAAGTTCAGCATAGGCAAAGTTTATCGACAGAGAAAGGAATATCTACAGGCTTGCTTAAAGTAGGGAAAGGAAGACTAGAGACTTGGATCAAGTGAAATGCATTAAGGATGAAGAGGATAAAGTCTTGTTTACGGAGTAAGACAACAAGGATCGATGGAAGGGTTATTTCTACAAGTTATTTAATGAGGAACATGGGACATTAGGGGACTCAGACATTCTAAACACTAGAGAATATGACCAAAATAAAACTTTTTATCGTAGCATTCGGGAGTTTGAGGTAAAAGAAGCATTTAAGAGGATGGATAATGGAAAAGCGGTTGGATCAGATAATATACCTATTGAGGTATGGAAGTGCCTATGAGAGAAACGTATAAGCTGGCAAAGCTGTTTAGTGATATAATGAGGTTTAAGAAAATGCCAAATGAATGGAGGAAAAGCACTTTAATCCCTATTTATAAGAACAAGAGAGACATACAAAATTGTGCAAATTACAAAGGGATTAAGCTCATGAGTCATACCATGAAGTTATGGGAAAGAGTAATTGAATAGAGTTTAAGACAAGAGACTCATATTTCAGAAAATCAATTTAGTTTTATGCCTAGGAGGTCAACCATGGAAGCAATCTATCTTCTACGAAGATTAATGGAGACGTATCAGAGGAAGTAAAAAGACCTGCACATGGTTTTCATTGATTTGGAAAAAGCCTATGATAGAGTACTAAGAGAAGTCTTGTGGAAGGTTTTGGAGAAAAAAGGAGTTTGTATCGCCTATATTCGAGCAATCCAAGATATGTATGATGGGGCCAAAACTAGTGTGAGAACACAGGGTGGGGTCACAAAAGATTTTCCTATAACTATAGGACTGCACCAAAGGTCAACTTTGAGTCCATATCTTTTTACCTTGGTCTTGGATGTGCTTACTGTGCATATCCAAGAGCCGGTGCCACAATGCATGCTTTTTAAAGATGATATAGTCTTAGTTGGAGAGTCAAGAGAGGAAACAAATGGGAAGCTAGAGCTATGGAGATGAGGTTTAGAAGAACATAGTTTTCGTCTAAGTAGGAGTAAGATGGAGTATATGGAATGTAAGTTCAGTAAGAGTCACGTTAATGCTAGTTTAGCAGTGAAAATTAGAGATCAAACCAGACCACAAGTCACACAGTTTAGGTATCTTGGATCTATCATACAAAATGATGAGAGATAGAGGGAGATGTAAGCCATAGGATTCAAGCTGGATGGATGAAATGGATGAGTGCTTTAGGAGTTATTTGTGATAGAAAAGTGCCTCTCAAGCTTAAGGGTAAATTTTGCCGCACAGCTATAAGGTCCGCGATGTTGTATGGTACTGAATATTGGGCAATAAAAAGCCAACATGAGCATAAGATCAGTGTTGCGGAGATGAGGATGTTGCGCTGGATGTGTGGCCATACAAGATAAGATAAGATTAGGAATGAATGCATTAGAGAGAAAGTAGGGGTAGCACTTATTGTGGAAAAGATGGGAGAATCTGGGCTTAGGTGGTTTGGATTAATAAGGAGAAGACCCTTAGAAGCCCCTGTAAGAAAAGTAGATCAGGTGAAAAATAGTCCAATAGCTAGAAGTAGAGGAAGACTAAGAAAGACTATAGGTGAAATAATTAAAAAAGATTTAAATTTAAATAACATTTCTAAAGACTTAGTTTATGATAGGACACAATGGCGTCGTTTGATCCATGTAGCCGACCTTACCTAGTGGGAAAATGCTTAATTGTTGTTGTTGTTGTAGCTAAATTTTCTGGACCAATCATGTGTGACAAAGGAGTAAAATCCTGTTTGTGAGGCTAACTTTTAATATGACATACTATTGTTAATTTTTGTATATTGTGCATATGATTCTTTATTATATTGGGCATATGATAATATTATATATTTAAATAACAGCTGATTTGATATTGGGATTTCTTGATACTCATGTTAAGAGTTTGTATTAACTTAGTGAGGTCATAAATTGCATGGGTGCTTTTAAATGTTGAACACAAGTTTCTAAGAATTTCTAATGAAAAATTGAGGTAGGATTAAAGAATAAATGGTTGTGGAATATTAATTACTTTCATGTATAAATTACTTATCCCTTTGCTGTGTTGGGAATTCTTATTTGAACATGCCATTTTCCCGCTCAGCCTATTGATTTATTCTATGCAATTACTTTTGGGTTGCTGAATGTGCTATGTAACTCATTCAAGTCGGACCAGTAACCGTTTAAATTGATTAGGTTCAATTTTTTTTTTTGTTGCAAAATGGTGAAAAGTGCCAAGATGAGTCTCAAACACAGTTGCTTGACATATAAAGCAATCAGGGTGCCACTTTTCTCCCAACAATCTTTGGCTATTATTATGTAGCATTTTTTTATTTATAATTCATACGTACGTGAATATTTAATAGCTAACATTTAAATATATAATATTAGTGAGGTGTGTCCCTTTATTCATTTAGAATCTTAACTGCTATATAAAGTTGCAAAGCTTTTGAAAAATTAGTTATAAGTGCATAGTAGCATGAATAAGATATGGAAACCCCTAACCATTATGTTGGTATGTATGTGCAGGTTGTTGAATCAATGTCTTCAAGGGTTGAAGATATAAAAAAAAAAAGAGTAAGGAAACATTTGGTGATGGCGAAGAATACATTGTTATCAATGGCATGGATGATATTGGGAAATTTAAGGTTGAAACCTTATCTGTGAATGACTTGAAGAAATATCATTTTGGTAATATCACTTTGGCATATGACTTTTATAATTCATATGGCAAAGTGAACGGGTTTAGTGTAAGGAAGGGTATGGTTAGCAAAAACAAGAAGAATGAAATATTGTGGAAGAATTTTTATTGTTCTAGACAGGGCAACCGGGAGGATAAATATGTGAACAACTCAAACCCTCTGAGGGAGTCAAGAAGTATGAGTAGGTGTATATGTCAGGCATTAATGCGTGTTCACGTTAACCCATCGACTAGCCTATGGGATGTATCCCATGTTTATGATGATCATAACCATGAACTGGTTCCTCCCAAGTTTTCTTACATTCCTACGGTCACAACAGAGAATGACAAATGTCGATATAGCTCAAATGAATGGCATGCGCAATGTTGGTATAAGCATGCGTAATATTTATGGATCCTTTGTAAACCATTCTGGAGGTTTTCATTTAGTTGGATTCAATAAAAAGAGAGAGATATAATCAGATTCAGAAGCAATAAAGACTCAATGGTGGAGATGCAAAAGCTACACTAATGTATCTTCGATTATTGGCAAGTACCGATCCAGCCATGTTTTGGAGGCACACGGTTGATAATGATAGTTGTTTGCAGCACTTATTTTGGTGTGATGGGTTCAGCCAGGTTGATTATCAGATCTTTGGTGATGTTTTGGCATTTGATGCTACCTACAACAAAAATAAATATCGAAGTCCTTTGGTTGTCTTTTCTGGTGTCAATCATCATAATCAAACAATTGTATTTGTTAGTGTTGTCGTAGGAAACGAAATAGAAGTGACTTATATTTAGCTTCTTAGATAATTTTTGGAAGCAATAAAGGGCATATGTCCAAACGCTGTTATAACAGATGTAGCCATGTCTATGAGGAATGCAATAAGGCGAGTCATACCACAGGCTCATCATAGATTATGTGGGTGGCACTTGATACGCAACGCAACCACTAATGTTGGTAAAGCAAAGTTCACCCAAGGGTTTAAGGAGTGCATGTTGGGGGACTTTGAGGAGGATGAGTTTGAACAAAGGTGGGAGAATTTGGTGAAGGAATGTGATGTGCAGGGGCACAGTTGGGTGCAGGAAGTATATGAGAATAAGAGAATATGGGCAACGGCTCTAATGAGGGGCATGTTTTTTGCCGTTTTTCACACTACATCTAGGTGTGAAGGTTTGCATGCTCAGATTAGCAGAATGGTGGATTCTGGATATAACCTGACAGAGTTCTTGGGATAGTTTCAACATTATTTGACTTATTAGCGCAACAAAGAGGTTGAGGTCGATTATAAATCTGCTTATGGTCAGTCCATGCTGAAAACGCATTTGCATGCGTTGGAGAGGTCTGCGTTTTCTGTCTACACACTAGATGTGTTTTTCCTTTTTCACAAAATGCTAGATAAGGTAGCTCTTATGAAGGTTGTTCTATTAAGGGAAACAGCCTCTCAAGTGATTTATATGGTGACACAATACCACAAAGTAAGTAGGAGGTGGCATGTGTCGTACTTCCCAGATAATGTGATTTTTAAATGTTCATGCCAAAGGATGGAGTCGTTTGGGATTCCATGCGGGCATTTAGTTGCTGTTATGGTATTTTTGGACATGGATGAGTTGCCAAAATCTCTCATTCTCGATAGATGGACAAAGAAAGTGAAAGAAGCAGTTGTAGGTACAAGTCAGCAAGGTGCAACAGGGGGAAACTCTTCATACTTGTGTCGATACGATGCTTTGGTTGATAGTTGCAAGCGCATGTGTGGTCTAGCATGCCGCAATAATGAGGATTATAATGAATTACGAGCAGATGTCATCAATAAGACATCCATTTTGGAAAGGAAGCATTTAGGACATGTGAGGGATGCCAAATGCAATGACGGGAATTCCTCTTTGTGCACTGTTGGGGATCCTGTAAGGGTTGGCAGATGGGATGGTGGTGGAAATGCAACACATGATGGAAGGCAGATTAAGCGGCGTGTTCGATGTGGCATATGTAGGAGAGAAGGTCATATTCGAACTCGTTGCCCACTTTCTTCAGAAGTTGAAAGGTTTAGGAAGACTGGCAAGGTCGACCCGAGTCAATCAGTTGCACAAGATAATGAGAACATGTATACTCAACACACAAATGATGACATGGATGAGGTTATTCATTGGCTTTTGTGGTTTAACTATTGTATTTAGTTTTTAACTTTAAATGATGTGTTACTTCTAAATCATGAACAAATATTTATGCAGGATTATTACATGTCTTTGGAGTGTGCAACGCAAGGCGTGGGATCTCAAACTAGTCCATGATTTGGTGCAACATCTACCATCCCAGCACTGATCCATGGTAATGTATAATATTAGAATGTTTGGATAGCCGTTCTAGTTGAATCATATGTTAACAAACTGATGTGAAATAATTTTGCTTAAGAGAGGTTTTGTAATTCATGCACTCAACTTATTAGAATAAATATTTTTTAACAGACTGTGGGGGAGAAAATTTGACGTGGACAATGTTGGATGGTTGGACAAGTAGTGGCGGTTGGACTTCTTGGCCAGCTGGTTCATGGCCATGAACAAAATATTTGTTTTATGGGTATGTTTACTTTGTCTGTTCTTTATTGTTAGGATTAGAGTTTTACGGAGTTTGTCATATACTAGGAAATTTCTGTGCTTATGGATGTTGGCAATGGATTGGATTTTGTTCATGATTCTAGTATGGTGTAATGCTTATTACATAGTTGTATGATTTAATATGGTGTGAATAATGTAGTATTCAGAAATGGATGAACCTATCATTCACATCGTCGATCTTGATCAACTTTGATTAAATTTATTGCTAATTCAGTGACTGTATCTTCTTTGTTACAAAAACTTGTATGCCAAGTACTGATACATACATAACACTTATTGAATCAATGTCCTTACTAAGGAGATATCCACTTTGAAATTGTAATAGAGTGGGATTCCCACTTATCCAATGAAGTGTATAGGTACAGGGAGATATCCACAATGCAAATGTAAAGATTCCTTGGGATGGAGAACTTGTACAAGGAACAACAATGGATTTCATAATATAGCCAAATACATGCTATTATTATTTTGTAATACCATGGGTTATACATAAGAAATTTCTGTGCTTATGGATGTTGGCAATGGATTGGATTTTGTTCATGATTCTAGTATGGTGTAATGCTTATTACATAGTTGTATGATTTAATATGGTGTGAATAATGTAGTATTCAGAAATGGACGAACCTATCATTCACATCGTCGATCTTGATCAACTTTGATTAAATTTATTGCTAATTCAGTGACTGTATCTTCTTTGTTACAAAAACTTGTATGCCAAGTACTGATACATACGTAACACTTATTGAATCAATGTCCTTACTAAGGAGATATCCACTTTGAAATTGTAATAGAGTGGGATTCCCACTTATCCAATGAAGTGTATAGGTACAGGGAGATATCCACAATGCAAATGTAAAGATTCCTTGGGATGGAGAACTTGTACAAGGAACAACAATGGATTTCATAATATAGCCAAATACATGCTATTATTATTTTGTAATACCATGGGTTATACATAAGAAACTAATTTTCATTTTTTCCTGATTTTCTTTTTTTTATATAAAAATTTAATTTTATCTCAATTTCTTGTAAAGAGAAGTGGATTTTGCCAAAACGAGTGTGCAAAACGTGTGAATGGAATTTGGAACTGACATTGATGTCCCTTTTGGTTTGGGTGAATCTTAGAATATGCAAAGGTCTACTAATTCTAACCAACAATTAAACTGGGCTGTGTGAAACTATAAGGCCCGTCAATAGCAAAGGACCCAAACAAAACTCATGTCTAGAAAAAGAAAATGTGTAAAAGCCCGAAGTAGAGGAATTCGTTAAAGTTAAAAATGTGAGTAACACTTATTTCCCCTTTTGTAATCAGTTTTATATTTGAAACAAGTGACATTCTACAGACTTCCCCTTTTTTTATTATTAAACTCTATTGATGTATTTAATTATATTTTTTTAATATTGGTAATTTGTATATTGGAATTACATCATCAGTAAGAACTATTCCATATATTACAGTTGATACATTTTTTTTAAGTATATAGTTTCAACGCGAATGAAATTGGGTATCGTCAAACATGGCTTGTCTGGGTAGAGTTATTTCATTAATTTTTTTACTAACACAGGAGTCATGATAATAACAAAATCGGGAGATAATATATAAACTAATATTTTAAT
This sequence comes from Ormosia semicastrata, assembly GCA_029884595.1. Lineage (NCBI taxonomy): Eukaryota > Viridiplantae > Streptophyta > Magnoliopsida > Fabales > Fabaceae > Ormosia > Ormosia semicastrata. The sequence goes on along the minus strand of JAQQTO010000060.1, from coordinate 35,612,731 downwards.
CAAAAAAAGTAATGTGTATCTTGTAAAAATTAATAACAAAAATAGGATTATCTGTGATGTCTAGGATAAAATTCAAGTAAAAATAAAAACAATAAATTAAATTTAAGATGAAATATAAAAGAAGATTTTGAGCAAATTTGAGATCAAAATTTCAGTGAAAATCAAATAAAAAAGTAAGCAATACATGTAAATAAATTTAAGACAAAAACAAAAACCTAATTCTAAAAGGAGTTGACAGCAGCTTATAAAAACATGTGCCTTACCCCATTTCAAACAGGAATGGAAGGAAAGAAACGAGATTGTGCCGTGCGAAAAAAAAAGGAAGACGTGACGTGCTGCAGCAATTGATTGAAGAACGTTACAGTACAATAGCGCATAGCAGGGGAAGGACGAAACATTAATTTTGGTGGAAGGTGTTCCTGCTATGTCAGAGTAACTTCAAATAAATGCTACGGTTACTTTTTATTCTAATAATACTAATGAGCTATTGTTTAAAAGAATAGTGAAAATATTCCTAACATCTAATAAAATAATCTCAATAGTAAAATGTTAGGTGTATGCATTTGTAATTTATTTAATGTTATTGAAGTAGACATTAAAAGTTGTGTTTTGCTGGAGTCAAATTGAACGACTTTTACTGTTGTTTTTGACGTCATTAGGGTTAGGGTTACGGTATCTTAAATATTATTATATGCTTTAGTTTTTATGTATTGTTGGTGATATATTATTTGTTAATATTATAATGTATTTGTAATATATAATTTTGAGTAATATATATGAAATAAATATTTGCTACAGCCATTACTTGCCTTATTATGTATTACTAATTTAATAATATAATTGTTTAATGTACTTATTCAATAGGAAAATTATGTTCATATATCATTTTTTGTCTACATCCTTTTTATATTTATTTTGAATGGATGTGATTAAGTAAGAAAAAATAATATAAAAAAATAAATATAATGAATGATATTAAGAAGAATATAAAAAGAAGTATATGTACTAATTATGATAAGAATATCAAAGTTGTATTCAATATTATTTATTCAGACTTTATGAATCAAAATGTAGGATTTTAGATAACAATCTTAAATGTCATTATATGCTTCAGTTGATATGTATTGTTGGTGACATATTATTATTTGTTATTACAATAATGTATTTAAAGTATTTATTTTTGAATAATATACATGAAATGAATATTTGCTACTGCCATCATTTGCCTTGTTATGTATTAATAATTTACAACATATAATTGTTTAATGTAATTATTCAAATTAAAACTCTTTTTAATTATTAGTGTAATTTACATTTTTCAATTCTTTTTAAGGATAAGGTCTTTCCCTCTGACAATTTCAACTAATGTTGTTAACATTGATTTTCATTTTATGTATGATGTATAATTATTTAATGAATATAATCTTGATTACATCATTATAAAAAATAAAAATGACACCAGTGAACACAAATTACCATGTAAATGAGCAAATCATTGACCAACCGAGAGAGTTAAATAGATAAAACATTTTATTGAGGAGGAAAAATTAATAAAATAAAAAAACATCGTGGCAGAGATAAATATTATAATGTTGTCAGAATTAACGGTGCTAATGCAATCTAATCAATTTACCGTGTTGTGAGGCAATAACACATTACTATTATGCAACATCTATATTTCAGTGGTTGACACATTAAAAATAATCAACGTAGTTGAACACATTAAATCGAATCTCCCTGCAACTGACGCTTATCAACTCAAACACAATAGCATCTCCTGGCCTCAAATGGAGAGCGTCCTCTGCTAGAGTTGGCCATCCACATGTAAACCACGTCTCCAACAAGTCTAGTGGGTGGCCATACCAGTTCACTTCTGTTGTGTACTGCCCATCAGTGAGTTTCTAAGGATGATCACTTGAGAGTTGCAAAATTCGGGAGAAATGGCGTGGTATCACCAGTAAACGACATGTGAATGTTTAATTGGAATGGAGTAATAAAAAATGAAACGATAATAGCAGTAAGAAACACAAACCAATGGTCCCCTGATGGTTTCCCACTCCATCACAACTACAAAGGAAGGGAAGCTAGATTCATTGTAGTAGAGCAAGGCTTCTGTGATTGCATTTGTGGATTCTATAATGGGAGATATGAACATTATGGCATAATATTATGAAAATGCTGCAATTTGAGTATGGTTTAATGTAAAATACTTAAGAAAACCACATCACCAGTTAACGATAGGTCATCATTATATATTGAATAAAATGAGTCACTGCAGTCAGCTGCACAACTGTGATTGTCGTTGGGTGATTCATTTTCCATCATTGGTGAAGGTGGACAAAGAACAACGAACCCATTGCATGTGGGTGCTGTAATATATAAGGCTACATGGGACGTTCATGTTAAAACTTTGGAATCTCTCATAAAAGGGTGGTCTTGGATTTTTTCCATTTCTAGTATGTGGCATTTATAATGATAAACTAATTGTACGTACATGAATATATTCATTCATTGCAACAAGAGCATTAATCATCAACCTATTTACTAGTGCAATTTGAATTTTTCTTATTTAAAATTTGTATAATAACAATTGTAGAGCCACTCGTATCAACTTTAACTTGACAAATCTAGGCACAATACAATGACAATAAGCAAATATATAAAAACTAAAAATATTCCTACAATTGTTATTTAATTACTGGATAAACGAGACAATATTATTTGGTGAAGTATGACAAGTTCTATAATAATATATTTATGCCATGTAATTAAAGTCCAGACATTTTTTAAAAAATTTTAAATTAATATGTCAAAAATTGAGACTGGCCGATTAAAATGACTACACTATAATGTGTTATAATTTAGATCATCTAAGCAGGCTTTGGTACTAACAATACTAACAGTATTAATATAACTTAAATGGTTTTGGAATTTTTTTCAAAAGAAGCAAATTGTTCGTTCTTTTTAGTCAAATGTAGGCATCAAAAGCATTTAGAAGCAACTACATAAACTAAAATATTATTTTAATAATTCCGTTTATATAAATAAATGAAATTTTGAATGTTTACTCCATTAACTTTACAGAGCAATTATTTGCTTAATTATTTATTTATTTTATATAAATTTAAAATGAGATCAACCGACTCTGTACATAAAGTAGAAGTACTCTACCTATTATACTGGTCTGTTTTGTTCATCTGAATATTTTAAATGACGTGGACAATTTGACTTATATAATAACACTTTTGAGCAGTCCAAACATGTTTGACGTGATAAATGATACATTCACTATTTTAATTCACTCAGAATGTTATATGCAAAATCAAGTGATAAACGATTACATAACAACTAATAATCAAATTTGATTAAACGTTCCTCTATTGCACCTCGGTCGTCGTTCTCACAAATCAGTGCTCCCCTAGCTGCTTTCTAGCTGCTTTACCCTTGCATTTTCAACCAGGTGGCATTTCCTTTAAAAAATATGGCAAGTTTTGTATACCTCGATGAAGTGCTTTAAAAACTCTTCCCCACTGGTGAAAGTAATATTTACCAAAAACACAGACAACCATATTTATTACTTGTTATACAAATTAGTCATCCCTCCTTTTTCTCTACAAAGGAAAAGGCCTTTCCATTGCCAACTTACTTGCCTAGGTGAGATCTTGCTTGGCCATCAGTGTAAAAGTTACCGTGTATAGGCTGTGACACTTGAGAAGAGAGTTAATTCTCATGACAATGGGAACATAATAATAGCTATGGACCAATAATAAATCATAATTTAAAACCAAACTAATAAATCATAATAATAGCCATGGACCAATATAAATCATAACAACTAATAATCAAATCTACTTAAACGTTCCCCTTAGTTTCCCATACACAATGGCCTGCATATTCAACTGGCTGGCATTTCCTTTCACAAAAATGGCAAGTTTTGAGATACCACTATGAAGGGCATTAAAACTCTTCCCCGCCATTGAGAGTAACATTTGCCAAAAACACAGACAACGTATTTACTACTTGTTATACTAATTAGTCATGGCTCTTTTTCCTCTGCAAAGAAAAACCTTTACATTGGCAACTTACTTGCCATTAAGTTGGCTGATATGCATTACGAGCTGCATCCAGCACACTAGGAAAGTTGCACTGTCCAAAAATGGACTTTATGTTCTTATGTTAAAAATTCATGAATTTTTATATCACATCACATAATAGTGTAAAATTAGTTAGTACGTTGACTCTGACCTACGGTTCCCCTCTAATGAATAAACTGATGCTCAATGACTTTTTGATTGGTTGTACCACCTTATGCACATAAAAAAAATAAAATTAAAAGGTATATTGACTCGTACATACATCACCCCCTCACCCACAAAACCACAAGCCCATTGCAGCACTGTTATTTAAAGTTGTTGCTGTTAGGGAGCCAATTTTTTAGAGGCTGCACAATGTGTTCATGAAAGCAAGTAAGGGTTGGTGAATGCATTCAATGGCTAACATGATTGACATTGATGGTGATGTGGTTGTAATGGACTCACCTACTGAGGACAACATTGAAGAAGTCCACGTACCACTCAACCAGGTTTTTTGTTTGACAGATTCATTGCTTTTTCTTTAGAGCTTTACCCAGTGCTGACCTCTTTATTACATTAGTCTTTGTCAATACAGGAAATTAATGTGGACAAAGAACCCAATATGATGACCACTATGGTTGACAAAGAGAGCAAAATGGAACAGATCCCGTCATGCCTACAGGTACTATAGTCCCACGTGACCAACTCTAATTGTAATGCTTTTTTTTTACCTTAACTATAAGAACAGCAGTCCCACGTGACCAACCCCTTTTTTGTTGGTCTTTTTTTTAGATGTTGGTTGATCGGGTTAAGAGTGTTGAGCGGTCTCTTGAAGAATGTAAGAAATACATAACTTGGATGGACTCAATCGGCCTAGTAAATGGAGTTTTGGCTGATCAGGGACTAACTAACAAGCAAGACATGATGGTGAGACTTGAACGGGATAAGGAGGTCTCCAACGATTTTAAATTTCAACACTAGTCAGTCCCCCAAAATGCATGCAAGCCAACACGTGTCAATGATAATAACAACTCACTGCTAGACAACATTGACGTGCTGTTGGACTCTCCAGACATGGTGAAAGACCATCCCAACCCCACTGACGTAATCATGTATATTCCCATGGTTGGATATGTATCTGCATCTCAAGACCCTCCCTTGATAGGTTCAAGAAATACTCCTTGTATTCGAGGCCAAGGCACCTCTAGAATTTGAGAGAGAGAAAGGAAATTTGTTATGAATTTTCTTGTTCTTCATTCATTCCATTGCACCGAATTTAACAAACGTCCGATGCCAATCATTGGCCTGCCGCAATTCTAGGAACAGAAAGAAAAAGAATCTTCCAACATGGAAGGATACACAATGGAAATAATAAAAGTATGGCAGAAAAATAACAGACTTCCATCTACGTGTCCACATAGTCATTTAGGTACTTGGGCCTATGGGTAATTCTCTTGGGCTGCACCATTTGAGTGGTATTTCTATCATCACCCACCGCTGGAAGAGACACCTTGTCCTCAAGGTGGAACATAAGCTGCAAGTCAACCCACTTCTCCCAAGTAGTGTCTTCTGGGGTCAAGCCAAGCCATTGAACTAACACCAGCAAAGTAGGAGGTGACGTAGTGTTGTCCCATTTGCTTTCCAGGATAGCCAAAGGTTCGATGAGGGGATGGTTGTCATAAGAATTGGGAGGTAGAGGGTCGAACACATGTACCAAAGGACCCTGATGCGGCTTAAGTAAGGAGCAGTGAAAAACATTATATATCTTGGATGCAGAAAGAAGGTCCAAGCGGTAGGCCACAACACCTATTTTTTCTGAAATTTGAAATGGCCCATAAAATCTCTTAGACAGTTTGTTGTAATTGGCAAGAGAAACTGAGGTCTGACGGTAGGGTCTTAATTTGACATAAACCCAATCACCAATGTGATAAGAAACATCACGCCTTTTGTTATCAGCCTGAGACTTCATTGCATTCTGAGCTTTCAAAAGGCGAGTCTTCAAGGTTGTCAACATGTCCTGCCTTGAAGAAAGGAAGGTATCTACAGCTTCTACTTGCGAGGAACCCATCAGATACTGTGGTATTGAAGGAGGGGGCTTGCCATATGTTGCTTCAAAAGGAGTAATGCTTGTAGTGGAGTGTAGTGATGTGTTATAAGACCATTCAGCCAAAGACAGAAATTTGTACCACTTAGAGGGTTGATCATGCACAAATGACCGAAGGTATTGTTCCAAGATGCGGTTAAGGACCTTAGTTTGTCTGTCAGTCTCCGGGTGGTAGGATGTACTCATTCTGAGTTTGGTGCCACATAGTTTGAACAATTCACGCAAAAAATGACTAACAAAGATAGGGTCTCTGTCCGAAACTAAACTTCTTGGAAACCCATGTAGTTTGCAGATATATCCATGAAAAGGGAGGCAACTTTGAATGCTGTAAACTGTGAGGGTAAGGCACCAAAATGTGCTCCTTTTGAAAATCTATCAACAACAACTAAGATAGAAGTGTACCCGTAGGAAGGTGGAAGGCCTGTAATAAAGTCCAAGGATAAGTCTTCTCAAATAGAAGATGGGATAGGCAGGGGTTGAAGCAACCCAGCTGGACGCTTTGTTTCATATTTGGTTTGCTGACAAGTGACACATTGTTGGACAAATTGTTTCACTTCCTTGCGCATAGTAGGCCAGTAAAAATTCTCTTGAAGTCTATGTAGAGTCTTTGCAAAACCCATGTGGCCTCCCAACGAGGTTTTATGATATTCTTCCATCAAAACTGAGCGAAAGGGGTTGAGTGAGTCAAGCCAAATTTTGCCTTGGAACAACAGCAAGCCATTATGCAGTTTGAAGTCATGATGGGCAGATGGGTCAGTTTGAACGTGCTGCAATAATGCTTTAAAATCATCACTATCATTAAGTGTGCTGAGTAAATCTTCTAAAAAAGTAAAATTAGGCATAGACAAAACAAAGTATTGGCCCTCGTGAGTCTCTAAAATCCGAGACAATGCATCTGCAACAAGGTTAGATTTGCCACTCTTATACTGGATGGAGTAGTCATATCCCAACAGCTTCGACAAATACACCTGCTGTTCCGGGGTTTGAATAACTTGGCTCATTAGTTCCTTTAAGCTCTTATGATCTGTGAGTATCACAAAGGAATGCCCCAACAAATATTGCCTCCATTTGCGAACAGCAGTGGTAATGGCATGTAATTCTCTAACGTAAGTAGAGGCACGTTGTAAGCGTGGACAAAAAGGTTTACTGAAAAAGGCAATAGGATGACCACGTTGCATAAGCACTGCCCCCATAGCTAAACTCGAAGCATCCGTCTCAAGGGTGAAAGGAATGGAGAAATCTGGTAAGGCAAGCACAGGAGCTTGGGTAATGGCACGTTTGAGCTTATCAAATGCAATTTGTGCTTCAGAGTTCCAATGAAAATTGTCCTTTCGCAACAATGTAGTGAGGGGTGAGGCAATATTAGCATACCCTTGAATGAATTTTCTATAAAATCATGTCAAACCCAAAAAACCACGCAATGACTTGATGGTAGTAGGAGTTGGCCAATCAACCATAGCCTGAATTTTTGAAGGTTCAGGTTCAACCCCCTTTTGGGAAACAATGTGACCCAGGTATTCCAATTGACGTTGGCCAAATAAACATTTGGATTCTTTAAGGAAAAACTGTCCACCCAGCAAGGTTTGAAAGACACATTCCAAATGTTGGAGATGAATGTCGAAAGAGGTGCTGTATACCAATATGTCATCGAAGAAGACAGCAGCAAACTTGCGTAGAAACGGTTTGAGAAGCTCGTTCATCGTTGCTTGGAACGTGGACGGAGCATTACAAAGCCCGAATGGCATGACCCGGTATTCGTAGTGGCCTTGGTGTGTACGAAAAGCAGTTTTCGGGGTGTCATTCTCGTCCATTAGAATTTGGTGGAAGCCCTGTCTTAAGTCAAGTTTGGAAAACCATGAAGCATTGCCTAATTCATTCAAGAGTTCATCGATGGTAGGCATAGGAAAATGGTCTTTTATCGTGATTGAATTCAGTGCCCGATAATCCACGCAAAAGCACCAACAACCGTCCTTTTTCTTAACCAGTAACACCGGTGAGGAAAATGGACTATGGCTCAGTTTAATCATACCAGAGGATAACATTTCTGCAACTTGTTTCTCTATTTCCCCCTTTTGAAAGTGTGGGTATCTATAGGGTCGAACGTTGACAAGGTTAGTGTTTGGCAAAAGGTGAATTTTGTGGGTGATGTTCCTTGGTGGGGGAAGTTGGGTAGGTGGTTGGAAGAGTGAGGCATATTTTGTGAGGAGGGAGGCTATTTCTGGAATTGGGTGAGTGAGTGTAGGTTGGGAAATAGGAGATGCATGGGGGGTAATGGCAATATGGAAAAAAATAGAAGCAGAGTTAGTTTGTATAAGACGTTTTACCTATTGAGAGGAAATGTCCTCGGGTGTGGTAGGGGCGTCTGCTCGAAGGGTGATAGATTCGCCATTATGGAAGAATTGCATCGTCAAAGCATCATAATCTGTAACAATAGGCCCTAATTTCTTAAGCCACTGGATTCCAAGCACAATGTCAGCACCACTTATGGGAAGAACATGTAGGTCTACTGTGAATGGTCGTCCTTGTAGGAACAGAGTGGTATTGGAACAAATTTTGTTGCATGGGAGTACTGTTCCATTGCCTACAGTAACTTGCAGAGCCGGAGTGTTGACAGTTGGGAGAGCCAGGAACTTAGCAACTTGGGATTGAATGAAATTGTGTGTACTGTCGCCATCAATCAGTACCGTTACCCGGGAGTGGCACACTTGGCCATAGAGCCTTAGGGATTCTGGGGCGGACATACCCGAAAGTGCATTGAAGCTAATTTAGGCATGGGTTGTGTCTTGGGAGGATGATATGGGTGGTGGATCTGGGTCAAGGTTGGATGGTGTTTCGATGAATGGTGTTTCGATGTGTATTTCCTCATCCTTTGCTATTAACATGAAAAAATGTGCCTTACATTTATGGTTGGGTCCCCATTTGTCATCACAGTTATAGTAGAGTCCCTTTTCTCTTCTTGCTGCCATTTCGTCCGGGTTCAATTTCTTAAATTGCATTTTGGCCAGGGTTGGTAAGAGTGGGGTGTTAGGGATAGTGGTTGTGTTAGACGCAGAAATAGGGGTAGTCGACTTACCACGATAGCTCCGGCGGCGGTCCTCAATTTTGTCCTCTTGCAATTTAGCTAAAGAGACAGCTTGTGACAGGGAGATTGGTTGCAAGCCTTGTACCTCTCTACGTATTTCTGGGATAAGGCCAGAGATGAAGCAGCTGAGGAGGAAGGATGGGGGCAATCCAACAATTTGATTCGCAAGTCGTTCAAATTCGTTAAGGTACTCATTGACAGAGCCTTTTTGTGTCAATTTGAACAAGGCACCCTTCGGGTCATCGTAGAAGGACGGAGCAAAACGAGTTTCGAGCGCTTGTAACAGAGCTGGCCAAGACGTAATGAAACCATTTCTGAACATCCACTGGTACCAGCTTAACGCAGGGCCGTCCATATAGAACGAGGAAACGGTGATGCGTTCTTCGTCTGGCGTGCCTTGGTAATTGAAGAATTGGGATATCTTGAAGATCCATCCCATGGCGTCATTGCTGTCAAACCGTGGAACCTCGAGTTTGATGTGGGGGCGGTTGTTATGTTGAGGGGGTGGGGGTTGCGGCGGTGGTAAGGGTGGGTTTTGGATGTTGAGGGAGTTGAGGTGGTCAAGTATACTGTCTATTTTGAGGGATAGGTCGTTTTGGGCATCAGTGAGGATGGATTGGTTCTGGGTAAGGCGGAGCACCGCGTCTTCCAAGCGGTCTGTGGCGGTCTTAGAACGGGTCTGGGGTTCAGACATGGTGGTGGTAAAGGGCAGGTCGGACTAGGTTGATAGGTTCAAGAAATACTCCTTGTATTCGAGGCCAAGGCACCTCCAGAATTTGAGAGAGAGAAAGGAAATTTGTTATGAATTTTCTTGTTCTTCATTCATTCCATTGCACCGAATTTAACAAACGTCTGATGCCAATCATTGGCCTGCCGCAATTCTAGGAACAAAAAGAAAAAGAATCTTCCAACATGGAAGGATACACAATGGAAATAATAAAAGTATAGCAGAAAAATAACAGACTTCCATCTACGTGTCCACATAGTCATTTAGGTACTTGGGCCTATGGGTAATTCTCTTGGGCTGCACCATTTGAGTGGTATTTCTATCATCCCCTCTCTCCAAATCGAAGGGTAACTTCTATGTTGGACAAAGCACATATGGATAATTTCAATAACCATGGGAAATCTCCTATGCCTGGTTTCAGCTGTTACATTAGAGATCCACATGCACAGGTTAATATTATTATTATTGTTATTACTATTATTATTATTAATATGTTGATCATTAAAAATAGAACCCACAAGTTATTGAATAATATATTACTGTCGTGTGGTCTAATAGGAGTCAATCATTAACTATGTTAGGTGTTTCTTGAAGTAGTGTTTAACTAGGTGGCAGGTGTTGGCCTATTTATTTGGGCTGAGGTATTGCCCTGTAAGTTAGGTTGTGGTGTTGCATATTATTATTTGGGCTGCAGTAGTGCCTTTTAACAGGCGGCAAAATTTTCCCCATTATTGTTTGGGCTGTAGTAGTGCCTTGTTGTAGTCTTTAAGGATTAATTTTTTGTTTATATAAAAAAAATTATTTTGGTACTAATCTGTTTTAAAGTGGCTTCTTACTTTACATGGTTAAATGACTATTTTTTTAGTTCATGTTTTATCTTTTAGTACTAATTTGAATTTTGTTTTCCCTATATGTGACTTATCAGCCAATTATTGGAGGACCTGAATGGCCCGTTGGATTGATTGGATAAAAGTTATTCTCTTCATCGGGCCAAAATACATTCCCTGCCAAACGGCCCAATAGAGGTGGGCATTCTAACATAGTGAACAAGACAATTTGTGGACTACCCGATACTACGCAAACATCAAGCGAGAAAAAGACCAAGAGTGCACCACCAAGATCAAACCCTCATCTACTGCCCAGGGTTAGTCAAACGACTTATGTTATTTTTTCAGCTTATATGCTATAGTTAAAAAAAATTGTATTCAATAACAACTTAATTATCATAGTTGCCACAATATGAAATTTTAAAATTATAGTAATACAAACTCAATTCTAGGGGTTGGGGCTGAAGAGTAACTTTTGACCAACCATTGAGATGCGTCTTATGCCTGAAGAGGTGGAAGTTTCGTACTACATATTTGAATGGGTTTGGATCCAAGGTAATGTTTAAGTCCTGCTAGAATTGCCTAATTCTTGCTTAATTAGAGCCAACAATGAGGTGGTTTAATCTGATAGCAATACCTTTTGCAACCCCACAGTGAGACTATGTTTAGGTACGGTGAAACCATTGCATTGAGAAGGGACTTCATGTGCTTATGCCCTGGTAGAGAAGTAGATGCTGAGGTTTGTTTACGTCTCATTTATTTACTGAGCTGTACAAATTTTTAAAACCTTTACCACAAGACACCACTAATAGATAGTTTTTTTATTGTTGCAGATAATTAAGCTTCGGACATTAAAAACAACATGGATGCAGAGGCAACTGACAATAAGCGTCACCACGTAGGCACTACCCCCCTCCTTTTCGGTATAATTGTGTCACTAACAAATACGTTTTCGAGCATAGGGACAAAATTACTCATAATATATTAAATTAATTCACTCTCATACCACTTTATTTGGTTCAGGACGATGTTCTTACTAGGCTTGCATTGGATATGATTAAGGAGAAATATATGGAAGATTGGATGACACCAACCTCCTTCTTGAAATACGTTAGTCATGGAGTTTGGTTTTACTATCGCACAACCCCTATACCCCAGTTACTAACAAATGATAATTCGTGTAGATTTACATACCAATAAACGATGGAGGTCATTGGTATCTCACTGTGATCTCATTTGATGATTACAAAGTATATCATCTTGATTCCTTTCCTCTTGATGGCTACATGCTTAGTCATCAGTGTAACACCCTGATTTTTTGTTTTTCTTAATATATATGAGTTTTATAATATTTGTGAATTTTTGTGAATTTTTAGGAATTTTTTAATTCTTTTGATTATTTTAATATTATTTTGAGCTGTATGTGTGTTTGAGGCGGACCTGGAAAAATAAAAAATTTTCCTGGACCAGAAAGTTTCAGACTGTTAATGCGGGGTTGGGGGAACTTACTAAACCCGAAACCGAAAACAGTTGACAAAAATTTTCTTTATCTGAGTTTTGAGTAATTCTATTATCCATTGTGTAATGTTATTATTTATTGGACAATAAATAGCAGTAGTTATTATCCATTGGGTAATAGCTTTTGGAAAATATCTAATGTGAGTCAAAGATGGTGGCTATGACACCTTTATGACCAACTAATTAGAAACAACCTTAGAGGAGAAGCTTTGGATGCTCACCCTTGATTTAATCAATGGATGATATGAGTTGTAGTGAAATAAAATATCTCTCTTTCTCTCCTTGTATCTCACGGCCATAAGGGCTTTCGGAGAGAGAAAATATCACATTTTCAAAGCTATCATCTTTCAAGCAAAAGCTAAACATCATTTTCTCTCATTTTCTCTTCCTTATCTCACGGCCAAGCTACCCAATATTACCTTCCAACCTCTCATAATTCAAACCGACCATACTACTTGATCCTAAATACCATTCTAAGCAACTTTGATGTTGTGATCAAGACTTGATTCAACCATTTTCAAGTTTGATTTTTCAGTTCAAGTTATAGGGTTTCAAGGTAAAGTTCTTGAAAATTGATTTCTTATTTGATTCTTGAAATTCTAAGACCATATTTGATCTATCGTTGTCCTACTCTAGCCTTGGATGTTAATATAATTGTGTTTACTTTGATTTTAAGAGTTACTTGGTGGAGGAAGTTGATACAAAGGATCATACAAGGAGCTTAGGAAGCTACATCTATGGTAAGAGGGAGATTAACCTCATCAACCACTTATGGTGGTGAGGGACATGAAATTTTGGTGTGGTTGTGTGATTTGTAATAATTTGTTCTATGTGATTTATTGCTTTGATATTATGTATGAACTTGTTAGAGTAGAATTTTGATGCTTAAAGTATGTTGTATGTCATAAATTATGCTTGTGAGGAAAGGAAATTTTGGCTCCAATGACGATAGAGGCTCACGGTCTCTAAGCCCTCCAAAGGGGAAATTCAATGCAAAATGTTTCATCAAATGTTAACCTAGAGGATTCTTAGTAATAAATTTAATTATGGAATTACAAAAAGAATGAAAATGAATATATTTTTATCACTAATTAAAATGTGATTTTCGGGCATTATAGTGAAATTAGGACTAAAAAGTAATTTGGAAACTTAAAATATTTTATTTATGATGATATAAATGAATTAAATGGAAAAGAGTTGTATTTAAATTTAAAATAAGGTAGAATGTGAGAAAAATGTTAGAAATATTATTTAAAAGTGATTTAATAGGGAAATAATGGAAATAAAGTCCAATTTTTATATTAAATGAGAAAAGTTTTAATTTGAGCCTAAAATATGGAGAAAATACTTTACGCGATTGGAAATACCCAGAAAAACTCTTACGCGATTTAAAAATGGTAATTTTTAGCTATGCGATTGAGAAAACGTTTTAAAATCTCTACGCGATTGAGAAAACATTGAAAAATTGTTACGCGATTTGAAAACATAACAGAATTTTTTGTGATTGTGAAAATGCGATAAAAATGCTACACGATTGAGAGCAACAAGAAGTTTTACTATCGGCCCGATATACTGGACCCGGAACTATTACTGTGTGTTTGTGTCCGGTAGTGGCTCATAGTATGCATAAAGTCATTTGACATGCATTGTTTGACAGATGGTGTCTGTTAAGGCTATTGTTGCCTAGGAGTTGAATTACACCTAAGTGCGAGTGCAAATTGCGTAGTGTAGTTCACGTGTTGAACATGGAGGCGTAGGAGCACGGGTATTCCACAAGTGGACAGTAGGTAGCTCCACTAGACCGTGGTAACTGAGCAATGCTCTGACGATCTCGACAATGCACTATTATATTCAGGATCTGGCGTAAAATGTCTTATATAATGTCTGATGTGCACATTAAAAATTATAGCACTTGGTCTGAGGCGGCTGATGTACAGATATATCTTCTAGATCATTCTCTCTGAAATTGAGTTTAGCTCCGTGGAGTAGGAAATTGGTTCATTGTGCATGTGCATAGTCAATCATTATACTGTTGTGGTATATATGCGTTGTGGTAATTATCTGCTATTTGATTCAATAATTATACGATGCCATGAATATGTTTATTAATGTTGTATATGAATAGTGCTATTGCTATTATTATCTCTATACTGCCATAATGGAATTGATGTAGGGGATCTCACCTCTTTGCTATGTTATTCTATTTACTTGTATGTTTGATAAAGAGTGTGAAGAGGAAGATGAGGAAGAAGGATCACCTCATTTCTGTCTGTGTTAGTTTGTTTGTTTGTTGTGATGGCGTCAAGTGTAACGTCCCTTTTTGAGAGGGAACGTCACATTGTCATTTACAACGTGGAAAAATAAAAATAAAGGTTAAGACCCGATTCGTTCTATGAATATAAATTTACCTGGTTGTAATCGTGTGATTAAATTAGCGAGTATATTTTTTTTTGTTACAATTAATAAAATATAGTGACAAGACATAATTGAATAAAGATTAAGATAGAAGTAAAGCATACATCAAATCAACATATATATAGCAGGTCCAAAGTTTCGATTTCTTGAGTCTCAGGCTTGATCTAGAGCTTCCACTTGGCAACATGTATCTAGCCGCTCTGAAAATTAGTTGATTTTCAGGGTGAAAACTGCTCTCTTCACCTCATGCCTCGGTCCTTCTTCAAACTTGCAACATTTCCACACCTCGTCTGGCTGGTGCTGGAAATACATTGAAAACTTGGATAAGCTTTCAAACTTTGCGGTGTATTCACTGACGGACAAGTTTCCTTGTCTTAAGCTGAGGAACTCCATTTCCTTCGCATGTCTGGCGCTTGCTGGGAAATATTTGTCCAAGAACTTGTTCTTGAATACTTCTTAATTGATGGCGCGACCTTCAGCTTCTAGCACTCTCTGCGCTCCACTCCACCATTCTTCGGCATTACTAATTAGCATAAAAGCAGCGTAAGTCACCTTCTTATCGTTGGCACAGTTCATGCCTCGGAAGATTTTCTCTAGTTCCTTGATCCATAAACTAGCCTTTTTCGGATCAAATTCCCCCTCAAATTGACGAGGGTTATGGCGACGGAACTCTGCCAAGTTTTGCACGTCAGCCATAGCTTCGAGCTGTTAAGCAGCTCTTTCTTGCTGCTAAGCAGCTCTCTTCATTTGTTGGGCAATGACTTTTGCCATTCGCTGCATTGCCTCTATCGCTACTGTCATATCTCCGCCTCGTGCCATATCGTTCTTTCAAGTAATACTAGCTGAAACACACAATAAAGAATTAGATGTATCCTTTCGGAATACCAATCACAGAGAATCACACAGCACACACAAGATAGACCTAACCACAAAGACCCAAAGAAAACATAAACCGGGGCTCTATTACCAACTTAATGTAACGCCCTTTTTTGGGAGGGAACGTCACATTGTCATTTACAATGCGAAAAAATAAAGATAAAGGTTAAGACCCAGTTCGTTCCATGAATATAAATTTACCTGATTGTAATCGTGTGATTAAATTAGCGAGTATTTTTTTTGTTAAAATTAATAAAATATAATGACAAGACATAATTGCAATAAAGAGTAAGATAAAAGTAAAGCATACATCAAATCAACATACACATATAATGATATATCATTATATTAAACTTGTTTCGTTACAACGCCTGATTTAAAAAAAGCAAAATTATATATATATGCCCCAAGATATCATAAATATACAGCCCACCAAAATAATGAAACAACAGGGCCCTAAAATGAACACTAATAGCCATCGGTAGCTATCGACAGTATCAACCCCTAAGAAGAGAAGGAACTGTGTCAAGATCCTCCTCGGGTTCCTCCTCAGGGTCTTCCTCATCAGAAGAGACCCTCATAGGAGCCACTGAATTACGGGCCGGGGCCCGAGCAATGGAGAGGAAAGAATCCTCCTGTGGAGTGTAATAATGATCACCCCACATCTCCCTAATGGGAAGGTAAAACTCTAAACGTAAACTGACGCTGCAAGAGAAGATGGGCCGATCATGACGCCCCCATGCCAGCGATACCGTCACGTCCCCCTCGTAGATACAACGATCAGAGTTAAGGTTAATGTGCCAGCAGTCTGGGCCTCTGAGGAAGGCCAAATGCACATAACCCAAGAATCCTCGTGGACGTGCCGCCATGATCCCAAAAGCTGGTACTAGTTGCGGTCGAGCCAAAAGTTAGGAAACTTGTGAGCTTCACCTCTGTCACCGACGTCTTTGATGGGACATAAATACAGACAGAAACAATAAAAATATAAGAAAGAGGTAAGACATCCTACCATCATTATCAATTATGACAGTACGAAACAAAATAGCGCAGAACGCCCACATAGCATTTCAAAAGTAATACTAATAAACATTAAATAACAGCAATTGAGCAAATAAGCAGTTCCAGAAAATTATACATCAGTAAAGTAAAAGTTCTAATATATCATAAGAATCAAATGCCAGATAATATATGGACTCATTGTGCACATGCATACAACATCAAAATCCTACTCCGTGGAGCTAGACACAAACAGTCAGAGAGAAAGATCAAGAGACATGTCTGCAACTCGGTTGCCACGGCCAAAGTACTATAACTCATCAGTTTATCCACGTGCACATCAAGGCATTGTACAGATATTCTACACTAGATCACGACATAGGACAGCGTCTCGGTCCGGATCGTCGGTGTGTTCGCATAGGTTTGCCCCGCGGACAGAAGAGCTAATAACTATCCAGTGCGAGGTACCCGCACCCCGACGCCCCCAAGGTCAACAGAATGACCTACACTAGTCTACTCACACCCGCACAAAGATGTGTTCAATCTCCTAGGCAACATGGCCTTAACAACAATCCAACGGACTTTCACAATGCATGATGACTTAATGCATATAACATGTATATTCATTAATAATATATTTTCAATAACATGCCACAAGTTGGCCAAAGTAAACATTACCATATTCTTGGTCCCACACATGGACCCACATTAAATGGTCTAAAGTCCTCCAATTGTACATTACATTTTTGGTAACTTATGAAATTTTTTAGTGTTCTCACTTACACTCATGTTCTTACTTTAATTGAAAATCATTCTAAGTCTTTTAGGTAAAGTTTCACTCTTGGTTCTTTCTATTTTATGAAATCCGAAATAATTCCTAATTGTCCAAATTAGTTAAGTTCACTTCAATGTGATGTTTCTTATGAAATTCTTTTCATAATTAGGTTCCTTACTTTAAACTTAGTCTTATTCACCTAGAGAATTATTTCTAAGGTTTTACCAAGACTTATACTTCCTTATTACTTCCTTAGGTCCAAAAGTGTTCTTTAGGTCATCTAATTGATTCCTTCCCATTACATTATTAACTACTTAATCTCTTAATTAATTAAATGTCAATGTTACATAAAGTTACATAATTTAGTCTCATTTAGCCCTAGAGGTCGTGGGCCTCTCTAGGATTAGGGATTCCAATTTTCATCCTTTTTATTATGTGTTATCCTCTTGATTAATCATGTCTCCATCTTATTACAATTTTTCACCATGAACACCCATTTTTAAGGTTCAAGCTGTAAGCCTCATAGAAGGGGACAAAGTCATATTTGCTCCCATTCAAGATTCCAATCCATCCAAATACATAAATATACATATTCAACTAACCAAATAACTCAAACAAATTTAGAACAACACATAGTCATAAAAGTCATACGACAAAGAATAACCCAAAATAGGGTTTTTCACAATCAATCACAAAACAAGGTTCCTTACTACCAATAGAGGATGAGGAGGAGTATCTTCCTCTTACCTAGAGAAGAAAACAAACAATGGAACTCCTTTGAAGCTCCTTGAAATTTTGGATTCACACCACCACAAACCCTAGAAATTTCAATCTCATCAAACCAATACCAAAGCTTGAAAAATAAGAAATAAATGGTCACAAGGAAGGCCTTAAAAATGAAAATGGAAGAAGAGTTAGGAGAAAACAAAAATCTCACCCAAAATTTCCAAGCTTGAAGCTTGAAGAAGAAGATGGTGAAAATGGAACCTTTTCACGAAATCACCAACCAAAGATGTGTTTAGATGATGAAGGAGATTAAGAAAATGTATTTGGTTAAAAAATTTGTGATGATTGAGGCAAGGAGGAGGGGCTGTCCGTGTGGGTGTGTTGAAAGAAGGAGGAGAAAAAAATGAAAGGAAGATGAAGGTAGAGAGAGAAGTGGATATTAAAGTGAATAAAATTTTAGGGTTTCTTTTTGAAATTAGAATAGAATGATTAATTAAATGAAGCACAAATTTGGCTCCAAAAGTATGCAGCTGCCATGTGGGTGTGGGATGGGGAGAGAGAAGATGAAGCTTCTTTGAGAAGCTTGGGAACTTTTCCAATAAAGAGGATTTGATTAGATATAAAGGAGATTACCTTTGGATAAGATAATGTGATTTATTAGTTAAAATAACATTGTAATTAGGATTTTTCTACAAGCTATTACCCAATGAATAATTATTACAGTGCATAAATTCAGTATTAATTATCCAATGAATAATATAGCGTATCACAAAATTTTAATTAACGGTACGTACAGAGATTTTATTTATCAGATAAAATATCGATAAACGTAAACTTCGTAAACTGTGCCCGGCCTCAGGTTTAGTAAGATCCTCCATCGACATTTTCACAGTTCAAGGTATACCAGCCTCAGGAAAAACATTTCGTTTTCCCAGCTCCGCTCAGCGCACACGTAAAACGAGAAATATACTGAAATATTCGATGTTTCCAACAAAATCTAGAAAAATTCTCAAAAATCACAAAAATTAGAAAATGGCTATTCATCACAAAACAAATAATTTTTGGGGTGTTTCACTGATTCTGCTCAGTGTGCACGTAAAATGAAAAATATATTAAAATATTCGACGTCTTAAGAAAATTCCAAAAAAAATTTCAAAAATCATAAATATTATAAAATGATTATTTATGATGAAACAAATAATTTTTGGGGTGTTACAACTCTCCCCTTCAAAAAAGAAATTTGGTCCTCGAAATTTTAATACTTTAGAACAATTGTGGATGTTGCTCCTTCATCTTGTCTTCCAGTTCCTATGTTGCATCTCCGGTCTTTTCGTTCCAGATCACTTTCACCAATGAGATTTCCTTTTCTCTGAGTTGTTTCACTCTCCTATCTTCAATCTTTACAGGAGGTGCCTCATAGGTTAAGTTCTCTTTCAATTGTACTGTGTCCGGTGCTAAGACATGGTTCGGGTTAGGAATATATTTTCGTAGTTATGATACAAGAAAGACATTGTGAAGGTTTGAAAGAAAAGGTGGTAAGGCTATCTGGTAAGCTACTGGACCTATCCGGCGAAGAATTTGGTAAGGTCCAAGGAATTTGGGAGTGAGTTTTCTAGATTTCAGAACTTGGCCGACCCCAGTCATTGGTGTGACTTTCAAAAATACATGCTCGCCTTCCTCAAACTCAAGAGGCTTTCTTCTTTTGTCTGCATAGCTTTTCTGCCAACTCTGAGCCGTCCTCATCTTTTCCTAAATCATCTTGGCCTTCTCAGTCGTCTGCTGAATAATATCAGGTCCAACGGTATGGCGCTCACCGTCTTGGTACCAACACAAAGGTGTTCGGCACCGTCGTCCATACAGAGCTTCATAGGGTGCCATCCCTATGCTTGAATGAAAATTGTTGTTATAGGTGAACTCTATCAATGGTAAAACTTCATCCCAACTTCCAGTTTGTTCTATAGCTCAAGCCCTGAGCAGATCCTCCAACGATTGGATCATCCTTTCTGATTGCCCATCAGTTTGTGGATGGTAAGCAGAACTCAATCGTAGCTTTGTTCACAATGCTTCTTGCAAAATTTGCCAAAACTTGGAAGTAAACCTTGGATCCCTATCAAAAATAATATTGGTAGGCACACCATATAGTCTAACAATCTCACTGATATACAGCTGGGTCAACTTCTCCATATTATATCTTATGTTGATCAGCAAGAAGTGTGCTAACTTTGTGAGTCGATCAACGATTTCCCATATTGAGTCATAACCCTTCTGGGTCTTTGGCAATCTAACTACGAAATCCATCACAATGTTGTCACATTTCCATTCAGGAATAGATAGAGGTTGCAACAATCCTGACAGTCTTTGATGTCCCACCTTTTCCTTCTGGCACACCAGACAAGAAGACACACATCTGGTAACATCGCTCTTCATTCCATGCCACCAAAATAACTTCTTCAGGTCTTGGTACATTTTAGTTATTCCCAGATGCATATTCAACAGGCTCGTATGAGTGTGCTCAAGAATATACTTCCTTAGCTCTTGATCTCTGGGTATACAAACCCTACCTTGGAACCTCAAAATTCCATCTATTCCTTCCTCAAATGTTATCGCGTTGCCCTGCCTCATCAGTTCTCTTTCCTCTTGTAAGAATTTATCAATCTTCTACTTTTCCTGAATGTCTTCCATCAATTCACTTGAGATAGTAACCATATTCATTGTGAATTTTTCCCGATTCTAATTCCACAAAAGACTATACATCCATAAACCGCTCTATCAGATCTTTTTCCTTAATCATCATGGATGATATACTGAGCATCTTCCTATCAATGCGTCTGCCACGACGTTTGCCTTCCCAGGGTGATACAGAAGTCAGAAATCATAATCCTTCAAGAATTCCAACCATCTGCGTTGTCTCATATTCAACTCTTTTTTATCATGCAAGTACTTCAAGCTCTTGTGGTCACTGAAGATGTAGAACGTCGCTCCATACAGGAAATGTCTCCATATCTTCAATGCAAAAACTACAGCTGCTAACTCTAAGTCAGGTGTTGGATAGTTCTTCTCATGCACTCGCAACTGTCTCAAAGCATAAGCCACCATATTTTCATTCTGCATAAGCATAGCTCCTACACCTTGATATGAAGCATCACAGTACACTTTGAAGGGTTCATTCAGATCGGGTAGAACTAAAACTGGCAAAGTAGTTGGCCGTCTCTTCAATTCTTGAAAACCTTCTTCGCAAGCATCTGACCACTCAAAATCTTGGTTCTTTCTTGTGAGTTAAGAGAGAGGTCCTGCAATTTTAGAGAATCCTTCAATGAATACTTGTTCTTAATTATGACCTTGTTTAGCTGGCGATAATCCACACACAATCGCGAAGTACCATCCTTCTTTCGGACTAGCAACACTGGTGCTCCCCAGGGTGACACACTGGGTCTAACGAACTATTTTTCCAAAAGCTCTTCCAACTGCTTCTTAAGCTCTGCTACCTCCGATGGTGACATTCTGTAAGGTACTATAGACACAGGAACCAATCCCGGTACAGGGTCAATGGTGAACTCTATTTCCCGCTTTAGGGGTAAACTAGGTACATCATCAGGAAAGACTTTGGGGAACTCGCTAACCACTGGAATTGCGTTCACATCGACCTCGCTCTTGACCTTCAAGGAAGATAATAGCATGTATCCCTGAGCTCCTTCTTTCAAGAAAGCTCAAACTTGGTTGGCCGTCAAAAATCTAGAATCCTCATCTATGGGAAAAACTATGGTTTTACTAGAACAATCCAAAAGGATATAATTGGAAGACAACCAATCCATTCATAAAATTACATCTAATTGGGAAAGGGGTAAACAGATCAAATCAACAGAAAAGATTCGACCCTCAATAATCAATGGACAGTTTAATCAGACTTTAGTAGTAACAATAGGTTTATCAATGGCAGTAGAAATAGTTAAGTCAAAAGGTAAGGAAGACACAGGTAAACCAAGTTGTCACACACAGTCATATGAAATGAAAGAGTGGGTTGCCCTAGAGTCATATAGTACTTTTAAAAGATTACCTCCTATGGTGCCTTCTCCTTGTATAAGATCTTCAGATTCAGAGGCTTCAGCTCCACTCATGGTATAAACTCTGCCTCCAACTTGCGGCTTCGCAGCCCGTGTAGCATTGACTGAAGGCTCAGTCTTTGCTTGGTTGCAATCTCTGGAGACATGTCCAGGCTTCCCAAATCGAAAACATATGATTCCTTTGATAGAACAATCCCTAGTTAGGTGGTCCTTTTCACACTTTATACATCTGGATGGAAATGCCACATTCGGCCCGGTTCGGTTCCCCCCGTAACCTCCACTAGAACCTACACCCGACGTCTGCTGTCGATTTGCCGGTGGTCTTGAATAGGGCTTCTTTTGGAAGCAATTTGCATTGTTGCCACCCTCTCTTTGGAACCTGGTAGTTCCAAAGTTTTGATTTCTTGAGTCTCGGGCTTGATCTAGAGCTTCCACTTAGTAACATGTATCTAGCAGCTCTGAAAAATTGGTTGATTTTTAGGGTGAAAACTGCTCTCTTCATCTCATGCCTCAGTCCTTCTTCAAACTTGCAACATTTCCACACCTCGTCTGGCTGGTGCTGGAAATACGTTGAAAACTTGGATAAGCTTTCAAACTTTGCGGCGCATTCACTAACGGACAAGTTTCCTTGTCTTAAGCTAAGGAACTCCATTTCCTTCGCATGTCTGGCGCTTGCTGGAAAATATTTGTCCAAGAACTTGTTCTTGAATACCTCCCAATTGATGGCGCGACCTTCAGCTTCTAGCACTCTCTGTGCTCCACTCTACTAGTCTTCGGCATTGCTAATTAGCATAAAAGCAGCGTAAGTCACCTGCTTATCATTGGCAGAGTTCATGCCTCGGAAGATTTTCTCTAGTTCCTTAATCCATAAACTAGCCTTTTCCGAATCAAATTCCCCTTCGAATTGAGGAGGGTTATGGCGACGGAACTCCGCCAAGTTTTGTGCATCAGCCGTAGCTTCGAGCTGTTGAGTAACTCTTTCTTGCTGCTAAGCAGCTCTCTTCGTTTGTTGGGCAATGACTTTTGCCATTCGCTGCATCGCCTCTATCGCTACTGCCATATCTCCGCCTAGTGCCATATCGTTCTTTCAAGTAATACTAGCTAAAACACATGATAAAGAATTAGATGTATCCTATCGGAATACCAATCACAGAGAATCACACAGCACACACAAGACAGACCTAACCACAAAGACCCAAAGAAAATATAAACCGGGGCTTTGATACCAACTTAATGTAACGTCCTTTTTTGGGAGGGAACGTCACATTGTCATTTACAATGTAGAAAAATAAAAATAAAGGTTAAGACCCGGTTCGTTCTATGAATATAAATTTACCTTATTGTAATCGTGTGATTAAATTAGCGAGTATTTTTTTTTTGTTACAATTAATAAAATATAGTGACAAGACATAATTGTAAAAAAGAGTAAGATAGAAGTAAAGCATACATCAAATCAACATACACGTATAATGATATATCATTATATTAAACTTGTTTGGTTACAACACATGATTTACAAAATGCAAAATTATACATATATGCCCCAAGAGATCATAAATATACAGCCCACCAAAATAATGAAACATCAGGCCCCCAAAATGAACACTGATAGCCATTAGTAGCTATTGACAGTATCAACCCCTAAGAGGAGAAGGAACCGAGTTAGGATCCTCCTTGGGTTCTTCCTCAGGGTCTTCCGCATTAGAAGAGACCCTCATAGGAGCCACCGAGTTACGGGCCGGGGCCCGAGCAGTGGAAAGGAAAGAATCCTCCTGTGGAGTGTCATAATGATCACCCCACATCTCCCTAATAGGAAGGTAAAACTCTAAACGTAAACTGACACTGCAGGAGAAGATAGGTCGATCATGACGCCCCTAAGCCAGCGATACCGTCACGTCCCCCACTTACATACAACGATCAGAGTTAAGGTTAATGTGCCAGCAGTCTGGGCCTCTGAGGAAGGCCAACTTACATAACCCAAGAATCCTCGTGGATGTGTTGCCACGATCCCAAAAGCAGGTACTAGTCACGGTCAGGCCAGAAGTTAGGAAATTTGTGAGCTTCACCTCTATCACCGACGTCTTCGATGGGACATAAATATAGACAGAAACAATAGAAATATAAGAAAGAGGTAAGACATTCAACTATTATTACCAATTGTGACAGTACAAAACAAAACAGCGCAGAACACCCACATAGCATTTCAAAAGTAATACTAATAAGCATTAAATAACAACAATTGAGCAAATAAGTAGTTCCAGAAAATTATACATCGGTAAAGTAACAGTTCTAATATATCATAAGAATCAAATGCCAGATAATATATGGACTCACTGTGCACATGCATACAACATCAAAATCCTACTCCGTGGAGCTAGACACAAACAGTCGGAGAGAAAGATCAAGAGACATGTCTGCAACTCGGCTGCCACGGCCAAAGTACTATAACTCATCAGTTTATCCACGTGCACATCAAGGCACTGTATAGATATTCTACACTAGATCACGACATAGGACAGCGTCTCGGTCCGGATCGTCGGTGTGTTCGCATAGGTTTGCCCTGCGGACAGAAGAGCTAATAACTGTCTAGTGCGAGGTACCCGCACCCCGACGCCCCCAAGGTCAACAGAATGACCTACACTAGTCTACTCGCACCCGCACAAAGATGTGTTCAATCTCCTAGGCAACATGGCCTTAACAACAATCCAACGGACTTTCACAATGCATGATGACTTAATGCATATAACATGTATATTCATCAATAATATATTTTCAATAACATGCCACAAGTTGGCCAAAGTAAACATTATCATATTCTTGGTCCCACACATGGACCCACATTAAATGGTCTAAAGTCCTCCAATTGTACATTACATTTTTGGTAACTTATGAAATTTTTTAGTGTTCTCACTTACACTCATGTTCTTACTTTAATTGAAAATCATTCTAAGTCTTTTAGGTAAAGTTTCACTCTTGGTTCTTTCCATTTTATGAAATCTGAAATAATTCCTAATTGTCCAAATTAGTTAAGTTCACTTCAATGTGATGTTTCTTATGAAATTCTTTTCATAATTAGGTTCCTTACTTTAAACTTAGTCTTATTCACCTAGAGAATTATTTCTAAGGTTTTACCAAGACTTATACTTCCTTATTACTTCCTTAGGTCCAAAAGTGTTCTTTAGGTCATCTAATTGATTCCTTCCCATCACATTATTAACTACTTAATCTCTTAATTAATTAAATGTCAATGTTACATAAAGTTACATAATTTAGTCTCATTTAGCCCTAGAGGTCGTGGGCCTATCTAGGATTAGGGATTCCAATTTTCATCCTTTTTATTATGTGTTATCCTCTTGATTAATCATGTCTCCATCTTATTACAATTTTTCACCATGAACACCCATTTTTAAGGTTCAAGCTGTAAGCCTCATAGAAGGGGACAAAGTCATATTTGCTCCCATTCAAGATTCCAATCCATCCAAATACATAAATATACATATTCAACCAACCAAATAACTCAAACAAATTTAGAACAACACATAGTCATAAAAGTCATACGACAAAGAATAACCCAAAATAGGGTTTTTCACAATCAATCACAAAACAAGGTTCCTTACTACCAATAGAGGTTGAGGAGGAGTATCTTCCTCTTACCTAGAAAAGAAAACAAACAATGGAACTCCTTTGAAGCTCCTTGAAATTTCAGATTCACACCACCACAAACCCTAGAAATTTCAATCTCATCAAACCAATACCAAAGCTTGAAAAATAAGAAATAAATGGTCACATGGAAGACCTTAAAAATGAAAATGGAAGAACAGTTAGGAGAAAACAAGAATCTCACCCAAAAGTTCCAAGCTTGAAGCTTGAAGAAGAAGATGGTGAAAATGGAACCTTTTCAAGAAATCACCAACTAGAGATGTGTTTAAATGATGAGGGAGATTAAGAAAATGTATTTGGTTAAAAATTTTGTGATGATTGAGGCAAGGAGGAGGGGCTGCCCATGTGGGTGTGTAGAAAGAAGGAGGAGAAAAAAATGAAAGGAAGATGAAGGTAGAGAGAGAAGTGGATCGTAAAGTGAATGAACTTTTAGGGTTTCTTTTTGAAATTAGAATAGAATGATTAATTAAATGAAGCACAAATTTGGCTCCAAAAGTGTGCAGCTGCCATGTGGGCGTGGGAGGGGGAGAGAGAAGATGAAGCTTCTTTGAGAAGCTTGGGAACTTTTCCAATAAAGAGGATTTGATTAAACATAAAGGAGATTACCTTTGGATAAGATAATGTGATTTAATAATTAAAATAATATGATAATTAGGATTTTACTACAAGCTATTACCTAATGGATAATTATTATAGTACACAAATTTAGTATTAATTATCCAATGAATAATAGAGTGTATCGCAAAATTTTAATTAACGGTACGTACAGAGATTTTATTTATCAGATAAAACTTCGATAAATGTAAACTTCGTAAACTGTGCCCAGCTTCAGATTTAGTAAGATCCCCCATCGACACTTCCACAATTCAAGGTTTACCACCCTTAGGAAAAATATTTCGCTTTCCTAGCTCCGCTCAGCGCGCACGTAAAAAGAGAAATATACTGAAATATTCGATGTTTCCAAAAAAAATTCAGAAAAATTCTCAAAAATTATAAATATTAAAAAATGACTATTCATCACAAAAAAATAATTTTTGGGGTGTTTCAATGATTCTGCTCAGTGTGCATGTAAAATGAGAAATATATTAAAATATTTGACGTCTTTAGAAAATTCCAGAAAAATTTTCAAAAATCATAAATATTATAAAATGATTATTTATGATAAAACAAATAGTTTTTGGGGTGTTACAACTCTCCCCTTCTAAAAAGAAATTTAGTCCTCAAAATTTTAATAACTTAGAACAGTTGTGGATGTTGCTCCTTCATTTTGTCTTCCAGTTCCCATGTTGCATCTTCGGTCTTTTCGTTCTAGATCACTTTCACCGATGAGATTTCCTTTCCTCAGAGTTATTTCACTCTCCTATCTTCAATCTTTACAGGAGGTGTCTCATAGGTTAAGTTCTCTTTCAATTGTACTGTACCCAGTGCTAAGACATGGTTCGGGTCAGGAATATATTTTTGTAGTTGTGACACATGAAAGACATTGTGAAGGTTTGAGAGAAAAAGTGGTAAGGCTATCTAGTAAGCTACTGGACTTATCCGACGAAGAATTTGGTAAGGTCCAAGGAATTTGGGAGTGAGTTTTCTAGATTTCAGAACTCGGCCTACCCCAGTCGTTGGTGTGACTTTAAAAACACATGCTCGCTTTCCTCAAACTCAAGAGGCTTTCTTCTTTTGTCTACATAGCTTTTCTGCCGACTCCGAGCCGTCCTCATCTTTTTCTGAATCATCTTAACCTTCTCAGTTGTCTGCTGAATAATATCAGGTCCAACGGTAAGGCGCTCACCGTCTTGGTACCAACACAAAGGTGTTTGGCACCGTCGTCCATACAGAGCTTCATAGGGTGCCATCCCTATGCTTGAATGAAAATTATTGTTGTAGGTGAACTCTATCAATGGTAAAACTTCATCCCAACTTCTAGTTTGTTCTATAGAACAAGCCTTGAGTAGATCCTCCAATGATTGGATCATCATTTCTGATTGCCCATCAGTTTGTGAATGGTAAGCAGAACTCAATCGTAGTTTTGTTCCCAATGCTTCTTACAAAATTTGCCAAAACTTGGAAGTAAACCTTGGATCCCTATCATAAACAATACTGGTAGGTACACCATGTAGTCTAACAATCTCACCGATGTACAGCTGGGTCAACTTCTCCACATTGTATCTTATGTTGATCGGCAAGAAGTATGCTGACTTCGTGAGTCGATCAACAATTACCCATATTGAGTCATAACCCTTTCGGGTCTTCGACAATCCAACTACAAAATCCATCGCAATGCTGTCCCACTTCCATTCAGGAATAGATAGAGGTTGTAACAATCCTGACGGTCCTTGATGTTCCACCTTTTCCTTCTAGCAAACCAGACAAGAAGACACACATCTGGTAACATCGCTCTTCATTCCATGCCACCAAAATAACTTCTTCAGGTCTTGGTACATTTTAGTTATTCCCGGATGCATATTCAACTGGCTCGTATAAGTGTGCTCAAGAATATACTTCCTTAGCTCTTGATCTCTGGGTATACAAACCCTACCTTGGAACCTCTTCCATCTGTTCCTTCCTCAAATATTGTGGCGTTGCCCTGCCACATCAGTTCTCTTTCCTCTTGTAAGAACTTATCAATCTTCTACTTTTCCTGAATGTCTTCCATCAATTCACTTGAGATAGTAACCATATTCACGCAAATTTTTCCCGGTTCTAATTCCACAAAAGACCATACATCCCTGAACCGCTCTATCAGATCTTTTTCCTTAATCATCATGGCTGATATACTGAGCATCTTCCTACTCAATGCGTCTGCTACGACGTTTGCCTTCCCAGGGTGATACAGAAGTTAGAAATTATAATCATTTAGGAATTCCACCCATCTGCATTGTCTCATATTCAGCTGTTTTTTATCATACAAGTACTTCAAGCTCTTGTGGTCACTGAAGATGTTGAATGTCGCTCTATACAGGAAGTGTCTCCATATCTTCAACGTAAAAACTACAGCTGCCAACTCCAAGTCATGTGTTGGATAGTTCTTCTCATGCACTCGCAACTGTCTCAAAGCATAAGCCACCACATTTCCATTCTGCATAAGCACAACTCCTAAACCTTGATATGAAGCATCATAGTACACTTTGAAGGGTTCATTCAGATCGGGTAGAACTAACATTGGCGAAGTAGTTAGTCGTCTCTTCAATTCTTGGAAACCTTCTTTGCAAGCATCTGACCACTCAAAAGCTTAGTTCTTTCTTATGAGTTAAGAGAGAGGTCCTGCAATTTTAGAGAATCCTTCAATGAACCTCCGATAGTATACAACCAAACTCACAAAGTTTCAGATTTCTATCACTGTCTTTGGCCGTTCTATCTTCGGCCGTTCCCATTGTAGAACTGCCTCTACTTTTGATGGATCCACTACAATCCCTTCCTTCAAGATCACATGGCCCAAAAACTTGACCTCGTCCAACCAAAATTCACATTTTGACAGTTTGGCATACAGCTGCTTCTCCTTCAGAATCTGGAGAACTATACTGAGGTGTTCAGCATGATCCTCCTAATTTTGAGAGTAGATCAGGATGTCATCAATGAAGACAACGACGAATCTATCCAAGTAAGGACAAAAGATTCAGTTCATGTAGTCCATAAAGATGGCAGGTGCATTCGTTACGCCAAACGGCATCACTAGATATTCGTAATGACCGTATCGGGTACGAAAAGCTATCTTGGAAATATCCTCTTCCTTCACTCGAATCTGATGATAACCCGATCGCAGATCGATCTTAGAAAACACTGCTGCTCCCTTCAGTTAATCCATTAAGTCATCTATCCTCGGAAGCAAATACTTGTTCTTAATTGTGACTTTGTTTAGCTGGCGATAATCCACACACAATCGCGAAGTACCATCATTCTTTCGGACTAGCAACACTGGTGCTCCCCAGGGTGATGCACTGGGTCTAACGAACTACTTTTCCAAAAGCTCTTCCAACTGCTTCTTAAGCTCTGCTAACTCCGATGATGACATTCTATAAGGTGCTATAAACACAGGACCAGATCCCAGTACAAGGTCAATGGCGAACTCTATTTCCCGCTTCGGGGTTAAACTAGGTACATCATCAGGAAAGACTTCGGGGAACTCGCTAACTACTGGAATTGCATTCATATCGACCTCACTCTCGACCTTCAAGGAAGACAATAGCATGTATCCCTGAGCTCCTTCTTTCAAGAAAGCTCGAACTTGGTTGGCCGTCAAAAATCTAGAATCCTCATCTATGGGAAAAACTATGGTTTTACTAGAACAATCCAAAAGGATATAGTTGGAAGACAACCAATCCATTCCTAAAATTACATCTAATTGGGAAAGGGGTAAACAGATCAAATCAACAGAAAAGATTAAACCCTCAACAATCAATGGATAGTTTAAACAGACTTTGGCAGTAACAATAGGTTTATCAATGGGAGTAGAAACAGTTTAGTCAAAACGTAAGGATGACACAGGTAAACCAAGTTGTCGCATACAGTCATATAGAATGAAAGAGTGGGTTGCCCCAAAGTCATACAGTACTTTTGAAAGATTACCTCCTATGGTTCCTTCTCCTTATATAAGATCTTCAGATTCGGAGGCTTCAACTCCGCTCATAGTATAAACTCTGCCTCCACTAAAGGCTCAGTCTTTGCTTGGTTGCAATCTCTGGAGACATATCCAGGCTTCCCACATCGAAAACATATGATTCCTTTGATTGAACAATCCCTGGTTAGGTGGTCCTTTTCACACTTTATACATCTGGAAGGAAATGCCACATTCGGCCCGGTTCGGTTCCCTCCATAACCTCCACTAGAACCTACACCCGACATCTGTTGTCGGTTTGCTGATGGTCTTGAATAGGGCTTCTTTTGGAAGCGATTTGCGTTGTTGCCACCCCCTCTTTGGAACCTGGTAGGTCCAAAGTTTCGATTTCTTGAGTCTCGAGCTTGTTCTAGAGCTTCCACTTGGCAACATGTATCTAGCAGCTCTGAAAATTGGTTGATTTTCAGGGTGAAAAATGCTCTCTTCACCTCATGCCTCAGTCCTTCTTCAAACTTGCAACATTTCCACACCTCGTCTGGCTGGTGCTGGAAATACATTGAAAACATGGATAAGCTTTCAAACTTTGCGACGTATTCACTGACGGACAAGTTTCCTAGTCTTAAGCTGAGGAACTCCATTTTCTTCGCATATTTGGCGCCTGCTGGGAAATATTTATCCAAGAACTTGTTCTTCAATACCTCCCAATAGATGGCGCGACCTTCAGCTTCTAGCACTCTCTGTGCTCCAATCCACCAGTCTTCGGCATTGCTAATTAGCATAAAAGCAGCGTAAGTCACCTTCTTATCGTTGGCACAGTTCATGCCTCGGAAAATTTTTTCTAGTTCCTTGATCCATAAACTAGCCTTTTCCAGGTCAAATTCCCCCTCAAATTGAGGAAGGTTATGGCGACGGAACTCCGCCAAGTTTTGCGCGTCAGTCGTAGCTTCGAGTTATTGTGCAGCTCTCTTCGTTTGTTGGGCAATGACTTCTGTCATTCACTGCATCGCCTCTATCACTACTACCATATCTCCGCCTCGTGCCATATCATTTTTTCAAGTAATACTAGCTGGAACACACAATAAATATTAGATGTATCCTTTCAGAATACCAATCATAGGGAATCACACAGGACACACAAGACAGACCTAACCACAAAGACCCAAAGAAAACATAAATCGGGGCTCTAATACCAACTTAATGTAACGCCCTTTTTTGGGAGGAAACGTCACATTGTCATTTACAATGCAGAAAAATAAAAATAAAGGTTAAGACCCGGTTCGTTCTCTGAATATAAATTTACCTGATTGTAAACGTGTGATTAAATTAGCAAGTATTTTTTTTTTGTTACAATTAATAAAATATAGTGACAAGATATAATCTCAATAAAGAGCAAGATAGAAGTAAAGCATACATCAAATCAACATACACGTACAATGATATATCATTATATTAAACTTGTTTGGTTACAACACCTGATTTACAAAAAGCAAAATTATACATATATGCCCCAAGAGATCATAAATATATAGCCCACCAAAATAATGAAACATCAGGCCCCCAAAATGAACACTGATAGCCATCAGTAGCTATCGACAGTATCAACCCCTAAGAGGAGAAGGAACCATGTCAGGATCCTCCTCGAGTTCCTCCTTAGGGTCTTCCTCATCAGAAGAGACCCTCATAGGAGCCACCGAGTTACGGGCCGGGGCCCGAGCAGTGGAGAGGAAAGAATCCTCCTGTGGAGTGTAATAATGATCACTCCAAATCTCCCTAATGGGAAGGTAAAACTTTAAACGTAAATTGACGCAGCAGAAGAAGATGGGCCGATCATGACGCCCCCAAGCCAACGATACCATCACGTCCCCCTCGTAGATACACCGATCAGAGTTAAGGTTAATGTGCCAGCAGTCTGGGGCTCTCAGGAAGGCCAAACGCACATAACCCAAGAATCCTCGTGGACGTGCCGCCATGATCCCAAAAGCAGGTACTAGTTGTGGTTAGGCCAGAAGTTAGGAAATTTGTGAGCTTCACCTCTGCCACCGATGTCTTCGATAGGACATATGTACAGACAGAAACAATAGAAATATAAGAAAGAGGTAAGACATCCTACCATCATTTCCAATTATAATAGTACGAAACAAAACGGCGCAGAACGCCCACATAGCATTTCAAAAGTAATACTAATAAACATTAAATAACAGCAATTGAACAAATAAGTAGTTCCAAAAAATTATATATCAGTAAAGTAACAGTTCTAATATATCATAAGAATCAAATGCCAGATAATATATGGACTCACTGTGCACATGCATACAACATCAAAATCCTACTCCATGGAGCTAGACACAAACAGTCGGAGAGAAAGATCAGGAGACATGTTTACAACTCGGCTGCCGCAGCCAAAGTGCCATAACTCATCAGTTTATCCACGTGCACATCAAGGCATTGTACAGACATTCTACACTAGATCACGACATAGGACAACGTCTCGGTCCAAATTGTCGGTGTGTTCGCATAGGTTTGCCCTGCGGACAAAAGAGCTACCAACTGTCCAGTGCGAGGTACCCGCACCCCGACGCCCCCAAGGTCAACAGAATGACCTACACTAGTCTACTCATACCCGCACAAAGGTGTGTTCAATCTCCTAGGCAACATGGCCTTAACAACAGTCCAATGGACTTTCACAATGCATGATGACTCAATGCATATAACATGTATATTCATCAATAATATACTTTCAATAACATGCCACAAGTTGGCCAAGGTAAACATCATCATATTCTTGGTCCTACACATGGACCCACATTAAATGGTCTAAAGTCCTCCAATTGTACATTACATTTTTGGTAACTTATGGAATTTTTTAGTGTTCTCACTTACACTCACGTTCTTACTTTAATTGAAAATCATTCTAAGTCTTTTAGGTAAAGTTTCACTCTTGGTTCTTTCCATTTTATAAAATCCGAAATAACTCCTAATTGTCCAAATTAGTTTAGTTCACTTCAATGTGATGTTTCTTATGAAATTCTTTTCATAATTAGGTTCCTTACTTTAAACTTAGTCTTATTCACCTAAAGAATTATTTCTAAGGTTTTACCAAAACTTATACTTCCTTAGGTCCAAAAGTGTTCTTTAGGTCATCTAATTGATTCCTTCCCATCATATTATTAACTACTTAATCTCTTAATTAATTAAATGTCAATGTTACATAAAGTTACATAATTTAGTCTCATTTAGCCCTAGAGGCTGTGGGCCTCTCTAGGATTAGGGATTCCAATTTTTATCCTTTTTATTATGTGTTATCCTCTTGATTAATCATGTCTCCATCTTATTACAATTTTTCACCATGAACACCCATTTTTAGGGTTCAAGGCCGGGAGCCTCATGGAAGGGGACAAAGTCACATTTGCTCCAATTCAAGATTCTAATCCATCCAAATACATAAATATACATATTCAACCAACCAAATAACTCAAACAAATTTGGAACAACACATAGTCATAAAAGTCATACAACAAAGAATAACCCAAAATAGGGTTTCTCACAATCAATCACAAAACAAGGTTCCTTACTACTAATAGAGGTTGAGGAGGAGTATCTTCCTCTTACCTAAAGAAGAAAACAAACAATGGAACTACTTTGAAGCTCCTTGAAATTTCGGATTCACACCACCACAAACCCTAGAAATTTCAATCTCATCAAACCAATACCAAAGCTTGAAAAATAAGAAATAAATAGTCACAAGGAAGACCTTAAAAATGAAAATGGAAGAACAGTTAGGAGAAAACAAGAATCTCACCCAAAAGTTCCAAGCTTGAAGCTTGAAGAAGTAGATGGTGAAAATGGAACCTTTTCAAGAAATCACCAACTAGATATGTGTTTAGATGATGAAGGAGATTAAGAAAATGTATTTAGTTAAAAATTTTGTGATGATTGAGGCAAGGAGGAGGGGCTGTCCGTGTGGGTGTGTAGAAAGAAGGAGGAGAAAAAAATAAAGGGAAGATGAAGGTAGAGAGAGAAGTAGATAGTAAAGTGAATGAACTTTTATGGTTTCTTTTTGAAATTAGAATAGAATGATTAATTAAATGAAGCACAAATTTGGCTCCAAAAGTGTGCAGCTTCCGTGTGGGTGTGGGAGGGAGAGAGAGAGGATGAAGCTTCTTTGAGAAGCTTGGGAGCTTTTCCAATAAAGAGGATTTGATTAGACATAAAGGATATTACCTTTGGATAAGATAATGTGATTTAATAGTTAAAATAATTTAGTAATTAAGATTTTACTACAAGCTATTACCCAATGGATAATTATTACTGTGCACAAAGTTTGTATTAATTATCCAATAAATAATAGAGCGTATTGCAAAATTTTAATTAACGATACATACAGAGATTTTATTTATAAGATAAAATCTCAAAAAATGTAAACTTCATAAATTGTGTCCGGCCTCAAGTTTAGTAAGACCCCCCCATTGACACTTCCACAGTTCAAGGTTTACCAGCCTCAAGGAAAATATTTCGTTTTCCCGGCTCCGCTCAGCGCGCATGTAAAACGAGGAATATACTGAAATATTTGACGTTTCCAGAATAATTTTCAAAAATCATAAATATTTAAAAATGACTATTCGTCGCAAAACAAACAATTTTAGGGGTGTTTCACTAACTCTGCTCAGTGTGCATGCAAAACGAGGAATATATTAAAATATTCAACGTCTTCAGAAAATTCCAGAAAAATTTTCAAAAATCATAAATATTATAAAATGATTATTTATGATGAAACAAATAATTTTTGGGGTGTTACATTGAGTGGTTTTCTAGGGTATGTGAAAGTGTTGTTTAGAGGAGGCACGAATGCCTAGCGTTATGATGCTAATGAGGATCGCGTGGTGTACATTGGGGGGTGTCTGTTACCCTTAGTAGGACTTTTCATGGGGTCCCTATATTTTCTTTTTGTACTTTTGTGCATCTACGTTTTAATATGCCTATGGAGTTTCTGTGGAGTACTCGTCGTGTTACTCCTACGGAGGACTCAGTAGTTTCATCTACACGGACTCCAGTCTGTAGTCGTGTGACCCATCCGAGGATGTTGTCATCTGAGGAATATGAGGAAGACCTGGAGGAGGATCCGGAGGAGTACCCGTCTGATTAGATATATGGCATTAGGTTAGTTTATGTTTGGGTAATAGTATCTGTATAATTATTTGGAGGATAAAAGCTGGATGTTTTTAAGTATTAAAACTTGGTCTGTTTATGATGTAAATTATTTTGGTTTAGTATATTTTGTATTTTATTTAATTTGTTAGTTTTTAATTATCCGCAAAAAAAAATATTTGAAAAATGTACATATAATAATATTAGTAATTATAACTTGGTTATAATTTGGTAACTTGAAATCTATAAATGTGATGCCCTAAAGGGGGTGTTACATTAGTTGGTATCAGAGCCCAAGTTTGAGTCTTTTGGGTTTTGTGGTTAGGTCTATCTTGCTTGTGTGATTCTCTGTGTTTGGTCTCCGCAATGAGATAATATTGTGTGAAATGATTTCAAGTGATTTTATTTGACTTTGACTTTGTATTGTTTAGTTTAATTTTGAAGGAGAACAATGGCTCGTGGAAGAGGTGTGAGTGTGGATACTGGATGAGATAATGAGAGCATGGCTGCGGCAGCTGAAGCGATGCAAAGGATGGCAGATGTATCGTGCAACAGAATCAGAGAGCTGCTCAACAACATGAAGAAACCGTTGAAGCTCAGAGTCTATTAGAGTTTCATCGTAATAACCCTCCACAGTTTAAGGGAGAGTTTGATCCGGCGAAGACAAATCTTTGGATCAAGGAGTTGGAAAAGATTTTTAGAGGAATGTGTTGCACAGATGAAAGGAAGGTAACTTACGCTACCTACATGCTCGTTGGAGATGGAAAAGACTGGTGGGCCAGAACACAACGGCTTCTAAAAGCTGAAAGAAAGGTAATTACGTGGGGACTGTTCATGAACAAATTTCTAGAAAAATATTTTTCAGCTAGTGTAAGGCATGCTAAGGAAATGGAATTCCTTGGTCTGCGATAAGGAGGAATGACGGTAGGAGAGTATGCTACAAGGTTTGAGAGCCTGTCAAAGTTCTCAAGGTACTTCCAACTACAGCCTAATGAGGAGTAGAAGTGCAGAAAGTTTGAAGAAGGTCTAAGGCACGATTTGAAGCGTGCAGTATTGCCCCTGGGGATTGAGCAACTCCTAGTTTTGGTTGACAAGTGTCATCGAATAGAGGAGTTAGATCAGTCTCATGACACCAAAAATTGCAACTTTAGACAACACGGTTCCAAAGAGGAGGCAACAATAACAACACTCGATTCCAGTGGAAGCCATATGCACGGCCACTGGGGAGTCAATTTCAACAGAAGTCTTATGGAGGAAGTTCTGGCAATAACAAATTTGGTCAGACTAGGGCGTCTACATCGAAGTGCTTCAAGTGTGGGAAGGACCACTTGACAAAGGACTGTACGATCAAGGGCATCATTTGTTTTCGATATGGAAAGCCAAGCATATTTTAAAAGACTGCGATTAGCCAAAGATGGAGCCCTTTATTAGTAATGTTCGTGCTGCCATGCCATAGGCAGGAGGGAGAATGTACACAATGAGTGGAGAGGAAGCCTCAAAATCGGAGGATCTGATTACAAGAGAGTGTGCCATAGAAGGTAATTCTTTAACTGTACTGTATGATTCTGGAGTGACGCATTCTTTCATTGTATATAACTGTGTGAATTGTTTAGGATTAGTTGTGTCTTCATTGCCTTTTGATCTGATTGTTTCTACCCCGACTGCTAAGCTTGTTATTACTACCTAAGTTTGTTTAAACTACCCTATTTGTGTTATGAATTGAATCTTTCCTGTTGATTTAATTTGTTTGCCTTTGTCACAAATAAACATAATTCTAGGAATGGATTGGTTATCTTCTAACTATATCCTATTAGATTGTGCCAATAAGACTTTATCTTAAACCTGAGAATTCTGGATTTTTAACGGCAAACCAAGTCGAAGCTTTCTTAAGGGAATGAGCTCAAGGATATATGTTGTTATCTTCCTTAGAGGTCAAGAGTGAGGAGGATGTGAATTCTATTCCGATAGTAAACGAGTGTCCTGAGATTTTTCCTGATGACATTTCTAGACTACCACCGGAAAAAGAAATAGAGTTTTCTATTGATCTTGTGCCAAGAGCTGGTCCTATTTCAATGGCACCATACTGAATGTCACTGATGAACGATGTCGTACTCACCTCAAAATAGACTAGGATTTAAATGGAATATAGCATAGTGCATACCCTAGGTCATCTCCCAAGGATCAATTTGGATTTCTCAAGCATATTGGAAGTTATCAATAAGTAGGGGGTTTTGTTCGTCAAGTAAAAGAGTACAAATTCAACAGTAATTAGGAATAAATTCAAAACTGGAAACACCAATCCAAGGTCTTCAATTCAAGTGGCAAAGTAAATCATAATTCAAAGAGAGTAAAATTCTTTATGCAATTACCTCTGTTAATTCGAATTCAACTAGATAATCACCTAGAATTTTATCAACAAAAATAGAATCACAATCGCAATTCTTGATTAAGATTGAATTAAACACAATTTCGAATTAACATATATTATTAATCGTTGATCTATTCTCCATTAAATTCAGATTAATCAATCCAAATCTATCTTCAATATACGAAAATATAATCATAAACCAATTGAATAAGGAGAAGAAGAGAGAACACAATCAGAAATCACAATTAAACAAAAGAACTCAAAACTCTAACCACAATCATTGAATTCCTTGGATTGATTGGATCTTTAGCCTTCCATGGCCATCACCATTGAAAAGATACAGATCAGAGAAAAGAGAAAAATGAAAATAGAGAAAACGAAAAGAGAAGAAAAAGGGTTTCTTGATTCAAATCGTAAAACTCAAAAATAAGGATTCAGAAAGAGGTACTTTTCGTATTCTACCTTAACCTATTTGTAACTAAAAATTATTCTGTAATTCCTAATCTACCCCTAGACCAAACTGTAACCCTCTGAATAAGCTTTTCAGAGACATATAATTTGCCTTATTTGGGTTTAAATTGAGAGAGTTAAGCCCAAATCAGTGAGGGAAGGTCCAAGCTTTATGACAGCAACAGCGTCTTAACTTTGAGGCTCAATTTTGACCTGAATCCAGCTGAATTAGAAAAACTGCATTAGACACAAAATTGTATATCTTCGTCTCAGCTTTCAGAGGACACTAAGATCATCCAAATGTGACATTTTTAGCCCAAGATATGGCCTGTACAAGACAGAAAGGTCAAAATGAGTTAAATTCTGAAAATTAATAAAGCTTTTACAACTAAGCTCAATGAGGCCCAATCATCTAAAACTCACCCACAAACATAATATTGGATACAATTATCATCAATTAGGCCAAATATAAAGTAATAATGAATGCCTCAAAATTGAGTGATCAGTCACCGTCGGAGTTAGCTGAACTCAAGAAGCAGTTGGAGGAACTGTTGGGAAAACAATTTGTGAGACCCAGTGTGTCACTGTGAGGAGCTCCAGTATTGTTGGTGAAGAAGTGTTACCAAGTGGCCTCAAACTCAAGAGGGGGGTGAATTGAGTTTATGAAATATTTTCACAAATCTTTCGTAAAACGTTTGTTTATCAATTTTCGTTGAAGTTATTGGATAATTGAAGTGAATAGATAAATAAGATTGAATACTTCACTCACAAATTAAACAAACCAAGATAAATAACATTCAAGCAAGCATATAAAATAAATGCACAAATATAAAGAGATAGGGTTGAGAGAATCAAACACAAGGATTTATC
This sequence comes from Ormosia semicastrata, assembly GCA_029884595.1. Lineage (NCBI taxonomy): Eukaryota > Viridiplantae > Streptophyta > Magnoliopsida > Fabales > Fabaceae > Ormosia > Ormosia semicastrata. The sequence goes on along the minus strand of JAQQTO010000060.1, from coordinate 35,573,509 downwards.
CTGGTTCAGCCACCCCTACCTATGTCCAGTCCTCAAGCGAAACACTCGAGATTTTTCACTAAACTTCAAGCTTGAATGGGTGCTTGAAAACCTTTACAGATTGGAGCACTCAACAACACCTTGGGATACCTCACCCTTTACAACCTTTGAGGGATACCTCACCCTCTTTACACCTTTAAAGGATACCTCACCTCCTTTTCAACAAGGGATACCTCACCCTTTTTCACTAGAGGGATACCTCACCCTCTTTACAGAATAAACAAAGTGTTTGAATGATAAAAACTCTCTCAAAGAGTAGATTGATACAAATTGAAGCTCTAACAATGCCACTTTTTAATATCTCAAGTTTTCTCACAAAAATAGGGCAAAAACGTTTTTAGGATTTGATTCTCATATATGAGTGTTAGATTGATGTTCTAAATTGAAGTTCAACCCTTAAAGAAGCCCCAAGGCAAGTATTTATAATTTTTTATAAGTAAAGGAGCCATTGGGACATTTTTAGCCAAGCATTAAATGCCATTAATATAGCTGTTGGACTCTGTCAGATTGCTTGTAATCGATTACACAGCAAATGTAATCGATTACATTGATGTTCCAACGTGTTCTTGGCTTTCTGAGCTCTGTGTAATCGATTACATTCTTGGTGTAATCAATTACACGGCCTCTGACTTGCTTTGTAATTGATTACAATATCCATGTAATCGATTACATACCTTCTTGAACATGTTCTTGCCTTTCTGGGTTCAATGTAATCGATTACATTACTAGTATAATCGATTACAAGGCATCTGACTTGCTTGTAATCAATTACAAGCTCCATGTAATCGATTACCAGCTCTCTGTTTAGCTTGTAATCGATTACAAAACATGTGTAATCGATTACCTTGGCCTTTGAACACATTTTTCAAGTCCAATTAAGTATGTAAGCCATTTCTAACACTTAAATCATTGGATTAAACATAAATGCCTTCATGAATATTGAATCCAAGATTAAAAACAACATTTCTTGAAAAACTTGTTTAACTTTGAATTTATAAGCTGATTTTGAAAACGATATTTGGAAAATTATTTAAGAATCATTGAGATACTTAAAGGGCATTTTACATTGATATTCTAAGACCTATATCTAATATACCTCTTTTGATCTTGGTATTTATCTTTTGATCTTGGTCGTCTCTTTTGATCTTGATCTTCATCTTTGGTTTTGTTATCATCAAAAATCCATTTGATATGCTTCAAGACATAAGCATTCAAATTCTCCCCCTTTTTGATGATGACAACCTAAACATTCGACAGAAGGAGAAATATTTACATTTATTTTATTATCAGATAATTAAGTGCAACTCTCCCCCGTAATGTATGCATGAGATAGAATATGTGAAAGCGCAAAACTCCCCCGTACACATGCAATATATTTCACTAATCTCTCCTGTGGAAATAAGTTTGCTCTAATGGTTTAATATGTTAAGTTTTGATGATGACAAATACAAGACAAAAAGAATTATGCTTATGCTTGATAGATGTGTTTTATAGATGACAAATGCATCACAAAAGAATATTGATCATGTTATATAGATGTGCTTAATGTGATATATTGTAACATGCATGATCATGTACTTTATCTAATTATATTTCACTTAATCATCATATAATGAGAAATATGTAACATTCATCATAAAATATATTCAATAATATGTTATATGAGTTTTGTTAAATTAACATTGGATTTGGCTCTTCTTATATGCATGTTAGACTAACTAAAATTATACATTTATGAATAATGCATATGAAGATATTGAGTTATGAATTTGGACTAACTATGCTTATTTTAAGTGAGTAATACCTTGTAGGGTAGTCCAAGTACCAAGAATGAGCATTGCAACAAGAAAGCAAAAGATCACAATTATGCTCAACTCAAGAAGAATGAGAATGATAAAGATGTTCCAAACAATTTGTAAGATTTGAAGAGAAGAATTTTTGGAAACTTGGATTACATCAAGAATTGATGATGGCAAAAGATCAAGTCTTAAGGTTCTTCAAGAATAGCTTATAGGACTTAGATCTTGTGTAAAGGTAAAAAGGAATCACACTAAGCTCAAAAAAGTTTTAAACATATTTATAAGTGTTTCTAAAATGTTTAAATGCCCAACAAACTATTTTTGAAAAGTTAGTCTTGGTGGTATTTCAAATCTATGAAAAATAGCCAAGTTTGTGTTTTGTAAAACTGACATATAGTTACTCTTTTGATCATAACTTTCAAATTACTTTGAGTTTTGTTGTGAAACTTTTTTCATATGAAAATATACTCAAATATATTTCCAATGACTGGTCATTTGCTTTAAACGGATAGGAAACGAAAAAGTTATGACCAATTAATTTTGAGTTTTGAAAATATGACCTTTGGTTACTATTTTCATCATATCTATCACAATACTTTGATTTTTGTTCTGAAATCTTTCATATGAAAATAGACTCAAAGATTTTTCAAATGAGTGGTCATTCGCTTTAATCGGATAAGAAATGAAGAAGTTATGACATTTTAAAGTCAGTTTTCAAAACCAGAAAATGTTATAATCGATTACACAGGCCATATAATCGATTACAGCGTTGAAAGAAGCCGTGTAATCGATTACAGGAAGTGTGTAATCGATTACAAAGTGTCCAGAAAGCTTGTAATTGATTATCAAGTGCCCAGGAACGTTTCTAACGGCTATAAACGGCTAGTTTTCATAGAAAATCATTGTAAAACACTACTAATGGCTATTTTATCACTTGGGCTCTATATATAAGTGTTGTATGAAGCTTATACACCTCTTGAACACTAGAATTGATCCTTGAATCATAAAAATCATATTTTAAGCTTTAAAGTGTGAATCATTTATACCTATTGAGCTTCAACTTGTATTACCCACTGTGAACACCCAATTTTGACCGGGCTAAAAAAAAAAGTAAAAAAAGTATAAAAGAAAAAAAAAGGGAAAAAAAAAGTCACATGCTGCACATACGTTTTTTACTTTGGATTTCATGGGGATGGGGGACTCAATATAAAAAAAGGGGGGAGTGATTGAGGCAAAAGAAAAAAAAAAGAGAAAAGAAAGAGTCAAGAAGAAAGAAAAGAAAAAGAGAGAATTTTGATAAAAAAGGAGGATTTTAAGGGAGATTTGTCGGGAGAAGATGAAAATTTGAAGGAAAATGCCAAACTCCCAGACGGTGAGCAATCATAACACCCACTACCAATAACTCTTCCCTCCAAAATGTGAAGGATCCATCCATAAATGTCTCTGCCATCATTTTCTTCCAGGAGGCTGGAGAACCCAATCCCTTCAGAGGCTTGATAACCAAAAGCCTCCATAATCCTCTGCCATCATTTTCTTCCAGAGGCTGGGCAGGCTGGAGAACCCAATCCCTTCAGAGGCTTGATAACCCAAAGCCTCCATAATCCTCTGCCATCATTTTCTTCCAGAGGCTGGGCAGGCTGCAGAACCCAATCCTTCATCTCATCTTCACCTTCCACCTTCAAACCCATCACCCTCTGCTACCATGTAAACAACTTCCAGAACCACCTCCCAACCTCTCCACGTCCAACCCTCACCACCCTTCACCCACATCACTTCCATCCTTACCCAACCACACACCTCCTCCACCCAAACTCCATGCAACCGTAGCCTTCTAAACCTACTTCATCCATTTTCACAACAACTCCACCATTAAAAACTCCCAAAAACAGAACCCATTCTTCAACCTTCATCCCTCCAAAACCACCGAGTTGACTCACCCATGCACCACGTCCACCACCATGCATAAACCAGAATCCTTCCAAGAACCCCACTCCACCGTGACCACCACGTGAAGCCCAAAGAAGACACCCTCTCTCTCAAAACCACTCTTCCATCCTTCATCTTCCTAAACAAAGAACCTCTCCATCATCTCTAAAAACCCCTCCACCTCTCCTCTACTACGTCTAAGCTTCCAACCTTCATCCTCTCAACTTCTTCCAACCAACCACCTCAACCACGTGAAACCAGCCACCATTCTCTCCTTTCTTCCACTCTCCAAGCCACCACATAACCCCCTCTGTTTGCACCTTCGCTGCCATCTCCTTCAAGCCATTAACCACTTGTCCTTGCACCACCACGTGAAGCCAGGCCTCTCTTCAACCGACCGTCGGACCGCACAGAACCACCCAAGAACAAAAGCCGATCGTCGAATCCATTCTCTCATCTGACCGTCGGACCACATTTTCTGCCATCAACCTCCCAGCCGACCGTCGAATCCATCCTCTCATCCGACCGTCGGACTGCACAGAAACCATCAGCCTTTCAAGATCGTTGAACCCCAGATCTGCCACCATAAGACCACATCACAACCGACCGTCGGTCATAATCCTTTAAACCACATCCTTCCCTTCAACCAACCGACTGTCGGTCTGCCAATACCAGATCCCTTTAACCGACAATCAAAACCCCATCTCCTCAAACCGACCGTCGAACCCCAAATCCTTCCCAACCGACCGTCGAGATTCCACCAACCACATCACCTATCTCTCAAACCACCAAACCTTACTCCTCACTGACAACCTATCCAAACCTCCACCGTCGAACCATACCATTGTGACCCTCGACCAACTTCACAAAACCCACCTTCACCTCTAATTCGACCGTCGAACCATACCATTGTGACCCTCGATCAACTTCACGAACCATCCAATCCCCCTAAACCGACAGTCGAACCATCCAAATCCTTCCCAACCGACCGTCGAAACCCCAGAGGTCGATCCTTCCCTTCGACCAACCGACCATCGGACTCCTGAATCCCACTATACCCGACCGTCGAACTAATAACCATCATATCCCCACCGACTGTCGAACCTATCCAAACCTTCACACCATCAACCAAACTCCATCACAACCGACCGTCGGATCCCCAAACTCCATCATATCCGATCGTCGAACCATTCAATCTCCCTAAACCGACCGTCGAATCCCCATATATCAACCTTCACCATCCCTCTCACTATTGTTGTGAACCCACCCACACTAGCCAAAATCCAATAAAAGGGCCTCCATAACCTCTCCCGAAAACCATAGAACCTAACCGAACCGACCGTCGGACCAGGAACCAGAAACCTGACCCATCGAACTTCCAGCTCCTTCTCCGCACTCGACCGTCGAACTTCCAGCTCCTTCTCCGCACTCGACCGTCGAACTTCCAGCTCCCTCTCCGCACTCGACCGTCGAACTTCCAGCTCCTTCTCCGCACTCGACCGTCGAACTTCCAGCTCCATCTCCGCACTCGACCGTCGAATTTCCAGAACCACCTCCTAACCTCTCTGCATCCGACCGTCGAATCACAGGGTCCAAACCCCTCCCCAAATGTCCTTTGGTATGTGCTCTGTTATTGTTACCCAAGTTTTCAAGCTCTCTTTCCTTTAAATTGAATTGTTGACTGCCTGTTGAGGTTTGAGTTTGAATCACATAGGCTGCTGCCCATTCCATGTGAATACAATAATGATACACTGTTTTTGGTAAAAAAAAAGAAGGGTATAAAAAAATAAAATAAAAAATAAAATAAAATCTTTTGATCCATGCAATGACCAATGATGATGATTGAGTAGTGAATACTACCTTCAATGTCATTTGGATCATAAGGGTTTATTGAGTAGCCTAGTGCTAACTTGAATCCTGTGCAAAAAAAAAATGGATTCACTTTCAAATAAAATCTTTTTTAAATAAAATCAACCAACCCACACTTATTTTTTAAAGAACTACGTAACTTTGAGTTCCCCATTGCACCAGGGGATACGTAGGAGCAGAATTTCATTTCTGTCAAGCCAAATTTAAATTTTCACAATTTTGTGGTTTCGCTTTTTAATTACAATGTTTGTAAAAAAGGGGTAAAATAAATATTTTCAAAGATTGTTAAGAATTTGCACAATTGACTTAAGGTACCGTCTTAGGACGGGTGCGTTAGGGGTGCTGTGGGATTAAGTTTCCACCCTTCCCTAAGCATAACCGACTCCCGAATCCAATCTGGTTTCAAAGACCATTTTCAAAGAAAGGTTTTCCAATTTTTTCAAATTCAAATAAAATTGGTGGTGACTCCATTTTCCATTGTCATATTTCTAAAATCAATTCGAGTTGCTATTATTCCCGCCGCGATCTCCGGTCGCGACACCCACTCTTGAGAGAGTTTTCTTATTATCCATACTTTGTTCTTCAAGTTGTATATCTACTCTTGTGAGAGTTTTTATTTTTTCTCTTCATCTTGAAATCATTGTAAGAGGGTGAGGTATCCCTCAAGAGAGAAAAGGGTGAGGTATCCCTTGTAGTGAGACTCAAACACAAAGGGTGAGGTATCCCAAAGGTGTTGTGAGTGCTCTTGATTGTAAAGGTCATCAAGAACCTGTGAAGCTTGAAGAATTGGAGGCTCTAGCACAAGGGTGAGGTATCCCAAGGTGTGAGGAGTGCTCTTGCATGTACAAAGGTTTTCCTAGCACCCGTGAAGTCTAGGAGATAGTGAAGAAAATCTCAAGTTAAGCTTGGGGACTGGATGTAGGCCACAAGTGGTTGGTGACTGAATCAGGATAAATTCTTGAGTTTGATTCTCTCTTCCCTACACTCTTTAAATTCAGTATTTGGTGAAATATATTTATCTATTGCATATCTTGATGTTTTGATTGTTATAACTTGATATCTAGCTTATTCACTTAGTTCATCATATATCCCAAGTTGTATTTGAGTAATCCTCAATAGTTGTACATTTATTAGACTTATTTCGCTGCATTTATTAATTGAGTTATTCAAAATGCATAATTTGTCAAAGTTGCATTAAAACTTGTAATTACCCAATTCACCCCCCTCTTGGATAATGGTTGCCATGGCTAACATCTCCCCAATTGGCATTATCTAAAAGAAGACGCATTCAGATTGGATAAAATCATTTCAGCCCAGTAGGATCAATATTAGAGTATGTACCATTTAGCACATCAATATGTGATACCAATAGCAAATGCATATGAAGAAAAACTTAGATAGAATTTATCATTTATGCCAATAGAATTCAGAGTCATATACAAGAGTAATATGGGGTTAGATAAAAATTAAGTATAAGGAAAGCATCACGAAGGAACAGAACATCAAGATTAAGTAAAATTATGAAATAAAGGTTTTGTAATCGATTACACTTTTATTGTAATCGATTACACGCATTCTGTTTTCCTTGTACTCGATTACAAAGTTTGTGTAATCGATTACACGCGTTCTGATTTGGCTTGGAACGCTTGACAGAACCTTTGTAATCGATTACAATGGTCTTGTAATCGATTACCAGACTACTAAAGCTCAGTTTTTGTATTTTAAATAGTAAAGAACCAAACTTGAATCATTCAAAATTGTTCCAAGACATTCCAAATCAATTCCAAACAATATTTACGCATATAGTCCAATCAGGTTATGATCTAAAACACATTATTGTGTAGCAAAACAACATATTATGCATCAAAATAGCATATTATGCAACAAGTTAATGTATTGTATGGCAGAATTAGATGCATGATTGATCCAATATGACAAGTTCAAAGATATTGATATTATACATGCCATTTCACACAAGAAGCATATTCATTTAGCATATTCAATACATATAGAGATATTTTTCAAGATGTTAAACTAGTGAAGCATAAAGCAAGTCTCCACTTAACCAAAGGATGCAAGTTCAAGCTTCTTGGAGACAAGGAGGACAGCTTGAAGTATTTTTTCTGGTTTTGTACTTAGAGCAGCCACTTTTCAAGATATCCAAAGTCAATTCTTGGCCTTCAAGCACACTTACAACACACTTCAATTTTTGACTTTTGGTATCCAAATTTTCTTAGTTCCTTGTGTGTTAGTTTTTGGCAAAGTGCCTTTGGGAACCCAAACCATTTTAGTTCCTAACTTGTTATTGATATTCTTCCTTACATTGCAAGTTGATGCACTATGCCCTTTTCTACCATAATGAAAGCATTTAATAAAGGGACTACTTGATATACTTGATAAAACAAATAAATTCTTGAGAAACTTTTGTTGTTTATTGGGATTATACCCTAAACCAGCCTTTTGAAAAACACATCTTTGGTTCCCAAGCAATATGTTCAAATTATCCCTCCCAAAGGTAAATTTTGAAAGAGAGTTTTTCAAATCCTCAATCTCAATTTCAAATGCTTTGCATGATGAGCAAGATAAGGGTGTAGATGCATTATCAAGTGATAAACATGTCATGCATGAAGAATTTGCATCTATCAATCCAAGAGTTTCATTTTCTAATTTCAATTCCTCAATTTCTTTGTTTAAAGCAGAAATTTGATTTTCAAATGAGGAAATTGATTTCTTGGATGATGAAATAAGTTTTACAAGTCTTATAGATTCATTATGCAATTCTTCAAATGCATTTTGCAATTCATCATAGGAAGGGGAATAGTTTAATTCAGAATTTGAGGATATTACCTCAATGTCGTCTCCATCTTCCTCTTCTCCTCTGGCTATGAAATATAGATTGGCTTTCTCATTATCCGAGCTATCAGTTGAATCCATGTCATTATCATCCCAAGCTATGTAGGCTCTTCTTTCTTTCTTTCTTCTCCCTTGAGGATCTTTTGTGATATTTTTCCACTTTACTTTGATAAATTGGGCACTCCATCTTCATGTGACCTAATTCTCCACATTCATAGTATTTAGGAGTGGATGAGGTTCCTTCCCCTTTGTGATAGACATTTTTTTGGGGAAAGGGAGGTCTCCAATGAGCTCCATTCTTCTTGAAGAATCTTCTGAATTTCTTAACTAATAGAGCAAGATTTTCTTCATTTATATCCAAGTCATTTTCATCATCTTCATTGTCATTAATCATGGAGGAAGTGGCCTTGAGATCTATTCCCTTCTTTTTCTTATCAATCTCCTTACTTTGGATGAGTCTATTTAATTCCAATTCATGTTCTTGGAGCTTGTCAAAAAGTGTGGCTAAGGTCATGGTTGAGAGATTTCTTGACTCTGCAATAGCCGTCACTTTAGGTTGCCAATGCCTGCTCAAACATCTCAACACTTCGTTAATAAAATCTTCATTAGAAAAAGTTTTTCCCAGTGAAGCAAGATGATTTACAATATGTGTAAAATGTTTTTGCATTTCTTGAATGCTTTCATTTTGGCTCATTCTAAAAAGCTCATACTCATGAGTGAGAGTATTGATCCTTGATCTTTTCACTTCACTAGTACCCTCATGGGTTACTTGTAAGGTGTCCTACATTTCTTAGGCAGTTTTACAATTTGACACCCTAAAGAATTCATCATATCCCAAGGATGTGGTAATTATGTTTTTGGCACTCAAATTATATTGGACCTTTTTTTTATCATCATTGGTCCATTCACTTCTTGGTGTATTAACCCTTACACCATCAATAACTTTTATGGGGATAAAAGGACCATTTTCAATAGCATCCCACGCATCTAGGTCAATAGCTTCAATAAAAATTTTCATTCTTTCTTTCCAATAAGCGTATCCATCCCCATTAGAAAAGGGAGGTCTATAGATGGAAGAACTTTTTGAAAAATCATTTGAGAAGGCCATCACTTTCTCTTGAAGCTGCTAAGCCCTTTACACAATAGCCTAGCTCTAATACCACTTGTTACCAAGTGGCCTCAAACTCAAGAGGGGGGTGAATTGAGTTTATGAAATATTTTCACAAATCTTTCGTAAAACGTTTGTTTATCAATTTTCATTGAAGCTATTGGATAATTGAAGTGAATAGATAAATGAGATTGAATACTTCACTCACAAATTAAACGAACCAAGATAAATAACATTCAAGCAAACATATAAAATAAATGCACAAATGTAAAGAGATAGGGTTGAGAGAATCAAAAACAAGGATTTATCCTGATTCAGCCACCCCTTATGACCTACGTCCAGTCCTTAAGCGAATCACTCGAGATTTTTCACTAAACTTCAAGCTTGAACGGGTGCTTGAAAACCTTTACAGATTGGAGTACTCAACAACACCTTGGGATACCTCACCCTTATGCTTTGAGCCTCAGAACAGGGATGCCTCACCCTTTACAACCTTTGAAGGATAGCTTACCCTCTTTACACCTTTGAAGGATACCTCACCTCCTTTTCAACAAAGGATAGCTCACCCTTTTTCACTAGAGGGATACCTCACCCTCTTTACAGAATAAAAAAAGTGTTTGAATGATAGAAACTCTCTCAAAGAGTAGATTGATACAAATTGAAGCTCTAACAATGCCCCTTTTGAATATCTCAAGTTTTCTCACAAAAATAGGGCAAAAACATTTTCAGGATTTGATTCTCATATATGAGTGTTAGATTGATGTTCTAAATTGAAGTTCAACCCTTAAAGAAGCCCCAAGGCAAGTATTTATAAGTTTTTGTAAGTAAAGGAGCCATTGGGACATTTTTAGCCAGGCATTAAATGCCATTAATATAGCTGTTAGACTCTGTCAGATTGCTTGTAATCGATTACACAGCAAATGTAATCGATTACATTGTCGTTCCAACGTGTTCTTGGCTTTCTGGGCTCTGTGTAATCGATTACATTATTGATGTAATCGATTACAATATCCATGTAATCGATTACATACCTTCTTGAACGTGTTCTTGCCTTTCTGGGTTCAATGTAATCGATTACATTACTGGTGTAATTGATTACAAGGCCTCTGACTTGCTTGTAATCGATTACATGCTCCATGTAATCGATTATCAGCTCTTTGTTTAGCTTGTAATCGATTACAAAACATGTGTAATCGATTACAAAACATGTGTAATCGATTACCTTGGCCTTTGAACACATTTTTCAAGTCCAATTAAGTATGTAAGCCATTTCTAACACTTAGATCATTGGATTAAACATAAATGCCTTCATGAATATTGAATGCAAGATTAAAAACAACATTTCTTGAAAAACATGTTTAACTTTGAATTTACAAGCTGATTTTGAAAATGATATTTGGAAAATCATTTGAGAATCATTGAGATACTTAAAGGATATTTTACATTGATATTGTAAGACCTATATCTAATATACCTCTTTTGATCTTGGTCTTTATCTTTTGATCTTGGTCGTCTCTTTTGATCTTGATCTTTGACTTTGTTATCATCAAAAACCTATTTGATATGCTTCAAGACATAAGCATTCACAAGAAGAAGGATGAAACTTCATAGTTATGCGTAGATTATCGTCAGTTGAATAAGATCACAATCAAGAATAAGTATCCACTTCCAAGGATAGACGATTTGATGGATCAACTGAAGGGAGCTGCTATTTTCTCTAAGATCAATTTGCGTTCTGGTTATCATCAGATTTGCATGAAGGTTGAAGATTCCTAAGACAGCTTTTCTGACGCGTTATGGCACTACGAGTATTTAGTAATGTCGTTTGGGGTAAGGAATGCTCCTGCGATATTCATGAATTACATGAATAGGATCTTTCATCCCTATTTAGACAGATTTGTCATTGTCTTTATTGATGACATTCTGATCTATTCTCAAAGTCTGGAGGAACATGCTGAACATCTCAATGTGGTTCTTCAGATTTTAAAGGAGAAGAAGCTATACGCGAAGCTGTCTAAATGTGAATTCTGGTTAAAGGAAGTTCAGTTTTTGGGGCACGTAATCTCAAAGGAAGGGATTGCGGTGGATCCAGCAAAGGTGGAGACTGTTCTTCAGTGGGAAAGGCCAAAGATAGTGACAGAGATTCGTAGTTTTGTTGGATTGGTTAGGTACTATTGAAGGTTTATTGAAGGATTTTCAAAGATAGACGGACCTCTCACCCAACTTACACAGAAGAATCAAGCTTTTACGTGGATGGATACATATGAGGAAAGTTTCCAAGAGTTGAAGAGACGTTTGACTACTGCACAAGTGTTGATTCTACCTGATCCCAACGAACCATTTGAAGTGTATTATGATGCTTCGCATTTGGGTTTAGGTTGTATGTTGATGCAAAATAGAAATGTCGTAGCGTATGCTTCAAGACAGTTGAAAGTATATGAGAAGAATTATCCTCCTCATGATTTGGAATTGGCGGTAGTTGTGTTTGCATTGAAAATCTGGAGACATTTTCTTTATGGAGCAACCTTTAATATCTATAGTGACCACAAAAGCCTAAAGTATTTGTTCGATCAGAAAGAGTTGAATATGAGACAAAGACGATGACTAGAATTTTTGAAAGACTACGATTTTCAACTCCAATATCACCCTGGAAAGGCAAATGTCGTAGCGGATGCCTTGAGTAGAAAAGTACTTAGTGTATCTGTTATGATGATTAAGGAGAGTGAATTGATAGAGCAATTTAGGGATACGTAGTTGTTTATGGATTTGAAGCCGGGGAGGATTTGTTTGAATATGATTACCATTTCGAATAGTCTGATGGAAGAAATTTGAGAGAAACAGAAAGGTGATCAATATTTACAGAATGAGAGGGAGTTAATAAAATAAGGTGTTGAGATAGCGTTTAATGAAGGACTTGACGGAATTCTAAGATTTGGTGATAGGATTTATGTACCTAGTGATCCAGAACTTAGAAGATTAATTATTGATGAAGCCCATAGAAGCAGGTTGAGTATGCACCTTGGAGCAACCAAGATGTATCATGATCTGAAGCGATTGTATTGGTGGCAAGGGATGAAGAGAGATGTTGTTGAGTATGTGTCGTCTTGTCTGATTTGTCAGAAAGCAAAGGTTGAGCATCAAAGACCATCTAGAATGTTGCAACCTTTGGCTATTCCAGAATGGAAATGGGATAGCATTGCTATGAATTTTGTTGTGGGATTGCCCAAGACTCAAAAAGGTTATAACTCTATATGGGTAGTTGTTGATTGGCTTACGAAGTCAGCACATTTCTTGCCTATTAACATAAGATACTCAATGGAAAGGTTGACTCAAGTGTACATTGGCGAGATTGTTAGACTTTATGGCGTACCTTCTAGCATTATTTCTGATAGAGATCCAAGGTTTACGTCAAGGTTTTGGCATGGTATGCAACAAGCGTTGGGGACTAAACTTCGTTTAAGTTCTGCATATCATCCGCAAACAGATGGCCAGTCAGAGAGAACTATTCAGTCACTGGAAGATCTATTACGGGCTTGTGTACTAGAACAGTCTGAAAGTTGGGATGAATTCTTGCCTCTGATAGAATTCATTTACAACAATAGTTTCCATTTGAGCATAGCGATGGCACTCTATGAGGCGTTGTATGGGCAACAATGTCGAACACCCTTATGTTGGTATCAAGATGGAGAAAGTCTTACGTTAGGACCGGAGCTTGTGCAACAAACGATAGATAAGGTAAAGATGATTCAGGAAAAAATGAGGATAACTTAAAGTCGACAGAAGAGTTATGTTAATAAAAGCAGGAGACCACTTGAGTTTGAGGAAGGCGAGTATGTATTTTTAAGAGTCATGTCCACGACTGGGGTCGGACGGGTTATAAAATCCAGAAAACTCATTCCTAAATTTATCGGACCATATCAAATTCTTCGTCGGATAGGTTCGATAGCATATCAGATAGCCTTATTGCTTTTTCTTTCAAACCTCTATAATGTCTTCCATGTGTCACAGTTAAGAAAATATATTCCTGATCCCACCCATGTTGTAGCTCCAAATACGGTACAATTGAAAAATAACTTGACCTATGAGACATTTCCTGTAAAGATCGAAGACAAAAGAGTAAAGCAACTCAGAGGGAAAGAAATTGCCTTAGTGAAGGTGATCTGGAACGACGTAACTGGAGATGCTACGTTGGAGCTTGAAGACAAGATGAAGGAGCAATATCCTTATTTGTTTTAATGTAAGAGAAATTTTGAGGATGAAATTTTTATTAGAGGGGGAGAGTTGTAACACCTCAATTTTTATATTTCTTGATATATATGAGTTTTATAATATTTGTGAATTTTTAGAAAATTTTAAATTATTTTGATTATTTTAATATTATTTTGAGTTGTATGTGTGTTTAAGACGAGCTCTGAAAAATAAAAATTTTTCTTGGACCAGAAAGTTTCGGACTGTTAATGCGGGTCCGGGGAAACTTACTAAACCCGAAATCAGAAACAGTTGATGAAAGTTTTCTTTATCTGAGTTTTGGGTACATTCTATTATCTATTGGATAATGTTATTATTCATTGGGTAATGTTTTTATCTATTGTATAATATTATTATCCATTGGACAATAAATAGCAGTAGCTATTATCCATTGAGTAATATCTTTTGGAAAATATCTAATGTGAGTCGAAGATGGTGGCTATGACACCTTTATGACCAACCAATTAGAAACAACCTTAGAGGAGAAGCTTTGGATGCTCACCCTTGATTTAATCAATGGATGAGATGAGTTATAGTGAAATAAAATATCTCTCTTTCTCTCCTTGTATCTCACGGCCATAAGGGCTTTAGGAGAGAGAAAATATCACATTTTCAAAGCTATCATCTTTCATGCAAAAGCTAAACACCATTTTCTCTCATTTTCTCTTCCTTATCTCATGGCCAAGCTACCCAATATTATCTTCCAACCTCTCATAATTCAAACCGACCATACTACTTAATCCTAAACACCATTCTAAGCAACTTTGATGTTGTGATCAAGACTTGATTCAACCATTTTCAAGTTTGATTTTTGAGTTCAAGTTATAGGGTTTCAAGGTAAAGCTCTTGAAACTTGATTTCTTATTTGATTCTTGAAATTCTAAGACCATATTTGATCTATGGTTGTCCTACTCTAGCCTTGGATGTTAATATAATTGTGTTTACTTTGATTTTAAGAATTACTTGGTGGAGGAAGTTGATACAAAGGATCATACAAGGAGCTTAGGAAGCTACATCTATGGTAAGAGGGAGATTAACCTCATCAACCACTTATGGTGGTAAGGGACACAGAATTTTGGTGTGATTGTGTGGTTTGTAATAATTTGTTCTATGTGATTTATTACTTTGACATTATGTATGAACTTGTTAGAGTAGAATTTTGATGCTTAAAGTATGTTGTATGTCATAAATTATGCTTGTGAGGAAAGGAAATTTTGGCTCCAATGGCCATAGAGGCTCACGGCCTCTAAGCCCTCCAAAGGGGAAATTCAACGCAAATTATTTTATCAAATGTTAACCTAGAGGATTTGTGGTAATAAATTTAATTATGGAATAACAAAAAAAATAAAAATGAATATATTTTTATCACTAATTAAAATGTGATTTTTGGCCATTATAGTGAAATTAGGACTAAAAAGTAATTTGAAGACTTAAAATATTTTATTTATGATGATATAAATGAATTAAATGGAAAAGAGTTGTATTTAAAATTAAAATAAGGTAGAATGTGAGAAAAATGTTAGAAATATTATTTAAAAGTGATTTAATAGGGAAATAATGGAAATAAAGTCCAATTTTTATATTAAATGAGAAAAGTTTTAATTTGAGCCTAAAATGTGGAGAAAATACTTTATGCGATTGAAAATACCCAGAAAAACTCTTACACGATTTAAAAATGGTGATTTTTAGCTACGCGATTGAGAAAACGTTTTAAAATCTCTACGCGATTGAGAAAATGTTAAAAAATTGTTGCGCGATTTGAAAACGTAACAGAAGTTTTTTGCGATTGTGAAAATGAGATAAAAATGCTACGCGATTGAGAGCAACAGCAAGTTTTGTTGTCGGGCCGATATATTGGACCCGGAACTATTACTGTGTGTTTGTGGCCGACAGTGGCTCATAGTATGCATAAAGTCATTTGACATACATTGTTTGACAGACGGTGTCTGTTAAGGCTATTGTTGCCTAGAAGTTGAATTACACCTAAATGTAGGTGTAAATTGCGTAGTGTAGTTCACGTGTTGAACTTAGAGGCATAGGAGCACGGGTATTCCACATGTGGACAGTAGGTAGCTCCACTGGATCATGGTAACTGAGCAATGCTCCGATGATCTCGACAATGCACTATTCTATTCAGGATCTGGCATAGAATGTCTTGTATAATGCCTGATGTACACATTGAAAATTATAGCACTTGGTCTGAGGCGGCCGATGTACAGACATATCTACTAGATCATTCTCTCCGAAATTGAGTTTAGCTCCATGGAATAGGAAATTGGTTCATTGTGCATGTGCATAGTCAGTCATCATACTGTTGTGGTATATATGTGTTGTGGTAATTATCTGTTATTTGATGCAATAATTATACGATGCCATGAATATGTTTATTAATGTTGTGTATGAATAGTGCTATTACTGTTATTGTCTCTATGCTGCCATGATGGTATTGATGTAGGGGATTTCACCTCTTTGCTATGTTATTTTGTTTACTTGTATGTTTGATAAAGAGTGTGAAGAGGAAGAGGAGAAAGAAGGATCGCCTCATTTCTGTCTGTGTTAGTTTGTTTGTTTGCTGTGATGGCGTCGAGTGCTTTTCTGGGGTATGTGAAAGTGCTGTTTAGAGAAGGCACGAATGCCTGGCATTATGATGCTGATGAGGATCGCGTGGTGTACATTGGGGGGCGTCTGTTACCCTTAGTAGCACTTTTCATGGATTCCCTATATTTTCTTTTAGTGCTTTTGTGCATCTACATTTTTCTATGCCTATAGAGTTTCTATGGAGTACTCGTCGTGTTACTCCTATGGAGGACTCAGTAATTTCATCTACACGGACTCCAGTCCGTAGTCCTGTGACCCATCCGGGGATGTTGTCATCTGAGGAAGACCCGAAGGAGGATCCAGAGGAGTACCCGTTTGATTAGATATATGGCATTAGGTTAGTTTATGTTTGGGTAACAGTATCTGTATAATTATTTTGAGGATAAAAGCTGGATGTTTTTAAGTATTAAAACTTGGTTTGTATATGATGTAAACTATTTTGGTTTGGTATATTTTGTATTTTATTTAATTTGTTAGTTTTTAATTATCAGCGAAAAAAAATATATTTGAAAAACGTACGTATAATAATATTAGTAATTATAACGTGGTTATAATTTGGTAACTTGAAATTCGTAAATGTGATTCCCTAAAAGGAGTGTTATAGTCAGGAAGCAATAACAAAAGTGGTAAACAACACAAATGATCTGAACATCATTCTTCATATTTACCAGTTAATTTTGTTCATTTAACTGACACTGACAACGGATAACACAGTGTCGAGTGCTTAGTGAGATCGTCTAGTCCGACTACTTTGTCGTGGACGTCCTACGCAAATTCCATGACTTTCACAATTGAGAGCTTACAGATATGAAGGGAATCCCCAAATGTGGCCAGAGGTGCAGCATGTCCCCGCATATCTTTCGTAATGCACCCTTTACGTTAGTTCAATGTCCTTATTTAACAGTAACCAATGTCTTTATTATGGATTTACAGTGCCAACTTTGCAGTTTGGGTCCTTGACTGGTTGGATATGGAGATTGGGTTTGACACAAATCTTATAGGCGTTGTAAGTCATTCTAACAACCCTACGAACTTGTAATTCAATTTATGCTACTTTATGCAAACAACAAATAAAATTAGCCCCTTAATGTGTTGTTTGTTTTTTTTTTTTTTGTTTCACATCACATTGAAACGCCAATTGCAGGAGAATGTCGTGAGGATGAAGACGGCAGTTACCTTGGTCATGGCTCCACTAAATGAAGAGAAGAAGCTGATGGAGATAAATGTGGCCAAAACTTTGAAGGAGGCACCTCCGAGAGCACAGCATGACGACCGACATGCATAGTTGAAACAACAGGCCTTTTCGACCAGCAAGGCATACATCTACTTCATGTTATTTTGGGTTTGTTATGGTACTATGCCATGGGTGATTGGTTTTACTACCAATCTAATATTTGTATGAATATTATTTTGGGCCCTACAAGGATGAACTTGTTGTAATCTGAATATTTTTAACTAGGATGCATTTATAATTTAACTAAATGAGTACAAATGATGAATTTTGGTCAGAATGGGTCCAGCACCTTAATGGTGATCCATTCTATACTGGACCCATGACAGTCTATCATAATGGGTAAGGCATATATGGGACCAATGACGGTCCATTCTGTAATGCCAATCAGTCGGTCGTAAGAACCATGCAGCAATCTTACAGTCTCCAAGCTGTAGATGCATGAAGTAACGGTAGAGTGCCATGTGAAATCAGTTTAGTAGTGAACTGCTTTCACATTATAATCAATAATCAATATTCATAACAGTGGATTCAAATGGATAAATAGAGAAAGAAACCAAACCATATTGAGATATTTAGGCTTACCTTGAATTGAAATATAGAATCTAGGACAATGTTCTATTACTCCATAACAGTTTATCATTGATTTTTCCTCTTTTGACCTGAATAACAATAAATCATAACTATGTGTTAGTCCACATTCATCTTGACCAAAGAGGCAAAAAAAGAAAAAAAATGTGATATAAAGTAATAGGATGTGATATTATTTTTTAGGTTACTCTTTTTAATCGATGCTTGCCTGAAAGTGGATAAAGTAATCCAAATCCAACCAATCGATGCTTGCCTACAAGTGGATGGTAGAAATATGCGGCAATAGCCATTAGCAAAATTTTCACAGCTTCAGAGAACAGAAAAGTATTCAATAATTTAATTTTTCCTAACTTCATTTCTTATTCACAAAGAAATCTAAATGGATAGCATTGTGATGGCAATGCTTTTGAGACATCATTTTTTGAAAGAATGCAAAATTGGAATATATTGTATTGTTGTCACATATTCTCTAATGTTTGACATCCTCTCCCTTACTCTATTGCTATTTATTTTTATGTGCTTAATTTTCATCAAGTGTCATTTACATCTTGGTGGTATAAGTTTAGGGAAGTGTCACTGACAGCATCTAATCTTGTGTAAGACACAATTTATTGTAAAGGAAAATTTTTATTACTTGGTATTATTGAGTTTTTCTACAAATCATTTGTTCCTTATGTATTCGCTTTATTTTTTATTATCTTTTTTATTATATTATCAATTTTTCGGTAAAACCTGTCACATCAAATTGATAATAAATTAATATGGCATAATTCAATGGCATACACACCCACATACAAAGCTGAATTAAACATGTGACCACTACAATGGAATGAACTCCTTAAGAACCAAATAAAATAATATCAAATCAAAGAATGCAAAAGCATGCTACAACAGTTTAATACGGTGGCTCCATTTCTTATAATATCCTTTATTGAAGAGATGTCATCACGATGATGTAAAACAATCCCCTACACTTTTTTAGCAGAAGATTCAAATACCATACCATATCCTTGTGACAAAGTAGATCCACTAGTGACCATCAATAACTCCTCCACATGCCTAGGCAAAGGAGTAGCTCCTGATAATAAGAGACTAACTCGTCCACCTAACGTATGTGTTATCTATCAATAAAACCAAAATTTCAATTTTCAAAGCAAACTTTGTGAACAGAAGTCAAACAATAAAGTGGAATACCTTATCATACACAAGCTTATCAAACATTGCTGCTGCTTTGTCTTGTGGAAGACCCTTCTCCAGATATCCAAACTTGCTGTCAGTAGATTCCAGATTAGTTTGCACTAGGATAGTTATCTTCAAGAAATTCAATGGATGACTTAAAAGTTACATGAAGTTCAGCAAATAACAATATAAAAAAGAGCTAGTAATATATGTAACATTTTGTCAGCTTCAAAATAAGAATACTTGGTTCTAATTAATGGTTTAAGCAAGTGGCTTACAGAAATCTCAGAAAATAAATTATTTATATAACTCATTTTACAAGGCTGCTAATGGCTTTCTCGTTCTATAATTTCTTAGGAGACAAGATAGAGTTGATAGCCAATGGAAATAGTGTAATGTTGAAGGTATCTAACTTTAAGAAAGGTAGCACCCAGAATAATATAGAGAAAAAAAAACTTTCAGACAATTCACCTTGGTGAAATAAAAGTCCCTTCAAACGAAAAAAAATAAAATAATGACGAACCCGAATATAAAGGGTTGTGCTACAAGAAATAGAACTTACAGAAGGAATCTTGATTTCCGGTACAATTGCTATTGAAACTTCAGCATGGTTTATGATAAACCAGCAAAACTGTGGAACCTAGCAAAACTAAAATGGAAAAAACTTTCTTCTAATTTCGGTGTGGTACTGCCAGACTGCCCATATAGCATTTTTCTTCAGGGAATATGTGCAAATTGAATTTATCTTATAATTCTCTCTACACTTGGCAAACTCCTCCTTGTGCCTCCTTAGATTTATGAGAACTTTATGTAAACTTAAAGCATAAAAGTGTTAATCGGTATAAACAAAATAACATTAACTGATAGTAATATCGAAGAAAGTTACATGGAACGTATTTGGAAAAATTATGACATACCAAACTAGTGCCCCAAACTCCAAAATAATTGCGAGAAGTGTCAGTAACTTGTTATGAACCTGCTCAATGCAAAATAATAAGATACTGAGCTATTAACCTAGGAAGAGATTTTTTTTTTTGTTTTTCTAAATAAAAGGAAGCAGACATAGATGCACTTTGACTTACATAAAGAGCACAAAACAAGGCGACTATCATACTTGCAAGGTATATTGCTGTTGCATAAATCTGAACAGGATCAAGCATCATTGTCACTTGCCTTTTACGACCTATGAGGAATGCTTTGCTGCCAGAAAAAAAGACTCCCACTAAGCATTTGAATAAAACAAAACAGCTATGACATAGAGTTTAAAAGATAATATATAAAATATGAACCCTCCACAATTTTTCAGCTATAAATTATTTCGTCAATTTTAATTTAAAATTGCAAACTTTTAAGGAGTAAGATGAAACAATAACATGTAACTAGAAAACAATTTGTTCAGAAAAAGACAGAAAGAGGGACATTTTTTTTAAATTGAGAGAGAGAAAACAATATTTAATTTTCAAGATAGCACCTATGGGAAAATTATCACTACAATACCAGCAATCTCTCACCACTGATCAATCTAGCTACTTACACCACAACTCATTGTTCAAAGCACAACCTTTAAATATACAAGGAAGACATCAGATACACATAATACAGAATGTTACATCATCCAGGGAAAATCAAGAAAATAAAACTGAAAGTCCCAAATGTGATTATGCCATCAGTCATGCTTATTTTTCATCTTGGTGGTCATAAGAAAGTAGCTCTATACAGGTTGGTAAATTTTGTTTATTATGGAGTAAGAACCTACATTATATAACATCTACTTTATCAAAATGAACTCTTATTTTTGGTGCCTTTCATCCATAAGAACAGAAATTAAACCATGGAACTTCTCTCAGTTTAAGCATTGATGGTAGGACAAAAACTGACAAGAAAAAAGAGAAGATGAGAAACATTTCTCACTGAAAAGGAAAGTATCTCTTAACTCCTTCTATTTCACCCCTAGGAAGCAATGGTATACATATAACATGAGAGGTTAACTACCAAAATTAACATTTCTATAAGAAATGATATATTGTCTTCTGATTTAATTTCTCAATCCCATATCATCCATGGAGGAAAATATTGCAATACCTTATCACTGTGTGAAAATTTAATTTCTTAAAAATCCTATAAAAAAGTGATAGTTGTGCATTCATAGTTAAAAAATGTGTATTTTTCCTTAAGAACATTGGATGTCTGTGGAGAATAACAGAATAAATCTCAATGTGACTAGCTCTCAAGTCTCAAGTAGAGTATCTTCCCTCATGTAACAGTCAGATCAACAATTTCTCACTCACCTATCTTTTTAGCTCAATACTACCTACAGTTTCTGATTTAACAACAGTAAATTAAGTCAAAATATCAAAACATCGGAACTTTGAAAATGCAAAGAATGGAGAATCAAATGCTACAACATTGCAAATGTCTAAGACCACAATTGAGGTGCAGATCCATGTTCAAAACAAAGCATATCCCCGTTTTCCTTATTGAATCTAAAAGTTTTACTTTATATTTCATTTTTCCTTTCTCAACTCATTACTATGTTTTTCTCAGACGCCAAACAAGCAATAACAAGAGAATTGGAAGAGAAATGGAGAAAAGGACAAGACCTGTTTGGTGGACAAGGTGCAATTGTGGTTGAATTCATCCATGAAGGCGAAGGAGTTGTTGTCGTCCAATGTGGCAGCTTGTTGTTCTTCGTCTTCAATTTCTATTCCCACCATCATCTTCACTTTCTCGAAGCCGAAGCTGGAGAATGCGGCAACGAAAGGTAGGGTTTTAGTGAGAATGGAAACGCCCAAACCTAAGATAGCAACGGCACCGAGTGGGAGTGGCTGGGTGATGATGGTCTATTAACCCTTCTGCTGGAGCTCGCCATCGATCGTCTACTCTGCACCATCACCAGGACCTAACAAACAATTGGGTTTTTTTCTTTCCTTTTTGTATCTAGTGTTCATTGCAATAATTGGACATAAGCAATTTTGTTTTTGTCAAGGGTCTTTTACAAATTTGTGACTTTCTTTTAAACTTGATGAACAGGTAGTCAATAGTGCACCACAGCCGTCCATTTAATTATCAAAGTATCTAACGACTCAGACAACAAGGTCCATCTATGGACCCTAAATAAGAGGGTCTATATTAAAATGACCCATTACCATAACGTGTGAGTATGTGACAGATTGCAAAGTGAAGAGTGTGAAGACTATACTATTAATTAATAAAAACATAATTGCCTTAAAGGCTTAAAGCCATCACATGTTGAGCAAGTGAAGAGTTTGAAGGCTTAAAGCCATCAAGTGAAGACTATCACATCAGCAACCAAGTGACTAACGCTTTACACCGTTACCCTTTGGCCTTTCACGTGTTGTACCTGAAGAGTGGAGAGTCAAAAAATAGTTTTGGCTTTTGAAGTCTCTATTTTGAGGAGAGGAAACAGTAACAGCGTGAGAGAGCTTCGAGTAGGGAGAGTGGGAGACTAAGAGTGAGAGAGCTTCGAGCAGGGAGAGACGAGCTTCAGTGTTGCAGCGAGCTACACCACAGCGTGTCACGGACACACGCGTAGCAGTGGTAGGAGACGAAGGTCGGAGAGTCACCAGAAAAGTTGCAGTCGCAGATCAGAGAAGGAGGGCTGACCATTTACGCATTTCTGACAATTTTGGGGTGTTTCAGAGCATTTTGGAACGTGCCCAAAAAAAAAAAGAAAAAGGTACGACGGCCTGAGAGTCGTACCGATGCTTCATAGGATCCAACATGTAAAGGGAGAGTGGCCACGCTGCTGCTAGCTTCCAAGGCAGAATGTGACTCCAGCAGCTGGCTTCAACTACTAAACTCCAACAACTTGGGTCGTGCATAATGACTGCACGATAAGGGTAGGGAGGAACGGCAGTGGCTCATAGGTGACGAGGCTGTGGCTAACGGTGATGGCGTAATGGTTGGCGATGGTGGTTGAGCAGTGGTGTGGTGGTTCCGGTTTGGTTGAGGACGGCGGAGGAGGTTCAAGCGTGGTGCAGGTCATACGGCTTCTGGTCCATTTTAACAAATCCAATCCATTTTAACATATCTAATCCTCTACACTTTCATTAGGGATTAAAGTGAAATTTTGAAAAGTAAAATGATTTAGTTTACCGCAAAGCAAATCTCAAATCTATTTTCAGATTTGAGTCTTTGGCCAAAGAAAAACGTAAGGAAAGAGGACAAGGTCAATGGTGGTACTAGGTTTGTAAGGGGTTAGCAGATGTGACTTACTGTGATGGTGCTTGGCCAGTTAGTAATGGTAATGGTAGTGGTCTGATCCGACAAGATAACCTGTTAATCTGATTACCAATACTCTTCTTCCACCATTAATCTCTTTCTCACTAAATTTAATGGCCAAAACAACAAAATCCACCACTGGTCCATCAACCCGGTGATCCATGTTAAATGCAACCATTATACACCACCATCTTTGATTTCGAACATTTCCTTCTCGTCACTCATTTGAACCCCGAAAATTCCCTCCTTCCCACGGTTTCTAGAAATCACACGTATTTCTTTTTTTCTTTTGTTAATTGCCACACGTATTTATCAACCCCACAATTTGCTGTCTTTTGGTCACGTTCTCACTTCCCACAGTTTTCTAACAATACTATTTTCTTCGTACAACACGTATAGTCAAATATTACCACGTCATATTCGTACACGTGTCAAATTACCACAAGTGAAGTTCACGCAGCCTATGTGTACTTCACCCTCTATATTTGAATACCCCTTCTCCACCCACGTGAAATTCTTGTCCAACAAGAATGGAAACAGTCAGACGCCAAGCACAACAGACCCTATAAAACTTCTCTAAACGCAGCAAATCATAACATAAATCTCTGCTCCCCGAGTCACCCGGTTCTCTCGCAGTACCCTACCGCCTCCACCATGAACCACGATAACAACCACCAAAACGACACCTTACGATCACTAGATTTTGAAAACCTCAAAATTATCTCCGCCGTGGGGCGCGGGGCCAAGGGCGTCGTGTTCCTCGCGAGAACCGGTGATCCTTCTTCTAACGAGTGGTTGGCACTGAAAGTGATCTCGAAAGCTCTGATTCAGAAGAAGGCCAAGAACAACAGCGAAGGTTCCGGCGAGTACAAGAGGGTTTCGTTTGAACAGCAAGTGCTACGTCGTTTCGATCACCCCCTTTTGCCGCGGTTGCGAGGGGTTATCGAAACCGAGAAAATCGTTGGGTTCGTCATTGATTATTGCCACGGTGGCAACCTCCATTCTCTCAGGAAGAGACAGACTGAGAAAATGTTTGCCGATGATACCATCAGGTACCCTTTGCATTATTTTTTTTTCCTTTTTCACGCTGCTTGGCGACCGAGAAAGTTTTGCAAACTTTTGAAAAACATGAGATTTGCTTTCTGTTTCTTAGCAACCAAGTAATTTTTCTCACATGCTAAAAAAAAAAAAATCTCTCCTTTCTCGCTGTTTGGTTACCCAGAAAGTTTTGGAAAATAAAATAAAGAATCGAAATTTGTTTCTTTTGTATAATGAATCTGAGGAATTGGTTAAACAAGTGATTTTCCTCTATTTCTTAGTAACCAAACAAGACTGATTCTGATTGGGTGTGCCATTTGTACCCTCCAAGTATCCCTTTTTTTCCTTTTTATCGCCGTTTCCTGGAAAGTTTGGGGAAACCAAAATAATAAAAAAAAATTCGAAATTTTGTACTTTTTTTTGGTTAAGAATCTGAGGAATTAGTCAGGTTTACACTACTTTTAAAAAGGTGAAAAAAATAAATTTTTTTCTTTCACTTTCTTACTTTTTTTTTTCTTTTTTGACTTTTCCCGAAGGTTTTACGCGGTGGAATTGGTCCTAGCATTGGAGTATTTGCATAATTTGGGAATAGTGTACAGGGACTTGAAGCCAGAGAACGTGATGATCCAAGAAAACGGCCATATAATGCTCGTCGATTTCGATCTCTCCACGAAGCTGAACCCAAAATCTCCTCAATCACTGAGTCACGACTCGTCGCCGAGTTGTAACCCGTCGACTGAGAAACACAGGAGGAAGCGACTGCTCTCGCGGTTCTACAGTTACTGTAACTCGGGCATCTGGCCGTTCGACTCGGAATTGGAACCGCAACCCGGTATCAACTCGGCCCGGCGGAGTGAGTTGGACTCGGTTGAGAAATCGAACTCGTTCGTCGGAACGGAGGAGTACGTGGGGCCTGAGGTCGTATCGGGAAAGGGTCACGAGTTCGGTGTTGATTGGTGGTCACTCGGCGTCGTTTTGTATGAAATGCTATATGGAACGACGCCGTTTACGGGTGCGAATCGGAAAGAAACGTTTCACCGGATTTTAACGAAGGAGCCGGAGCTGACGGGGGAGAAGACGGCGTTGAGGGATTTAATCGGGAGATTGCTGGAAAAGGACCCTGCCCGTCGGATCCGGGTGGATGAAATCAAAGGTCACGATTTCTTCAGAGGGGTAAAGTGGGACACGGTGTTGCAAATAGCAAGGCCACCTTATATTCCTCAGAATGAGGAGGTTGAGGACACTGTAGGGTTTAGCAAAAATGATGTGGAATTGTTTGTCCATGGAGTGTTTTTTCCGAAGAGTAATGATGAAGGAGAGAAAAATAAAGAACTGGAGGAAAACAAAGGTAATGGTGAGAATAATAATAAGAGAGTGTGGGTTGACAAGTTGAGTCACAGTCCCACTGAGGTGAGGATTTTTTAATATTTTGATTTGATTTATTTTGGTTATTTTTTAATATTTATTCTAAATGTAGATCATATATATTTTTTGGCATTTAATTATTAGATAATTAAAATCAACCATTGTCGAGATTTATAAATTTTTGTTTATCTTGGCTCCTGTTAATCTCATTATTTGAGACCCAGCAGGCTCGCATACTGTATATGCAATGATTAAAAATGGTTTTTTTTTTCTCAATAAATCACACATTATGTGTATTTAAGGAATATTTCTGTGCTTTGATCCTTTCTTCTTTCGAAAGATCATGTTCACTTATCGGAAGTCAGATAACAAAGCACCCAAAAAAAAGTCAGATAACAAATGGAGCACTATGAGAGCTAATGGGTTCCATTGTTACCATACTACCATAGCTTATGTTTTATGAATTATAATTGATGATGAAATTTTATGGATGTAATAGTTACTCGTAATTTTTTTTTTGGAGAAAAACCATACAATTATCTAATCTAACCATATTAATTCATAATCAGAAAAAAAAAATGCTTCCATCCAATTGACTATGTTTCTTCTGGATTTATCGAAAAATGTTTCTTCAGGAAAGAAAAGTAACAAGGTTTATGTACGTATCATACTTGTTATTTCATATATGTTTAGTCGTTTTAGATAAAATAAAGGGTTTGTTTGGATTAATTTTTTAAACAAGATTTTTTTTTAATGTAATTTTCTTAAAATATTTTAAAATAATAAAAATTATTTTATATTTAAATGTAATACTAAAGAAATATACTTTTTTAATGTCTGAATAGTTTTTAATGTTATAAAAAATGTATTTTTTAAAAATACTAAAATCTATCTTTAAAATAAAACACAACTTTTGCTTTTTTTTCTAGTGATTTTTTAAAAAAAATTCATTTAAACATATTAAAAAATTAAAAATATTTTTTTTTTTTAAATTGATCTTTTTTATTTAAAAAAACGAGTTCAAAGGATCACTTTTTTTCGTACAAAAAAAAAATTCATCACCTTTTTCTATTAATTAAGTTAAATCTTTGAAAAGAAAAATTGTATTTTGTTTAGTTGCGCATCTTGTGAATTTGTAGTTGCTGTAGTTGAATTGAGGCATTTGGGAGAATTCTACCATGCACAAGAATTAAAAAGGTGCAAGGATGCTCTGTAAAAGTTAGCCATGGTTAATTTTTTCAAAGTTTGTGCAGGGAACTTTTTTTTTAAAGAGATTTGTTATTCTTTTTTAAAACATCTTTTTATTAATTTTTTTAATATTTAATAGTATTAAATAAAAAATAAATGTATTTAACGTCTCAAAATATAAAAAATATTTAATATTTTTATTTAATAAGTAAAAAAATTAAAATTATTCTTCCTAAAATATGGTGACCAGAGAAGAGAATAAATAGGATGAAAAAAACCAAAGGGGTGATGAAAAGTTACTATGGATTGACAACTTGAGTTGCAATTTTGAGTGTAAAATTGTAACACCTTAAATTTTTTAATTATTGACAGTAATAATAAAATTTTATTGTTTAATAATTTCTGTGTACTGTAAAATTATTTTGTGTATTTCGTGAATATATTTGATCGTTTCGTGTTATTTACTCTGTGTCAAGAAAATAATAATTTTCAGGCCAAAAAAATCTACAATAATTTATTTATTACTGTTGATTCTTAATTCTTTTTGCTAATATAATTTGATTTTCATAAGTTTTATAATTTTTATGATTTTGTGGATTATTATGAGATTTTTATATTTTTCTGATTATTCTAGGTTGTTTTGTGGGCCTAAAGGACTGTATGTGGGCCCAGGCAGGGTTGTAAAAGTGAAAATTTTTCTGGAACTAGAAAATTCTGTACTGTTGAGACGGGGACGGAGGATCTTACTAAACCCGAAATCGGAAACAGTTTTAAAAATTTTCTTTTATTGTGTTTTGTACTATATTTAATTATCGAGAGATAAAAACTACAATTAACTGTGTCCATATGGTAATAGCAGATAAAAATAAAGATTATACTGCTTAGTCAATATTAGTAGTTATGACGACTTTATGACGGACCAATAGGAAGCAAGCTTAATGCTAAAGTCTTTAGATATCCACCATTGATTTAATCAAGGATGGAGATTTGGTCTTACAAAGTAGCTATGACCATTTATAACCCTTGGATGTAAAGTATGAAGAGGAGATCTTGACCCTTCATTTTGGAGATACATCTAATGGCTAGGATTTCAGGGAGAAGGATCCAATGGCCTAGATTTGATCTTATCAATATAGAAGCTATACTTAGAAGCTATATTAACCTTAACCATTGATCTAATCAAAAGCTAATAATGCCCAAAATGGTGGCTAGTGAAAATTGACACTCAAGAGTGTACAAGAGGGGGGGATGGTTTTTTGAAGGCATAAGGCCATAGGGAATTTTCAAGACCACATCATCTTCAAAAACCTAAAGCTTTCATAAAAAATTTCTCTCCTCTCCCTTCATATGTTTTTTGGCCAAGGCACCCAATTTTCCTTCCATCACTCTATAATTTTAACCAACCACATATTTTGCACCCTTACATCAATCCAAGAACCTTTGTAGTTAAGCTCAATCTCTAAATCTTTCATATTCACGGACTTTCTTCAAGATCAAGTTCTAAGTTTTTGAGGTGAAGTGTAAGGAAACTTCACTACTTGTCTTATTTTCATGTTCTAAGCCATGTTTGATCCATGGTTCTCCTTGTTCAAGCTTAATATACTAATAAACTTGTGTTTTATTTTGTATTTAAGAAGCTTTTGGTGGTGAATCACTTACTCAAGGAGCAAATCAAGAAGCTTGGGAGGTTCTTCAAGAGGTAAGAGGGAGATCCATCTCACCAACCAAGTATGGTTGTGAGAGATGAATCTTGTATTTGATGGATGGTGAATCCATGTGAGGATTCATATCCTTGGTTGTGTAATTGTGTGTGAGTGTTTATGTGTTTTAAATTATTTATTTGTGTTTGCATGCTTTATGTGATTTTTATTGCTTTAAGGTATACTTGATTATATGATATGATGAATAAATACATGTATGCCATGATTTGATGATGAAAGGAAAATAAATTTTTGGTTCCAAAGACCATGAGGATTTCAGCCTCAACACCTCAAAGTAGGTGTTTCCAAATTAAAATTTTCATGAATGGTAAAATTGAATGATTAGAAAGGAAAGGAAAAAGAAAAGATGGGTTGGTTTCAAAGACCAAGTGTTCATGGTTTTTGAAGGCTTGCATTGCCTTGATTTTGTGAGACAAAGTGATTTCAAAATGGAAATCTAATTGATTAAGTACAAGGATTAAAGAAATAGAAACAAAGTGTTTTGTCACTTGAAAAAAAGGAATTTTCGTATATCAATGGAAAAGAGAGGTTGAAAGTGTTTGAACCTCAATTTATTTTAAAGAGGACTGATTTTTAGAATTGTTGTGAGAATTAAGGAGAATACGTTGATAACTTGAAATTTACTGACGTATAGCTCACTCTCTAGGTTTTGAAGCGCGTTAGGAAATTTTGAGCTGTAATATCTCAAGTAACTTTAAGAAAAAAAAATTTCTGGGAAAGAGTAGAAATACTGATTTTTGGAGGGACTATATTAAAAATACTGATTTTTAGAGGGACTATATTGAAAATATTCTTTAAAAATATACTTTATTGTAAATATTATTTAATGAAGGACTATTTTGAAAATATTATTTGAAGATGGGCTATTGTGTAAATATTATTCTATGAAGAAAGGCTATTATGTAATTATTATTTTATGGAAGGACTAATATGCAAATAATAAAAATAAGGTTGAAATGAAATTTTTGGAAGGTTGAAAAATTAATATGTGATTTGAAAATGTGCCAAAAATGTTACGCGATTGAGAAAACGCGAAAATATGATTACACAATGAAAATACAGTAAAGATACTGTTGGACCAATGTGTGAACCCTGAATATGAGTGATGAATTTGAACTGAGTATGATGCATTGTATATGCATTGAGTAGGTCCGATGGACTGGATAAGGCTAATTGCCTAGGAGGGAATACACCTCTAGAGTGGGTGCAATATGCGTAGTGTAAGTACTTGTTGACCTTGGGGGCATTAGGGTGCGGGTTGCCTACAATGGACAATTGGTAGCTCTTATGTACCATGGGTTTGACCGATGCAACACACCGATGATCCTGATCGAGACACTATTCTTAATCAAGATCTGATAAAGACTGTAGTGTATATGCTAGATGTGCAAATACATATGAGAATTATAGCATGTGGTCTGAGGCATGTTGGTACAGACAGATATTTTCGATCACTCTCTCCGACCTGAGTTTTAGCTCCATAGAGTAGGAAATTGAGTCTATGTGCACATGCATAATTATTGAGTATTGATATCGGTGTGATATTTGAACTGCTGAATATTTGGAAAATACTGAGGGCATTATCGTAATTATTGTTTGTGATAATTGAATTGTTGAATATTTGGATATTGTTGGGGGCATGTTTATAATTATTATTTATTACATCTATTGTGATGATAAATAATTAGTCAGATTCAATCTCTTAACCAATTTTCTTATATTGTTGTTTTTGACTATTTATTGTTATTGTCTTTGAAATAATGTTGATGACATAATTGTAATTATGGTATGATATATTTGTATGAGATATTGTATGTGTTATCTCTATGCTACCATGTTAGTATTGGCGTAGGTGATCTCATCTCTTTATATGCCTACTTTGTACTGTATTTATATTTGTAAAGACGTTGAGTAAGGAATTGAATAAGAAGGTGAAGAGGAGCAGATTCCTGTGGAGGAAGCTGAATTATGAGAAGATGGCGATGCCCAATTTCCTAGGATATATGAGGTTGTAATTTCGTGGAGGTCCGGAAGCATGGCATGTTGACCTAGACAGAGCGTGTATTTACTACGTAGGAGACTTAAAGATTACCCTAAGTAAACTTTATCGAGGGAATCCTTATTTCAGTGTAAATATTAATGTACACTTAGAGTTTCCATTATCCATTAGGCAAGATCGTGAGACTAATAGGCAAGATCATTTCCCTCGGAGCAGTTCCAACAAGAAACAAGGGAGGTAGGCGCAATCAATAACTTGCGTAAATCGAGGGCATGTCCACGAATTCAAAAGCTTACTTTTACCGAGGTACTCCTTAGTGAGATTAGTATCGTGTCGTCTTAGGGCAATGCGGACACTATTGTCTGTATTCGTAGGACTTACGGTAAAGTCGATTCCTACCGGGTGTGGTTGAAGATGTTTTGGTGCGGAGTGAATGAATTAGTGTTTCCTGCAATCCTATGAGGAAATTAGTATCGAGGAGTCCTCGCCCATTCATCTAACCATTTTGAGGACTTCTAGTTAATGTACAGTCAGATTTTGCAAGGTAACTTTTGAATCGAGGAGAAGTTGGACCCATCCGAGGGTTAATGTTCAAATATCCCATGATTTGTATGCACATTGTTTAGAAGTACTTAGCATTTGTTTTAAATAATGTTCAAATATTTTGAGAACCTAGTCTGTAAATATTTAAGTATGACAGTACTAAGACTTGTATATATATGATGTAAATTATTTGTGATGATGTTGTAATATTTTTATTTTTTGATAAGTTTATCTTATTAATATTAAAAAATTTTACAACTCGTATTTACATTACAAAGCATATTTTATAAAGAAGGGGTAATTTAGTAATTAAGTAACATAAATGTGATACCCTACGGTGGGTGTTACATTAGTTGGTATCAGAGCCCAAGTTAGAATCTTTTTAGGTTTGTGGTTAGGTCTGTCTTATTTAAGTTGTGTGATTCTCTGTGTTTGTTTTCCGAAAGAAAACAATATTGTTTGAAGATAAACTTTCACTCTTCTTTGTGTTATTCAGTCTGATTTGAGAAAACGTAATGGCTGGACTAGGAAGAGGACGCGTGAATACTAGAGTAGGATTTGAAAATGTTAGCGACGATAACCAAAACATGGCTGCAGCTGTAGTAGCAATGCAACGGATGGCTGAGGTCATTGTGCAGCAAGATCAAAGAGCAACTGAGGATGCTCAAAGTTTGTTAGAATTTCGTAGAAACAATCCACCAAAGTTTAATGGAGAATTTGACCCAGAGAAAGCTAATCTGTGGATCAAAGAACTAGAAAATATATTTGAAGGCATGGGTTGTACCGATGAGCGGAAGCTTACTTTTGCAACTTTTGTGTTAGTAGGAGACGAAGAAGCTTGGTGGGCAGGAGCCCGAAGATTGATTCAAGCTGAAAGAAGAGTTGTGATGTGGCAGCTCTTTAAGCAGAAATTTCTGGGAAAGTATTTTCCTACTAGTGTTCGTCATGCTAAGGAGATGGAATTTCTTAGTCTGAGACAAGGGATGATTGATCTGTTGATTATTCCTATATTTTAATCACCTTGTAATTGATTCATTGAACTCCATTTGTGCTTAATTGTCATCATTTAGCTTAGTTTCTGATATCAAACCCTAATTGGAACATTACTGTGAAACTTTACTTAAATGTGTTCATTAGTACTCATAATTGAATTATGCTTTTCATTCACTGGGCTTCTTAAGGTTCAATTAGGTTTAATTAAGTTAGTTTTGACACATTTTATGATATTGAGCCTAATTGGATCATTGAAGGAATTATTGCATGAATTAGCCCTAATTTATCTATTTGATAGTGTTCAGTAAACTAACTATAATTTGAGTTTCAAATATCTGATTGCTGTGATTTTGGTCTTGTAGGAAAGCTAAGACAATTCTCTACTACTTTCATGAAGACTTTAAAGGCCCAATCACACGTTTGGATAACTCAAATTGGAGTTGAAGCAAGAACTAGGGTGCTGATTCTGACAGCTTGACCTTTGCATACTATTCTGATAGCTACAAGTTGTTAAATGGGGTGAAATTTTGATGGTTGATAGTTAAGATCCAAATCTACAACTTTCATGTTGAACACTTTTCCAGATTTGGAGGTCTAATGGGTCATATTGAGCTTGGAAGTCAAATTACAGGCTTGTGTCAAAATACAGGGCCTGCGTCAGAATACAGGGCCTAGGTTGCGTAAAAATACACGGTCGTGTAAGAATACACGGCCTAGGCCGTGTATGACTCTGACTTTGCAATTGAAATAGTGAAATTTTGCCCCCCAACTCAGTGTCATACACGGCCGTGTATTCACTCCAGAAACTCAATTATTGAAACTTCTGCTCGAAGTTTGTGTTGGGGGCCTATATATTGACACTCTTGGCACGTTTTGAAGGGAGTTCTGACCTAGGAGAGCAGCTGCAACCCCTTAGAGAAGGAGAAGGGAGTCTTGGATCAAAGATTGGAGTCTCGGGTTCGAGCAATCGGAGATCCATCATCCTCAATCCTCAGAAACTCGTTTGCTTTAGTTTTTCTTCTGCACTTTGTTTCTCATGTTGTTCTTTCTCAGTTTTTCTTGTGATTTCCTTCTAGCTATGTGTAACTAAAACTTCCTTGGTTAAGGGGGTGATGAAACCACTAGTTTTGATGTTGTGAATATTGCATATTTGATTATTTCAACACACTTATGTTTTTATTCATATATTTCTGAATCTATTGTTGGTATGAAGGTTTTTGTACTTGTTCCCACTTTAAAAGTGGTAGATCTGGGTTTATTATACGCGGTTGCGGTAGTAGATCTAGCGAAATGTATGATGTTCATGTGGGTACAATTATCTTTGTGCTATTTGCCAGTTATAAAAGTGGTAGATCTGGGTTTATTATGCGCGGTTGCAGTAATATATCTAGAGAAATATATGTTCTAAGTAATTTAATCCTGGTGTGTGATTAGATCTTAGTGTAATTGGTTTTCTAAATCTTAATGCAATTGTTGGATAGTTGTAAGAGCAGTTGCTTTATGACTAATCAATGATTAGGAGTTGATTTGAGCAGTTACTGAATTGGCCAACACGTAAGGAAAACAGAGATTTACTCTCACAATTGCGTAAAAACATAATTGAGCATGTTGGAATAAAATGATATGTGGATTTACATTATCATATAAATCTAGTGGTGGATTCAATCTCTTAACCAATTTTCTTATATTGTTGATTTCAGTTTGTTAATTGTTTTTGTCTTTGAAACTGTTCATTGTTCATCAAAACTCTAAAACGCCCTTATTTACTGTTTACTGTTAATCAGAGTCTAAATTGGGAATTGTTTAATAGTGTTAATTGAATTATTTCTCTGTGGATCAACCATTACTAACTACAACTAGTTATAAGGTTTTTATTTTCTGGTGAGCCTGACAACTGATTTTTATCTGAATTCTAATCACCATATCATCACGCATCAGAATTTTGGCGCCGTTGCCGGGGAGCCAATTTTTTAATTACACTATTAATTTATTTCCAATTTGTATTCTGTTTTTATTTTTGTTTTATTTTATTTTTAGTTTTTGAATCTTTCTTTCTGAGTGTTTTGTAGGTGTTGATGTCCATTGAAGGGTTAGACAAAGAATTGTTAAATTTGAGGAACTATATTGATCAACTCACTTCACATCCTCAATTTCCTTTCCATCCG
Source organism: Ormosia semicastrata (assembly GCA_029884595.1). Classification (NCBI taxonomy): domain Eukaryota; kingdom Viridiplantae; phylum Streptophyta; class Magnoliopsida; order Fabales; family Fabaceae; genus Ormosia; species Ormosia semicastrata. Next base: position 35,538,814 of record JAQQTO010000060.1, on the reverse strand, counting down.
GCTAACTTCCAACTCACACCTGCTGACATTGAAGCTGCCCGTTACATTGATCTATCAAGTTCAGAGACATTTGAGCCATCTAAAATATCTGAAGAAGTGACAATGGCAGAAAACACTTTAAGGGCATTGGGTGCTCCAGATCTAAATCAACAGCCTCTATGCATAGACATTCTTGAAAATGAAGAGGCATTTGAATTGAAATCTGGCTTAATCCATCTCTTACCATCTTTCAATGGATTACCCAGAGAGGACCCCAACAAGCACTTGAAGGAAATTCATATGGTATGTTCTAGCATGAAGCCTGCAGGAATTCATGTAGAGCAAGTCAAGTTGAGAGCTTTTCCATTCTCATTGAAAGACTTAGCTAAGGAGTGACTTTACTACCTGCCACCCGGATCCATCCAATCATGGCAGGACATGGCCCGAACTTTCCTAGACAGATACTTCCCTGCCTCAAAAGCTGCAACAATCAGAAAAGAAATCTGTGGTATTCAACAAAGGCATGAGGAATCACTTCATGACTACTGGGAGAGATTTAAGAAGCTATGTTTCAGCTGCCCTCATCATCAAATAAGTGAGCAGCTCTTAATTCAGTATTTCTATGAAGGCTTACAAGTGATGGATCGCAATATGATTGATGCTGCTAGTGGAGGAGCATTGGTTGATAAAACTCCTCAAGAAGCTAGAAACTTGATCTCAAGAATGGATGCCAATACTCAACAGTTCTACTCTAGAAATGACATTGGAGTGAGAGCAGTGAAAGAAGTAGAGACAACCAATCTTGGAGTGAAGAGCGAAGTAAAGAAGTAGAGACAACCAATCTACAGTAGTAAATGACTCAATTGACTGCTATGGTTCAGCGGTTAATGGATATAGGCAAAGCACCCGTTCATGCTTGTGGGATATGTTGTTCATCTAGACATCCCACTGATATGTGTCTTACTCTCCAAGAGGACACAAATAAGGAGGTAAGAGCAGTAGGGGGATATACTGGACTTTCAAAAAATTACAACCCCTACTCAAACACATATAATCAGGGTTGGAGGGATCATCCTAATTTCAGCTATGCAAAGCAACCTCAAAATCAACCTCCAGCTTATGGACCTCCAGGATTCCAACAAAGGCAAGCACATTTCCCTCAGAGACAGCAGCAAGTTCAAGCTCCTAAGCAACCTGAGCCTTCACTAGAGAACCTAGTGAAGCAAATGGCTACTAATAATTTGCAGTTCCAACAAGAAACAAATGCAACCATACAAAGTTTTAAACAAGAAACAAGGACTGCAATCAATAACTTGTAGAATCACATAGGGCAGTTGTCCACATAATTCAACAAGTTTCAAAGCCAATCTTCAGGGAAACTACCATCATAGCCAGAAGTGAATCCGAGGGAAAATGCTAATGCTATCACATTGAGAAGTGGAAAGACGATGGATGAACCTACATCTCTTCCACCAATCACTCAAGAGAAAGATGAACCATCCAAATAAGTAAATGATAAGGGGCAAAATTCCAAAGCCCCTAAGGTAAGTATTTCTGAACCCCTTCCTAAATATGTCACTAAAGCTCTTTTTCCTAGCAGGTTGGTTAAAATCAAGAAAGAAGAAGCAGAAAAAGAAATACTTGAGACTTTAGGAAGGTAGAGATTAATATTCTTTTGTTAGATGCCATTAAGCAGGTACCTAGATATGCAAAATTTCTGAAAGAATTATGCACTAACAAGAGGAAGCTAAAAGGAAATGAAAAGGTCCAAGTGGGAGAAAATGTTTCAGTTGTAATTAAAAAGAAACTCCCAACCAAATGTAAGGACCCTGGCACATTTACCATTCCATGCACTATAGGTAACACAAGGTTTGAAAGGGCAATGCTTGATTTAGGTGCATTTATAAATGTCATGCCATATTCTATTTATGCATCTTTATACTTGGGTCCCTTGGAACCTACTGGTGTTATTATTCAATTGGCTGATAGATCTAATGCATACCCTAAGGGTGTGGTTGAAGATGTTTTGGTGCAGGTGAATGAATTAGTGTTTCCGGCAGACTTCTATGTTTTGGACATGGAAGAGGATGATTCTCCCAAATCTGCTCCTATCTTGTTAGGGAGACCATTTTTGAAGACTGCACGAACAAAAATTGATGTGCACTCAGGAACTCTAACAATGGAATTTGATGGGGAATTAATTAGATTCAATATTTTTGAAGCTATGAGATACCCAAGTGATGTGCACTCTGCTTGTTTAATCGATTCTTTTGATCCTTTTGATTCTTTAATTTCTGCAGCTTTTGATACTGACCATTTTGATGCTTTTGATACAATTCTAACTCATAGCTTAGATGTACAAGAGGACAAGAAGAAGAATGAAGAAGAGCCATGGAGTGAAGACATTGACGAAATTGTTGTTGCCTTACAAGAGCTCTCTTCCACTCCAGAAGAGTATGAGGTAACTTTTGTTGATTTACCTGCTACTACTGATATACCTCAACCTTCCGTTGTGCAGGCACCTGAATTGGAACTGAAAGCATTGCCTGATCATCTTAAATACATCTTCTTGGGGGAGAAGGACACTCTTCCAGTAATAATTGCAAAATCACTCACCCAAAAGCAAGAAGAGAAATTGGTAGTTATTTTGCAGAACATAAGATACCCATTGGTTGGTCAATAGCTGATATCAAGGGTATTAGTCCCTCCATTTGTATGCACAGGATATTAATGGAGGAGGATACTAAACCTGAGAGAGACCCTCAGCGGAGGTTGAATCCTCCCATGATGGAGGTTGTGAAAAAGGAGATACTGAAGCTCCTAAGCGTGGGGGTGATCTACCCCATTTCTGACAGTAAGTGGGTAAGCCCAGTCTAGGTAGTACTAAAGAAATCTGGAATTACTATGGTAAGAAATGCTGAAAATGAGCTTATTCCCAATAGGTTGCAGACAGGGTGACATGTTTGTATTGATTACAAGAAGTTGAATGCCGCCACAAGAAAAGACCACTTTCATTTACCTTTCATTGATCAAATGTTAGAGAGATTAGCTGGTCATTCTCATTATTATTTTCTGGATGGTTTTTTAGGTTACAATCAGATTGCCATAACTCCAGAAGACCAAGACAAGACTACATTCACTTGTCCATTTGGTACCTTTGCATATAGGCGAATGCCTTTTGGACTCTGCAATGCCCCAGGAACTTTCCAAAGATGCATGATGAGTTTATTATCTGATTACATTGAAAATATCATTGAGGTTTTTATGGATGACTTTAGTGTCTTTGGAAATGATTTTGAAAATTGTCTGGAACATTTAACATTGGTGCTTAAAAGATGCATTGACACTAACCTGGTACTGAATTAGGAAAAAATGTCATTTCATGGTAAAGGAAGGTATTGTGTTAGGTCATGTAATTTCTGCTAGGGGAATTGAAGTAGATAAAGCTAAGGTAGAACTTATGCATTCTTTGCCCCCACCCACTAGTGTGCGGGAGATTCGTTCTTTTATTGGTCATGCAGGTTTCTACCAGAGATTCATTAAAGACTTCTCTAAAGTCTCATTGCCCCTTTGCAGACTTCTTCAAAAAGATGTCAATTTTAACTTTGATGAGAAATGTATGGAAGCTTTCAATAAATTCAAGAAGTTGTTAATCATGTTGCGCTATCATCGTGCCACCTAACCGGGAGTTACCGTTTGAACTAATGTGTGATGCCGGGGACTTTGCGTAGGGGCATCTTAGGACAAATGAGTTGATAGGGTTCCTTATGCCATTTACTATGCATCAAGGACTCTAAATGATGCTCAGCTTAATTACTCAACCACAGAAAAAGAACTTCTAGCTGTTGTATTTGCTTTGGAAAAATTTAGATCATATCTAATTGGTTCTAAAGTAATTGTGTTTTCAGATCATGCAACTTTGAAGTATCTCCTAACAAAGAAAGAAGCAAAGCCTAGATTGCTCCGATGGATTTTATTGCTCCAGGAATTTGACTTGGAGATTAAAGACAAGAAAGGGAGCGAGAACTTGGTGGCCGATCACTTGAGTAGGTTGGTAACTGAAGAGGAAGAAATGCCTATTATGGAGACTTTTTCGGATGAATATTTGATGGTTGTCAAGGCCATAATCCCTTGGTATGCTGACATTGATAACTACCTGGTTACTAAGGACTTTCCGGAGGGTTTGAACAAGGCCCAAAGAGATAAATTAAGGAGTGACTGTAAATACTATATCTGGGATGACCCGTACCTATGGAAACATTGTGCAGATCAAGTCATTAGGATGTGCATTCCTGATTCTGAGTCACACTCCATCCTCTCCTTTTGTCACACCTATGTATGTGGAGGACACTTTGGCAGTAAAAGGATAGCCAATAAAGTGCTTGACAGTGGTTTCTATTGGCCCACAATTTTCAAAGACGCTTACAACTTCTGTAAGTCTTGTGACCGCTGTCAGAGACAGGTAACATTGGTCCTCGTAATCAAATGCCTCAGACTTCGATCATTTTTGTGGAAGTCTTTGATGTGTGGGGTATTGATTTCATGGGACCATTCCCTCCTTCATTTGGTTTCACATACATTCTCTTATCTGTTGATTATGTGTCTAAGTGGGTGGAAGCAAAAGCCACCCGATCTGATAATTCTAAAACTGTTACAGATTTTGTTAAATCATATATTTTCTCTAGGTTCAGGACCCTAAGGGCTATCATCAGTGACCAAGGGACCCATTTTTGCAACAGAACCTTTGATGCTCTATTGAAGAAATATGGAGTAATGCATAGAATTTTCACTCCTTACCATCCACAGACAAATGGGCAAACTGAAGTATCCAATCGGGAGATTAAGTCAATCCTTGAAAAGACAGTGAATCCCTCAAGAAAGGATTGGAGTACTCGACTTAAAGATTCTTTATGGGCTTATAGGACTGCCTATAAGACTCCCATTGGCATCTCACCATTTCGGTTGGTGTATGGAAAGCCCTGTCATTTACCCGTTGAGCTGCAACATCGTTCTTACTGGGCCATTAAACAAGTAAATATGGAATTGGAAGGTGCTGAAAAGCAAAGGAAGTTCCAGTTACAGGAACTGGAAAAACTAAGAAATGAGGCCTTCGAGAATGCCTTGATTTATAAGACTAAATTTAAGGCATTCCACGACCAATTGATTTCTAGAAAGAAATTTCACAAAGGACAAAAAGTTCTACTGTTCCAATCCAGACTCAAATTGTTTCCAGGTAAACTGCGTTCTAAGTGGATTGGGCCGTTTGTGGTAACTAATGTTTTTCCTTTTGGTGCAGTTGAGATCATGAGTGAAATTTCTGGCAAAGCATTTAAGGTCAATGGTCATCGTCTCAAACCATATCATGAACTTCCTGATAGTGTAGAGATGGAAGTGATGACCCTCATCCTTCCACAATATGAGGAGCATTGAAAGTATCATCATGTCAGGCTGAGGACAATAAACTAAGCGCTTATTGGGAGGCAACCCATCATCAACCCAACCAGATTTGCTTTCTTTATCCCTTTTATTTTGTGTTTTTATCAGTTTCCTAGGTTGTGTTTTTATCTATTTGTTGGTTGCAAGCATTTGAATCTTTAAAGAACCTTGTGTTTGGTTTGATAAATTATGTGTTTGAATGGATTGTTTGTTTGATATTTGTATGGATTAAGTACAGTGGAAACCAAGCGAAACTATAGGAATTAGTTCGTTTGAAAATTGTTGTTTTGATTACTGAACTATGTTCTTTGGGAATGATTTCATTCAATTGAGAAGTTAAATTTTAAATTCATGATGAATGGACTGAGTAAAGAGTTATACTCTTGAGACGCATTCATATGAACTTGTGCCTTATGAACTTCGTAGATTTTTGACATTCCCTCAAGAATAATGAGTAAATGTACCCCCTTAGTTTCCATTGTATTTTCATTCTCTTGAATTGTGTACATTTGGGATTTGATTTGCACTATTGATTTGCTTGTTTCATTCATAGTTGATTTGTTTTTGCTTTCGGTTGTGGTATAGCCGTTTTTGCTTGTTTTCCTTTTCTGGATGTGTGTAGCATTCTATTTGTCATTTATTTTCCTTTTCTGAATGTGTGTAGCATTGAGGACAATGCTTAGTTTAAGTATGGGGGTGTGAATACTTTGATGCTCTATTGTGAATACTGTTGATATTTTGAATTGTTCTCCTGGGGTTTGAATGACTGATTGAACTCTCTTGGGGTGAGTGTATTTGATCTTGATGGTGTTGTTCTTCTTGTGAATACTTTTCCATTGGGCTTTTAAAGTTTTCGATAAGCTTTCAAGTGATGTGATTAGTGAGCAATTGACCGAAAAAAAATATAATAATAATAATAATAAACCTTTGAGCTTGATTGAAAGAACTTTCTGGTTATCAATTTTGTCGGGTGAAATTCAAAAAAAAAATTAAAGGGTTTAATTGAAAATGATGAATCGAAACCTAGTGAGTTTTTGGGCCTTGTTGTAAATGGCTAATTTTAGGCCATTTTGAATCCTTGACTGTGTGATTCCACTCATGATTATTGTGTTTTTTAGAACTTGTCTTGGTTCTCTTTTAAGCTGCTAATGACCACTGCATGCATTTGAATTAATAAAGGCATTTTCTTTAAAATAACTACTGGCCAAATAGCCATCCTTGCATTTTATCCATTGATTAACCCCTTTGAGCCTAATTGACCCAATTTCCTTTTATCTAAGCTCAATTTAAACCTAAAAGTGAAAAACTATTTTACTACCCTACCTTAGGGAGTAGAAAAGCTTAAAGATTTCATTGGAAAGTGGCTTTTGAATAAGTGTGGGGTGTGATTCATGATGTTTTTGCCTAGTTATGTCTGTGTATAAAATGTCTCATATTGGTAAAATGTCAGGTTGAATTGAATGCAAGGTGTATATATATATATATTAAAAAAAAGAAGAAAAGAAAAAAAAAAGAGAAGTCAAAACAAGGATAAGGTACATAATAGGAATTTGAATTTGAAGACTATTGGGAAATTCTGTGTAATGATTGAATATCTTTCCATTTTGCTCTTCTAGTTCCTATGGTCTAGTTTTGTCTATCTTTGATGTATCCTACCTTAACCCTGACCCCATTACAACCTAAATAAAGTCCTTTTGATCTCTGTTTGCATGTGGTCTGAGTAGTGGAGAAGTAGAGGCTTGAAAAGCCTATGGTAAAGCATATTCTCATGAGTTGGTTAAGTGAAAACACAAGCCTGAAACACTTGAGTGAGAGAGCATTTCAATGAGGATTTATCATGTTGATTGAACCCTGAAATTTGATTGATTTTGCTTGTCAACTTGGATTTCTAAGAAAGGGAATTTTGAATTATTTAAATGCTTTGAAAACTAAATGCACAAAGGTCTTTGCTCATTATTCTGCATTTGCTTGGCTTGTTGTGAAACAGTGTTGAACTGTATATTTTTGCCCAGGAGTGCAAAAGGCTAAGTGTGGGGGTAATTGATCTATTGATTATTCCTATATTTTAATCACCTTGTAATTGATTCATTGAACTCCATTTGTGCTTAATTGTCATCATTTAGTTTAGTTTCTGATATCAAACCCTAATTAGAACATTACTGTGAAACTTTGCTTAAATGTGTTCATTAGTACTCATAATTGAATTATGCTTTTTAGTCACTGGGCTTCTTAAGGTTCAATTAGGTTTAATTAAGTTAGTTTTGACACATTTTATGATATTGAGCCTAATTGGATCATTGAAGGAATTATTGCATGAATTAACCCTAATTTATCTCTTTGACAGTGTTCAGTAAACTAGCTATAATTTGAGTTCAAATATCTGATTGATGTGATTTTGGTCTTGTAGGAAAGCTAAGACAATTCTCCACTACTTTCATGAAGACCTCAAAGGCCCAATCACACGTTTGGATAACTCAAATTGGAGTTGAAGCAAGAACTAGGGTGCTGATCCTGACAGCTTGACCTTTGCATACTATTCATGACATATCTCGAGCTACAAGTTGTTAAATAGGCTGAAATTTTGATGGTTGATATTAAGATCCAAATCTACAACTTTCATGTTGAACACTTTTCCAGATTGGAGGTCTAATGGGTCATATTGAGCTTGGAAGTCAAATTACAGGGCCTGTGTCAAAATACAGGGCCTGCGTCAGAATATAGGGCCTAGGTTGCGTAAAAATACACGGCCGTGTGAGAATACACGGCCTAGGCCATGTATGCCTCTGACTTTGCAATTGAAATAGTGAAATTTTGCCCCCCAACTCAGTGTCATACACGGCCTAGGCCGTGTATTCACTCCAGAAACTCAATTATTGAAACTTCTACACAAAGTTTGTGTTGGGGCCTATATATTGACACTCTTGGCACGTTTTGAAGGGAGTTCTGACCTAGGAGAGCAGCTGCAACCCCTTGGAGAAGGAGAGGGGAGTCTTGGATCAAAGATTGGAGTCTCGGGTTCGAGCAATCGGAGATCCATCATCCTCAATCCTTAGAAACTCGTTTGCTTTAGTTTTTCTTCTGCACTTTGTTTCTCATGTTGTTCTTTCTCAGTTTTTCTTGTGATTTCCTTCTAGCTATGTGTAACTAAACCTCCCTTGGTTAAGGGGGTGATGAAACCACTAGTTTTGATGTTGTGAATCTTGCATATTTGATTATTTCAACATAGTTATATTTTTATTCATATATTTCTGAATCTATTGTTGGTATGAAGGTTTTTGTACTTGTTCCCACTTTAAAAATGGTAGATCTGGGTTTATTATGCGCAGTTGCGATAGTAGATCTAGCAGAATGTATGATGTTCATGTGGGTACAATTATCTTTGTGCTATTTGCCAGTTATAAAAGTGGCAGATCTGAGTTTATTATGCGCGGTTGCGGTAATAGATCTAGAGAAATATATGTTCTAAGTAATTTAGTCCCGGGGTGTGATTAGATCTTAGTGTAATTGGTTTTCTAAATCTTAATGCAATTGTTGGATAGTTGTAAGAGCGGTTGCTTTATGACTAATCAGTGATTAGGAGTTGATTTGAGCGGTTGCTGAATTGGCCAACACGTAAGAAAAATAGAGATTTACTCTCACAATTGCGTAAAAACATAATTGAGCATGTTGGAATAAAATGATATGTGGATTTACATTATCATATAAATCTAGTGGTGGATTCAATCTCTTAACCAATTTTCTTATATTGTTGATTTCAGTTTATTTATTATTATTGTCTTTGAAACTGTTCATTGTTCATCAAAACTCCAAAACCCCCTATTTACTGTTTATTGTCAATCAGAGTCTAAATTGGGAATTGTTTAATAGTGTTAATTGAATTGGTTCTCTGTGGATCGACCCTTACTAACTACAACTAGTTGTAAAGTTTTTATTTTCCGGTGGGCCTGACAACTGATTTTTATCTGAATTCTAATCACCATTTCATCACGCATCAGTGATGTCGATAAGTGAATATGCTGCAAAATTCAAAAGCTTGTCTAAGTTTTCGAGGTATTTTCAGATGCACCCGGATGAGGAATGGAAGTGCAGAAAATTTGAAGAGGGGTTGAGATTTGACATTAAGCGAGCTGTAACAACCTTGGATATTGACCAGTTTCCAGTATTATTAGATAAATGTCAAAAGGTTGAAGAAATTGTTCATCAACGTGAGGCAAGGAATAGGAACTTTGGACCTACACGGTTCCAAAGGGGAAAGGGTAGCAGTGGCAACCGTTATCATCAAAAACCGTATACCAAACCGGCAGGAGGTCAGAATCGACAGCAATCTTTTGGAGGAAGTTCTACTGGCAATAAGGCGAGTCAAGTTGGAACCTCTATACTTAAATGCTTCAAGTGTGGGAAAGATCATCTCACCAAAGATTGTCAACATAAAGGAGCTATCTATTATAGATGTGGAAAGCCTGGACATTTCTCTAGAGAATGTGATCAGTTGAAGGCGAAACCATCGGTGAGGAGTGTTTGTACAGCGAGGCCGCAGGCGGGTGGTTGTGTGTATACCATGAGCGGGGAAGAAGCCGCGAAATCTGAGGACTTGATTATGGAGGAGTGTGCTATCGAAGGTAATCCTTTAACAGTGTTATATGATTCGGGAGCAACACATTCTTTCATTGCATGTGATTGTGTGGAGCATTTGGGATTGACTGTGACTATATTGCCTTATGATTTGAGTGTTGTTACTCCTACTGATAAGCCTGTGATAACTACAAAAGTATATTTGAATTGCCCTGTATGTGTTAGGGATAGAATCTTTTATGTGGACTTGATTTGTTTGCCTTTTTCCAAGATTAATGTAATCTTAGGAATGGACTGGTTATCCTTTAACCATATCCTGGTAGACTGTTCCAGTAAGACATTAGTTTTTCCTGAGGTTAAGGATTCTAGATTCCTAACGGCTAGTCAAGTAGAAGCTTGTTTGAAGGAAGGAGATCAGGGGTACTTGTTGATATTTTCTTTGGAGGTTCAGTGTGAAGATGTCTTGAAGGATATTTTCGTAGTTAATGAATTTCTTGAGGTATTTCTTGAAGATATACCTGGATTACCGCCGGAAAAAGAAATTGAGTTTTCTATTGATTTAGTACCTAGAGCTGGACCTATATCTATGGCACCTTACAGGATGTCGCCAGTAGAGCTGGCAGAGCTTAAGAAATAGTTAGAGGATTTATTGGAAAAGTAATTTGTGAGACCAAGTATATCCCTATGGGGAGCTCCAATATTGTTGGTAAAGAAGAAGGATGGGACTTCTCGTCTATGCGTAGACTACCGACAGTTGAACAAGATTACGATTAAGAATAAATATCCACTTCCAAGAATCGATGATCTGATGGATCAATTGCGAGGAGCCGCAATATTTCCCAAGATTGACTTACGTTCTGGTTATCACCAGATACGTGTGAAAGCGGAGGATATTCCCAAAACTGCGTTTCGGACATGTTATGGACATTATGAATATCAAGTGATGTCATTTGGTGTGACTAATGCACCTGCCATATTCATGGACTTTATGAATAAGATTTTCCGTTCGTACTTGGATAAGTTTGTTGTTGTCTTTATTGATGACATTTTGATCTATTCTCGAAGTTAGGAGGAACATGCTGAGCATCTCAGAGTGGTTCTCCAGATTCTGAAGGAGAATAGGTTGTATGCCAAGTTGTCCAAATGTGAATTTTGGTTAAGCGAAGTTCAATTTTTGGGACACATCGTATCGGAGGAAGGAATTGAAGTTAATGCTTCAAAAGTGGAAACAATTATTGAATGGGAAAGACTGAAGACTATATCGGAGATCCGTAGTTTTATCGGATTAGTCGGTTACTATCGATGGTTTATTGAAAAGTTTTCGAAGATAGTAGGACCTCTTACCCAACTTACATGAAAGAATAAACCGTTTGTATGGACTGATGCATGCGAAGAAAGTTTTCAGGAGTTGAAAAGACGTCTGACTACTTCACCGATTTTGATTTTACCTGATCCGCATGAACCTTTCGAGGTATATTGTGATGCTTTGTACCAAGGATTGGGTTGTGTACTTATGCAGAACCGTAAGGTTGTAGCATATGCGTCGAGGCAGTTGAAAGTGCATGAGAGAAATTATCTGACTCATGATTTGGAGTTGGTAGCTGTAGTGTTTGCGTTGAAAGTGTGGATACATTTTCTTTATGGGGCAACGTTTACTGTCTTTAGTGATTATAAAAATTTGAAGTATCTGTTTGACCAAAAAGAGTTGAACATGAGACAAAGGCATTGGCTAGAGTTTCTGAAGGACTATGATTTTCAGTTACAGTATTATCCCAGAAAGACGAATGTTGTAGCAGATGCTTTAAGTAGGAAAATGCTTAATGTTTCTGTTATGATGATTAAGGAGAAGGAATTGATAGAAGAATTTTGAGATATGTGTTTGTTTATGAAATTGACACTGGGGAAGATGTGTTTAAACATGATCACCATTTCAAATGATTTAATGGATAAAATACGAGTAGGACAAAACAGTGACCAGTATGTGCAAGAAGCAAAGGAAGCAAGGAGCCAAGGAGCAGTATTGGAATTTAGCAAAGGTGCTGATAGAATTCTGAAGTTTAAAGGAAGAGTTTGTGTGCCAAACGATCCAGAACTTAGGAAATTAATTTTGGATGAAGCCCATAGGAGTAAGTTGAGTATGCATCCAAGAGCCACAAAGATGTATCAAGACTTGAAACAGCTATATTAGTGGCAAGGAATGAAGAGGGATGTCGTTGAATATGTATCATCCTGTTTAGTTTGTCAGAAGGCTAAGGTGGAACATTAAAGACCATCGGGAATGTTGCAACCTTTGCCTATTCCTGAATGGAAATGAGATGACATAGCAATGGATTTTGTAACAGGACTACCAAAGACTCGGAAAGGTCACGATTCTATCTGGGTAATTGTTGATCGGCTTACAAAGTCGATGCACTTTTTACCGATTAATATTAAGTACTCAATGGAAAAGTTGGCTCAAGTGTACATCAATGAAATTGTTAGACTTCATGGTGTACCATCCAGTATTATTTCTGATCGAGATCCGCGATTTACATCGAGGTTTTGGAATAGTTTGCAAGAAGCGATAGGAACAAAGCTACGTCTAAGTTCTGCTTACCATCCACAAATAGATGGTCAGTCAGAAAGAACGATTCAATCATTGGAGGACTTGTTGAGAGCTTGTGTTCTAGAACAAACTGGTTGTTGGGATGAATTTATGCCATTGATAGAATTCATATACAACAATAGTTTTCATTCGAGCATAAGGATGGCACCCTATGAGGCATTGTATGGGAGATGATGCAGAACGCCGTTATGTTGGTATCATGATGGTGAAAGTGCTGTTGTAGGGCCAGAATTTGTACAACAGACAACTGAAAAAGTGAAGATGATTCAAGACAAGATGAGGACAACTCAGACTCGACAAAAGAGTTATGCTGATAAAAGACGAAGACTGCTTGAGTTTGAAGAAGGTGACCATGTGTTTCTATGGGTGACACCTATGACTGGAATTGGACGAGTGATTAAGTCAAGGAAACTCACTCCAAAGTTTATCAGGCCGTATCAGATACTTCATCGGGTAGGTCCGGTAGCTTATCAGATTGCATTACCAACTTTACTATCAAATCTTCACAATGTATTTCACGTATCACAATCACGAAAATATATTTCTGATCCTACTCATGTTATCGAACCAGACACCGTACAACTGAAGGAAAATTTAACCTATGAAACATTTCCAGTCAAGATTGAAGATCGAAAGACAAAGTAACTTCGAGGTAAGGAAATTGCATTGGTTAAAGTAGTTTGGAGCGATGTAAGCAGTGAAACTACATGGGAGTTAGAAGACAAGATAAAAGAGCAATATCCATATTTATTTTGAGGGAGTGAAATCAAGTTTCGAGGACGAAACTTCTTTTTAGAGGGAGAGAGTTGTAACACCCCAAATTTTCTAACTATTGATAGTAATAACAGAATTCTACTGTTTAGTGATTTCTGTGTACTGTAAAATTATTTTGTGTATTCCGTGAATATATTTGATCGTTTTGTGTGATTTACTCCGTGTCAGAAAAATAATAATTTTTGGGTCGGAGAAAATCTACAGTAATTTATTTATTACTGTTGATTCTTAATTTTTTTTGCTAATTTGATTTGATTTTCATAAGTTTTATAATTTTTATGATTTTGTGGATTATTATGAAATTTTATATTTTTCTGATTATTCTGGACTGTATGTGGGCCTAGGAGGCTGTATGTGGGCCTAGGCGGGGCTAGAAAAGTAAAAAAATTTTCGGAACCAAAAAATTTTGTACTGTTGAGACGGGGATGAGGGATCTTACTAAACCCGAAACTAAAAATAATTTTGGAAATTTTCTTTTATTGTATTTAATTATCGGATGATAAAAACTACAATTAACTGTGTCCGTATGGTAATAGCAGATAAAAATAAAGATTATACTACTTAGTCAACATTAGTGGTTATGACGACTTTATGATGGACCAATAGGAAGCAAGCTTAATGTTAAAGCCTTTGGATATCCACAATTGATTTAATCAAGGATGGAGATTTGGTCTTACAAAGTGGCTATGACCATTTGTAACCCTTGGATGTAAAGTATGAAGAGGAGATCTTGACCCTTCATTTTGGAGATGCATCTAATGGCTAGGATTTCAGGGAGAAGGATCCAATGGCCTAGATTTGGTCTTATCAATATAGAAGCTATACTTAGAAGCTACATTAGCCTTAACCATTGATCTAATCAAAGGCTAATAATGCCCAAAATGGTGGCTAGTGAAAATTGACACTCAAGAGTGTACAAGAGGGGGGGACGATTTTTTGAAGGCATAAGGCCATAGGGAATTTTCAAGACCACTTCATCTTTTCCAAAAACCTAAAGCTTTCATAAAAATTTTCTCTCCTCTCCCTTCATGTGTGTTTCGGCCAAGGCACCCAATTTTCCTTCCATCACTTTATAATTTTAACCAACTACATATTTTGCATCCTTACATCAATCCAAGAACCTTTGTAGTTAAGCTCAAACTCTAAATCTTTCATCTGCAAGGACTTTCTTCAAGATCAAGTTCTAGGTTTTTGAGGTGAAGTGCAAGGAAACTTCACTACTTGTCTTATTTTCATGTTCTAAGCCATGTTTGATCCATGGTTCTCCTTGTTCAAGCTTAATATACTAATAAACTTGTGTTTTATTTTGTATTTAAGAAGCTTTTGGTGGTGAATCACTTACTCAAGGAGCAAATCAAGAAGCTTGGGAGGTTCTTCAAGAGGTAAGAGGGAGATCCATCTCACCAACCAAGTATGGTGGTGAGAGATGAATCTTGTATTTGATGGATGGTGAATCCATGTGAGGATTCATATCCTTGGTTATGTAATTGTGTGTGAGTGTTTATGTGCTTTAAATTATTTATTTGTGTTTGCATGCTTTATGTGATTTTTATTGCTTCAAGGTATGCTTGATTATATGATATGATGAATAAATACATGTATGCCATGATTTGATGATGAAAGGAAAATAAATTTTTGGTTCCAAAGACCATGAGGATTTCGGCCTCAACACCTCAAAATAGGTGTTTCCAAATTAAAATTTTCATGAATGATAAAATTGAATGATTAGAAAGGAAAGGAAAAAGAAAAGATGGCTTGGTTTCAAAGACCAAGTGTTCATGATTTTTAAAGGCTTGCATTGCCTTGATTTTGTGAGACAAAGTGATTTCAAAATGGAAATCTAATTGATTAAGTACAAGGATTAAAGAAATAGAAACAAAGTGTTTTGTCACTTGAAAAAAAATGGAATTTTCGTATATGAATGGAAAAAAGAGGTTGAAAGTGTTTGAACCTCAATTTTTTTTAAAGAGGACTGATTTTTAGAATTGTTGTGAGAATTAAGGAGAATACGTTGATAACTTGAAATTTACTGACGTATAGCTCACTCTCTGGGTTTTGAAGCACGTTAGGAAATTTTGAGCTATAATATCTCAAGTAACTTTAAGAAACAAAATTTTCTAGGAAACAGTAGAAATACTGATTTTTGGTGGGACTATGTTGAAAATACTAATTTTTAGAGGGACTATATTAAAAATATTCTTTAAAAATAGACTTTGTTGCAAATATTATTTCATAAAGGACTATTTTGAAAATATTATTTGAAGAGGGGCTATTATGTAAATATTATTCTATGAAGAAGGGCTATTATGTAATTATTATTTTATGGAAGGACTAATATGCAAATAATAAAAATAAGGTTGAAATGAAATTTTTGGAAGGTTGAAAAATCAATATGTGATTTGAAAATGTGACAGAAATGTTACGCGATTGAGAAAATGCGAAAATATGATTACGCAATGAAAATACAGTAAAGATACTGTTGGACCAATGTGTGAACCCTGAATATGAGATGATGAATTTGAATTGAGTATGGTGCATTGTACATGCATTGAGTAGGTCCGATGGACTGGATAAGGCTAATTGCCTAGGAGAGAATACACCTCTTGAGTGGGTGCGATATACGTAGTGTAAGTCACTTGTTGACCTTGGGGGCATTGGGGTGCGGGTTGCCTACAATGGGCAGTTGGTAGCTCTTCTGTACCGTGGGTTTGACTGATGCAACACACCGATAATCCTGTCCGAGACACTATTCTTATTCAAGATCTGATAAAGACTGTAGTGTATATGCTAGATGTGCAAATACATATGAGAATTGTAGCACGTGGTCTGAGGCATGTTGGTATAGACAGATCTTTTCGATCACTCTCTCCGACCTGAGTTTTAGCTCCATGGAGTAGGAAATTGAGTCTGTGCACATGCATAATTATTGAGTATTGATATCGGTGTGACATTTGAACTACTGAATATTTGAAAAATACTAAGGGCATTATCATAATTTTTATTTATGATAATTGAATTGTTGAATATTTGGATATTGTGGAGGGCATGATTATAATTATTATTTATTACATCTATTGTGATGATAAATAATGTTGATGGCATAATTATAATTATGGTATGATGTATCTGTATGAGATATTGTATGTGTTATCTCCATGCTACCATGTTGGTATTGGCGTAAATGATCTCACCTCTTTGTATGCCTACTTTGTAATGTATTTATATTTGTAAAGACGTTGAGCAAAGAATTGAACAAGAAGGTGAAGAGAAGCAGATTCCTGTGGAGGAAGATGAATTCTGAGAAGATATTGATGCCCAGTTTCCTAAGATATATGAGTTTGCAATTTCGTGGAGGTCCGGAAGCGAGACATGTTGACCTAGACAGAGCGTGTATTTACTACATAGGAGACTTAAAGATTCACTACAACAAAAAGAGGCTTTAGCGGCAATGCTTTAGTGGCCATATACTAATTGTCGGTAATACCTTCTCTAATCTACTCTGTTTGCGGCAAATGGACATTGGCCACTAAATATTCTAATTTTGGTGGCAAATAACACATTGCTTAATTACCCGCGAACCTTTTTCCATTCCCTCCAATATTTTTCCTTCTCAACTATAACCCCAATCCCCCAATTCTCCAATTCTTTATTCTGAAAACAAATCCTTCTCCATTCACCATTAATTTTCTAAACTCTGAACCCCAATCCCTAATTCCCAAATTTCCTAAATCTCTATTCTGAAACACCAATCCTTCTTCATTCACCAATAATCACTCCCTCTCAAACCTCGACCTCTCAACTCGTTAAATATCAAAGTCTCACTCTCCCCACTAGGCCACTACTCGATCTCCACTCTCCATTGCTTGAAATCATTTGTGCGTACGAGATAACGAGAAGTTGCGAGCTTGCAAGTGGCTGACTACAGGTCCATTTCTTTGTTCCTTTATTTCTTTCTTCCATTTCATACCGTATTGCATTTGATACGAGACATCATGAGCTTGCAACTGACCCTCTCTACTTCACTGTTTTTATTCATGTATTGTCTACAGTAATATATTAACAGGGTCTGTGTGCTCCTGCTTCAGGGAACTCTGCGAGAGCTAAGCTTCAGAGATATGCTCTGCATTCCTCCATTAAATCCAAGGAACACAACCCAGATGCACCTATTTCTTCTGAATCTAAGAGGTACTGCACTTTCTTACATTTTTGTTTCCATTTTGGAACTCTGGAATTCAATTATGTATAAGTGAAATACCGTATGCTAATTATTGAATGTGCGTGCAATAGCGCTTTCAATTTTGTTCCTCTTCTCTAAATTTTCTCAACAAAGCATCGTTTTTCTTGTCCCTTCCCTGAAAACACGGTCAGTAAAATTGAATTATAATGTTTAATTGAGCTCTGTAATAGATAATCTCCAGTGCAGATTCATAGATCCCATTTGACAAGCCATGTACTATAAACTCAGAAATTTTAAACCAGTTGTACCAGTCTTCAGATTTGTGTAAAGTAGTTCTCAGGCTCCTAACCTACACAAGTTCAAAGCCTTAAAATATTTTATGTAGAGCTTCACATGATGCAACATTCATTAAACCACAAATCAACAAGAGTTAAGCTTCAAACTATAATATATAACATATTAGGGGGATGTAATTGGCACGCAGATGATACGATTTGTATTAGTTAGTTAGATAGTGAGCACACTTGTATAAATAAGCCATAGATGGCCAAGTAAATCATTAGAGAATTGTACGTTTAGGATGAACTTGGTTCATATGGGAGTTTTCAATATTTGTATACTCTGATAGTTCAAGCCTTAACATTCTGATTTGAAGGTTAATGTTCAATGTTCTATTTAGCATGTGTTTGGGAATTGGGACCCCAAATATTGGTGGAACTTGGGGTTCTCTGAATATTTTGGCAAATATTTATCTGTAAACTACATTCCATCATTAATTACACTACTTTTTATTGCTTCGTTGTTTGCACTATCTCCTCCAAATACAACATGAAATAACTAGCACTTTGTCTTTTCTTTTCTTTTCTTTTGTGTGTGTATGTGTGTGTGTGTCAAATTGAAGTAGATTATGCGTTTAAAAAATCTCATTTTCATTTTTCAGAGGGAGAAGTACTCCAAGCATAAGTAAGAGTGTAGGTGTTCTTGACTTCTCTGGCAAGGTTAATCTTAACCACATTTCTTGTTTTTTTTTAACGTTTTGCTAAATTTCTGTGTTTTAACTTTTAGTGAAAGGTTCATTAAAGATTATGGTTGTTTATTTTTGCCTTGTATGTTGATGTAGACTTTAGTCTCACTAAGTGTGTTAATTTATAGATTGCAAGAGAGGTTTTGGATGCAGCTGCTCGGATTATTTGGCCTGGTGTGACAACTGATGAGTTTGACAGAGTTGTTCATGAGGCAACTATTGCTATAGGTACTAATTTTAATGAGTTTCATTTTCAAAATACTCTTACTTGACTTTTCCTCATTGACTTTTCTTTCTAATAAATTTTCTTCTATTATCCAGAAGAAAGTATTCATGTAGCTACAACTTAAGACACTAACTTAATTATGGAGAATATTGAATTAAAAGAGATATTGTGTACAAAACTCACGATAATGTCTTCAAATGCATACATTATTGACAAGATGTCCTTGCAAGTTTGCACCCAAAGGCAGATATAAATTTGTGTCCTATAACTGTTGCTGCTGTTAGGATAGATTATTACAGCTGCATATACACCAGCAAGTGAAATGGCTGAGGCTGGGTGGGGCTAGCATTGTAACACCCTAGCTTTAATTACCAACTAATGTAACACCCTAGCTAAGGCATCACATTTCTGACTTCCGACTCATAATCTGAAAATAAGTTTGCACAAAGTTTGAGTTATAAAAAAAAATATGGGTTTCAAAATTTCTTTTCGCGGAAATATAAACTTACTAAAATTTATAGGTCATACTGCAAACAATATATTTAAAGAGCTTAATATACAATACTGACACTGATTAATAATTTGAAATTTCACAATTTAAAGAGAAATATAAAATTAACATACTTTTTTTTTGACAGTAGCAAACCCCATGACGGGTCCTACTTAATAGCACGGTACAACACTAACGAGAAACTTTAACATACTTATTCCTTTTTCTGTCCATCTTGATACATCAGACATCTGTTTCTTTGCCAACATTGCACACCTTCGAGTCCTGAATGTCCACTCCTTATTGTTGTCACCAATCTCAGAGTATTTATCGCTCGTTATGTCTAAGACAACTCGATCCTTCTATTGTTTGATTTAAACAATACAGACACAACAAAACAATATAACGAAGAGGTGAGATCACCTACACCAATACCAACATGGCAGCACAGAGATAACACACAGCCAATAATTCATACAGATAGATCATATCATAATCATGCTATCAGCATTAATCAACTATCATTATCTAATCATTTATCAGTTCAATCATCATCAACAATAATCATGAACAATGCTCTCACCATTATCATTATCATCATCCAAGTATTCATAACAATCGTCATAACCAATATTCCTCAATTAATATATCACAAAGATATAAATGTTCAGATTATGCATGTGCATAAAGACTCAGTTTTTCAAAAATAACTCCATGGAGGTTTTCCAAATTTCGAGAAGAATGCTCTGGTCAATTCAGCCTTATTCCAAGACAATCTCCCAGTAGTAGAAAAGAATCGTGTTCTTGTCGGGTATCGTCAATGCATTGCAACGGACTGCATCGCTAGTGGCACAGGGTACTCGCCAGCTGTCCACTAGTCGATCGCCGCGCCTCGACGCACCCCAAGATCCATCATAGATCTCACTATCAATTCTCATTCCCTCTTCAACCACAAGGGCCATAATAGCTTTTAGCTATCTTTTATACAATGCACGAATTTATCAGTGCAAGTCCAACCCCAACGGGCCAAATCTTTTCATTTGTACAATGCACGAATATATCAGTGCAAGTCCAACCCCAACGGGCCAAATCTTTTCAATTTCATTTATAATGCATCAATTTCAAATACAAGCATCTCTTTCCAATGCATATAAAATGCACCAAATACCAATCATAGGCAAAACACGTCATTCTCTCATACAGTGTCCATACACTGATTAAACAGTAATTATACTATATTTTCAACACAAAATCATGTTATCATGTTTTCATAGTTATAAAACACTTTCGCCGTGTTTTTCACAAAATTGTGCAACATTTCTATTTCGTTCTCACAATTTCCAAAACGTTCTACATTACGCTTTCACAATTCCACAACACTTCTTTTACATTTTCTCAACACCGTAACACTCTTGTTACGTTTTTAAAACTCCAAAACATTTTTATTACATTTTCAAAATACTGCAACTTTTCTGTTGCACCTTTTAATCACGTACTAATTTTTCAACATTTTTCTTAATCGTATAAAAATATACGTTTCTCAAATCGCGTAATGATTTTTTATCATTTTCAAAATCGCATAACTAAAAAATCATTCTTTTAAGTTACGTAAATCATTTTCTATCATTCTCAAAATATTTAAAACACTTTCCAAATCTCATAACAATTTTCCACCATTTTTTTCATAATCGCGTAAAAATATTTAATCACTTAGTGATTTTTCAACAGTAGTTCAAAATATTTCTCAATGTTCTAAACATTATTTGGACTTTCAAATAAATCAATATCCTTTTCAATACGTTTTAAGATACGTAAATAATTTTTCACCATAATTCTATTACGAAAATATTTCTCAATCTTCAAAAATTCCATTTCATCCTTTCTCAAAATATTATGACTTTGTATTTCATTTTTCACATTTTCTTACTCAAGAAAAGCTTTTTTCACGTTTCTTTACTTAAGAAATTCTTTTTCATCATCATTTCAAAACTTAATATTTTCTAACGTACTTCCAAACTTGAAAATAAGTCATACGTTAGTAAATTTTCAAAATACCATTATATTCTCCATTTTTCCAAATCATTTCCAATTAATCATTTCTTCAAAATAAATTGAAGTTCGAAAATATTTTTGTTTACAAAATTTAATTACTCAAGTGAGTAAAATACTCTGATTCCCTTTTCAAACTTCTTGTATTAAATCAATTATATTTCCACTGGTTATAAAACCAAATCCATTTGTTCAAATTCTTTTTCACTTTCTTTGCAAATCTTTAAAATCAACATTACTATTTTCATTTAAAACTCATGTTTAGTAAAACACTTAGAAACTTTTTACACAAAATAAATTAATAGAAATTCCTTAATATATTTTTCTCAAAATCACTTTTTATTGATCTAGTCTTACACAATCACATTTAGTTGATTTAATTATTGTTTCTAACTTTAAATTTTCTAACATTTTCCAAAATCCACTAAATAAATTCTACGTTAGTAAATTTAAGTTACAAACATTTTCTTTTATATTTCTAAATCACTTCTAAAATTAATTCTCTTTAAAATAATTTGAAGTTCAAACACCTTCAATCTACCTTTTTTCTTTATTTATGAAAATTCCACTTGATAACACTTTAATTCCCTTTGTAAAAATCCTTATTGGAAAAATTTTTATATTTCATAGCATCAAAACATTTTTCTAAATTATCAAAACTTTATAGATGGTCATTGGAACCATGAAATATTTTTCTTCTAACTTAATTAAATTCCATTCTTGTTTCTCTTGAAAAACAAACCATTTGTTTATTTTCCATACTCCTCAAATCAATCCAATTTTATTCTTCCATAAACATATTAATTTGTAAACACCTATTTTGAAGTGTCTTGGCCGAAATTCTCATTGTTCTAGGGATAAAAATTTAATTTCCTTGTTCTTGAAAATTTTCAACATGGAACCTTAACCTTGGGTGCCAAAACCGTAGCCATCTCTTTGGTCATTGGAACCAAAAATTGATTTTCTTTCCATCATCAAGTCATGACATACATATACATATAATCATATATATCACAAGCATGCCATAATTAAAAGCAATAAATCATACATAGTATAAGCATACCATCAAAATCATAAACTCATGCAAAGCATACCAAGCATAGGCAAATAATTAAAACACATAAATAACCACAAATTAATTACAAGACCATGGATATGAATCCTCACATGGATTCAACATCCATCAAATATACAACCATCTCTCACCACCATATTTGGTTGGTGAGATAGATCCCCCTCTTACCTCTTGAAGATCCTCCAAGCTTCTTGATTTTGCTTCTCTTTCCAAGTCCTTCAACACCAAAGGCTTCTCAAATCCAAAACAAAATACATAAAAATTAGTATACTAAGCTTGATTAAGAGGAACCATGGATCAAACATGGTTTAAAACTTTGAAAATCAAAAGAAAAGTGAAGATTAGTAAACTTCACCATAAATACCCAAGAACTTTGACCTTGAAGAAAATCCATGAAGATGGAGGATTTAGAGAAAATCTCCAACATGAAAGTTGTTTAGAATATCATGTAGATTCAAGATCTATGGTTGGATGAAATTAAAAGAGATTGGAGAGTGGTTTTTGGTAGGTTGACCGAATGGTTTCTCTTGTAGCACAAAGGTGGAATTTTTTTGATTTTTTTTATAGAAACTTGAAGCTTGGATTTGAAGCTCAAGATGAATGATTTTAGAAAAACTCATAACTAGAGATGTTCTTAGAATGGTGTTTAGGTTTAGAAAATCAAGTTGGATAAAATTAAAAGTGATGGATGGTGTTTTTGGGCTGCTTGACCGAATCTATGGAGAGAAAAGGAAGAAAATGATTGTTTTGTGTTCTTGGCTTGGTTAAGTGATGAAGATGAATGATTTAGAGAAAATCCCCAACATGAAAGTGTTTTGGATTGATGAGAGGATTCAAGATATGTAGCTAGATAAAATTATGGTAGATTAGAAATGGTTCCATGGGTGGTGACCGAATGGTTCAAGGAAGGAAAGAAAATGGTGTTGTTCTTGGTGTTCTTGACAAATTGGAAGAGAGAGAAGAGAGAAAATGAGTTAAGTGTGATAAAATGAAAAGAAGGATGCTGCATTTGGAGTGGAAACCATAGCCTTGCATGGAGAGAAAGGAAGGAAATAATTTGGTTTTAGAAAAATGACTAATAATTGGTCAAGGCATCCAATTAAAGTCTTCAAACTTTTTCTTTGGCCTAAAAAAAGGCTACTCCAACATGTCTTAAACATGTTTCCTCCTTGTTTCTTGTCCAACCGTCCCCCCCTTGCATTATGCATGCAATAATATGGTCATCTTTTTCCATGCAATTATGTGAAGCAATTCTAGCCATTGATTAATTCAATGGTTAGGATTTAGATAGATTTTTATTTTTAGAAGGCCAAATCTAAGCCATTGGATCTTTTTCCTTTAAATTATAGCCATTAGATGTGTCTCCAAAAATTAAGGGTCAAGATTACTTCTTCTTACTTTTAATCCAATGGTCATAATTAGTCTTTGCTACTTTTTAAGACCAAATCTTCACCCTTGATTAATTCTTCATCCAATGGTCATAAATGGTCTCCTTCACTTTTTAAGACTAAATCTCCACCTTTGATTTAGTCTAAATCTAATGGTTGTAAATGGTCACCTTATATCATCAATTTTACACCATTGATTAAATCTACGATTGATATTGAAGCTTGCCTAATTTTATTCTAACACCATTAATTAAATTAATGATGATTATCTTATACTTTTTATTAAATTTATTTCTTAACTATTAATTAAATTAATGGTGGATATCTAAACCACTAATGTTGACTTAACAATATAATTTCTATTGTTATCTACTAAAAATCCCACGAAAAGAATATATTTATCGTATTTTTATCTTTCGATAAATAAATACAAGACAAAACAAATTTTCTAAAATGTTTCCTGGATTCAGGTTTAGTAAGATCCCCTGTCTCCGTCTAAACAATACAAATTTTTCTATACGTAGAAAATTTTTTCACTTTGCGGGACCCACCTGGGCCCACGTATGGCCACCTGGGCCCACATACCCTCGTGGGGCCCACAAATAGAAAAAAATTCAAAATCACACATAAAATCACAAAAATTAGAAAACACACAAATATCAGATCAGATTACGTAAAATAATTACCTAATGGTAAAAATTAAATTACGTAAAGTTTTCTCCGGCCCAAAAATTTTTATTTTCCTGACACGGAGCAAATCACTCAAAACGATTAATTACGCCGATGGGATATTCAAAATAATTTTACAGCGCTCAGAATTTACTAAACAGTAAAATTCTGTTAACTGTCAAAATTACTGTTTAAGATATAGGAAATTTGGGGTGTTACAATTCTCCCCCTCTAAAAAGAAATTTCGTCCTCGAAATTTGATGAACATGATTTCACACCCACGAAATAAATATGGATATCCTTCTCCTATTCTTTTATTCCAGCTTTCACGTAGTTTCACCTCTTACGTCATTCCAAATGATTTTATCCAATGAAAGTCATTTATTTCTTGTTCCCTTCTACTGATCAAACAGACATCTCAATACTCTTATAATTACGGAAGATATTGTATGTTACTCCGTAAAAGAAAGTATCTCCATAGCTTTGATACCAACAACTGTAACGTATCACGTAAAACTTCCTTATTCTTGTATCACTTCACTTTCTGATAAGCTAAGTGAGAAGTCTTATGATCCAAAAATTTTTCCATTACCGTTTCAACTTTTCCCATTGACAAACTTCTCCACAAGATGAATAACCCACCACGCTTCCGTTGCGTCACTCCAATACTATGACATGGTTAGGAATATCCTTTCTTGCAACATATTCTTTCATGCAAATGCAATATATGAAAGAACATTTTGAAAGATAGCAAGATGATCAAATATGTTACCAAACATATTCAACAAGAATTTGATTTTGTCTGATTTTCAGGAATGAACTTTTCTGGAATACTAACACTTTATTGAGACAATCTCATAGGATATGGTTGGAAAATAACCAATCCATTTTTCAAAGATCGTATCTGTTTATGAAAGAAATAAACAGATTAAACTAATACAAAAATTTGATCCATAATAATAATTTGAATAATACAAGTAGTTTGATAGGCTATGAATAGGTATAGAAGTAAACAAGGTAAAGGATAACGAAGACACATGATACCAAATAATACAATTGAT
Organism: Ormosia semicastrata; assembly: GCA_029884595.1. Classification (NCBI taxonomy): domain Eukaryota; kingdom Viridiplantae; phylum Streptophyta; class Magnoliopsida; order Fabales; family Fabaceae; genus Ormosia; species Ormosia semicastrata. The sequence goes on along the minus strand of JAQQTO010000060.1, from coordinate 35,513,289 downwards.
CTACACAATCATATGTCATAAAGAAATAGAAATAAATAAATCAGAGGATTACGAATAACTCTAACATATAATTGATCTACTCAATTATATGCCACAAAGAATAGGTTACCCCTAGAAGTATACAGGATAGTTTATAGCATTAGCTCCAATGACACGATCTCCATTGTTTAAGTCTTCAGCTCGGAACACTCCCGTTCCATTCAGAGTAACAACTTTCCCCACTATCAGAGATTTTATTAACAGAAAACTCTGTTTTCAATGAAACACAATCTCTAAAAAAAAAAAATGTGTCTAAACTTTTCATAAGTTGTTTTCCTGACATACTATACTTCATTAAACACTTTCTTTCACATCTTTTACTTCTTTTGGTTTCCTCAATGGTCCTTTCCATATCACTTACTGCTTCTGGTTTCTCAATGGTCGAAAATACATTTTTTGTCAAAATCAATCACTTTCCCAATATTTCTAAGAAGAAATATCAGGTGCCAAAATTACAATTCTTCCAATACTGATTCTCTTTCATCAGATTCTGAACTTCAACTTCCAATTCCCACCGTTCAAATGATCCTCTGTTCTGTTGTAATCATCACGCCAATCATTCTTCCATAATGCTTTTGTAGTCAGAATCGCATTACTAGTAACATGTTCCACTTCCACACAGGTACAACTATCACGAGCCATTTTCTTTTTCTCAAGGCGTGCGGATCGAAATACAATGGATCTGATATCCATTATAAATAACATTATTTCCTTTCAGAAAACAATATCACAGAAAACACAAGCAACATAGACCTAACCACAAACCCCAAAAGACTCAAACCGTGCTCTGATACCAACTAATGTAACACCCTAGCTCTGATTACCAACTAATGTAACACCCTAGCTAAGGCATCACATTTCTGACTTCCGACTCATAATCTGAAAATAAGTTTGCACAAAGTTTGAGTTATAAAAAAAAATATGGGTTTCAAAATTTCTTTTCGCGGAAATATAAACTTACTAAAATTTATAGGTCATACTGCAAACAATATATTTAAAGAGCTTAATATACAATACTGACACTGATTAATAATTTGAAATTTCACAATTTAAAGAGAAATATAAAATTAACATACTTTTTTTTTTGACAGTAGCAAACCCCATGACGGGTCCTACTTAATAGCACGGTACAACACTAACGAGAAACTTTAACATACTTATTCCTTTTTCTGTCCATCTTGATACATCAGACATCTGTTTCTTTGCCAACACTGCACACCTTCGAGTCCTGAATGTCCACTCCTTATTGTTGTCACCAATCTCAGAGTATTTATCGCCCGTTATGTCTAAGACAACTCGATCCTTCTATTGTTTGATTTAAACAATACAGACACAACAAAACAATATAACGAAGAGGTGAGATCACCTACACCAATACCAACATGACAGCACAGAGATAACACATAGCCAACAATTCATACAGATAGATCATATCATAATCATGCTATCAGCATTAATCAACTATCATTATCTAATCATTTATCAGTTCAATCATCATCAACAATAATCATGAACAATGCTCTCACCATTATCATTATCATCATCCAAGTATTCATAACAATCGTCATAACCAATATTCCTCAATTAATATATCACACAGATATAAATGTTCAGATTATGCATGTGCATAAAGACTCAGTTTTTCAAAAATAACTCCATGGAGGTTTTCCAAATTTCGAGAAGAATGCTCGGTCAATTCAGCCTTATTCCAAGACAATCTCCCAATAGTAGAAAAGAATCGTGTTCTTGTCGGGTATCATCAATGCGTTGCAATGGACTGCATCGCCAGTGGCACAGGGTACTCGCCAGCTGTCCACTAGTCGACCGCCGCGCCTCGACGCACCCCAAGATCCATCATAGATCTCACTATCAATTCTCATTCCCTCTTCAACCACAAGGGCCATAATAGCTTTTAGCTATCTTTTATACAATGCACGAATTTATCAGTGCAAGTCCAACCCCAACGGGCCAAATCTTTTCATTTGTACAATGCACGAATATATCAGTGCAAGTCCAACCCCAACGGGCCAAATCTTTTCAATTTCATTTATAATGCATCAATTTCAAATACAAGCATCTCTTTCCAATGCATATAAAATGCACCAAATACCAATCATAGGCAAAACACGTCATTCTCTCATACAGTGTCCATACACTGATTAAACAGTAATTATACTATATTTTCAACACAAAATCATGTTATCATGTTTTCATAGTTATAAAACACTTTCGCCGTGTTTTTCACAAAATTGTGCAACATTTCTATTTCGTTCTCACAATTTCCAAAACATTCCTGTTACGTTTTCACAATTCCACAACACTTCTTTTACATTTTCTCAACACCGTAACACTCTTGTTACGTTTTTAAAACTCCAAAACATTTTTATTACATTTTCAAAATACTGCAACTTTTCTGTTGCACCTTTTAATCACGTACTAATTTTTTAACATTTTTCTTAATCGCATAAAAATATAGGTTTCTCAAATCGCGTAATGATTTTTCATCATTTTCAAAATCGCATAACTAAAAAATCATTCTTTTAAGTTACGTAAATCATTTTCTATCATTCTCAAAATATTTAAAACACTTTCCAAATCTCATAACAATTTTCCACCATTTTTTTCATAATCGCGTAAAAATATTTAATCACTTAGTGATTTTTCAACAGTAGTTCAAAATATTTCTCAATGTTCTAAACATTATTTGGACTTTCAAATAAATCAATATCCTTTTCAATACGCTTTTAAGATACGTAAATAATATTTCACCATAATTCTATTACTTAAAATATTTCTCAATCTTCAAAAATTCCATTTCATCCTTTCTCAAAATATTATGACTTTGTATTTCATTTTTCACATTTTCTTACTCAAGAAAAGCTTTTTCCACGCTTTTTACTTAAGAAATTCTTTTTCATCATCATTTCAAAACTTAATATTTTCTAACGTACTTCCAAACTTGAAAATAAGTCATACGTTAGTAAATTTTTAAAATACCATTATATTCTCCATTTTTCCAAATTATTTCCAATTAATCCTTTCTTCAAAATAAATTGAAGTTTGAAAATATTTTTGTTTACAAAATTTAATTACTCAAGTGAGTAAAATACTCTGATTCCCTTTTCAAACTTCTTGTATTAAATAAATTATATTTCCACTGGTTATAAAACCAAATCAATTTGTTCAAATTCTTTTTCACTTTCTTTGCAAATCTTTAAAATCAACATTACTATTTTCATTTAAAACTCATGTTTAGTAAAACACTTAGAAACTTTTTACACAAAATAAATTAATAGAAATTCCTTAATATATTTTTCTCAAAATCACTTTTTATTGATCTAGTTTTACACAATCACATTTAGTTGATTTAATCATTGTTTCTAACTTTAAATTTTCTAACGTTTTCCAAAATCCACTAAATAAATTCTACGTTAGTAAATTTAAGTTACAAATATTTTCTTTTATATTTCTAAATCACTTCTAAAATTACTTCTCTTTAAAATAATTTGAAGTTCAAACACCTTCAATCTACCTTTTTTCTTTATTTATGAAAATTCCACTTGATAACACTTTAATTCCCTTTTTAAAAATCCTTATTGGAAAAATTCTTATATTTCATAGCATCAAAATATTTTTCTAAATTATCAAAACTTTATAGATGGTCATTGGAACCATGAAATATTTTTCTTCTAACTTAATTAAATTCCATTCTTGTTTCTCTTGAAAAACAAACCATTTGTTTATTTTCCATACTCCTCAAATCAATCCAATTTTATTCTTCCATAAACATATTAATTTGTAAACACCTATTTTGAAGTGTCTTGGCCGAAATTCTCATTGTTCTAGGGATAAAAATTTAATTTCCTTGTTCTTGAAAAATTTCAACATGGAACCTTAACCTTGGGTGCCAAAACCATAGCCATCTCTTTGGTCATTGGAACCAAAAATTGATTTTCTTTCCATCATCAAGTCATGACATACATATACATATAATCATATATATCACAAGCATGCCATAATTAAAAGCAATAAATCATACATAGTATAAGCATACCATCAAAATCATAAACTTATGCAAAGCATACCAAGCATAGGCAAATAATTAAAACACATAAACAACCACAAATTAATTACAAGACCATGGATATGAATCCTCACATGGATTCAACATCCATCAAATATACAACCATCTCTCACCACCATATTTGGTTGGTGAGATAGATCCCCCTCTTACCTCTTGAAGATCCTCCAAGCTTCTTGATTTTGCTTCTCTTTCCAAGTCCTTCAACACCAAAGGCTTCTCAAATCCAAAACAAAATACATAAAAATTAGTATACTAAGCTTGATTAAGAGGAACCATGGATCAAACATGGTTTAAAACTTTGAAAATCAAAAGAAAAGTGAAGATTAGTAAACTTCACCATAAATACCCAAGAACTTTGACCTTGAAGAAAATCCATGAAGATGGAGGATTTAGAGAAAATCTCCAACATGAAAGTTGTTTAGAATATCATGTAGATTCAAGATCTATGGTTGGATGAAATTAAAAGAGATTGGAGAGTGGTTTTTGGTAGGTTGACCGAATGGTTTCTCTTGTAGCACAAAGGTGGAATTTTTTTGATTTTTTTTATAGAAACTTGAAGCTTGGATTTGAAGCTCAAGATGAATGATTTTGGAAAAACTCATAACTAGAGATGTTCTTAGAATGGTGTTTAGGTTTAGAAAATCAAGTTGGATGAAATTAAAAGTGATGGATGGTGTTTTTGGGCTGCTTGACCGAATCTATGGAGAGAAAAGGAAGAAAATGGTTGTTTTGTGTTCTTGGCTTGGTTAAGTGATGAAGATGAATGATTTAGAGAAAATCCCCAACATGAAAGTGTTTTGGATTGATGAGAGGATTCAAGATATGTAGCTAGATAAAATTATGGTAGATTAGAAATGGTTCCATGGGTGGTGACCGAATGGTTCAAGGAAGGAAAGAAAATGGTGTTGTTCTTGGTGTTCTTGACAAATTGGAAGAGAGAGAAGAGAGAAAATGAGTTAAGTGTGATAAAATGAAAAGAAGGATGCTGCATTTGGAGTGGAAACCGTAGCCTTGCATGGAGAGAAAGGAAGGAAATAATTTGGTTTTAGAAAAATGACTAATAATTGGTCAAGGCATCCAATTAAAGTCTTCAAACTTTTTCTTTGGCCTAAAAAGGCTACTCCAACATGTCTTAAACATGTTTCCTTTCCCCTCCTTTGTTTCTTGTCCAACCGTCCCCCCCTTGCATTATGCATGCAATAATATGGTCATCTTTTTCCATGCAATTATGTGAAGCAATTCTAGCCATTGATTAATTCAATGGTTAGGATTTAGATAGATTTTTATTTTTAGAAGACCAAATCTAAGCCATTGGATCTTTTTCCTTTAAATTATAGCCATTAGATGTGTCTTCAAAAATTATGGGTCAAGATTACTTCTTCTTACTTTTAATCCAATGGTCATAATTAGTCTTTGCTACTTTTTAAGACCAAATCTTCACCCTTGATTAATTCTTCATCCAATGGTCATAAATGGTCTCCTTCACTTTTTAAGACTAAATCTCCACCTTTGATTTAGTCTAAATCTAATGGTTGTAAATGGTCACCTTATATCATCAATTTTACACCATTGATTAAATCTACGGTTGATATTGAAGCTTGCCTAATTTTATTCTAACACCATTAATTAAATTAATGATGATTATCTTATACTTCTTTATTAAATTTATTTCTTAACTATTAATTAAATTAATGGTGGATATCTAAACCACTAATGTTGACTTAACAATATAATTTCTATTGTTATCTACTAAAAATCCCACGAAAGAATATATTTACTTGTATTTTTATCTTTTGATAAATAAATACAAGATAAAACAAATTTTCTAAAATCAAGCTTCCTGATTCGGTTTAGTAAGATCCTGTCTCCGTCTAAACAGTACAAATTTTTCTATACATAGAAAAATTTTTCACTTTGCGGGACCCACCTGGGCCCACGTATGGCCACCTGGGCCTACATACCCTCGTGGGGCCCACAAATAGAAAAAAATTCAAAATCACACATAAAATCACAAAAATTAGAAAACACACAAATATCAGATCAGATTACGTAAAATAATTACCTAATGGTAAAAATTAAATTACGTAAAGTTTTCTCCGGCCCGAAAATTTTTATTTTCCTGACACGGAGCAAATCACTCAAAACGATTAATTACGCCGATGGGATATTCAAAATAATTTTACAGCGCTCAGAATTTACTAAACAGTAAAATTCTGTTAACTGTCAAAATTACTATTTAAGATATAGGAAAATTGGGGTGTTACAATTAGCATATATATAATAAAATTGATGTATAATCTGTGCTGTCTTGCTCCTAAGATACTATTGGCAAAGAGCAATAGAGTCTTTATTAGTGGAATTCTTAGGTTGTTCCAAGCAATCTGGTAAAACAAAAAATAGTATTTGAGCTCTGTGTTATTCTTAATTTTTCATTGTTAATTTTCAGTCCTTAGACATTAAAGGTGTGGTACTGCTCGATTGGGGTTTTAATGGTGCTTGTTAGACGTACTTTGTATAAATATATATATAAATTAAATTTACAGCCTACATTACACTACAGGAAGCAGTTAACTCATCTATATATATTTCAAATTCCAATGGTTTCCTTACGAGGTCTCTCAAATCCTTAGCACTTCTTTTTCTATTAGATATGCTACCTCATGCTTCGCTTCGCAAGCTAATAAACACTTTTTGCTTGGAAGAATGAACCAAAGTTAAGTTAAAGGAATAAAAACATCAATAGAGATAGAGAGAGAAAGAGAGAGGTACTTATCGATTAAAACAAGTAAGACAAAGCCCCATGAATTCAAAATGAGTCACAAATAGCCTAGACAGACAAGCTCATAGTTCACCCATTGCCATAAAGAAAAAATATGGTTTGTAATGTTTTTTTTGTAATGTTTTTTTTTTTTTGTAAAGTTTTTTTGAAAAAAATTATCATATATTTTTTAAGAGATGTATGTATTATTAATATTTCTTTTAAAAGTGTTAAATATAATGAAAAAATATTAATAAAATAAATATAATAAATAATATTAAAAATAATGTAAATATATATATTATTAATAGTAAGAATATCAAAATTAATTTTTTTTTTTTTGTAATGGTGGATGATAGATGGAAATGTGAGAATGAGACAAAAAGATAGAAATGACAAAAATAAAAAAGATCTAAAAGAATTTTTTTAAAAAAAGTAACGTATTATTAAAAAGTAATTTAAAAGATAAAATGAGAATTTAGTTCAAAAGACTTAATAGAATAAATTTAATAGACTAAACAAAATTAATTAGAATCTTCTTGCTAGAAAGTTAGTCGTTTTTAATGATCAATGGTTGAATTGCACGATATAAATATTATAAAATAAAGGTATAAAATACTTCTGCATAATTAGTTACCCTTTAAAACATTTCATTACAGCTCAAATAATCAGTAGTATTCAGGTCATACACAAGTCCAGGGTCTGCTGCAGCATTAGGTTGAATGTACCCTGCACCATAGGCAAATGGAGTTGCCTCCTGTAGTGAATAATCCAGCATTGGCCTTCCGGAGTTATCTTCTTTGTTGCTGTAAAAGGCATGGATTTTTTTATATTTAAAAGGTATAAGAAATTGAATGCCATAATCTTAGATGTGTAAACTCTCTACAGTACTGTGGTCATGATTGCTGACTTAATAGCTGCTGGGCTCCAATCAGGATGAAGTGCTTTGAGCAGCCCAGCAAGGCTAGAAACATGAGGATATGACATTGAAGTGCCAGACATGGAAATGAAAGGAGTTCTGCAATGATGTTGACTCCTGGTGCAGTGATGTTAGGCTGAAATAGTGGCCATAAAAATTACAATTGCATGATCACTTGAGATCTGAGATCAACAAAAGGGTGATTGATAATCGTCAAAACAAATCGTAAACCTTGAGGATTGCTGGCTCAATGGAATTTGGCCCCCTTGATGAAAATGAAGCCATTAATGGAGTTGGCTTTATACCCAATTCTATTTTTACACTAGAAATGTGAGCCACAGAGACCTGTATAAAACATGTATAATATAAAATGCTAGTATATTAATAAGCCAAAGGCTTCAAACATCTATTTATAGGGTTAGCATTGATTAGAGCATAAGTCACCCCTTGAATGATGTTTACATAACACATACATCTAGTCTGGAGTTTGGTTATGCCCTTGACACAATTTCGGAGATATAACAATAAAAATAAATTTAATAAATGAACTGCCACTCACCGAAGAGTTTAATCCCGCATTCTGTGTACTCTGAGGATGAGTGTATATGTCCTGCCACCATAATAGATTGATGAACTAAGGGAACATGGTTGAACTCTTTGATCCTGATAGATTGAACTCATATCCTTATTTGCTGTGTTCCGAGTTTCACCATCATCCCACTTGGACATGTCATCTGTATTGACAGCAGGAATAAGGCAGGGAGACACAGGTTAAAAGGAAAAATTGAAAAGAAATACTTCTGCATCTCTTTCTCTCATATGTTGCTCTAATTCCTCCTTCTCTCTTTGATCTCTCAATCTTTCTTCTTCTGACTGTTTGCAAATAGACAAGCAATCATGTCAAAACAAGAGACGGAGATTGAAAACAAAAAAGAATTTCCAAATAGCTCATCATAATTCTTTTACAAAACTGATGTAATAAAGCATCATATGTGCAAAGCTAAAAAAAATCAATAAAACAACTCTTTGGAATGATCAACAAAAATCAGACCAACACAAAATCCATTTTTTTTTCAAAACACAAATGATAATTAAGATAGGCAATAGTAGCTCAGCACCATAATGGGACATACAGATCTAAATATCACCTTGGAAGGAGCCTAATTACCAAACAATAACAGAGCGAGAAGCTCAATAATTAATAGAGTTGAGTATGCTTTTTAAAGCTGACTGAACACAAACAAATTTTGGACTATGACAAAGTTAAAGTGCACTCAGACAAAAAATAGAAGTCTGGCAACAACTCAACAAAATTAGTAAAACAAGTGGACATAGAAGAAATTTCATTATCTGTTACAACTGAACGTCATATATAGGCTATGAACACTTTGCCTCATCATCATCATCATCTTAAACTTCAGTTTTCTTCGTAAAATGTTTTTTATGACTTTCAAGCTTTCTTAATACAGAAAAAATAGCTATGGAAGATTTATCTTCACCACCAACATAGTCATCATCGCCGTCACAATCAACATCCAACATTTTGTAAGTCTTCTGCTTCTTCACTAACATTGCAACTTCTCTTTCTTGTTTTTGATATTATTGATATAGAATACACAAGTAACAATAGCCAGCAGATTTTAGGTACTTCTATAAGAAAGGATTTGCTAGACAAAAAATACGATGAAAGAGGTATATTTTCACTGCACATTGTAGAGGAAATACATAGTGACCACATAGTGATCGCTATGATTGGCTCCGGGTGCTATCATTGGCATGGGTCATTGCTCAGTTGGGGTGGATTGCAGGGCCTATTATTCTGATAATCTTCTCGCTCTTCACGCTCTTTAATTCTTATTTGCTCACTAACTGTTATAAGTACCTTGACCCTATTCATGGAATGAGAAACCACAACTATATGGAGATGGTGAAGAATATTCTAGGTAATTACAAGTATTGAGTTTTCCTAGACATATATTTGGGGTGTGTTGTGTGCTTTGTTTAGATTTCAAATCTGAGCGGCGGTAGCTCAACCATAAGCTAAATTCTTACTTGAGTCCCTCAAAATTTTTCTAATATTTTTGGTTTCATAATTTAATAATAATATATATTTTTTCTTAATAAATTAAGTATCCTATCAATGACGGATGTTATTTGCACACTATTTTTTTATACTATTTCATTTTTAGATAATAAAACAAGATAGATACAATTTTTAAAATACTTTTTTTTCTTAATGAAATAGATGTAGTAAAAAATTGTGAAGAAATAGTACCCAAGAATAATTTTCTCCTAATTATGAGTGATGCTGTTTGCATACTATCTTTTTCTTTCCTTGGTTTGTTGTTTGTGAGAGTGAGAATATATGCCAAGGGATGTGTGAAAGAGTGGTGTATGCGCGTTATTTGTGCATGGACCATGTGTCATATGCATATGTATTTCCTCTACAATGTGTTTCGTTTTATTAAATGAGGACGATATAAGTGAATTACTATAAGAGTAGCCATAGTTTTCACTATCTACATTATGGCTATACTGCTTTCTGCTCACTGTGGGGTGGTGAGGGTGTAGTTAATGATGTTGCTTGCAATTCCACCTACACCAATGGAAAGTGCAGAGTGCATCTTGGCGCCCCAGCTGCTCTTTGCAGCTTTTGTGGTTGCTTGGTTCATCTAAACAAAGTAATTTGTTGTCAAGTTATTGAGAGAGTACATAATGAAATGCTTTGATTCTTTATTTTCATTAGATTGATGTTTGAGCATAGAGAGATGGGATCTGCAATTCATCTAAGTGATGTGATTTGATGTATAAGTGTCCTTCTCAACATTGTCAACCATCTAATGTATTGTTTTCTTCACTTATAATACAGCAAATATCATAAAAGTGAGACACCATCACTTATAATACAAGAATCCAGTAAAAACATAAATGCTTGAAACAAGATCGCTTATTACCACCACGATACTAAAAATAACTTTGAATAGGTCGAAGAGTCCTTTTTCATTCCGCTATCACTCTTCCTATTAGGCTGAGCAAATAAATCAGATTTATATAGAAGAAAGCAAGCAACGATATCATCTCAATTAGTAAGTGACCCAGTTCGTATATAAACCATGGAAATCCAAAGAGTGTAAATCTGAAACTGTTGGTTTTCTTGGGGAACAAATAGAGATGGTTTAGAAGGAAGTCTCAAAGAAAAAGGCTAAGGGTATTGGCTGGACATCCTAAGCAGTAACTACATATTTGCAACATATTTGATGTGGTTTTCCCGATATAATATAAACGAGCATAGAAGCAAAGAACCTAATTTTCTGTTATTATATTAGATCACTTTTCAATCACATTTCCACAATAGAATTTAAAACAAATCCCAAAACATACAAATCTAATTTTCTGCTTTTGATTCTGCCTCAGTTTCAAATGTTGTACTTTTGGGTGGTATTATGACATGTTTCATTATTTTAAAGAAATATTATGTTGTTTTCACATGTGCAATGTATGGTATATGAAGATGTCAACTATTGATTTGCTTGGATGGTTTTAAATGTTGTACTTTTTGTTATCTAAAGGTCTTTTTTTAGCTATGTAATCATATTTGTATTTGTATTTTGTTGATATTCTATCATGTAACCATGTAATCATATTGCAACCCTTTTGTTAAATAGGATAAGATTTCTTGCATGGTCATGGACAATCCTAGCAATAGGAGATGGATGGACTCGATAGAGTTAGTAAAGAATATTTGGATGGAGTAGAGAAGTTTTTAGACCATGCTTTTCATGAAAAACATGATGGAGAAACAATTCCATGTCCATGTAAAGGATGTGTGCTCTATTATTCAGCAAATCGGGCAGTGGCATATGAACACCTTGTGATTAATGGCATTATACCGTCATATGATACTTGGTTTTGTCATGGGGAGCCAATAAATGTGTCAAATTGTGTTGAAGAAATTAATTGCAGACAAGAAGATTTTAGGGGTGATGATATGATAGGAATGATACGTGATGCTTTTGGAGGCTTTACCCAATTTGTGGATAATAACAATAGCGAAAGGGGTGAGATGGAGCCAACCTTTGAAGAAAACACTACTCATTCATCAAGAGATCAACCACATCCAGAGGTGGAGAAGTTTAAACAGCTAATGAAAGATGCAGATGAAGAACTATACCCTGGATGCAAGAAATTTAGTAAACTTTCATTTTTACTTCATCTTTACCATATAAAACGGTTGTTCAAATGGACAAATGAGTCTTTTAATGCTTTGCTTGGACTATTGAAGGATGCATTCCCGAGGGGGAAAGGTTGCCTCATTCCTTTTATGAGACCAAGAAGATAGTTGAGGGATTAGGCTTAAAGTATGAAAAGATCCATGCTTGTCCCAATGATTGCATGCTTTTTAGGAATGAATTTGCTGGTAAGGATGTTAATGAATGCTCAGTTTGTGGGGCTTCTAGATGGAAAAATGATGAAAAAAAAATTCCATCCAAGGTCCTAAGATATTTTCCTCTGAAACCAAGGCTACAAAGATTATTTATGTCTTCAAAAACTTCTAAACTGATGAGATGGCATGATGAAGAGCGCAATAAAGATGGAGTTTTACGACATCCTGCAGATTCTGAAGCTTGGAAAAGTTTTAACAGCTATCATTCAGAATTTGCTAAAGATCCCCGCAATGTTCGCCTAGGATTAGCTAGTGATGGCTTTAATCCATATGCCACGATGCAAATTGCTCACAGTACATGGCCAGTGATTTTAATGCCATATAATCTTCCACCATGGCTGTGCATGAAGCAAGAATTCTTCATTTTGTCCTCACTCATTCCTGGACCAAAAGGGCCTGGAAATAACATTGATGTCTTTTTGGAACCTTTAATAGAAGAGTTAAACCAATTATGGGATGTGGGGTAGAAACCTATGATGCCTTTACTAAAAAGACATTTCAAATGCGAGCAGCTCTCATGTGGACTATAAATGATTTTCCAGCATATGGTAATCTATCTGGATGGTGCACTTATGGTCAATTTGCATGCCCTTCTTGCAACATAAGCACTCAATCTAGAAGGCTCAAACATGGTAAAAAATTTTGCTTCATGGGCCATCGACGTTTCTTGAAGCCAGGGCATAAATATCGAAATGATGCAAAGTCATTTGATGGGACTAAAGAATCAAGGCCTGCACCTTGTCCAATATCTGGGTCACTAGTTTTAAATCAAGTTAGAGGCATAAAGTTCACTTTTGGTAAGTTGAGTGAAGAGGTAAGTGGGGTAATGAAAAGCACATGGAAAAAGAGGAGTATTTTTTTCAATCTTCTTTATTGGGAGTATAACTTGCTGCGTCATAATCTTGATGTGATGCATATAGAAAAAAATGTGTGCGATAATTTGATTTATACATTGTTGGGTCTTGGTAAGAAGTCAAAAGACAACTTAGAAGCTCGATTGGACTTTATGGAGATGAACATAAGACCAAGCTTATGGCCTCAGCAACGAGCTAATGGGAGGACATATCTACCTCCTACTTATTTCACAATGTCCTCAGAGGAAAAGAAGTTATTCTACGAAGTACTACAAAGTGCTAAGTTTCCACATGGCTATGCATCTAATATCTCACGCTGCATTCGAAAACGAAAAATATCGTGGCTGAAAACTCATGATTGCCATGTTATAATGCAAGAACTTCTTCCTCTTGCATTGCGGGTATCAATAGATAAAAAGTGAGTCTTTGTTTTGATTGAACTATGCACATTCTTTAGGGTGCTTTGTAGCAAAGTGCTTAATATGGAAGAGTTAGAGCTACTTGAATAAAAAATTGCACTAACCCTGTGTAATATGGAGAAACTCTTCCTCCCATCATTTTTTACCGTTATGGTACATTTGGTTATTCACTTAGCAACTGAGGCTAAAATTGCGGGGCCAGTACATTATCGCTGGATGTACCCAATTGAGAGGTATCGAAGAATCACATTAAGTTTTTTATATATCTTAAGTTATACTTGAGCACTAAAGTATTAGACTGATAACATTTTTTAATGTCATAGGTACTTATGTACTTTGAAATCATATGTTCGTAATCGTGCATGCCCAGAAGGTTCAATAGCAGAAGCATATCTTACAAATGAGTGTCTGACATTTTGCTCACGATATATGGAAGGTGGTGATTTAAGGTCTTATTGGTCAAGAAAAAGTGAGAATGAGATTGAGCATGGGAATGGTAAAGAAGGATGTCTTTTCCCTATTGTTTGGCAACCATATGGCAAAATAGAAGCATTTTTTATGGATGAGAAAACATGGTTGCAAGCACAACGATATGTGCTCTTCAATTGTGAATCAAATATGGTTGAGAATTATAAAAAGTGAGTGGTATATCTTTGTCTTGTTGGTTGTATATTACTTTATATTTTAAGGAAAATTGATATATGTGAGTTACATGCATAGTGAACATATTTGTGAGAACAAGAGATTAAATCGTAAGCGTCGCCTTACACAACATCAGCTTGATCATTTGCATTTTGATACATTTCATGAATGGTTGAAGGAGCAAGTAAGTAGTAGGATTTAGTCATTATTTACTGTAATTTAGTGTTGTTGTACTTATATTAGTATTTATAGTCGTATATTATTATTTGGATAGGTTAAGGAGTTGGACCTCACATCTGATATCGAAAAAGATCTTAAAGCCCTTGCACAAGGTCCAAGTTACATTGCAAGAAGATTTAAAGCATTCGATGTAAATAATGGGTTTCGATTCCGAACAAAACAATATGAAGAGTTCATACAAACGCAAAATAGTGGTGTTATGGTTATTTCAAAGATAGAGAGTTATGCAAGTACAAGTGATAATGCTCCGAAGTCGGCAAATATCACCTATTATGACAGATTGAATGATATTGTGGAGTTAAACTACTTTGAAGAATTTAAGGTTGTCTTATTTAAATGTGATTGGGTTGATGTAACCCAAGGTAGAGGAGTTAAGGAAGATGACTTAGGTTTCACACTTGTGAACTTCTCACACCTAATACACTCGGGCGATCGAGAAAGTCATGAGCCTTTTGTATTTGCAGACCAAGCTCAGCAAGTGATATTCGTGCAAGATCCTCAAAATCATGAATGGTTTGTCCTTAGGCCAATTAAACCTTGAGACATTTTTGATATGGGAGAAGAAAATAGTTTGCAATATGAGTCATCAGTGCAGAATGAAGCCATTGACTTGACTTTCTTAGAAAATATTTGTGACTCAGAACATGACAATAATGATTGGATAAGAAGTGGTGTTGATGGGATAGTAATTGATATGAGCCTCCATTCTAACACTCCTCCAAATGAAGGTGAAGCTAATAATGATGGAGGAAATGACATTGAATATGATAGTGATTCTGAATAAGATAGGTAAACTTAGAAAATATTTAAATTTTTAATTTAAGTTTTATTGAAGTACTTGCAGCTTAATACTATTATTATCTTTGTTAAATGTTTGTTTCCTTGCCTGAATTATTAATACTATGTGCTTTTCCTTTGCAAGTTTCTCGAGACATTTCAAAATTTACTTTCCAATTTCTAGATTACACCAGTGTGTTAGTGTTTAATTCATATATAATTTGCTTTATGACTTTTACAGGTTTTTGCAGCTAGAAAAGTACTTTATTTTGGAGAAAGAAATAGGTCCATGCAGGTACTATGAACTAATCTCTTCCTATGATGGGGTTTTAGATGTCTCATGTTATAATAGGATATTAGAATGTGTTATTTAAGTTGTGTATGAGAATCTAATTAGTGTACTTACTTTAATTTTCCGTTGATAATAAATAGGTCAAGTCTGGTTCAATTAAGAGCTTTATTATTTGTTCAAATTGAGTAAGTGGGTGTTAAAAAAAATTATGTTCTACAGCATAAATGAGTTCTGCCCCTTATGTTAATTTCTCTTTAACAATAAGAAACTAAATTGTGTTAATAAGGTTCTTGATCATCCTGACATGAAATAGAATAGTTTGGAAAACAATATCAGCAAGTGAAGATAATTATGAAGATAACTGAATAAGCTAATGGATTCACGTTCAGTGATTTTGATTGTGTTAGTCCAGTGATTTTAAACACTTAAAACAGGTGCTTTACAAAATTATATAAGATTCTAAGTTCCAACAAATGCTGAATAAGCTAATGGACCTAGGCTAGAATTCTAAATAAGCTAATTCATTCACGTTCACGTTCACATATAGATACTCAAGTAACTACTAATTTTTCAATTTTTAGTTAGGAAGGGCCTAACTATGTGTGCTGACTGCAATGAAAAACATTATAAAATTGCCCTGTACGTAAAAACATATTTTGAAAACAGTTTACGCTACCCCCTCAATGCTATTATGTTCGGATGCCAATTTCCTTCCTCATCCTGGATTCTAGAGATTTTATTCTTTTTTTGTTTAGCTGAGGCTTTATCATGAAAGAATTTGGTATTCTGATTCCCCTCCTTCATCCACCGAACTCTAGACCTCTGATTCCACGTGACTTCTTCTTTGAATAAAAAATCGTTAAGTTCTTTTTGGAGGTCCTTTAAGAGAGCTAAATTCTCCTCTGATGGGCTCATTATACTCAGATTCTTTATTCGGTCCATCAGCAATTTTAATTTTCTTCCCCACATGCCCAAAAGTACTTTTATTCCAATCCTTTAATGTTGGCCCACGAAAGCTCTTTTTCCAAACACCGAAGGTGTCCCTTCCAACTGCATAGTATCCGTCCAACTATTGGCAACCACTCTTCCCCACTTCTCACATGACAACCACGCATATATTTTTAAAAAGAAATGTATATATTATTAACATTTTTAGTCTATTGTCTCTAGAAGCTTCACTTTGTCTGATTGGTCTCAGGTCACCTGTCTTTTAATCAGACTCCAAGATCTCATTAAAATTGCCGCCAATAAGCCAGGGGATTTCAAAACCATCATTAAGATTCTTAAGCTGCTGCCAAGACTCATGCCTCTGCGACACTACTGGATCACTATAGAACTGGGAGCGGAGGTGATCCTCTACCACCGCTCCTTTATGATCCACAGCAACCTCCAAGCATGCCCCCATCGCTGTCCCTATCAGTTCCCCAATGGTTTTCGTCATAACCTATACTGATAAGTCCAAGACAAGAACCCAAAAGCATGAAAGAGAGAAACCCAAAAGCATGTTTCACAGAAAACACTAAATAACAAAATTCAAATTTGACAGATAAATCACATGATTGGATAAATTCCTAACATGCAAATTTGCACATTTATTTCACCTTAGGTAAAAGTTGCAGGCAGTATATCATAATGCCTAGAAAAAATAGCCTCATATTGGTCACTGAGCAACATCATGGCGAAGAAGTGCGGCCTTATATTGAGCAACTAATGAATGCCCCAAACTGCTCTCAAGCCCAAGCACATGACAGTCAATATGATGAATTGAATAATTCTGTTAGCACTGAGGCTGAGCAAAACCATGAATCAGGTGACATTATTTTAATGAACATTGCTTTAGATTGTTAAATTAGTTTGAACTAAATCATGACATTTAAATCTGGTTCGTGTTAGGTCCTTCGGAGGCAAGGAAGGTTCGTGGGCCTACATTACTAAAAGATATCTGGAATTTGCCTCCAGGGAAGACAATTGTTGTGCGATTCAATAGTCGTAATCAAGCCATAGGAAAGGAGGGTCGAAAGCTTGCTAGCTTTCTAGGCATTATTGCTAGAACCCCAACTAACACCTTTAAACATAGAAGATTGGAGAGCTTTTGACAAAGAAGAAAAGAAGAAATTGGTGGAGTTTGTAAAGGTATGAAATAATTATTCTTAATAAGGTCCAAGTTATTTCTTTCATACATGAAATTAACTTGTAAATGTTTGCTCTTTTTTTTAGAAGAAGTTCTCAATCCCAACACATGGTGAGGAGTTTGTCAAAAAGTCACTAGGGAAGAAATGGAAAGATTACAAATGTGATTTGAAGAGTATATATATGACAAAGTATAAGACCAAAGATGCCTTGCTGAAAAATAGACCGAGTCGCATACCAAGGGACCAATGGACTGGTCTTGTCTCTTATTGGGTTTCTGATAAAGCAAAGGTATTAACTTTAGAAGCCTTAAAACACACACACGCACACACAGAGAGAGTTGCCTTGTTTTTATGTTTTATAGTGTTACATGCATTTCCTTAGTTTAAAATGGATCTGTTTTATATTACTTGGAATCTGATTCAAAGAAAATGACATTTCTTCATAGTAGCAATTCACGTGAATTCAAGTCAAAAAGCAAATAGCCTTTGACAGTTCTTTAAAACCAAGATGGATACATTTTTGGGCTCTGGCATCAAACTTTTGACGATTGTGAAATAACGTTGAAGCATATGACAAACATCCAGAAACTCTAAGCATAACCAGATCAAGAACTTTATTGTAAAGACAATGAAAAGGACTTTGGTTTTAATTGTAATTTGGAACTAGATAGCCTATTGATAATATGAATGGAATGAGAAATAGCAAATGAACAAAAAAGTTTTGGAAGGTGAGCTTGAAAGAGGACTCCATTTGCCTTGATACATTAAGGATATGTTGGTGTTTGTGTTCTACTACCTCATTTTGTTGGGAAGTCTTAACATAAGATCATTGATGAATAATACCCTTAAGAGTAAAAAAAAGTAGACATAAGAAATTCTTGTCCATTATCACTCCTAATGACTTTAATTTTGGAGTTAAATTATGTTTTGATGAAGGAAATAAAATTCTGTAAATGTTTTCCTGTTTTAGACTTATGTTTCATATGGAAAGCCTAAATATGTCTAGAATAATCATCTACTGTGGTAAGAAAAAATCTATGGCCATGTAAGGATGGAGTAGAAAAGGGTCCCCAAATGTCAACATAAATTAAATAAAAAGTATGAGATGTTACTGAATCACTTAAAGGGAAAGGTAATTCTTCACATTTCTTGTTCCCAACTAGTCCAAATCAAAAGCTTTTAAATAACTGTTGTGCATGTAGCTACAAATGTTTCTTCTTGTTTTTCTTTTCCTTTTCTAGCTTTTATATGATGTTATTTATGTGTTGCAATGATAGAAGCGTAGTCAAGCAAATAGAAGTAATAGGGCCAAGCAAAAGATGCCTCACACAGGAGGATCCAAAAGCTTTGGAACCTTGATGGATGAAAAGGTATTCATGTATAAATTACCAAATATGAGATTCTAAAGCCCGTTTGTGTCATGTATAATTGTTTGACATTAATTTAATTGTATTAGGCTATAAATGGGATAGAGCCTCAACGAGCAGAAATTTACATATTAACTCATACAAAGCGTAAGGATGGTAGACCATTGGATGAGGAGTCTGCAAGGATAGTTGTAAGATTTCTTAAGCAATTTTATCCTTTAAAAGTTCAGTATGTTTAGTATTCAAATTATTTTAAATATTTTTATATGGATTTGAGTATGTCATAAATTTTTATCTTAATGGTGATTAGGACACGATGAAAGAAAAGTTAAGCAATGGTGAGACATCTAATGAACAACCTTCTGGTAGTGTTGCTTGGGAAGGAGATGTGTATTCCCAAGTGTTGGGAAGTGAAAGAAGTGGTTATATCCGCGGTTTAGGACTTGGTCCAACCCCTTCTCTATTGTGGGGTAATAAATCTTCCCTAAGAAATATTGTTACAGATGATTTGTCTAATGAGGTTGTCCAAAGGTTAGAACAAGAGATGAAGGAGTTAAGGGAAAAGCATGATGAAGAAATGATTTTGATGAAACAAAATCAAGATAGACTATTGTCGAATTATCATGGGTGAGACAAGTTATGTGCAAATTTGCTCTGTGGAATTATCTATGCCTCAAAATTTCAAGTGGAAGCTCAGTTGGACAAGTTAGCTTTTCAAATATTTTAACCTTTTTCTTAAAATTTAATGTTATGAGACTATTATGTTATCTTACATCTTAATATTTACTAGGTCCCAGATGCCAATAGTGGCCATGAACGAGCACCACAAGCACCACAGAGACCATTTCAGTTATATAGTGTTGATGAAAATACTACAGCCCCTCATGGTATTGCACTTGCTTTAAAATATGTTAATATAGTGCTCATTTTTTAAATTGTGCTTGATTTTATTATAGATTGTGCTAATTTTCTGCTGCTCTTTACTTTAAAGCATAAAGACTTTTTTCCTCATGCACTGGTGACACATGCCTTGTATTATATTTCATTTAGTTTCTATGATTTATGTTGCTTGTTTGTTTAATTCTGCCATAAGAGCATGCCTTTGTATTATATTTCAACAGCACGGTCTGCTTAATGGGCCAAACATGTTCCTAAGAGCATTTTCATTTTCATTTCTATTTCTCTTTTGAGCATTTCTTTTGGTTTTTGTCTGGTTGAAGGTATATATAGTATACAACTAAATCGGAACCTCATATTTCCTTGAACAAAAATGTGAAATTAAAAAGTGGTTTACAAGAAGAGCATTCATTTTCATACTGCAATAAAATAAGACTATACACATGTTGACAGTGTAAGTACATAAAATTATAGGATGCCTGACAAATTGAATTAAATATATAACTTACTAGTTTTTCCTCAAAAGTTTGATTCCTAACGTTCTCTCGTGGTTTTCTCCATTGTTAATTTCTGGATTATATGTCCATATGGGTATTAGAGTTATATATCCTCCTCTGCTCTACTTTTGGAGTTTAGAGAGAGCATGAAATGTTTGTTTATGCTTGATTTAAATGAATGCAAAAATATTATTGGTCTTTTACAGAGTATCCTGAAATCTCTTAGAATTATCATTATCTTTGGTTGCTCAAATTTAGGTTGCCAAACAATTTGAATGAAATTAATGTTTTGGATGAAATTTATGTGATTGGAACTGCAATGAGACAAGTGCCTTCATCTCTCAGTGATTTAAAATCGTTGAAAATATTCTCTTTCAGTGGATGTGCAAGCTGAATTTCTATTTTATTTTATCATTGCAGGTCATACACTATGATTTTGAGAAATTTCGCAAGTGAAAGACTTCAATATGATCAAGAGTTAAAGATTTGTTTATGGGCTACCTACTATTTTGTGTTATGATTATTTGATAATATTAGTTATTAGACTCAAAACGATACTAATTAGTAGATGGTGTACTTTTTATGTTTTGTTGTTGACACTATAAAATTATGAATGTTCTTTTTTATTGTGGGTTTAATGAAATATATTTTGCGTTTTAGAATGAATTTTAGTATGTTGTATTTAACAACATTTGTATGTTATGATTTAAGTTCTTTAGGGACAAATATTATTATTAGTAAAATTTGTGTTAATGATGTTGAAATCTCACCTTGAATGACAAATAGGAATAACAAATTTGTACAAAAAAAAATGAGTATTTGCTTCCATTACAAGTGCAGGTAAAAATTATTTATTGGCAATAAAATTGGCCTTTACCAGCAATAAAAAATGCCACTAAAGACATTTAAAAAAATAAATTTGTGTAACTTATAGTCGCCATTATAATTGCCGGTAAAAGTCATATTTTTTACTGGCAATAAATAGGTCTTTACCGGTAATAAAAAAGCCGCTAAAGGCATTAAAAAAAGCAAATCTATGCAAGTTTTAGCCGCCATTACAATTGCCGGTAAAAGGAAGATTTTTTACCGGCAATACAAAAATGTATTTACCGGCAATAACAAAGGCTGCCAAAGATGCGAGGGAAGGCAAACTGGGAGCTATTTTAGTGGCCATTTTAATTGCCGCCAAATAATTGCCGCAAAAAGGTATCACTTTTACCGGCCATAAAATGGCCATTTACCGGCACTCAATATAATGGCCGGCAAAACCTTTGCCGACACTGGATATAGCGGCTAAAAATTAATTGCTGGTAAAATTTTTTGCGGCAATTCTTATTGCCACTAAAAGTCATATTTATGGCTGCTAAAAAGCTTTTTTGTTGTAGTGATTATCCTAAGTAGGCTTTATCGAGGGAATCCTTATTTCAGTGTAAATATTAATGTACACTTATAGTTTTCGTTATCCATTAGACAGTATTGGGGAACTTATTATCGTACTCCTAGTGAAATTAGTATCGTGTCGTCTGTGCGGACACCTGTCCGTAGGACTTCGCGTCAAGTCGGATTCCTGCCTGCTGAGGAATCTGAGGAGGACCCGTCTGAGGATTCTGCTGTTTAGAAGTAATTGGGTAGTATGCTAGTTTTAAATAATGTTCAAATACTTTGAGAACCTGGTCTGTAAATATTTAAGTATGACAGTACTAAGACTTGTATATATATGATGTAAATTATTTGTGATGATGTTGTAATATTTTTATTTTTCGCTAAGTTTATCTTATTAATATTAAGAAATTTTACAACTCGTATTTACATTATAAAGCATATTTTATAAAGAATGGGTAATTTAGTAATTAAGTAACATAAATGTGATACCCTATGGTAGGTGTTACAAAAATGATGTTTTTATATTATTTTTTATTTTATATTATATTTTTTAATAATTATAATTAAATAAAAAAATAAAAAATATGATATAATTAATAATATAATAAGTAATATAAAAAATAATATAAACAAAAAATAATGTAAAAAAATCGTGATTGATCCTATTAATAAAAAGCTTTCATTTTCTCATTTTTTTAAAGGATATCTAATTGCTAGCGAAGAGACAAAGAACACACTTCTTATTTTATTACTAGATTTTTTTTAAAATTTTTAAAACCATAAGATATCTTTATATTTGTTTAAGTATGTGACTAATTCATTGTTCATACATTAGCTTGACCCAAACTACAAAATCGGTAGGTTTTGAATTATTACAAGGATAATATTTTTTGTCTATTTAAAATATAGTATATGTATGTTTATTATATATTTATGTGATAAAAATATTAAATCATATTATATATGACTATAATATCTTTATGAAATATAGAATAAATTTGTAAAAGAATTAAAAAAATTAAACATATAAAAATTTGATAAATAATGAGACTGTTATTACAAATAAAGTTTGCGTATATAAAGTTTAGTTTGTCAATTAAAACAAAATTCATGCTCAAAGCCATTATTGTTTTTTGTACAATCAAAGCTATTCATTTATTCATGTGGATCAAATTTCTTGGCATTACTTTTATATATCCTAGTAGGCCTCAAAATTAATGGGATCCATTGCAGCAAAAATAAGCATTATCTATATTTTAAAGAAATACGGAGGGGAATATTGGCACGGACCGGCTTACCCTTCGAATAGATCTAGTCTAAGTCGATGTAATATATTTATTTATTTAATTATTTTACATTAATCATATCTGTTTGTTAAAATATCACAAGAAATTTTGTAGTGGTTGAAAGAATTACAATTTTTTTTTTACTAAAGGTAACTTTATTCATAATGAAATAAAAAGGAATTAGTGTTCTGAGAAAATAAAAAGGCATATGCCCAAACTTCCAATAAGCCTGAAAGGGTAGCTGGTACTGGCCAAGGCGCAAAAAGAAATTAACTTTGTTATATACATGCAGATCCTTTTCTCTTTTCCCTCCCCTTCTTCATCAAGGCTTCGTTCTTTTATCATTTTGTTCCTAGGTGATGCCTGTAACATTGGGATAACGAGGGAGGGGTCTTCTATATTCTTAACCTTCTTGTGGACAATTTTCTTAAATTTCCTTTTAATTTTACCATCCTTAGTTATAGGAGCAACTATTTCCATGCTAAAGACCATCTATTGCTCTTGTGTAGTTGGTATCTCTTGAGACACTAGCATAGATTGATGAAACTCCTTGGCTATGCCGTCTTCAACTGACAAGATAATGTCTTCGGTAGCCAGTGAGTTGAGATTCTTTGCATAAAATAGTTCGTCCATATTTCAGAGCTCGCTTTCTGTTTGGGCAATTAAGGAAACAAAGTTGGTGATAGAGGAACTTCTATTGAATTGTCAGCAACTGAAAGGGATGAAAGATGTTGCGATACGTTGTCCATCAACACTGAGTCACCAACAGGGTTGTTTGCAACTAAAGGAGAGGTAGAGGGCTAGTGGTGTGAACCTTTATGAATTGGGTTTTTGTTCTGAAGTAGATTCAGTGGGTATCTGAGATAGACATGTGTATGGTGATTTTTTCCTTGAGCAGCAGCAGTTGAGTATGTTGAGACAGGGGATGGGTACCTGCAAAGGGACTCCAAAGCTCAAGTCAGGTTGTGCACAAGTAAGACAGTGTATATTGAGTAATTTACTGATACTTGATTAATGCTACTTGGCCTTGTATTTATAGAGCGTGTATAGAATCCTCATGCAATTTGTATTGAATGCAGGTATTTAGGATTAGTATCCTAGCAATAATTACTTTCCCACTATTATTGAGATGAATTCCTATAAGTTAGGAACTCTTAATACAAGAGCTATTTATCGATCTGAGACAGTTATGAGTCTTATAATATCGTAAATAGATGATTGGAAGTTACGGATATTTAAGGATATATCCTTTGTACGTATCTACTAATCTTGATATTATGGCCCAATGTCGCTTAATGTACATGGCTCCGAGGTTTGGATTACCTTCAAGGCCTTAGCTACATCGTCCTAGGTAGAGTCCAGTTATACGTGTGCCGGGTTGATCCATCTAAACGGGATTCCGGATCACGGTTCAGAACAGTTGCCCCCAGCTTAGCGCTTGGAAGAATAGCCAAGTGTCAAGTTTTAGCAAGATCATCCAGGCATACAGCTAACCCAAGAGTCCAGAAAATTGACATCGGACCACGGGCATTTTATGTGAAATGCCAGTGTCCATAATACGTTGTTACATCCCACAGATTCATTGCCCCCAAGCATTAATTCTTGGGATTTCCTCAGGCTTTTTTTGTGCAAACTTTGAGTGTAATATCTGAAACTGTAAGTAGTAACAATCTGCGACTCTCTGGGAAGTTGTTGCTTTGACTTTATTGGGAATTAAATATCCTTTAAAGAGGATCTCAATTTCGTACTGTTCCCCAACTGCCTGCTACTCCCGTGACAAATCAAAAACTGGAAGCATTAAACGTGACTGCCATCATGTGATCAGTTCACCTTTTACGAGGCCAATCAGAGTGCTTCATTCTCTCTATAAATAGAGAATGTTTGCACTGAAGCTAGCATCCCTTTCCTTTCGCTTTGTAACTCTGTCTGAGAATGACCTTCTTTCAGGGAGTAGTTTCCCCTTCATTTTTTGCACTTATATGGAGGGTGTTGCCCCCTGCAAGGGTTATTCTCTTAATCTTTTCAAAATCCCTAAAGGTGATTAACTCTCTACAAACAAGTTTCTTTTTACATAGAAGCCTTTTTTTCTTGGCATAATGTTGAGTTGCCATGCATTTAGGGAGGCAGAAGTCTTTCTCTCCTGGCGTACACGGGGTTTTTTGACCCAGCGTGTTATTAGGATGGAATGAAGCTTTCGTCAACCGATGCATGGGGACAATGGAGAGCACTTTGTCCCTCCCCTGCCTATTTCCTAAGTTATTTGGAGGCACCAAGCTGGTCTTCTTTATAGTATGGTTGGATATGCAAGAATGCCACCCCAGCAGAAAGGAAAACCCTCTGGGAGTAACTTGGGGTGATATGTTTTCTTGGACTTGCTTTGCGAAGAAGTAACCGGTATCGGCCTTTTATTATCACTGTGAAGGAGGCAGACAAGAAGAAATGGAGTAGCTTCAGTCTATTCCGGTGAAGAGAGTGGAGGAATTGTGAATGTGACAATGTAGCGGGGTACTTTTACCGTGATGTCAGTTTCATCCTTAAGCTCTCTTACGGACACTATTTTCACTTTCCTTTTAATGTACTTTTGCTTTCTCCGTCCGTGGAGGTTGACAATGTATGGAATGAAAATAATAAAATCTTACTAGTTTTCTTTGATCTTTTGATTTTTCTTTTCTACTTTTCGTCTTATGTTGTCCGGGGTGGATCCAATGCTCACCCCGTAGTCACGTTGTCCCCAACTCGGCTTTTAGTTGTTGGTACAACAAAGTGGCGAGTTATCGCTCTTGCCTCTGGGGTCCGTATAAGATTTAGGGAGTTGTCTCGCTAAGGTTGCATGTCCCTTGGTTTGCTGCGTAACTGTTCCCTCAATTGCTATGATAGCTGTGAAAGCCACATGGTACACTTTAGTTGGATGGACGTGCCTAGTGTTTCATGCGCCATAATGAGTGCCTTTTATAACGCCCCCTTTTTTGGGAGGAGGACGTCACACCAAACATACGAAACTCAAAAAAATATAAGCATACATTAAGACCCAGTTTATATACATATAAGTGGTAATCTTTTCATTTATAAACCATATAGCAACTTGGCAATTTCTCTTTTATATATATATATATATATATATATATCTTTAGTAAGGGGAAAACAAAAGCTTAACGAAAATTAACATGAATATTAAACCATACTTTTATACAGAGGATATATAACATAAGTATCTAGTTACACCAACAATTCTAACAAAAGAAAACAGAAGCTTTACATGCCCAAAAGATATATATAGAGGCAGCCACCAAGACTACAAAAAGTATTATGCCCCTAACAACTACTGAGAAGGAGCCTCAGAGGGGCCCATCTTAGGTTCCTCCTCAGGATCCTCCTCAGAAGAGGAAATCCTTACAGGAGCAACAGATTCACGAGCAAGAGCTCGTGTAGAGGATAGGAACAAATCCTCGTCTGGAGTATACTCGCGATCACCCCACACCTCACGTATCGGCATTTAGAACTCCAGCGATATAGCAACATTAAAAGAGAAAACAGGAGGATCATAATGACCCCAAGCCAAAGATACAGTCACATCTCCCACGTAGATGAAACGCTCGGTGATCAAGTCAACGTGCCAATAGTCAATGCCTCCGTAGAACCTCAGTCTGGCATACCCTAGAAAACCTCGTTGGGATGCCATGTCAAGCAGAAAACTAAACTAACCAAAAGCTAGGAAACTCGGGATCTTCCTCGCTTCGGTCTTTAAAGAAGCACAGACATAAACATAATAACAAAGCAAAGAGGTGAGATATCCAACATCATTACCAATTATGGCAGTAAGAAACAGAAATAGCGGATGATGCCATACAGCACAGCAAAAATAATAAGTAGTATCAAGATTCCAAAAATAAGCAGTTTAATAATCCAGACAATCATAATATCAGTAAAATAAATAGTTACATATCATATATATACATGCATGTATGCCATATAAACATGTTGACCGACCATGAACACGTATAAAGTACCAAAATCCTACTCTATGAAGCTAAACACAATTTCGGAGAGAATCATCAAGGAGACATGTTTGTATCTCATCAGCCTCAAATCAAGTGCTTCAACATTAACAATTTGTGCAACTTGGCTTATACAAGACATTCTTCACAAAATCGCGATATAGGACAATGTCTCGGTCCGGATCGTCGGTGCGTTTGCATCGTTTTGTCCCACGGTACAGAGGAGCTACCAACTGTCCATTGTGAGATACCCACACCCCAATGCCCCTAAGGTTAACAAGGGACCTACACTAGTCTACTCGCACCTGCACTAAGGTGTGATTAATCTCCTAGGCATAAAGCCTTAAAAAAAATAGTCCACCGGACTTTCAAATTGCATGATGACTCAATGCATATATACATATATATTCAATAATAGCATAACCTTTTCATAACCACATGCCATAAATGGCTGTAGACATTGAATGTTGCTCCATACAGAAAGTGTCTCCATATTTTTAGAGCAAACACGACAGCTGCTAACTCTTGGTCATATGTAGGATAACTCCTTTCATGTACTCTCAACTATCTTGAAGCATACGCCACCACTTTCCTATTCTGCATGAGCACATATCCTAAACCTTGATGTGAAGCATCACAAAACACCTCAAAGGGTTCATTTGGATCAGGTAAGACCAAAATTGGTGAAGTGGTCAGTCGTCTCTTCAACTCTTGAAAACTTTCTTCACAAACATCGGTCCACTCAAAAGCATAGTTCTTCCTCGTAAGTTGAGTGAAAGGTCTTGCTATCTTAGAGAATCCTTCAATGAATCTTCGATAATAACCAGCTAATCTCACAAAGCTTCGAATTTCAGACACGGTCTTTGGCCTTTCCCATTGTAGGACTGCTTCGACCTTTGACGGATCTACTACAATTCCATACTTCGAGATTACATGACTCAAAAACTTAACCTCTTCCAGCCAAAATTCACACTTTGAAAACTTGGCATACAACTTCTTCTCTTTCAAGATCTGGAGAAATATACTGAGATGTTCGGCATGTTCCTCCTGATTTCGAGAATAGATCAGATTGTCATCGATAAAAATAATAACAAATCTGTCTAAGTAAGGAAAAAAGATTCTATTCATGTAATCCATGAATATGGTAGGTGCATTCGTCACTCTAAATGGCATCATAAGATACTTATAATGCCCGTAACGTGTACAAAAAGCCGTCTTAGGGATATCCTCTACTTTCACTTGGATCTGATGATAGGCAGAATGCAAATCTATCTTGGAGAAAACAGCGACTTCTTTCAACTGATCCATTAAATCATCTATCCTCAGAAGTAGATACTTGTTCTTAATCGTGACCTTGTTCAGCTGACGATAATCTACACATAAGCACGAAGTTCCATCCTTCTTCTTGCCTAACAACACTGGCGCTCCCCAGGGTGACACACTAGGCCTGATAAACTGCTTTTCCAGGAGCTCCACCAATTGCTTCTTGAGTTCAACTAACTCTGACGGTGACACCCTATAGGGTGCTATGGATACAGGACCAGATCTGGGCACAAGATCGATAGTGAACTCTATCTCCTGCTCCGGCAGTAAACTAGGTACATCATCAAGAAAGACTTCGGGAAACTCATTGACTACTAGAATAACATTCACATCTGTCTCACTCTTGACTTCTAAGGAAGACAATAGCATATATCCCTCAACTCTTTTTTTCAAGAAAGCTTTAACTTGGTTGGCCATAAAAAATCTAGAAACTTCAGCCTTAGGGAAAACTAGGGTTTTATTAGAACAATTCAACAGGATATGGTTAGAAGATAACCAATCCATTCCTAAGATCACGTCTATTTGAGAAAGAGGTAAACAGATCAAATCAACAGAAAGATTCGACCTTCAATAGATAAAGGACAGTTCAAACAAACTTGGGTAGTAACAATAGGTTTAGCAGTAGGGGTAGAAACACTCAAATCAAAGGGTAAAGAAGACACAGGTAAACCTAATCGGTGCACACAGTCATAAGCAATAAAAGAATGGATTGCCCCTGAGTCATATAGTACAGATAAAAGATTACCTCCTATGGTACCATCTCCTTTTATAAGATCTTCAGATTAGGAGGCTTCCGCTCCACTCATCGTGTAAACTCTACCTCCTACCTGAGGTTTTTCAACTTGTGCATTGTTGACAGAAGGCTCTGCCTTGGGTTAGTTGCAATCTCTGGAGATGTGTCCAGACTTTTCATATCTGAAGTAGATAATTCCCTTGATCGTGCAATCCCTTGTCAGGTGGTCCTTTCCACATTTCAAACACTTTGGTGAAGATGCCACAGTCTGACCAACTCGATGGCCACCAAAATTTTCACTAGAGCCTCCACTAGGTAATTGTTGTTGACTTCTCGGCGGTCAAGAATAAGGCTTCCTCTGAAAGCAATTCACATTACTGCCGCTTCCTCGTTGGAACCTAGAAGGTTCAAAGTTATGATTCCTCGTGTCCCACGATTAATCCAGTTCCTCAATCCTTCGGCACTTGTCCAACAAAGCTGGGAATTGCTCAATTCCCAATGGTAGTATTGCTCTCTTCAAGTCATGTCGCAATCCTTCCTTGAACTTTCGGCACTTCCATTCTTCATCGGATTGGAGCTGGAAATACCTTGAAAACTTTGATAAGCTTTCAAACTTTGTAGCATATTCGCTGACCGTCATGTTCCCTTATTTCAGACCAAGAAACTCTATCTCCTTAGCATGCCTCACACTAGTAGGAAAATACTTCTCTAAAAACTTGTCCTTGAATGCTTCCCATGTAATCGCTCTGCCCTTAGCTTCTAGCAATCTTTGCACTCCATTCCACCAGTCTTCAGTATCTCCGACCAGCATGAAGGTAGCATAAGTTACCTTCCAGTCATCAGCACAGCCCATCCCTCAGAATATTTTCTCCAGTTCCTTGATCCAAAGACTAGCTTTTTCTGGATCAAACTCCCCTTTAAATTGAGGTAGGTTATTGCGGTGAAATTTTGACAAATTATGGGCTTCCCCTGTTGTCTCTTGTTGCTAGGCAGCCCTCTTGTTTTGTTGTACTATGACGTCCGCCATCTGCTGCATTGCCTCGATTGCTACAGCCATATCTCCACCACGAGCCATCACTCTCTTTCAAAGTTAGATTGAACAAAACACAAGGTAAGTTAGATATAATTCTTCGAAAGCCAACACGGAGAATCACACAGCACAAACAAGATAGACCTAATCACAAAACCCAAAAGAAAACTCAAATCGGGGCTCTGATACCAAACTAGTATAATGCCCCCCTTTTTTTTTGGAAGAAGATGTCACACCAAACATACGAAACTGAAAAAAAAACATAAACATACACTAAGACTTGGTTTATATACATATAGGCGATAATATGTTCATTTATAAACTATATAGCAACTTGGCAATTTCTCATATATATATATATATTCTTCAGCAAGCGGAAAACAAAAGCTTAATGGAAATTAACGTGAATATTAAACCATACTTTTATACAGAGGATACATAACATAAGTATCTAGTTACACCAACAGTTCTAGCAAAAGAAAATAGAACTTTACATGCCCAAAAAGATATATATACAGACAGCCACTAATACTACAAAAAGTATCTTGCCCCCAACAACTACTAAGAAGGAGCCTCGGAGGGGTCCTCCTCAGGTTCCTCCTCAGAAGAGGAAATCCTTACAAGAGCAATAGATTCACGAGCAGGAGCTCGTGCAGAGGATAGGAACGAATCCTCGTGTAGAGTATACTCGCGATCACCCCACACCTCACGTATCGGCATGTAGAACTCCAGCGATACAGCAACATCAAAAGAGAAAACAAGAGGATCATAACAACCCCAAGCCAAAGATACAGTCACATCTTCCACATAGACGAAACGCTCGGTGATCAAATCAACATGCCAATAGTCAATGCCTCCCTGGAACCTCAGTTTGGCATACCCTAGAAAACCTCGTCGGGGTGCTATGTCAAGTAGAAAACTAAACTGACCAAAAGCCAAGAAACTCGGGCTCTTCCTCACCTCAGTCTTTAAAGAAGCATAGACATAAACAGAATGACAAAGCAAAGAGGTGAGATATCTAACATCATTACCAATTATGGCAGTAAGAAACAAAAACGGCGGATGACGCCATACAGCATAGTAAAAATAACAAGCAGTATCAAGATTCTAAAAATAAGTAGTTTAATAATCCTGACAATCAGAATATCAGTAAAATAAACAGCTACATATCATATATATACATGCATGTATGCCATATAAACATGTTGACTAACCATGAACACGTACAAGGTACCAAAATCATACTCCATGGAGCTAAACACAATTTCGGAGAGAATGATCAAGGAGACATGTCTGTATCTCGTCAGCCTCAAATCAAGTGCTTCAACATTAACAATTTACATAACTTGGCTTATACAAGACATTCTTCACAAGCTCGCGATATAGGACAGTGTCTCGGTCCGGATCGTCAGTGCGTTTGCATCAGTCTGTCCCACGGTACAAAGAAGCTACCAACTGCCCATTAGGATATACCCGCACCTCGACGCCCCCAAGGTCAACAAGTGACCTACACTAGTCTACTCGCACCCACACTAAGGTGTGATTCATCTCCTAGGCATAAAGCCTTAAAAAAAATAGTCCACCGGACTTTCAAAATGCATGATGACTCAATGCATATATACATATATATTCAATAATAGCATAACCTTTCCATAACCACACGCCATAAATGGCCGAAATAATATCATTAACCTTTGGTCCCATTCATAGACCCACAACAATTCATTATTCAAATTTTTACTTTCAAAAACATACTTTCAAGGTTTAATACAAAATTATGCTTCAATTTCAAAACTTTCCTACTAACCCTCTCTAGGGTAATCCTTTAGTAATTTTCACCTAACCTTTGCTACTCTAATTAAACAAGTCCTTCTTTTAGTTCTAAACATAACTCACTTAGAGTAATTATTTCAAGTTTTCTCAAAACTTTACTTACACTCATGTTCTTTTCCTTTTATGAATCCCTAATCAACATCTGATCCTCTAATTAATTAAGTTTTCATCGTACACAAAATTTTACCATTTTATACTCTATGGTCGTGAGCTCTAAAGGCTAGGAACCTAAAATTCTCTTCATTTCGATCATCATTAAATACTAAATTAGCTAGTCCCAAAATTATTACAAAGTTTTAAATTTTGGACACCCCATTTATTGGGCATGGCCGTGAGCCTCAAACACAAGGGCAAGGAGCTCTTAGTTTCCATACATGATTCCAATCAATCCATCACCATAAAAAATGTACACTAGCAAACAAACAAAATCATACAAAGTAAAACCAACACAAAAATCATCAAGCATCACCAAAATTATACAACAAAGTGAGTAACCTACACATGGATTCCTCACTATCAAAACAAAAACAAGTTCCTCACCTCCATGAAAGGTTGAATAGGATGATCTCCTTCTTACCTAAGAAGATAACAAGAAAAAGAACTCCCTTTTTGCCTCTTGAAATTCGTCCAACTCCTCCACCAAAACCCTAGGATGATCAAACTCACATAATCAACAACCAAAGCTTGAAAAGAGGAGTCCTTGATCACCAAGGTGACCAAGAATCACGAAAATGAAGGAAAGAAAATAGAAAATCAAGAGCTTTACCTCAAAGGTTCAAGTTTAGGGCTTTATGGAAGAAGATGAAGATGGAAGAATCAAGTGATGGTCACAAAAGGAAAAAGCTTCTAGGTGATGAGTAGATGCAAGAAATAAGGTTAGTTGAGCAAGTAAGCATGGATGGCCATCAATGGAGGTGCTTGGCCATGAGAGTGAGGAGAGAAAATGGAGATGAGAGCTTTAGAAGGTGATTCCAATAAGAAAAGGTCTTCAAACAAGATGTAGTTTCAAGCAATGTGATTGCTTGAAATTAAACAAGCATGAAGGGTGAAGGAAGGGGTGTGGTTGTGAGGTTGGAGAGGGGAAGAAGAAGAGAAAATGTGATAGAAAAGTGAGAGAAAAGGGAAGTTGAGAGAGAAAGGAAAAGTGGAGAGAGAAAGTGATAGAAACTTTTGAAAATAGAAAAAGTGAAAAGATGACAATTTGTGTCATCTTTTCCCTCATTGTCGTGGAGTCTCCAAGGGAGGAGAGAGAAAAATTGACTTCCTTGAGAAGCTTGATACAAAACTTCCTTGAAAAGCTTTGTCCACTTTTTGGAAAAAGTCAAAGATGATGTCACTTTGATGATGTCATCTTGGTGATGTCATTAAAGTGCTCTTTAGAAAAGATGACTAACACTCTACGAAAGTTATTACTCAGTGGACAAAAGATACAATTAACAAAATTAGTATTTATTGTCCAACGGATAATAAAATGTATTGTAATTTTATTTATCAGATCAAATCTCGAAAAATGAAAACTTCGTAAACTGTGTCCAACCTCGGGTTTAGTAAGATCCCCCGTCACCATTTCCACAGTCCAAGGTTTTCTAGTCTCAGGAAAAATATTTCATTTTTCCGGCCCCACTCAGTGCATACGTAAATCGAGAAATATATTAAAATAATCAAATAATTCAAATAATTCTAAAAAAATTTACAAAAATTACAAATATTATAAAATGAATATATATCATGGAATAAGCAATTTTTGGGGGTGTTACACCTTTCAAAACTGAAGCAGTTTTGACAGATGTGCCCCTAAACCGTCTCGCCTCTTTAATTGGGGTTTAAAGTTATCTTCTCTTACTATTCTTGAACACCAGTAATCTTTTGAGAGACCAATCTTTGACAAGTTTTGCAAACAAGGTGGTGTGGTTCCAAGTGGCTTGTAGCGGTTCACTTACTTCTAACCAACAATTTTTCAATCTCCTATCTTTGCAGACTCCAAAGGTACGCCCTTTATCACTCTTTGCTTGTATTTACCTTTTATGCCCCCTATGAAACATGGGGCGATGGGGAAGTCCAAATAAGGTTTGTACTTTCATGGACTTCGATGCCATGATTCAAGGGTTTGAAGATGAGTGTGGACCCCCTTGGGCCTGCCCATTTTTTGTCTGAACTGATAGGAGCCATTGATTCTGACATTAGCTTAACGGTCTCGATGGGTGTTTTCTAGGTTTTCAATGGCGAGGAAGAGGGCAGTGAGGCAATTGAAGGCGACCGAAGAGGAGCCTCTGGCTCTTGCCCCTATGAAGCCCACTTACCCTTGGGTTACTAATGACGTTTGGAATCATACTTTTATATATTCCTTAGAGGCTAGACTTAGAGAGCTTTTAGGCTATCTGGAGTTGACGGAGAGGAGTTTGGAGGGCCGAGAATTCCAAATTTTGTGGCTGGAGCATGACGATAAAGTGTGTATGCAATGGGAAGAAGGTCAAGATTTTATGTTCTTGTATGAAGGCCCCTTTCTAGACTATGGTCTCCGACTCCCGTTTATTGATTTTCAAATATTGGATCTTCAGACCCTACAAGTCACCCCTAGTCAGATTCACCCTAATGGCTAGGGTAACATATTAGCTTTTAAGAGACTTTGTCAGGTGGTCGGGCTTCGGTGTTCTAAGGGAGCCTTTTTCTACTTCTTCACGCGATCAAATATTCAGGGGGGAGGTGCCATGCAACAATCCTTGATATCTGTCAAATCGAGGTCCAGAAGGAGAGTATTTGAGATTTTCCAAGACAGTTACAAGGAGTGAAAACATAAATTCTTTAAATTAACTACTACGTCAGGCACCCAGCCTTTCTACCTAAAGGATAACGGGGAGCCAAAATTCTGCTTGTACTAGAATCAGCACACTTGGGACATCCCCATTGAATCCATTGAGAAGAAGAAAGGGGATTTAGATGATGGGGATGCTACATGTGATGAATTTTTAATTGAATAGGGTTCAAAGGTTAGCTCGATTAAGTGCAAGGATATTTTGAACATTTCTAATGACGAGTACCTTTAGGCCATTCTTGGTAGGGGATTGAATCTGTATATGCACATTGTTGCCCACCTTATTTTTCTCTTTGTATTTGATTTCTTTGAGTTTATGATACTTTCCTTTTTCCCTATTACAGACAACATGGCCACTAACAGGGGTGCTGGGGCTTCACTAGAGACACTCCAAGCATTTAAGGCGAGAAGGAATCAAGCTGGATCTTCTCGCACTCAGCCTGCCACTGCCCAATCTTTATTAATACGGGAATCGGGTTTGGAAGTCGCGACTCAGCCCCAACAAGGAAAGAAGAGGAAGGTCAGGGAAAGCACCTCGGCAGGTGGCAAGGCAAGATCATGGCTGTGTAGGGAGATCCTAGTCAGAGGGTGAACCCTTTGCCCCTTATTACCGGGGACAGGGTTCCCGCAGAGTTCATCGACGAGATTCTTTTGAGTGATGATGTTGTCAAGCTTATCACTCAGCGTAAAATTCTTGAGGCCCTATCTTTATTTCAGACTTCTGCCCTCTGCCGCTGAAGTCGGCTTTTTGAGAGGTCTATGGTAGATTTTGAAAAAAAGGGCTAAGAACGAGGTGAGGGCAATGAAGGCTGAGGGAAAACGACGACTGGAGGAGGCCTTTAAGGTCAAAGAGGAGTTGGAGACAAAGCTTGCTAGGGTTGAAAAAGAGCTTGGTAACTCTCAGGCTCTTCTTGCCATGGAAAAGAAACGGTTCGATGCCGCCTGCTCTACACTTCAGGACAGGGTAATGGAACTAGAGAAGGAAGGCGATGACTTGTTGACCATCAGCACTAATATAGGCATTGATTAGTTCTATAACCCAGATAAGATTCTCCGGGATGGGATTCTGCTCCTTGGAGGGCCAGTTGGTGAACTGGCCACTCCTACCCTTACTGAAGAGGTGCCTACTCTTGTGGTGGATTTAACTGAGGGGGATCTAGGTGTGAGACAGTAGAGGACATAGGGGAATGAAGTCGAGCGAGGAATAGCCTGCTATTCCTTCTTTTCTTTTTAACAATTTGCTTGCCCCTTGTGTGGGGTTTATTGACCTTGTAAAGACAATCACCTTTGGTTAATAGGGGCTTTAATGTATTTTCTTTCACCTTTATTTTGTCTTGCCTTGCCTTACATGCCTATTTTCGTATCGATCTTTTTGGGTCCAATGCCCATTATGATGTTCATTTTGTGATCCGAAGGTATTAGAATCCGCGGTCCGGGGTCCAATGCCCTTTCTGGACTTGTGGTCCTCTTTAGGACTTTGGTTTTGGAGTAAAAACCTTGCCCCAGGGTCCAACGCCTTTCAAAGGCTTGGGGATCCCCTTAGGGATTTGGAACAAAGAAATCTTGTCTGGGACAATTACTAATTAATTTGGCTTTCAAGATCTCTCTTGACTTCGGTATAAATAAAGCCTTGTTTGGGGTCCGTTACTAATTATTTGGGTGTTTAGGATTCTTCTTGACCTTGGCATAAATAAAGCCTTGTCTGGGGTCCATCACCAACTATTGGGGTGTTTAGGATCCCTCTTAACCTTGACATAAATGGTCCTTGCCAAGGTCTTTTGTGCGTATGGTTCAGTGTGAGAATTTTCCAAGGACTTAGGATTTTTCTACTGCATAACCTTTCTAGCACAAGACACTTTTGGGGGGTACTATGGTAATCTATCCATCTAGATCATCCTTAGAGCAGAGTGAAATATTACTTTGTTTTATTGATTCAAGAGAGGACTAAGGTCTATACAAAGTGTTCCTGTAGTGTTTGGGGTAAATTGAACATGAAGTAAACTAAGACTAGGCCTTAAAAGGCACTTAGTTATAGTACTTTATGAGTTTGTCCGAGTTCCAAAAGTTCTTCACCGGCTTGCCTGTTAGCGTTTTGATGGTGTAAGCACCTTTGTCGATGCTAGTCACAATGCCGTAGGGGCCTTCCCAGTTTGGATCCAACTTCCCCTGGGAGGTATTCTTTCCTCTGACGTCAGCCCTGCGGAGTACAAGGTCGCCTGACTGGAATCTTCTGGGGATAATTTTCAAGTTGTAGCGTGTCTCTATCTTCTATTTGATGGCGGCGTCGCGTATATAAGAGATGTGCCATCTTTCTTCCAAGAGATCTAGGTCCTCCCTAATCAGCCCAAGGTTGCTGTCTGCTGAGAAATGTTGAAGGCGCTAGCTGGGTTCTCCTATTTCTATCGGGATCATTGCCTCACACCCGTAAGTGAGCTTGAAGGGAGTCTCACCTGTCATAGAGTGGGGCGTAGTCTGGTAGGCCTAGAGGATGTGGTTGAGCTGTTCGGCTTAGTGTCCCTTGGCTTTGTCTAATCTTCTTTTGAGCCCACGGATAATAACCTGGTTGGCGGCTTCAGCTTACCCATTAGTTTGGGGGTTTTCTATAGCGCTACGATGGTGTTTGATTTTCAAATCAGCAAGTAGTTCTTCAAACTCCTTATCTTTGAACTATGTCCCATTGTCTGTCACGATGGAGTCTGGGATTCTAAATCTTGTGATGATGTGGCATCATGTGAACTTTTGGATTTTGGCCAAGGTAATGGTAACAAGAGGTTCAGCCTCGATCCATTTAGTAAAGTAGTCTACTGCTACTACTAGAAACTCCAGATGTCTGGGTACTTCAAGGAAAGACCTAGAATATCCATACCCTACCTATAAAATGGCCAGGGTACGGATATCATGGAGAGTTCCTTGGGTGGAGCGTGGTAATGGTCTGAGTGACACTGGCACTTGTCACAAACTTGGACGTGTACTATTGCGTCAGCCTCCATCGTAGGCCAATAATTACCTGCCCTGAGGGCTTTCAATGCTTGGGCTTTGCCTCCCAAATGGTTTCCACAACTTCCCTCATGGACCTCCGCTAATACATACTTTGCTTCTTTAGGGGTCAGACATTTGAGAAGAGGTGAAGAGAATTCCCGTCGGAATAATTGCCCATCATAGATGGTGTACCAGACTGCAATCTTAATCAGCTTAGAGGCTTCCTTTGGGTCCTCAGGTCGGATACCGAGCCATAGATATTTCATAATAGGAGTGATCCACGTGGGCTCTGAATCTTCAATATGGGAAATGGCTAAAACCATGATCGAAGGTTGGGCTAAGGTCTCTTGGACCACCGAACGATTGTTTCCTGGGCTCTTCGTACTAGCCAGCTTGGATAGGAGGTCGGCCCTTCAGTTTTGCTCTCGAGGGATGTATTCCACATTCACCGTTCGAAACTCCTTAAGGAGTCCTTGTGCCTTAGCTAGATATCTTTGCAAAAAGTGCTCTTTAGCTTGGTAGTCGCCCTAGATCTAGGATGTCACAAGCTGAGAATCACTGTATAGTGTGATCCTTGTTGCGCCCAGTTCCTTGGCCATCATTAATCCAGCAATGCATGCTTCATATTTTGCTTGGTTGTTCGAAGTGGGGAACTTGAACTTTAAAGAACTTTCAACCGTCAAGTATTCTAGATTTTCTAGGATTATCTCGGCACCACTTTCCTTAGGGTTAGATGATCCGTCAATGAACACGGTCCATGATACTTCCTCAGGGTCACCGGGGTTTGATGTAAGTTAGCAAAGAAAGTCTTAAAGTGCTTATGCCTTAACTGCTAGTCTAGGTTCATATGAAATTTGAAACTCAGAGAGCTCGATGGACCAGACAATCATCCTTCCTACTAGGTCCGGTTTATGCAATATTTGGCAGATTGGTTGATTCGTCCTTACTACGACCGAATGGCACTGGAAATATTGCCTTAATCTCCTGGCTGTGATGACTAAGGCAAGTGTGACCTTTTCGATCTTCTGATAACGGAGTTCGGGGCCTTGTAACAACTTGCTCACGAACTAGACCGACTTCTGACCTTTGACAGTTTCTTGGATAAGAACCGAGCTAATGGCTTCTTCATGAACAGAAAGGTATACATACAAAGTCTCTCTAGGTTCTGGCCTAGTCAAGATAGGGGAAGATGATAATAGATTTTTGAGAGATGTGGAAACGTCCTCACACTCCTAGGTCCACTCAAAACCCGTGCCCTTTCTTAATAATTTGAAGAGGGAGAGGGATTTGTGAGCGGCTCTAGCGAGGGAGCGTGTGAGTGTCGTGATTCGTCCTGTGAGTTACTGAACTTCCTTTACATTCTGGGGGCTATGCATGTCGAGCACTGCTTGGCATTTGTCTGGGTTTGCCTTAATCTCGGTATGCATCAACATAAAGGCCAAAAACTTCCTGACTCAGACCTCGAAAGTGCATTTTTTAGGATTGAGTCTCATATTATGCTTTCTAACTTCTGTAAATACTTCTTTGAGGTCAGCAATGTGGGATTCAGACTCTGAGATCTTGACGATCATGTCGTCAATGTATACTTCAAGCATTCTCCTTATTTGGCCCTCAAAGATTCTATCCATCATCCGCTAGTAGGTAGCTCCTACGTTCTTTAAACCAAAAGGCATAACCTTCTAACAGTAGCTTGCCTTTTCAATGATGAAAGTAGTTTTGTCTTCATCTCTGGGGTACATGGGAATTTGATTATACCCAGAATAGGCATCCATAAAGGATAGTAGCCGAAATCCAGATGAGCTATCAACCAACTTGTCAACATTGGGGAGGGGGTATGGATCTTTAAGGCATGCCTTATTCAAGTCTGTATAGTCCACACCCATCCTCCACTTTCCGTTTCACTATTTTACTAGGACCACATTGGAGAGCCATGTGGTATAGGAGACTTCCCTGATGAATCTGGCGTTAAGCAGTTCCTTGACTTGCTCTTCAATGATCTGCTATCTTTTTGGGTTGAATTTTCTCTTTTTCTGGGAGACTAGCTTCGTATCCCGTTTAATAGATAAACGATGGCAGATGAAAGCAGGGTCAAGCCTAGGCATGTCAGATGACGTCCATGCAAATAGGTCTTTATTCCGTTGAAGGAACTCTATCAGCTAGCGTTTCTCCAGCTCTTCCAGATTTGCGCCTATTTGGGTGACTTGATCAGGCTTGTCACCTAGTTGAAGTGGAAGTAGTTCTCCTTCTAGTTAGGGTCTGGTACCCTGAATTTCTTTCCTAACATCTAATTCGGTCATTAGGATGTTAACTTGGTCCAAGGCTGGGGTAGACATATGTGCTCTTGCTTTCTTTGGAGTTCTGCAGATTTTGAGGCTCTCATTGTAACATTTGTGTGCCGTAATTTGGTCGCCCTTGACCGTGACCACCTCATAATTTTTGTTAAGGAATTTCTTGGTGTAACATCCTCCCTAATCTAATAGTTTTAATTAGGGTTATAGAAGCTCAATAACTCCAGTATGAGTTACCTATTAAATCAGGTTATTTCTGGATCAGTTTGAGTGTAATTCTATAACACTGAATACAAGAAAATAATTAAAGTATCTACATAAATAGTCAATATAATGGAAACAAACATGGAAAACTTATTTCCTAGTTGTAAGTGACGGATAAAAGTTATATAAAATTTTAGAGAAACAATTTACACTGTTTAGTATTTTTAAGAATATCGAAAAAGAATTGATGACACAGTTATGGAACAGTTAAGTAATTCAAAAAATTATGAAATTTGATGGAGATGACAAGTAAGATATGAAAAATATTTTGGTATAAAATACCAATCAAAATAAGTATTAGTAAGTAAATTTATTTAATTCCTAAGTTTAGCTTAACTTGGGACTGAGTAATAAAGCTTAACTGATAAATAACAGTATATGAAAATTTATTAAAAAATAGATCTAAAGACTAAGTTGAATTCTAAAATTTTCCATAATACTTATGGTAACTTGAAAACTTAACTTTAGAAGATTAAAATATTTTTAACTGATCCAAAAGTTCCAGCACCATAATATTATCTTAACTTTGACCATTACCACCACAGATTTCTCTCTTCAAATTCTCTAGAATTCTCTTTTTTTTTTTCCTATCTTTCATACGGCCAAAAACAGCCCAAACTTGGGTAGAAAATGTGAAGCAAATCACGACTCTTTCACCCACCCATCTACTCCATTTTTCTTCCATTTCTCACCCTCCATTTCCATCAAAATCTAACCTTGCTTTTCTTGCTTCTTTCTCTATTATTTCCATAGCTGGAACAATAGTAGGACCACCAAGGAATAGGCAACAAAACAAAGAAAAACAAGAAGGAAAAAGGAACTAAGAGGAAGGAGGAAACAAAGACAAAAAGGGGAAGAACAAAGTAGCAAGTTAGAGGAGCTAAGGTAGGGGTTGTTTATCTTTATTTTACTTTTCATCTTCCAATGTTTTCGAATCAAAATTTTGGTTGTAATACAAGAGAGGGTTACGGCCAAATCTAGGGGAAATAAGGATTTCCTTGCTTTTAATTGTTTCTCTATTTCTATTGGATGTTAAATGGAGTTTGCTGTTCTATTTTTTGATTATTTCTGCTGTTCTATTTTTTGTTTTATTCTGCTACTGCTGTAATGATATTAATTATGCTATTGCAATTTCTTTTTACTGCTGCTGTGTATATTTGCTGCTGTATGCTATTTTTACTGTGAATTATAGATTCTATATGCTATTTCTGCTGTGAATTGTAGCTGCTGTATGTTATTTCTACTGTGTATTATTGCTGTTGTATGTTGATTTGCTGTGTTGCTATTTTGCTATTGCACTGTTGTTGTTACTATAGTGTTATTGTGCTATATTTTTTTGTGCTTGCTATAAAATTTGTCATGTAACTATATGATTAAGTAAATTAAAATTCTTTTTGTAATTGGTTTAAGGCCATTTGGCCAAGAGTTTAGAATTCACCCTTTAATTATTAAATATGACTAAGGCTATAAGAATTATGGTCTTTTAATATATACCTATTGTTTTATGAAGTGTGGATCATGAACTTAAGTGAAAGATTGTGGTGTAGTCGTAGAACAAATCGTGTAGCTAGAATATGTTTTTACACAAAAATGAGATACTTTGATATTCAATTATTATAATAGTAGATATGGGTATGAAAATGATAAATATATTGAGTTTGACTTTAGATTGGGCAAGGCTAGACTCGAATGGAGAGGTTTATGGTTTAATTTTGTAACTTACTATGATCATTTGTGATTAATATAGTGACACATTTTTGATCATTTATGTTTGATATTAATTAATTGAGGTATTATGAGTATTCCTTAAACTTTGAATATATTTGGCTTGAGTGGATTTTGGAGTTTATCCTATTTGAGGGAAGGGTATCCGAAATCCCATTGGAATTATGGAGATGAACCTCCGTGGGGAAGGGGATCCTATATTCTTAAAATTTCTCAACAGTTTCCTCACAAGCCTAGTTTTCCCTCATGTATGGATATAAGGATACTTAGGAATAGTTCTGTGTGACATACATAGCAGTGGCATGAATAGGTTGGAGTGTACCGACTTGAAAGCAGACTATTACCTAATTTGTGGTAGTGAGATCTACCTTAAGTATATAGAACCCATGTTATGTGAGGTGACCTTTACTGATTCGGTATAGTATTATGGGTTTTGTGGAAATTTGTACATGAAAAATGAGCACTGTAATGAATTTCTGTATTTAATGTCATGATTTGACATTACTGTAGCCAATGTATGAATTTAGGATTATGGCTCTTGTCTGAATACTATTTTTTTAGAATTTCTATAATTGAAATGTGTGCTGTTTGATAATGAATATTTTGGAAACCGTTAATAAATGGTATTTTGTTTCGGGAAGAGAAAAGATCAGATTTGGTATTTTCGCCACCTTTCTAAGATATAATGTATTTAAGTTTTAAATTGTGTTTTTCTCCGGAGTAGCTGGAAATATTATGATAGCACCATGTTAAATTGTATTACTGAGAATTTTTGGAATTCTCACCCACTTTCTATTGTATTTCCGTAATATTTCCAGGTGCGTGTACTTCAGCTGGTAGTCGAAGGAAGAAGATTTAGAATATATTTGATATTCTCATGTAATCGTGATGTACATTTAGTATACTGTAATAAAATATGTAATTATTGAGTACTGTAATATAAACGGTATACTGTTCTTATTATGGTATGTATAGTATGTTAACCTTCAAAGGCTCATACTTTGCGTATAATTATATAAATTTTATTACAAGCTATTTAATCAATTTACGTGATGTACTTAATTTTAATTACTAATGCATAATTTTGGATACGTATATGGTAATGAAATTAAGGATGTTAGATTTTGGTATCAGAGCAGTTCATCTTGTCGAGTCGGGAAATGAACTGACTATGCTTTAGGGCATGTTTAAATGTTTTTGTTTGAGTTATGCATTCTTTTATATTTAATGTGAGATATTTAAATTGTATTGCATAACTTGCCTTGGAATTAGTTGTTAATAGTTATTGACACATTGTTACATGATATAAAGATTGATAAACTCAATATGTATTGTTTCGTGTGAATAGGAAATTATGATATCATCTAAGCGTAGTCGTGAGAGTGGGGAAGCTACTAGTAGAGGTAATAATGATATGTCTGAGATGGTCAGAATGATGGTGGAGGTAATGAGAGAGCAGACTGTATCAAAGCCCCAGTTTGAGTTTTTTCTTTTGGGTTTATGGTTAGGCCTGTCTTGTTTGTGCTATATGTTTTTCTGAAAACCAAACACAGAGATGTATTGTTTAATTTCTGAAAGGTTACATCTAAACTTTCTTTGTGTTTTGTTTAGTTGATTCTAGATAAAAGCAGTGGCACGCCGTAGAGGAGGACATGACACTATGGGACGCGACAGCGATGCGATCATTGCAGCTGCTGAGGCTATGCAGCGGATGGTAGAAGTTTTGGTATAACAAAATCAACGAGCAGTGCAATAGCGAGAGGCGAATGCTGATGCTCAGAATTTGTCTAAATTCTGTAGAAACAATCCTCCACAGTTTAGAGATGAGTTTGATCCAGAAAAGGTAAGTTTATGGATTCAAGACCTGGAGAAAATTTTTGAAGGAATAGGATGCGCAGACAATTGCAAGGTAACTTATGCCGCATTTATGCTAGTGGGAGATGACGAAAACTGGTGGAAAGGAACTCAAAGATTGCTATAAGCAGAAGGAAGGGAGATTACATGGGAAGTATTCTATGATGCATTTTTGGAAAAGTATTTTCCAGATAGTGCAAGATATGCTAAGGAAATGGAATTCCTTGGGTTACGACAAGGAGGAATGTCTGTCAACGAGTACGCTGCCAAGTTTGAGAGCTTGTCAAAGTTCTCACGGTACCTTCAAATACAGCCAGATGAAGTATGGAAATGTCGTAAGTTCGAAGAAGGTCTAAGGGTTGAATTGAAGCAAGGGGTGCTGCCGATGAGGATGAATCAATTCTTAACTTTGATGGACATGTGCTGCAGGCTTGAAGCATTAGAACCATCACGAGAGACAAGGAATCGCAACTTTGGACTGTCTAGGTTCCAAAAGGAAGGAAACAACAACAACTGATTTCAGAAGAAGCCCTATTCCCAACCACTGGGAAGTCAACAACAATTATCTAGTGGAGGCTTTAGTGGAGATTTTGGTGGCCAACGAGCTAGTCAAACCGTGGCATCTTTGT
This sequence comes from Ormosia semicastrata, assembly GCA_029884595.1. Classification (NCBI taxonomy): domain Eukaryota; kingdom Viridiplantae; phylum Streptophyta; class Magnoliopsida; order Fabales; family Fabaceae; genus Ormosia; species Ormosia semicastrata. The sequence goes on along the minus strand of JAQQTO010000060.1, from coordinate 35,468,794 downwards.
CAAAGTGTATGAAATGTGGAAAAGACCACCTGACAAGAAATTGCGCGATCAAAGGAATTATTTGCTTCAGATGTAAAAAACCTAGACATCTTTCTCGAGATTACAACTAACCTAAGGCAGAGCCTTCTGTCAACAATGCATAAGTTGCAAGACCTCAGGTAGGAGGCAGAGTTTACACGATGAGTAGAGCAGAAGCCTCTCAATCTGAAGATCTGATAAAGGGAGATGGAACCATAGGAGGTAATCTTTTATCTGTACTGTATAATTCAAGAGCGACCCATTCTTTTATTGCTTATAATTGTGTGTGTCAATTAGGTTTACTTGTGTCTTCTTTGCCCTTTGATTTGAGTGTTTCTACCCCTACTGCTAAACTTGTTATTACCAGCAAAGTTTGTTTGAACTGTCCTTTATCCATCGAAGGTCGAATCTTTTCTGTTGATTTGTTTATCTTTTTCTCAAAAAGATATAATTTTAGGAATGGATTGGTTATATTCTAACCATATCCTATTAGATTGTTCCATTAAAACTATAATTTTCCCTACGACTGAAGTTTCTAGATTTTTGACGGCCAAAAAGGAGCTCAGGGATAGCATCGCGATGGATTTTGTGGTTAGATTGCCGAAGACCCAAAAAGGTTACGACTTAATATAGGTAATTGTGGATCAGCTTACGAAGTCTTCTCACTTCTTACCGATCAATATAAGGTATCCGATGGAGAAGTTAGCCTAATTGTATATTGGCGAGATTGTTAGACTTCATGGTGTACCTTCCAGTATTGTTTCTGATAGAGATCCAAGATTTACATCGAAGTTTTGGCAGAGTCTTCAAGAAGCAATGGGAACAAAACTTTGTTTGAGTTCTGCTTATCATCCTCAAACCGATGGTCAATCGGAAAGGGATCCAATTGCTGGAAGATCTACTGAGAGCTTGTACACTAGAATACACTAGAAGTTGGGATGAAGTTTTACCTTTGATAGAGTTCACTTACAATAATAATTTTCACTTGAGCATAGGGATGACACCCTATGAGGCTCTATACGGACGATGGTGCAGAACGCCTTTGTGTTGGTACCAAGATGGAGGGCACCTTACGATCGGACCTGATCTTGTGCAACAAACAACGGAGAAGGTTAAGATGATTTAGGAAAAGATGTGAATGGCTCAGAGTCGACAGAAAAGCTATGCTGATAAAAGGAGGAAGCCTCTTGAGTTTGAAGAAGGCGAGCATGTATTTTTGAAAGTTACACCCATGACTGGGGTCGGCCGAGTTCTTAAACCTAGAAAACTATCTCCAAAATTCAGTGGACCTTATCAAATTCTTCGTCAGATAGGTCCAGTAGCTTATCAAATAGCTTTACCACCTTTTCTTTCTAACCTTCACAATGTTTTTCATGTATCACAATTGTGAAAATACATTCCTGATCCAATTCATGTCATAGCATCGGATATAGTACAATTAAAAGAGAATTTGACCTATGAGACACTTCCTATAAAGATTGAGGATAGGAGAGTGAAGCGACTCAGAGGAAAGGAGATTCCATTGGTGAAAGTGATTTGGAACGACCTAACCGGAGATGCGACATGGAAATTAGAGGACAAGATGAAGGAACAATATTCACATCTATTCTGAGGTAAGAAAATTTCGAGGATGAAATTTCTTTTTAGAAAGGGAGAGTTGTAACACCTCGAAAATTTACTTATTTCGTGATATATGTTCATTTTATAATATTTGTGAAAATTTGGGAATTTTTCTAGAATTTTTTGAATTGTTTGATTGTTTTAATATATTTTTTGATTTATGTGCACGCTGAGCGGGGCTGAGAAAATGAAATATTTTCCCCAAGGTCAGAAAATTTAGACTGTAGAAACGTTGATGACGGATCTTACTAAACCCGAGGTCGGGCATAATTTACGAGGTTTTTATTTTTCAAGATTTTATTTGATAAATAAAATTGCAGTATATTTTATTATCTGTGGAACAATAAAAAATTATTTCATCTAACTGTAACTTTTCTCCACTGGATAATAGCTCTAGTAGAGTGCTAGTCATCTTTTCTAGAGAGCATTTTAATGACATCACCATAACATCACCAATATGACATCACTGTGACATCATCCTCCACTTTCTCAAAAAATGTGTGAAGCTTCTCAAAGAAGCTTCACCTTTCCTCTCTCCACTTTTAGCTCCACGGTTTGGAGGGAAGAAAAGATGATAATCTTGTCATCTTTTCACTAAAGGGTATCACTTCACTTTTCATTTCAAGAAGCTATCACATTCTCTCTCTACATTTCATCTCTCTTTTCTCCTTCTCTCCCTCACGTCCTCTATTCTTCCCCCCCTCCATCCACATGGCCAAGCCACCATTAGAGACCATTCAAGCTTGTTTGTTCAAGCCAACCTAGGATCTTGGCTCCCCTCCTCACCTTAAAGCTCTTTTCCTTGGTGAACACCTCTTGATTCCTCTATCTTCACCATTTTCTATTAAGCCCTAAAGCTTGACACTTTGAGGCAAAGATCTTGACTTTTTTCCCTTTTCATCTCATTTTTGTGACCTTTGGTCGCCATTGTGATCAAGGACTCTTCCTTTCAAGTTTTGGTGGTTGATTTTGTGAGTTGACCATCTTAGGTTTTTCTTGTTGGTGGTGGATGAAAATCTTGAAATGGGCTTGCTTTCTTTGCTGTCTCTTAAGGTAAGAGGGAGATCATTCTCTTCAACCTATCTTGGTGGTGAGGAACACCTTTTTTGTGGTGATGGTGAGGAACCCATATGGGGGTTACTCATTTGGTTGTGATTTTTGGTAGTGTTGTGGTTGATTGTGTGGTGTGATTCTAATATATGTTGTTATGTAACTTGGTGAATTTGAAATGCTTCGATGCTTGAATATGTTTGGGGTTTTTCTGTAGTTCCAGTGGGTTACACGGCCTAGGTCGTGTAAGGGTACATGGTCGTGTGAGGCAATCCGTGTTTGGGACACAGGCCATGTAAGTGAGTGTCAGATTGGGTCTTTTATGTTTTTCTAGAGGAGTACATGGCCCAGGCCGTGTAATGTGACACGGCCGTGTAGGCCAGGCCGTGTAAAGTGACACGGCTATGTAATAGGGGTGATGAAAAATTGTGGGTTTTCTAGTCCCTTGGAGGTTCACGGTCTCCTTGGACACTCGATATGAGACTTTTATACCAAATTAAAACTTAGTTCATGGAACGATTAGACACTTAATGAGGACTTCATAATATGGAAAGAATCAAGGATAAGCCCTTAACCTATTGCTTAGAGTGGCCTTTGGATAAAGAAAGAACATGAGTGTGAGTAAGGTTGTGAGGAACTTAAAATAATCAATCTAAGTGAGTTTGATCTAAAACATAGGGAATGACTTATCTAATTGAAAATGATAAAGGTTGAATGAAAAGCACTAGAGAATTTCCCTAGAAAAAGTTAATGGAAAAATATAATATAATTGATGCGTGACTTTTATATCAACTCTAAAAAGTATGCATTCATCATTGAGATTTGGATATTGACTTGTAGTGGGTCCATGAATGGGACCAAGGATTGTTGATAAATGATTGGGCCTGATGTGGCATGTGATCATGGATAAGTCATGCTGTTATTAAGAATTGATATTTATGTATATATGTAGGCATCGAATCATCATACATTGAGAAAGTCCGTTGGACTAAGTTGAAAGGCTGTGTGCCTAGGAGATGAATCACACCTATGTACGGGTGCGAGTAGACAAGTGTAGGTCACTTGTTGACCTTGGGAGCGCCGGGGTGCGGGTGCCTCACAATAAGCAGTTGGTAGCTCTTCTATCTGTGAGGTAGACTGATGCAAACACACCGACGATCCTGACTAAGACACTGTCCTATATCGCGATCTAGTGTAGAATGTCTTGTATAATGCCTTGATGTGCACATTGATAAAATGATAAATTATAGCACTTGATTCACCGCGGAAGCCAAGTTACAGACATATCTCTTGATCATTCTCTCCGAAGTTGTGTCTAGCTCCATGGAGTAGGAATTTGGTATCTTGTGCACATGCTTAGTGTGTCAACATATTCATTTGGAAAAAGTAAATATGATTATGAGAATGTTTATTTTAATGAAAATTATGACCATCTGTTCTATTAAATTTTTTACTATCTATACTTTGATGCTGTTTATTATGTACGCTATGTTGTAAGGCGTCCTGCTCTGTTTCTATTTGTTACTGCCATAATTGGTAATGAAGTGGGATATCTCTCCTCTTTTTTGTATTTTGTTGTTCTATATTTTATCTGTTTCTTAAAAGACCGAGGCGAGGAAGTGCCTGAGTTTCCTGATTTTGGAACGAACTAGTTATCTACTTGACCATGGCATCTCGACGAGGCTTCCTAGGGTATGCCAGGTTGAGGTTCCATGGAGGTGTGGATTGCTGGCACATTGATGTGAACACTGAGTACTGTGTCTACATAGGAGACGTGCTGGTATCTTTGGCATGGGGTCGTTATGATCCTCCTGTTTTCTCTATGGCGGTGGCTGTATCGCTAGAGTTTTACATGCCGATTCGGGAGGTGTGGGGTGATCGGGAGTACACTCCACACGAGGACTCTTTCCTGTCTTCTGCACGAGCTCCTGCTCGTGTGTCGGCTGCTCCTATAAGGATTTCCTCTTTTGAGGAGGATCCCATGGAGGAGCCTGAGGAGGATCCAGCTGAGGTTCCTTTTCAGTAGTTGTTGGGGCTTGATATTTTTTTGTAGCCTTGATGGCCGATTGTACATCATTTTTGGGCATGTAAAGCTTCTGCTTCTTTTTGTGAATTGTTAGTGTAATTAATGACTTATAGTCTGTATCTAAACATAAATATATATATATATATATATATATATATATATATATATATATCTTTTGCATGAATGTATAAGTTGATCTTTATGTTTTTCGCTACAAAAAAAAAAAAAGTATATGTATATAAAAGAGATTAGTTATGTTAGGATATTTCATTGATGAACAGGATAATACCTATAAATAATATAATAATCGGGTCTAAATAATTTTCTTTTGAATTTCATCCGTTTAGTGTGACGTCTTCTCCTCCTCCTGAGAAAGCGGGCGTTATACTAGTTGTAACACCCTGAAAATTTACTTATTTCGTGATATATGTTCATTTTATAATATTTGTGAAAATTTGGAAATTTTTCTGGAATTTTTTGAATTGTTTGTTTATTTTAATATGTTTCTTGATTTGCATGCATGCTAAGCGGGACCGAAAAAAAATGAAATATTTTCCCCGAGGCCAGAAAATTTTGGACTGTAGAAACGTTGACGGGAGATCTTACTAAACCTGAGGTCAGACACAATTTATGAGATTTCATTTTTCAAGATTTTATTTGATAAATAAAATTGTAGTATATTTTAATATCTTTGGGACAGTAAAATATTATTTCTGCAAACTGTAACTTTTGTCCACTGGATAATAGATATAGTAGAGTGCTAGTCATCTTTTCTAGAGAGCATTTTAATGACATCACCATAACATCACCAAGATGACATCATTGTGACATCATCCTCCACTTTCTCAAAAATTGTGTGAAGCTTCTCAAAGAAACTTCATCTTTCGTCTCTCCACTTTTGGCTCCACGGTTTGGAGGGAAGAAAAGATGACAATTTTGTCATCTTTCCACTTAAGGGTATCACTTCACTTTTCATTTCAAGAAGCTATCACATTCTCTCTCTACATTTCATCTCTATTTTCTCCTTCTCTCCCTCACGTCCTTTCTTCTTCCTCCTTCTCCATCCACACAGCTAAGCCACTATTGGAGACCATTCAAGCTTGTTTGTTCAAGCCAACCTAGGATCTTGACTCCCCTCCTCACCTTGAAGCTCGTTTCCTTGGTGAACACCTCTTGTTTCCTCTATCTTCACCATTTTCTATCAAGCCCTAAAGCTTGAGACTTTGAGGTAAAGATCTTGACTTTCTTCCTTTTTTCATCTCATTTTCGTGACCCTTGGTCACCATTGTGATCAAGGACTCTTCTTTTCAAGTTTTGGTGGTTGATTTTGTGAGTTGACCATCTTAGGTTTTTCTTGTTGGTGGTGGATGAAAATCTTGAAAGGAATTTGCTTTCTTTGTTGTCTCTTAAGGTAAGAGGGAGATCATTCTTTTCAACCTATCTTGGTGGTGAGGAACACCTTTTTTATGGTGATGGTGAGGAACCCATGTGGGGGTTACTCATTTGGTTGTGATTTTTGGTAGTGTTATGGTTGATTGTGTGGTCTGATTCTAATATATGTTGTTATGTAACTTGGTGAATTTGAAATACTTGGATGCTTGAATATGTTTGGGGTTTTTCTGCACTTCCAGTGGGTTACACGGCCTAGGCCGTGTAAGGGTACACGGCCATGTGAGGCAATCCGTGTTTGGGACACAGGCCGTGTAAGTGAGTGTCAGATTAGGTCTTTTATGTTTTTCTAGAGGAGTACATGGCCTAGGCCGTGTAATGTGACATGGCTATGTAGGACAAGCTGTGTAAAGTGACACAGCTATGTAACAGGGGTGATGAAAAATTGTGAGTTTTCTAGTCCCTTGGAGGTTCATGGTATCCTTGGACACTCGATATTAGACTTTTATACCAAGTTAAAACTTAGTTAATGGAACGATTAGACACTTAATGAGGACTTCATAATATGGAAAGAATCAAGGATAAGCCCTTAACCTATAGCTTAGAGTGGCCTTTGGATGAAGAAAAAACATGAGTGTGAGTAAGGTTGTGAGGAACTTAAAATAATCAATCTAAGTGAGCTTGATCTAAAGCATAGGGAATGACTTATCTAATTAAAAATGATAAAGGTTGAATGAAAACCACTAGAGAATTTCCCTAGAGAGGTTAATGGAAAATTATAATGTAATTGAGGCGTGACTTTTATATCAACTCTAAAAAGTATACATTCATCATTGAGATTTGGATATTGACTTGCAGTGGGTCCATGAATGAGACCAAGGATTGTTGATAAACGATTGGGGCTGATGTGGCATGTGATCATGGATAAGTCATGCTGTTATTGAGAATTGATATATGTGTATATATGTATGCATCGAATCATCATGCATTGAGAAAATCCATTGGACTAAATTGAAAGGCTGTGTGCCTAGGAGATGAATCACACCTATGTGCGGGTGCGTGTAGACAAGTGTAGGTCATTTGTTGACCTTGGGGACGTTGAGGTGCGGGTGCCTCAAAATGGGCAGTTGGTAGCTCTTCTATCCGTGAGGTATACCAATGCAAATGCATCGACGATCTGGACCAAGACACTATCCTATATCACAATCTAGTGTAGAATGTCTTGTACAATGCCTCGATGTGCACGTTGATAAAATGATAAATTATAGCACTTGATTCACCGTGGTAGCCGAGTTATAGACATGTCTCCTGATCATTCTCTCCGAAGTTGTGTCTAGCTCCATGGAGTAGGAATTTGGTATCTTGTGCACATGCATAGTGTGTCAACATATTCATTTGACATAAGTAAATGTGATTATGAGAATGTTTATTTTAATGAAAATTATGACCATCTGTTCTACTCAATTGTTTACTATCTATACTTTGATGCTGCTTATTATGTACGCTATGTTGTAAGGCATCCTGCGCCGTTTCTATTTCTTATTGCCATAATTGGTAATGAAGTCGGCTATCTCACCTCTTTTCTGTATTTTGCTATTCTGTATTTTATCTATGTTTCTTAAAAGACCGAGGTGAGGAAGGGCCTGAGTTTCCTGATTTTGGAACGAACTAGTTATCTGCTTGACCATGGCATCTCGACGAGGCTTCTTAGGGTATGCCAGGATGAGGTTCTATGGAGGCGTGGATTGCTGGCACGTTAATGTGAACATTGAGCGTTGTGTCTACGTAGGAGACGTGACGGTATCTTTAGCAGGAGGTCGTTATGATCCTCCTATTTTCTCTGTGGTGGTGGCTATATCGCTGGAGTTTTACATGCCGATCCGAGAGGTGTGGGGTAATTGGGAGTACACTCCACACAAGGACTCTTTCCTGTCTTCTACACAAGCTCCTGCTCATGAGTCGGCTGCTCCTATGAGGATTTCCTCTTTTGAGGAAGATCCCATGTAAGAGCCTGAGGAGGATCCAGCTGAGGTTCCTTCTCAGTAGTTATTGGGGCTTGATATTTTTTTGTAGCCTTGATGGCCGATTGTACATCATTTTTGGGCATGTAAAGCTTCTGCTTCTTTTTGTGAATTGTTAATGTAATTAATGACTTATAGTCTGTATCAAAACATATATATATATATATATATATATGTATATATAATATGTATCTTTTGCATGAATGTATAAGTTGATCTTTATGTTTTTAGCTTTAAAAAAAAAGTATATGTATATGAAAGAGATCAGTTATGTTAGGATATTTCATTAATGAATAGGATAATACCTATAAATAATATAATAACCAGGTCTAAATAATTTTCTTTTGAATTTCATCCGTTTGGTGTGACGTCCTCTCCTCTTCCTGAGAAAGGGGGCGTTACACTAGTTTAGTATCAGAGCGGGACCTCTCCCAGTACGGTGTGGTTCGGAGGTGAACCATGCGGAAGCTGGTGGGCATATGACACCTGGGGCTGACGAGGGTGGGGAGTGGTCACTGGTGCAAACGATGAAGCATGGATAAGGAGCGGCTCCTGGTAGGCTTCTAGGCGGAGGGACACATGAATAAACTGAATACACACCAGAATGAGAGGGATCCATAGACTGTGCAAGTATGGGACTACATAGTTGAGGATGACTTAAAGGAATTAATTAGCACCACCCATATCAACAAGATGTATATTCCTTTCGGAAGCCAAGAATATAAGTACTCCATAGTTAAGCGTGCTTGACTTGGAGCACTTGTGGGATGGGTAAACTCCTGGAAAGTTTCTTAGGATGCGTGTGAGTGAGGATAAAGCATGCTAAAAAGACCTGTGTTGGTTTGTGGGGACACTCATCGATCCTGTAGGCAGTCTCGGGATGTTACAGACTGAGGCTACCACTAGAATGATGGAGAGAATGGGGCAGAATCAAAATCCACTAGTTGAAGATGCAGCAGTAGTGAGGATTCATCAATTCCATGAATTATTAGAATTTAGGAAGTTGAAGGCCCTATCATTCTAAGGAGAACCCGATCTAGTTAAGGCCGAAGAGTGGCTTAGTAAGATAGAAAAGATATTTGAAATGATGGGTTGTGTAGATGAACAAAACGTATATTTCGCTTCTTTTATGTTAAAAGGGGAAGCAGAGAATTGGTGGAAGAGTTCAAGGAGGTTGTTAGAAGCTGCAGGTACTCAAGTGACATGGGACGTATTTAGAGCAACATTCTTGGATAAATATTTTCCAAGAAACATGCAAGATGATAAAGAGGTGGAATTTCATGAGTTAAAATAGGGTAATATGTGTATAGCACAATATCAAGCGAAGTTTGAGGAACTCTCCAAGTTTTCCTCTTACTTTTGGTTGAATCCAGATGAAAACTGGTAGTGTTTTAAGTTTGAGTCTGGGTTGAGAGATGAGATCAAGAGATTTGTTAGGCCTTTGGAGATTAGGGATTTTCCCACTCTAATCAAGAAGTGTAAGATTATGGAATCAAGTGAGTCCAAGCTTCAAGCAGAACAAAAGACCATGAGTTTTCAAAAGAGGAAGTGAGGGGATAATAGATTTCAAGGAAGTGCATTTTGGCCGAAGTTTCAACAGGAAAAAGGTAAACAAATACAAACGGGGCAAGTAGTATTTAGGGATTTCAAATGCTCTAAATGTGGAAGGAGTCATGGAAACAAACCATGTTTAGCTTATCAGGCTATATGCTATACGTGTGGCAAGACAAGCCACTATGCTAGGAGCTGCCCGCACAAGCGAGAAATAGTACCTTCTCCTAGACCACAAACCAGAGGACATGTTTTTATGCTGAGCAGAAAAGAAGCTGCTCAATCTTCAGATCTAATATAGGGTAAGTGCATGGTTAATGGGACACTTTCAACTGTGTTATATGATTTTGGAGCATTACATTCTTTTATTTTTTATGATTATGTAAGGATACTGGACTTACCTATTTTAAACTTTCCCTATGACCTAATAGTGTCCACTCCAACAGGAAAACCAGTGTCAACTTCTAAAGTATGTCTAAATTGTTGTGTAACCGTTGAAAGTAGAGATTTCTTTTTAGACCTTATATGTCTACCCCTTGTTGACATAGATATTATTTTGGGCATGGACTGCCTATCAGCAAACCGTATTGTCTTAAATTGTTCAGATAAAACTTTGATGCTCTTGTCTGAAACTTCTTCTATAAACCCTTCTTCTGAATCTATATACTTGAATGCTAGTCAAGTTATCAACTACCTAGTAGAAGGGGCATAAGGCTATGGTCTCCTCTTTTCTTTAAATTCTGAAAGTAAGCAGAATTTAAAGGACATACCTATAGTGAGAAAATACCCAGAAGTATTCTCGGATGAGATTAGTGAATTGCCACCTGAAAGAGAGATAAAATTTACTATAGATTTAGTGCTAGGAACAGGACCTATTTCTATAGCACCTTATAGAATGTCCCCTCTAGAGTTGGTTGAACTTAAGAAACAAATAGAAGAATTGTTGGATAAAATGTTCATTAGACCCAGTGTTTCACCTTGGAGAGCTCCGGTACTCCTAGTAAAAAAAAAAAAGATGGTAGCATAAGGTTGTGTATGGATTATAGGCAGTTAAATAAAGTAACTATTAAGAATAAATATCCATTACCTAGAATTGATGCTTTAATGGACCAGTTGAGAGGTGCAACTGTGTTTTCAAAGATTGACTTGAGGTCAGGTTACCATCAAATCAGAGTTAGAGAAGAAGATATTCCTAAGACTGCCTTTAGGACCAGATATGGGCATTACGAATATCTTGTAATGTCTTTTGGCCTAACCAATGCACCTACAGTATTTATGGATTATATGAACAAGATTTTTAGGCCATATCTAGATAAATTTTTTGTTGTCTTTATAGATGACATTCTTATCTATTCAAAGACAACTAAAGAACATGAAGAACATCTTAGGTTAGTTCTAGAAATCCTGAAAGAAAAGAAATTGTATGCTAAGTTGTCAAAATGCGAATTTTGGATGAAAGAGGTGCAATTTCTAGGACATGTGATATCAGGTGAAGGGATATCAGTAGATCCTAATAAAGTGGAGGCAGTATTACAATGGGAATGACCTACCACTGTAACAGAAATTAGGAGCTTCTTGGGTCTAGCGGGGTATTATAGAAGGATTATAAAAGGTTTTTATCAAATAGCTCTACCTTTGACTAGGCTAACCAGGAAGGGTAGTACTTTTGAATGAACAGAAGAATGTGAGAACAATTTTCAAGAATTAAAGAGAAATTGACCACCATATCCGTTCTAGTAATACCAGATCCTCAGGAAAACTTTGAGGTCTATTGTGATGCCTCAAGAAAAGGGTTAGGATGTGTTTTAATGCAAAATGGAAAAGTAGTTGCTTATGCTTCTAGGCAACTAAGACCCCATGAAGAAAACTATCCAACCCATGACTTGGAACTAGTAGCAGTGGTATTTGTATTGAATATTTGGAGACATTACTTGTATGGTGTTACATTTGAAGTATTTTGTGATCATAAATGTAACACCTCTCGATTCAGTAACCACAGCACAATCGTCATTATACCACGATCACCAAATTTTTGGTGTGCTACAACTCAAATAACAAGTTTCCAAATTTTATCATTGTGCATATAAAGAAAATATAAGCCACGAATGAATAGATACACATGTTGTCATATGAAAATATAATTCAACAAGATATACTCAAAATACAGCATATAAGACTAGATAATTACCTTAAAACATACATAGCGCGGCGTATTGCTCATACCACTCAAAACAAAATACACCAAGTTGTACTTCAAAATGCATATATACTCAAAAGAACCTTTATACAGGTAATGCAAAAGAAACATAAACTACCCATAATGACACCCACGACTAAGGAGTTGGGCACTCCGTCGGATCCACCTCAGGATCCTCCCCCGGTTCATCTGAAGACACAAGGACAAGATAGAGCACGGTCTCACAGGCAGGTACCCTAACAGTTGATGCCATAGAATCCTCATCCTCTCTAGAGGTGTGAAGCGGATCACCTCATAACTCCCGAATGGGCAAGGCAAACTCCAAATGCACTAATGTAGTGAGAGTCAGTATAGGATCTCTATCGCGGGTCCTCCTCACAGTCAAGATTAGATCCCCAACATACCTTATACGCTCGCCGGCCCGATCGACTCGCTAAGCATTGGCACCCTCGATGAACACAATCCTGACAAAATCAATAGAACCCCTTCTTGCCGCCATCACTGAACGCAGGAGATCAAATCAAGTAAAATCTAGGAGATTTAACCTCGTCCCCTTTATAGTCTTTAACCAAAATCACATAGAACAAGAATAGTATAAACAAGAGGTGAGATATCCTACATCATTACCATCAAGCAGCAAGAAACACAATGAAAGACAATGATGCCTTTCACACACAACAACATCAAATGAAAGCAGACATAATCATGTCAATATAGGAATATTACCGAATATTAAACATAATCACATTATTATAGGGATATCGTAAGACAACAGGTATAATTATAATATCAACCAGTAAGTAGTTCAACAATATATATATATATATATATATATATATATATATATCACAACTCATGAACACTTACCATGCCATGAAAATATGTATACTGATTATGCATGTGCACAACACGTATACTGACCATCTTTGTGCATAATGAACTCAATTTCCTACTCCATGGAGCTAGACTCAAATTTAGAGATGAATGTCCCAGAAGATCTGTCCCCCCTAAAAGACAGTCTACGCCGGGCCACGAAAAGTAATAGTGTATTATTGAGCTGTGATCTGTTGATTATTCCTATATCTTAAATGCCTTGTAATTAATTCATTGGACTCCATTTGTGCTTAATTGATATCATTTAGCTAAGTTTCTAATATCAAACTCTAGTTGGAACATTAGTGTGAAACTTTGCTTAAATGTGTTTTTAGAAGTTGATAATTGAATTGAACTTTTCAGGAAACCTTTCGATGATGGAGTTCATTAGCCTTAAACAAGGCTTGGTATTCACTTTGAAGAAGGAGTTGAGGATTCACGAAGATCAATATCACCCCTTGAAGTAGTGAAAGAAGAGTTTCTGCGAAGATTCAGTGCCGAAAATGAAGGAATCAAATTACAGGGCCTGCGTAAAATTGTAGGGCCTAGGCTGTGCAAAAATACACGGCCGTGCAAAAGTACACGGCCTAGGCCGTGTACTTCTCTAACTTTTGAAATAGAATTTTGATCACTCAAACAGAATCATGCACGGCCTAGGCCGTGTAAATCAACACGGTCGTGTAATTTGGTCAGACTTTGAATTATTGAAACTTCTACGAGAAGTCTGTGGTGGAGGCTTATATATTGACACTCTTGGCTCCTTTGGAAAGGAGTTCTGACCTGGGGAAGTGGCTAGAAACCCTAGGAAAAGGAGAGGGGAGGCTTGGATCAAAGATTGGAGTCTCAGGTTCAAGCAATCGGAGATCCATCATCCTCAATCCTTAGAAACCCGTTTGCTATTTAGTTTTTCTTCTGCACTTTATTTCTTATAATGTTCTTTCTCAGTTTTTCTTGTGATTTTGTTCTAGCTATGTGTAACTAAACCTCCCTTGGTTAAGGGGTGATGAAACCACTAGTTTTGATGTTGTGAATCTTACATATTTGATTATTTCAACACAGTTATATTTTTATTCATATATTTCTGAATCTATTATTGGTATGAAGGTTTTTATACTTGTTCCCACTTTCAAAGTGATAGATCTGGGTTTATTAAGCGCGGTTACAGTAGTAGATCTAGCGGAATGTATGATGTTCACGTGGGTATAATTATCTTTGTACTATTTACCAGTTATAAAAGTGGTAGATCTGGGTTTATTATGCGCGGTTGCGGTAATAGATCTAGAGAAATATATGTTCTAAGTAATTTAATCCTGGTGTGTGATTAGATCTTAGTGTGATTAGTTTTCTAAATCTTAATGCAATTGTTGGATAGTTGTAAGAGCGGTTGCTTTATGACTAATCAGTGATTAGGAGTTGATTTGAGCAATTGTTGAATTGGCTAACACGTAATGAAAATAGAGATTTACTCTCACATTTGCATAAAAACATAATTGAGCATGTTGGAATAAAAAGGATATGTAGATTTACATCATCATATAAATCCAGTGGTGGATTCAATCTCTTAACCAATTTTCTTATATTGTTGATTTTAGTTTGTTTATTATTATTGTTTCTAAAACTGTTCATTGTTCATCAAAACTCTAAAAATCCCCTTTTTTATTGTTTATTATTAATCAGAGTCTAAATTGAGAATTGTTTAATAGTGTTGATTGAATTGGTTCTCTGTGGATCGACCCTTACTAACTACAACTAGGTGTAAGGTTTTTATTTTCTGGTGGGCCTGACAACTAATTTTTATCTAAAATTTTAATCACTATTTTCTGCACACCAAGAATTTTGGCGCCATTGCGGGGAGCCAATTTTTCAATTACACTGTTAATTTATTTCCTATTTTTACTCTGTTTTTATTTTTGTTTTTATTTTATTTTTAGTTTTTGATTCTTGTTTTCTGAGTGTTTTGTAGGTGTTGATGTCCATTGAAGGGATAAAGGAGGGATTACAAAATTTGAGGAACTATATTGATCAACTCAACTCACATCCTCAATTTCCCTTCCATCCAACTAATTTCCAACTCACACCTGCTGACATTGAAGCTGCCCGTCATATTGATCTATCCAAATCAGAGACATTTGAGCCATCTAAAATATTTGAAGAGGTGACAGTGGCAGAAAACACTTTAAGGGCATTAGGTGCTCCAGATCTAGATCAATAACCTCTATGCATAGACATTCTTGAAAATGAAGAGGCATTTAAATTAAAGTCCGGTCTAATCCATCTCTTGCCATCTTTCAATGGATTACCCAGAGAGGACCCCAACAAGCACTTGAAGGAAATTCATGTGGTATGTTCTAGCATGAAGCCTGTAGGAATTCATGTAGAGCAAGTCAAGCTGAGAGCTTTTCCATTCTCACTAAAGGATTCTGCTAAGGAGTGGCTTTACTATTTGTCACCTGGATCCATCCAATTATGGCAGGACATGGCTTGACCTTTCCTAGACAGATACTTCCCTGCCTCAAAAGCCGTAACAATCAGAAAAAAATCTGCAGTATCCAACAAAGGCATAGGGAATCGCTCCATGACTACTGGGAGAGGTTTAAGAAGCTATGTTTTAGTTGTCCTCATCATCAAATCAGTGAGCAACTTTTAATTTAGTAATTTTGTAAAGGCTTATAAGTGATGGATCGCAACATGATTGATGCTGCTAGTGGAGGAGCATTGGTTGATAAAACTCCTCAAGAAGCTAGAAACTTGATCTTAAGAATGGTTGCAAATGCTCAACAATTCTACACTAGAAATGACACTGGAGTGAGAGCAGTGAAAAAGGTAGAAACAACCAGTCTACTGCAACTAATGACTCAATTAACTGCTATGATTTAGTGATTAATGGATAAAGGGAAAGAACCAGTTCATGCTTGTGGGATCTATTGTTCATCTAGACATCCCACTGATATGTGTCCCACCCTCCAAGAGGACACAAATGAGGAGGTAAAGAGCAGTAGGGGGATATTCTGGACTTTCAAAAAATTACAACCCCTACTCTAACACATATAATTCGGGGTGGAGGGATCATCCTAATTTCAGCTATGCAAAGCAACCTCAAAATCAACCTCCAGCTTATGGACCTCCAGGATTTCAACAAAGGCAAACACCTTTCCCTCAGAGATAATAGCAAGTTCAAGCTCCTAAGTAACCTGAGCCTTCACTAGAGGAGCTAATAAAGCAAATAGCCACTAACAATATACAATTCCAGTAAGAAACCAGGGCCGTAATCAATAACATGCAGAACCAGATAGGGCAGTTATCCACAAAGTTCAATAAGTTTCAAAGCCAATCTTTAGGAAAACTACCCTCACAGCCAAAAGTGAATCCAAGGGAGAATGCTAGTGTTGTCACATTGAGAAGCGAGAAGATGTTGGATGAACCTATATCTCTTCCACCAATCACTCAAGAGAAAGATGAATCACCCAAGGAAGCAAATGAAAAGGGGCAAAGCTCTAAAGCCCCTAAGGTAAGTAATTCTGAACCCCTTCCTAAATATGTCACTAAAGCTCCTTTTCCTAGTAGGTTGGCAAAGACTAAGAAAGAAGAAGCAGAAAAAGAGATCCTAGAGACTTTTAGGAAGGTGAAAGTTAATATCCCTTTGTTAGATGCCATTAAGCAGGTACCTAGGTACACAAATTTTTTGAAAGAATTGTGCACTAACAAGAGGAAATTGAAAGGAAATAAAAGGGTCCAAGTGGGAGAAAATGTTTCAGCTGTAATAAAAAAGAAGCTCCCAACCAAATGTAAGGACCCTGGAACATTCACCATACCATGCACTATAAGTAACACAAGGTTTGAGAGGGCAATACTTGATTTCAGTGCATCTATAAATGTCATGCCATATTCTATTTATGCATATTTATACTTGGGTCCTTTGGAGCCTACTGGTGTCATTATTCAATTGGCTGATAGATCTATTGCATACCCAAAGGGTGTGGTTGAAGATGTTTTGGTGCAGGTGAATGAATTAGTGTTTCCAGTAGACTTCTATGTTTTGGACATGGAAGAGGACAATTCTCCCAAATCTGCTCCTATCTTGTTAGGGAGACCATTTTTGAAGACTGCGCAGACAAAAATTGTTGTGCACTCAGGAACTTTAACAATAGAATTTGATGGGGAATTGATTAGATTCAATATTTTTGAAGCTAAGAGATACCCAAGTGATGTGCACACTGCTTATTTTAATTGATTCTTTTGATCCTTTTAATTCTCTAATTTCTACAGCTTTTGATTCTGACCATTTTGATACTTTAGATACAGTTTTGACTCATAGTTTAGATGTATAGGAGGAAAATAAAATGGATAAAGAAGAGCCTTGGAGTGAAGACATCGATGAAATTGTTGCTGCTTTACAAGAGCTTTCTTCCACTCTAGAAGAGCATAAGGTATCTTTTGTTGATTTACTTGTTACCATAGATGTACCTCAACCTTCTGTTGTGCAGGCACCTGAACTAGAATTGAAAGCACTGCCTGATCATCTTAAATACATATTCTTGGGAGAGAAGGACACATTTCCGGTTATAATTATAAAGTCATTCACCCAAAAGCAAGAAGAGAAATTGGTAACTATTCTACAAGAACATAAGATAACCATTGGTTAGTCAATAGCTGACATCAATGGTATTAGTCCCTTCATTTGTATGCAAAGGATCTTAATGGAGAAGGGTACTAAACCTGTGAGAGACCCCTAGAGGAGGTTGAATCCTCCTATGATGGAGGTTGTGAAGAAGGAGATACTGAAGCTCCTAAGTGTGGGAGTGATCTACCCCATTTCTGACAGCAAGTGGTTAAGCCCAATCCAGGTAGTACCAAAGAAATCTGGAATTATTGTGATAAGAAATGCTGAAAATGAGCTCATTCCCACTAGGTTACAAACAGGGTGGCGTGTCTGCATTGATTACAGAAAGCTGAATGCTGCCACTAGAAAAGACCACTTTCCTTTGCCTTTCATTAATCAAATGTTAGATATATTAGCTGGTCATTCTCATTATTATTTTCTGGATGGCTTTTCAGGTTACAATCAGATTGCTATTGCTCCAGAAGACTAGGATAAAACCACCTTCACTTGTCCATTTGGTACCTTTGCTTACAGGAGAATGCCCTTTGGACTCTGTAATGCACCGGGAACTTTCCAAAGATGCATGATGAGTATATTCTCTGATTACATTGAAAACATCATTGAAGTTTTATGGATGATTTCAGTGTCTTTGGAAATGGTTTTGAAAATTGTTTGGAACATTTAACATTGGTGCTTAAAAGATGCATTGACACTAACCTTGTACTGAATTGGGAAAAATGCCATTTCGTGGTAGAAGAGGGTATATAGTTAGGCCATGTAATTTCTACTAGGGGAATTGAGGTAGATAAGGCTAAGGTAGAACTCATGCATTCTTTACCCTCACCCACTAATAAGCGAAAAATTCATTCTTTTATTGGCCATGCAGGTTTTTACCGGTGATTCATCAAAGACTTCTCTAAAATCTCAATGCCCATTTGAAAGCTACTTCAAAAAGATGTGTAATTCAACTTTGATGAGAATTGTATGGAAGCTTTTACTAAGCTCAAGAAATTGTTGACTGTTGTGCTTATCATTAGGCCACCCAATTGGGAACTACAATTTGAACAGATGTGTGATGCCAGTGACTTCATGGTAGGGGCTGTCTTAGGACAGCGAGTTGATAGAGTTCCTTATGCCATTTGTAACACCCCAATTTTTGGGATAATTACAATATAGTCCCGAAATGTACTGTTTTGTGAATTCTATGAGCAGTAAATTTGATTTGACTGTTTTGTGAGTGTACTTGATTGTTGTATGTGATTTGCTCTGACCTAGGGAAATAAAAATTTTCTGGCCGGATAAATCTTATTTTAATTAATTAGAGCTGGGGGATCTTACTAAATCCAATTCTGATTGATATATATATTAATCTCGTAATTTTTCAGATTTAACTGTGCAATAAAATAATTTTATATTTTTATAATATTATTTTATATTACAAGATCTACATCTTGTCTCAAAAACAAGAAAAATCAAGCTTCGATTTGACCACGATCTTTAAAAGTCTTTGTGGGACCCGCGTTTAGGAAAAACAGTCAACTGTGCTGACTGGACAATTTTTAACCAATGAGAGCAAGTCAATGAAAGTAGGCTTGACTTTCTAAACCAATAGGAAAAGGTCAACAAAAGAAGCATAGACTTTATTTAGGACCGTCGGATGAAAAGCATAATTTAGATGCTTTTGATCTTAACCGTTGATCCGATCAATGGTGTAAAACGAATCTAGATAAAATCACTAAGCAATATCCACCGTAGATGAGATCAATGGATAGGAAATCAAGATGATTTCAATGGCTAAGATGAAGTCAAACTTAGTGGCTTGGACTTTAGTATGAACCGTTGGATGAAGACTTAGTTAGGAAGCCTTTAACCTTAGCCGTTGATCTAATCAATGGTGAGATTAGAATGCTAGTTTTATGACCAATTGATATCTACCTTAGATCTAATCTATGGCTAGGAATTAAAGATGAATCAATGGTTAGAATTAAGTCAAAAATTGTAGGCTTGAATTTGGTTAGTAGCTAATTAAGCTTAATTTGACTAATTTAATTACTTAATTAGCAAACTAAGTAAACTAGCTTAGTTATTAATGAGTTATAATTTAATTCTTAATTAGATATCTTAATTTTAATTAGAGATTATAATATATGTAATTATATGTCTAATTAATTAGTTATGTAATTAGATGATTAATTAAAATTGGTTAGGAAACTAAACCTAATTAATTATCTACTTAATTAGCAAGTAATTAGACTTGAATTAAAAACAAATTGAGACCCAAAGTGCCCTTGGACCACACGGTTTGCAGCAGCCTTGGGAGGCAATATTGGACAAGTTCTACATCATTCTTGAACCAATTAGCATGCACAGTAGGTGGCCAAATGATGACATAAGCCATGTGCACCTAAATTGGATATTTGTTTCAAGTAAATCTCTTCATTTTCTCTATGTTATCCCACGGCAGCAGCCCACTCCCAATTTACATGCAATATTCATTTCTTTTCTCTCACCAAAAAGCTTTCAAGATATTCTCTCAAAATTCCCAAGAACACCAAGCACCATTCCTTTTCTATTTTCTCTTCTATTTTCGGCCAAGCACCAAAGTACTACCACCAATCTTCTATAATTTTTTCTCTTAACTTTTCTTGAACCCAAATCCTATTCTAAACACTTTTCATTCACAAAGTTTTCCAAAATTCCTACTCTATCTTGCCTAAAATTCCATTTCTTGCTTACTTACTTAATGGTAAGTTTGGTTTCTATGGTTCAAAATTGAAATTTTGATTTTTCTAACCATGATTGTTCCATGGTTTTTCTATTTTGTACCTTGTATGTCTTTTTACTAATTGTTTAAGAATTTTAGGAATTGTTTTGGAGCTTGTACGAAATTTAGAGGAAAGGAGGAGAACAAACCGATTAATTTGTCTACAAGAGGTAAGAGGGAGATTTAATCTCATCAACCCTAAGTGGTGATGGGAAAATGGATTTGTATGTGTGTGTAGAATCCATAAGGATTCATTTGTTTGATTGTTTTATTGTTTGTATTATTATTGTGTGATTGTTTATGGTTTTATTATTTTTGTGATTGTTTAAATGCTTTCTTATTTGTGATTTATTTTGATAATGCATGATTATAGTTTTATTATTTTTGCTATGCATATTTATGGTTTTAAAATATATTGTATGTATATTGTATGTGATTATATAATTGCATGTATTTATAATTGTATAAATATTAAAGTAGGATGTGAATAACATGTACGATTTGCATGAGTGTTCCAAAGAACACACTATGAGGCTCACGGCCTTACACCAACTAGAGAACCAAAATGTTCTCAGCAATTTTCTAAATCACTGATTTAAAGGATCTAAGTGTAATAATGGATTTAATAAAGATTTAAGTTAATTATGGCCAACATGCCATTTAGTGTATAATCAAATGCCATTTTATTTTTAATTTGGCCAATATACCATTTTATTTTCTAAGATAGTTAAGGTAATGGATTTACAACATAAATTGATTCCAATGAATCATTGAGAAAATAAAAGGAATAAATTCAGTTCTAGAATTTTAACTTAGCAGAAATTAGTTTAAGTAAGAATTAGATCAGGCGCTTGAAAAGTACTAACGTAGAGCTCATTTTATAAATTTTGAAGCGCATTAGTAAGTTTCAAAGTGAAATTATTGGGTAAAAATAAAATAAACTATATTTAGAGGAAAACGTTAAAAATACCTTATAATGATTTTATAGGCAAAATGCTGCCAAAATTTATTAAAATCAGACGTATAAAATGAAAAGATTCCATACTATATTTAGAACACAAGAAAAATACTCTACGTATTTTAAAAGTACTAGATATAGTTTTACACATATCAAAAATGATGATTATAAGCTATTCGGTTAAGAAAATGAATTAAAAATCCTACGTGATTGAGAAAATGATTTAAAAAGATTTTGTGATGTTTAAAAATAACAAAATGTATTTACGCGATTTAAAAATGTTTGTGAAAATGACGGGATTGTGAAAAAGCGATAAAATTCCTACGCGATTGAACAATACTATGAGTTTTGCTGTCGGGCCAAAGTGGTGGACCCAGACATATTGCAGTGTAGTACTGTCAAGTGGGACGTACTATACTTTATTATTTTGTGACTATGGGTATTTTGGTAATTTTTCTTAATTATGGTAAAATTTAGATAATAAGGGTATTTTTGTAATTTTAGATCATACTTAGAGTATTGTGCCAATTTGGGTTATAATTGGTGATTGATTGACGAGGCGAATTACACCGTATTTGGTGTGATAAGCGTAGTGTGGTTCATTTATGAACTTGGAGGCATTAGTGTGCGGAGGATTCCATATATGGACAGTGTTACCAAGTGGCCTCAATACTCAAGAGGGGGGTGAATTGAGTAGTTAAAAATAAGTTCACAAATCTTTTGAAAAACATTTGACAATCAATTTTCGTTCAAGCTATTGAATGATTAGGAATAATTAGATAGATGAGATAAACACTTTTACTTATAACCGTAACAGCCAAGAAGACAATATCCAAGCAAATAAATGAAACAGTGTACAATAATAAACAGAGGAGGGTTTAGAGAAAACAAACACAGTCGTTTATCCTGGTTCGATCACCACTCCACTTGTGATCTACGTCCCAAATTCCCAAGCAACACCTTGAGATTTTTCACTATATCTTCAAGCTTCAATGGGTGCTTGAAAAACCACTACAACCTTGAGCACTCAACAATATGGGATACCTCTCCCAAAAGCTTGAGCCTCTATTTTCCAAGGGATACCTCACCCTTACAATACTTGAGGGATACCTCACCCTCACTAATCAGAATGTATAAAATTGAAATAGAAGAAACTCTCTCTAGGGCAAGTGTTTACAAATTGAAGTTCTAATATGCTCTCAAAGATTTTTCACGTTTTTAGTCAGAAAACAGAGCAAGAAATGAATTTAAGGATTGATTCACGTTTTGAAGTATTGATGTTCAGTTTTTGGTTCAAGGTCAACCTCAAATAAAGACCCAACTTTGGTATTTATAAGTTTCTCAATTAATAGAGCCGTTGGAGGTAGTTGAGCATGCATTTAATGCATTTAATATAGCCGTTAGACGTTGTCAGGAGGCGTGTAATCGATTACATATTTCAGGTAATCGATTACATTGTTGTTCCAAAGTTTTCTGAACTTTCTGGGCTCTGTGTAATCGATTACATTCTTGGTGTAATCGATTACATGGCTTCTGACTTTGCTTGTAATCGATTACAATGCCCATGTAATCGATTACATGACTTCTGACTTGCTGTGTAATCGATTACAATATCCATGTAATCGATTACATGACTTCGTCGAACGTGTTCTTTGAGTTTCTGGGTTTTGTGTAATCGATTACATTGCCCATGTAATCGATTACATGGCTTCTGACTTGTTTGTAATCGATTACAATATCCATGTAATCGATTACATGACTCGTCGAACGTGTTCTTTGCCTTTCTGGGCTTTATGTAATCGATTACATATATTGTGTAATCGATTGCATGGCCTCTGACTTTCATGTAATCGATTACATTTATAATGTAATCGATTACATGCCTTCTGTTTGCTGTGTAATCGATTACAAACATTATGTAATCGATTACATTGGCCTTTGAACACATTTTTCAAGTCCAATAACGCTTGTAAGTCATTTCCAACACTTCAAGATACTTGATTAAACATAAATCCTTTTTAAGAGTGTTAGATTTAAAGTTGAAACTCAAGTTTTATTGAAAGCCATGTTTAACTTTGAAATTTCTCATTTATTTTGAAATCATATATTGAAAAACCTTTTGAGAAATCTTGAGAGCATTTAACATTAATATCCTAAGTCTTATAACTAAATAAACCTTTTGTCTTCTTTCTTTGATCTTGATTTTTCCTTTTGCGCTTGATCTTCTCTTTTGCTTTTGTTATCATCAAAAACTTTTGACATGCCTTAGAGACATAAGCATTCACATTCTCCCCCTTTTTGATGATGACAAACTGATCATAGGAAAAAGAAAGATTTTTGCATTTGTATATAATAGTCATTTAGGTACAATGCTGCCCCCGGAGTTTATGCATGATATTGGGTTAGATTTTGCATATGAAAAGCTTAATAACTTAAAAGGTCAATAACTCCCCCGTACTCATGCAACCTTTAAATTCTCATGCAACTATTAATTTCATTTCATTTCATTTTTCCTCATTTTCTCCCCCGTTGGCATTATCAAAAAGACATAAGCATTTAAGAAAAATAGACAGCATGACAGTTATATTTCATGATTCCCAAATGTTTGCCATAACAGAAAAGCCACAAAGATTAATCAGTCCAATCAATATTCCAAAAGCCAAACATTCAAGGTGAAAACAAGTTCATGTATTAATAATCAGTCCAGCCAAACATTCATAACCAGTAGGCAATAATCAAAATATAACCATAAAGGTATACCAATTTTATATAATCAGAGTTAAAACAAAATAAGTACAAGGTGGTCATCAATACAAGAGAATATCAAGGCAATAGGCCATGATCATTATCAATGTCCTTGCTGTCACAAAAGACTTCACCCTCTGGATCCGCAGCAGAGTCTCCTAGATCAATGTTATCATCGCTGGGCATAAGATCGTCGTTAGAGTCTAGAAGCTCCTCATCATCGCAGGAACTCCAGATGGACCAAAGGATAGGGGAACCGGAGGGGCAGAGGATGTGGGAGGTGCAAGCACGGCGGACACTCAGGAATAGGAGGTCCACTTAGGAGGGATCGAATGGAGCTAAGCTCCTGGTCTGAGTAGTCCATCCTCAGCTCAAGATGGTCAATCTTTTGCTCTATATGATCCATGCGTGTGTTTACGTTGGCGCTCAGGTTGCGCATTTCTTGGAGCAGAAGATCAAGAGAAGCTGGAGCAGGAGCAGAGGCAGGGTACTGAGCCTCCTCATCATCACTATCTGGATCATGATGGATATGACCAAACGTGCCATGAGTAATGTAATGCCACCTATCTTCCATCTTATAGAGCTGAAGCTTCTTCAGAGTATGCAACCCAATTGATTGGGGTCCCTTCGAGCTGGTGTCCTTGGACTCTTCAGCCAGCAAAATGCGACAGTACTCGAGGATTGTGGTGACCAACATGGCGAAGGGGAGAGTAGAGTTCTTCTTTTTCTTGATGTCCAGCATATGCTCTAGAATGTAGTAACCCCAGTTTATTGGGTACCCTGTGGTCATTGCCCATAATGCCACTACATCATCCTTGAGGACTTGGGAGTAATTCCCTCCTCTGGGAATCAATCCACGAACCAAGAGGTAGTGGAGAACCCCGTTTTCCATAGTGAGGCCAAGTGGCCATTATTCTTCGTTTAGGATCACCGGGGAGGTGATAGCCACCCTAATCAAAGAGAGAAGAGCAGCCTTATGCTCAAACTCATGCCCCCGGACATTGGCATTTCCACGTAACCGAGCTCCATCGGGAGTGAGCTTTGTAAGCCTATACCACTCGCCATTGTTAACCCGATTTGTTGCTTTTTCACTTCGTAGATTATGTAATTATCCTCAACCTCCGTGTTCGCATAAAAGACTCTCACAAGGTTAGGGTAGATGGCCTTCTCTATGCTCGGAATCCCAAAGAAGCCTAAGTTTTCTATTGTCCTAAAGCTCTCTAAAGGTTCACTCTCGCAGAAGGTGATGGGAAGATACCAGGAGAGATGATTTTGCGAAGCCGGAAGTTCTTCCGAACAACTCAAATTTCTTCACAAGGTGAAGAAGTGCCTCGTGAGGTCCAGGCCGTATATATTACGTGAAGAGCCACCGAGGACCCTCCAACAAAGAGGTCCTGTTCTTGGGCGCTTCGAGCGATGAGAGGATTCACCATTGATGAGAAGGATTAGAAAGGGGTGAGTGGTAAATGGTTGGGAATGAGTAAGGAGAGAGAGAGGGGACGAGATTAGGGCGAGAGAAGTGGAGAAGGTGTTCGTGAGAGATGATGGGGAGATTTGGATGAGGGATGTGAGGAGATTGGAAGAGATGGGTTATGTGGAGAGGGGTTTTCCGAGATTGAGAGAGGTTAAATGACGGGTTTTGATGGAGATTTGAGTGAGAAAAGAGAGATTTTGAGATTTGAGGTGCGTGGGAGCAGAAGGAGAGAACGAAGAAGATGAATAGGTTCCAAAAATATGAGCCTTACGCGCGTCAGAAACCTTTTAAAAAACCCTGTGTAATCGATTACATTGAGTGTGTAATCGATTACATGCTTTCTGGGAACCTTGTAATCGATTACATAGTTGACGTAATCGATTACCTGAGTTCTGAGTTGGTTGTAATTGATTACAAAGGGTGTGTAATCGATTACATGCGTGACAGAACATGTGTAATCGATTACAAAGACATTGTAATCGATTACCAGCACTCTTTAACTCAGATTTTACGTTCCAAACAGCATATAATCAATTTTAATTCATCCAAATCTGTTTCAAAGCAACTTAGATTAGTTCAAATCATCATGCAAGCATATAATCAAATCATGTTATGATTCAACTCATATAATTGATCAAGATTATCATTTTTACCAAGAATTTCACCCTTTTTGGTGAAATTTGAGGTTGTTGAATTTCTTGTCAAAATTGGATATGAGGGAGCACCTGCAAAACAACTGAGGGGAAATCTCTGACGCTCAAGTTAGTATGGGATTCAAATATAATGAAAATTCAGAGATTTTGCAGCAATGTGGCGTGATTGTGGAAAAAAACACAAGATTATGGAAGAAGGTTAATTATTCCGGAATGATCCAATATACCCAGTTCATTTCTAATGTAGAAAAATGCTTCTTTTGCTAGGGGTTTGGTGAAAATATCACTAGTTGCTTAGTTGTTTCAACAAATTCAAGTATGCAATCACCCCTTTGAACATGATCTCTAATGAAATGATGTCTTATTTCAATATGCTTAGTTCTAGAATGCAAAATGGGATTTTTTGACAAGTTAATTGCACTAGTATTATCACATTTTATGGGAACGTGATCAAGCTCAAGACCATAGTCCAAGAGTTGCTGTTTCATCCAAAGGACTTGAGCACAAAGAACTCCCAAATTACAACATATTCAAATTTTCACCTATGGACAATGCCACACTATTTTGTTTCTTGCTGTTCCAAGAAACTAGTGAGCTTCCAAGCAAGTGGCATGTCCCACTAATGCCCTTTCGATCCATTTTGCATCCAGCAAAATCAGAATCAGAGTACCCAATAAGACTACATGAGGCACCCTTAGGGTACCATAAACCCATTTGTGATGTGCCTATTAGATATTTCATTATTCTCTTAACAGCACTTAGGTGTGATTCCTTACGATTAGCTTGATATCTAGCACACATGCATACACTAAACATTATATCAGGCCTACTTGTAGTGAGATAAATGAGTGAGCCAATCATACCTCTATATTTTGTAATTTCTACCGATTTACCTCTTTCATCCTTGTCCAAATAGCAAGAGGTGCCCATAGGAGTAGCCATATGCTTGGCATTGTCCATTCCAAACTTCTTGAGCAGCTCCTTGCAATACTTGGATTGGCTTATAAATGTTCATTCTCTTGTTTGCTTGATTTGTAGATCAAGGAAGAAGTTGAGCTCACCCATCATGGACATCTCAAACTCACTTTGCATAATATTTGAAAATTCTTTACAAAGAGAGTTGTTAGTAGCTCCAAATATAATGTCATCAACATAGATTTGAACTAGAAGAATGTCATGCATTTTGTGTTTTATGAAAAGAGTGGTGTCAACTTTACCTCTAGAAAAGCCTTTTTCTAAAAAAATTTTGCTCAACCTTTCATACCAAGCTCTAGGAGCTTGTTTCAAGCCATACAAGGCCTTTTTCAATTTAAAAACATGGTTGGGCATTTCAAAGTCCTCAAAACCAGGAGGTTGTTCTACATACACCTCTTCTTGTATAAAACCATTTAAAAAAGCACTTTTGACATCCATTTGATAGAGTTTGAAATCCATGATGCAAGCATATGCAAGTAGCATTCTAATGGCCTCTAACCTAGCTACGGGAGCATAAGTTTCTTCATAGTCTATGCCTTCTTCTTGATTATATCCTTTAGCTACAAGCCTAGCTTTATTTCTTATTATTAGGCCCGTTTCATCGAGTTTGTTCCTAAAGACCCATTTGGTGCCAATTATTGGATGATCATTGGGCCTTGGAACTAATTCCCAAACTTGATTTCTCTCAAATTGGTTTAGTTCTTCTTGCATGGCCAAGATCCAATGCTCATCATTAATGGCCTCATTTATGTCTTTAGGTTCAACTTGAGAGACAAAGGCTAGATGATTACATGCATCTCTAAGTGAGTTTCGAGTGATTACCCCTTTTGATACATCACCTATCACCTTATCGAGAGGATGATATCTTGAAGTCCTCCATTCCTTGGGTAGATCTAAGATTTCTGAATCTTCTTGCCATGTATAATCAAGGAGTCTCTTTTCTTCCTTCTTGGGCTCTTTCTCTAGATATTTCAAGTGCGTCTTTTCCAAGATTTCTGCAACATCATCAACAAGCTCCTTTCTCGACTCATTTGGGTTAGTTTCATCAAATGCAACATGTATGGACTCTTCTATGGTCATAGTTCGCTTATTATAGACTCTAAAGGCCTTGCTATAAATAGAATAACCAATGAATATTCCTCATCAGATTTTGCATCAAACTTTCCCAAGTTATCTTTTCCATTATTCAACACAAAGCATTTACATCCAAAGACATGAAAATGTGACACATTAGGTTTCCTTCCTTTGTACAATTCATATGGGATTTTCTTTAAAATTGGCCTTATTAGGGCTCTATTCATAACATAACAAGCGGTGTTAACCGCATCCTACCCAAAAGTACTTAGGAAGATTGGCCTCATTGAGCATAGTTCTTGCCATTTCTTCTAAAGATCGATTTTTCTTTCTACAACAACAATTTGTTGTGGTGTTCTAGGGGCAGAAAAATTATGCTCAATGCCATGTTTATCACAAAAAGTTTCAAATTCATGATTTTTAAATTCACCACCATGATCACTTCTTATGGATGCAA
Organism: Ormosia semicastrata; assembly: GCA_029884595.1. NCBI lineage: Eukaryota > Viridiplantae > Streptophyta > Magnoliopsida > Fabales > Fabaceae > Ormosia > Ormosia semicastrata. The sequence continues at coordinate 35,440,349 of JAQQTO010000060.1, read as the reverse complement.
TACAAAAATCTTTTTCATTTTGGATAACTTTGGCAAGTTTTCTAAATGATTGAAAATCATCATTTTTGTGAGCCAAGAATAATGTCCATGTAAATCTAGAAAAATCATCCACAATCACTAATGCATAGTAATTCCCACCAAAGCTCATAGTTCTAGAGGGTCCAAAAAGATCCATGTGCAAAAGTTGTAAAGGTCTAGAAGTTGAAACTATGTTTTTAGCTTTAAAAGAGACCTTTACTTGTTTTCCTTTTTGACATGCATCACAAAGTTTGTCTTTTTCAAATTTGAGCTTTGGAAGACCAATTACTAGTTCTTTAGAAACTAATTTGTTTAAGTGATCCATGTGAATGTGAGCAATTCTTCTATGCCATAACCATGAATCATTTTCTCTACTCATAAAGCATTTAGCATCATTTGAGGAAATATCATCAAGACTAATCATATATATGTTATTGACTCTATGACCAACAAACTTAACTTGCTTATCATCCTTTCCCTCAATTATGCAACAAGAGGAATCAAATATAACTCTATTTCCTTTATCACATAATTGACTAATACTAAGTAAATTATGTTTAAGTCCTTCAACAAGTAAGACATTATTAATAGATGATGAAGGGATCTTACCAACTTTGCCAATTCCAAGAATCTTCCCTTTGTTGTTGTCACCATATGTGACATGACCATGTTTCTTGTGTGTAAGGGAGGAGAACTTGGAGCCATCACCGGTCATGTGCTTGGAGCAACCACTATCAAGATACCAACTTGAGCTCTTGGTCTTCAAGCACACCTACAACACACATTCAAGATTTAACTTTTGGTACCCAAATTGTTTTGGGTCCTTGTGTGTTAGAATTAGGTATGGTGCCTTTAGGGACCCAAACCCTTTTGATTCCAACCTTGGTGTTTATGTTCTTTCTAACATTGCAAGTTGATGCACTATGCCCTTTCCTACCACAATGAAAACATTTAACAAAGGGGCTACTTGAAGTTTTTGAGGAAACAAAGAAGTTCTTATAAGACTTTTGATGGTTGTTTGGATTAAATCCCAAACCGGCTTTTTGGAAAACACATTTTTGTCTCCCTAACAACACATTCAAGTTGTCTCTTCCAAAAGTGAATTTCGCAAGAGTGTTGTTCAAGTCTTCAATTTCTTTTTCAAAAGCTTTGCATGCTAAACAAGGTAATGATATGGATGCATTATCATGTGAGGAACAAATCATGCATGATGAATTAGCATCTATGAGTCCTAAAGTCTCATTTTCAATTTTAAGTTCATTTATCTCCTTGGTTAAAGTAGAAACTTTCTTTGTCAATAGGGAGATAGTTTTATTGGAAGACAAAATCATTTTTGTGAGCCTCAAAGATTCATCATGCAATTCTTGAAAGGCATCTTGCAATTCATCATAAGAAGGTGGAGGTTCTAGGTTAGAAGAGGTTACCTCGGTGTCGCTTTCTCCACTTTCTTCTCCTTGAGCCATGAGGCAAAGATGGGCTTCTTCATTTTCTGAATCGTCGGAAGAGCTTAAGTCATTGTCCTCCCAAGCTATATATGCTCTTCTTCCTTTCTTTTCCTTGGAGGGTCTTTTCTCAAACTTCTCCATCTTCTTGAGATATATAGGACACTCCATTTTCATGTGCCCCGGTTTTTCGCATTCGTAGCATTTTGGAGGAGTAGAGGATCCTTCTCCTTTGTGATATGCTTTCTTTTGAAGAAAGGTTGGTCTTCTTTGAAATCCCTTTTTCTTCAAGAATCTTTCAAATTTTCTCACAAGAAGACTAAGATTCTCCTCACTTAGCTCAATATTTTCACCATCCTCTTCACCATCTTCATCATCATCTTCAAGTATGGAAGAGGTGGCCTTGAGTGCAATTCCTTCTTCTTCTTTTTGTCATGTTCTTCATTTTGATTGAGCCTATTTAGTTCCAGCTCATGCTCTTGAAGTTTTCCGAATAGGGTGGCTAGAGACATGGTTGATAAATCTCTTGATTCCGCAATCGCCGTTACCTTGGGTTGCCAATTCCTCGCTAGACATCTCAAGACTTTGTTAATAAGATCCTCATTAGGAAATGTCTTTCCCAATGAGATGAGATGATTAACAATATGAGTAAATCTCTTTTGCATATCTTGAATACTCTCACCTTGATTCATTCTAAACAATTCATATTCATGAGTAAGAGTGTTTATTCGAGATCTTTTTACCTCACTAGTACCTTCATGAGTTACTTGTAGGGTATCCTACATTTCTTTTGCGGTCTTACAATTTGACACCCTAAAGAATTCATCATACCCCAAAGATGTGGTGATGATGTTCTTGGCTCTCAAATTATATTGAACCTTCTTTTTATCATCATCGGTCCAATCACTTCTAGGTGTATTAATTGTCACACCATCCTTAGTTTGTGTAGGGACAAAAGCACCATTTTCAATCAAGCGTCCCACACATCTAAGTCAATAGCTTCAATAAAAATTTTCATCCTTTCTTTCCAATAGGCATAACCATCCCCATTGAAATAAGGAGGTCTATTTATAGAAGAACCTTCATTTGAAAAACCATTTGAAGCCATCACTTCTCTTGAAGCTGCTAAGCTCTTTATACAAGAGTCTAGCTCTGATACCACTTGTTACCAAGTGGCCTCAATACTCAAGAGGGGGGGTGAATTGAGTAGTTAAAAATAAGTTCACAAATCTTTTGAAAAACGTTTGACAATCAATTTTCGTTGAAGCTATTGAATGATTAGGAATAATTAGATAGATGAGATAAATACTTTTACTTATAACCGTAACAGCCAAGAAGACAATATCCAAGCAAATGAATGAAACAGTGTACAACAATAAACAGAGGAGGGTTTAGAGAAAACAAACACAAATCGTTTATCCTGTTCGATCACCACTCCACTTGTGATCTACGTCCAGTCCCCAAGCAACACCTTGAGATTTTCCACTATATCTTCAAGCTTCAATGGGTGCTTGAAAAACCACTACAACCTTGAGCACTCAACAATATGGGATACCTCTCCCAAAAGCTTGAGCCTCTATTTTCCAAGGGATACCTCACCCTTACAATACTTGAGGGATACCTCACCCTCACTAATCAGAATGTATAAGATTGAAATAGAAGAAACTCTCTCTAGGGCAAGTGTTTACAAATTGAAGTTCTAATATGCTCTCAAAGATTTTTCACGTTTTTAGTCAGAAAACAGAGCAAGAAATGAATTTAAGGATTGATTCACGTTTTGAAGTATTGATGTTCAGTTTTTGGTTCAAGGTCAACCTCAAATAAAGACCCAACTTTGGTATTTATAAGTTTCTCAATTAATAGAGCCGTTGGAGGTAGTTGAGCATGCATTTAATGCATTTAATATAGCCGTTAGACGTTGTCGAGTTTGTGTAATCGATTACATATTTCGTGTCGATTACATTGTTGTTCCAAAGTTTTCAACTTTCGGGCTCAATGTAATCGATTACATTCTTGGTGTAATCGATTACATGGCTTCGACTTTGCTTGTAATCGATTACAATGCCCATGTAATCGATTACATGACTTCTGACTTGCTGTGTAATCGATTACAATATCCATGTAATCGATTACATGACTTCGTCGAACGTGTTCTTTGAGTTTCTGGGTTTTGTGTAATCGATTACATTGCCCATGTAATCGATTACATGGCTTCTGACTTGTTTGTAATCGATTACAATATCCATGTAATCGATTACATGACTCGTCGAACGTGTTCTTTGCCTTTCTGGGCTTTATGTAATCGATTACATATATTGTGTAATCGATTGCATGGCCTCTGACTTTTCGTGTAATCGATTACATTTATAATGTAATCGATTACATGCCTTCGCTTTGTGTAATCGATTACAAACATTATGTATCGATTACATTGGCCTTTGAACACATTTTTCAAGTCCAATAACGCTTGTAAGTCATTTCCAACACTTCAAGATACTTGATTAAACATAAATCCTTTTAAGAGTGTTAGATTTAAAGTTGAAACTCAAGTTTTATTGAAAGCCATGTTTAACTTTGAAATTTCTCATTTATTTTGAAATCATATATTGAAAAACCTTTTGAGAAATCTTGAGAGCATTTAACATTAATATCCTAAGTCTTATAACTAAATAAACCTTTTGTCTTCTTTCTTTGATCTTGATTTTTCCTTTTGCGCTTGATCTTCTCTTTTGCTTTTGTTATCATCAAAAACTTTTGACATGCCTTAGAGACATAAGCATTCACATTCTCCCCCTTTTTGATGATGACAAACTGATCATAGGAAAAAGAAAGATTTTTGCATTTGTATATAATAGTCATTTAGGTACAATGCCTTTGCCCCGAGTTTATGCATGATATTGGGTTAGATTTTGCATATGAAAAGCTTAATAACTTAAAAGGTCAATAACTCCCCCTTACTCATGCAACCTTTAAATTCTCATGCAACCATTAATTTCATTTCATTTCATTTTTCCTCATTTTCTCCCCCGTTGGCATTATCAAAAAGACATAAGCATTTAAGAAAAATAGACAAGATGACTTATATTTCATGATTCCCAAATGTTTGCCATAACAGAAAAAGCCACAAAGATTAATCACCCAATCAATATTCCAAAAGCCAAACATTCAAGGTGAAAACAAGTTCATGTATTAATAATCAGATCCAATACCAAACATTCATAACCAGTAGGCAATAATCAAAATATAACCATAAAGGTATACCAATTTTATATAATCAGAGTTAAAACAAAATAAGTACAAGGTGGTCATCAATACAAGAGAATATCAAGGCAATAGGCCATGATCATTATCAGTGTCCTTGCTGTCACAAAAGACTTCACCCTCTGGATCCGCAGCAGAGTCTCCTAGATCAATGTTATCATCGCTGGGCATAAGATCGTCGTTAGAGTCTAGAAGCTCCTCATCATCAGCAGGAACTCCAGATGGACCAGCGAAGGATAGGGGAACCGGAGGGGCAGAGGATGTGGGAGGTGCAGCGACGGCAGGACACTCATGAATAGGAGGTCCACTTAGGAGGGATCGAATGGAGCTAAGCTCCTGGTCTGAGTAGTCCATCCTCAGCTCAAGATGGTCAATCTTTTGCTCTATATGATCCATGCGTGTGTTTACGTTGGCGCTCAGGTTGCGCATTTCTTGGAGCAGAAGATCAAGAGAAGCTGGAGCAGGAGCACAGGCAGGTGCACTGAGCCTCCTCATCATCACTATCTGGATCATGATGGATATGACCAAACGTGCCATGAGTAATGTAATGCCACCTATCTTCCATCTTATAGAGCTGAAGCTTCTTCAGAGTATGCAACCCAATTGATTGGGGTCCCTTCGAGTGGTGTCCTTGGACTCTTCAACAAAAAATGCGACAAGACAGAGGATTGTGGTGACCAACATGGCAAAGGGGAGAGCAGAGTTCTTCTTTTTCTTGATGTCCAAAGATATGCTCTAGAATGTAGTAACCCCGCTTTATTGGGTACCCCGTGGTCATTGCCCATAATGCCACTACATCATCCTTGAGGACTTGGGAGTAATTCCTCCTCCGGGAATCAATCCACGAACCAAGAGGTAGTGGAGAACCCCGTTTTCCATAGTGAGGCCGGTGGCCATTATTCTTCGTTTAGGATCACCGGGAGGTGATAGCCAGTCCTAATCAAAGAGAGAAGAAGCAGCCTTATGCTCAAACTCATGCCCCCGACATTGGCATTTCCACAGAACCGAGCTCCATCGGAGTGAGCTTTGTAAGCCTATACCACTCTGCCATTGTTAACCTGATTTGTTGCTTTTTCACTTCAGAGATTATGTAATTATCCTCAACCTCCAGGTTCGCATAAAAGACTCTCACAAGGTTAGGGTAGATGGCCTTCTCTATGCTCAGTAGAATCCCAAAGAAGCCTAAGTTTTCTATTGTCCTAAAGCTCTCTAAAGGTTCACTCTCGCAGAAGGTGATGGGAAGATACCTGGGAGAGATGATTTTGCGAAGCTGGAAGTTCTTCCGGAACAACTCAGCTTTCTTCACAGTGGAGAAGTGCCTCGTGAGGTCCAGGCCAGATATATTACGTGAAGAGCCACCAGAGGACCCTCCAACAGCAGTCCCTGTTCTTGGGCGCTTCGAGCGATGAGAGGATTCAGCCATTGATGAGAAGGATTAGAAAGGGGTGAGTGGTAAATGGTTGGGAATGAGTAAGGAGAGAGAGAGAGGGACGAGATTAGGGCAGAGAAGTGGAGAAGGTGTTCGTGAGAGATGATGGGGAGATTTGGATGAGGGATGTGAGGAGATTGGAAGAGATGGGTTATGTGGAGAGGGGTTTTCCGAGATTGAGAGAGGTTAAATGACGGGTTTTGATGGAGATTTGAGTGAGAAAAGAGAGATTTTGAGATTTGAGGTGCGTGGGAGCAGAAGGAGAGAACGAAGAAGATGAATAGGTTCCAAAAATATGAGCCTTACGCGCGTCAGAAACCTTTTAAAAAACCCTGTGTAATCGATTACATTGAGTGTGTAATCGATTACATGCTTTCTGGGAACTTTGTAATCGATTACATAGTTGACGTAATCGATTACCTGAGTTCTGAGTTGGTTGTAATTGATTACAAAGGGTGTGTAATCGATTACATGCGTGACATGCGTGAAACATGTGTAATCGATTACAAAGACATTGTAATCGATTACCAGCACTCTTTAACTCAGATTTTACGTTCCAAACAGCATATAATCAATTTTAATTCATCCAAATCTGTTTCAAAGCAACTTAGATTAGTTCAAATCATCATGCAAGCATATAATCAAATCATGTTATGATTCAACTCATATAATTGATCAAGATTATCATTTTTACCAAGAATTTCACCCTTTTTGGTGAAATTTGAGGTTGTTGAATTTCTTGTCAAAATTGGATATGAGGGAGCACCTGCAAAACAACTGAGGGGAAATCTCTGACGCTCAAGTTAGTATGGGATTCAAATATAATGAAAATTCAGAGATTTTGCAGCAATGTGGCGTGATTATGCAGAAAAATACAAGATTATGCAGCAGAAGTTAATTTATGCAGGAATGATCCAATATACCCAGTTCATTTCTAATGTAGAAAAATGCTTCTTTTGCTAGGGGTTTGGTGAAAATATCAGCTAGTTGCTTAGTTGTTTCAACAAATTCAAGTATGCAATCACCCCTTTGAACATGATCTCTAATGAAATGATGTCTTATTTCAATATGCTTAGTTCTAGAATGCAAAATGGGATTTTTTGACAAGTTAATTGCACTAGTATTATCACATTTTATGGGAACGTGATCAAGCTCAAGACCGTAGTCCAAGAGTTGCTGTTTCATCCAAAGGACTTGAGCACAGCAACTCCCAGCTGCAACATATTCAGCTTCAGCTATGGACAATGCCACACTATTTTGTTTCTTGCTGTTCCAAGAAACTAGTGAGCTTCCAAGCAAGTGGCATGTCCCACTAATGCCCTTTCGATCCATTTTGCATCCAGAAAATCAGAATCAGAGTACCCAATAAGACTACATGAGGCACCCTTAGGGTACCATAAACCCATTTGTGATGTGCCTATTAGATATTTCATTATTCTCTTAACAGCACTTAGGTGTGATTCCTTACGATTAGCTTGATATCTAGCACACATGCATACACTAAACATTATATCAGGCCTACTTGTAGTGAGATAAATGAGTGAGCCAATCATACCTCTATATTTTGTAATTTCTACCGATTTACCTCTTTCATCCTTGTCCAAATAGCAAGAGGTGCCCATAGGAGTAGCCATATGCTTGGCATTGTCCATTCCAAACTTCTTGAGCAGCTCCTTGCAATACTTGGATTGGCTTATAAATGTTCATTCTCTTGTTTGCTTGATTTGTAGATCAAGGAAGAAGTTGAGCTCACCCATCATGGACATCTCAAACTCACTTTGCATAATATTTGAAAATTCTTTACAAAGAGAGTTGTTAGTAGCTCCAAATATAATGTCATCAACATAGATTTGAACTAGAAGAATGTCATGCATTTTGTGTTTTATGAAAAGAGTGGTGTCAACTTTACCTCTAGAAAAGCCTTTTTCTAAAAGAAATTTGCTCAACCTTTCATACCAAGCTCTAGGAGCTTGTTTCAAGCCATACAAGGCCTTTTTCAATTTAAAAACATGGTTGGGCATTTCAAAGTCCTCAAAACCAGGAGGTTGTTCTACATACACCTCTTCTTGTATAAAACCATTTAAAAAGCACTTTTGACATCCATTTGATAGAGTTTGAAATCCATGATGCAAGCATATGCAAGTAGCATTCTAATGGCCTCTAACCTAGCTACGGGAGCATAAGTTTCTTCATAGTCTATGCCTTCTTCTTGATTATATCCTTTAGCTACAAGCCTAGTTATTTCTTATTATTAGGCCCGTTTCATCGAGTTTGTTCCTAAAGACCCATTTGGTGCCAATTATTGGATGATCATTGGGCCTCTTGGAACTAATTCCCAAACTTGATTTCTCTCAAATTGGTTTAGTTCTTCTTGCATGGCCAAGATCCAATGCTCATCATTAATGGCCTCATTTATGTCTTTAGGTTCAACTTGAGAGACAAAGGCTAGATGATTACATGCATCTCTAAGTGAGTTTCGAGTGATTACCCCTTTTGATACATCACCTATCACCTTATCGAGAGGATGATATCTTGAAGTCCTCCATTCCTTGGGTAGATCTAAGATTTCTGAATCTTCTTGCCATGTATAATCAAGGAGTCTCTTTTCTTCCTTCTTGGGCTCTTTCTCTAGATATTTCAAGTGCGTCTTTTCCAAGATTTCTGCAACATCATCAACAAGCTCCTTTCTCGACTCATTTGGGTTAGTTTCATCAAATGCAACATGTATGGACTCTTCTATGGTCATAGTTCGCTTATTATAGACTCTAAAGGCCTTGCTATAAATAGAATAACCAATGAATATTCCCTCATCAGATTTTGCATCAAACTTTCCCAAGTTATCTTTTCCATTATTCAACACAAAGCATTTACATCCAAAGACATGAAAATGTGACACATTAGGTTTCCTTCCTTTGTACAATTCATATGGGATTTTCTTTAAAATTGGCCTTATTAGGGCTCTATTCATAACATAACAAGCGGTGTTAACCGCATCCGCCCAAAAGTACTTAGGAAGATTGGCCTCATTGAGCATAGTTCTTGCCATTTCTTCTAAAGATCGATTTTTTCTTTCTACAACAACAATTTGTTGTGGTGTTCTAGGGGCAGAAAATTATGCTCAATGCCATGTTTATCACAAAAAGTTTCAAATTCATGATTTTTAAATTCACCACCATGATCACTTCTTATGGATGCAATACAAAAATCTTTTTCATTTTGGATAACTTTGGCAAGTTTTCTAAATGATTGAAAAGCATCATTTTTGTGAGCCAAGAATAATGTCCATGTAAATCTAGAAAAATCATCCACAATCACTAATGCATAGTAATTCCCACCAAAGCTCATAGTTCTAGAGGGTCCAAAAAGATCCATGTGCAAAAGTTGTAAAGGTCTAGAAGTTGAAACTATGTTTTTAGCTTTAAAAGAGACCTTTACTTGTTTTCCTTTTTGACATGCATCACAAAGTTTGTCTTTTTCAAATTTGAGCTTTGGAAGACCAATTACTAGTTCTTTCGAAACTAATTTGTTTAAGTGATCCATGTGAATGTGAGCAATTCTTCTATGCCATAACCATGAATCATTTTCTCTACTCATAAAGCATTTAGCATCATTTGAGGAAATATCATCAAGACTAATCATATATATGTTATTGACTCTATGACCAACAAACTTAACTTGCTTATCATCCTTTCCCTCAATTATGCAACAAGAGGAATCAAATATAACTCTATTTCCTTTATCACACAATTGACTAATACTAAGTAAATTATGTTTAAGTCCTTCAACAAGTAAGACATTATCAATAGATGATGAAGGGATCTTACCAACTTTGCCAATTCCAAGAATCTTCCCTTTGTTGTTGTCACCATATGTGACATGACCATGTTTCTTGTGTGTAAGGGAGGAGAACTTGGAGCCATCACCGGTCATGTGCTTGGAGCAACCACTATCAAGATACCAACTTGAGCTCTTGGTCTTCAAGCACACCTACAACACACATTCAAGATTTAACTTTTGGTACCCAAATTGTTTTGGGTCCTTGTGTGTTAGAATTAGGTATGGTGCCTTTAGGGACCCAAACCCTTTTGATTCCAACCTTGGTGTTTATGTTCTTTCTAACATTGCAAGTGGATGCACTATGCCCTTTCCTACCACAATGAAAACATTTAACAAAGGGGCTACTTGAAGTTTTTGAGGAAACAAAGAAGTTCTTATAAGACTTTTGATGGTTGTTTGGATTAAATCCCAAACCGGCTTTTTGGAAAACACATTTTTGTCTCCCTAACAACACATTCAAGTTGTCTCTTCCAAAAGTGAATTTCGCAAGAGTGTTGTTCAAGTCTTCAATTTCTTTTTCAAAAGCTTTGCATGCTAAACAAGGTAATGATATGGATGCATTATCATGTGAGGAACAAATCATGCATGATGAATTAGCATCTATGAGTCCTAAAGTCTCATTTTCAATTTTAAGTTCATTTATCTCCTTGGTTAAAGTAGAAACTTTCTTTGTCAATAGGGAGATAGTTTTATTGGAAGACAAAATCATTTTTGTGAGCCTCAAAGATTCATCATGCAATTCTTGAAAGGCATCTTGCAATTCATCATAAGAAGGTGGAGGTTCTAGGTTAGAAGAGGTTACCTCGGTGTCGCTTTCTCCACTTTCTTCTCCTTGAGCCATGAGGCAAAGATGGGCTTCTTCATTTTCTGAATCGTCGGAAGAGCTTAAGTCATTGTCCTCCCAAGCTATATATGCTCTTCTTCCTTTCTTTTCCTTGGAGGGTCTTTTCTCAAACTTCTCCATCTTCTTGAGATATATAGGACACTCCATTTTCATGTGCCCCGGTTTTTCGCATTCGTAGCATTTTGGAGGAGTAGAGGATCCTTCTCCTTTGTGATATGCTTTCTTTTGAAGAAAGGTTGGTCTTCTTTGAAATCCCTTTTTCTTCAAGAATCTTTCAAATTTTCTCACAAGAAGACTAAGATTCTCCTCACTTAGCTCAATATTTTCACCATCCTCTTCACCATCTTCATCATCATCTTCAAGTATGGAAGAGGTGGCCTTGAGTGCAATTCCCTTCTTCTTTTTGTCATGTTCTTCATTTTGATTGAGCCTATTTAGTTCCAGCTCATGCTCTTGAAGTTTTCCGAATAGGGTGGCTAGAGACATGGTTGATAAATCTCTTGATTCCGCAATCGCTGTTACCTTGGGTTGCCAATTCCTGCTTAGACATCTCAAGACTTTGTTAATAAGATCCTCATTAGGAAATGTCTTTCCCAATGAGATGAGATGATTAACAATATGAGTAAATCTCTTTTGCATATCTTGAATACTCTCACCTTGATTCATTCTAAACAATTCATATTCATGAGTAAGAGTGTTTATTCGAGATCTTTTACCTCACTAGTACCTTCATGAGTTACTTGTAGGGTATCCTACATTTCTTTTTGCGGTCTTACAATTTGACACCCTAAAGAATTCATCATACCCCAAAGATGTGGTGATGATGTTCTTGGCTCTCAAATTATATTGAACCTTCTTTTTATCATCATCGGTCCAATCACTTCTAGGTGTATTAATTGTCACACCATCCTTAGTTTGTGTAGGGACAAAAGCACCATTTTCAACTGCGTCCCACACATCTAAGTCAATAGCTTCAATAAAAATTTTCATCCTTTCTTTCCAATAGGCATAACCATCCCCATTGAAATAAGGAGGTCTATTTATAGAAGAACCTTCATTTGAAAAACCATTTGAAGCCATCACTTCTCTTGAAGCTGCTAAGCTCTTTATACAAGAGTCTAGCTCTGATACCACTTGTTACCAAGTGGCCTCAATACTCAAGAGGGGGGGTGAATTGAGTAGTTAAAAATAAGTTCACAAATCTTTTGAAAAACGTTTGACAATCAATTTTCGTTGAAGCTATTTAATGATCAGGAATAATTAGATAGATGAGATAAACACTTTTACTTATAACCGTAACAGCCAAGAAGACAATATCCAAGCAAATGAATGAAACAAGTGTACAACAATAAACAGAGAAGGGTTTAGAGAAAACAAACACAAATCGTTTATCCCGGTTCGATCACCACTCCACTTGTGATCTACGTCCGTCCCAAGCAACACCTTGAGATTTTCCACTATATCTTCAAGCTTCAATGGGTGCTTGAAAAACCACTACAACCTTGAGCACTCAACAATATGGGATACCTCACCCAAAAGCTTGAGCCTCTATTGTCCAAGGGATACCTCACCCTTACAATACTTGAGGGATACCTCACCCTCACTAATCAGAATGTATAAGATTGAAATAGAAGAAACTCTCTCTAGGGCAAGTGTTTACAAATTGAAGCTCTAATATGCTCTCAAAGATTTTTCACGTTTTTAGTCAGAAAACAGAGCAAGAAATGAATTTAAGGATTGATTCACGTTTTGAAGTATTGATGTTCAGTTTTTAGTTCAAGGTCAACCTCAAATAAAGACCCAACTTTGGTATTTATAAGTTTCTCAATTAATAGAGCCGTTGGAGGTAGTTGGGCATGCATTTAATGCATTTAATATAGCCGTTGGACGTTGTCGAGGCGTGTAATCGATTACATATTTCGGTAATCGATTACATTGTTGTTCCAACGTTTTACGAACTTTCGGGCTCAGTGTAATCGATTACATTCTTGGTGTAATCGATTACATGGCTTCGACTTTGCTTGTAATCGATTACAATGCCCATGTAATCGATTACATGACTTCTGACTTGCTGTGTAATCGATTACAATATCCATGTAATCGATTACATGACTTCGTCTAACGTGTTCTTTGAGTTTCTGGGTTTTGTGTAATCGATTACATTGCCCATGTAATCGATTACATGACTTCTGACTTGTTTGTAATCGATTACAATATCCATGTAATCGATTACATGACTCGTCGAACGTGTTCTTTGCCTTTCTGGGCTTTATGTAATCGATTACATATATTGTGTAATCGATTACATGGCCTCTGACTTTCGTGTAATCGATTACATTTATAATGTAATCGATTACATGCCTTCTGTTTGCTGTGTAATCGATTACAAACATTATGTAATCGATTACATTGGCCTTTGAACACATTTTTCAAGTCCAATAACGCTTGTAAGTCATTTCCAACACTTCAAGATACTTGATTAAACATAAATCCTTTTTAAGAGTGTTAGATTTAAAGTTGAAACTCAAGTTTTATTGAAAGCCATGTTTAACTTTGAAATTTCCCATTTATTTTGAAATCATATATTGAAAAACCATTTGAGAAATCTTGAGAGCATTTAACATTAATATCCTAAGTCTTATAACTAAATAAACTTTCTGTCTTCTTTCTTTGATCTTGATTTTTCCTTTTGCGCTTGATCTTCTCTTTTACTTTTGTTATCATCAAAAACTTTTGACATGCCTTAGAGACATAAGCATTCACAGACAGTGGTAGCACCTCTAGGCCGTGGTAACGGGCAACACACTAATGATCTTGACAAGCACTATTCTTAATCAAGATCTTGAGGAGACTACTAAGTACTATGCCTGTGGTACACGATGTTTGGACTGTGTACTGCTACACGATGTTTTGAACTGTGGGCTATAGACACAAAGATTGGACAGTACAATAGTTTGGTTGGGCAGCCATAAAGTATTATTAGTTTCTATTCGGATCATTCTCTTAGATATCCGTGTTTAGCTCCATGGAGTAGGAACGAGTCGTGTGTGTTCATGCATCATTTGTACTTTACTGTTTACCATATACTATGATAAAATGTATTATGTATTGCTTTAATATATATTGTATGATATGATGATATATGTTATTTATTATATATATACATATGGCTTTGCTATATTATGCATAATGTATTAAATTGATATACTGTGTGTTATTGTAATATCTATTTGCTATTGAAATATCTGTTTGTATTGTCATTTTCTTTATTGCCATGCGGGTAATGGTGTAGATTGTCTCACCTCTTTATTGTATTATTTTGTCTGTTTCTACTTTATGTTTATATCATCGAAGACTACAATGGCGGCAAGGGGAGATCAATTAGGTTTCTTTAGACTTCAGTTTCTCGAAGGCGCAGAGGCTTGGTATGTCCACTGGGACACAGGACACATAGAGTACAGTGGTAACGTGACCTTATCAGTAAGTAGGACTCGACAGGGGTTCGTTACTACACGTTATACAGTTGCTTTCGTAGAGATCATTTTACCTATTAGGGAGTTGTGGGACGAGTTTCACTATACTCCTAGAGAGAACTTTGATACACTTTTGGGTCGAATTTCTATCGGTCAAGACATTCCTAACTAAGGAATTTGTCTTATGACGAGGGCTCATATCTTAGGTGTTATGTTTGAGTAGTATACTGTCTTTTATTGTTTCTATTAAATCTTAATAGTTGTAAATTAATTGTATACTTTAGACAAGAATCACATGTATATTATGATGAGTTTATGTTTGTTATATTTTGTGTTCCATGTTATTTTATTTAAATGTTATAATTATAAAAAGAAAAAAAAATATACCACAAACATTATTCAAGTATCAAGTGTTTTACAACTTGGGTAAGGATTTTATTTATTTTTATTTTTCTGTATCATAAATGTGACATCCCCAGAAAGGGTGTTACATTAGTTGGTATCAGAGCCCAAGTTAGAGTCTTTTGGGTTTGTGGGTAGGTTTGTCTTGTTTGTGCTGTGTGAATCTCTGATATTGAACCCAGAGATATGTTTCAGTTTCTGAAAGGAAACGATTTTGTGCGAAATCGCTACGTTTAGTTGGTTGTGTGTTGATTCTGTTTATCTTTGAAGAAAGATAATAGAACATTACGAACATGAGCATGTGGACGCAAAACGTGATGAAGATCGTATAGCTATAGCTAGAAGCGTGATGCACAAGGCGATTGAAGTAGTAGTACAAAAGAGACAAATGATTGCTTAGCAGTAGGAACTGATAACCGAACTTCATAACTCATTAGGTTTGGAGCAGCCATCGGATGCGAGGAGCTGTAACTTAGAATCTTTGATAATTCAAAGTAGAAGGAAGCGTAAGGTCAATCGTTTTCAGCGAAAGTCGTATGTACAATCATCGGGGAAGCAACAACGAATAAAGAGAAGAAGTACGAGTGGCAACAATTTTGGTCAGACTGTGGCATCACCAACGAAGTACTTGAAGTGTGGAAAGCCTGAACACTTATTCAAAAAGTGTGATCAGCTGAAAATGGAAACTTCCGTTAGTAATACACATGCTTCAAAATCTTAAAAGGAAGAAAGAGTTGGTGCAAAGAGTGTAATAAGAACATTCAAATACAAAAACTTAAGAAGCGAGAAAGTCGTGTCATAGAGAGTAATCTTAAAACTGTGCCATATAAGTCGCAAGGTAACCCATTCTTTTGTGATCTGTGCTTATGCAAATCTTTTGGAGTTATCTGTGTTCTACTCATTTTCATAAAGTTACTTTAACTCCTAAACTTGCTATTACTATTTGAGCCTGTTTAAAACTACCCAATTATTATTAGAGTTTGAAACTTTTTATTGATCGAGTTTGTCTATTTCTTTCTCAAATAGACTGAGTAAATCAATTTGAATCTATTTGTGTCTTTGTTATGGCATGATCTGACTATTTTCTACTCTTTTTGATTAAACTTGTTGTTTGTACTCAAATTTTCTAATTCTACCCTATATCTATTGAATATCAAATCTTTTCTGTTGATTTGATTTGTTTATCTAAAACTTACATCTATTTGAGATCTTGATTTTTTAACTAGATTGGTCATTTACCAACCATATCCTACTAGATTGTTGCAATGCAATTTAGTATTTCTTTGACTTGAGATTTTTGGATTTGAATCCAGAAAGTTCATTTCTAAAATTTTTGAACCATGTTCATTTCGAAATCTGTTAGACCATTTCAAATTCTTTGTTGGACTAATTTAGTAATCTACTGAACAGTCTTATTATTCTTCCTTATAACCTTCATAGTATCTTTCATGAATTTCAATTAAGAAGGATTATTCTTGATCCAACTTATGTTATACTACTAAATACAGTGCAATTGGAAGAAAACTTGATCTATGAGACAGCTTCTGTTAAAAGTAATAATAGGCAAGTAGAACAACTTATCTTGATGAAGAAAATCTGGAATGATGTGACGACAGGGGAGCCAGAAGACCAAATGAAGGAAATCACTGTTTGCTCCAAGATCGACTTGTGTGCTGGTTATTATCAGATTCGAGTAAAGGTAGAGAATGTTCCAAGATAGTTTTTCAGATGCGTTGCAGGAACTATGTATATTTAGTACTACCGTACGATGTAAGAAATATTTTGGCGGTGTTCACGAACTATATAAATAGGATCTTTCTTTCTCATCTAGGCAAATTTGTCATTATTGGCAATATTTTGACCTATTCTCGAAAATAAAAGGAACATACTGAAGATCTCAATGTAGTTCTTCAATTCTAAAGAGGAAGAAGGAGTTATGCGCGAAATTAGTCGAACGTAAATTCCGTTAGAAGAAGTTCAACTCGTGGATTTAAATTGAGTGTTAAAATCAAATGGAAAGGTCGTGACGTATACTTCAAGGCGGTGGAACGTGCATGAGAAGAATTATTCAATTTAAGTTTTAGGATACGCGATAGTCATTTTGCAAGAAAAATCTGAAGATGATTTCTTTCCTATAAAAATTCACAAAAATTTCAAAGGCTTAAAGTACCTGTTCAATCAAGAAGGACTTGGATATCAGGAAGAGACGAATAGTTAGAATTTTCAAAGGACTTGTTGAAATGAATTTCTACCATTAATAGAGTTCATATACAACAATAGTTTCGTTCGAGCATAGGAATGACACCCTGTGAGGCCATTATATGGGAGACGCTGTAGAATGCCATTGCGTTGGTATCGTACTGGTGAAAGTAACATCGTAGGATCAGAAATTGTGTGACAGACAACTAAGGAAGTGAAGATACTTCGAGATAAGATGAGGATGACTCAGACGCGACAAAAGAGTTATGCTGATAAAAGACAGAGACCGCTTGGATTTGAAGAAGGCGATCATGTATTTCTACGTGTGACACCTATGACTGGGGTTGGACAAGCAATTAAGTCGAGGAAACTCACTCTGAAGTATCGGGCCGTTTTAGATATTTCATCGATAGATCTGATAATTTATCAGATTTCACTACCACCATTCTTATCGAATCTTCATGCTGTATTTTACGTATCACAACTACGAAAATATATTTCTAATCTGACTCACGTCATCGAATCAGACACTGTACAACTGAAGGAGAATTTAACCTATGAGACGTTTCCAGTCAAGATTGAAGAACGAAGGACAAAGTAACTTTGATAACAACGAAATTATGTTGGTTAAAGGAGTTTAGAACGATGTAGGTAGAAAAGCTACGTGGGAGCTAAAAGATAGGATGAGGGAGTAATACCCTCAATTGTTTTGATGTATGATGAATTTCGGGGACGAAATTCTTTTTAGTAGGGGAGAGTTGTAACACCCTAACTTTTGGGATAATTACAATATAGTCCCGAAATGTACTGTTTTGTGAATTCTGTGAGCAGTAAATTTAATTTGACTGTTTCGTGAGTGTACTTGACTGTTGTATGTGATTTGCTCCGACTTAGGGAAATAAAAATTTTCTGGCCGGATAAATCTTATTTTAATTAATTGGAGCTGGGGGATCTTACTAAACCCAATTCTGATTGATATATATATTAATCTCGTAATTTTTGGATTTAACTGTGTAATAAAATAATTTTATATTTTTATAATATTATTTTATATTACATACCTCTTGTCTCAAAAATAGTAAAAATCAAGCTTGATTTGACCACAGATCTTTAAAAGTCTGTGGGATCCGCGTTTAGGAAAAACAGTCAACTGTGCTGACTGAATAATTTTTAACCAATGAGAGCAAGTCAACGAAAGTAGGCTTGACTTTCTAAACCAATAGGAAAAGGTCAACAAAAGAAGCATAGACTTTATTTAGGACCGTTGGATGAAAAGCATAATTTAGATGCTTTTGATCTTAACCGTTGATCCGATCAATGGTGTAAAACGAATCTAGATAAAATCACTAAGCAATATCCACCGTAGATGAGATCAATGGATAGGAAATCAAGATGATTTCAATGGCTAAGATGAAGTCAAACTTAGTGGCTTGGACTTTAGTATGAACCGTTGGATGAAGACTTAGTTAGGAAGCCTTTAACCTTAGCCGTTGATCTAATCAATGGTAGATTAGAATGCTAGTTTTATGACCAATTGATATCTACCTTAGATCTAATCTATGGCTAGGAATTAAAGATGAATCAATGGTTAGAATTAAGTCAAAAATTGTAGGCTTGAATTTGGTTAGTAGCTAATTAAGCTTAATTTGACTAATTTAATTACTTAATTAGCAAACTAAGTAAACTAGCTTAGTTATTAATGAGTTATAATTTAATTCTTAATTAGATATCTTAATTTTAATTAGAGATTATAATATATGTAATTCTATGTCTAATTAATTAGTTATGTAATTGGATGATTAATTAAAATTGGTTAGGAAACTAAACCTAATTAATTATCTACTTAATTAGCAAGTAATTAGACTTGAATTAAAAACAAATTGAGACCCAAAGTGCCCTTGGACCACACGGTTTGCAGCAGCCTTGGGAGGGAATATTGGACAAGTTCTACATCATTCTTGAACCAATTAGCATGCACACTAGGTGGCCAAATGATGACATAAGCCATGTGCACCTAAATTGGATATTTGTTTCAAGTAAATCTCTTCATTTTCTCTATGTTATCCCACGGCAGCAGCCCACTCCCAATTTACATGCAATATTCATTTCTTTTCTCTCACCAAAAAGCTTTCAAGATATTCTCTCAAAATTCCCAAGAACACCAAGCACCATTCCTTTTCTATTTTCTCTTCTATTTCCGGCCAAGCACCAAAGTACTACCACCAATCTTCTATAATTTTTCCTCTTAGCTTTTCTTGAACCTAAATCCTATTCTAAACACTTTTCATTCACAAAGTTTTCCCAAATTCCTACTCTATTTTGCCTAAAATTCCATTTCTTGCTTACTTACTTAAGGGTAAGTTTGGTTTCTATGGTTCAAAATTGAAATTTTGATTTTTCTAACCATGATTGTTCCATGGTTTTTCTATTTTGTACCTTGTATGTGTTTTTACTAATTGTTTAAGAATTTTAGGAATTATTTTGGAGCTTGTACGAAATTTAGAGGAAAGGAGGAGAACAAGCCGATTAATTTGTCTACAAGAGGTAAGAGGGAGATTTAATCTCATCAACCCTAAGTGGTGATAGGAAAATGGATTTGTATGTGTGTGTAGAATCCATAAGGATTCATTTGTGTGATTGTTTTATTGTTTGTATTATTATTGTGTGATTGTTTATGGTTTTATTATTTTTGTGATTGTTTAAATGCTTTCTTATTTGTAATTTATTTTGCTAATGCATGATTATAGTTTTATTATTTTTGCTATGCATATTTATGGTTTTAAAATATATTGTATGTATATTGTATGTGATTATATAATTGCATGTATATATATTTGTATACTTATTAAAGTAGGATGTGAATAACATGTACGATTTGCATGAGTGTTCCAAAGAATACACTATGAGGCTCACGGCCTTACACCAACTAGAGAACCAAAATGTTCTTAGCAATTTTCTAAATCACTGATTTAAAGGATCTAAGTGTAATAATGGATTTAATAAAGATTTAAGTTAATTATGGCCAACATGCCATTTAGTGTATAATCAAATGCCATTTTATTTTTAATTTGGCCAATATACCATTTTATTTTCTAAGATAGGTAAGGTAATGGATTTACAAAATAAATTGATTCCAATGAATCATTGAGAAAATAAAAGGAATAAATTCAGTTCTAGAATTTTAACTTAGCAGAAATTAGTTTAAGTAAGAATTAGATCAGACGTTTGAAAAGTACTAACGTAGAACTCATTTTATAAATTTTGAAGCGCGTTAGTAAGTTTCAAAGTGAAATTATTGGGTAAAAATAAAATAAACTATATTTAGAGGAAAACGTTAAAAATACCTTATAATGATTTTATAGGAAAAATGCTGCCGAAATTTATTAAAATCAGACGTATAAAATGAAAAGATTCCATACTATATTTAGAACACAAGGAAAATACTCTACGTATTTTAAAAGTACTAGATATAGTTTTACACATATCAAAAATGATGATTATAAGCTATTCGGTTAAGAAAATGAATTAAAAATCCTACGTGATTGAGAAAATGATTTAAAAAGATTTTGTGATGTTTAAAAATGACAAAATGTATTTACGCGATTTAAAAATGTTTGTGAAAACGACGGGATTGTGAAAAAGCCATAAAATTCCTACGCGATTGAACAATACTGTGAGTTTTGCTGTCGGGCCAAAGTAGTGGACCCAGACATATTGCAGTGTAGTACTGTCAGGTGGGACGTACTATACTTTATTATTTTGTGACTAAGGGTATTTTGGTAATTTTTTGTAATTATGGTAAAATTTGGATAATAAGGGTATTTTTGTAATTTTAGATCATACTTAGAGTACTGTGCCAATTTGGGTTATAATTGGTGATTTATTGACGAGGCGAATTACACCGTGTTTGGTGTGATAAGCGTAGTGTGGTTCATTTATGAACTTGGAGGCATTAGTGTGCGGAGGATTCCATATGTGGACAGTGGTAGCACTTCTGGGCTGTGGTAACGGGCAACATACTAATGATCTTGACAAGCACTATTCTTAATCAAGATCTTGAGGAGACTACTAAGTACTATGCCTGTGGTACACGATGTTTGGACTGTGTACTGCTACACGATGTTTTGGACTGTGGGCTATAGACACAAAGATTGGACAGTGCAATAGTTTGGTTGGGCAGCCATAAAGTATTATTAGTTTCTATTCGGATCATTCTCTCAGATATCCGTGTTTAGCTCCATGGAGTAGGAACGAGTCGTGTGTGTTCATGCATCATCTGCACTTTACTGTTTACCATATACTATGATAAAATGTATGATGTATTGCTTTAATATATATTGTATGATATGATGATATATGTTATTTATTATATATATACATATGGCTTTGCTATATTATGCATAATGTATTAAATTGATATACTGTGTGTTATTGTAATATCTACTTGCTATTGAAATATCTGTTTGTATTGTCATTTTCTTTATTGCCATGCGGGTAATGGTGTAGATTGTCTCACCTCTTTATTGTATTATTTTGTCTGTTTCTACTTTATGTTTATATCATCGAAGACTACAATGGCGGCAAGGGGAGATCAATTAGGTTTCTTTAGACTTCAGTTTCTCGAAGGCGCAGAGGCTTGGTATGTCCACTGGGACACAGGACACATAGAGTACAGTGGTAACGTGACCTTATCAGTAAGTAGGACTCGACAAGGGTTCGTTACTACACGTTATACAATTGCTTTCGTAGAGATCATTTTACCTATTAGGGAGTTGTGGGACGAGTTTCACTATACTCCTAGAGAGAACTTCGATACACTTTTGGGTCGAATTTCTATCGGTCAAGACATTCCTAACTAAGGAATTTGTCTTATAACGAGGGCTCATATCTTAGGTGTTATGTTTGAGTAGTATACTGTCTTTTATTGTTTCTATTAAATCTTAATAGTTGTAAATTATCTGTATACTTCAGACAAGAATCACATGTATATTATGATGAGTTTATGTTTGTTATATTTTGTGTTCCATGTTATTTTATTTAAATGTTATAATTATAAAAAGAAAAAAAAATATACCACAAACATTATTCAAGTATCAAGTGTTTTATAATTTGGGTAAAGATTTTATTTATTTTTATTTTTCTGCATTATAAATGTGACATCCCCAGAAAAGGTGTTACACCATTTTATTATGCATCAATGACTCTAAATGATGCTTAACTCAACTATTCAACAACTGAAAAAGAACTTCTAGTTGTTGTTTTTGCTTTAGAAAAATTTAGATCATATCTCATTAGCTCTAAAGTAATTATGTTTTCAGATCATGCAGCTTTGAAGTATCTCCTGATAAAGAAAGAAGCAAAGCCTAGATTGCTCCGATGGATTTTATTGCTCTAGGAATTTGAATTGGAGATTAAAGACAAGAAAGGGAGTGAAAACTTGGTGGCCGACCATTTGAGTAGATTGGTGACTGAAGAAGAGGAAATGCCTATCATGGAGACTTTTCCGGATGAGTATCTAATGGCCATTAAGGCTATAATCCCTTGGTAACTACCTGGTTACTAAGGACTTTCCAGAGGGTTTGAACAAGGCCCAAAGAGATAAATTAAGGAGTGATTGTAAGTATTACATCTGGGATGACCCGTACATCTGGAAGCATTGTGTAGATTAGGTCATTAGGAGGTGCATTCCTGATTTTGAGACATACTCCATTCTCTCCTTTTGTCACACCTATGCTTGTGGAGGACATTTCGGCATTAAAAGGATAGCCAACAAGGTGCTTGATAGTGGTTTCTATTGGCCCACAATCTTTAAAGAAGCCTATAATTTTTGTAAGTCCTGTGACCCCTATCAGAGAACAGGTAACATTGGTCCTCGGAATCAAATGCCTCAAACTCTGATCATTTTTGTGGCAGTTTTTGATGTGTGGGGTATTGATTTTATGGGACCATTTCCCCCTTCATTTGGTTATTCATACATTCTCTTATCTGTTGATTATGTGTCTAAATGGGTGGAAGCAAAAGCCACCCGATCTGATGATTCTAAAACTATTGCAGATTTTGTTAAATCACATATTTTCTCCAGGTTTGGGACCCCAAAGGCTATCATTAATGACTGAGGGACCCATTTCTGTAACAGAATGTTTGATGCTCTCTTGAGAAAATATAGAGTGATGCACATAATTTCCACTCCTTACCATCCACAGACAAATGGGCAAACTGAAGTGTCCAACCGAGAAATTAAATCAATCCTGGAAAAGATGGTGAATCCCTCACGTAAGGATTGGAGTACTAGACTTGAGGATGCGTATGGGCTTATGGGACTGCCTATAAGACTCCCATTGACATGTCACCATTTTGGTTGGTGTATGGAAAGCCCTGTCATCTGCCCATTGAGCTGTAACATCCCTCTTATTAGGCTATTAAGCAAGTCAATCGAGACTTGGAAGGTGCTGGAAAGCAGAGGAAGTTCCAATTACAGGAACTGGAAGAATTGAGGAATGAGGTCTTCGAGAATGTCCTGATTTATAAGACTAAAACTAAGGCATTCCATGACCATTTGATCTCTAGGAAAGAATTCCACAAAGGACAAAAAGTGCTATTATACCAATCCAGACTCAAATTGTTTCCAAGAAAATTGCGTTCCAAATAGATTAGACTATTTGTGGTAACTAATGTCTTTCCTTTTGGTGCAGTAGAAGTTATGAGTGAAACATCTGGCAAAACATTTAAGGTCAATGGGCACCGTCTCAAACCATATCATGAACTTCTTGATAGTGCAGAAGTGGAAGTGATGACTCTTCTTCTTCCACAGTATGAAGATCATTAAGAGCATCATCATGTCGGGCTGAGGATAATAAACTAAGCGCTTAATGGGAGGTAACTCATCATCAAGAAAACCATATTTGATTTCTTTATCCCTTTTATCTTGTGTTTTTATTGATTTCTTAGAATAGATTTTGATTTGTTTCTTGACTGTTAGAATGCGAATCTTTAGAAAGCCTTGTGTTTGGATTGCTAAATGTGTGTTTGAATTCTTTCATGGATTATTGGATGATTGTATGGACTGATTACAGTGGAAATCAAGCAAAATTATTAGAATGAACTCTTTTGTGGTGTTGTTGTATGCTAAATCATGTTCTTTAGGGCTGATTTCTTTAAACTAAGGAGTTAAATTTTTAATTTCATGATGAATGGACTGAGTAAAGAGTCAAACTCTTGAGATGCATTCATATGAATTTGTGCTTTACGAACTTCTCGTTTGTGGAATCCCTTTAAGATTGATTATGAATTCTAGTCTTGGGCATCTGACTTTAAAAGACCTTGAGCCTTACTTTAGGATTGATTTCCTAAGTGTTTTTCAAAGCACAACACCATCCATAATGTTTCATAGGAGTTTCCCTATCGTTTTAATGTGAATTGAATCATTTAGGGATGCATTTTGATGAGCTTTTAGTGGAAAGGAGCAACGGAGGCCGTGTACAGTTACACAGGCTGTGTATACTTGAGCAGCAAAAGTTTCCTCAAGTCAGAGGCATACACGGCCTAGGCCGTGTCCTATGACACGGCCGTGTAATCATGAGGTATGTTTTATTCATAAAAAAGAGAGGGAAAAACAGTGAAGTACACGGCCTAGGTCGTGTACTCTCACATGGCCGTGTGATCGTGTGCCAGGAACCACTCCCTAGAAGAATAGAACACGGCCTAGGCCGTGGCCATATGGAGCCACACGGCCGTGTAAATATGACAGAGCCCATTTTAGGGCTTATTCTTCCATTCCCCCCATTTCTCTTGCTTCTTCTACGCAGCCACCAATACCCTCCACACTCTCCTCCTCCAAATCTTCTTCTTCCAACACCCAAATTCACCATTTCAACCATTTTTCAACCTCAAATCCATCAAATCCTGCCTCTTTCTTCCATTTTTCTTCCATTTGTTCCAAAAAAAAAACACACCACCAAACCACCACCCATCTTCCAAAACGTAACCACCATAGCCACCACCCCAACCACTATTTTTCTTTCATCTTCTACCTTCAAATCACTACCCATTCCTCCATTTCTTCTTCCCTCACTCTATTTTAACCAAACCAACTCCCTTTTTTCACCATTTCTTTAAAATCCCAACACTCTCCTTGTCTTCTCCACCATGAACACCACCACTTCACAGTACCCATCTTCTACAAATTTTCAAAATGCCTCCCAAGAAGAGAGTGAAGCACACTACCAGTGGTCAATCATACCGCCGCCCTTCTGCTCCACGTACACCACAACCACCACCTCCTGCACGTGAACCATCTCCTCTTGAGGTAAATATTCACCCTGTCTTGACTAAGGATGTTGTCTATACAAAATTTTTAGATGAAGATACATTTCGGTAAATAGGACTTTATGATGAGGTGTTGCTTTGTTAAATGACATAGGTTGGGGCACGTTTGCTAATTTACGTGCACCGACTTATGCCACCTTAACTAGGGAATTCATCTCTACTTTTGACCGTAAGCTGTATCCACTTAGTGATCAAAATAGATGGCTTGCTGAGATTACTTTTGAACTATTTGACATTCCCTACTAATTAGACATTCACTAATTTAGTGCCATTTTTACTTTCCCATAGGCCACAATCAGCTACCCACTAGATTTAATCCTGATAGGATCTGGACTGAACTGACTGTTGCTGGTTCCGGCCAATATGATCCTAGAGCTTCAAAGGCTTCCAAACTTAGGTCTCCTGCCCATATATGCATTCAAAAATGGTTAGCTAATACTGTTTGTGCTAGGGGTGAGAGCCAGGAAACTATTAATCGACATGAATTGTTCTTCTTGCATTGTATGATTAATGGGGAGCCTATCAATGGGTCATATTGGTTGTGTAATTTGTTTAAACATTTAGGGACCACTTTATCTGGTCATATTTTAGTGGGGGATTTGTCACCATTATTGTTGCGTTCTTTGATTCATATTTTCTTGATGAGAGTCCTATAACAAGCTTTTCTGCTATTGATGGCTCCATTCTGATCCATATGGGCCTATGTGAGAATCAGAATGGAGCCCTATTTTTGGCGGGAGCTGGTAATCAGGCCATTCCGAGGAGAGCTCCACTGCCAGAGTCCCATGAGCATGATGAGGATCCAGCGCCTCCGGAGTTCGCTTTTCATTTTGTTGATGAGGCTGGTCCATCTTCTTTTAGGGCATGACCCACTACTCTAGATGATGTCATAGCACGTGTCGATGCCCTACAGATAGACCATACCACATGCGATGATCGATTCCGCATTTGGGAGGAGTTTAACACTCAGTATGACCTCACTTCATAGCAAAATGGATGACATTCTCCGGCGTTTGCAGTAATTTTCCCCCCATTTCCCTATTATGTACCCCCTAGTTTCCATTATATGCTCATTCTCCTATATTGTATATAGCGCGATTTGGTTTGAACTATACATTTGGTTTTTAATTCATAGTAGATGTTTTTGCATTCCATTTTTGATTGTTTGTGTTATAGCTTTGTTGTTTAGTTTTCTTTTTCTAGATTGTGTAGCTTTGAGGACAATGCTTGCTTTAAGTGTGGGGGTATGATAATCATATTCTTAATTGTAGTATTTTTCTTGGGGATTGAGTGTGTGACTGTTTGAACTATATTGTCTTTCTTGGGGTGAGTGCAATTGATCTTAATTGTGTTGTTTCTCTTGTGGATATTTCTTCTCATTGGGATTTTAAGTTTCCAGTGAGCTTCCAAATGATGTGAATGGTGAGCAATTGACCTAAAATTTTTTAGATGAATTTAAAAAAATCGTAGGCTTAATGGAATGAACTTTCTTGCTTTCAATTTTGTCGAGTGAGATTTTGAAAAATTGAAGGGTTTAATTCAAAAATGATGAACAAACCTAGTGAGTTTTTGGGCCTTGTTGTGAATGGCTAACTTCAGGCCATTTTGGTTCTTTGAATGTGTGATTCCACTCATGATTTTGTGTTCTTCAGAATTTGTCTTGGTTCTCTTTTAAGCTGTTAATGACCACTGCATGCAATTGAAATGAAAAAGGCATTTCTTTTAAATAACTACTGGCCAAATAGCCATCCTTGCATTTTATCCTTTGTTTAACCCCTTTGAGCCTAATTGACCTTCTTTCCTTCTACCATAACTCAATTTAAACCTAAAAGTGAAAAACCATTTTATAACCCTACCTTAGGGAGTAGAATAGCTTAATGATTGTATTGGAAATTGGTTCTTAAATAAGTGTGGGGGTATTTGAATTAATGACGTGTTTGCCTAACTTTGTATATAAAAAGTTTCATGTTAGCAAAATATTATTGTGAATAGGATGTAAGGTGTTTAAAAAAAAGTCAAAAAAGGAAAAGGTACAGAAAAAGAAATTGAATTTGAAGATCACTGGGAATTCTTTGTGTAATGATTGAAAAATGTTTCCTTTTTTAATGTGTTTTTAGAAGTTGATAATTGAATTGAACTTTTCAGGAAACCTTTGGATGATGGAGTTCATTAGCCTTAAACATGGCTTGGTATTCACTTGAAGAAGGAATTAAGGATTCATGAAGATCAATATCACCCCTTGAAGCAGTGAAAGAAGAGTTTCTGCGAAGATTAGGTGCCGAAAATGAAGGAATCAAATTACAGGGCCTGCGTAAAATTGCAAGGCCTAGGCCGTGCAAAAATACACGGCCGTGCAAAAGTACACGGCCTAGGCCGTGTACTTCTCTGAGTTTTGAAACAGAATTTTGATCACTCAAACAGAATCATGCACGACCTAGGCCGTGTAAATCAACACGGCTGTGTAATTTGGTCAGACTTTGAATTATTGAAACTTCTACGAGAAGTTTGTGTTGAAGGCTTATATATTGACACTCTTTGATCCTTTGGAAAGGAGTTCTGACCTGGGGAAGCAGCTGGAAACCCTAGGAAAAGGAGAGGGGAGGCTTGGATCAAAGATTGGAGTCTCGGGTTTGAGCAATCGGAGATCCATCATCCTCAATCCTCAGAAACTCGTTTGCTATTTAGTTTTTCTTATGCCCTTTGTTTCTTATGATGTTTTTTCTCAATTTTTCCTGTGATTTTGTTCTAACTATGTGTAACTAAATCTCCCTTGGTTAAGGGGGTGATGAAACCACTAGTTTTGATGTTGTGAATCTTGCATATTGGATTATTTCAACATAGTTATGTTTTTATTCATATATTTCTGAATCTATTGTTGGTATAAAGGTTTTTATACTTGTTCCCACTTTCAAAGTGATAGATCTGAGTTTATTATGCATGGTTGCAGTAGTAGATCTAGCGGAATGTATGATGTTCATGTGGGTATAATTATCTTTGTACTATTTGCCAGTTATAAAAGTGGTAGATCTGGGTTTATTATGTGCGGTTGCAGTAATAGATCTAGAGAAATATATGTTCTAAGTAACTTAATCCCGTTGTGTGATTAGATCTTAGTGTGATTAGTTTTCTAAATCTTAATGCAATTGTTGGATAGTTGTAAGAGCGGTTGCTTTATGACTAATCAGTGATTAGGAGTTGATTTGAGCGGTTGCTGAATTGGCCAACACGTAAGGAAAACAGAGATTTACTCTCACAATTACATAAAAACATAATTGAGCATTTTGGAATAAAAGGATATGTGGATTTACATTATGATATAAATCTAGTGGTGGATTCAATTTCTTAACCAATTTTCTTGTATTGTTGATTTTAGTTTGTTTATTATTATTGTTTCTGAAACTGTTCATTGTTCATCAAAACTCCAAAAAACCTCCATTTTTACTGTTTATTGTTAATCAGAGTCTAAATTGGGAATTGTTTAATAATGTTGATTGAATTGGTTCTCTGTGGATCGACCCTTACTAACTACAAATAGTCGTAAGGTTTTTATTTTCTGATGGGCCTGACAACTGATTTTTATCTAAAATTTTAATCACTATTTTCTGCACACCAGGCTGTCAGTGCATTTCAACGATGTTCACGGCCAAGGGCATATAATGTGATAGCATAATCACTAAGTGAATCACTGCGCCTTGAACATCCCCCAAAATCTATCAAAGATCCCACTATCCTGTAAGTTCTCGTTCATTCTTTAGGCGTAAAATGCCACAACTGTGTAATGCTCAAATGCATATTCAATGAAATCAACCACCATTGAATTGTTCCCAATGATATTAAAGCAATCATTCATACAATTATTCAAAACCATTAATACCAATGATATTATATAGCTGCCATACAACTACATAATATCACTGATATATCCGGGTTTCTTATGATAACAAGTCATATATGATTCAACCGTCTATTTGATATGTCTAGTTATAAAAGTAAACCACATCTGACTCAATCGTCTATCTGATGTTTCTAGGGTCCAGTTCGTTGGCCCAATAGCATAATGTTAATGCATGCTTTCACAAGGTATCTCGGTTGTAAAAATTCAAGAATCATTATCAAATTCATATGAAGCATGCTTTGTCACATAATTCAAAAGTCATCATTCATGTGATACAGTAATCTTACTGTTATTTTCAATTACAAGATACCTTCATTGGATAATTCAGAAAAGTCATCATTTGTCAACTTGATTTTATTAATTCTCTTCCTTTCCATAAACTCTAAATGCCTCAAATTTCCATTACTAAAGTTTCCTCAATTAAATCTCTCGATCACCGAGTCAACTAGATTCGTCACTAATAAATCATTTTCCATCATTCAAATTATCCCCCAAAATTGCTTCCATTGGTATATCCAAAAGTTATTTCTCCTCAAATCATAACATTATGATCATCTTCTCTTAATTATTTTAAGTTCCTCACTACCTCACCCACAATCTTGTTATTTCTTTGTCCAAAAATCATCCTAAGTTATAGGGTAAATCTTTATTCTTTGTTCTTTCTGTATTATGCATCCCTAATTAAATGTCTATTTATTTAATTAACTAAGTTGCAACTTGATACAAAAATTTTACATTGATTACCCAATGAGGCCGTGAGCCTCCAAGGAATTGGAAACCAAGATTTTCTTCATTCCATTAATTATTAACTACTTGATTAGTTAACTTCCCAATTTGTTACAAAATTTTAATTATGGATACCCCATTGGTGGGTGTTTGGCCGTGAGCCTCAATTCAAGGGGAATAAGAACCTAAAATTTTCATCATCATATTAATTAATTATTACCTAATAGCTTAAGTCCTAATGTAGCATAAAAGTTCTATTCTTGGACCCTAAAAGAGTCCCTTGGCCGTGAGCCTTCAACAAATGGCGGTAAAATCCCATGCTTTCCATACATACATCCAAACATTCAAAATCATCACATTACACAACAACAAACATTAAAACCATATGAAGCAAAATAACCACAAGATCAACCACCAAGAACCATACAACAAAGTAAGTATCCCTAACTTAGATTTCTCACTATCAACACAAACACAAGTCTCTCACCACCATGATAGGTTGAAGAGGATTATCTCCCTCTTACCTAAGAGAAAAACAAGAAAAGAAACCTTCTTGATGGCTCCTTAAAGATTCGGCCAAGCTCCTCCAAAAACCCTAAGAACCATAACTCATCAAATCAACACCAAGGCTTGAGGAAGAAAGGATCAATGGCCATGGTGGTGGCCATGGAAATGAAAAAGAAGAAGAGAAGGTAAAAAATCAAGAACATTACCTTAAAGCTTCAAGCTTTGAGGCTTGGAGAAGATGATAAAGATGGAAGCTTTTTAGGTAGATTCCAACTAGAAAAAGGTTTAGAATGTGATGGCGTTTAAGAAAATGTGGTTACTGGAAATTTTTACAATCATGGTGGTGTGAAGAGAGGGTGAGGCCGTGAGTTAGGGGAGGAGAGGAAGAGAGAAAATGTGAAGGAGAAAGTGAGAGAAGAAGAAGGTAGAGAGAGAAAGTGATAGTAAAGTGATGATAGCTTTTTTTTTTGGAGTTTGAAATTAGAAATGGAAAATGGTAAAGTGAAAAGCTAATTTTTGGCTCCAAAATGGGCCTCATTGCCATGTAGTACTTGGGAGAGAGGAGAGAGGATTTCACTTCCTTTGGAAGCTTTGTACAAAGCTTCCTTGAGAAGCTTTGTGCATTCTCCCAAAAAGTCAATTAGTGATGTCATGCACATGATGTCATCTTGGTGATGTCATTAAAGTGTACTCTATAAAAGATGATTAATACTTTACTAGAGCTATTATCCAGTGGACAAAAGTTACAGCTACAAAAATAGTATTTATTATCCAACAGATAATAAAATGTACCACGATTTTATTTATTAGATAAAATCTCAAAAAAATGTAAACCTCGTAAACTATGTCTTGTCAAGGGTTTAGTAAGATCTCTCATCGACGTTTCCACAATTCAAGGTTTACCAGCCTCGGGGAAAATATTTCATTTTCCCGGCTCTGCTCAGCGTGCATGCAAATTGAGAAATATATTAAAATAATCAATAGTTCCAAAAAAATCCAAAAAAATTCACAAAAATCACAAATATTATAAAATGACTATTTATCATAAAATAAATAATTTTTGGAGTGTTACACTGGCTGTGCTCAATGTGCACGTAAAATGAGAAATATATTAAAATATTCAACATTTTTAAAAAAATTCACAAAAATTCACAAAAATCACAAATATTATAAAATGACTATTTATTATGAAACAAACAATTTTTGTGGTGTTACAACTCTCTCATTCTAAAAAGAAATTTCATCCTCAAAATTTTCATACCTTAGAACAAACGCGGTTATTATTCTTTCAGTTCATCTTCTAGTTCCCTTGCTGCATCTCCAGTCGCATCAATACAAATTACCGGTGCTAAAGCCATTTCTTTCCATTGAGTATCTCATATTACTGGGCAAGAAGTGTGCTGACCTCGTAAGCCGATCAACAACTACCCATGTAGAATTTCACCCCTTTCAAGTTTTCAGCAATCCCGCAATAAAACCCATAAACAACCCCACATCTCTGAATTTGTTCTATCAATTTATTTCCCTTGTTCACCATAGTAGACAAACTAAGTATGTTTTCTTCTTAAGGTATCCGTTACGACATTCGCCTCTTCCAGGATGATACCAAAATTGAAAATCAAAATCTTTCAAAAATTCTAACCATCGTCTCTGTCGTATAATCAACTCATTTTGATCAGACAAATACTTCAGACTCTTGTGATCACTGTAGACATTGAAAGTTACTCCTTGTAGAAATGCCTCCAGATCTTCAATGTAACTACAAATGCTAACTCCGAGTTTGTGTAAGGTAGTTCCTCTCATGTACTTCTGATTACCTTGAAGCACACGTTACCACCTCCCTATTCTGCACAAGCACGCATCCTAAACCTTGATGTGAAACACCACAAATTCATTGGGATCACGAAGTAGTCAGTTATCTCTTTAACTCTTAAAAACTTTCTTCACATGCCTTAGTCCATAGAAAAGCTTGATTCTTTCTCGTAGGCTGAGTGAGAGGTCTTGCTATCTTGGAAAATCCTTTGATGAATTGTCAATAATAACCGATTAATCCCATGGAGCTATGAACCCGTGCTATGGTCTTCGGTCTTTCCATTGTAAATCTGCTTCAACTTTTGACAGACTCTAAAAAATTCCTTCCTTTGAATTTACGTGCCCCAAAAATTGAACTTCCTCCAATAAACTCGCATCTTGACAGCCTGGCATACAACCTCTTCTTCTCCAGGATCTGGAGAACCATACCGAGATGTTTAGCATGTTCCTCCTGATTTCAAGAATAGATCAGAATGTCGTCAATTATAACAACGACAGATCTATCTAGATAAGGATGAAAGATCTAATTCATGTAATCCATGAATACGGAAAGAGCATTTGTTACTCTGAACGACATCACATGACACTCATAATGCCCATAGCGCGTTTGAATGGTCATTTTGAAAACATTCTCTACTTTCACACAAATTTGATGATATTCAGAGCGTAGATTAATCTTGAAGAAAACAACGGCTCCCTCCTGCTGATCCATCTAATCGTCTATCTTCTTCTGAGGATACTCCTTCTTGATCGTAATCTTATTCAACTGGCGATAGTCCATATATCACCAAGAAGTTCCATCCTTCCCCTTAACTAACAGCACTAGAACTCATCATGAGAAACTTATTGACTACGATAGTGACATTCACATTCTCCTTACTTTTGACCTCCAAAGAAGATAATAACATACATCCTTAGGCCCCTTTCCTTAATAAAATTCAACTTGGTTGGTCGCTAGAATCAAGAAATCTCAGGTTCTAGAGACACTAAGTTTTTATCGGAACGATCTAACTGGATATGATTAGAAAATAACCAACATATTCCTAAAGTTACGGATATTTGAGAAAGAGGTATATCGATCAATCTAATAGGAAAGATTTGATCCTTAACAAACGTAGGATAGTTTAATCAACTGAATAGCATCAATAGGTCTAGTATTAGAGGTAGAAATAAGCAAGTCAAAGATATTGAAGACACCGATAAATCTAACTGATCCACATCTGACAGATTCTGATTCTCTGCTATCAGCTCCTGCTGTCGGGCGGCTCTCTGATTCAGTTGCACTGTAACATCAGTCACTCTCTACATTACTTCTGCTGCCATAGCCGTATCATCATCGTCACGCCCTGCATTCATACGCTTATATCTACCACGAGCCATTGCCTCTCTTCAAGGACAAGCAAATTGAACACAATGAAAATCAAAAGTAACCAATTCAAATAATATTGTCTCCTTTCAGAAACCAAACACAAAGAGTCACATAACACAACAAGACCAATCTAGCCATCAAACCCAAAAGACTCTAACTTAAGCTCCTTCATTCTGCCTTCTATGGCGTAATCTCCTGCAAATCTTTAACTCCCAGGAAGCTCCTCAAACCAAACTTAAGCTAGATATTTTTTCCCAAGAAAAACTAGTTTTCCAAAACCATTTGGACATCTCAGTCCACAAACCTTGCAAGTCTTGTTTAACTACCCTTTATCAAACCCATTGGCTCAAACAACTCTAAAGGTAACATAACAAGGGTGTAAATGCAAACAAATCCTAAACAAGTTCAGTCATACCAGCTAAGCTTCTTACTAAAAGAACTCCTATTCCCTTAATACGCCAATGCGAAGTCACAGATTCCCGTCCACACAGAACATTACACATTGAGTGGGCCAATACTTAATATCATGTAACTATGTAACAGTAGCTATCAACATTCAACCTATGGCAAGCCATGCCTTCCTTTCCCAAACATCTCAACCAAGAGACAATGAAGTGCATAACATACAAAGAAACTTCTAATATGTCTAAGAATTGTCAGTCCATACCCCAGCTCAACAGGATGAACTGCTCTGATACCACCTAATGTAACACCCCTCGATTCAGTAACCACGGCACAATCATCATTATACCACAATAACCAAATTTTTGGCGTGCTACAACTCAAATAATAAGTTTCCAAATTTTATCATTGTGCATATAAAAAAATATGAGCCACGAATGAATAGATACACATGCTGTCATTTGAAAATATAATTCAACAAGATATACTCAAAATATAGCACATAAGACTAGATAATTACCTTAAAACATACATAGCGTGGCGCATTGTTCATATCGCTCAAAACAAAATACACCAAGTTGTACTTCAAAATGCAGATATACTCAAAAGAACCTTTATACAGGTAATGCAAACGAAACATAAACTACCCATAACGACGCGTATAACAAAGGAGTTGGATACTCCATCGGATCCATCTCGGGATCCTCCCCCAGTTCATCTGAAGACACAAGGACAGGATAGAGCGCGGTCTCACAAGCAGGTGCCCTAGCAGCTGATGCCATATAATCCTCATCCTCTCTAGGGGTGTGAAGCGGATCACCCCATAGCTCCCGAATAGACAAGGCAAACTCCAAATGCACTAATGTAGTGAGAGTCAGTATAGGATCTCTATCGCGGGTCCTCCTCACGGTCAAGATCAGATCCCCAACATACCGTATACGCTTGCCGGCCCAGTCGACTCACCAAGCATTGGCACCCCCGATGAACACAATCTTGATGAAACCAATAGAACCCCTTCTTGCTGCCATCACCGAATGCAGGAAATCAAATCAAGTAAAATCTAGGAGATTCAACCTCGTCCCGTTTACAATCTTTAACCAAAATCACATAGAGCAAGAATAGTACAAACAAGAGGTGAGATATCCTACATCATTACCATCAGGCAGCAAGAAACACAATGAAAGACAATGATGCCTTTCACACACAATAACATCAAATGAAAGCAGACATAATCATGTCGATACATGAATATTACAAAATATTAAACATAATCACAAGACAATAGGTATAATTATAATATCAACTAGTAAGTAATTCAACAATATATATATATATATATATATATATATATATATATATATATATATATCACAACTCATGAACACTGACCATGCCATGAAAATATGTATACTGACTATGCATGTGCACAATGCGTATGCTAACCATCTTTGTGCACAATGTACTCATTTTCCTACTCCATGGAGCTAGACTCAAATTTAGAGATGAATGTCCCAGAAGATTTGTCCCCCCTAAAAGACAGTCTACACCGAGTCATGCAAAGTAATAGTGTATTATCGAGCTATCAATGCGTTGCAACGATGTTCACGGCCAGGGCCATATAATGCGATAACATAATCACTAAGTGAATCACCGCATCCTGAACGTCCCCCAAGATCTATCAAAGATCCCACTATCTTGTATGTTCTCATTCACTCTTTAGGCATAAAATGTAACGCCACAAAAATTTCTTATTTCATGATAAACACCCATTTTATAATATTTGTGATTTTTATGAATTTTTGTGGATTTTTCTAGAAACGTTGAATATTTTAATATATTTCTCGTTTTGCATGTGCACTGAGCAGAGCCGGTGTAACATCCCGAAAATTATTTGTTTTATGATAAATAGTCATTTTATAATATTTGTCATTTTTTTTGAATTTTTTTGGATTTTTTAGGGACTATTGATTATTTTAATATATTTCTCAATTTACGTACGCACTGAGCAGAGCCAGGAAAATAAAATATTTTTCCCGAGGCTGGTAAGCCTTGAATTATGGAAACATCGACGGAGGATCTTACTAAACCCGAGGTTGGGCACATTTTACGAAGTTTACATTTTTTGAGATTTTATCTGATAAATAAAATCGCGATACGTTCTATTAAATAAAAAATTTACAGTACGCCCTATTATCCATTGGACAATACATACTGGCTTTGTAAACTATAACAATTGTCTATTGGATAATAGCTTGTAGTAAAAATCCTTATCATTTTATCTAGAAATTTACTTTATGTCCAATCAAGTTGACTTTTGTAAAAAAGCTAACAAGGCTTCTCAAGGAAGCTTTGATTTCCCTCCCTTTTCTCTTATGTGGCCATGGCAATGAGGGGGAAATGTGACTAAATTTTGTCATATTTCCACTTATGCTATCCATCTTTTCACTTTTCAAAAACCCTAAAACACTTTTCTATCACTTTTCTCTCCATTTTCTCTTCTCTTCCACGACCAAGACATCATTTTTGGCCACCCATATTTTCTTGCTCAACCAACCTTGTTTCTTACATCTTCACATCATTTAGAATACTTTCTCTTTTGTGACCATCTCTTGAATCCACTATTTCATCTTCTTCCATAAAGCCCTAAGATTTGGAGTTTTAAGCTAAAGTTTATGACTTTTCCATTTTTTCTCGCCATTTTCATGATTCCTAGTCATCTTTGTGACCAAGAACTCCTCTTCTATGGTTTGGTTTATTGATTGTGAAAGTTTGATGTCCTAGGGTCTTTGATGGTGGTGGAGGACGAATTTCAAAAGGAAAAAGGAGTATGTTTTTCTTGTTATTTTCTTGGTAAGAGGGAGAACATCCTCATCAACCACCCATGGTGGTGAGGGATGAATTTGTGTGTTGAAATTAGAGGATCCATGTATGGATTTCTCCTCTTAATTTCTTGATTTTTGATGGTTTGTAATTATGTGCTTGTCTGATGTTGTTACTTGATGTTGTTTTATTATGTTGCATGGATAAATTGTGATATTTTGTGTGCTTGAAATCAAGTGTGAAAGATAAGGAATCCTTGCCTATGTTGAAGGGGAGCTTACGGCCTAGTGGCCTTAAATGATGAATCAAGAACCAAACCTTGTGTTAAAATGGAACTTAAGTAACTAATTGATGAGTTGATGGAAATCTTAGGTCTAGAGACCATGGTTGAGTGTCTCGGCCAAGAGGAGGCAAATTAGGAAAACTTGTGATTAAAATTAGGATAAATTGGAATTAGAAGTTTAAGTGGGAAAATGGATTGATTAAGGAATTAAAATGATGGATTAAGAAGATAAATATTGAATTCCATGAACTTAGGGCTCATGGCCATTTAGGGTAACTAAGAGGAAATTTTGTATTAAAATGGAACTTTGAATATTTAAGTGATTAGACATTCAATTAGGGATTCATAAGATGGAGAGAGAAAGGAAATGAAATTTTACCATAAAACTATGAGTATATCTTGACCTTTAAAGGAAAATGAGTGTAAGTGAGACTTTGAGAATCATAAGACATTTAATTAAATAAGTTTTATTAAGAATAAAGAGAAGGACTAATTGAATTAGAGAAACAATAATTGGGAGTGTAAGGGAGGATTTGAGAAATATAAAATACTTATTTTAGTTGAATTTTATTAAGGACAATGAGAAGAACTTTTTGAATTAGAGTAAAATGGATTCAGCGAAAGATAAGAGGATATATTCCCTAGTGATGCTCAATAGGAAAAGTGTTAAAGTTGAGGTGATATTCTTATACTAATTTTGAAGATTCAACGTCTATTTTAATATGGCTTATGGTTATGAAATGCACGATTGAAATCCTCTATGATAGCATGCATTTGGCATTGTGCTTTTGGAAATGAAGTACCAGGCCCAAAAACATCAGGTAGACGATCGAGTCAGATGTGGTTTACTTTTATAACCAGAAACATCAGATAGACGATCGAGTCAGATGGGACTGGTTATCATAAGAAACCTAGATATTAGTGATATTATGTAGTCGTATGAACGATTATATAATGTCATGGATACAAATGGTATGGAACAATCGTATGGATGACTACTTTCCATTGGGAACGGTACAACGGTAGTTTGGCGTCATTGAATATGCATTTGAGCATCATACAGTTGTGGCTATTATGGCATTTTATGCCTAAGGAGTGAGCGAGAACTTACAGGATAGTGCGATCCATGTTGGATCTCTAGGGGCATCCGTGTGTGGTGATCCACTTAGTGACCTATTTGTCACATTGTATACCCCTGGCCATGGTGATCCATTCCAAAACATGACGAGGACTCGACAAACACTATTGCTTTTCCTGATCCGACATAGACTGTCTTTTAAGGGGGGACAGATCTTCTGGAATGCTCATCTCTAATGTTGTGTCTAGCTCCATGCAGTAGGAACTGGTTCGTTATACATACACATGGTCAGTTCACACATTGTCATGGCATGGTCAACATACATATTGTGGTGGCATGATTATTATTTATGCATCTATGGTGGATATCTGTTGTTATAGTGCTATTGATATTTATATTATTGTGGGATATACTTTCTGATGATATCTATGAAATTGATAACTTGAATATATCTGCGATATCTGTATGTATGGAATGACTTCGTCATTAGTATTATTTTCCTTCGCTGTCATGTTGGTAATGATGTAGGATATCTCACCTCTTATTTGTACTATTCTTGTTCTATGTGATTTTGGTTAAAAGACTGTAAAAGGGATGATGTTGAATCTCCTAGATCTTACTTGGTTTGATCTCCTATGTTTGGTGATGGCAGCAAGAAGAGGTTCTATTGGTTTCGTCAAGATTGTGTTCACCAGGGGTGCCAATGCTTGGTGAGTCGACTGGGTCGGTGAGCGTATACAATATGTTGGGGATCTGATTTTGACTGTAAGGAGGACTCGCGACGGAGATCCTATCCTAACTCTCACTACATCAGTGTATATGGAGTTTGCCTTGCCCATTCGGGAGCTATGGGGTGATCCGCTTCACACCCCTAGAGAGGACGAGGATTCTATGGCATCAATTGCTAGGGCACTTTCCCGTGAGACCGCACTCTGTCCTGTCCTAGTGTCTTTAGATGAACTGGGGGAGGATCCCGAGGTGGATCCGATGGAGTGCCCAACTCCTTAGACGTGGGCGTCATTATGGGTAGTTTATGATTTTTTTGCATTACCTGTATAAAGGTTCTTTTGAGTATAACTGCATTTTGAAGTACAACTTGGTGTATTTTGTTTTGAGCGATATGAGCAATGCGCCACGCTATGTATGTTTTAAGGTAATTATCCAGTCTTATGTGCTGTATTTTGAGTATATCCTGTTGAATTATATTTTCAAATGACAGCATGTGTATCTATTCATTCGTGGCTCATATTTTCTTTATATGCACAATGATTAAATTTTGGAAACATGCTATTTGAGTTGTAGCATGCCAATAATTTAGTGACCGTGGTATAATGACGATTATGCCGTGGTAACTAAATCGAGGGGTGTTACATAAAACGCCACAACTATGTAATGCTCAAATGCATATTTAATGAAATCAACCACCATTGAACTATTCCCAATGATATTAAAGCAACCGTCCAAACAATTGTTCAATACCATTAATATCAGTGATATTATATAGCCTTCCATACAACTACATAATATCATTGATATATCCGGGTTTCTTATGATAACAAGTCACATCTGACTCAACTGTCTATCTGATGTTTCTGGTTATAAAAGGAAACCACATTTGACTCAATCGTCTATTTGATGTTTTTGGGGTCTAGTTCGTTGGCCTAACAACACAATGTTAATGCATGCTTTCACAAGGTATCTCAGTTGTGCAAATTCAAGAATCATTATCAAATTCATATGAAGCATGCTTTGTCACATAATTCAAAAGTCATCATTCATGTGATACAGTAATCTTACTGTTATTTTCAATTACAAGATACCTTTATTGGATAATTCAGAAAAGTCATCATTTGTCAACTTGATTTCAGTAATTCTCTTCCTTTCCCTAAACTCTAAATGCCTCAAATTTTCTTTACTAAAGTTTCCTCAATTAAATCTCTCGATCATCCAGTCAACTAGATTTATGACTAATAAATCGTTTTCCATCATTCTAATTATCCCCCCAAATTGTTTCCATTGGTACATCCAAAAGTTATTTCTCCTCAAATCATAACATTATGATCATCTTCTCTTAGCTCTAAACATAGCCCACTTAAATTAATTATTTTAAGTTCCTCACTACCTCACCCACAATCTTGTTCTTTTTTTGTCAAAAAATCATCCTAAGTTATAAGGTAAATCTTTATTCTTTGTTCTTTCCGTATTATGCATCCCTAATTAAATGTCTATTCATTTAATTAACTAAGTTGCAACTGGATACAAAAATTTTACGTTGATTACCTAATGAGGCCGCGAGCCTCCAAGGAATTGGAAACCTAGATTTTCTTTATTCCATTAATTATTAACTACTTAATTACTTAACTTCCCAATTTGTTACAAAATTTTAATTATGGACACCCCATTGGTGGGTGTTTGGCCGTAAGCCTCAATTCAAGGGGATTAAGAACTTAAAATTTTCATCATCATATTATTTAATTATTATCTAATAGATTAAGTCCTATTGTAGCATAAAAGCTCCATTCTTGGACCCTAAAAAAGTCCCTTGGCCGTGAGCCTTCAACAAATGGGGGTAAAATCCCATGCTTTCCATACATACACCCAAACATCCAAAATAATCACATTACACAACAACAAGCATTAAAACCATATGAAGCAAAATAACCACAAGATCAACAACCAAGAACCATACAACAAAGTAAGCATCCCTAACTTGGATTTCTCACTATCAACCCAAACACAAGTCTTTCACCACCATGATAGGTTGAAGAGGATTATCTCCCTATTACCTAAGAGAAAAACAAGAAAAGAAACCTTCTTGATGGCTCCATAAAGATTTGGCCAAGCTCCTCCAAAAACCCTAAGAATCACAACTCATCAAATCAACACCAAGGCTTGAGGAAGAAAGGATCAATGGTCATGGTGGTGGCCATGAAAACGAAAAAGAAGAAGAGAAGATAAAGAATCAATAACATTATCTTAAAGCTTCAAGATTTGAGGCTTGAAGAAGATGATAAAGATGGAAGCTTTTTAGGTAGATTCCAACTAGAAAGAGGTTTAGAATGTGATGGAGTTTAAGAAAATGTGATTACTTGAAATTTTTGCAATCATGGAGGTGTGAAGAGAGGATGAGGCCGTGAGGTAGAGGAGGAGAGGAAGAGAGAAAATGTGAAGGAGAAAGTGAGAGAAGAAGAAGGTAGAGAGAGAAAGTGATAGTAAAGTGATGATAGCTTTTTTTTTCGGAGTTTGAAATTAGAAATGGAAAATGGTAAAGTGAAAAGCTAATTTTTGGCTCCAAAATAGGCCTCATTGCCGTGGAGTACTTAGGAGAAAGGAGAGAGGATTTGGCTTCAAAGCTTCCTTAAGAAGTCAATTGGTGATGTCATGCACATGATGTCATCTTAGTGATGTCATTAAAGTGTACTCTACAAAAGATGATTAACACTCTACTAGAGCTATTATCTAGTGGACAAAAGTTACAGCTAGCAAAAATAATATTTATTGTCCAACGGATAATAAAACGTACCGCGATTTTATTTATCAGATAAAATCTCAAAAAAATGTAAACCTCGTAAACTGTGCCCAACCTCGAGTTTAGTAAGATCCCCCCATCGACGTTTCCACAGTTCAAGGTTTACTAGCCTCGGGAAAAATATTTTATCTTCCCGATTCCGCTCAGTGCGTACATAAATCAAAAAATATATTAAAATAATCAACAGTTCTGAAAAAATTCAAAAAAATTCACAAATTTCACAAAATATTATAAAATGACTATTTATCATCAAACAAATAATTTTTGGAGTGTTACAGTGCGCACATAAAATGAGGAATATATTAAAATATTCAACATTTCTAGAAAAATCCACAAAAATCCACAAAAATCAAAAATATTATAAAATGACTATTTATCATGAAACAAACAATTTTTGGAGTGTTAGAATAAAAGTTTAAAATACTTGTTTGATAAAAAAGAATTAAATATAAGACAATGAAGGTGGATGGAATTCCTAAAAGATTATGATTTTGAACTGAGGTATCATCCGGGTAAGGCCAATGTAATGGCCGATGCACTTAGCAGAAAACTTTGGCATGTGTCCCATATGATGATACAAGAAATGGAACTCTTAGAAAGTTTTAGAAATTTGAGTTTACTAGTAACTGTGTTACCTAACAGTCTCTATTTGAATAGGATAGAAATCCATAATGATTTAAGAACTCAAATT
Source organism: Ormosia semicastrata (assembly GCA_029884595.1). Lineage (NCBI taxonomy): Eukaryota > Viridiplantae > Streptophyta > Magnoliopsida > Fabales > Fabaceae > Ormosia > Ormosia semicastrata. The sequence continues at coordinate 35,398,007 of JAQQTO010000060.1, read as the reverse complement.
GAAGAAACACAGAAGGAGGATGAGGACCTAAAAGAAATAGGTGAACAAATTCTATTAGGAAAAAGTAAGGAATTTAGAAGAGCTAATGATGGAACAATTATGTTCAAAGATAGACTCTGTGTTCCAAGAAAAACTGAAATCAAGGAAAAGATTTCAGAAGAAGCTCATAAAAGCAAGTTTACCATCCACCCTGGTGCAACAAAAATGTATCAAGATCTCAAAAAGATGTTTTGGTGGCCAAACATGAAAAAGGACATAGCAGAATACATGTCCAAATGCCTAGTGTGCCAAAAAATAAAGATAGAACATCAAAAACCTTCAGTACTTCTGAAACCCCTGGAAATCCCGGAGTGGAAATGGGAGAGCATATCCATGAATTTTGTAATGGGATTACAAAAAACCCAAATAGGCCATGATGCCATTTGGGTTATAGTGGATAGGTTGACAAAGTCAGCACCCTTTTTGGCCATAAGAACTAATGATTCATTAGATAAGTTAGCTCAATTGTACATTTAAGAAATAGTCAGATTACATAGTATCCCTGTAAGTATAATATCAGATATGGACCCTAGATTCACCTCTAGGGTTTGGGAAACCCTACAAAAAGCTTTTGGAGCCAAGTTGAACTTTAGTACTACCTATTATCCATAAACAGATGGTCAAACAAAAAGAACTATCCAGACCCTTGAAGGCATGCTTAGAGCTTTTGTGTTAGAACAACAGGGTAGTTGGGATAAGATCTTACCCTTAGCAGAATTTGCCAACAATAACAGTTATCATACTACCATAGGAATGGCCCTTTATGAAGCCTTGTATGGTAGAAAATGTAGGTCACCCTTATGTTGGTATGAAACAGGAAAACAAACTATCCTAGGTCCGAAATTGGTGCAAGAAACTACTGAGCAAATTAGAAAAATCAAGGATAGGTTGTTAATAGGCCAAAGTAGGCAAAAAAATTATGCAGATGAAAGAAAGAGACCTTTGGAATTTAAAGAGGGAGAACATGTGTTCCTTAGAGTCACCCCTACTACGGGAGTTGGTAGGTCCATCAAAACTAAAAAGTTAAACCCTAGATTCATTGGTCCTTTCCAGATTCTAAAAAGAGTCGAACCAATTGCCTATCAAATTGCCCTACCACCTAGTCTCTCAAACCTTCATGATGTCTTTCATGCTTCCTAACTCAGAAAGTATAATCCGAATCCTTCACATATAATAGAAAATGAAAGAATACAGTTAAAAGATGATTTAACTTATGTAATTAAACCTATAAAGATCTTGGATAGAGCAGCGAAGGAGCTCAGAGGGAAACAAATTCCTCTGGTGAAGGTGTTATGGGATGGTGGTGACTCAGAGGAAGCCACATAGGAGCTAGAGTCCAAAATGACACAAAACTATTTAGAGCTTTTTGTATAAGGTAAGCAAATTTTGAGGACAAAATTTATAAAAGGGGGAGAATATAACATCTTCCCTAATCTAATAGTTCTAATTAAGGTTATAGAAGATCAGTAACTCCAGTATGAGTTATCTGTTAAATCAGGTGATTTTCTGTATCAGTTTGAGTGTAATTCTATAACACCGAATAGAAAATAATTAAAGTATCTGCATAAATAGTCGATATGATGGAAACAAACATGGAAAACTTATTTCCTAGTTGTAAGTGATGGATAAAAGTTATATAAAATTTTAGAGAAACAATTGACAATATTTGGTATTTTTAAGGATACCAAAAAAGAATTGATGACATAGTTATGGAACAACTAAGTAACTCAGAAAATTATTAAATTTCATGGAGATGACAAGTAAGATATGAGGAATATTTTGGTATAAAATACCAATCAAAATAAGTATTAGTAAGTAAATTTATTTAATTCCTAAGTTTAACTTAACTTGGGATTGAGTAATAAAGCTTAACTAATAAATAGTAGTATATGAAAATTTATGAAAAAATAGATCCAAAGACTAAGTTGAGTTCTAAAATTTTCCATAATACTTATGGTAACTTGAAAACTTAACTTTAGAAGATTAAATATTTTTAACAGATCCAAAAGTTCCAGCACCATAATATTATCTTAACTACCACTGACAGATTTCTCTCTTCAAATTCTCTAGAATTCTCTTTTTTTTTTTTCTATCTTTCATACTGCCAAAAACAGCCTAAACTTAGGCAGAAAAATTGAAGCAAATCACAGCTCTTTCACTCACTCATCTACTCCATTTTTCTTCCATTTCTCACCCTCCATTTCCATCAAAATCTAACCTTGCTTTTCGATAACTCCATGTAATGTAGTTATTTGTGCCCCATAATTGTGCCTCATAGAATGCTATGTCCTTGTTATTATGCATATATGGGAGATTTTATGCTTATAATGGTTAAATTTTCTTTGAATGTTTCTCTATATGCTATTGAGCAATTTGTGTATATTCATTAAATGATTAAGTGAATTTATAATTTATATTTAACTTGGTGATTTTTTTAATGTAGGATGGCCTTAAAACTGAGGAATTGGAGCGATTCAAGGCTCAAAAGCCCAAGAGAAAGCCAAGGAGGCATTCCAGAGGAGAGCATCACGGCACAAAGGAGTGTGCACCGCGGTGCAAATATACATCATTAGAATTGTCATACTGAGACTCGAGGCTAGTGTGCCGCGGCACAAAAGTAGTGTGCACCGTGGCCCTTTGTGACCGACTCAATGCGGACCATGGTGAAGGAATGTGTGCCGTGGCGCTAAGTGCATAATTGAGCCTATAAATAGATTTTTATCAAATTTAGTTAGTATGGCTTTCAAGGTTTAGAGAAGCTACGGCCAGGACTTCATGGTTGGAGGCTGAAGAGGCCAAGGGAGGCTAAGATAGAGGTCATCTTCCTTATGGATGATGATTTGAGCTTCAAGGATCACACTTAATGAGTTTCCTCCTTCTTTTCTCTCTTTCTCTTCTCTTCTTTATCATTTGGCCATAGTTTTTGAGTTGTAAATTCATGTTCATGGATTAGCTAAGCTGTATTTAGGGATACTTTGAATCCTTTCTATGATTATTGATGAGTTTGTTATCTTTTAAGTATATATTGGTGTTTAGTTATGTTCAATCATTTGGTTCTTAATACTTTTGAAGGTTTGATCAGCTTTTAAATGATTTGTTGAAGTTTGATGAACCTAGACATAGGAATTTGGATTTTTGATCTAATGTATAGTTGATGCATGTTCGATTCTATTCTAATGGCGGGATGAGTTGATTCGCTAACTGGATAGAAATATACCTTTTAGCTATGCATAGTGTGTGATTGAGAATAGACCGTTCAAGAGTGGAGTTTGCACTAGTTCTCATGGAAACATAGTGAATTGAGTAAATAAAACTATGGTTAATTGACTTAGACATAGGCTTTTAACTAAATCAGATCTCAATCTAACTTAACAATTCATTGATGTTGCTTATAAGGGTTGCATGTCATTAGTATGAAATAGGAGGTGAAGAAGGATTCCCTAGATCTCTAAACCATTATCTTTATTGTTTTTGTAGATTAGTCTTTAGTTTAATTGCTTTCCTTATTTTATTAATTCTTGAAGAGAATTAGGTAAACTATTGGTTAATACTTAGCATTGGAAGTAAACTTATCCTCGTGGGAACAAACTTATACTCTGTATCTATATTACTTGAATGACCCGTGCACTTGCGGTACAAATGGTCTAAACAAGTTTTTGGTCAAGAAAACAAGTTTTTATCTTTTGAAAGGACCAAGAATTTTCATATCAACTTTTTGGCACCGTTGCCGGGGATAAGGCATTATTTCTATATTGCTAATATTGACAATGAATTTGCTTAGTTCTAATTCAAGTTTTTATGTTTTGTTTTTGTAAATAATTTTATTTTCAAGTTTTTATGTTTTTGTTGTTAATTTGCTTAAATATGTAGTTATAGTTTGATTTTGTGTTTTTGTTATGTTTTTGTTGTACATTCTGTGTTTTAAGTTTGTAGGTACATTTTGTTAGTGCCGGAGGCCATATTGAAGCAGAAATGGCAGCAGAAACCATTTCCCTGCAGAATTCTGCAGGTTGAGTTCTGAGCGCCGCGGCCCAGGCATTCTTGAGCTGCGGCGCACATGTGCATTTTTTACAGAATTCTGCAGCTTTTTACTCATGTCGCGGCCTAGGCATGGTTGCGTCCCAGCTTAGCACCCTGTTTTTGCCTTTTTCTATTTTTTTTCTATTTTTTCTTTACTTAGTATATGCTCAATGCTAGTTTGGTTGTTATTTTGATATGCTCAGGTACCCTATAGACCATGTGCAGCAAGGAACACATTCACTTTGGTTTGAGAGAGTATCTTTACATGTTTTCACCCTTAATGCTTAATGTTTTCACATGTTTTGATATTTTAAGTATGTGTTAGTAATAGTCATCATGCTTTCATGATTATATCCTATTTTGGCTATTACTAGTGAGCTATTGATGCAAGTTTCAATTTTTCACACTTTGTACATGTTGTTATGCATCCTTGAATGGAAAATGACGGATCTTTGGAATGCATGACATATTTCCATTTGCTAGTGTGTGATGGTTGACCAATGATATAAATGCTTGCGAATTGCCCTATATTTTGTGAAACCATTTGCGATCTTGAAGCATGTCAATACAATCTGGTTATTTTTATGCATGCTGTGTTTTTTCACTTAGATGCTTGTTTAACTTTGGAAAGATATGAGTGTTTGTTTAGAGAATGTTTATGAATTGTGCATATGGATGATTTCTTTTATCCTTGAAGTTGTTTTCCAATCCTCTTAAGGTGAAATCCTAAATTGTGTATGATTGAGGAAATGATTAGGGCATTATTTCGACCATTTGAGCCTTTCAAGCTTAACCCTATATAATGATATTCATAGGTCCCCTTTTGAAGCCTTATACTATTTGGCCTTATTTGTTTTTCACCACCATTGTGTTCGTTAACCTGTTAATTGTTCTAATGCATGTGAAAAAAATACATTTTCTTCCTACCCTTATTGTTTGTTGAGTTCATAATATGCTATTTCTTGAAGTGAGTTCAATGATTAGGGGTATTATATCTTCAATACAAAATGAGCCTGAAGGAACCAGATGCAGTGAAAGAAAAATCATTGCTTTGGGAAAAAAGAAATAAAAAAAACAAAAAGAAGAAAGAAAAAAAAAAGAGAAAGAAAAGCAAAGCATAAGAAAAGTAAAGTAAGAAAAGCATCAAAATGGTTCTGGCAAGTTTTCTGCATTCACTTTTGAATACCTTGCGAAAATCATGTGGTGACTCAAGTCTTGAAATAATATGTTTATGTTTCTCAATGTTTATATTGTATCCTATCCTTTTCTTCTGTTACCCACTACCCTTGGCCTTACGCTATGAAAGTCCCTCTTGATCCTCAATCTTGTGTGATTTACATTAGTAGAGAGAGGGTTGGATTAGAATTTTATGGATTCTTTGATTTGTATCCATATGTAGGTTCATAAACTTATCTGGATGAGCATGATTTGAAAAAGATAAGTTTGACTTGCATGTTTATGGGAAATGTCATGTGCATGATTGGAAGCTGGATTGAGGGCATGTTTAGGATTGTATACGTGTTGAGCTTAATTATGAGGCATGTGCATCTTTTGAGGGCTTAAACAATCATTGTGCGCTGGTTGTGGTTAAATGAAAATTGAAGTGTTGAATGTATATGAGCATGAATTGATTAATGTAAGTTTACTTGATCGTACTTTGTGTTGCTTGAGGACTAGCAACAACTTAGGTTTGAGGGTGTGATAACTCCATGTAATGTAATTACTTGTGCCCCATAATTGTGCTTTATAGAATGCTATGTCCTTGTTATTATACATATATAGGAGATTTTATGCTTATAATGGTTACATTTCCTTTGGATGTCTCTCTATATGCTATTGAGCAATTTGTGTATATTCGTTAAATGATTAAGTGGATTTATAATTTATATTTAACTTGGTGATTTTCCTAATGTAGGATGGACTTAAAACTAAGGAATTGGAGCGATTTAAGGCTCAAAAGACCAAGAGAAAGCTAATGAGGCATTCCAGAAGAGAGCGCCGCGGCACAAAAAAGTGTGCACCGTGGCACAAATGTGCATCATCAGAATTATCATACTAAGACCCGAGGCTAGTGCGCTGCAGCACAAAAGTAGTGTGCGCCACAACCCTTTGTGACCTGTAACATCCCGAAAATTCTTTATTTCATTATAAATAATCATTTTATAATATTTATGATTTTTAGGAATTTTTGTGAATTTTTCTGGAAACGATGAATGTTTTAATATATTCTTCGTTTTACGTGTGCACTGAGCAGAGCCAGGAAAATAAAATATTTTTCCTGAGGCTAGTAAACCTTGAACTGTCAATGTGTCGATGGGAGATCTTACCAAACTCGAGGACGGGCACAGTTTGCGAGGTTTATATTTTTCGAGATTTTATCTACTAGATAAAATCGTTGTATCATAAAATTACTTGATGAATAATAAAATATTATTTTAATCAATTATAACTTTTATTCACTGAGAAAATAATTCTAACAGTATAATTAATCATCTGTCAGAAGTATTTAATTAAGGAGACAAGCTTACTATGCACTTTATAGAGAAGCACACGAAGCTTCTCAAGGAAGCTTTGAGGGAAGCTTCTAGGAAGCTTCCTTCCCAACCACTTTTCTCTCTCCTCCCTTTTTGGTGCTGCACGGTTGACTAAGGGGCATATTACATTTTCACTTCTCTCATTTTCTCTCCCTCATGTCTGCTCTCTTTCTCCCTTCTCTTTTCACTCCACAGCAGCAACACCCTTACTACCCGCACCTCCATTTTATCTTCAAGCTGTCACACTCCTTACACCCACTTTGTGTTTGGAGGACCACCATCTTTGAGGAAGTCATTTTCAAGAGTTCAGCATTCTCTCCATCTTCATCCTCTTCCACCTTTGAAGCTTAAAGGTTGGAGCTTTAAGGTAAAAGCTTATGGCTTTTTCTTCCTCTCTTCTCATTTTCGTGACCCACGGTCATTTTGGTGACCATGGGTATCCATTTCAAGATTTGGTTTTGATTTTGTAAGTTTAAATGTTCTAGGACTTTCAGGAAGCTAAGCACGAAATTTCTAAGCAAAAAAGAGCACCCTTTCTTTGTGCTTCTCTAAGGTAAGAGGAAGATACTCCTCCTCAACCTCTATTAGCATTTAGAAATGTTGTCTGTGATTGATAGTGAGGGAACCCTATTGAGGGTTATCCTTTGTTTGCATGTTGTTTGTAATGTGTTTGTGCTATTAGATTATTTTTGGGTATATTGATGTATCTAAATGGATTAGAATGTATAACATGGAAGGAAGTGACGTCGGATTGGTTCTCGGATGGCCACGGTTTTGAGCCCAAAATTTAGGGATTCCTTGTGAACAATTGTAATAATTTGAATTTTTGACCATTTAGTATAATGTCAATATTCGTCGAGTTTGGACTTCTGACCATTTAGTACAATGTCAATATCCGTCGAGTTTGGACTACTGACCATTTAGTACAATGTCAATATTTGTCGAGTTTGGACTTCTGACCATTTAGCACAATGTCAATATCCGTCGAGTTTGGACTTCTGACCATTTAGTACAATGTCAATATTCGTCGAATTTGATCTTCTAACCATATTCGTCGAATTTGATTTTCTGACCATCAAGCACAATGTCAATATCCGTCGAGTCGGGATGTTAATATCCATCGAGTTAGGATGTCAATATCCGTCGGGTTAGAATGTCAATATCCGTCGAATTAGAATTTCTGACCATTTTGTGTTTTTGTCGGTTCAACACTTGGAAGATTTCTCCAACGTCAACACCTACCCGTCGAATTAGGATTTCTGCAAATCTTCTAGTATAATCGACAGTTTTTGATTTTCATTCGACAGAACCTTCATTCGATAGAAATTGATTTTTAACCACTCTTGTCAAAATTATAATTCAGCCCTTTTTGTCACCAAATCACCCTATGACTGACATCTTTCATCAATCTGCCATGTTACTTTTTGCTGAAAGGTAGTCTCAATTTTACACTAGATACATTGTCTCCATCGAATTCAAAAGTATAATTTATCACCTAACACCTAACGATTAAATTAGTGGTTTTGCTGGTGATTCCAGCCGTGTATCTTCCTGGACTCAAGGCTTTTGGACTAATATAAGCATATTAATCTTAAATAATTGGATGGCTAGAAACTAATTAGGGATTCATAAAGAGGGAAAAACAAGGACTTTGAACAGAGGAAGAACATGAGTATGGGTGAGGCTGCGAGGAACATAATGAACCTAATGTTTGACTTTTATCATGACTATGGATGGGATTGTGGTTATCCTTAAAATGTGCTATTGGCTTGATGTGGATCCGAGAATGGGATCAAACCTGGTTGTTAAATGATATGACATACAATTTTAGGCACGATATGATATGATTATGATCTCATATATGAATGTACATATATGCATTGAACCCACATGCATTTGAAGCATGATTGACCTAATTTGTCATGAGGAGCATGATCGAGTCATGCATTGAACAAAAAAAAAAAGAGAACGTCCGTTGGACTTTGTTAAGGCCGAGTTGCCTAGGAGATGATTACACCTTAGTGCGGGTACGAATAGACATGTGTGGTCCTGTAGTTGACCTTGGAGGCGTCGGGGCGCGGGCGTCTCACAAAGGGCAGTGGTAGCCCGTCTGGACCATGAGACAGACTGATGCAAATGCACCGATGATCCAGACAGGACACAGTCCTATATCGAGATCTTGTGGGAAGGTCGCTATATAAAGCCTCGTTGAGCAAAATGATTGATTATGTTCTGGAAAGCACTTGTTTTTATGGCTGACGAGATACTGGCATGTCTCCCTGATCATTCTCTCTGACTATTTTGTGTCTAGCTCCATGGAGTAGGATTTTGACTATTGTATACATGTGCATAGTGAGTCCATGCATTATCTAGCATTTATTCATTATTATAACTTAGAATTATTGTCTTACTGTCATATGTATATATGACTTCCTGGAACTACTTATTTGTTTATATCTTCTATCTAATGCTTATGATTATTATTAAGAATGCTATGTAGGCGCTTTGCGCCATTTTGTTTCTAGCTACTATAATTGGTAATGATGGTAGGATGTCTTACCTCTTTTCTATTTTTCCATTACTGTTCGTCTGTGTATTGCGTCCCATAGAAGACGACTGCAAGGAAACGGAAGCTCCCGATTTCCCCAGCTTCTGGCTGAATCTCAATTAGCGACTACTAAAGAGCATGGAGGCACGCACGCCCAAATTTCTAAGAGATGTGTGTCTGACCTTCTTAGGAGGGCCAGAGTTCTGGCACATCAACTTTGACTCCGAGCGCTGCGTCTACTTGGGAGACGTGTCATTAGCTTTGGCTTGGAGGCGTCACGATCTGCCTATTTTCACTTGCTGTATCAGCCTACATCTGGAATTTCATTTTCCTATACGGGAGATGTAGGGTGACCACTACTACACCTCGCGGGAAGACTCTTTTGACTCCACAGCTCGGGCCCCGTCCCGTAGCTTTGTGGCTCCTATGGTGGTTTCCTCTGATGAGGAAGACCCCGAGGAGGTCCCTCAGGATGACCTCGCGGAGGATCCTAAAGAGGATCCTGATACGATTCCTCCTCATCTGAGGGACTGATATTACTGGTAGCCACTGATGGCTGCTAGTGTTTTTGTTTTGGGGGCCTGATGTCTTTTGTAGTGGGCTGTATATTTTCTAATACCGTGGGGATGTGTATGTATAATCCTTTAGGGTAGGTATAGTTTTGCTTTTTGATATACCAGGCTTTGTAACTAAACAGTTTGATGAATATATATATGAAGCTGCAATGTTAATTCCAATGTATGCTTTACTTCTGCTTTTGTTTTTTATTTCCGTTGATGTTTAGTCATCGTGGTTATTTTTTATTGTTATTATTATTATAAAGAAAAAAAATACTCGCCAATTTAATTACCCAACTATAATCAAGTAAATACATATATATTATATTAAAAGCAACCGGGTCTTAACTTATATAATTTTATTTCCGCATTGTAATTGACAATGTGACGTTCCCTTCCTAAAAGGGGCGTTACATTAAGTTAGTATCAGAGCCCCGGTTTATGTTTCTTTGGGTCTTGTGATTGAGTCTGTCTTGTTTGTGCTATGTGTTCTTTGAATAGTAAACGTAAAGGTGTATTGTTTGATGTTCCTAGTGGATGCAACTGACTTTTCTGTGTTTTCAGTTAATTCGATCGAAGAAAGTAAGATGGCGCGAAGGGAAGACATGGCAGCAGCTATTACAGCGATGCAGAGGATGGCTGAGGCCGTTGCACAACAAACCGAGCAAGCTGCTCAGCAATAAGAAAGAGTTGCACAACAACAAGAGCGAGCTACTCAATAGCTAGAGGCTACTGCAGATGCTCAGAACTTGGCAGAGTTTCGATGCCACAACCCTCCTCAATTCAAACGAGAATTTGATCCGGACAAGGCTAGTCTATGGATCAAGGAATTAGAAAAAGTCTTTCGAGGAATGAACTGTGCTGAGGATAAAAAGGTGACCTATGCAACTTTTATGCTGGTGGGCAATGCTGAAAACTGGTGGAATGGAGTGCAGAGGATGCTGGAAGCTGCGAATCGCGAGATTACTTGGGACTTATTCAAGGAGAAGTTCCTAGATAAGTATTTTCCTGCGAGTGCAAGACATGCAAAGGAGTCAGAATTTCTCAACTTACGACAAGGGAATATGACCGTTAGTGAGTATACGGCCAAATTTGAAAACTTGTCACAGTTTTCAACATACTCTCAGCATCAACCAAATGAAGCATGGAAATGTCAGAGATTCACAGAAGGACTGAGGTATGAAGTGAAGAAGGCTGTGATCACCCTGAAGATCAATGAATTCTCAGAACATTTGGATACTTGCTGTGATGTAGAGGCTCTGGAGCAATCTAGAGATACGAGGAACAGAAAACTTTGGGCCTATGAGGTTCCAGAGAGGCGGCGGTAATAGTGCTAACCACTTCCAGAAGAAGCCATACTCCCGACCAATGGGAAATCAGCAACAGGCCATGGGTGGAAGTTCTGGTGGAGGTTTTACTGGAAACCGGACTGGCCAAAACGTGGCGTACCCCTCCAAATGCCGGAAGTGCGAGAAGGATCATCTAACAAGGGATTGTTCTATCAAAGGGATTATCTGTTTCCGATGTGGAAAACCTGGACACATCTACAGAGACTGCAATCAAGCGAAGGCTGAACCTTCAATGAATGCTGTAAAAGCCAAGAAACCACAAGCTGGAGGACGAGTTTACACCATGAGCGGAGCTGAAGCCTCCGAATCCGAAGATTTGATACAAGGGGAAGGCACCATAGAAGGTAATGTTTTAACTGTACTGTATGACTCTGGGGCAACCCATTCTTTCATATCATATGACTGTGTGTAAAAACTTGGTTTACTAGTGTCGTCTTTACCTTTTGACTTAACTATTTCTACCCCCACTGATAAACCGGTAGTTACTACCAAAGTCTATCTAAACTGTTCATTGGTTGTTGAAGGTCGAACCTTTTCGGTCGATCTGATCTGTTTACCCCTTTCCCAACTAGATATTATCTTAGGGATGGATTGGTTGTCTTCCAACCATGTTCTATTAGACTGTTCTAGAAAAACCATAGTTTTTCCCATAGATGAGAATTCTAGATTTCTGACGGCCAACCGAGTTCAAGCTCTCTTGAAAGAAGGAGCTCACGGATACATGCTACTATCTTCGTTGAAAGTCGAGAGCGAGGTTGATGTGAACACAATTCCAATGGTGAATGAGTTTCCCGAAGTTTTTCCTGAGGATGTACCTGGTTTACCATCGGTTCGAGAGATAGAGTTTACTATCGACCTAGTACCGGGAGTTGGTCCCATGTCTATAGCACCTTATAGGATGGCACCAGCAGAGTTAGCTGAGCTCAAGAAACAGCTAGAAGAGCTTTTGGAAAAGCAATTTGTCAGACCAAGTGTGTCACCGTGGGGAGCACCAGTACTATTAGTTCGCAAGAAGGATGGCACATCAAGATTATGTGTGGACTATCAGTAGCTGAACAAAGTAACGATCAAGAATAAGTATCCACTCCCGAGAATTGACGATTTAATGGACCAACTGAAGGGAGCAGCGGTGTTTTCAAAGATTGATTTGCGATCTAGGTATCATCACATATGAGTAAAGACGGAGGATGTACCTAAGACTGCTTTTCGTACCCGATACGGTCATTACGAATATCTCGTGATGCCGTTTGGTGTGACGAATGTACTAGCTATCTTTGTGGACTACATGAACCAAATCTTTCATCCTTACTTGGACAGATTTGTTGTGGTCTTCATTGATGACATTCTGGTATACTCTCAAAATCAAGAGGACCATGCTGAACACCTCAGTATAGTTCTTTAGATTCTGAAGGAAAAGGAACTGTATGCCAAACTGTCAAAATGTGAATTTTGGCAGGAAGAAGTTAAGTTTTTGGGTCACGTGATCTCAAAGGATGGGATTGTAGTGGATCCATCAAAGGTGGAGGCTGTGCTATAATGGGAAAGGCCAAGGTCAGTGACGAAGATCCGAAGCTTCATGGGCTTAGCAGGATATTACTGGAGGTTCATTGAGGGATTCTCCAAGATTGCAGGACCATTGACACAACTTACAAGGAAGAACCAAGCTTTTGAGTGGACCGACAGCTGTGAGCAGAGTTTCCAAGAGCTGAAGAATCGGCTGACTACCTCACCAGTGTTAGTGCTACCCGATCTGAATGAGCAGTTTGAAGTATACTGTGACGCTTCATACCAAGGACTGGGATCTATACTTATGCAGCATGGAAGAGTAATGGCTTATGCTTCAAGGCAATTGCGAGTGCACGAGAAGAACTACCCGACACACGACTTAGAATTAGCGGTTGTAGTTTTTGCTCTGAAGATATGGAGACATTTTCTCTACGGAGCGACGTTTAACATTTTCAGTGATCACAAGAGTCTGAAGTATTTGTATGATCAGAAGGAGTTGAACATGAGGCAGCGAAGGTGGCTGGAGTTCCTGAAGGATTATGATTTTCAACTTCTGTATCACCTTGGCAAGGCAAATGTTGTGGCAGACGCCCTAAGTAGGAAGATGATCAGTGTCTCTGCCTTGATGATCAAGGAAAAGGATATGCCAGAGCAGTTGAAAGATATGTGGTCTTTCGTGGAGTTAGAACCAGGGAAGATTTGCATGAATATGGTTACCATCTCAAGCAAGCTGATGGATGACATAAGGAAAAAGTAGAAGGTTGACAAGTTCTTATAAGAAGCAAGAGAGCAAGTGAAGCAAGGTGATGAAACAGCATTTGCAGAAGGAACAGACAGAATTCTGAGATTCCGTGGAAGAGTTTGTATTCCCCATGACTAAGAGCTTAGAGAATATATCATTAACCATGCTCACACAAGCCAGCTGAGTATACATCCGGGCATAAAAAAAATATGCAAAGACTTGAAGAAGTTGTTCTGGTGGCATGGAATGAAGAGTGACGTCACTAGATGCGTATCAACTTGTCTGGTTTGTCAAAAAGCTAAAGTGGAACATCAGAGGCCAGCGGGATTGTTGCAACCGTTGTCTATTCCTGAATGGAAGTGGGATAGCATTACAATGGATTTTATAGTCGGATTGCCAAGAACAAGAAAATGTCATGATTCGATTTGGGTAATCGTGGACTAACTCACGAAATCAGCACATTTTCTCCTGATCGACATAAGATACAAACTGGAGGGACTGACTCAGATCTATATTGGAGAGATTGTTAGACTGCACGGTGTGCCTACAAGTATTATTTCGGATTGAGATCCGAGATTTACTTCAAATTTCTGGAAGAGTTTGCAAGAAGCGTTAGGAACAAAGTTACGTCTGAGTTCTGCTTATCACTCACAGATCGACGGTCAATCAGAGAGGACAATCCAATCTTTGGAAGATTTGCTTAGAGCTTGTACCATAGAGCAGACTGGAAGTTGGGATGACGTTCTACCGTTGATAGAATTCACCTACAATAACAGCTATCATTCGAGCATAGGGATGGCACCCTATGAAGCTGTGTATGGACGACGGTGTCGAACACCTCTGTGTTGGTACCAAGACGGCGAGTGCCTTACAATTGGACCAGAGATTATACAGCAGACAACTGAGAAAGTTAAGATGATTCAGGAAAAGATGAGGACGGCTCAGAGTCGGCAAAAGAGTTATGTAGACCAAAGGAGAAAACCTCTTGAGTTTGAGGAAGGCGAGCATGTGTTCCTGAAAGTCACACCTATGACTGGGGTAGGTCAGGCCTTGAAATCTAAAAAACTCACTCCAAAATTCCTTGGGCCATTCCAAATCATTCGCCAAGTAGGTCCTATAGCCTACCAAATAGCCTTACCTCCTTTCCTTTCAAACATTCATAATGTTTTCCATATGTCACAACTTCGAAAATACCTTCCTGACCCAAGTCATGTCATAGCACTGGATACAGTACAATTAAAAGAAAACTTAACTTATGAGGCGTCTCCTGTGAGAATCGAGGATAGAAGGATAAAGCAATTAAGAGGCAAGGAGATCGCATTAGTGAAGGTAATCTGGAACGAGGTGATTGGAGATGCAACTTGGGAGCTGGAAGACAAGATGAAGGAGCAATACCCACTGTTATTCTAAGGTATGCAGATTTTGAGGACAAAATTCTTTTTTACAAACAGAGTGTTGTAACATCCCGAAAATTCTTTATTTCATTATAAATAATCATTTTATAATATTTATGATTTTTAGGAATTTTTGTAAATTTTTCTAGAAATAATGAATATATTAATATATTCTTCGTTTTACGTGTGCACTGAGCGGAGCCGGGAAAATAGAATATTTTCCCTGAGGCTGGTAAACCTTGAACTGTCAACGTGTCGACGGGGGATCTTACTAAACCTGAGGCCGGGCACAGTTTGCGAGGTTTGCATTTTTTAAGGTTTTATCTGCTAGATAAAATCGCTGTATCATAAAATTACCTGATGAATAATAAAATATTATTTTCATCAATTGTAACTTTTATTCATTGAGAAAATAATTCTAACAGTGTAATTAATCATCTGTCGGATGTATTTAATTAAGGAGACAAGCTTACTATGTACTTTATAGAGAAGCGCGTGAAGCTTCTCAAGGAAGCTTTGAGGGAAGCTTCCTTCCCAACCATTTTTCTCTCTCCTCCCTTTTTGGTGCTGCACGGTTGACTAAGGGGGCATATTACATTTTCACTTCTCTCATTTTCTCTCCCTCACGTCTGCTCTCTTTCTCCCTTCTCTTTTCACTCCACAGCAATAACACCCTTACTACCCACACCTCCATTTTATCTTCAAGTTATCACACTCCTTACACCCACTTTGTGTTTGGAGGACCACCATCTTTGAGGAAGTCATTTTCAAGAGTTCACCATTCTCTCCATCTTCATCCTCTTCCACCTTTGAAGCTTAAAGGTAAAAGCTCATGGCTTTCTCTTCCTCTCTTCTCATTTTCGTGACCCACGGTCATTTTGGTGACCATGGGTATCAATTTCAAGATTTGGTTTTGATTTTGTAAGTTTAAATGTTCTAGGGCTTTCAGGAAGTTAAGCACGAAATTTCTAAGCAAAAAGGAGCATCCTTTCTTTATGCTTCTCTAAGATAAGAGGAAGACACTCCTCCTCAACGTCTATTAGCATTTAGAAACGTTGTCTGTGATTGATAGTGAGGGAACCCTATTGAAGATTATCCTTTGTTTGCATGTTGTTTGTAATGTGTTTGTAGTATTAGATTATTTTTGTGTATATTGATGTATCTGAATAGATTGGAATGTATAACATGGAAGGAAGTGACGTCGGATTGGTTCTCGGATGGCCACGGTTTTGAGCCTAAAATTTGGGGATTCCTTGTGAACAATTGTAACAATTTGAATTTTTGACCATTTATTACAATGTCAATATTCGTTGAGTTTGGACTTCTGACCATTTAGTACAATGTCAATATCCGTCGAGTTTGGACTTCTGATCATTTAGTACAATGTCAATATCCATCGAGTTTGGACTTCTGACCATTTAGTACAATGTAAATATCTGTCGAGTTTGGACTTCTGACCATTTAGCACAATGTCAATATCCGTCGAGTTTGGACTTTTGACCATTTAGTACAATGTTAATATTCCTCGAATTTGATTTTCTAACCATATTCGTCGAATTTGATCTTCTGACCATCAAGCACAATGTCAATATCCGTCGAGTCAGGATGTCAATATCTGTCGAGTTAGGATGTCAATATCCATCGAGTTAGAATGTCAATATCCGTCGAATTAGAATTTCTGACCATTTTGTGTTTTCGTCGGTTCAACACTTGGAAGATTTCTCCAACATCAACACCCACCGGTCGAATTAGGATTTCTGCAAATCTTCTAGTATAATCGACAGTTTTTGATCTTTATTCGACAGAACCTTCATTCGACAGAAAATGATTTTTAACCACTCTTTTCAAAATTGTAATTCAGCCCTTTCTGTTACCAAATCACCCTATGACTAACATCTTTCATCAATCTACCATGTTACTTTTCGTCGAAAGGTAGCCTCAATTTTACACTCGATACATTGTCTCCGTCGAATTCAAAAGTATAATTTA
Organism: Ormosia semicastrata; assembly: GCA_029884595.1. Taxonomy (NCBI): domain Eukaryota; kingdom Viridiplantae; phylum Streptophyta; class Magnoliopsida; order Fabales; family Fabaceae; genus Ormosia; species Ormosia semicastrata. The sequence continues at coordinate 35,381,329 of JAQQTO010000060.1, read as the reverse complement.
TCACCTAACACCTATTGATTAAATTAGTGGTTTTGCTGGTGATTCCGACCGTGTATCTTCTTGGACTAAAGGCTTTTGGACTAATATAAGCATATTAATCTTAATTAATTGGATGGCTAGAAACTAATTAGGCATTCATAAAGAGGGAAAAAGAAGGACTTTGAGCAAAAGAAGAACATGAGTATGGGTGAGGTTGCGAGGAACATATTGAACCTAATGTTTGACTTTTATTATGACTATGGATAGTATTGTGGTTATCCTTAAAATGTGCTATTGGCTTGATATGGATCCGTGAATGGGATCAAACCTGGTTGTTAAATTATATGACATGCAATTTTAGGCACGATATGATATGATTATGATGTCACATATGAATGTACATATATGTATTGAATCCACATGCATTTGAAGCATGATTGACCTAGTTTGTCATGAGGAGCATGATCGAGTCATGCATTGAACAAAAAAAAAAAAGAGAACGTCCGTTGGACTTTGTTAAGGCCGAGTTGCCTAGGAGATGATCACACCTTAGTGCGGGTGCGAAAAGACATATGTGGTCCTGTAGTTGACCTTGGGGGCGTCGGGGCGCGGGCGTCTCACAGAGGGCAGTGGTAGCCTCTCTGGACCGTGAGACAGACCGATGCAAATGCACTGACGATCTAGACTGGACACAGTCCTATATCGAGATCTTGTGGGAATGCCGCTGTATAAAGCCTTGTTGGGCAAAATGACTGATTATGTTATGGAAAGCACTTGTTTTTATGGCTGACAAGATACTGGCATGTCTTCCTGATCATTCTCTCCGACTGTTTTGTGTCTAGCTCCATGGAGTAGGATTTTGACTATTGTATGCATGTGCATAGTGAGTCCATGCATTATCTAGCATTTATTCGTTATTATAACTTGGAATTGTTGTCTTGCTGTCATATGTATATATGATTGCCTGGAACTACTTATTTGTTTATATCTGCTATCTAATGCTTATGATTATTATCAAGAATGCTATGTGGGCGCTTTGCGTCATTTTTTTTCTGGCTGCTATAATTGGTAATGATGGTAGGATGTCTTACCTCTTTTCTGTTTTTCTATTACTATTTGTCTGTGTATTGCATCCCATCGAAGACGACTGCAAGGAAACGAAAGCTCCCGTTTTCCCAGCTTCTGACCTGATCTCAATTAGCGACTACTGAAGAGCATGGAGGCACGCATGCACAGATTTTTGGGAGATGTGCGTCTAACCTTCTTGAGTGCTGGCACATCAACTTTGACTCCGAGTGCTGCGTCTACTTAGGAGACGTGTCGTTAGCTTTGGCCTGGAGGCATCACGAGCCGCCTATCTTCACCTGCTGTATCAACCTATGTCTAGAATTTCATTTTCCTATGCGGGAGATGTGGGGTGACCGCTACTACACCCTGCAGGAAGACTCTTTTGACTACACAGCTCGGGTCCCGTCCCGTAGCTCTGTGGCTCCTATAGTGGTTTCCTTTGATGAGGAAGACCCCGAGGAGGTCCCTAAGGACGTCCTCACAGAGGATCCTGAAGAGGATCCTGATACGATTCCTTCTCATCTGAGGGATTGATATTGCTGGTTGCCACTGATGGCTGTCAGTGTTTTTGTTTTGGGGGCCTAATATCTTTTGTAGTGGGCTGTATATTTTCTGATACCATGGGGATGTGTATGTATAATCCTTTAGGGCAGGTATAGTTTTGCTTTTTGATATACCAGGCTTTGTAACTAAATAGTTTGATGAATATATATATGAAGCTGCAATGTTAATTCCAATGTATGCTTTACTTCTGCTTTTGTTCTTTATTTCCATTGATGTTCAGTCACCATGGTTATTAATTATTGTTATTATTATTATGAAGAAAAAAAAATACTCACCAATTTAATTACCCAACTATAATCAAGTAAATACATATATATTATATTAAAAGCAACCGTGTCTTAACTTATATAATTTTATTTCCGCATTGTAATTGATAATGTGACGTTCCCTTCCTAAAAGGGGCGTTACATGACCCACTCAATGTGGGCTGCGGCGAACGAGTATGTGCCGTGGCGCTAAGTGCAGAATGGAACACCCCTCGATTTAATAACCACGGTCCAATCGTCATTATACCACGGTTACTAAATTTTGGCGTGCTACAGCTTTCAAATAATATTTATCCGCTTTAAACCATTGTGCATATACAGAAAATATGAGCCACAGATGAAACAATACATAAGCTGTCATTAGTGCATATAATTCAACAAGCCAAAATCAAAATATAGTTCATAGGACTAGATAATTAATTTAAAGCATACATAGCGCGGTGCACTTCACATACCGCCTAAATAAAATACATTGAGTTGGACTTCAAAATGCAGGTATACTCAAATTACACCTTAAAATAAGTAATACAAAAGGAAACATAAACTACTCATAAAGTCATCCACGTCTAAGGAGTTGGGTACTCCATCAGATCCACCTCGGGATCCTCCCCCAGGTCACCTGAAGACACAAAAACAAGATAGAGTGCAGTCCCGCGAGCAGGTGCCCTAGCAACTGATGCCATCGAATCCTCGTGGTCTCTAGGGGTGTGAAGCGGATCACCTCATAACTCCCAAATAGGCAGAGCAAACTCCAGATGCACTGATGTAGTAAGAGTCAGGATAAGGTCTCCATCACGAGTCCTCTTCACAGTTAAGATCAGGTCTCCAATGTACCATACACGCTCTCCAGCCCAGTAGACTCGCCAAGCATTGGCGCCACGAGTGAACATAATCCTAATGAACCCAGTAGAATCCCTTCTTGACGACATTATTGAATATAAGAGATCAAACCAAGTAAAGATCCGGAAGGAGTCAATCGCGTCCCCTCAACAGTCTTTAAACAAGAATTACATAGGACAAGGATAATGCATACAAGAGGTGAGATATCCAACTCCATTACCAATTATGGCAATAAGAAACACAATGAAAGATAATAATGCCTTTCACATATAACAATATTAAGTACAGGTAGATAACATCATGTCAATACATGAATATTACAGAATAATAAACATAATCATATTATCACAGAAATATCGAAAGTCAACAAGCATAATTACATTTTCAGTCAGTAAGTGATTCAACAATGTACATCACAATATGTGAATATTAACTATGCCATGACAGTATGTATGGTGACCATGCATATGCACAATGCGTATGCTGACCATTCTCATGTACAATGTACTCATTTCCTACTCCATGGAGCTAGACACAAGATTCGAAGATGAACGTCCCAGAAGATCTGTCCCCCCTAAATAGACAGTCTACGCCGGGCCACGAAAAGTAATAGTGGATTGTCAGGCAGCCAGTGCGTTGCAACAGTGTTCACGGCCAGGGGTATACAATGTGATAGCATAATCACAAGTTAATCACCGTGCCCTGAAGTCCTCTCAGGTCTATTCAAGGCCCCACTATCCTGTAAGTTCTTATTCACTCCTAGGCATAAAACGCCATAAATGTATGATGCTCAAATGCATATTCCATGAAATCAAATCACATCTAACTCAATAGTCTATCTGATGTTTCAAGGGTCCAATTCGTCGGCCCAATAGCATAATGATGCCAATGCATGCTCTCTCAGAGTATCTCAATTATACAAATTCAAGAATCATGCATTTTAAAATCGTAAGCCAGAATAGTGATCAATGGATTTGGGTCCCACTCGTGGACCCGATAACAAAGTCATCATTCATAATTAATTTAGGACATACCATTGTCTCATAAGGTTTCATCATTGTTCTTCTCTTTGACCTTAATAAGATTCATTTAATTCAAATGTCTTATGATTCTCAAAGTCTTACTTACACTCTTAATTATTGTTTCTCTAATCCATTTAGTCATTCTCTTTATTCATAATAAAACTTATTTAATTAAGTGTCTTATGATTCTCAAAGTCTCACTTACACTCTTAATTCTTGTTTCTCTAATCCAATTAGTCATTCTTTTTATTCATAATAAAACTTATTTACTTAAGTGTCTTATGATTCTCAAAGTCTCACTTACACTCGTAATTCTTGTTTCTCTAATCTAATTAATCATTCTCTTTATTCATAATAAAACTTATTTAATTAAGTGTCTTACTTTAAATTTAGTCATATTTACTTAAAAAATTATTCTGAGACTTTCCAAGTTTCACACATCCTTATTCTTTTCTTAGGTTCAAAGATTCCTTTTAGGTTATCAAATTGATTTCCTTCCATTACATTATTAACTATTTAATCACTTAATTAATTAAATGTTATAGTTGTATAAAGTTACATGAATTAAGTCTCATTTAGTCCTAGAGGCCATGGGCCTCTCTATGGGTAGGGATTCCAATTTTCATCCTTTTTATTATGTGTTACCCTCTTGATTAATCATGTCTCCATCTTGTTACAAATTTTCACCATGAACACCCACTTTTAGGGTTCAAGACCGTGAGCTTCATGGAGGAGGGCAAGAGCCATTTTGCTTCCATTCAAATTTTCAATCCATCCAAGCACATCAATATACATATTCAATCAACCAAACAACTCAAACAAATTACAAACAACACATAGTCATAAAAGTCATACAACAAAGAGAGTAACCCTAACTAGGGTTCCTCACAACTAATACAAAATTAAGTTCCCTACTACCAAGAGAGGTTGGAGAGGATCACCCCCCTCTTACCTAGAGGAGAAAACAAGTAATGGAACTCCCTTGAAGCTCATTGAAATTTCGGATTCACACCACCATAAACCCTAGAAATTTTAATCTCATCAAACCAATACCAAAGCTTGAAAAATAAGAAATAAATGGTCACAAGGAAGACCTTAAAAATGAAAATGGAAAAAGAGTTAGGAGAAAACAAGAATCTCACCCCAAAAGTTCCAAGCTTGAAGCTTGAAGAAGAAGATGGTGAAGATGGAACTTTTTCAAGAAATCTCTGACTAGAAGTGTGTTTAGATAATGAAGGAGATTAAGAAAATGTCATTGGTTAAAAATTTTGTGATGGTAGAGGGTGGAGAAGAGGGCTGGCCGTGTGGTATGTGTAGAGAGAATGAGGAGAAAAAATGAGAGGAAGAAGAAGGTAGAGAGAGAAGTTGATAGTGAAAATAAAGATAATGACTTTTTATGATTTTGAAATTAGAATAGACTTATTTAATTAAGTGGAGCACAATTCCTTGACTCCAAAAGAGGTGCTGCTGCCGTGTGGGAGAGAGGGAGGAGAGAGAGGGAGAGAGTTTAGCTTCCTTGAGAAGCTTGGGAGCATTTCCAATAAAGAGGATTTGATTAGACATAAAAGAGATTACCTTTGGATAAGATAATGTGATTTAATAGTTAAAATAATATGGTAATTAGGATTTTACTACAAGCTATTACCCAATGGATAATTGTTACAGTGCACAAAGTCAGTATTAATTATTCAACGGATAATAGAGTGTACTGCAAAATTTTATTTAACAGTGCGTACAGAGATTTTATTTATCAGATAAAATCTCAAAAAATATAAATCTCGTAAACTATGCCCGACCTCAGGTTTAGTAAGATCCCCCATCGACGCTTCCACAGTTCAAGGTTTTCCAGCCTCAGAGAAAGCATTTCATTTTCCCAGCTCCGCTCAGCGCGCATGCAAAATGAAGAATATATTAAAATATTCAACATTTTCAGAAAAATCCACAAAAATTCTCAAAAATCACAAATATTAAAAAATGACTATTCATTATGAAACAAATAATTTTTAGAGTGTTACACTGACTCTGCTCAGTGTGCATGTAAAGCGAGAAATATATTAAAATATTTGACATTTTCAAAAAAATCCAGAAAAATTTCTAAAAATCTCAAATATTATAAAATGACTATTTATAATGAATAAGATAATTTTTGGGATGTTACACAGAACTGAGCCTATAAATAGATTTTTATCAGATTTAGTTAGTATGGTTTTCTAGGTTTAGAGAAGCTGCGGCTAGGACTTCATGGTTGGAGGCTGAGGAGGCCTAAGGAGGCTAGGATGGAGGTCATCTTCCTTATGGATGATGATTTGAGCTTCAAGGATCACACTTAATGAGTTTCCTCTTTCTCTTCTCTCTTTCTCTTCTCTTCTTTATCATTTGGGCATAGTTTTTAAGTTGTAAATTCATGTTCATGGATTAGCTGAGCTGTATTTAGGGATACTTTGAATCCTTGCTATGATTATTGATGAGTTTGTTATCATTTGAGTATATATTGGTGTTTAGTTATGTTCAATCATATGGTTCTTAATGCGTTTGAAGGTTTGATAAGCTTTTGAATGATTTGTTGAAGTCTGATGAACCTAGACATAGGAATTTAGATTTTAGATCTAATGTATGGTTGATGCATGTTTGATTCTATTCCAATGGCGGGATAAGTTGCTTCGCTAACTAGATAGAAATATACATTTTAGTCATGTATAGTGTGTGATTGAGAATAGACCATTCAGGAGTGGAGTTTGCACTAGTTCTCATGGAAACATAGTGAATTGGGTAAATGAAACTATGGTTGATTGACCTAGACTTAGGCTTTTAACTAAATCAGATTCTCAAGCTAACTTAACAATTCATTAATGTTGCTTATAAGGGTTGCATGTCATTAGTATGAAATAGGAGATGAAGAAGGATTCTCTAGATCTCTAAACCATTATCTTTATTGCTTTTGTAGATTAATCTTTAGTTTAATTGCTTTCCTTATTTTATATGTTCTTGAATAAAATTAGGTAAGCTATTGGTTAATACTTAGCATTGGAAGTAAACTTATCCTCGTGGGAATATGCTTATACTCTGTATCTGTATTACTTGAATGACTCGTGCACTTGCGGTACAAATGGTCTAAACAAGTTTTTGGTCAAGAAAATACGTTTTTATCTTTTGAAAGGACCAAGAATTTTCCTATCACTTTTCTTACTTCTTTCTCTATTATTTCCACGGCTGGAATAGTAGTAGGACCACCAAGGAATAGGCAACAAAACAAAGAAAAACAAGAAGGAAAAAGGAACCAAGAGGAAGGAGGAAACAAAGACAAAAAGGGGAAGAACAAAGTAGCAGGTTAGAGGAGCTAAGGTAGGAGCTGTTTATCTTTATTTTACTTTTCATCTTCCGTGGTTTTTGAATCAAAATTTTGGTTGTAATACAAGAGAGGGTTACAGCCAAATCTAGGGGAAATAAGGACTTTCTTACTTTTAATTGTTTCACTATTTCTTTTGGATGTTAAATGGAGTTTGTTGTTCTGTTTTCTGATTATTTCTGCTGTTCTATTTTCTATTTTATTTTGCTATTCTATTTTTTGTTTTATTTTGCTGCTTCTGTAATGATATTAATTTTGCTGTTGCTATTTCATTTTGCTGTTGCTGTGTATATTTACTGCTGTATGCTATTTTTGCTATGAATTATAGCTTCTGTATACTGTTTCTGCTGTGAGTTACAGTTGTTGTATGCTATTTTGTTGTGTATTATTACTGCTGTATGTTGATTCAGCTGTGTTGCTATTTTTGTTCCTGTTTTGCTGCTACAGTGTTGCTGTTACTGCAGTGTTATTATGCTATATTTTTTTTGTGCTTGCTGTAAAATTTGTCATGTAACTATATGATTAAATAAATTAAAATTCTATTTGTAATTGGTTTAAGGCCATTTGCCCAAGAGTTTAGAATTCACCCTTTAATTATTAAATATGACTAAGGCTATAAGAATTATGGTCTTTTAATATATACCTATTATTTTATGAAGTGTGGATCATGAACTTAAGTGAAAGATTATGGTGTAGTCGTAGAACAAATCGTGTAGCTAGAATATGTTTTTACACAAAAATGAGATACTTTGATGTTCAGTTGTTATAATAGTAGATATGGTTATGAGAATGATAAATATATTGAGTTTGACTTTAGATTGGTCACAGCTAGACTCGAATGGAGAGGTTTATGGTTGAATTTTGTAACTTACTATGACCATTTGTGATTAATATAGTGACACATTTTTGATCATTTGTGTTTAATATTAATTAATTGAGGTATTATGAGTATTCGTTAAACTTTGAATATATATGGCTTGAGTGGATTTTGGAGTTTATCCTATTTGAGGGAAAGGTATCTAAAATCCCATTGGAATTATGGAGATGAACCTCTATGAGGAAGGGGATCCTTTATTCTTAAAATTCCTTACCAGTTTCCTCATAAGCCTAGTTTTCCCTCATGTATGGATATAAGGATGTTAGTCATGGCAACCATCACCCAAGAGGGGGGTGAATTGGGTGATTACAAAATTTTAAAACAACATTAATAAATTATGCATTTTAATATTTTCAATCAACATATGCAGCGGAATAAGTCTAACTATTGTAGATTACTCAAAAAATAACTTGGGTTATTGGGTAAATTAAGCAAATAAATTAAATATCAAATTTAACTCAAACATATATAATTAATATACTTGAAAAGCAATTTTCTTTAAAGCTATTTATCGATTAAAAGGAACGAATAAAGAAGATAGAAAAATGCACTTGTAAATGAACAACCCACACAGAAAGTATTTAAGCAAATATATGAAATTAAAACATAAATATAAAGGAGTTTGAGTTTAGAAGAGCAAACACAGAATTAATCCTGGTTCAGCCACCAACCACTTGTGGCCTACGTCCAGTCCTCAAGTAAATCACCCGAGATTTTTCACTATCACTTCAAGCTTGAACAAGTGCTTGAAACCTCTACACAATAGAGCACTCGCCACACCTTGGGATACCTCACCCTTTGTGCTTGAGCCTCGACGGTAGGGGATACCTCTCCCTTACAATTTCTTTGAGGGATATCTCATCCTCTTTTCAATAAAATAAAATATAGAAGAAAAGAAACTCTTACTAGAGTAGAGGATACAATTTGAAGCTCTATGAAGCTCTCTAAGGATATCTCAAATTTTGGCGAAAAAGAGCATAGAAATTTGATAAAATATGTATCACAAAATAAAGCAAGAAAGAGTTGTTTGAGATAATTGGGTGATACTAAAAGATGACCCAAAAACATGTATTTATAGTGTTCTAAGAAAAAGAGTCATTGGGTATTAATTAATATCACATTAAAAGCATAGAAAAATAGCCGTTACGTGATTCTGGCCATGTTTATTCGAATAACCCTTTGGTTATTAGAATAACCCTTTAGTTATTCGAATAAATCTTCAAAAACACATTCTGGAACGTTTTCTGGGTTGTGTTATTCGAATAACACATTTGTTATTCGAATAAACCTTTAAAAACACATTTTCTGGGGTGTGTTATTCGAATAACACATCCTTTATTCGAATAAACCACTCTGATTTCAAAAACTGACTTGAAATGATCATAACTTCTTCATTTCTTATCCATTTAAAGTGAATGACCACTCATTAGAAAGATCTGAGTCTATTTTCATATGAAATAAGTTTAAAAAAAAACTCAAAGTATTTTAAAAGATATAATCAAAAGAGTAACTAAAGGTTAGTTTTCCAAAACTCAAACTTGGCTATTTTTCATAGTTTTGAACTATTACCATAACTAGCTTTTCAAAACTTGTTTGTTGGACATTTTAGCATGTGAAAACCATTTATAGAAACATATTTGAGATATCCATAAGGTTTCTTACATAAAGACCCTAAGTCTTATGAGCTATACCATTTAATCTTCCTTTGGACTTGGTCTTTGACATGACTTTGATATTATCAATACCTTCATGAAATAGGCATTCACATTCTCCTTGAGTTGAGCTTAATTGAGATCTTTTGTTTTCTTGTTGCAATGCTCACTCTTGCTAATTGGACTATCCTACAAAGTATTGCTCACTTAAACAAACATAGTTAGTCCAAATTCATAATTCAGTATCTTCACATGCATTATTCATAAATGTATAACTCTAGTTAGTTTAACATACATATAAGACTTTCATAGACACATCCAAATAAGATATTTATTAATTACTAATGGATATGCTCTATATAGGATGCAACAAAGAACATATGCAAAGTGTTCTTTTTGTCTTGTATTTGTCATCATCAAAACTTAACATATTAAACCATTTAGGGCAAACTTATTTCCACAATCTCCCCCTTTTTGATAATGACAAATTACCAAAGAAAAAATATGTTAAGCAATATACAAGAATGAATATTCATGTAAGCATATCAAACAATAAGTATAAGAATATATTTTTCTTTCCAATTTTCAGTCCCCCTATTTGACATCAACAAAAATGCATAGAAAGAAAAAAATAATATTTTCTCCCCCTTATAGATTCTACATATGATTCAAGAATAGAGAGATGAAACAAACATGCTTTCAAGATATAGAAGATTATTCATGCAATGCTTGTCATATTTTTGTATATCAACATTTAGCATATGACAATATTAAAACTCTTTATGTAATCAAACAACAATTTAAGAGCTAGGATATATCAAGATCATGTAAGCACATTATCATAAAATAAAGCAAGAACAAATATATTTATTCTTAATCCAAAAGAAAAAATTTAAGACTTCTCCCCCTTTCAAAATTTTTTTTATAAGAGCACATTATATTTTTAAAAGCATTTTAGAAGGGTAGAGATGTTTTATATAAAAAGCCATATATTCCTTGGAAAGCATCTAGTCATTTAAGATTAATTTATCAACAAGTATCATACAATCTATATCATATAAAATACTACAATAGCTTAGGGATAGAGATACTTATTGAGATAGATAAAGAGTGATGCTTCTTTAGAATGTTCTTCATATATTGATCCTTTGATTTTGAGCTTTCTTCCTTTGAATTCTCCATTCCATTGCACTAGAAGAAAATATTCTTTATCTTCCTCTTCATTTGAATTCCATTCAACTTTTCTCATTTATCTACATATGCTTGTATGTAAAAATCTAATGGCTATATTTGAAACACATAGAGAGACTTGCAAAGCTAACTTTAAAAGTCTTCCAAAACATAGGTTAGCATTAAGTATCATGTAAGCCCATTTATAAGCATAATTTAGATTGATATATAATGTAAAGCATGTATCACATTATCAACCATGCAATATTAGTTCTAACAAGAATGTATGAAGCACATATGCACTTGAATCCAAAAAAAATAGTTTAAGCATTTTAAGGCATGATTCAAGTTTATCAAGAAACATATTATCATCATCAAAACTTATTTAGGCATTTTTAGGCAAATAATTATCATGTAAGGCATGTAGAAGTATAACACAACTCTCTACTTCTCCAAATATCATATGATATCAAATTTAAAACATAAATAAAGATAATAGATTGATATCACCAAAAGTGTACTCTTTGAGTTTTTGTAGATGACTTCCACTTCCACCAACTTCCAAGCTTCAAGCTTTCATGAGGGAATAGAAATTTTTTGCACCCCTTTTAAAAGTTGAATCCTTTTAAACTTTACTATCCTCAAGTTGAATGAATTTATTCCATTTAAATGCTTGCTTGAGGTAGTTATCATCCTACAATATAATTCAAAGTACTTTATTTTGTATCTACCAATTTTGAATCCATAGAGGTTGGTCATTGATTATATAATATATTCATTCAAGTTAAAAAATAATAATTTGATATTTAACAGCAATTCAACAGGATCAATCACTATCCTAAACTCAAAAGGAAAAGAGCTTTCAAAACAATAAGACAAAACAGCAAATAAGTTTACAAGGGCAAAATATATTTCATTTCATTAATCAAATTAGCCAATTATATATATTCAACAAAATAATAACCAATTACATTTGGTTAAGCTAACATATCATAAAGTGCATATTTTCAGACAAAACAAACAAAGAATTTAGCATATATTGATTATTAATGCTATGCAACATATACAATAATAAATGCAGCAGAACCTTTCAAATAATTTGTGTTTATTTGAATAAAATGGGTTTTATTCGAATAGATGAGCAGGGAAAGCCGAGCGTTATGGCCTTTAATAGATTTTATTCGAATAACCTATGGGTTATTCGAATAGACAGAGAGTAACCGATCAAGACTGATAGAACAAATCTCAGGTTATTCGAATAAGCTAAAATTTATTCGAATAGACAGAGACCACAGTAAAAGCAGAACTGACATGGAAGTCAATTTATTCGAATAAGCTTAGCTTTATTCGAATAGGCAGAGACCAAAAATAAAAATTGTAGTTGCTAAGGGTCAGTTTATTCGAATAAATGTAGTGTTATTCGAATAATACTGATATGCAACACCTTTTTGAGTAGCTGATTGAGCTTTATTCGAATAAACCTAATTTTATTTGAATAAAACTATCAGAATCACAGTAAAGCATATGTTCAGAATTGAATTTTAAGGGAGAATATCTTACCCAATTATAAAGTACCCATAAGACAAGATTTGGGATATCTCTAACGCTCAAGTCAGTGATAATTCAAGAGAGATAAAAACCATGTTTAAGCAATAAATTCAAATATTTAATTATATGTCTGATTGATCAAGAACTTAAGTTCAAGGATATTATCATTAGACATGTTAGTTCAAGCAAGGAGCATATTTATCTATTATATTAACATGTAGAGATATTTTCAGATTATAAGACTAGAAAAGCATAATAAAAGTTTTCACTTATCCAAAAAAAATTGTAAGTCCAAACTTCACGGAGACAAGGAAGAGAGCTTGAAATTATTTCTAGTCTTTGTACTTGCAGCAACCACTTTCAAGATGCCAAAGTCAGCTCTTGGCCTTCAAGCATACCTATAACACACTTTAATTTTTTTTTATTACTTTTGGTACCCAAATTTTCTTGGGTCCTTGTGTGTTATTTTTTTTTACTATTAATCCATTATACTCTCATAAAGATCAATTTTTTTTCATAGAATGTAAATTAAGCACAATAAATTAAATAATCAATTATCATTAAGCACATAGCCAATAGTATGCTTATTTTCATGATATATAGATAATTTAAAACTTAGAAAGCATACATAGTCATAGAATACCTTATTAACAAGAAATATACAAGACAGTGAGCAAAGGGTGTAACAGGAATATAATCATGTGCTATATTTAATATTCAATTTTTACCAAGTACACATGATTCAATCAATCACTTAAGGTCTACAAGGAATATACCTCATATTCATTGACTTTACATGTGAGTGTGCATAAGAGGTAAAAGATTTTGATACCTTGACCTCGGTAATCAAGGAAATATTTTTTCTTATCCATTGCTTCTCTTTTGGAGTCTTGAACTTTATAAGTTCTACATTTTGTACTTGAGAAGTTTTGGTTGAAGTCATCTTCCTTCTTTGACCAAAGTTTTTACCATTGGGCTTTGGAAGCATTCTCCTTTATAACTCCTCTTTCCTTTGACCAATTTGTCTATACTTTTGAGAAATTTTCTGCAAAATTGAAACACTAGAAGGACATTTTGGTACCCACTTCATTTTGGGTCCTTGAATGTTAGTACTAGGGTTTTTAAGATTTTTAGGAACCCATACCATATTACTTCTCATATAAGAATTTCTTCTATAATTGCATAAATGAGAAATATGTCCTAGATGACTACAAAAATTGCAAACAATTGAATTTAATGATGACTTGATCATTTGAATATCATTTTTGAAAAACTTAAGCCTTTTCTTTTTTTTATATTCTAAATTATTTTTGTCATAAGCCTTGCTTGAATTTTCACATTGAATAACACTAATTTTATTCTCATTAACAAGCATAGAATGTAAGCAATTAGAATCATTAGCGTTGGCAAATTTGGAATATAAGTCCTCAACTTGATTTTCTAAATCAATGCATTTTTCACAAGAAGTTGAGGTTTCACATTTCAACGACATTTTCTCATCAAGAAAAGCATATTCATTTTTCAAAGTTTCAATTTCATTTTCAATAAAGGAAATGTTTTCCAAACACAATAAGTTTTTCTTTTCTAAATTCAATAAACCATCATACAGTTCATAATATGCACATTGTAACTCATCATAGGAAGGACTATAATCTAGTTTAGAATTATTTACCTCAAAGTCCTTTTTAGCCATATAGGAAGTAGTTTCAATTTCTAGCACACTTGGCTCTTTAAGGGAATCACCTTCTTCCTTATCAATTTTGTTTTGCTTTGCCTCTTCTTCAAATTGAGCACCATCGTCACCAAGAGACATTTGGCTCCCTTCAATAGTTTGAGCATCTCTTTGAGGATATTTTTCAGGATAAGTTTCCTTCAATAGCTTTTGCTCTTCTTACTTTCTATATACAACTTTATATACAAAATCATTATTAGCAAGATAAATAGCATCATGAGTGTCCAAAATTTCTTTGGCACTAGAACAACTTGTAATTTTATCATAAGCATCATCATTCAAACTACTTCTCAAAATTTGCATAGCTCTAATATTCAAAGAAAAGCATTTCTTGTCATAGGCATTCCAAGTTTGTTTTGGTTTGCAAATAAATCCATTTAGCACAACATCTCACAAATCCAAATCAATAGATTGCATATAAAACTCTATTCTAGCTTTCCAATAAACAAAATGCACACCATCAAAGAATGGTGGTTTATCAATTTCAAAACTTTCCATTTTGAAAAACTTTCAAGTTTGCTAACAAACAAGGATCTTTAACTCTAAGCGGTTAAGCTTTCACCAGAGCACGAAGCTCTATACCACTTGTTAGTCATGGCAACCATCACCCAAGAGGGGGGTGAATTAGGTGATTACAAAATTTTAAAACAACATTAATAAATTATACATTTTAATATTTGCAATCAACACATGCAGTAGAATAAGTCTAATTATTGTAGATTACTCAAAAAATAACGTAGGTTATAGGATAAATTAAGCAAATAAATTAAATATCAAATTTAATTCAAACATATATAATTAAAATACTTGAAAAGTAATTTTCTTTAAAGCTATTTATGGATTAAAAAGAATGAACAGAGAAGATAGAAAAATGCACCTGTAAATGAACAACCCACATAGAAAGTATTTAAGCAATTATATGAAATTAAAACATAAATATAAAGAAGTTTGAGTTTAACACCAAAGGCATTTCCTCACCACCAAGATTGGGTGAAGAGGAGTATCTCCCTCTTACCTTAAGAGAAAATAAGAGAATAAGCTCCTTGATGCCTCTTGAAATTCGTCCAACACCTCCAAGAAAATCCCAAAGATGATGAAACCTAAGAAATCTAAAATCAAAGCTTGAAAAGGGAGTCTTTGATGACAATGGTGGTCAAGGACCACGAAAATAAGATGGAAAAATGAAAAAGCTATGATCTTTTACCTTAAAGCTCCAAGCTTTGAGCTTCAATGGTGGAAGAAGATGAAGATGGATTTAGGGATGACCTCCAAAGACAAAAGTCTTAGGATGATGAGAGGAAGCAAGAAACAAGGTTGGTTGGGCAATAAATTGTGGGTGGTCTCCAATGGTGGTGCAGCCATGTGGATGGAGAAGAAGAAAGGAGAGAGCTCGTGGGGGAGAGAGGAAGAGAGAGAAGAGAGAAAATGTGAAATGAATTTGAAAATGAAAAGTGATAGTGAAAATGAAAAAGATGATGGCTTGGTCATCTTTTCTTCCTCCAACCGTGCAGCCCATTTGAGAGGAGAGAGAGTGTGATGGTTAAGTAGGAAGCTTCCTTGAAGCTTCATTGAGAAGCTTTGCACGTTTCTCGTTAAAGTGAAGGGTGATGATGTCACTTAGATGTTATCATAAAAGTGATCAGATAGAAATAACCTGCTAGAGTTATTATCTAGTGGACAATTGTTACAGTTAGTAGAAATAATATTTTATTATCCCACAGATAATAAAATATACTGTGATTTTATTTATCAGATAAAATCTCGATAAATGAAAATCTCGTAAACTGTGACCGATCTCGGGTTTAGTAAGATCTCCCGTCGACGTTTCTACAGTTCAAAGTTTTTTGGCCTCAGGGAAAATATTTCATTTTCCCAGCCTCGCTCAGTGTGCACGTAAATTAAGAAAAATATTAAAATAATCAAGCTATTCAAAAAATTCCATAAAAATTCTCAACAATCACAAATATTGAAAAATAACTATTTATCATGAAATAAGTAATTTCTGAGATGTTACACTGACTCAAGCTTTCAAGATGCATGCAAAATGAGAAATATATTAAAATATTAGACGTATTCGAAAAAATCTAGAAAAATTCTTAAAAATCATAAATATTATAAAATAATTATCTATAATGAAATAAATAATTTTCGGGATGTTACAACTCTCCCCTTCTAAAAGGAATTTCGTACTCGAAATTTATCATATCTTAGAACAAACGCGACTATGTTTCTTTCATTTTGTCTTCTAGTTCTCATACTACATCTCCAGTTGGATCAATCCAAATCATCGGTACTAAGGTTGCTTCCTTCATTGAGTATCTTATATTAACGGGAGAAAACGTATTGACGTCATAGGCCGATCAATAAAAGATTCTACGCCCTTTGAGTCTTTAGCCATTCCAACAGCCAACTCCCTAAACAACTATACATCGCTGAGTGGCTCTATCAAACTTATTCTCCTTGCTCACCATAGTAGATAAACTAAGCTTGTTTTCTTCTTAAGGCATCTGCTATGACATTCGCCTCTTCCGAGACTATACTAAAATGGAAAAATTGAAATCTTTCAGAACTTCTAATCATCGTCTCTGCCTCATATTTCAACTCATTCCGATCTGACAAAATACTTCTGACTCTTGAGATTACTATAGACATTGAAAATTTCTCCTTGTAGAGAATGCCTCCAAATCTTCAATGCTACTACAAAGGCTAACTCCGAGTTGGTGTAAGATAATACTTCTCATGTGCTCTCGATTGTCTCGAAGCATACATTACCATTCTTTCTATTCCGATCAAGCACATGTTCTAAGCTTCCAAATGCGAAGTATCATTAGGCATCCCAAAAGGTTCATTGGGATTGGGCAGAATCATCTTTAGCGAAGAAATCGAGTGTCTCTTGAATCCTTGAAAACATTTTCTTATATGCATCAATCCCTACAAACTTGACTCTCTCGTACGAGTTAGATGAGAAGTATTGCCATTTTAGAGAATTCTACGGTGAATCTCCTATATTAACCAGCTAATCTTATAACGTTAAGAATCTTCATTACGGTCGTCGGTCTTTCTTATTGAAGAAATGCTTCGATTTTCGATGGGTTCACAACAATTCCTTCCCTTGAGATCACGTAACCCAAAAGTTGAACTTCCTACAACTAGAATTCATACTTAGACAACTTCACGCATAACTTCTCTTTCTTCTTCAGGATTTGAAGAATCACAACGAGAGGTTCGGTACGTTCCTCTGTCCGTTATGAATAGATCAGAATGTCGCCAACAAGGACGACAAATTTGTTTTTAACAAGGAAGAGAGATTCTATTCAGGTAATCGACAAATATTACCGAAGCGTTCGTTACACGGAACGACATTACAAAATACTCGTAGTGCCCATATCACGTCAGAAAAAGTTGTTTTGGAAAAGTCTCCTACCTTTGAGCGAACTTGATGATAGTCTAGAACATAAGCTGATCATGGAGATAACAGCGTCTTCCTTCAGTTGATTCATTAAGCCATCTATCATTAATCTTAATAGAAAATATCTTATAGGGTATGTTCTTTTCTAATTGTACTGCATTCAGTACTGTGATATGGTTTGAATTCAGGAACACATTTTCTCAGTCGAAGTACACTAGAAACATTATAAAGGTTAGAAGGAAAAGATGGTGAAGTTATTTGGTATACTACCTGAGCCATCCGATGAAGAATTTGACATGGTTTAATAAAATTTAGGACTGAGCTTCATGAATTCAAATCCAGAAATCTCTGTCTCAAGAAACACTAAAGTTTGATTGGAATAATTTAACAGGATAGGGTTGAAAAATAACCAATCCATTTTCAATATTACATCTAATTTATGAAAGAAGTAAACAAATCAAATTAATAAAAAAGATTCCGTCGATAACAAGTCATAGGATAATTTAAACAACTTGGCTACCATCAACAAGTTCTTAGTAGCAGAAGTAGAAATAACTTAGTCAAAAGATGACGAAGATACAAATGACCTTAATAGACTCATACAGTCATGTGTCATAAAGGAATGGGTTACCCCCGGAATTATACAGTAAAATCACAGGGTTATCTATCGTAATACAAGCTCCCTCATTTAGATCTTCAGTCTTGGATGTTTCTACTCCACTTGAGAATTTAACTTTCCATTCTTCATGAGATTTTGAAGTACATACATCTCCAACGGAAGGCTTCGTCCTATGTAAGGTACAATTCCTAGCCACATGTCCTAGCTTTTCGCACTTGAAACAAATTATTCCTTCAATCGCATAGTGCCTTGTTAAGTGGCCCTTTCCGCACTTCTTACATTTTGGTGAAGATACCACAGTCGGATTGGATTTACTACCATTCATACCTCCTTCATACGTTTGCTGTCGCTGTTGCTCCTTCGGTCGTCGTGTATACGATTTCTGCTTAAACTGATTAACCTTTCTATTATTCCTCATTTGGAACTTAGGCAATCTAGAGTTTCCCCAAAATCGACTTTCTTCCATCAAATTTTGAACCTCGACTTCCAATTCTTGCTGCTGTGCAGCCCTCTAATCCTGGTGTGTTGTTACATCAACCATCCTTTGCATTACTCCTGTTGTCGCAGTCGTACCATCATCGTCACTCCCCGCATTCACATGCTTACGTCTACCCAGAGCCATTGCCTGCCTCCAAGGATAAATGAATTGAACATAAGGAAGATCAAAAGCAATCAGTTCAAATAATATTGTCTCCTTTCGAAAACCAAACACAAAGAGTTATACAACCCAATAAGACAAACCCAAAATACTCTAACTTGAGCTCCTTCATTCTGCCTTCTACGGTGCGATCTCCTACAAGTCTTTAACTCCTATGCAGCTCCTCGAACTAACTTACGCTATATATTATTTTTCCAAGAAAATCAGTTCTCCAAAACTCCTTGGATGTTTCAGTTCACAAACCTTGCAAGTCCTATTTAACTACCTTTTTTTAGCCTATTGGCTCAAACAATTCTAGAGGTAACACAACAAGGGAGTAAATGCAATCAAATTCCTAAGCAAGTTCAGTCATACCAGCTGAGCTTCTTTCTAAAAAACTCCTATTACCTTAATATGCCTAGGTGAAGCCATAGTTTCCCGTAAACACAGAACATTACACATTGAGTGGGCCAATACTCAATATCATGTAACTGTGCAACAATAGCTACCAATATTCAACCTATGGCAAGTCATGCCTTCCTTTCCCAAACATCTCAATCAAGAGACAAGGAAGTGCACAACATATAAATAAACTTCTAACATATCTAAGCATAGTCAATCCATACCCCGGCTCAACAGGATGAATTGCGCTCTGATACCACCTAATGTAACACCTCTCGATTTAATAACCACAGCATAATCATCAGTATACCATGGTCACTAAATTTCGGCATGCTACAACTCAAATAACAAGTTTTCCATATTCAACCATTGTGCATATAAAGAAAATATGAGTCATCAATGAATAGTTACACATTCAGTCATTTCAAAATATAGTTCAATAAGATATACTCGAGATACAACATATAAAACTGGTTAATTACCTTAAGATATACATATACTCAAAATAGCCCTTATACAGGTAATGCAAAAGAAAAATATAACTACCCACAGCAACGCCATGACTAAAGAGTTGGGCACTCCATCGAATCCACTTCGGGATCCTTTCCCCGGTTCATCTAAGGACACAAAAGCAGAACAGGGTGCGGTTTCATAGGTAGGCGCCCTCGCAGCTGATGCCACAGACTCCTCGTCCTCTCTAAGGGTATGAATCATATCACTCCATAGCTCTCGAATGCATAAGGCAACACTGGATGCACTAATGTAGTGAGAATCAGGATAGGATCTTCAATCATGGTCCTCTTCACAGTCTAGATAAGATCTCCAATAATACCATTTACGCTCGCCACCCCAGTCGACTCGCTAAGCATTGACACCCCCGATGAACACAATCCTGATGAAAAATCGATAGAATCCCTTCTCGTTGCCATCGCCAAATGTAGAAGATCAAACCAAGTAAAATCTAGGAGATTCAACCTCGCCCCCTTTACAGACTTTAACCAAAAATCACATAGAACAAGAATAGTGCAAGCAAGAGGTGCGATATCCTACATCATTACCAATATGGCAGCAAAGGAACATAACACGAATGACATTGTCATTCCATACATACAGATATTACAAATATATTCAAATTAACAATTGCATAGATATCATCAGAAAGCATATTCCGTAATAATATAGATATCAATAGCACTATAATAATAACTATTCACTATAAATATATAACAAATATTTATGTTTCCACAATATGTATGTTGACCATGCCATGACAATATATGAACTGACCATGCATATGCACAATGCGTATGCTGACCATCCTCATGTACAATGTACTCATTTCCTACTCCATGGAGCTAGACAAAAGCATTCGGAGAGAATGATTAGGGGGACATGCTAGTATCTCGGCAGCCGTAAAATCAAGTGTTTTCCAGAAAATAATCAATCATTTTACGCAGTAAGGCTTTATACAATGACATTCCCACAAGATCGCGATATAGGACAGCGTCTCCGTCAAGATCGTCGGTGCGTTTGCATCGGTTTGTCCCATGGTCTAGAGGGGCTACCAACTTCCCGCTGTGAGACGCTCGCGCCCCGACGCCCCCAAGGTCAACTGCAGGACCTACACTAGTCTATTCGCACCTGCACTGCGGTGTGATTCAACTCCTAGGCAACATGGCCTTAATAATAGTTCAACCACCATTGTACCGTTCCCAATGGTATTAAAGCAATCGTCCATACAATTGTTCAATACCATTTTCATTGGTGATTTTATATAACCGTCCATACGACTACATAGTACCATTGTTATCTGGGTTTCCTTTGATAACCAGTCTCATCTGACTCGCTCATCTATCTGATGTTTCTGGTTATAAAGGCAAACCACATCTAACTAAATCGTCCATCTAATGTTTCTTGGTTTGGTACTTCAGTTCCATAATCACAGTGTCAATGTATGCTTCAATCATGCTCGTCATGTCAAACTGTATCATTCATGCCTCAATGCATATGGATTCAATGCATACATATAGATACATATATGTATATAGAATCTCAATGATAGCATGACTTATTCAAATTCACAAGCCACATGGAGCCCAATTACGAGTCCACCTCAAGTCAATATTAAAATCTCCAAGGTGAACATATACTATTCAAAGTTACTACGAAAGTTATGTTTTAATTCCATTATGTTATTGCATTAACTCTCTTAGAATATTTAATTTAAGTTCCTCACAACCTTCCTCACACTCATGTTCTTTCTTTGTCTAAACTTCACTCTAAGTTTTATGATAAGGTCAGGTTCTTTATCCGTTCCACGTTATGATTTCCTAAGTAAGTGTATATTCTTTTAATTAACTCAGTCCTAGCTTGTTATAAAGCCTTACAATGAGTGCCTAATGAGACCGTGAGCCTCTAAGGGACTAGAAAAGCCAACCATTCTTCATTACCCAAAGTACACGGTCGTGCCAAAGTACACGGCCTGGAGTACATGGCCGTGCCAAATTACACGGCCTAGGCCATGTACTCCTCTGGAAAACACTCCTTTTTGTGTTGCTCAATTACACGACCGTGTTTTCCAACACGGCCTGGGCCATGTACTCCATTGCCTTGTGGATCTAACGCCATAAACTTGTAAAAATGCTCCCCCAAGCCTCCAAATCGAATGGGTATGAATCCCTTGCTTCCCAAACACATATCCAAGTATTTATACACTTTCATATCCATCAAGATTCACAATATTAAGCATAGAAAATCATACAATACATCCAAAACAAATCATTATCAAAATCATAAACAAAGTGAGAAACCCACAATGGATTCCTCACCATTAACACCAAAGGCATTTCTTCACTAACAAGATTGGGTGAAGAGAAGTATCTCCCTCTTACCTTAAGAGAAAACAAGAGAACAAGCTCCTTGATGCCTTTTGAAATTCGTCCAACACCTCCAAGAAAATCCCAAAGATGATGAAACCCAAGAAATCCAAAATCAAAGCTTGAAAATGGAGTCCTTGATCACAATGGTGGTCAAGGACCACGAAAATGAGATGGTAAAATGGAAAAGCTATGATCTTTTACCTTAAAGCTCCAAGCTTTGAGCTTCAACGGTGGAAGAAGATGAAGATGGATTTAGGGGATGACCTCCAAAGAGAAAAGTCTTAGGATGATGAGAGGAAGCAAGAAACAAGGTTGGTTGGGCAAGAAATTGTGGGTGGTCTCCAATGGTGGTGCAGCCGTGTGGATGGAGGAGAAGAGAGGAGATAGCTCATGGGGTAGAGAGGAAGAGAGAGAGGAGAGAAAATGTGAAATGAATTTGAAAATGAAAAGTGATAGGGAAAATGAAAAAGATGATGGCTTGGTCATCTTTTCTTCCCTCCAACGGTGCAGCCCATTTGAGGGGAGAGAGTGTGTGATGGTTGAGTAGGAAGCTTCCTTGAGAAGCTTTGTACGCTTCTCGATAAAGTGAAGGGTGATGATGTCACTTATATGCTATCATAAAAGTGATCAAATAGAAATAATTTGCTAGATTTATTATCCAGTGGACAATTATTACAATTGGTAAAAATAATATTTTATTATCCTACAGATAATAAAATATACTGTGATTTTATTTATCAGATAAAATCTCGATAAACAAAAATTTCGTAAATTGTGTCCGATCTTGGGTTTAGTAAGATCTCCCGTCGCTGTTTCTATAGTTTAAAGTTTTTCAGCCTCAGGGAAAATATTTCATTTTCCCAGCCTCGCTCAGCGCCTACACAAATCGAGAAAAATATTAAAATAATCAAGCGATTTAGAAAATTCTAGAAAAATTCTCAAAAATCACAAATATTAAAAAATAACTATTTATGATGAAACAAGCAATTTCTGAGATGTTACACTGACTCTGCTCAGTATGCATGTAAAATGAAAAATATATTAAAATATTCGACGTATTCAGAAAAATCTTGACAAATTTTCAAAAATCATAAATATTATAAAATGATTATTTATAATGAAATAAATAATTTTTGGGATGTTACAGCTTTTGTCCATTGGGTAATAGCTTTTGAAAAATATCTTGAGGTTGGTCAAAGATGATGGTTGTGACACCTTTATGAATAACCAATGAGAAATAAGCTTGTAGGATTTGGATGTCCCCCTTGATTCTAATCAATGGTTGTGAGGAGTTGAAGTGATCAATTTGATCACTTCTTCTGTCCCTGTATCTCACGACCATTAAGCATCCAAAGGAGACCAAAGTTGATTTTTCTATCACAAATTCTATGCTTATCATCTATCATGCAAAGCTAAAAACACAAAAACTTTCTCTTCCATTTTCTCTCAAACCCCATGGCCTCACTACCCAAAATCACCTTCCAACCTTTCATAATTCAAACCAACCTTACCACTTGATTCTAAACATCATCCTAAGCAACTTTGATGTTGTGATCAAGACTTAGTTCAACCATTTTCAAGCTTGATTTTTGAATACAAGTTCTAGGGTTCTAAGATGAAGTTATTGATTTTTCATTTCTTGATTCATTTTTTTAAGTTCTAAGACCATAGTTGGTTCATGGTCTTCTTAATCAAGCTTTACATGTTAATATGTTTGTGTTTACTTTGATTTATAAGAGCTACTTGGTGGAGAAAGTTGACACAAAGTATCTTACTAGGAGCAAGTAGGCTACATCTACGGTAAGAGGGAGATTAACCTCATCAACCACTTATGGTGGTGAGGGACACGAAATTTTGTGTGATTGTGTGGTTTGTAATTATTTGTTCTATGTGATTTATTGCTTTGATATTATTCATAAACTTGCTAAAATAGAATATTGATGCTTAAAATATGTTGTATGTTATCAATTTTGCTTGAGCGAAAAGAAATTTTAGGCTTCAATGGCCATAGAGGCTCACGACCTCCAAGACCTCCAAAGGGGAAATTTAATGCAAAATGTTTTATTAAATGTTAAGAAATTTGATTAAGGAATTACAAAATAAAAATGGAAATAGATATATTTTTATCACTAATTAAAATGTGATTTTTGGCCAATATAGTGGAAAATAGGATTGAGAATTAAGTTTGAAACTTAAAGTATTTTATTTAAGAGGATTTTTAATAAGGAAGATGGAAAAGGCTTTATTAAATTAAAATAATGTAAGTTTTGGAAAGAATATTAAAAAATATTATTTAGAGGAGTTTTAGCAAGGAAATAATTTATAAGGATAGTTTGGAGTTTAAAATATTTTATTTAAGAAAGTTTTATTAAGAGTAGAGACAAAGATTTTGAGATATCTCGAATTAATTTAAATAATATAAGTTTTTGTGGAAAACGTTAGGAATTATTTGGAGGAGGTTTAGTGAGAAAATGTTAGAAATATTATTTAAAGGTGATTTACTAAGAAAATATTAGAATTAAAGTCCAATTTTGATATTAAATGAGAAAAGTTTGAATTTGAGCTTAGAATATTGAGAAAATATTTTACGCTATTGAAAATACGTAAAAAAACTCTTACGCGATTTAAAAATGATGATTTTTAGCTACGCGATTGAGAAAATATTTTAAAATCTTTACTCGATTGAGTAAACGTTGAAAAACTGTTACGCGATTTGGAAATGTAACAAAAATGTTACGTGATTGTGAAAACGCGATAAAAATACCACGCGATTGGTTATAGCCAGTATTGGCTTGTGATATGCATTGAGTCATTGATCATGCATTATTTGTTAGACGGTGTCTGTTAAGGCTATTATTGCCTAGGAGTTGAATTACACCTTCATGCGGGTGCGAATTGCATAGTGAAGGTCTATGAATGACCTTGGAGGCATCGAGGCACAGAATTCCACATGTGGCTAGTTGAATAATGCTACTGTGCCGTGGCAACCGATGCAAACGTACTGACGATCTCGACGAGAATACTATTCCTATTCCCGATCTGGCGTAGAATGTCTTGTACAAGCCATGATGTATACACTGAGAAAAATTATAGCACTTGAATAGGTGGATGATGTATAGACATATCTGCTAGATCATTCTCTCCGAAATTGTGTTTAGCTCAATGGAGTAGGAAATGGGTGCATTGTGCATAAGAGTGGTTAGTATACGCATTGGGCATGTGAATAGTCAGTGTACATATTGTTGTGACATAGTCAGTATACCCATTTTTGTGATGTGATCAGTATTCATATAATGTGATATATATATTGTTAAATTATTTGTTAGTTGATAACATGATTATATCTGTTGTTTTGTGACATTGCTGTATATGAATGGCATTATTGTCATTATTGTTTCTTTGCTGCCATGATGGTATTGATGTAGGGGATCTCACTTCTTTATTGTATTGTTCTGTTTGTTCTGTTCTATATTTATGTTTTGAGAAGACTGTGATGGCGATGAGGTAGAATCTTCAGAATTTCATTAGTTTACAGTTTCATATGGGCAACGAAGCGTGACACGTCCATTGGGACACGGGGCGCATTCAGTATGTTGGAGAGGTTACTTTGCTTTGGAGTAGGACCTGGTATGGGGTTGCTACGTTTTCTGTGAATGCTGTTGTGCATTTGGAGTTCTCTATGCCCATTAGAGATTTATGGAGTGATCTTCATGATACACCTAGTGAAGATTCTGACGAGTCGACCGCCCAGACTCCCGTCCGTAGTGACATGCCCCGACTGAGGAATTTGTCCATTAGGGATCCCGAAGAGGATCTGGTGGAAGATCGGGTTCAGGACCCTACTCTTCAAGTTTTTGGACTTGGGTTAGGTTTAGTCTTTATATGGTAGTTATACATATTACTTAGTGTACGTAAGCTTTATGTATTTAAGTTGTCACTAATCTATTTTATGTACATGAGATGTATATTATTCAGTTTTAAGTCTTATGTTTCTAAAATTCAGTAAGTTTATGTTATCCGCAAAAAAGAAATTTTGAAACTCATATTTTATAATATTAAATATTTTATAACTTGGGTAAAGAATTAAAAGGAGTTGGCTTGAAATGTAATGCCCTTCGGAGGGTGTTATAGAAACAACATGCTTAATGGAAGTATCAAGGGTTTTGTTGATCATACCAAAGAGGCGGTTATCTTCTCGCAACCACCGATCACGCCTAGTTTTAGATGTCTGTGGGTCATCTGTTAGATGATCTTCTTTCTTAATCCCAATGAGAAACATGGTAATAGTTTTACACCATTTCGTATAGTGTTTTCCATCAACTGTAGGTTTTATTGACTTCTCAGATTCATCAGAACTGGTGGAGCCGGAATCATGAGCAGGATCAGCCATCAGAGAAAAAGATAAGAGACGCCAACGTACACTGCAAACAACACGAAGAATGCTGGACTCAAAGAAAAACACCCAAACGACATTGGACTGACCTAAACACCACCAAAAAATGCATCAACAAAACTAGAAACCCCCAAATGGCACCCAAAAACACAACAAGAGGACTGGGTATGAAAGAAAACTTCAAAGCACGCCTGAAAATGCCTAAATCACAGACTGGACTCGTTGGGAAATACCAAAACGTAGCACCCCTGGCCGGCAGTGACACCCTTGGTCGCCGAAAACACCAGTCCCAGCTCCTCTAGCCGACGACGACACCCCTGGTCACCAGAAACAGAACTCGTGGCACCTACTTGGCCACTGTTAAGCACATTAGCATGAACCCCTCACTCCCAAACACTAACGAAACCTTCGATCTAGACCTCAGCAATGTTGGAAAAAATAAACCAACCCTAGGGAAGGGTAGATCGGCAGATTCTGAGCACAAAGGTATTTTTTTTCATTTTTTTTCATTTTTTTAAAAAAAGGTAGATTAGGGTTTGGAATGCTAGGGTTTGTTTCTGGCTCTAGATACCATGTAAAGAGAAAAGAGAGATGGAGAAGAAAAGAAACATGAGAGGTAAATAGAAAAAAAGAGTAGCTAACTTATTATAATTAGCCACCCTAACACTATATTTATATTAAACTATTAGAGCTATTGATATGCAAAAGCAAGGCCCAGTCCAATAGATCAAACCTAATTATATTTCACTAACAGGCTGGAATATGGACTAACACTAGGCCTTATGACTCCCGCTTCTAACATTTTTTTTACCAACTGTTCAATCTCAGATTTTTGATATTGGGGATACTTGTAGGGCCTTATGTTGGGGATATTTGCTCCCTCCTTCAGGTTTATAGCATGATCAGCTCTCCTTTCGGGTGGCAACCCCTCCAATGGAGTAAACAAAGCCTCAAACTCTCGCAACACAGGTTGTACGTGCTTAGGAACTACTGCTCCTACAACCTCCTCTTTGGAATGATCTCCCTCAGTCTGCATGTGTAACTCTACTAAGTACCCTTCATCCTCCTCTTTCAAAGATTTCATCATGGACTTCAAAGATGCACCTGATTTACATAAAGATGGATCTCCCTTAATGCAGTATGTCCTCCCTTCCCTCCCGACCTTCAAATACAACCTCCTAAAGTTAGCAGTGATATCTCCTACCTGAACCAACCAGTCTAAACCAAGTACCACATCTGGCCCTTTTAGTTTGAAAACATAGAATTCATGCTGCACTTCTATTCCCTATAACTTGACCATCACTGATTTATAGCAGCCTGCACTTTTCACCTTATGTCCATCCCCCACTTCCACTAAGAAAGAGGGAGTGGTAGCTACCTCTAGTCCCAATTGCTCCACTAATTCCTTGGCAATAAAGCTGTGGGACGCCCCATAGTCTATTAACACCATGATTTCCCTTCCCTCCACCTTTCCCCAAAGCTTGAATGATCTCCCTATGGTAATCCCAAACAAGCTGTTGTAACCCAGTAATATGGGTTTCCCTTCCCCTCTACCCATCTCTTCCTCTTCTGCCTTAACTTCTGGACCCAATTCCTCTGATTCCTCTTCAACCTAAAGCAACTTTAATTGTTTATTTCTACACACATGGCCTGGGGTATACTGCTCATCACATTTGAAGCAAAGGCCTTTTCTTCATTTTATCATTGTATTCATTATCAGAGAGCTCTCTAAATTTTTTCCTTCTTCTGCTGGCAACCGTGGATTCCTGTGGCTTACTCATAGATTTCTTACTTCCCCCTATTGAATATGATCCTACATTGCTGCTGATGTTAGCTCCTTTCCATCCCAAGTAAGACATGTTACAACCAGCCTTAGTCCCTTTCCAATTTGTTCCACCTCCTCCTGATCTAGTGTATGATGGGCCACCCCTCCAATCTTTAGTACCCCTCGTCAATGACCTACTTCTCCCACCAATTCCTGCAGAAATTTCATGAATGAAAACCTCATTTTTCTCATTAATTAGCTAAGCAAGATCCATCATTTTGGCTAATGATCCTATTGTATGTATCCTTAATTCCCTTCGGATCCCCTCCTTCAACCCATTGATGAAGATTCTCTTCAAGAAATTATGTTCTGTAATCCTCATGGGGCTAGCATAAAATTCGAACTGTCTCCCATACTCCTTGACTAAGCCATCCTGCTACAATCCCACAAGAATTTTATAGGGATTCTGAGAGGAAGAAGGGTTAAACCTCCTGATCATCGCCCCAGTGAAAACAGGAGTCTCCATACCACTCTCCCACCATTGGCACCAAGATAGAGCAGGTGTAACACCCCTTTTTGGGAGGGACATCACATTGTCATTTACAATGCAGAAAATAAAAATATAAGTTAAGACCCGATTCGTTTTATAAATATGAATTTACTTGGTTATAATCGTGTAATTAAATTAGCAAGTATTTTTTTTTGTTATAATAATTAATAAAAATAGTGATAAAGCATATTTACAATGAAGAGTAAAATAGAAGTAAAGCATACATCAAACCAACATACATGTACAATAATATATCATTATATTAAACTTGTTTGATTACAGCACCTGAATATACAAAAAGCAAAGTTATACATATCTACCCCAAGAGATCATAAATATACAGCTCACCAAAATAATGACACGTCAGGCCCCCAAAATAAACACTGATAACCATCAGCAGCTATCGACAATATCAGTCCCAAAGAGGAGAAGGAACCGTGTCAGGATCCTCCTCAGGTTCCTCCTCGGGGTCTTCCTCATCCGAGGAAACCTCCATCGAAGCCACCGAGTCACGGGCTGGGGCTCGAGCAGTGGAGACAAAGGAATTCTCTTGTGGGGTGTAATAACAATCACCCCACATCTCCCTGATGGGCAAATAAAACTCCAAAAGTAAACTGAAACTGCAAGTAAGTATGGGCGGTTCTTGATGTTACCAAGTGGCTTCCAGTACTTAAGAGGGGGGGTGAATTGAGTATAAAAACTTTTTCACAAAACCTTTTTTTAATTAAAACGAATATCAAAAGCTTAATAAATAAATGCACAGAAGGAATGAGAAGAAGAAAAGAAGCAATAAAGAACAGCGTAAAATAAGTGTGCAGTAAAATAAATTGCATAAAATAAAGAGATTAGGGAAAAGAGAAGCAGACACAGTATTTGTCCTAGTTCGGCCACTAACCCACTTGTGGTCTACGTCCAGTCCTCGAAAGCCGAGATTTTTCACTAAGTATACAAGCTTCAATAGGTGCTTGCTACCGTTACAAATTAGAGCACTTTTCACACACAGGGACACTATACCCTTGTGCTAAAGTCTCAACCTGCAGGGATACCTCACCCTTATACAAACCTTGAGGGATACCTCACCCTCGATACAGATTATCAGAAAAATAGAGATGAAGAGAAACTCTCAAACAGAGTATGTAATACAAGTTGAAGTGCTAATAGGGCTCTCACAGAAATATCTCAAAGTTTTTAAGCAAGAAGAGCGTAGAAAAATAGTTTTCACAAAGACAGAGTAATCAGAAAATAGTTCAGAATAATAGGCTTTTGAAAACGTGACCCAGGCTTGCTATTTATAGGGAAAACTAAGTTAATCAGTCGTTGGGTGTAATTAATGCCATTTAAAACAAAATTGAAAGCTGTTTGTTTCCATTTTCGTAAACAAAGATTCATGTTTATTCGAATAAAGCAACAGCTTATTCGAATAATACTCAACGTGAAAAGCTCATCTGAAAAGGGTTATTCGAATAACCAACCTATTATTCGAATAACTCTGTTAAAACCAGAGTTTGTGAAAATGCACGGTTATTCGAATAAAGACTCATCTATTCGAATAACATGTTTTAAAAGAAGTTCAGAGAGAAGGGTTTTATTCGAATAGTGTATGATCTATTCGAATAACTTACTTAAGGCTAAGTTCTGAAAACTTCATTTATTCGAATAAGAGACGGTTTATTCGAATAGCCATTTATAAAACAGATTTCTGAAAAGCCTTGGTTATTCGAATAACGGGGTAGTTATTCGAATAACATCTTTTAGAAAACAAACCACGTGAGGATGGTTATTCGAATAAGCAAAGCTTTATTCGAATAACTCAGTTCAAAAAGAGTTTTAAAAGGATGTTTTCAAGGATACTGAGTTTAAAACAATTTTTCTCTTTTCTTTCAAAAACAACGAGATATCAATGTGAGCTCCGTACAATAGATCCTAAGTCCTAATGCTAAACAAATATAAACTTGGACTTGATCTAAATATCATCTTCATTTATTCTTCCTGTTTGTTATCATCAAAACAAGTCTTCACAGATAAGCATCCAAACACATTCTCCCTCTTTTTGATGATGACAAACTATCAATAAGACTACCAATGAGAAAAGCGTTAGTGCATATAATTGGAATTCATAGAAGGTATAAAAGGTTACTCCCTCTCTTTAAATAAGAGGTAATATATATATATATCAGATATGTGCGCAGCTCCCCCTTTTAATTTGAATCCAATCCTATTTAAAGTTACCTGTCTTTTCTCAATTAATGTCAAAAGATTAAATATTTCTCCCCATTTTGTCATGAGCAAAAAGGAGGGATAAGTCCCATAATCTTATATCAAAGTGTAGAAAAGAAAACATACTCAAAACAATAGATTAACAGGAACTGTTATTTATAAAAGGAGAGTCAAATACACAAGCCATAAATAAATTACATAGATCCAAACACAAATAGCCTAAGAACAAAAGAAAACTAAAAGTAAGCATCCGGAGGTGGTGGTGAAGAAGCTGGTGCAGGAGCAGGTGAAGCAGATCGAAGAGCCGCAACCTCACGTTCAACGCCTTCTATTCTGTCAAACAGAATAGAAAAAGTGTGTTCCATGTAAGCTCGGTTGTCTTGCAAGGTGGCCATGATCTGTTCCAGAGTGACAGGAGCAGGTGCATCAGCAGGTACATCAGCAGGAGCAGCAGGGGCAGCAGGGGCATCAGCAGGGTCAAGCTCGTCCTCAGCAACCTCATCTGGGTACACCCAACCTTCATCGGTTTGAATCATCTTCATCTTCCGTAAGGTGTGAGCGCCAAAGACGTTGTGATGAGTCAGAGCAATGGCCCGCTCAGTCTCCAAGACCTGAGGATACTTGCTCAGCAGGGTAGTGACAATGATGCCATAAGGTAGGTCTGATTTGTCCTTGCCTTTGGCCTTCATCATGTGCCTCATGATGAACACAGGCCAATTGACCTGATGGCCATTCTTCAGAAACCACAGCATGAAGACATCTTCCTCGCTGAGATAGGCATAGTTACCATATCGAGGAGCTAGGATGTGAGCATAGGCGTAATGTAGAAGTTTGTCTTGGCTTTTCAGTATTCCACCCTTGAGACCTTTATCAGGAAGGGCCAGGCCAGGCTTCAGCAGGTCCTCAACTACTTGAAGTTTGTTGAAGTCTTCAAGGAAGGGCGTGTCATCCTCTTCAACAAGGGCACCGGAGAACTGCAGCCCGAACAGAGTTGACCAGTCCAGCGGTGTGATCACGATGTTCTGATCACATACCTCAGAAAGGAGATTCTGGCCATCGAAAGCCAGATTGCAGAAGAACATCTTCACCAAGGCTGGATAGATGGTGGCCCGGTGAGAGCAGAACTGAAGAACTCCCTGGTTTTGCAGCAGGGTCAGGAAGTCGAAGCCGCGGTGCTGCTGGAAGAAGGAGAAATCCAGATACTTGGGTTGAACCAAGTTTCACTCCCAGAAGTGCGAGATGAAATGTGCACGATGCTCTTCATTGGAGGAGAGCCGTCTCAGATCAAGAGGGTTGGTGCCTAGAGCGTTCTTCGTACGTGGACGCTTGCTGGAGGAGGAGGCCATAGAGGTAAGAACCAGAGGTAAGGTGAGTGAGATAGAAAAAAAAAATGCAGTGGGTGAAAAGAGTTGAGAGGAAGAAATGAAGAACAGAGAAGAGAAGAGTGAAAAAGATTTGGGCGCGCAGGGGTTTATTTAAAGAACCCCGTGTTTATTCGAATAAACTGAGGTTTATTCGAATAAACCTTTCAGGAAAGCTGAACAGACGGGCGCGTACGTAACTGAAGAGGTGGGGCAGCTAGGGTTTATTCGAATAAGACGTGTTCTATTCGAATAAAATAACTGGGAAAGTCAAGCGTTTTGGCTGGCTGGAAAGGTTTATTCGAATAACTATGGAGTTATTCGAATAGGCAGAGACCCATTAGTCAAGACTGATAAAAACGAGGTTCAGGTTATTCGAATAACCTGGGGTCTATTCGAATAAACAGAATTAAAACTAAAACCTGATAAAGAAGGTCGCTGGTTATTCGAATAAAAAAAGGGCTTATTCGAATAAGCAGAGGGCAAAAAGAGACACTGAAAAACGCAGGTTTCTGGTTATTCGAATAGGGAAGGTGTTATTCGAATAAGCAGAGATGAAAAACACACAAGTTTAAGCAAAGGTATCAGTTTATTAGAATAAACTGAATTTTATTCGAATAAGGCTGATATTTTAACACGCAGAGAAGGAGTTTATTCGAATAACGCTTTGCTTATTCGAATAAAAACTCACACAGAAGCATATACGTATATGAAATTAAAGGCATATAAACAAGATAATGATCAACAATAAATAAGCAAATAAACAAATCAAATATTTGATTGATCAAATATGCCCAATTCTCCTCGAATATAAAAGAAAGCTTCTTTTGCTAAGGGTTTAGTAAAGATATCTGCAAGTTGCTTAGATGTTTCAACAAACTCAAGAATGCAATCCCTTTTTGTACATGATCTCGATAAAGTGATGTCTTATCTCTATATGCTTTGTTCTAGAATGCGTATGGGATTCTTAGAGATATTTATTGCACTAGTGTTATCACATCTTATTGGGATGTGATCAAGTCAAGACCGTAGTCTAAGAGCATTTGCTTCATCCATAGGATTTGAGCGCAAAAACTCCCAGTACCGCAACATATTCAAATCGGTAGACAAAGCCACACTATTTTATTTCTTACTATGCCAAGAAACTAAAGAACTACCAAGCAAGTGGCATGTCCCACTAGTACTTTTTCTGTTTAATTTGCACCCAGCAAAGTCAGAGTCAGAATAGCCTATTAGGCTACAAGAGGCACCCTTAGGGTACCACAAGCCCATTTGTGAAGTGCCTACTAGATATTTCATTATACGTTTAATAGCACTTAAGTGAGATTCCTTAGGGTTTGCCTGATATCTAGCACACATGTACACACTAAATATAATATCGGGCCTACTAGCAGTAAGATAAAGGAGAGATCCAATCATACCTCTATATTTTGTTATTTCTACTGATTTACCTCCTTCATCTTTGTCCAAGTAGCAAGACGTGCCCATCGGAGTGGCCATGTGTTTAGCGTTTTCCATTTCGAATCTCTTGAGCAATTCCTTGCAGTATTTGGTTTGACTTATGAAAGTCCCTTCGTCCGTTTGTTTGATTTGAAGTCCGAGGAAGAAGTTCAATTCTCCCATCATTGACATTTCAAACTCATTCTGCATTGACTTAGCAAAATCTTTGCAAAGGGATTCATTTGTAGCACCGAAAATAATATCATCCACATATACTTGCACAAGAAGAATGTCATGCTTTTTATTTTTAATAAAAAGAGTAGTATCGACTTTTCCTCTTGAAAAACCATTTTCCAAAAGAAACTTACTCAACCTTTCATACCAAGCTCTAGGAGCTTGCTTTAAGCCATATAAAGCCTTTTTAAGTTTAAAAACATGGTTGGGAAGTTAATGATTTTCAAAACCTGGAGGTTGTTCAACGTATACCTCCTCTTAAATAAAACCATTTAGAAAGGCACTCTTGACATCCATTTGATATAATTTGAAATCCATGATACAAGCATAAGCAAGTAACATTCTAATAGCTTCTAGTCTAGCTACAGGTGCATAGGTTTCTTCATAATCTATACCTTCTTCTTGATTATATCATTTAGCAACCAATCTAGCTTTATTTCTAGTTATTAATCCATTTTCATCAAGTTTGTTTCTAAAAACCCATTTAGTTCCAATTATAGGGTGATTATTAGGTCTAGCAACTAATTCTCAAACTTGATTTCTTTCAAACTGATTTAATTCCTCATGCATAGCTAAGATCCAATGTTCATCATCAAAAGCTTCAATTAAATCCTTAGGTTCAATTTGAGAAACAAAAGCTAAGTGATTACAAGTATTTCTAAGGGAATTACGAGTACTTACACCTTTAGATACATCACCGATAATTTGATCAAGGGAGTGATATTTTGAAGTTTGCCATTCTTTGGGAAGTTCCAAAACTTGCGAATCTTCTTGTCTTTGTTCTTCCTCTTTCTCGTTGATTTCCTTTTCTTTACTGTCCAACTGTGTTTCCGCCAGAATTTCTGCAACATCATCAACAACAAGATCCTTTCTCGATCCACTTTGGTCAGTTTCATCAAATGCAACATGTATAGATTCTTCAATAGTCATAGTTCTTTTATTGTAAATGCGAAAAGCTTTACTATGATTTGAGTAGCCAAGAAATATACCTTCATCAGACTTAGCATCAAACTTGCCTAAATTATCTTTTCCATTATTTAAAACAAAACATTTGCAACCAAAAACATGAAAGTGTGAGACATTTGGCTTTCTTCCCTTATACAACTCATATGGGGTTTTCTTTAAAATAGGCCTTATAAGGGCTCGATTCATTACATAACAAGCTGTACTTACAGCATCTGCCCAAAAGTATTTAGGAAGAGCAGCCTCATTAAGCATAGTTCTCGCCATTTCTTCTAAAGAACGGTTTTTCCTTTCTACAACTCCGTTTTGTTGCGGAGTTCTAGGGGCATAGAAATTATGATTAATGCCATGCTCATCACAGTAATTTTCAAAAACATTATTTTCAAATTCCGCACCATGGTCACTTCTTATAGAAGAGATTTGAAAACCTTTTTCATTTTGAATAATTTTGGCAAGTCTTTTAAAAGCTAGAAATGCATCATTTTTATTTGCAAGAAATAAAGTCCATGTAAATCTAGAAAAATCATCCACAATCACTAAAGCATAGTAATTCCCACCAAAGCTCATAGTTCTAGTAGGTCCAAACAAATCCATGTGCAAAAGTTATAAAGGTCTAGTGGTAGAAACTAAATTTTTCGCTTTAAAAGAGACCTTTATTTGTTTATCCTTTTGACATGCATCACATAATTTATCTTTTATAAAATTAAGCTTAGGTAGTCCAATTACTAGCTCTTTAGAAACCAACTTCTTTAAGTGATCCATGTGAATGTGTGCAATTCTCCTATGCCATAACCATGAATCATCATTCTTACTCAAAAGACATTTCACATCATTTGAAGATATATCATCAAGACTAATCATATATATGTTGTTTACTCTATGACCAATGAATTTAACATGCTTGTCATTTTTATCTTCAATTATGCAACAGTTTGAATCAAATATAACTTTATTTCCTTTATCACATAATTGGCTAATACTAAGTAAGTTGTGTTTCAAGCCTTCAACAAGCAGCACATTTTCAATGGAAGAGTTAGGATTCTTACCGACTTTGCCGATTCCAAGAATTTTACCCTTGTTATTATCGCCATAAGTGACGTGTCCATGACTCTTTGGAATAAGTGCGGTGAACTTTGAGTCGTCCCTGGTCATGTGCTTGGAGCAGCCACTATCAAGATACCAGTTTGAACTCCTGGCTTTCAAGCATACCTACAACACAAGTTTAGTTTTTAACTTTTGGTACCCAAACTTTCTTGGGTCCTTGTGTGTCAGTTTTTGGTATAGTACCCTTAGAAACCCAAACTATTTTTGTTCCAACTTTTGTATTTATGTTTTTCCTTGCATTACATGTTGAAGCGCTGTGTCCTTTTCTTCCACAATAAAAACATTTAATAAAAGGGCTACTTGAAACACTAGAATGCATAAAGAAATTTTTATAGAGTTTTTGTTGATTTTTCGGGTTATAACCTATCCCGACTTTTTGAAAAACCACTCTTTGTCTTCCTAATAAAATATTTAAGTTATCCCTTCCAAAGGTGAATTTAGAAAGAGTGTTCTTTAGATCTTTGTTTTCTTTTTCAAGTGTATGACATGAAGAACAAGAAGATGAAGTAGAAGCATGTGAAGAATGATTTGTGCATGCATCAATGATTCCTAAAGTGTCGTTTTCAATTTTCAATTCTTCTATTTCTTTATTTAAAACAAGAATTTGTTTTTCTAAAGAAGAAATTGTTTTCTTAGATGAAGAAATAATTTTTGTGAGTTTTAAAGATT
Source organism: Ormosia semicastrata (assembly GCA_029884595.1). NCBI lineage: Eukaryota > Viridiplantae > Streptophyta > Magnoliopsida > Fabales > Fabaceae > Ormosia > Ormosia semicastrata. The sequence continues at coordinate 35,344,623 of JAQQTO010000060.1, read as the reverse complement.
CTTCATGTAGTTCCTCAAAAGCATCTTGTAACTCATCATAAGAAAGTAATAAAGTATTAGAACTTATCTCGTTTTCGCTTTCTTCTTCATCTCCTTTTGCCATGAGACACAGTTGAGCTTCTTCGCTATCTGAACTGTCAGTTGAGTCTATGTTGTTTTCATCCCACGCTATGTAGGCTTTTCTTCCTTTTCTTTCCTTGAGGGGCTTCTTTTCAAATTTTTCCCTCTTTTTTTGATAAACTGGGCACTCCATTTTCATGTGACCAGGTTTGCCACATTCATAGCAAGTTGGAGTCGATGAAGCTCCTTCGCCTTTATAGTAAGTCTTTTTCGGAGGGAAGGGAGGTCTTCTTTGCGTCCCCTTTTTCCTGAGAAATTTACCAAACTTTTTAACCAACAAACTTAAATTTCCTTCACTTACCTCAACATTCTCTAGGCCTTCTTCATTCTCTTCATCATCATTGTCGATTAATGAAGAAGTGGCTTTGAGTGCTATTCCCTTTTTTCTTTTTATCATTCTCTTCGCTTTAGCTTAATCTACTCAACTCTAACTCGTGCTCGTGAAGTTTTCCAAAGAGGGTAGCTAAAGTCATTGTGGACAGATCCCTCGATTCGGATATAGCTGTCACTTTGGGTTGCCAAATCCTGCTAAGACATCTCAACACTTTGTTAATCAAATCTTCATTAGAAAAGCTTTTGCCTAAAGATGCAAGATGATTAACTATGTGGGTGAACCTTTTTTGCATTTCCTGAATGCTTTCTCCTTGGTTCATTCTAAGTAGTTCATATTCACGAGTTAGAGAATTGATTCTCGACCTCTTAACTTCACTAGTACCCTCATGGGTAACTTGCAAAGTATCCCACATTTCTTTAGCAGTTTTACAATTTGAAATTCTAAAAAATTCATCATATCCCAAAGCAGTAGTAATAATATTTTTGGCTTTTAAATTAAATTGAACTTTTCTTTTGTCTTCATCAGACCATTTATTTCATGGTGTTTCGGTCCTTACACCATCAACCTCATGTGTGGGTATAAAAGTGCCGTTTTCGACAGTATCCCAAACATCTAGATCAATAGCTTCGATGAAGATTTTCATTCTTTCCTTCCAATATGCGTAACCATCCCTATTGAAAAAGGGTGGTCAGTTTATGGAGGATCCTTCTGAAAAATCATTTGAAGAAGCCATATACTCTTGAAGCTGCTAAGCTCTTTGTACAAGAGTCTAGCTCTGATACCACTTGTTACCAAGTGGCTTCCAGTACTTAAGAGGGGGGTGAATTGAGTATAAAAACTTTTTCACAAAACCTCTTTTTAATTAAAATGAATATCAAAAGCTTAATAAATAAATGCACAGAAGGAATGAGAAGAAGAAAAGAAGCAATAAAGAACAGCTTAAAATAAGTGTGCAGTAAAATAAATTGCATAAAATAAAGAGATTAGAGAAAAGAGAAGCAGGCACAGTATTTATCCTGGTTCGACCATTAACCCACTTATGGTCTACGTCCAGTCCTCGAAAGCCGAGATTTTTCACTAAGTATACAAGCTTCAATAGGTGCTTGCTACCATTACAAATTAGAGCACTTTTCACACACAGGGACACTATACCCTTGTGCTAAAGTCTCAGCCTACAGGGATACCTCACCCTTATACAAACCTTGAGGGATACCTCACCCTCGATACAGATTATCAGAAAAATAGAGATGAAGAGAAACTCTCAAACAGAGTATGTAATACAAGTTGAAGTGCTAATAGAGCTCTCACAGAAATATCTCAAAGTTTTTAAGCAAGAAGAGCGTAGAAAAATAGTTTTCACAAAGACAAAGTAATCAGAAAATAGTTCAGAATAATAGGCTTTTGAAAACGTGACCCAGGCTTGCTATTTATAGGGAAAACTAGGTTAATCAGTCGTTGGGTGTAATTAATGCCATTTAAAACAAAATTGAAAGCTTTCTGTTTCCATTTTCGTAAACAAAGATTCGTGTTTATTCGAATAAAGCAACAACTTATTCGAATAATACTCAACGTGAAAAGCTCATCTGAAAAAGGGTTATTCGAATAACCAACCTATTATTCGAATAACTCTGTTAAAACCAAAATTTGTGAAAACGCACGGTTATTCGAATAAAGACTCATCTATTCGAATAACATGTTTTAAAAGAAGTTCAGAGAGAAGGGTTTTATTCGAATAGTGTATGATCTATTCAAATAACTTACTTAAGGCTAAGTTCTGAAAACTTCATTTATTCGAATAAGAGACGGTTTATTCGAATAGCCATTTATAAAACAGATTTCTGAAAAGCCTTGGTTATTTGAATAACGGGGTAGTTATTCGAATAACATCTTTTAGAAAACAAACCACGTGAGGATGGTTATTCGAATAAGCAAAGCTTTATTCGAATAACTCAGTTCAAAAAGAGTTTTAAAAGGATGTTTTCAAGGATACTGAGTTTAAAACAATTTTTCTCTTTTCTTTCAAAAACAACGAGATATCAATGTGAGCTCCGTACAATAGATCCTAAGTCCTAATGCTAAACAAATATAAACTTGGACTTGATCTAAATATCATCTTCATTTATTCTTCCTGTTTGTTATCATCAAAACAAGTCTTCACAGATAAGCATCCAAACACACATGACGCCCCCAAGCCAGCAAAATCGACAAGTCTCCCTCGTAGATGAAACGACCAGAATTTAGGTTGATGTACCAGCAGTCTAGCCTTCCAAGGAAGGTCAAACGTACATAACCTAGAAATCCGCGTGGGCGTGCCGCCATGATCCAACAGCAGATGCTAGTCGCGCTCGGGCCAAAAGCCGGGGAAATCGTGAGCTTCACCTCTAAAGTCGACGTCTTCGATGGAACATAAATACAGACGGAATAATAGAAATACAGAAAAGAAGTAAGATATCCTACCATCATTACCAATTATAGCAGCAAGAAACAAAACGGCACAAAGCGCCCACATAGCATTTCAAGATCAATAATAATAATAATGAGTATTAAATAACGACAATTAAGCAATTAAGTAGTTCCAGGCATTTACACGTCAGTAAAGTAACAATTCCAATATATATAATAAGAATTAAATTCCAGATAATATATGGACTCACTATGCACATGCGTACAACATTAAAATCCTACTCCATAGAGCTAGACACAAACAGTCGAAGAGAAAGATCAGGAGACATGTCTGCAACTTGGCTGCCGCGACCAAAGTGCTATAACTCATCAGTTTATCCACGTGCACATCAAGGTATTGTACAGACATTCTACACTAGATCACGATATAGGACAGTGTCACGTCCGGATTGTCGGTGCATTCGCATCGGTTTATCTCACAGCCCAGTGGGGCTACCAACTGTCCACTGTGAGATGCCCGCGCCTCGACGCCTCCAAGGTCAACAGAATGACCTACACTAGTCTACTCGCACCCACACAAATGTGTATTCAATCTCCTAGGCAACATGACCTTAACAACAGTCCAACAGACTTTCACAATGCAAGATGACTCAATGCATATAACATGTATGTTCATCAATAATACACTTTCCATGTTATGTTGCAGTTCGACTAAAGTAAGCATCATTATGTTATTGGTCAACTCATGGACCCACATTAAATATCATTAAGTCCTTAATTAATGCATTATGTTTTTAGGATACATTGTGAGATTACTCAACATTCTCACTTACACTCATGATCTCATCTTAACTGAAAATTATTCTAAGTCTTCAAATAAAATTTCATTCTTAGTTCTTTCCGTTTTATGAAACCCTAATTGATTCCTACTTAATCATTTAATTAAGTTTTACTTCAATTTAATTTTCCTTATGAAATTCCTTTCATAATTAGGTTCTTACTTTAATTAAAATTTCCCTAAGTCTTATGAAAATTTTCATTCTTAGTTCTTTCCAATTTATGAATCCCAAATTATTTTCTAATCTTCTAATTTACCAATTTTTCCACCCTATTACCAATAAATTAATCACTTGATTATTTAAGTTCCAAGATTACCTAAAGTTACACAATCAAGCCCTAAATGGTCCTAGAGGCCGTGGCCTCCCTAGGGGACTAAGTACCCAAATTTTTCATTCCATTAATTTCATATTGCACATTTGATTAGCCATGTCTTCCCCTTGTTATGATTGTTCATCAAGAACCGTAATTTTGGGCACTAAAAATCATGAGCCTCATGGAAGAGGACAAAGTCATTTTTTTTTTACTTCCATTCAAGATTCTAATCCATCCAAACATATACATATACATACTCAATCAATTAAATAACTTAAACAAATTAAGAACAACATGTAATCATACAAATCATGCAAACAAAGAGAGCAACCCTACTAGGGTTTTCTCACAACAAATCACAAAGCAAGGTTCCTTACTACTAATAGAGGTTGAGGAGGAGTATCTTCCTCTTACCTAAGAGAAGAACAAACAAAAGAACCTCCCTTGAAGCTCCTTGAGATTTCAGCCACACCACCAAAAAAACCTAAAAATCCCAACTTCAATCAATCAATACCATGGCTTGAAAAAGAATGAATAGATAGTCCAAATGAAGGCATTGAACACGAAAATGAAGAGAAGAGGGTGAGGAGTCAAGAACCTTACCCAAAAGCTTGAAGAAAGTGGTAAAGATGAAAGCTTTTCAAGAAACCACCAACTAGAGAAGTGTTTAGATGATGGAGGAGATTAAGAAAATGTATTTGGTTGGAATTTTTGTGATGGTTGAGGCATGGGAGAGGGGCTGGCCATGTGGTGTTCTAGAGAGAAGGAGGAGAAATGTAAAGGAAGATGAAGATAGAGAGAGAAGTGAATAGAAAAGTGAAATAGCTTTTTAGGATTTTTGAAAATTTGAATAGATTGATTAATTAAATTGAAGCACAACTTTGGCTCCTAAATTGGAGTTGCTGCCGTGTTAGGGAGAGAGGAGAGAGGGGGTGAGTAGCTTCCTTGAGAAGCTTAGGAGGAAGCTTCTTTGAGGCTTCCTTGAGAAGCTTAGGAGGAAGCTTCCTTGAGGCTTCCTTGAGAAGTTTTGCACGCTTCTCGATAAAATTAAAAGTAAGGTTGTCTCTTAAATGAACACTCTAGAACAGATGATTAATTACTCTGCTAAAATTATTTTCCAGTGAACAAAAGTTACAGTTTATGAAAATGGTATTTACTATTCATCAGAAAAAATTTTGGTACAGTGATTTTATTTATCAGAAAAAATCTTGAAAAATATGAATCTCGTAAACTATGCCTAGCCTCGGGTTTAGTAAGATCTCCCGTCGACATATCCACAGTTCAATGTTTACCAGTATAAGGGAAAACATTTCATTATCTCGGCTCCGCTCAGTGCGTACACAAAACAAGGAATATACTAAAATATTCGACGTTTCCAGAAAAATTCTCAAAAATCACAAATATTAAAAAATAACTATTCATCACAAAACAAACAATTTTTGGGGTGTTTCACTGACTTTACTCAGCGTATACACAAAACGAGAAATATATTAAAATATTCAACTTTTCTGAAAAATCTAGAAAAATTTCCAAAAATCATAAATATTATAAAATGATTATCTATAATGAAATAAATAATTTTCGGGGTGTTACAGCAAGTCCTTCCAAAGCCATGGAGGCCACCTTAACCTTCTCTTCCTCGGGTACCTCCCTCACCTCAAAGAACCGTTTGAACTTGTGTATCTAGTTGCAAGCATCCTCACCCAAGTCTCCTCCTTCGAGAGAGGAAGCTCTAATTTCCTCAATTTCTCATCATCCCAAGTGCTCCGATGCCCCCTGGGATTGTTTTCGCCCTCAGAATTGGGTGGGTCTCCATTTCTTGGCCCCGCGTTCATCTGCAAAAACACATCCATCTTCAGCAACAATTCTTGGATGTTTTTCTCCATGCCTCGCATGCTTGCGTCACTGACACGCCTCCATTCCTCCATGCCTTCTGCTCTTCTTTCCAAAGATTCAATTCTTGATTCCATCCTCGTCGATACCATATGCCTACTCCCAGAGATCATTTCTTTGATACCAGTGATGAAACACTGGAATTCTTATTGAAGAAATTAGGGATAAATGCCCCAAAAACAATACAAAGAATGCTATACAGTCTAACAACAGTACAATCTCTCGAATACAGAGGAATGAGACCTGTTCTCAATCCTCTAATGGCTACCTCTCCCTTTTATTGTGCCTAACCTGATACCCTCCTCTCTTTCTCCTCTCCCTTTTTAAATTCCCCACTTTCCTGCTCAGCCGTCTTAACCGAATCAACTAACTCATCAAAGTCAGTTGTTGGAGGCCTATCCCTCCCAATATAGACCCTACTGATTGTGGGCCTAGGCCTAATTTTGGGCCTAATGTCATCAGAGATTGTGGACTTTTCTGAGGTTGCCCATAGGTACCCTAAATAAGATGAGACTATGCTACAATACTTGAAAAGGATGGATTAAACAAGTTATGGAGTGGAGATGTGCCCAGTATGTTGGATGATGTACTAAAACATGATGAGGAAAATATTATCATGGCGGAAAAGGAAAAGGTAATTAATGTTATAATTCCTAAAGCTGCTATGATAGGTTTATCATAAAAGGTGATTGAACAACCAAGGATGGCATACTTCCCAAAATAGGTTGCACTGGTCGATGTCAACTAGGCTCAAACAATGGGAAAACATAAACCAGTTAATTTTAGGTCTTTTACTTCTCCTACTCGGACTTTGCGTAACAAGATCGAAGTTCTTTAGTTATTGAACCTGTCTAGAAATGGCAAAGAAATTCTAAGGTGTACCACCGAAGCTTTTCTCCTGCCTCAAACAGGTGACCACCTTTCGAGAAAGGGGCAACATCTGGTGCAAGGCTGATTTCTCTCATTCTTATGGGCCTCACAAATATTATCATCCCTTTACCCACACGCAAAAGCGACAACGACAGAGGGAGAGATAAGAGGCCAAACGCGCTAAGGGAAAGTGCAATAATAAACAAAGAATCCCAGGTTCGACAAGAAAAGGGATCTAATGAAGAGTCTATTGATGATAATATGATTGACCAGACTCCATGTCACGTGCACTCTACTACCAACCTTAAATATGGATATGATTCTAGCCTGCAATACCATCCTTTATCAAAAGAGAACAATACAAGAGTTGAGTTAGAAGATTACATGGATCCTAAATTGATCAAAAAGTAGGTGAAAGGCCCAAGGGGCAAGCAACTGCTATCAATTTGGTTACTATTTTGCCTGCAAAATTCAAAGATGAGGAAGAATTAATGAATAAGGAAGAGCTGAGTCTAGAAGAACCATGGGCTTACGAGCAATCATTGATCATTGTGTTTAGCAATGTAGCTAAATTTGAAAAGTGCAATATTGAGATGAAAGATTATTTACAATCACTTCACATCAAGGCGCATGTGGAGGGTGTGCCTGTCAATCATGTGCTCATAGATGGTGGAGCCATGGTGAACCTGATTTCAAAGAAAAATTAGTAAAACTTCTGAGGATGTGAGGAGCTCTAATTTTGCTATCACTAATTTTATGGTAAGAGCTACCCCTTTGAAAGAGTTGCTATGCTAAATGAGTTAGTGGGATCAGTAGAAATGAAGGCATTGTTCATGGTTTTTCCATCTAAAGTAAACTACAATTTGCTACTAGGATATGATTGGATTCATGTAGAAGGAGCAATACCCTCAACGGTTCATCAGAAGTTAGTTTAATGGAATGGCGAGGGCGACATTGAACTAGTTCCTACATACGATAGTTCATGCTATATTCAGTAGTGTTACCCTAAATTCAAATAGTACAATCCAGTGATTCAGCTAATCGACCGAGTGAAGGTTGAATTCGATCCCAAGACAATAGGTATCAAACTTGACCATGCAAGTTTTCATATCATCCCATTGGTCGATGACCGACCGAAGGATGAGGAATGAGCTTTGAACAACATTTGAGGAGGTTATCGGCCTACATGGCTGATAGAGATCAAGGGAAAAGAAAAACAATGTCCTTGATTATGTACTAGAAGAGGATGGTCTCTTTGAGAACTCACCATTCAAGGAAAATACTAAAACTTTTGAAGTTCAAGATCTAATGATAGAAAACAACTTAAGCAATGGTGAGTCCTATCAACCAAACTTCATTAGTAAGATCCTTCTAGAAGATTTCAGGGAGGCATTCGTAGCCTTACTTAAAGAATGTCACCATTGCTTCGCTTGGGACTATGTGAAATACTTATTTTAAGTCAAGACTTGGTCGAACACATATTACCTCTGAAACTAGGATACCGACTAGTGAAATAGGAAGTAAAATGCTTTGCTCCTAAAGTGATCCCAGTGATAAAACAAGAATTTGAGAGGCTATTTAAAGCTGGTTTCATCAAAACTACTAGATGCGTGGATTGGATCTTAAACATAGCCTTTGTCAGAAAGAAAAACAACAAACTTCAGATTTGCGTAGATTTTTGAAATCTAAACACTGCAACACCAAAGGATGAATACCTTATATTGATCATGGATATGTTAGTTGATACTGACATAGTCTCAGTTAGAAAGAAGAACAGCAAACTTCAGATTTGCATAGATTTTCAAAATCTAAACGCTACAACATCGAAGGATGAATACTCTATGTCGATCGTGGATATATTAGTTAATGCTGCTTCTTACCATGATATCTTAAGTCTAATGGATAGCCATTCCAAATACAATCAAATTTATATGGCTAAAGAGGATGTCAATAAGATAGCCTTTCAGTGCCTAAGGACCATTAGGGCTTATAAATAAGTGGTAATGCCGTTTGGGCTAAAAAACGTTTGAGCTATATACCAATGAGAAATGAATATCATCTTTCATGACATGATAGGCAAGTTTATGGAAGTGTACATTAGAGATGTGGTGGTAAAATCTAATTCAAACGAGAACCACTTGGTGGATTTTGTGTTATGGTATTGAGCGAATGAGAAAACATAGCTTAAAGATGAATCCAAAAAGTGTGCTTTTGGTGTTTTAGTAGGAAATTTCCTTGGCTTCCTCATGCCCAACAAAGGCATCGAGATCGACAAGAACAAGGCCAAGGCAACTATGGAGACTAAATTACCACAGAACAAAATGGAGTTAAAATCTCTACTGGGAAAAATAAATTTTATATGACAATTCATATCGATTTTATCGGGTAGACTGAAGATATAGTCTCCATTTTTGAAGCTAAAAATAGAGCATGAGTCCAAACGGAACAAGGAACATCAGAAAGCCTTTGACAAGATAAAAAGGTATCTGTCGAATCCTCCCATTATGACTACCCCACAAGTTGGCAAACCATTGAAGCTCTATATTTTCAGCAACTGATGATGCCATTGGGAACTTTCTGGCTCAAGATGGTGAAGAAAGTATCGAGCGATTAATATTTTATTACAGTTAGATACTAGTCGAGGTTGAGAAAAACTATAGTGACATAGAGAAACTATGTTTAGCCTTGTACTCTTCATGTATGAAATTGAAATATTATTTGCTACTGACTGAAGCTTTCATCTTTTCAGATGTTAACATTATCAAGTATTGTTGTCAAAGCTAATTACTAGTAATAGAATTGGAAGATGGATGATTGCCTTATCTGAATTTACATTGCAATATGTTCCTAGAAAATCTATGAAAGGACAAGTGCTATGTAACATTCCCCTTCTTGCTAATTTATATGGATATTTTAGAAATCTGTAAGTACTAAAATGTATTGTATAGAAATTAATTAATTTATGTTATTTTACTTGTTATTATCTGTTTATCAGTCACCTATGTTAAAAGAGCACAGAAAACTATTAAGGTGTAAAGAGTGTAAGTTAAAATGTCCAATGGAAGTGTTTAAATTTATCAGTGGCAGAATCATAATCTTAGAAGTTTTACCAATGACATTTTTGTCCAAAAAGATTAGAAAACCCTAGCTAAGTTATCTAACTAGAAACTAATTCCATTTAGTTACCTTAACAAGCTAGTTAGGAAAATTTAATAAAATAAAGAGTGGCCAATGAGTATTAGTCACCATAGAAGGCACTAAACCTAAGATGATTGACCAATTGGTTGGCCAATGGGAGTTAGCCGCCAAAGGAGACACTAAACCTAAGATGATTGACCGAATGGTGACACTAAACCAATTCTAATCAGTTGGTTAATTAAACATAATTATCTAACACCTAATCACTTAATTAGGCAAAATATCTTCTAAAATTAACCAAAATATCTAGAAAAAAGGAAGAAGCAAATTTGGCAAGGCATAGAAAAGAAGGAAGAAGAAGAAGAAAGAAAAAAAAAGGAAGAAAAAGAAGAAAGCAAAGAAAATATAGGAGAAAATCCTAGAAAAATTCTCAAATCTTCTCTTCTAATTCCCAAAGGCTTCAACAACCAAGAAATTTAAGAAATGAGTTCAAATCTTCTTCTCTTTGTCTTGTAGGTCATGCCTTTTTGTAGATTGGAGAAGAGGTAGGAAGACAAACCCCTATTTCTCTTACTTTCTGATTGAATCTAGTATGCTAGACTAGGATTTTGATGTTATTTTAGCTTCAACATGCTTGTATCTTTAGTTTGGAGGTTGTTTGTATGGAGGAATGATCTTGGAAGAATGCTTGTTCTTGAGCAATTTTATGGGGTTATTGTCTAGAAATGATTCTTGATCTTGTTAATGTTAGAAATTATCTTGTTTGATGGGATTTTAGTCATAAGCCAAGTGGACCTAGGATTAGCACTCAAGTTCTATAATATGAGATTAAGGCTTAATAAGGATAATACTTTCATTATTTAAGTGTGAATTAAGCATTAAAATGAGAATTCTTGAAGAAAATCTAAGAGGACATTTTGGCCATGAACATCTAAGCTTGCACTTTGAGATTTAATTACTTAAATAGTTGCATTTATGATATTGGATCATGGAATGGTGTTGGTTATTGTAACGCCCTAATACTGATATATCTATATATGTAACATACACAAAGATAAACAGCACTATGTCACCACTTACGTAATAACATAATAATATATCCATAATCACCAATGTAGTCATTATAGAGAGCCTTTATGAAATGCGAAAACATGCATATATATATATATATATACATCACTTGCCTCAAAGATATGAAGTAATACATACATCTTTTTACATTACAAAACAAATATAAATAAATACAAGTTTTGAACTAAATACAATAAAACTAGAGCTACACTAGTCTTTCAGCTTCTTTTTCTTTGAAGAGCCTTCACTTAGATTTATATGGAAACATAGCAAGATGAGAATTAACAATTCTTAGTATGAGTAAACCAAAATCGGTCCTACATAACATATTAAACATAATATTAACACATGCTAAATAAGATATGTTTAAAACTTCACAAGGTTTAACTTTAATAACTAAAGAAACCAAGTTAATTTTCATTCTTACATACATACATACTTAGTTCATTTAAGAACCAATATGTTTTACTAGGAATTTTGGCTTCTTGTATTATCCTGTAGTAGGGAGGGAAAGCTCATCCTCACACTACTCGTAATCCTGGCACTATGGTTCGGAATAACTGATTTCCATACCTTTGGCCAAATGATTATACACATCATATCAGGCTCCATAGATAGGAAGACACTACCAATCCATCCTAGCATCCATGCATCCAACACACTACATCATCACATCTTAAGTGATATCTATGCAACACTATGTTGCTTAAGGTGCTAGATACGTACTTAGGGCAATCCTTTACTCTTGGTTGCTCTAAGGTTTATATACTTACTACATAGTTATTTCCTCCTTGAAATACCTCTAATAGTATTTTAATACACACTAAAAAGCATGTATAAGGAGTCCAAACAAGTGAGGAGCTTCATTTCAACAAGATAAAAATCTTGAAAATTTTTGGACCTAGCGCCTAGGTGCCCATTATAGGCACCAAAGGCTGGCGCTCAAGTGCCCTAGGTTAGCGCTTAAGCGCCCTAGGCGTGCATCAAGCTGAAAACTCTTTGGGCGTTGGGTGCTTAGGAGCTAGTGCACTAGAGTGTATGCCCTGTTTTTCTAGTCAACTCTAGGGCCAAGTCGCCAGTGCACCATAACAAATTCTGCAGAAAGCTGATTTTCTACATAATTGGTTCCCAACCAATTTCCAACACTTCTAAATCAATTCCTAGATGTTTTCCAACATCATCTATGACCTCAAATCTTGTGGTAACTCTCAACCACTTTATTCAATCACAAACATAATGAGAATGAATCAAAAACCCCTAATTCATAACCATTTTCCAACTTAGAACTCATGGAAGAATCAAATACAAACTCAAGTCCTAACTCTCAACCATGCATCAAACATACTAAAAACAAGTCATCATCAAGTTTAACAACAAAAATCAAGCATGAAAATCCACAACCAACACTCAAACCCATTTTTTCAACAAACAACATCATGCAACAAGTTGAATAAAGGGAAGAGTAAAATCATGGAAAACAAGTCCCTTACCTCACTTGGTGAAGAGAATTGATTAAACTTTGGCCTCGCCTTTCTCCTTCCTCTTCCTCTCCTCTTCTTCTCTCTTCTTCTTCTCTTCTTTTCTCCTTTCTCTCTCGTTTGCTACTGCTGTTTCTGCTGAAGGAGCCATGTGGGAGTGGAGAAAAAGAATAGAAAGTCAAATAAAAGGATAGAGCCGTGGAAACTTAGGCCATTAGAATTAGGTGCTGAAACTCTATATCTATTAGGAATACTTTGATTTTATTAAATCAAGTTTCCTAACTTCCACAGATATAGAAAAAAAACCTAAGATTCACCCAAATCCTAGTTTTATCATTTCTATAGTTTTTCATATCTGCTACAAGTCAATCCGGTATTAAAACACATAACCAGTGTACTTAAAAATACTAAACCAACTCAGTTTATATTGAAACTTTAACTACATCTTATTTCATACATTTTAAATCTAGAAATAAATTATTCATATTTATTTCTCTCATCTAAGCAATTTATGTCATTATCTGAGTCATTTTAAGTCACTTTTCACATTCTGTGTTGCAGTAAAGTACCTAAACTAACTCAATTTTTCACAAAATTAAATAGATATGTCAAGTAAGTATTATGCTACCTCTATAACTATATACAAATCTAATATGTTATAGAGGATGTTATATTTCTTCCCTCTTTTTTAAAATTTTGACCCAAAAATTGCTTACCTTGAACAAACAACCCAGGGTAGTCCTGCTGCATATGGGACTCCAGCTCCCAAGTAGCCTCTTCGGTGTCAATGCCACCCTATATAACCTTCACCAGAGGAATTTGCTTACCTCTAAGTTCTTTGACCCCTCTGTCTGCAATCCTTACAGATTGAATATCATAAGACAAATCATGTCTTTACTGTATAGATTTATATTCTATGATATGCGAAGGATATGGATTATACTTTCTTAACTGAGACACATGGAAAACATTGTGAAGATTAGACAATCTGGGACGAAGGGCTATCTGGTAAACTACAGGTCCAACTCTCTTTAGAATTTGGTAGGGACCAAGAAAATGAAGATTTAACTTCCGGGTTTTCAATGCTCTACTAATTCTTGTTGTGGGAGTTACTCTTAGGAAAACATGTTCACCTTCATCAAACTCAAGAGGTCTCCTTCTCTTGTCAGCATAGCTCTTCTGCTGACTTTGAGCAGTAATCAACCTATCTTTAATCATTTTGATTTACTCTGTGGTCTACTGGACCAACTCAGGACCGAAGATGGTTCTCTCACCTACCTCATACCAACATAGAGGTGATCTATATTTCCTTCTATATAAGCCTCATAAGGTGTCATAGCTATGCTGGTGTGGTAACTATAGTTATAAGAAAACTCCACTAGTGGCAAGAATCAATCTTAACTCCCTTATTGTACTAAAACACATGCTCTAAGCATATTTTCAAGGATTTGGATAGTTCTCTCTATTTTCTCATCCGTCTACAGGTGATAAGTCGTGATAAGACTCAACTTAGTCCCGAATGCCTTTTGTAAGACTCCCCAAAATCTAGATATGAATCTAGAATCTCTATCTGACACTATACTCATGAGAACTCCATGCAATCTAACTATCTCTTTCAGATATAGCTGAGCTAGTTTATCTAGAGAATAGTTAGCTCTAATTAGTAAAAACTGAACAGATTTTGTTAACCTATCAACTATGACCCAAATTGTATCATATCCTGGCTGAGCCCTGGGTAAGCCCATTACAAAGTCCATAGAGATTTTATCCCACTTCCACTCAGTCCATATATATATATATATATATATACATCACTTGCCTGAAAGATATAAAGTAATACATAACTCTTTTTACATTACAAAACAAATATAAATAAATACAAGTTTTGAACTAAATACAATAAAACTAGAGCTACACTAGTCTTTCAGCTTCTTTTTCTTTGAAGAGCCTTCACTTAGATTTATATGGAAACATAGCAAGATGAGAATTAACAATTCTTAGTATGAGTAAACCAAAATCGGTCCTACATAACATATTAAACATAATCTTAACACATGCTAAATAAGATATGTTTAAAACTTCACAAGGTTTAACTTTAATAACTAAAGAAACCAAGTTAATTTTCATTCTTACATACATACATACTTAGTTCATTTAAGAACCAATATGTTTTACTAGGAATTTTGGCTTCTTGTATTATCCTTTAGTAGGGAGGGAAAGCTCATCCACACACTACTCGTAATCCTGGCACTATGGTTCGGAATAACTGATTTCCATACCTTTGGCCAAATGATTATACACATCATGTCAGGCTCCATAGATAGGAAGACACTACCAATCCATCCTAGCATCCATGCATCCAACACACTACATCATCACATCTTAAGTGATATCTATGCAACACTATGTTGCTTAAGGTGCTAGATACGTACTTAGGGCAATCCTTTACTCTTGGTTGCTCTAAGGTTTATATACTTACTACATAGTTATTTCCTCCTTGATATACCTCTAGTAGTATTTTAATACACACTAAAAAGCATGTATAAGGAGTCCAAACAAGTGAGGAGCTTTATTTCAACAAGATAAAATCTTGAAAATTTTTGGACCTAGCGCCTAGGCGCCCATTATTGGCACCAAAGGCTGGCGCTCAAGTGCCCTAGGTTAGCGCTTAAGCGCCCTAAGCGTGCATCAAGCTGAAAACTCTTTGGGCGTTGGGTGCTTAGGAGCTAGTGCACTAGAGTGTATGCCCTGTTTTTCTAGTCAACTCTGGGGCCATGTTGCCAGTGCACCATAACAGATTATGCAGAAAGCTGATTTTCTACATAATTGGTTCCCAACCAATTTCCAACACTTCTAAATCAATTCCTAGATGTTTTCCAACATCATCTATGACCTCAAATCTTGTGGTAACTCTCAACCACTTTATTCAATCACAAACATAATGAGAATGAATCAAAAACTCCTAATTCATACCCATTTTCCAACTTAGAACTCATGGAAGAATCAAATACAAACTCAAGTCCTAACTCTCAACCATGCATCAAACATACTAAAAACAAGTCATCATCAAGTTTAACAACAAAAATCAAGCATGAAAATCCACAACCAACACTCAAACCCATTTTTTCAACAAACAACATCATGCAACAAGTTGAATAAAGGGAAGAGTAAAGTCATGGAAAACAAGTCCCCTACCTCACTTTGTGAAGAGAATTGATTAAACTTTGGCCTCGCCTTTCTCCTTCCTCTTCCTTTCCTCTTCTTCTTTCTTCTTCTTCTCTTCTTTTCTCCTTTCTCTCTCGTTTGCTACTGCTGTTTCTGCTGAAGGAGCCATGTGGGAGTGGAGAAAAAGAATAGAAAGTCAAATAAAAGGATAGAGCCGTGGAAACTTAGGCCATTAGAATTAGGTGCTGAAACTTTATATCTATTAGGAATACTTTGATTTTATTAAATCAAGTTTCCTAACTTCCAAAGATATAGAAATAAAACCTAAGATTCCCCTAAATCCTAGTTTTATCATTTCTATAGTTTTTCATATCTGCTACAAGTCAATCCGGTATTAAAACACATAATCAGTGTACTTAAAAATACTAAACCAACTCAGTTTATATTGAAACTTTAACTACATCTTATTTCATACATTTTAAATCTAGAAATAAATTATTCATATTTATTTCTATCATCTAAGCAATTTATGTCATTATCTGAGTCATTCTAGGTCACTTTTCACCTTCTGTGTTGCAGTAAAGTACCTAAACTAACTCAATTTTTCACAAAATTAAATAGACATGTCATGTAAGTATTATGCTACCTCTATAACCATATACAAATCTAATATGTTATAGAGGATGTTATATTTCTTCCCTCTTTTTTAAAATTTTGACCCAAAAATTACTTACTTTGAACAAACAACCCACGGTAGTCCTGCTGCATATGGGACTCCAGTTCCCAAGTAGCCTCTTCGGTGTCAATGCCACCCTATATAACCTTCACCAGAGGAATTTGCTTACTCTAAATTCTTTGACCCCTCTGTCTGCAATCTTTACAGATTGAATATCATAAGACAAATCATCTCTTAACTGTATAGATTTATATTCTATGATATGCGAAGGATATGGATTATACTTTCTTAACTGAGACATAAGGAAAACATTGTGAAGATTAGATAGTCTGGGACGAAGGGCTATCTGGTAAACTACAGGTCCAACTCTCTTTAGAATTTGGTAGGGACCAAGAAAATGAAGATTTAACTTCCGGGTTTTCAATGCTCTACTAATTCTTGTTGTAGGAGTTACTCTTAGGAAAACATGTTCACCTTCATCAAACTCAAGAGGTCTCCTTCTTTTGTCAGCATAACTCTTCTGCCGACTTTGAGCAGCAATCAACCTATCTTTAATCATTTTGATTTGCTCTGTGGTCTACTGGACCAACTCAAGACCGAAGATGGTTCTCTCACCTACCTCATACCAACATAAAGGTGATCTATATTTCCTTCTATATAAGCCTCATAAGGTGTCATACCTATGCTGGTGCGGTAACTATAGTTATAAGAAAACTCCACTAGTGGCAAGAATCTATCCCAACTCCCTTATTGTACTAAAACACATGCTCTAAGCATATTTTCATGTATTTGGATAGTTCTCTCTAGTTTCTCATCCGTCTGCAAGTGATAAGTCGTGATAAGACTCAACTTAGTCCCGAATGCCTTTTGTAAGATTCCCCAAAATCTAGATATGAATCTAGAATCTCTATCTGACACTATACTCATGAGAACTCCATGCAATCTAACTATCTCTTTCAGATATAGTTGAGCTAGTTTATCTAGAGAATAGTTAGCTCTAATTAGTAAAAACTGAACAGATTTTGTTAACCTATCAACTATGACCCAAATTGTATCATATCCTGGCTGAGCCCTGGGTAAGCCCATTACAAAGTCCATAGAGATTTTATCCCACTTCCACTCAGTCCATATATATATATATATATACATCACTTGCCTGAAAGATATAAAGTAATACATAACTCTTTTTACATTACAAAACAAATATAAATAAATACAAGTTTTGAACTAAATACAATAAAACTAGAGCTACACTAGTCTTTCAGCTTCTTTTTCTTTGAAGAGCCTTCACTTAGATTTATATGGAAACATAGCAAGATGAGAATTAACAATTCTTAGTATGAGTAAACCAAAATCGGTCCTACATAACATATTAAACATAATCTTAACACATGCTAAATAAGATATGTTTAAAACTTCACAAGGTTTAACTTTAATAACTAAAGAAACCAAGTTAATTTTCATTCTTACATACATACATACTTAGTTCATTTAAGAACCCATATGTTTTACTAGGAATTTTGGCTTCTTGTATTATCCTGTAGTAGGGAGGGAAAGCTCATCCTCACACTACTCGTAATCCTGGCACAATGGTTCGGAATAACTGATTTCCATACCTTTGGCCAAATGATTATACACATCATGTTAGGCTCCATAGATAGGAAGACACTACCAATCCATCCTAGCATCCATGCATCCAACACACTACATCATCACATCTTAAGTGATATCTATGCAACACTATGTTGCTTAAGGTGCTAGATACGTACTTAGGGCAATCCTTTACTCTTGGTTGCTCTAAGGTTTGTATACTTACTACATAGTTATTTCCTCCTTGAAATACCTCTAGTAGTATTTTAATACACACTAAAAAGCATGTATAAGGAGTCCAAACAGGTGAGGAGCTTCATTTCAACAAGATAAAAATCTTGAAAATTTTTGGACCTAGCGCCTAGGTGCCCATTATTGGCACCAAAGGCTGGCACTCAAGTGCCCTAGGTTAGCGCTTAAGCGCCCTAGGCGTGCATCAAGCTGAAAACTCTTTGGGCGTTGGGTGCTTAGGAGCTAGTGCACTAGAGTGTATGCCCTATTTTTCTAGTCAACTCTGGGGCCAAGTCGCCAGTGCACCATAACAGATTCTGCAGAAAGCTGATTTTCTACATAATTGGTTCCCAACCAATTTCCAACACTTCTAAATCAATTCCTAGATGTTTTCCAACATCATCTATGACCTCAAATCTTGTGGTAACTCTCAACCACTTTATTCAATCACAAACATAATGAGAATGAATCCAAAACTCCTAATTCATACCCATTTTCCAACTTAGAACTCATAGAAGAATCAAATACAAACTCAAGTCCTAACTCTCAACCATGCATCAAACATACTAAAAACAAGTCATCATCAAGTTTAACAACAAAAATCAAGCATGAAAATCCACAACCAATACTCAAACCCATTTTTTCAACAAACAACATCATGCAACAAGTTGAATAAAGGGAAGAGTAAAGTCATGGAAAACAAGTCCCTTACCTCACTTTGTGAAGAGAATTGATTAAACTTTGGCCTCGCCTTTCTCCTTCCTCTTCCTTTCCTCTTTTTCTTTCTTCTTCTTCTCTTCTTTTCTCCTTTCTCTCTCGTTTGCTACTGCTGTCTCTGCTGAAGGAGCTGTGTGGGAGTGGAGAAAAAGAATAGAAAGTCAAATAAAAGGATAGAGCCGTGGAAACTTAGGCCATTAGAATTAGGTGCTGAAACTTTATATCTATTAGGAATACTTTGATTTTGTTAAATCAAGTTTCCTAACTTCCAAAGATATAGAAATAAAACCTAAGATTCACCTAAATCCTAGTTTTATCATTTCTATAGTTTTTCATATCTGCTACAAGTCAATCCGGTATTAAAACACATAACCAGTGTACTTAAAAATACTAAACCAACTCAGTTTATATTGAAACTTTAACTACATCTTATTTCATACATTTTAAATCTAGAAATAAATTATTCATATTTATTTCTCTCATCTAAGCAATTTATGTCATTATCTGAGTCATTTTAGGTCACTTTTCACCTTCTGTGTTGCAGTAAAGTACCTAAACTAACTTAATTTTTCACAAAATTAAATAGACATGTCAAGTAAGTATTATGCTACCTCTATAACCATATACAAATTTAATATGTTATAGAGGATGTTATATTTCTTCCCTCTTTTCTAAAATTTTGACCCAAAAATAGCTTACCTTGAACAAACAACCCAGGGTAGTCCTGCTGCATATGGGACTCCAGCTCCCAAGTAGCCTCTTCGGTGTCAATGCCACCCTATATAACCTTTACCAGAGGAATTTGCTTACCTCTAAGTTCTTTGACCCCTCTGTCTACAATCCTTACAGATTGAATATCGTAAGACAAATCATCTCTTAACTGTATAGATTTATATTCTATGATATGCGAGGGATATGGATTATGCTTTCTTAACTGAGACACAAGGAAAACATTGTGAAGATTAGACAGTCTGGGATGAAGGGCTATCTGGTAAACTACAGGTCCAACTCTCTTTAGAATTTGGTAGTGACCAAGAAAACGAAGATTTAACTTCCGGGTTTTCAATGCTCTACTAATTCTTGTTGTAGGAGTTACTCTTAGGAAAACATGTTCACCTTCATCAAACTCAAGAGGTCTCCTTCTTTTGTCAGCATAGCTCTTCTGCCGACTTTGAGCAGTAATCAACCTATCTTTAATCATTTTGATTTGCTCTGTGGTCTACTGGACCAACTCAGGGCCGAAGATGGTTCTCTCACCTACCTCATACCAACATAGAGGTGATCTATATTTCCTTCTATATAAGCCTCATAAGGTGTCATAGCTATGCTGGTGTGGTAACTATAGTTATAAGAAAACTCCACTAGTGGCAAGAATCTATCCCAACTCCCTTATTGTACTAAAACACATGCTCTAAGCATATTTTCAAGGATTTGGATAGTTCTCTCTATTTTCTCATCCGTCTGCAGGTGATAAGTCGTGATAAGACTCAACTTAGTCCCGAATGCCTTTTGTAAGACTCCCCAAAATCTAGATATGAATCTAGAATCTCTATCTGACACTATACTCATGAGAACTCCATGCAATCTAACTATCTCTTTCAGATATAGCTGAGCTAGTTTATCTAGAGAATAGTTAGCTCTAATTAGTAAAAACTGAACAGATTTTGTTAACCTATCAACTATGACCCAAATTGTATCATATCCTGGCTGAGCCCTGGGTAAGCCCATTACAAAGTCCATAGAGATTTTATCCCACTTTCACTCAGGGATCCCTAAAGACTGTAAAGGTTTTGAAGGTTTTTGGTTTTCAATCTTTACCTTTTGGCAAGTTAGACACCTTGACGCATAATCTGCTATGTCATTTTTCATTCCAAGCCACCAAAACATCTTCTTCAAATCTTGATACATCTTTGTGGCTCCGGGATAGATGGTATACTTATTCTTGTAAGCTTCCTCTAGAATCCTATCTTTTATTTCAGATTCCTTAGGAATACAAAGTCTTTCTCTAAACTTTATCATTCCATCATCTGCCATATCAAAATCCTTTTGGGTTCTTAAGAAGATTTGCTCATTTATGTCCCTTAAAGTCTCATCCTTCCCCTAAGCTTCTAGGATTTGAGTCTTTAAGTTATTTACTATGTCCACTCTGCTCACAAAGAGACTATGTGGCATCACAGTCACTGCAAGACTTAAGTTCCTGAAACTCTCGAGAAGTTCACTCTCTTAGACTATCATCTGGGACACATGTAGGGATTTCCTAATTTGTGCATCAGCCACTATATTGGCTTTACTCAGATGATACTTTAACATAAAGTCATAATCCTTTAAGAATTTCATCCATCTTCTTTGCTTCATGTTTATTTCCTTCTGATCAAACAAGTATTTAAAACTCTTGTGATCATTAAACACCTCAAACTTGACTCCATAGAGATATTGTCTACAAATCTTTAAGGCAAATACTATAGCGGCTAACTCCAAATCATGTGTAGGGTAGTTCTTTTCATGTGGCCTTAACTTCCTTGATGCATAGGCAACTACTCTCTTATCTTGCATCATAACACATCTTAAACCCACCTTTGAAGCATCACAATATACTTCAAAATTCTCATTGGGATCCAAAATTACCAAAACCGGTGTAGTGGTCAACCTATTCTTTAACTCTTGGAAACTATTCTCATAATCTTGAGTCCACTCAAAAGTATTACATTTCTTAGTTAATCTAGTCAATGGTAACTCTAATTAAGAAAACCCATTGATAAATCTTCTATAATACCCAACTAGGCCTATAAAACGCCTAATTTCAGTCACAGTGGAGGGTCTCTCCCACTGTACTAATGCCTCAACTTTACTAGGGTCCACTAAAATTCCTTCTTTAGAAATCACATGGCCCAAAAACTAAACTTCTATTAGCCAAAACTCACACTTAGACAATTTGGCAAATAGTTTCTTCTCTTTAAGGATCTTTAAAACTATCCTTACATGTTGTTTGTGCTCTTCCATTGTCTTGGAATAGATAAGAATATCATCTATAAACACTACCACAGACTTGTCTAGGTAGGGTCTAAAAATGATGTTCATGTAATCCATGAACATTATTAGTGCATTTGTCAACCCAAAGGACATCACAAGATATTTGTAATGCCCGTACCTAGTCTTAAAATTGATTTTAGGAATATCCTCTTCCCTAACCTTGATTTGATGATATCCAGACCTAAGATCAATTTTGGAGAACAATGAAGCTCCTCTTAATTGATCCATCAGATCATCTATCCTAAGCAACGAATACTTGTTCTTGATGGTTACCTTATTCAACTATCTATAGTCAACACAAAGCCTCATGGTACCATCCTTCTTTTTCACCAAAAGCTCAGGTGCTCCCCATGGAGAAACACTAGGCCTAAAGAATTGCTTGTCCAATAACTTTTTTATTTGTTTCTTAAGCTTTGCTAACTCCAGAGGTGTCATCCTATAGGGTGATGCAGATATAGGTCTTGTACCCGACACTAAATTTATAAAAAACTTTATTTCTCTCTCTAGTGGCAACTCAGCTATGTCACTCGGAAATACCTCTTAGTACTCCCTCACCACAGGTATATTATCTAGGTTCTGCTTAACTTCTGCATTCAAAGAGAAAAGGAGAACATATCCTAGAGCTCCTTCTACCAAATAATGATTGACCTAGTTAGCATTGAGATGGACAGACTCAGAAGAAACAATTCTGGTAGGAACATCAGACAGAAACACTAAAGTCTTATCTAAACAATTTAAGACTATATGGTTACTTGATAATCAATCCATACCAAGAATGACATGTATGTCTACAAGGGGTAAACAGATAAGATTTACGAAGAAAACTCTATATTCTACTTTTATACAACAGTTAAGATATACTTTTAAGGTTATTATTGGTTTACTAGTTGGTGTGGAAACAAATAAGTCATATGGTAATTTTGACATAGGCAAATCCAACATCCTTACACAATCATAAGAAATAAAGGAGTGAGATATTCCTGAATCATACATATCATTTAAAAGATAATTATGAATTATGCCTTTACCTTGAATAAGATTGGAAGACTGGGCCACCTCTTCTCCGTCTAGAGTGTAAACTCTTCCCTTGGCTAACAGTTTTGGGGTAGGCACTGTAACACCCCAACTTTTGGGATAATTACAATATAGTCCCGATTTGTACTGTTTTGTGAATTCTCATTTGACTGTTCAATGTGATTTACTCCGACCTAAGAAAATAAAAATTTTCTCGGCCTGGATAAATCTTATTTTAATTAATTGAGTGGGGATCTTACTAAACCCAATTGATTGATATATATATTAATCTCGTAATTTTTCTGATTTAACTGTACAATAAAATAATTTTATATTTTTATAATATTATTTTATTCAATCAAGCTCACCGTCTCAAAAACAAGAGAAAATTATTTGTGGACCAAAAAGTTCGTGGGGCCCACGTTTAGTGTAACAACAACATGATCTTGACCGGGTAGAAATCTAAACCAATAGGAAATGGTCAAAATGGATGGCTTGACTTTCTAAACCAATTAGAAAGAGTCAACAAAAGAAGCATTGACTTCTTTGTGAACCATTGGATTATAAAGCTTACTTTAGAAGCTTTAATCTTAGCCGTTGATCTAATCAATGGTGAGATTAGAAAGATAGGTTTATGACCAAGTAATATCTACCTTAGATCTAATCTAGGGCTAAGGATTAAAGATGAACCAAGGGTTAGGATTAAGTCAACAATTGTAGGCTTGAATTTAATTAGTAGCTAATTAATTCTAATTTGACTAATCTAATTACTTAATTAGCAAACTAAGAGAACTAGTTTAATTCCTAATTAATTATAATTTAAACATTAATTAGATATCCTAATATTGATTAAAGGTTATAATATATGTTAAAATATATTAAACTAATTAGTTATATTATTAGAATATTAATCTAAATTGATTAGGATATTTAACCAAATTAATTATCTATTTAATTAGCATATATTAGATATAAATGGAAAGCAATTTAATACTTAAATGGAGGAGGATTTCACAAATTTTGTGAGGCAGCAGCAAGGAGCCTTAGTTGGCTTGGTTCTCCAAGGATCAAGAAGCTTCCAACATGACATAAGCCATGTGCTTGGCCATGTGCACACTTTTGTGATATTTTCCATGCAAAGCTTATCACTTAAGCCACCCAAATAGCACCCCACGGCAGCAGCCTCACTTCAATCATTCCTCACTTTTATTTTCACTCTTATCACTCTTAGATATCCAATTTCTCTCTCTAAAACACCAAAGAACCAAGAGCACTTCTCTTTCCTTTTCTTCTCACTCAATTCGCCCACACCTATACTAACACTACCAAACATCTATAATTTTATCTAACCATATTTCCTAAAGCCAAATACTATTCTAAGCATCTTTCATTCACAAACTTTTCCCAAATTCCTACTCTATCTTGCCTAAAATTCCACTTCTTGCTTACTTCCTTAAGGGTAAGTTTGGTTTCTATGGTTCAAAATTGAATTTTTAATTTTTCTAACCATGCTTGTTCCATGGTTTCTCGTATTTTGTACCTTGTATGTGTTTTTACTAATTATTTAAGAATTTTAGGAATTATTTTGGAGCTTGTACGAAATTTAGAGGAAAGGAGGAGATCTTACCGATTAATTTGTCTACAAGAGGTAAGAGGGAGATTTAATCTTATCAACCTTGTATGGTGATGAGAAAATGGATTTGTATGTGTGTGTAGAATCCATAAGGATTCATTTGTGTGATTGTTTTATTGCTTGTATTATTATTGTGTGATTGTTTATGTTTTTTTTATTATTTTTGTGATTGTTTAAATGCTTTCTTATTTGTGATTTATTTTGCTATGCATGATTATAGCTTTTATTATTTTTGTTATGCATGTTTATGGCTTTAAATATATTGTATGTATATTATATGTGATTTAATAATTGTATGTGTTTATAATTATATAATTATTAAAGTAGGATGTGAATAACATGTACGAAATGCATGAGTATTCCAAAGAATACACTATGAGGCTCACTACTTACATCCAAAAAGAGAACTAAAATGTTCTCAAGAATTTTCTAAATTACTTGATTTGAGTAATCTAGGTAAAATAATTAAATTAAAAATGATTTAAGTTAATTATGGCCAACATGCCATTTAGTGTATAATCAAACATCATTTTATTTTTTTGATTTGGCCAACATTCCATTTTATTTTCTAAGATAGGATAGGTAATAATTTTATTAAACAAATTGAGAAAATCAAAGGAATTAATTCAAATTCTTAGAATTTTAACTTAGTAGAATTTAGTTTAAATAAGAATTAAATCGACGCTTGAAAAATACTAACGTAGAGCTCATTCTATTAATTTTGAAGCGCGTTAGTAAGTTTCAAGTGAAATTATTGGGTAAAAATAAAATAAACTATATTTAGAGGAAAATGTTAAAAATACCTTATACTTGATTTTATAGGCAAAATACTCCAAAATTTACTAAAATCGACGCTTAAAATGAAAAGATTCCATACTATATTTAGAACACAAGGAAAATACATTACGTATTTTAAAAGTATTAGATATAGTTTTACACATATTAAAAATGATAATTTTAAGCTATTCGGTTAAGAAAATGAATTAAAAATCCTACGCGATTGAGAAAATGATTTAAAAGATTTTGCGATGTTTAAAAATGTCAAAATATGTTTACACGATTTTAAAACATTTGTGAAAACAACGAGATTGTGAAAATGCGATAAAATTCCTACGCTGATCAAAAATACTATCGGTTCTTTGTCGGGCCAAAGTGGTGGACCCAGACATGTTGCGGTATAAATCTTGTCAGGGGACGTGCTATCTTGTTGAGATGTAGTACTTGTCAGTGGGACGTACTATATTTTGGTATTTTGTGACTAAGGGTATTTTGGTAATTTTGGTAATTTTTCGTAATTATGAAAAATTTGGTTTATAAGGTTATTTTTTGTAATTTTAGATCATGTTTAGAGTGTTGTGCCAATTTGGTTTATAATTGGCGATTGATTGATGAGGTGAATTACACCGTAATTGGTGTGATAAGCGTAGTGTGGTTCATTTATGAACTTGGAGGCATTAGTGTGCGGAGGATCCCATATGTGGACAGTGGTAGCACCTCTGGGCCGTGGTAACGGGCAACACACTAATGATCTTGACAAGCACTATTCTTAATCGAGATCTTGAGGAGATTAATAAGTACTATGCCTGTGGTACACGATGTTTGACTCGTACTTGCTACACGATGTTTTGGACTCAGGGCTATAGACACGACGTTTGACAGTGCAATAGTTTGGTTGGGCAGCCATAAAGTATTATTAGTTTCTATTCGGATCATTCTCTCAGATATTCGCGTTTAGCTCCATGGAGTAGGAACGAGTCAGTGTGTGTTCATGCATTACCTACATTTTACTGTTCATGCATTACCTGCATTTTACTGTTCATGCATTACCTGCATTTTACTGTTCATGCATTATCTGCACTTTACTGTTCATACATTATTTGTATTTTACTGCTTACTATAAACTGTGATAAAATGCATGATCTATTGCTTAGATATATTATGCATGATGTATTAAATTACTTTACTGTATATGATAAAATAATATGTGTTATTGTAATATCTGCTTGTGGTTGTAATATCTGTTTGTATTGTCATTTTCTTTATTGCCATGCGGGTAATGGTGTAGATTGTCTCACCTCTTTATTGTATTGTTTTGTCTGTTTCTACTTTATGTTTACATCATTGAAGACTACAATGGCGGCAAGGCGAGATCAATTAGGTTTCTTTAGGCTACAATTTCTCGAAGGCGCTGAGGCTTGGTATGTCCACTGGGACACAGGACACATAGAGTACAAGTGGTAACGTGACCTTATCGTAAGTAGGACTCGGCAGAGTTGGTTACTACACGTTACACGGTTGCTTTCGTAGAGATTATTCTACCTATTAGGGAGTTGTGGGACGAGTTTCACTATACTCCTAGAGAGAATTTCGATACACTTTTGGGTCGAATTTCTATCGGTCAAGACATTCCTAACTAAGGAATTTGTCTTATGACGAGGGCTCATATCTTAGGTGTTATGTTTTAGTAGCATACTGTCTTTTACTGTTTCTATTGAATGTTAATAGTTGTAAATTAATTATGTACTTCAGACAAGAATCATATGTATATTATGGTGTAATCATGTTTTGTTTTATTTGGTGTTCCATGTTATTTTATTTAACATTATAACTATAAAAGAAAAAAAATATATATATATATACATATATCACAAATATTACTTAAGTATCAAATGTTTTTATAACTTGGGTAAGGATTTTATTTATTTTTATTTTTCTCGCATCATAAATGTGACATCCCCGTAAAGGGTGTTACATTAGTTCCTAGGCCGACGAGGGCGGGGAGTGATCGCTTTTTCGGTGCAATGAGGCACCTGGACAAGGAGCGGCTCTCCTGGCAATAAAGGCGGAGTCTACATGAATGAACCGAATACGCACCGGAATGAGAGGGATTCGTACTGCGTGCAGTATAGACCGCATAGTTGAGGATGGCTTAAAGGAATTGATTTGGTGTAGCCATATCAACAAGTTGCAACTTCTTTTCGGAGCCTACAACATAAGAACTCCATGGTTAAGCGTGCTTGACCTGGAGCAATTGTATGGGTGACCTCTGGGAAGTTTCCTAGGATGCGTGTGAGTGAGGACAAAGCACGCCGAAAAGACACGTGTTGGTTTGTGGAGACACTCATCAATCCTCCCGGCAGTCCCCGGGTCGTTACATTAATGGTATCGAGACGGACCTCTCCCAAGACGGTGTGGTTCGGGACGAACCAAGCGGAAGTTGGTGGGCATGTGGCGTCCCTGGGCCGACGAGGGCGGGGAGTGATCGCCGGTGCAATGAGGCACGGACAAGGAGCGGCTCTGGCGGTGCTTCTAGGCGGAGGGTCTACATGAATGAACCGAATACGCACGAATGAGAGGGATTCGTAGACCGTGCGGGTATAGGACCATAGTTGAGGATGGCTTAAAGGAATTGATTTGGTGTAGCCATATCAACAAGTTGCAACTTCTTTTCGGGAGCCTACAACATAAGAACTCCATGGTTAAGCGTGCTTGACCTGGAGCAATTGTGGGATGGGTGACCTCCTGGGAAGTTTCCTAGGATGCGTGTGAGTGAGGACAAAGCACGCTGAAAAGACACGTGTTGGTTTGTGGAGACACTCATCAATCCTGCAGGCAGTCCCGGGTCGTTACAGGCACATCTTCCTTCTTCGGGGGACAATCTCTGGAAATATGACCTGGTTGCTCATATGTATAACATACGGATTGGTCTTGCAAACACAGTCTGCCTCTATGTATTTTTCCATATTTAGTACATATTGGTACCTTGGAGTCCAATTTATCTTTCCCCTTAAGGTTACTAGATTGAGAAGCACCCTTCTTATGCTTGTCATAATCTCTTTTTCTTTTTGGGAGTCTTGTGTCCTATCCTCTGGTTGAGGCTTGAGAGCACTCGACTCCACTAATATGCATTTGTTGACCATGGTGAGAAAATCTCTAATCTCCATAGGTCTGATCACACTCCTTAACTCATCTCTCAAATTGGTTTCAAACTTCAAACATTGCCAATTTTTGTCCTAATTGTATTGAAAGTGCGAAGAAAACTTCAACAACTCTTTAAACTTGGCCACATACTAGCCCACCGACAAGTTTCCTTGTTCTAATTTCATAAACTTCACTTCCTTGTTGTCATGTAGAGTCTGTGAAAAGTACTTCTCCAAGAAAGTTATCTTGAAAACCTCCCATGACATCTAGGTCCTAGCGGCTTCTATTATCCTCTTTGTGCTCTTCCACGAAAACTTTTGTCTCTCCTTTTAGCATGTAAGTGGCAAAAGAAACCTTTTGCTCATCCGAGCAAATCATTACATCAAAGATCTTCTTTAGTCTTTAATTATCATGCTCTCAAGAATAGAGATAGAAATTAATCCAAATCACTAGCTACTTCTAACTAAGTTCCTTGAATAACCTATCCTCATATTATTTATGAAAACCTAAAAAGAATCCACAATGTCCTTACCTCACCATTCCTTTCCTTTTCATCTAAGTCTTTCAAATTTTCTCTAGTTCTTTCTCAAGCTTGTTTTTCCTCTCAAGACTGAAAATCACTCTTTTGCTAAATGATAAAATTTATTCTTTTCCATCATTATCTTATAAATTCCTATTTAAATTCCTCAGTTATCATGTCATCTAGATCCACCACTAATAAGTCACTTTCCATTATCCCCATTGTCTCCAAAATTGTTTCCATTGGTACATTCAAAAGTTATTACTCCTCAAATCGTGATATTATAATTATCTTCAATCTTTCTCATAAATCCCTAAACCCTAATCTGTCTTCCAAATCCCCTAAACAATATTTCCTAACATTCTTTCTAAAACTTCCATTATTCAACTTCTATATAAAATTCTTTCCATCGTAATTACTCTTCCACCTTATTATCAAATATTTTAGGTCTCCAATTCAGTCTTACTTCTAATTATCAAGTATCATGGCCAAAATCAATTTCTTTTCAATGGTAAAAATTTTGTTTCTTCTCTCATTCAACTTATAACATTATAGATCATGTCTTTATCACCTAATCACCGAAGTCATTGATAACCAAATATTTTTCTGATGGATATATCTTCTTGGGCCAAGGTGGCCGTGAGCCTCAAGGGTCAAAGGAAACCAAATAAATCATTCTTTCTCAACACAATCATAGCATGCCACTTACTTTAATCGTCACAATCAATTAAATTCATGCTCACTATCAAAATCACACAATATCCATTAAGTCATCAAAATCATCTTTGTATACAATAACATCATATAATCATACCAAATCAAACAAAACATAAATCAAAATCATACAATCGAGTGGATGAATCCTCATATGGACTCTCCACTCCCAGCACAACCATTCGTTCCTCACCACCATAGTGTGGTCGATGAGGTTAATCTCCCTCTTACCTTAGGTGTAGCCTTCTAGCTCATTGTAAGTCCTCTTGAAAAAGCTTCTCCTTCCAAAAAGATCCTTAAAACAAAACAACACACAAAC
Source organism: Ormosia semicastrata (assembly GCA_029884595.1). Classification (NCBI taxonomy): domain Eukaryota; kingdom Viridiplantae; phylum Streptophyta; class Magnoliopsida; order Fabales; family Fabaceae; genus Ormosia; species Ormosia semicastrata. The sequence goes on along the minus strand of JAQQTO010000060.1, from coordinate 35,314,634 downwards.
ATCAACATTTAGGGTTTTGGAGATAGGATGATTTTGAAAGAACCCACAACAACAAAATGTCTTAGTATGGGGTTTTAATTCAAGAGATGTGGATGGATGAAATTAAAGAAGATTAAGACAGTGGGTTGAGGGTGTGGCCGTGAGGCTTTCCAAGAGAAAAAGAAGGGAGTTTTATACTTTATTTTTTTGATTCTTAGTAGAAAAATGGAAATGAACTAGGTGATAGCATAAAAATTAACTCTTTGATCCTTCAAAGTAGTCTCGGCCATGAGCCTTGGGAGAAAAAGGTGGAATAAAATATTTGATAGATAGTCATTCACAAACAAACAAGGAAAGCTTTGGAAAAATGAAAACTTTATCTTAGAAGCTTTCAAATCTTAGATTGTAGAACCACTTGAACAAGCCAAAATCTTTATCCAAATGGTCTTAGAAGGAAGTGTAGATTCAAGAATGTAGATGAGTGAAATCAAAGAAAATGAGATAGGGGTTTTGGTGAGGGTAGCCGTGAGATATAGAGGAAAATGAGAGGAGAGAAAATAGAAATCAAGAATCTCATCCTAAGATCTTCAAGTTAGGGTTTGAAAGAAAATGATGAAGATGAGACAATTTGATGGTGATCACATCATAGAAAATCATCTATAAAGTGTGTAGGTCCTAGAAATGTGATTGAGTGTAGAAAACAAAATGGAAGAGAAAGATGAAGGGTGGTAGCCGTGAGGTGAAAGAGAGAAAATGGAAGATGAAAATGGGATGTGATTGTCGTTAGGTTGAGAGAAAATGGAAGAGAGAAAATGATGAGAGAGAATGAGATAGAAGCTTTAGGGTAGAGACAGAAAGTGATAGAAAGTTTTGGGAAAAGAAAAGATGATGACTTTTGGTGGAGATATGAAAGGTGATGGCTTGTGAAAAAATGACATCTTGTCATCTTTTTTCCTCCCCAAAAATTGTGTACACTGAGGAGAAAAGAGCAAAACTTCTTTTGCAAGTTTCTCCTAAAGCTTCTTCAAGAAGCTTCTCAAGTTTTCCCAAAAAGTCAAATCGTGATGTCATGTGATGATGTCATGTGATGATATTATAAAAGTGACTAAATAGAAATAATCTACTAGATTTTTATTACAAGCTATTATCTGGTGGATAATGGTCGCAGTTAACAAAGTCGGTATCCATTGTCCAATGGACAATAGAGTGTACCCAAATTTTATTTGTCAGATAAAATCTTGAAAAACCAAAACTTTAAAAATTGTGTCCAACCTCGGGTTTAGTAAGATCCCCCGTTACCATTTTCACAGTCCAAGGTTTTCCAGCCTTGGGAAAATATTTCATTTTTCCGGTCCCATTTAATGCGCTCATAAATTTGATAAATATATTAAAATAATTAAATAATTCAAATAATTTCAAAAAAATTCACAAAAATCATAAATATTATAAAATGAATATATATCATGAAACGAATAGTTTTTGGGGTGTTACAATGAAACCCTAGGTGTGATAAGAGAGCAAATCTTCTTAGGGGATCAGATTGAGTTTGATATGGCAGATGATGGAATGATTAAGTTTATAGAAAGACTTTGCATTCCAAGAGATTTCATAATCAAAGAAAGGATCCTAGAGGAAACTCATAGTAGTCGATACACCATCCATTCAGGAGCCACTAAGATGTATCAAGATTTGAGGAAAATGTTTTGGTGGCCAAGAATGAAGAAGGAAATAGTGGAGTTTGTGTCTAGGCGCTTGGTGTGCCAAAAAGTTAAGATAGAGCACCAAAAACCTTGAGGACCTCTCCAATCCTTAGCAATCCTTGAATGGAAATGGAAGAACATCACCATGGATTTTGTGATGGGTTTTCCTAGGACTTAGTTAGGTTATGATACAATTTGGGTCATAGTGGATAGAATAACCAAATCTGCCCACTTTTTGCTAATGAGAATGAACTACTCCTTAGAGAAATTAGCTCAATTGTACTTATAGGAGATAGTTAGGTTGCATGGAATCCCCTTCAGTATAGTTTCAAATAGAGATCTTAGATTTACATCTAGATTTTGGGGAGCCTTGCAAAAGGCCTTTGGGACTAGGATTAGTCTTAATACAATATACCATCCACAAACAGATGGATGGCCATAAAGAACTATCCAGACCCTGGAGGATATGCTTAGAGCATGTGTTTTAGATCAATAGGGTAGTAAGGATAAATTCTTGCCTTTAGTGGAGTTTGCCTACAACAACAACTATCATACCAACATAGGAATGACACTGTATGAGGCACTTTATGGTAGGAAATGTAGGTCCCCATTATGTTGGTATGAGGTAGGAGAGAAAGCTATTCTAGGACCTGAGTTAGTACAATAGACTTCAGAGCATATTAGAATGATCAGGGACAGGATGACTATAGCTCAGAGTAGGCAAAAGAGTTATGTTGATAGAAGGAAAAGACCTCTAGTGTTTGAAAATGGTGAACATATTTTCTTAAGAGTCACTCCTATAACTGGAATTAGTAGAGCATAGAGAACTAAAAAGTTAAACCCTCGTTTCATTGGTCCCTACCAAATCCTAAAAAGATTCGAACCTAAAACTTACCGGATATTCCTTCCACCTAGTTTGTCAAACCTTCATGATGTCTTTCACATATCCCAACTCAAAAAGTGCAATTCGGATCCTTCACATATCATAAGAAATGAATCTATACAGTTAAAATATGATTTGTCTTATGTAGTGAAATCGATGAGGATTGTAAATAGAGGGGTCAAAGAGCTCAGAGGTAAGCAGATTCCTTTGGTAAAGGTCATATGGGGTGAAATAGGCACAGAGGAAGCTACTTGGGAGTTAGAGTCCCGCATGTAGCTTGATTACCCGGAATTATTTATTTGAGGTAAGTAATTTTGGGGACAAAATTTTAAAAAGGAGGGGAGAAATGTAACATCCTCTTATTATCATGTTAGACTAGTTTATAGTTACAAATGTAGCATAGCACTTATTTAACATGTTTGTTATGTATTATGACAAACTGAGTTAGTTTAGGCACTTTGTTACAGCCCGGAGTGTGAAAAATAGCTTAAAATAACTCAGATAGTAGCATAAATGGCTAATTTGAAGGAAATGAATCTAGAGAATTTGTTTCTAAGTCACAAATAGGTGAAAGAGGATGTAGTTAAAATTTGAGAATAATCAGAGTCAGTTTGGTATTTTTAGGCATACTGGTTGTGCATTTAATGCCCGATTGACTAGCAGTAGATATGGAAAAATATGATAGTGGTGAAGCAGCATTTTTAATGAATCTTAGTATTTATTTTAAATTTGTTAGAAGCTGGAAAACTTGATTTAACAAAATCTAAGTGTTCTTTTCAGATCAGAAAGTATCAATTGAGTACTTAAGTGAAAACAAGTCATAAATGACAGCCCCTATAATTGACTTTTGTTTTTCCTGATATTTCACTCACTACTATCTCATTTCACTCATTTTCTCACGGTTAAACATAGTAGCCACAACAAAGGGATAAAATAGAGAAAGGAAAGAGGAGGAAGAAGAGAGCAAGAAGAGGGAATCAAAGGGGAAAGCCAAGGTTGCATAACCACCATCACCAAGAACTTGAGTTAGGGGTTCTAACCTTCAAATCTCATTATTGTCCTTCATCTATTCTATTGATTGAAGTTAGGTCATTAGATGGAGAAAATGGGTTTTAAAGAGTAAAAATCTATTTTCTTTGCTTGATTTTTGTTTTCATTGATTGTAATTAGCTATTTCAGATTAATGAGATCATGAGAATTGAATTGGTCTTTGGATATGGTCAATTAGTCCCTAGAGTGGGAATTTAAGCAATGAATAAGTAAGTATATGATTTTGAGCATTGATCCAAGTTTAAGTGAATCATTGAGTTGTATAAGTGTTACAACAATTTTAGAGGTTGTAGGTGATATTAGAAATCACCTAGGATCCATTTTTGGTGGCTTAGAAGCTGCTTTGTTCCAATGGAGCAATAGCAACAATTTTACAAAATTACTGATATGCGACCAGCGCTCAAGCGCTAGAAGCTTAGCTCCCAGGCGCACGCAGTCTAGTTGTTGATGCATTTAGCAGGGCAACGGGCACCTAGGAGCCAGTGGCTGAGTGCCCAAGCGCTCAAAAATAGAACACAACAGATCATTACTCTGCTCAGCCAGCGCCTAGGCATTGGAGAGACGACGCCTAAGCTCTGGTTCCAGAGATGGATAACTCCATTTTTTGGACACTTTGAGTTTCCTAAATTAATGGGATCATTAGTATATGCTATCTTAAGTGTGTCAAGACCCTTTTAGGGAAATGTCACAAAGGAAATAACCACCTAGCATATAAGAACAAGTTAAAGTTTTAAAGCTTTTCTAGAGTTGAGAATTGCTTGAAATGAAATGTTAGTTAAGAGTTGGTTCCTATACCAGTTTAAGTGGAGCCATAGTACAATTATCCTTATTAAGGGAGTGAGTTAAACCCCTTAACCTTGCAAAGTAGTGAATAAAGCTTTTTGTTAAAGAGATAATTAGGAGAGGAAAGTGTTTGTACAACACTTTACCTAGGACAAAGTAGTGAGCTAAGCTATTTGTCAAGTAACATGAGGAATATGATCAACCCTTATTTCAATGTAGTAAAGTGAGATAAACTTACTAACATGAGCCTTATGATAAGTCCTAAGTTAGGCATTGGAGCGAGTTAAACAATTTGCCAAGTTTAGTTGATGTTATATAGTTGTATGGGCGATTGTGTAATATCGAGATAGATTAGATTTCTATACATTATAAAGTTGTATGGGCGATTGTATAATGTTGTAGCAATTATGTTTATATGCAATTTGTAATGTCTTAATACTAATATATCGATATAAATAACATTTAAAGAGATAAAAAAAACATTACAACGTCACTATATACATAATAACCTGATCATATATCCATAATATTCATTGAAAACATTGTTGAGAGCCATATGAAATGCGAAAAACCTAAAACTCATAGCAGAATGCATATATACATATACAACATTAGCCTTAGAAAAGGCTTGTAGTATTACATAATCCTTTATATTACAAAAGAAATACTAAAGATACATCAGTTATAACATAACTACTAAGACTAGAACTATTCTAATCCTTGGCTTCCATTTTTGTCTTATTCTTGGAAGAACACTCACTTGGAATTACATGGTAACACAGCGGGGTGAAAATCAATAATTCTTAGGATGAGTAAACCAAAACTAGTCATACATAGCATAATAAACATAATCTTAACACATGCTAAATAAGATATGTTTAAAGCATCTACAAGGATGTACTTTAGTAACTAAAGATACAAAGTTAACATACATTCTATCATACATACTTAGTCCAATCAAGAACCAAGATGTTCAACTAGGATTACTGGCTTAATGCATTATCTTGTGGTAAATAGAAAGAAAGCTCATCCTCACATTACACATATCCTGACACTATCGAGAAGTTCGGGCTGAATCCTCATTCAAAAGAACCTTCTGGACTCCCCACTTATCTCCCTTGGCCTAAATGATGGTGCACAACATCAAGGGATACTCACATAGATCAATACTACTAGAACATCCTTCATACATACATCTAAAACATCACCTCATCACTCATTACTCTTAAGTGATACACATTACCACAAAAGTGGCCTAAGATGCTAGATGTTTACCTAAAGCAAACCAATACTCTTGAATGCCTAAAGGTTTAAACTTTATCATACATACTAGGTAACAATTCCTCTCTTGGAGTTATACCTATTTGTGTCTTAACACACTTTAGAAGACATACATAAATGATTCCAACTAACCAAGAACTTGAAAACATCAAAAATGATATTTTTGGAAATCCTAGTCCTCAACGCCATGCCGACACCCTACTCTCGAGTGTTATACTGATGCACATCACTCCTTAGCATGATCTTCTCCATGCCGCAGCTCATGTATTAAATTTAACCTCACACCTCGGTATGGCCTCATCACGCCTCGGCGTGGCCTCCTCACACCGCGACGCGCATAGCAGAAACTGGGTTCTACAGAATCGGGTACTGTTCCATTGGATTTTTTCATGAGATTTGGCCATTCCAAAATAGTTAAGTGATTCTAAGTTTCTAATCAGTTCATTAACACATACAAATCATCAATCACCAACTTAAACCACTAAATTTGGATTCAAGCACCAAATCTGTTGGTGTATGCCCTAGAGGCTAATACATTTTCTGTATTTATATACGTTCTATTATGCTATTTTATATATGAGACATTTCATTTATTGTGTTCTTTTATTATAAACATAATAAAGTCCTTAGAATAGTAAGTTTGATGACATAGGACATCAAGTGGATGACTTGATCGTGAGATCCTTTTGGTTACAACACTATTCTTAAATGTCCCTAGTCAAGTATTATTGTTAATTAGGACAACAATAATACATTGAGACTAGTATGTGTAGAGACTGATGACCGCATCTCACGGGTCATGGATATGAGATATCAAGTCTTCACATGGGTACATATTAGAGTAATGATGTACTGGACTGACCCACCATGAGAACACTACATGGATCGTTACGTGAGTGTCATAAGCGATTCTCATAGTGACAATGGTGTTTGTGGTCCTTTGACCTGAAATCACTACGATTCCTACATGAGGAGTTGTGTGTTTTAATGCCATCAAACGTCATCTCGTAACAAGGTGATTATAAAGTTGGTTATTGGACATACCGCAAATCATGCAGAGGGATGTGAGTGACCTAGATGGAATTTGTCACTCCTACATAACAGAGCGATATCTTCGGGCCCCCTGATTGAGTGAGACTGCGAAATGCATGGCCATGCTCAAATGAGTCAATATGAGATATTGATCTCATTTGTTGTTACAAAGTCTACTCGAGTATCAGGAAACGAATGATTGGACTATACAAGGGTGACGCATTCTATGCCTTGTGTTCAATCTAGATATCTTGACAAAGGGACTAAACGATATGGAAACATTGGTCACGAAAAGGTTATGTCAAATCACTGACATTCTTATTACTTGGGTAGCAGTGATGTGTTGCTAGATACCGCTCACTGCTTGTAGTATTAAAATGGGATTTTAATATTACTGCCAACGTAATAAGAACCTGCAGGGTCACACACATAGAGCAGACTAAAATTGGAGCAATGGATCCAAGTTAGACTCGGATTCAAATATGGGCCAGACTCATAACAGATGGGTCTAGGGTTGCACAGCTTACCTTGCTGCTGCTCACACTTACTTAAGGCAATCACTATTATAAATAGTACTGCTAAGGGGGCTGCTAAGAGAGATAATTCTGAACCCTAGCCGCACCTACAGAATAGTGAGTGAGAGAGCGACAGGTTTCTTCTCTTCTCTTCGTAGCTAGCACTGTATGAGAGACGTGAGGCTCCTCTTTGCGGATGTTGGACATTCGTGAGTCTGTTCGTGTGGATACCGCAGAGACATCGTTTCTATTATGGTGTTAGTGATTCACGCTTCAAGAGGTAAATCCTTTAAAAACTCGGATTATGGCTTTTTCGCATGGATCCTAGGTGGGAATCCCTGTTTTTCGCTGCGTGTTGTATCCGTAAAAAATTCCCAACAGTGGTATCAAAGCGTCTTGTGAAACCATGATTCGGTTTTCTATTTTCGTTTACATGAAATAACATGTTTTCTGTTCCCGTTTTGACAAAAGATATGATCTTTAATATGTTATTTCTGAAAACCGTATGAAACCCTTTGCGAAAACATATTCTATTTTTTATGTTATATGCAAAACCATGATATTGTTTTCAAAACTTCATGAAGATGTTCATATGTTCTGTGAAAATCGTTTTGTATTAAGATATATGTTTTTGCGAAGCTTTCTGGTATGTATGTGATACAAACAGTGTTATGGAATCCTTATTCTCAATGCGCGGCGCAAGGGTTTAGGAAACCTTGTTCTTGGCTTACGGCGGCAGGGGTTATGGAATCCTTGTTTCTGCACAGGAGGCGCAGCGCAAGGGGTTTTGGAAACCCTATTATTGTTTTGCGACAGCAGCATCAAGTGTTGATGTCAAGCCGCCAACGAGGCGCCTGAGGTTCAAGTGTTGAACGATGGTGCAAGGGTTCCTTGCGGCACATGAAGTGTTCATGTTGTTCAGGCTTAGGGTTTCGCGGGGCACATGCTGCACCAAGGGAGGCGCAAGAGATTCAGCCCTTGACCCCCGCCCGCTGACCGGGCAGCAGAACCCCCGTGCTGCCTCTGCGTAGTGTGTTATTCGAAAGCGCAATATTTTCTATCCTTTTATAACTCACGAAAAATAATTATGTATTATTGTTATGAGTTTATATGTTCTTTGTGATGCATGGTGCATGGTTATGGCCTTAGTCCTCTCTTTATGCCTTTTGGTTTTAATAAATACGACCTGCGTGTCGTGCCTTTCTCTTTACATTCTGATTGTACATTCTCTTCTCACCTAACTCCCCTTGAATGTAAAAGAGGTTTCTATATAATGTAATTATGATGTGGGGACAAGAAGGCAGCATCAAGTGAGGACGTTGGTGGGAGATGCTTGATGAAGCTAGCTTACTTAATGCTACTCTCTTAGGGGCCATAACCATGTCACTTTTATTATATGCCTTTTATGTATGAGATGCATGGATATTGTTTATGGTATGATAAACAGTTTAATAAATGGTGAGATCTAATAATAATAAATAAAAAAAAATTCCCTCAAAGCAAATATTAAGTCATTATATGATGCCTTCCAATGTGTGACACTCGTTAAGACTAGTATCGATCAAGTGCAAGTCTGCCAAAGCAGGATGCCTTTATCTATATTAGTAAGATGCGATAGGATAAAGGTAATATCCAACTGTCAACCATTGAGTCTGACTTAACTAGGCCATTTCAATAGGATTGAAGGCTTAGAGGCATGAAGTTGGGCTTTGGTCCATTAGATGGACTTGAATAAGTGTTATTCACCCAACTATCCAAGAGTTACATGTGATGTAATTGGAAAGTGTTTCCTACCTAAATAACTGAATTTTGGGTGATTAGCCAAAGCTGACTCAAAACTAAGTGAAATATGGATCTTGGCCTACTAGGAAATCTTACGATGGGATTTTTTGAGTCAATGTTGAGGGTCATTGACTTGAATAAAATAGTGGGAGGCATATTTAATTAAAAGACCTCATTAAATATGTTTATGGCATGATACTTATATTTTGCATATTTCTGTTAATAGATTACCATGGCAACAAACACATCGGGTACTTTATCGTTGCGATCCGTCCTTGAGAAGGACAAGTTGTCTAGAATGAATTTTCTAGACTGGTACAGGAATTTGAGGATTGTCCTCAAGCAAGAGAAAAAGCTGTATGTTTTGGAACAACCTATTCCTGAGCCACCTGCTGCTAATGCCCCTAGAACTGAAAGAAATGGTTATAAGAAGCATCAAGATGATGCCTTGGACATTGGATGTCTAATGCTGGCCACCATGAACTCTGAGCTCCAAAAGCAACATGAGAACATGGATGCATACGATATGATCGTACACCTTAAGAAGCTCTATCAAGAGCAGGCCAAGCATGAGAGATTCGAGGTCTCTAAAGCACTGTTTCAGTGCAAGTTGGTAGAAGGAAGCCCTGTTGGTGCTCATGTACTCAAGATGATTGGGTACATTGAAAACCTAGAGAGACTGGGTTTTCCTTTGGGCCAAGAGTTGGCCACTGACTTAGTCCTGCAATCGTTGCCGGAAAGTTTTAGTCAATTTGTCATGAACTACAACATGAATGAGATTGACAAATCACTACCAGAAGCTGCTAGGCATATTGAGAACTCGCCGAGCGTAACATCAACAAAGGTAAAGGGAAGGCCATAATGATGGTCCAAAAAATAAGGACAAGAAACAAAGAGAAAAGCCCAAGGATAACTGGAAGGGCAAGGGCAAGGATAAGTCCAAGCCAAAGACTTCGGCTTGAAACCAAGTGGGTGGAGTGGCTAAGGAAGGTACATGCTTCCATTGCGGTCGACCGACATTGGAAGAGGAACTGTGCCAAGTTCCTGGAAGAGCTCAAAAAGAAGAAGGGAAGTGAGACTTCCACTTCGGTATTTTTGTTATTGAAGTCAATTTATCTACTTCTGCATCATGGGTATTAGATACTGGATGTGGATCTCACATTTGTGTAAATGTGGAGGATCTAAATAGCAGTAGACCATTGACGAAGGGCGAAGTCGACCTACGAGTTGGAAATGGAGCAAAAGTTACTGCATTAGCTGTAGGGACTTATTTATTATCTTTGCCCACTAGGCTTGTAATAGAGTTAGAGAACTGCTATTTTGTGCCTGCTATTAGTAGGAATATCATTTCTGTTTCTTGTTTGGACAAGAAAGGTTTTTCTTTTATAATAAAGGACAAGTGTTGTTCTATTTATATGAATGATATTTTTTACGGTAGTGCACAATTGAGTAATGGACTTTATGTACTTGATCTCGAAACGCCCATTTATAATATAAATACAAAGAGGTTTGAATCAAACGATCTGAACCCAACTTTTCTCTGGCATTGTCGTTTGGGCCACATAAATGAGAAACGCATCTTTAAACTCCATAAAGATGGATTCTTGGACTCATTTGATTTCGAACCATATGAGATATGTGAATCTTGTTTATTGGGAAAGATGACAAAGGCCCCATTCACTGGACAAGGTGAAAGGGCAAGTGATCTTTTACGCCTTATACATAGTGATGTATGTGGGCCACTAAACACAGTCGCTAGAGGAGGTTTTCAATACTTCATTACATTTACTGATGATTTCAGTAGATATAGATTTGTATATCTTATGAAGCACAAATCAGAATCCTTTGAAAAGGTCAAAGAGTTCAAGAATGAAGTACAAAACTAACTTGGCAAGAGTATTAAAATCCTTTGATCAGATCGAGGAGGAGAATACTTAAGCCAACAGTTTGATGATCATCTGAAAGAGTGTGGGATAATATCTCAACTCACTCCACCAGGAACACCACAATGGAATGGTGTCTCTGAAAGGAGGAACCGGACCTTGTTGGACATGGTCCGATCCATGATGAGTCATGCAAACCTTCCAGGCTCCTTCTGGGACATGCTCTTAATGCCAGCAAAGAGCTTTCACACTTAACCGTGTTCCATCTAAGACGGTTCAAAAGACACCATATGAGATATGGACTGGGAGACGGCCCAGTATGTCTTTCTTGAAGATTTGGGGCTGCGAAGCTTACGTGAAACGTCAAGTTTCTGATAAGCTTGGACCTAAATCGATAAATGCTTCTTTGTGGGGTATCCAAAGGAAACCAAGGGATACTTTTTCTATAATCCTACGAGAGGGCAAAGTGTTTGTCGCACGGACAAATTGTGTTTCTAGAAAGGGAGTTTATTCCAAAGGAACCAAGATGGGAGAAAAGTAGAACTTGAAGAAGTTCAAGTTTCACAAAGCAAAGAATGAACCAATGATGAAAATAGAGCAGCCTCTACAAAATGTTGTGGAACAAAGAACTCATTCTAGTAGCAAAAGACTGCGTAGGTCTAACAGATACGTCATCAACCGAGAGATATGGATTTCTCATGACCCAACAAGGTGACGTATTGCTCATGGATCAAGATGAGCCTATGACTTACCAGAAGCCATTATTGGCCCGAGACCGAGAAATGGCTTGAGGCCATGAGATCTGAAATGGATTTCATGTATGCTAACCAAGTATGGACCTTGGTTGACCCACCTGAAGGGGTAAAACCCATTGGGTGCAAGTGGGTTTTCAAGAAGAAAACTGACATGGATGGTAATGTGCATACCTTTAAGGCGCGATTGGTGGCTAAAGGTTTCAAACAAATTCATGGTGTAGACTATGATGAGACTTTTTCCCCAGTTGCGATGCTTAAATCTGTTTGGATCTTGCTTGCTATTGCAGCATACCATGATTATGAAATCTGGAAAATGGATGTCAAAACTGCTTTCCTTAATGGAAATCTTCTCAAAGATGTGTACATGACACAACCCGAGGGTTTTGCCACTCCAGAGGATGTTAGAAAAGTATGCAAGTTGCAACGATCTATTTATGGATTAAAGCAAGCTTCCAGAAGCTGGAATCTTCGTTTTGATGATACAATAAAACAGTTTGGTTTCATCAAGAATGAAGAAGAATCTTGTGTCTACAAGAAGGTTAGTCGGAGCACTATTATCTTCCTGGTATTGTATGTTGATGACATACTACTTATTGGAAATGACATCCCTACCTTACAGTCTGTAAAGACTTGGTTAGGGAACTGCTTCTCTATGAAGGACTTGGGCGAAGCCACCTATGTATTAGGTATCAGGATCTATAGAGATAGATCACTGAGACTGCTTAGCCTAAGTCAGAGTACATACATAGACAAAGTGTTAAGACGATTTAACATGTATGAATCCAAGAAAGGACTCTTGCCTATGTCACATGGTGTAAGCCTATCTAAGGCTCAATCCCCTTCCACCCAGGATGAGAGGGATCGCATGAGCAAGATTCCATATGCATCTGCAATTGGATCTATCATGTATGCCATGTTATGTACTCAACCAGACATCTCGTATGCTTTGAGCATGACGAGTAGGTACCGATCGATCCCTATGTGAAAGTCACTGGACTGCTATCAAGAACATCCTTAAGTACTTAAGAAGGACTAAGGATTCGTTCTTGGTATATGGAGGCGAGGAAGAGCTAGTTGTAAAAGGTTACACTGATGCTAGCTTCCAAACCGATAAGGACGACTCCAGATCGCAATCAGGTTATGTTTTTTGCCTAAATGGTGGGGCTGTGAGCTGGAAGAGTTCAAAGTAGGAGACAGTCACCGATTCTACCACAGAGGCTGAGTATATTGCTGCCTCCAATGCAGCAAAGGAGAACGTTTGGATCAGGAAGTTCATTACTGAACTTGGCACTATTCCTAGCATTGTGGACCTAGTGGTCCTCTATTGTGATAATAATGGAGCCATTGCACAAGCTAAGGAGCCTAGATCTCACCAGCGATCCAAACATATACTTAGGCGCTTCCATCTCATTCGAGAGATCATCGATAGAGGAGATGTGAAGTTATGCAGAGTACCAACAGATGATAACATTGCTGATCCACTAACGAAGCCTCTTGCACAGCAGAAGCATGAGGGTCACACTAGGTCTTTAGGCATTAGATATATGCCTGATTGGCTCTAGTGCAAGTGGGAGATTGTTGGTGTATGCCCTAGAGGCTAATACATTTTTTGTATTTACATACGTTCTATTATGCTATTTTATATATGAGGCATTTCATTTATTGTGTTCTTTTTGATAAACATAATAAAGTCCTTAGAATAGTAAGTTTGATGCCATAGGACATCAAGTGGATGACTTGATCGTGAGATCCTTTTGGTTACAACACTATTCTTAAATGTCCCTAGTCAAGTATTATTGTTAATTAGGACAACAATAATACATTGAGACTAGTATGTGTAGAGACTGATGACCGCATCTCACGGGTCATGGATATGAGATATCAAGTCTTCACATGGGTACATATTAGAGTAATGATGTACTGGACTGACCCACCATGAGAACGCTACATGGATCGTTACGTGAGTGTCATAAGCGATTCTCATAGTGACAATGGTGTTTGTGGTCCTTTGACCTGAAATCACTATGATTCCTACATGAGGAGTTGTGTGTTTTAATGCCATCAAACGTCATCTGTAACAAGGTGATTATAAAGTTGGTTATTGGACATACCACAAATCATGCAGAGGGATGTGAGTGACCTAGATGAAATTTGTCACTCCTACATAACGTGCGATATCTTCGGGCCCCCGATTGAGTGAGATTACGAAATGCATAGCCATGCTCAAATGAGTCAATATGAGATATTGATCTCATTTGTTGTTACAAAGTCTACTCGAGTATCAGGAAATGAATGATTGGACTATACAAGGGTGACGCATTCCATGCCTTGTGTTCAATCTAGATATCTTGACAAAGGGACTAAACGGCACGGAAACATTGGTCACGAAAAGGTTATGTCAAATCACTGACATTCTTATTACTTAGGTAGCAATGATGTGTTGCTAGATACCGCTCACTGCTTGTAATATTAAAATGGGATTTTAATATTACTGCCAACGTAATAAGAACCTGCAGGGTCACACACATAGAGCAGACTAAAATTGGAGTAATGGATCCAAGTTGGACTCGGATTCAAATATGGGCCAGACTCATAACAGATAGGTCTAGGGTTGCACAACTTACCTTGCTGCTGCTCACACTCACTTAAGGTAGTCACTATTATAAATAGTACTGCTAAGGGGGCTGCTAAGAGAGATAATTCTGAACCCTAGCCGTACCTACAGAATAGTGAGTGAGTGAGCGACAGGTTTCTTCTATTCTCTTCGCAGCTAGCACTGTATGAGAGACGTGAGGCTCCTCTTTGCGGACGTTGGACGTTCGTGAGTCTGTTCGTATGGATACTGCAGAGATATCATTTCTATTACTGTGTTAGTGATTCACGCTTCAAGAGGTAAATCCTTTAAAAACTCAGATTATGGCTTTTTCGCATGGATCCTCGGTGGGAATCCCTGTTTTTTGCTGCGTGTTGTATCCGCAAAAAATTCCCAACAAAATCACACATACTTTGACCTAAACCCCTCTTTTGGGAATTGATGGTCTAAATAAGATGTTCTAAGTTTCTAACTCAAACTTAAGCTACAAACAAGTCATAAATACTTATTGAAACACATCCAAGCAATTAAAACACATCAAACACCTCTAGAACTCATTTTGACCTACAAGGCACCAAGGGTGCATCCATCAAGAAAATATAGAATAGAAGTGCAAGAACTCTAAATCCCTTACCTTTGGCAGCTAAGATGTAGATTTAAGCTTTGGAGGATCTCAAACTTTAGCCTTCTCTTTAGCTTTCCTCTTTTTCTCCTCCTCTTCCTTGATCTTTCCTTCCTTCTCTTTCCCTTCTTCTCTCATAGTTTCTGCTTCTATTTTTGGAGCAAAGAACCGTGAATGAGGAAAAATACAAAGGATCATTTAACTTATAAAGCCTTTAAGGCCATACACTGATAAATTCTGTTAACCTAAAAATACTTTGATTTAGCTCAATCAAGATTTTCAACTTCTAACAACTATGAAATAAATACTAAGATTCATTAAATTGTTGTTTCATCATTATCTTATTTTTTTCATATCTGCTGTCAGTCAATTCGGCATAAAATGCACAACTAGTATGTCTAAAAATGCTAAACTAACTAAGTTTTCCTTGAAATTTTAACTACATCTTGTTTCATACATTTATGACCTGGAAATGAATTATCCACATTTATTTCTCTCATCAAAGCAATTTATGTTATTATCTGAGTCATTTTAAGCTACTTTTCACCTTCGGAGTTGCAACAAAGTGCTTAAACTAACTCTATTTGTCACAAAAATCAACATACATGTTAAGCAAGTCATATGCCACCTTTTGTATACATACACATGTCTAACATGTTATTAAAGGTATTACATTTCTCCCCTCCTTTTTAAAATTTTGACCCCAAAATTGCTTACCTACTAAGAACAACTCTGGAAAGTCCTGCTGTAAATGGGACTCTAGCTCCCAACTAGCCTCCTCGGTGTCATTGCCACCCCATAAAACCATCACCAAAGGAATCTGCTTACCTCTAAGCTCTTTGACCCCTCTATTCACTATCCTTACTGGTTGTACATCATAAGATAAATCATCTCTTAACTATACAGATTCATGTTCTATGATATGCAAAGGATCTGGATTATACTTTCTCAACTGAGACACATGGAAAACATTATAAAGGTTTGACAAACTGGGAGGAAGGACTATCTAGTAGGCTACATGTCCAACTTTCTTCAGAATTTGGTAAGGACTAAGAAAACGAGGATTTAACTTTCAGATTTTCAATGCTCTACCAATTCCTGTAGAAGGAGTAACTCTTAAAATGACATGGTCTCTCTCATCAAACTCAAGAGGTCTCCTTCTCTTGTCAGCATAGTTCTTTTGCCGACTTTTAGCAGTAACCAATCTATCCTTAATCATCTTGATTTGCTCTGTGGTCTGCTAAGCCAACTCTGGACCCAGGATGGTTATCTCACCTACTTTATACCAACATAGAGGCGATCTACACTTTCTTCCATACAAAGCCTCATAGGGTGCTATACTTATATTGGAATAGCAGCTATTGTTATAGGTAAACTCCAATAAAGGTAAGAACTTGTCCCAACTACCATGTTGTTCTAAAACACATGCTCTAAGCATATCCTCAAGGGTTTAGATATTCCTCTTTGTTTGCCTATCTGTTTGTGAGTGATAAGCTGTACTAAGGCTAGCTTAACTTAGTCCCGAACGCCTCTTGCAAGGCTCCCCAGAATCTAGATGTGAATCTAGGATCCTTATCTAAAATTATGCTTACGAGGACTCCGTGCAACCTAACTATCTCCTTCAGATATAACTGAGCTAATTTTTCTAGAGGATAATTAGCTCTCATTAGCAAAAAGTGGGCAAATTTGGTCAATCTATCCACTATGACCCAAATTGTGTCATATCTTGACTATACCCTGGGTAGACCCATTATAAAGTCCATAGAAATCTTATCCCACTTCCACTCAAGGACTCCTAAATACTATAATGGTCCTGTAGGCTTTTGATGTTCAATCTTCACTTTCTGACAAATTAAACACCTTGAGACATATTTTGCTATGTCTCTTTTCATTCAAGACCACCAAAACATTTTCCTTAAATCTTGATACATCTTAGTGGTTCTGGGATGGATGGTATACTTACTTCTGTGAGCTTCTTCTAGGATCCTCTCTTTGACTTCTGAGTCTCTTGGAACACAAAGTTTGTCTCTAAACTTTATCATTCTATCATCAGTCATATTAAAATCCTTTAGGGTTCCTAAAATGATCTGCTCACTGATGTCCCTTAGAGTTTTATCCTCCTTTTCAGCTTCTAAAATTTGAATCCTTAAGTCATTTACTATGTCTACTCTACTCAAAAAGAGAATATGTTGCATCACAGCCACCGCTAGACTCAAATTCCTAAAACTCTTGAGAAGTTCACTCTCTTGGACTATCATTCGGGACACATGTAGGGATTTCCTACTTAGTGCATCAGCTACTACATTGGCTTTACCCAGATGATACTTTAACTCAAAGTCATAGTCTTTTAAGACTTCCATCCATCTTCTTTGTCTCATGTTCAACTCCTTCTTATCAAACAAGTACTTTAAACTCTTATGATCACTAAACACCTCAAACTGAACTCCATAAAGATAATGCCTCTAAATCTTTAAGGCAAACACAACAGTTGCTAACTCCAAATCATGCGTAGGGTAGTTCTCCTTATGTGGCCTTAATTGCCTTGATGTATAGGCAACTACTCTCCTATTTAGCATTAGAACACTCCCTAGTCCTATCTTTGAAGTATCACAGAATACATCAAAGTTCTCATAGGGATCCAAAATCTCTAACATTGGTATAGTAATCAACCACTTCTTTAATTCTTAGAAATTATTCTTAGAGTCCTGAGTCTACTCAAAAGTACTACCCTTTCTAGTCAACCTAGTCAAAGGTAACGCTAGTTGAGAAAAACCCTTGATAAACCTTCTATAATACCCAGCCAAGCCTATAAAGCTCCTTATCTCAGTCATAGTGGTGGGTTTCTCCCACTACAACACTGCGTTAACTTTGCTAGGGTCCACCGAGATTCCTCTTTTAGAAATAACATAGCCCAAAAATTGAACTTCCGTTAGCCAAAACTCACACTTGGACAATTTGACAAACAGTTTCTTTTCCTTAAGGATATCTAAAACTATCCTGACATGCTGCTCGTGTTCTTCCATTGTCTTGGAATAGATAAGGATGTCATCAATAAACACTACCACAAACTTATCTAAGTAAGGTCTAAAAACTTTGTTCATGTAATCCATAAACATTGCTAGAGATTTGTCAACCTAAAAGACATCACAAGATACTCATAATGCCCATACCTAGTCCTAAAAGTGGTCTTAGGGATATCTTCTCCCTTAACTCTGATTTGATGATACCTATATCTTAGATTAATCTTGGAAAACAATGAAGCCCCTCTTAATTGATCCATTAGATCATTTATTCTAGGCAATAGATACTTGTTCTTGATGGTTACCTTGTTCAACTACCTGTAGTCAACACATAACCTTATGGTACCATCTTTCTTCTTCACTAGTAACACTGGTGCTCCCCACGGAGAAACACTAGGCCTAATGAATTGCTTGTCCAATAAATCCTCTAATTGTTTCTTGAGTTCTGCTAACTTTAGAGGTGCCATCGTATAGGGTGCTATAGATATAGGTCCTGTAACCGATACTAAATCTATAATAATCTCTATTTCTCTCTCCGGTGGTAACTCTGCTACGTCACTCGGAAATACTTATAGGTATTCCCTCACCACAGGTAGAATGTCTCTATTCTGTTCAACCTCTACATCTAATGAGAAAAGAATAACATATCATAGAGCTCCTTCTACCAAATAGTGATTGACCTGATTAGCATTGAGATAGGCAAACTCAGAAGAAAATAACTCTAGTATGTGTATCAGACAAAAAAACTAAAGTCTTATCTGAGCAGTTTAAGACCACATGATTGGACGACAACCAATCTATACCAAGAATGACATCTATGTCCACAAGGGGTAAACAGATAAGGTTTACAAAGAAGACTTTATCCTTAATCCTTATACAACAGTTAAGAGATACTTTAGAAGTTATGACTGGTTTACCAGTAGGTGTGGAAACAGATAGGTCATATGGTAACTTTGATATAGGCAAATCCAATATCCTTAAACAATCATAAGAAACAAAGGAGTGGGATGCTCCTCAATCATACATGATATTTAAAAGATGATTAAGAATTATGCCTTTACCTTGGATGAGGTCAGAAGACTAGGCCACCTCTGTTCCTCCTAGAGTGTAAACTCGTCCCTTGGCTAGCAGTTTTGGGGTAAGCACATCTTCCTTCTTTATAAGACAATCTCTAGAAAAGTGTCCTGGCTTCTCACAGGTGTAACACACAGACTGGCTTGCCAACAATGGTTTTCCTCCATGTGTCTTCCTATATTTAGTGCACTGAGGTACCTTAGACCCCATCTTATTTTTTCCTTTAGGGCTGCTCGTTTGAAGGGTACCTTATTTACTATTATCATTCTCTCGCTTTCTCTTCAGGATGTCTTGTGCACTTTCCTCTGATTGAGGGCTATGAGCATTTGACTCCACAATCCTGCATTTGTTGTCTAGACAAGGAAAACCCCTTATCTCCATTGGTTTCACCATACTTTTAATCTCACTCCTTAAGCCAGTTTCAAATTTCAAACATCACCATTTCTTGTCCGAATGATAACGAAAATATGAAGAGAATTTCGATAACTCATCAAACTTGGCCACAAACTAGCCTACTGACAAGCTTCCTTGTACTAACTGCATAAGCTCCACTTCCTTGTCATCATGTAGAGTTTGCGGGAAAAATTTCTCCAAAAAGGTTGTCTTGAAGACCTCCTAAGACACCTGAGTTCCTGCGGCTTTTAGCACCCTCTTGGTACATTTTCACTAATGCTCCGCTTCTCCTTTCAACATATAGGAGGAGAAGGACACCTTTTGCTCCTCCGAGCAAACCATTACATCAAAGATTTTTTCCATCTCACTGAGCCACACCTCAGCCTTAATAGGGTTGTACTCACCTCTAAACAGTGGATGGTTGGTCTGACGGAAAGCTGTCAAGTATTGGAATGATTCTTTCTAACTTGCTGTACTTCCTATACTGGCTGCACAGGTGGTGGAGTTTGGTGAGGTGGATTTGCTTCCATCCTCTCTAGCAACCTTGACATAATAGTTGTTTGCTCTTTCATGGTATTTGCCATAGCCATGAACACTTTGGCTATATCTAAGCCTTCTGAGGTCGAGTTCCTTGTTCCCCTAGCTCACCCTGGCAGTGCTATAGTTTTCTGTTCACACAGAAACAACATATATTGAGTTGCAGTCTTAATATCCTGTAACCGTGCAACAATAGCTAATAACAGACTAACCTAAGGCAAATTAAGCAATTCTATCAAAGCATCTCATCCTAGAGACTAGAAAAGCACAATTCAAAAAAAAGGAACTCCTAAATATGCCTAAGCATAGTTAGCCCATACCTTGGCTCAACAGGATGACCTGCTATGATACCATAATGTAACGTCCTAATAATAATATATCAATATAAATAACATTTAAAGAGATAAACAACATTACAACGTCATTATATACATAATAACCTGATCATATATCCATAATGTTCATTGAAAACATTATAGAGAGCCATATGAAAAGCGAAAAACATAAAACTCATAGGAAAATGCATATATACATATACAACATTAGCCTTAGCAAAGACTTGTAGTATTACATAATCCTTTATATTACAAAAGAAGTACTAAAGATACATAAGTTATAACATAACTACTATGACTAGAACTATTCTAATACTTGGCTTCCTTTTTCGTCTTGTTCTTAGAAGAACTCTCACTTGGAATTACATGGTAACACAACGGGATGTGAATAAACAATTCTCAGTATGAGTAAACCAAAACAATTCATACATAGAATAATAAACATAATCTTAACACGTGCTAAATAAGATGTGTTTAAAGCATCTACAAGGTTATACTTTAGTAACTAAAGATACGAAGTTAACATACATTCTATCATACATACTTAGTCCAATCTAGAACCAAGATGTTCAACTAGGATTACTGGCTTAGTGCATTATCTTATGGTAAATAGAAAGAAAGCTCATCCTCACATTACACATATCCTGGCACTTTCGAGAAGTTCGGGCTGAATCCTCGTTCAAAAGAACCTTCTAAACTCCCATTTATCTCTTTTGGCCTAAATGATGGTGCACAACATCAAAGGATACTCACAAAAATCAATACTACCAGAACATCCTTCACACATACATCTAAAACATTACCTCATCACTCATTACTCTTAAATGATGCACATTACCACAAAAGTGGCCTAAGGTGCTAGATGTTTACCGAAAGCAAACCAATACTCTTGAATGCCCAAAGGTTTAAACTTTATCATACATGCTAAGTAACAATCCCTCACTTGAAATTATACCTATTTGTGTCTTAACACACATTAGGAAACAAACATAAATGATTCAAACTAACTAAGAAGTTGAAAACATCAAAAATGATATTTTTGAAAATCCTAGTCCTCACGCTGCAGCACAGCATTGGCACACCACAGCGCCCTACTCTCGAGTTACATACTGATGCACATCATGCCTTAGTGTGACCTTCTCCATGCCGCAACGCACGTATCATATTCAACCACATACCTCAATATAATACCCCAAAATTCTGTTTTGCTGTTATTTATGTTTTTATATGTTTTTTTGTGAATTTTGTGAATTGTTTGCTTTATTTTGATTATTTTGTTATTGTTTTTGGCCTTCTGTGTGTTTGAGACAGTGCTGGAAAAATATAAAAAATTTCGGGGCTGGAAAAATTTTGACTGTTCACGCAGGGCTGGGAGAGCTTATTAAACCCGAAACCGGGAATAGATTTCAAATTTTTTCTTTTTCTAAGATTTTATATAACTGATAACATCTAGGTACATTTTATTATCTACTGGATAATAAATACAGGTTTTGCTAGTAGTAGCCTTTGTCTATTGGATAATAGCTACTAGTAAATATTTTGTTAGATGACTAGTCATGAACCTAGTCATAACCTTTTATCTTTTCTTTTCATGACTCACTTGTTTTTTAGCCAATGGGAAGAAAGCTTCCAAGACAAACTTGGAGGAAAGCTTCCAAGGCAAGCTTGGAAAGCAATCTTCGAGGAGAAGCTTTGACCTCCTAAGACCATGATGCCCTACGGCGACAAGGAGCTTCTAGGAGAAACTTTGTGACCAAAATAGTTTCTTAACTCTCTTAAGCCTTTCTTATTTTGTTTTTGAGAAACAATATAGCAAAACTCTATCTTTTTCTCTCATTTGCAAGTCACAACCAACACCTTCCAAACACCTTTCAATCTTGATCAATTATAAATAACCTCATTTCTTGAATCTAAACACCTTTTTGAGACTCTTTCTTGTTGTGAGTTTCTTCAAAATCATCCATCTTCAATCTCTTTCTCAAAGCTTGAAGTTTGAAGATTCTAGGTGAAGTTCCTTATCTTCATTTCTAAGTTTTCTTCTCAAGTTCTAGGCCATAATCTTGATTCATGGTCATCTTGTTTCAAGCCCTAGATGTTGATGATTGTGTATTTGATTTTTTTTAAGGATCTTTTTGGAAGGAGAAGCTTTTTCAAGAAGACAACAAGGAGTTTTGTTCATCATCTAAGGTAAGAGGGAGATTAACCTCATCAACCATCTTGGTGGTGAAGAACGAATTTGTGATTTGTTGGTAAAAAATCCATATGAGGATTTATTCACTTGGTTGTGTGTATTTTGTGATTTATGTTTGTTTGGATATATGTGATTATATGATTTTTATGGGATGCATGAAATTGCTATTACATGAATTGATGATTGAAATGCTTTGTATGCTTTGAATCATGTGTGAAAGGCAAGCTTTTTGGTCCCAAGGACCACTTTTGGCTCACGACCACTAAGCCCAAAGAGGGGCATCCAAGGCAAAAATGTTTTATTCATTGAAAACTTAGATGATTAGGGGACTAGAATAGGATTTAAAGATTCACAAGTTAAAAAGAAGATGAACAAAGTTTTGTTATTTAACAAAAATTAATTTTTGGCTTTAGTAAGAGAAATAAGCTTTGAAGGATGATTTGAAATTTAAAGTATTTTATTTAAGGGAGTTTTTAGTAACAGTAAAGGAAAATGTTTTAAAATATTTATGCGATTAAAAAAAGATGTAAAGATGTTACGTGGTTTTGTGACATCATAAGAAGTGTTACGCGTTTGTGATAAAATAGTGAAAATGCTTTACGTTTTGAGAAAAATAGTAGTTTTACTATTGGGCTGACATACTGGACCCAGAGATATTAGTTGATGGCTTAACCCAGTGGTGATTTGTTTTTCATGGAATTTATGTAGTTATTGATTGTTGATTTTATTAAACCATGTGATCATGCATTGTGAAAGTCGTGGTGACTTTGTTGTTAAGGCTGTATGCCTAAGAGATGAATGACACCTTTGTGTGGGTGCGAATTGTGTAGTGAAGGTCTATGAATGACCTTGGAGGCGTCGGGGCGCGGGTATCCCACAAGTGGCCAGTTAGTAGCTCTACTGTGTCGTGGTGACTGTGCAACGTACCGACAATCTCAATGAGACACTATTCCTACTCCCGATCCATTGTAGAATGTCTTATATAAGCCATGATGCGTATGCTGATATATTTGAAAGCACTTGATTTGAGGCTGACGATATAAACATGACTTCCCGATCATTCTCTCTGATTTTTTATTTTAGCTCCATGGAGTACGGGTCGGTTCATTGTGTATTTGCATAGTCATTGGACATGTTGTTGTGATATATATACATTATTGAATTATCTGCTGATAAATATCATGACTGTAACTGTTAACTCTGTGCTATATGGTTTTATTGTTATTACTATTTCTTACTGTCATACTCGTATGTGATGTAGGGGATCTCACCTCTTTTTGGTTTTGTTCAGTCTGTTCTGTTTTATGTTCATGCTCTTTGAAGACTGTGATGGTTGTAACATCCTGAAAAGTATTTGTTTCATCACAAATAATCATTTTATAATATTTGTGATTTTTTAAAATTTTTCTAGAAATGTCAAATATTTTAATATATTCTTCATTTTGCGTGCACACTGAGCAGAGTCAGTGTAACACTCCAGAAATTATTTGTTTCATGATGAATAGTCATTTTTCAATATTTGTGATTTTTGAAAATTTTTGTGGATTTTTCTGAAAACGTCAAATATTTTAGTATATTTCTCATTTTGCATGCACATTGAGCGGAGCTTGGAAAATAAAATGTTTTCCCTATGGCTGGTAAACCTTGAACTGTGGAAATATCGATGAGGGATCTTACTAAACCCGAGGTCAGACACAATTTATGATGTTTACATTTTTTGAGGTTTTATCTGATAAATAAAATATCTGTACGCATTGTTAAATAAAATTTTACGGTACGCTCTATTATCCGTTGAATAATTAATACTGACTTTGTGCACTGTAACAATTATCCATTGGGTAATAGCTTATAGTAAAATCCTAATTACCATATTATTTTAACTATTAAATCACATTACCTTATCCAAAGGTAATGTCCTTTATGTCTAATCAAATCCTCTTTATTGGAAATGCACCCAAGCTTCTCAAAGAAGCTAAACACTTCTCTCTCTCCTCCTTCTCTCCCACACGACAGCAGCACCTCTTTTGGAGCCAAGGAATTGTGCTCCACTTAATTAAACAAGTCTATTCTAATTTCAAAATCACAAAAAGTCATCATCTTTACTTTCACTATCAACTTCTCTCTCTACCTTCTTCTTCCTCTCCTTTTTTTCTCTCCTCCTTCTCTCCAGAAACCTCACGGCTGCACCACTCCTTCCCCCACCATTATTGCTTGTTTTCAAGCTACCATTTTGCTTGGATCCATCTCTCCATTCAAGCTTTCCTATTATTTTTTTAAAAATCACCTACAAAGAACTCAACATTTCCTCTCCATTTCTTCTCCTCTTCCACGGTCAAACCCACTATTTTTGGCCAAAAACATTTTCTTGCTCCACCAACCTTGTTTCTTACATCTTCTCATCATCTTAAACCTTTTCTCTTTTGTGACCATCACCTAAATCCACCATTTTCATCTTCTTCTATAAAGCCCTAAGATTTGGAGTTTTAAGGTAAAGTTTGTAACTTTTTCCATTTTCTTCCCTTATTTTCGTGATTCTTGGTCAGCTTGGTGACCAACAACTTCTCTTTTATGGTTTGATTTGTTTATTGTGAAAGTTTGATGTCCTAGGGTTTTGGTGGTGGTGGAATCCGAATTTCACTTGGAGCTTCAAGGGAGTTCCATTGCTTGTTTTCTTCTTTAGGTAAGAAGGAGATGATCCTCTTCAACCTCTCTTGGTAGTAGGGAACTTGATTTTGTGTTGGTTGTGAGAAACTCCATTTAGGGTCACTCTCTTTGTTGTATGACTGTTATGACTATGTGTTATTTTTAATTTGTTTGAGTTGTTTAGTTGATTGAATATGTATATTGATGTGCTTGGATGGATTGGAAGCTTGAATGAAAGCAAAATGACCCTTGCCCTTTTTTAAGAGGCTCAAGGCCATGAACCCAAAAATTGGGTGTTCTTGGTGAAAATTTGTAACAAGTTGAAGATATGATTAATTAAAAGGATAACATATAATTAATTGAATGAAAATTTGGGAATCCAAATCTTAGAGAGGCTCACGGCCTCTAGGGTTAATTTTGGCTTAATTCATGTAACTTTATGCAACTATAACATTTAATTAATTAAGTGATTAAATAGTTAATAATGTAATGGAAGGAAATCAATTTGATAACCTAAAAGGAATCTTTGGACCTAAGAAGTAAATAAGGGTGTATGAGACTTAGGAAAAATCTTAGAAATAACTTTCTAAGTACATATGGCTAAATCTAAAGTAAGGAGCTTAATAAGCAAGAGAGATCTCACTAGAGAAGAATCTCATAAGAAATATTAAATTGAAGAAAAATTTAATTAATTGGATAATTAGGAATTAATTAGGGACTCATAAAATGGAAAGAACTAAGAATGGAGTTTTATCCAAAAACTTAGAATAAATTTTAATTAAAACAAGACCATGAGTGCAAGTAAGAATGACAGATAATTCAATGTAAATCAATCTAAGGGAATTCGGTTTAAAATTTAATGATGGACTTATTTAATTAAAATAATAATGATTAAATTGATGCACAATTTTTAGTTTCAAACAAGTCTACAAACTTGATGTGGGATTAATTGTTGTTTTGCGAACCCAAGTGCAGGTTGTCTCAAATAATAAATTTCTCGGGAGTCCGAGGTCGATCCACAGGGAATTGTTGAAGATTAATTAAGGTGAAGTAAATATTTTGTTACTATGATAAAAATTATTTACTTGGGTTAAAAGATCCACTCTTGGTAAATAAAGTAAATGTAAGATTAATTTCTTTTATAACTCAATTAGAATCCTCGCAACATGGAGGTTCCAATCGGAAAATACAACATTAAAAGTCCATTTAAAATAATATACGTAATTATATTATGTTTCCTAAAAATATTACCACCACTTATAAATGGGTTAAAGCATTCATTGTGCCAATATTTTGTCTACAACAAATCAAGAACTCCTCTTTACAAAGATGGTTTCTAAATTATAAGAAACAAATTATAATACGTATAATGGTTACTAGAAAATATAAATCATTTAAGCACAAGAGAAGAATAAATCTAATCTTACTTTATTACCAAGAGCTTCACCCTTTCACCCAAGTAAAATGAAACTTAGTTACTCATAGATAAGAAGAAAGAAAGAGAGAAGAAGAAGAAGAAGAAGAAGAAGAAGAAGAAGAAGAAGAAGAAGAACATGACTTTAATTTAGAACAAAGAAAAATTACTACAAGAAAACCTAGTAACAAAATGGCATCATTTTGGTAACTAACACCTAACACCCTCAATGATCTGCCAAAGCTTCCTTTCATAGAGAATTAGAGATACAAAATGACAAGGGAGCTGAGTCATTAGTGGGTGGATGAGTGGAAAATGTCAAATGACTTTTGGTGAGTGGAAAATTATGAAGATTCCTTGTCTCCGAAATCATGTAGCTCTGAAGTCATTGCATTCGTCATTTTTGAACCAAGTCTTCATGAAAGTTGTAGGCCTGGATCTTAGCTTTCAAATGGCTTTCGTTTGAGTCTAAGATTATCTCTATAACTCCAGATATATTCAAATTACTATACACTGCCCAGGCCCAGTCACAACTCCTCTGTTCTGACTTCCAAGCCCAATATCACCTTCAAGGAGTCCGATTCTGGAAAAGTGTACAACATGAAAGTTGTAGATATGGGTCTTATCTATTCCGAATCCAAATTTCAGCCTATTTGACAACCTCTAGCCTGAAAAATGTGATGAATAGTACACATAGGTTAAGCTATCAGGAAAAGCACTCTGGTTCTTGCTTCAACCCTAATTTGAGTTATCTACTCGTATGATTGGGCCTTTGAGGTCTTCATGAAAGTTATAGAGCTCTCTCTTATCTTTAAAATGCCATTAGATTCACCTCATTTGACCACCTACATCCCAATATATAGCCCAAATACAGAAGTAATGTAAGATATAAATTATGCTGAAATATTCAATTAAGTCCAATTTGAGTCCAAACTTACAAAACATAATCAAAATCAATCAATTAAGTACATGGAGAGTGTAAATGACTAAAAATGAAGGCTTATTAATGTATCAAATATGTGATCATCAAATTCCCCCATACTTAGCTTTTTGCACTCCTGGGCAAAACACAAGACCAAAATTAAAAACAGACTCAAAACCTAAACACTCTAAAAGACTCAATTTCTAATAATATTTAAAAATGAAGAGCAATCAATCATTCAAGTAATCAAAACATTCATGAGGTAACATATCTTCACTTCTCAAATCAACAAGCAAGGATATTTCAATTGAAAAGCATTAGTCAAGAATGATAGATTTTCACAAGATTCACTCTCAATCCCTCAAGTGTTTAAAAGGTAAGTATTTCACTCAATTCAACCCATGAAAATTGTACTACCATAAGCTTACTTATCTTCTACTTCTCCACTACTCAGAACACATGCTCACACAAATCATGAGGACTTTATTCAAGGTTGTAATGGGGTCAAGGTAAAGGAGGAGGTAATATGGATATGACAAGTTAAATACCAGAGAATAAAAGAGTATGAGAGTTGAGTTCAATTAACAAGCATAAAAGTTTATCCCAACTCCACCTAATACAAATTTTCTTTGCATATTCTTTTCCTTTCCTTTATTACCTTGTTGACCCTCTTCTCTTTACATTTTTTTTTTGATTGATTTTATTTTTATTTTTGATTTTTGATTTTTTACAAAAAGAACATCATATATACATTTTTTTAACCATTCTGCACACACACCCCCACACTTGTTCAAGAACTCATCGAATTGCAAAATTAATGTTCTCTTATTCCCTAAGGTCAAGTAAGAACATGATTTTTCATTTAAGGCACATAATGAGTTCGAAACAAAGAATAGTCAAATAAGCTCAAAGGGGTTAAGCAAAGGAAAATATGCAAGATTGGCTATTTGGTCAAAGTAGCTATTTCAAGAAAAATGCCTCAATCATATTTATGTATGCATATGAAAATGTAGTCTCAAAAAGAATCAAAACAAGTTCTAGAGTAACAATTCCATGAGTGAAATTCACACAATAAAGAAAAGAATGGTACAAATGTTCAATCCATTCATCAATAGGCTCAAAATCTCACAAGGCATAATTCTATCATTCTCAGTCCACCAATTCAACATCCATAACCAAGCATGTGAATTTTAAGAAAGAAGACAATTTACTCAATCATGCTAATTTCCCTGAATTTGAATTGCTACTTCCACACAAACTAGTTACTACCCAAATTACTCCTTACTCTGCCACCAATTTTTGATGCGTCTGAAGAGTAAATAATGTACTCTTTACTCTGTCATCCCTAATTACTTTTGTTGTTAATAAATTGATGACAAACACAACAAACATATTAACAAACACACTCCTATTTTTTTTTAGTTTTTTTAATATAAACACAATAAACATATTAACAAACACACTTCCTAATTTTTTTTTTGGGTTTTTTTTTTACAACCATCCTTCCCCCCAACCAGATCACAACATTGTCCTCAATGTCAAAACATAGATAGGTAAAGGATAGAATATATTACATGTTGCTGCAATTACTGAAAAGAAAAACCTAACACAAATTTAAACAGAAACAAAGTATGATAAATAAAACTAAAGCTTGTAATTATTTAAATAGTTGGAGTGTCTTGGCTGGCTTTCTTTTCATTTTGCTTCCCTCACCCCTTCCTTCATTGCTTCCTTCAGACCAATCTATCTGAGCTGTTACTGGATCAGGTTCATAAACAAAAGCTTTTAATTTATCAATCAACTCATCAACAGTGGAAGCAGAGATAAGGAGCCGTCTTGCAGAAGGTGTGACAAATTTCTGTTCCACAGCATGGTCAACAAAAGATAACAAATTATCAAAGAAATTATTAACATTCAACAAACCTATGGGTTTATGGTGGATGTTTAGTTGGGCCCAAGAGACAATTTGAAAGACTTCTTCCAAAGTACCAAAACCACCAGGTAAGACAATAAATGCATCAGAGTTTTCAATCATCGCCTTCATTCGTCCATGCATAGATGATACCTGAATTTCCAGTCCAATTGTCTTTCCAACGATGTTCCTTCAAGTTAAAGGTTCAGGAATGACACCTAAAACTTGACCACTTCTTATAAATGCAGAAAGTGATACAGCCCCATTAACCCAAGGCAACCTCCCTCATATACTACACGAATGTTCCTCGCAGCAAGTGTTCTACCAACAGTGCTTGCTGCATTTACAAACTCTAAACTCTTCCCATAACTTGTCCCACAAAATACACAGATACTAACATATCTACGAACAGAAGAAGAAGCTCCCTCCATTTCTACACTCACACTCTTTTTGAATGATTATGAGTTGTAGGAAAGTGAAGAAAATAGAGTGTTTAAATAGAGAAGAGAATAGAAAAAGTAATAATAGCTCTTATACAGGTAGGTTAACTGGTGTCAGAAAAGTTTGAAATTTTAAAAATAATAATAATAATAAATTTTTTTTATTTTTTTTGTTTTTGATTTTACTTCAAGAAAACCATCAGAGTAAAGAAGTCTAGAAACCCCCGAAGGATCCCATCTAAAGGATCCTCTGTCTAAAACCAAAATTCAACAAAATCATACAAAGATAAAATAATAATAACAAATGATTACATACCTTTATGTACAAGTTTCATGGTAGATCTTTATACTGCGCGTCATGAGTGCAGTAATACCAAGATGGCTCAGCCAATCTGGGTATTCTTCTCCCTCCCGCTTGTGAGATATCCCAGCCTATGCATCGTCCCTCTAGTTAAAGAGAGAAAATCTGAATACGACGACCAGTGACCACAGCCAGTGAAAGGTCGCTGGAGAGCCCATGACATTAAATCACAGGATCCAGCTCAGAGGCATTGTCACGCGAGAATGCAAACACGGGACGCTTCTTTCTGTCCATCAGCAAGCAGAGCCTTTAGTTAAAACCTGGGAATGCTTGCACGGCTCTCTACAGAGCATGGCACACGAACCTTATTTACCGACTAGCGTGCAAAGGTCCACCCGAGTCAATGACGGGTCTGCCACTCCACTGGCAGGGGCTCCTAATCTAATTAAAGATCAAGTACAACTGAAATTTTGCCCTTTTATTTTATTTTATTTTATTTATTTCATTTTATTTCATTTTTTTCATTTTTTTCATTTTTTTTTCATTTTTTTTCATTTTTTTCTTTTTTTTCTTTTGTCCTTTTTTTTTGAAGATGTACAAGATAATATATACATGTTGTTGTGATTGTGGCTCACATCTTCCTCTGGTTTCAAGTCTAGAAACAGCTTAAACGCCTTCTATGAGTCGAGGATAAGCTTCCCATCCAATTTTCTTATAAATTGGCAAACAGGGTCTTTTTGAGTCAGATTCCCAAGACTGTAACGCTCTTACTCATCCCTGAAGAGATTCCACAAACTAAGAAGTTCATGCTGCACAATTCCACAAGAATGTGTCTCAAGAGTCAATAAGATATTATCTAATGACTCCTTACTCAGTCCATTCTTGGTGAAGAATATTTTATCTTCTCTGTTTATAGAAACCATCCCCAAAGAGTGACATCGCGTGTTGCAATTCTATCGTGCACACTTGTAACAAACTTTCATTCTTTTTGCTCTTCTCCTTTTTGAAAATGAACTTTTACCGAGACCAAGCATGTATGGGACAAATGAATCTGAAGATTCACCAACTAAATGAACCTTTGCTTCGATTATCCAAATATATATCTTCTCGGGATGCCCTTATACATTAACAATCTCGTCTTTCACACCTAACTTCATAGACTTTTGTTAGAGCATTTAGAGGGAGAGAAGGAAAATGTTTTCTTAGATTTGAGAGAATGACATCCATTTTAAAAGGAGAAGAAATCAGTTATTATGGGAAACTGAAAAACAAACTGACTTGAGAGTCACGGAGTACCGTTATCCGCCATTTAACTGGGAACACAAAGAACTGCAAAAAGAAAGAAACAACATTAAAATAAATTCTACTCATAACAAGGATTAGAAAGAGAAATGGATTCTACCTCAACAACTTGATGTTCCAGAAATGGTTTGAGTCTTTGTCCATTGACCTTAAATACAACACCATTCCTAGGATTCTCAATGTCTATAGCCCCATAAGAATACACATGTTTGACAATATAAGGACCAATCCACCTAGATCTCAATTTTCCAGGGAATAGGTGAATACGAGAATTATAAAGCAGAACTTTTTGACCGATTTCAAAAGTTTTTCTCAAAATTGATTTGTCATGAAAAGCTTTTGTTCTAACTTTATAAATCTTTAAGTTTTCATATGCATCATTTCTTAATTCCTCAAGTTCATTCAATTACAATTTGTGTAACTTGGAAGCATCATCAAGACTTAAATTGAAAGCTTTAATGGCCCAAATGCTTTATGCTTCAATTCTACAGGCAAATGACAAGGTTTTTCATAAACTAATCAATAGGGAGACATGCCCAAAGATGTTTTAAAAGCAATACGGTAAGCCCAAAGTGCATCATTTAGTCTTAAAGACCAATCTTTACGATTTGGGTTAACCATTTTTTCCAAAATTTGTTTAATCTCCCTATTTTCTAATTCAACTTGTCCACTTGTCTGAGGATGATAAGGGGTTGCAATTTTGTGGGTAATGCAATATTTCTTCATTAAGGATTCAAATGGTTTATTGCAAAAATGTGTTCCCCCATCACTAATGATAGCTCGAGGAATTCCAAATCGACTCAAAATATTTTCTTTTAAAAATTTTAGAACAGTTTTATGATCATTGTGCCGACATGGAATCGCCTCAATTCATTTTGAGACATAATCAACTGTAACCAAAATGTACACAAATCCAAAAGATGATGGAAATGGACCCATGAAATCAATTCCCCATCAATCAAAAATTTCAATGACAAGGATAGGGTTCAAAGGCATCATATTTCTTTTAGGAATGGACCCCAATTTTTGACAACTTTCACAACTTTTGTAAAAAGTATAAGTGTCCTTGAATAAAGTGGGCCAATAAAATCCACACTGCAAGATTTTTGCAACTGTTTTCTTTGAAGAAAAATGACCTCCATATGCTTCTAAATGACAAAATTTAATGACACTACTTACCTCATTGTCGGGTACACATCTCCGAAAGATTTGATCAGGATAATATTTGAACAAATATGGGTCATCTCAAAAGAAATTTTTCACCTCAATCAAAAACTTTTTTCTGTCTTGGTGTGTCCACTGAGGCGGCATCTCACCTGTTACAAGAAAATTGACAATGTTAGCAAACCAAGATATGGAATTGACAGAAAATAAAAATTCATCGAGAAAAGAATCATTGATAGGTGTGCTATCAAAAGATGAGCCTGTTGTCAGCCTTGATAAATGATCTGCAACAACATTTTCAGCTCCTTTCTTGTCTTTTATTGTGATGTTGAATTCTTGAAGCAACAAGATCCACCGTATCAACTTAGGTTTAGCATCCTGTTTAGACATTAAATATCTAACAACAGCATGATCAGTGAAAACAACAGTGGAAGAACTAATTAAATAAGCTCAAAATTTGTCCAATGCAAAAATTATAGCAAGTAGTTCTTTTTCAGTAGTGGTGTAATTCATTTGTGCACTATTTAAAGTTCGACTTGTGTAATAAATTACATGAGGCTTACCTTCCTTTCGTTGGCCTAAAACAGCGCTAACAGCAAAATCACTAGCATCACACATCAACTCAAAAGGCAAAGACCAGTCAGAAGATTGCATGACAGGAGCAGAAGTCAAAAGACCGATTAATTTTTCAAAATATTTTTGACAATCTTGAGTCCAATCAAATGGTGTATCTTTTTTTAGAAGATTACATAAAGGTCTAGATATGGCACTAAAGTCCTTTACTAATCTTCTGTAAAATCCTACATGTCCTAAAAAGGAACGAACTTCTCTGACTATTTTTGGGAAAGGCAAATGAGCAATTAATTCAACTTTAGCCTTATCAACTTCAATTCCTTTAGAAGATATCATATGACCTAACACTATTCTTGAGGTAACCATGTAATGACATTTTTCCCAATTTAACACAAATCTTTTTTCTTCGCATCTTTTAAGAACTTTTTCCAAATTATCAAGACAATTTTCAAAAGAATTTCCAAAAACTATCAGATCATCCATGAAAACCTCTAAATAATGCTCAATCATGTCACTGAAAATACTTAGCATGCATTTTTGAAAAGTTACCGGAGCATTACAAAGACCAAAAGGCATTCTTCTATATGCAAAAGTGCCAAAAGGACAAGTAAAAGTGGTCTTTTCTTGATTCTCTAATGCAATTGGTATTTGATTATACCCTGAATAATCATCAAGAAAATAATAGTAGGGATGTCCTGCTACTCTTTCCAGAATATGATCAAGAAATGGCAATGGAAAATGGTCTTTCCTAGTGGCTGCATTCAATTTTCTGAAATCAATACACATACGCCAACTAGATGAGACTCGGGTAGGTATTAATTCTCCTTTTTCATTTTCAACCACTGTTATTCCAAATTTCTTAGGCACAACTTGTGTAGGGCTTACCCACTGGCTATCAAAGATAGGATAGATAATTCCAACATCAAGTAATTTAAGAACTTCAGCTCTAACTACTTCTTTCATGTGTGGATTTAATCTTCTTTGAGGTTGTTGAGATGTTTTAGCATTATCCTCTAAATGTATCCTATGTGTACAAATTAATGGATTAATGCCTTTTATATCCTTTAATGTCCATCCAATTGCATTTTTATGCCTTTTAAGTACTTCTATCAACTTACCTTCTTGTTCTTTGGTCAGGGATGAGGAAATTACACTGGAGAGCTTTGTTCTTCTCCAAAAAATGTGTACTTCAAGCCATCAGGTAATGGCTTCAGTTCTAGTGTGGGTACTTCTTCATGGGTATCATCATTCATAGATTTTAGCTCTTCGAATATTGGCTTCCTTCCTTTGTATTCCATTTTCTGTGTACAGTCAAGCAAGGAGCATATTTCAGAAACATCATCATCTAATTGTGTAGCTAAATCAAATGAATTAATTAAACAGATTTCTAATGGGTCAGAAGAACACCTGATTTGAAGATGATCATCTATAATGGCCTCAATCCCTTCAATCTCTTCCTTTTCATCATAAACTTCATGTGGTTGCTTGTACATGTTGAAAACATTAAGCTCCAGTGTCATATTTCCAAAAGTTAGCTTCACCACTCCATTTCTGTAATTTATCAAAGCATTAGATATTGTTAAAAATGGAAGACCCAAAATAACAGGAACTAACTTAGAACTATCAAACATAGGTTCAGTTTCTAAGACAATAAAATCCACAAGATATATGAATTTATCAACTTGTACTAACACATCTTCTACTATTCCTTTTGGAATTTTAATTCATCTATCAGTAAGTAGAAGAGTTACAGAAGTTGGTTTTAGCTCACCAAGGTTGAGTTGCTGATAAACTGAATATGGAAGCAAATTAACACTAGCACCAAGATCAAGTAAAGCTCGTTCAATTTTATGTTCACCAATAATGCATGAAACTGTAGGACAGCCAGGGTCTTTATATTTCAACTCATTATTGTTTTGAATAATGGAGCTCACCTGTTCAGTCAAAAATGCATTCTTTTTCACATTATGTTTCCTTTTAACAGTGCACAAGTCTTTCAAAATTTTGACATAATAAGGAATCTGCTTAATAGCATCTAACAGAGGAATATTGACCTTCACTTGTTTAAAGATTTCAAAAATGTCACTGTTATGATTCACTTTACTTGAATTGTTTAATACTTGAGGAAATAGGGGTGAAGACGAGGGTTTGATCTCCTTTTAACTAGGTGGCTTATCAACTCCTTCCTCATCTTTGGGAATTGACTCATCATCTTTCTCAAAAAGTTTAGGAATTTGTTTTTCAACAACCTTTCCACTCCTAAGAGTTATCACTGAGTTGACTTGATCTATTTTTTGAATTTCTGAACTACCCTCATTTAGGCTAAACTGACCCTTAGGATTTGGTTGAGGTTGAGAGGGAAACTTTCCTTTCTCATGAATGGCAAGTGTAAAAGAAAGTTTAGCAAGAGTGTCTTTTATGTCAATCATGGTTTGATTATTGTGGTTATTGATGGCCTCTTATTTTTCCATGAATGCATGCAATGTTCCTTCAAGGTTTTTCCTATATGGTGGGACATAGGGTGCATATCCTTGAGGATTTTCAGAATCTTGCTGTGCCTGAGGAGGTGGTGGTTGCATGAATTGTGGCTGGTTGCTATTCCTCCAACTGAAGTTCGGGTGATTTCTCCATCCCGGATTGTATGTATCTGAAAAAGAAGAAGTGAATGGCTTTTTAAAATTGGTCATTGCATTTACTTGCTCATGCACAACTTCGTTAAAAATAGGAAGTTTTGGACATTCATTTGTTGAGTGTCCTAATTCATCACAAATGCCATAAATTTCTTCATTTTGCACAGATTTGATTTCTTTTACTTTCTTGGATTCCATGGCTTCAACCTTTCTAGCCAAACTAGCAAACCTTGCATTTAGATCTTCTTCTTGACTAAGATGATATTTTCCTTTACTAGCATTTGCAAGGTTAAATCTAATTGAATTTTCAGAAGGATTAGTACCATGTCAAGATTGAGAATTTTCAGCCAAATGATCTAAATAGTCTAAAGCTTCTTTAGGTTCTTTATCAAGAAATTCACCATTGCTCATTGTTTCCACAAATTGTTTGGTTTTGGGTGTTAACCCTTCATAAAAGAAGCTTATAGTGCGCCACTTTTCAAAACCATGACGTGGGCAAGAATTCAATAAATCTTTAAAACGTTCCCAACTTTGAAAATATGCTTCATTTGAATTTTGGAAAAAAATTTGGATTTCTCTTTTCAAAGCATTGGTTTTATGTGTTGGAAAAAATTTCTTCAAAAACTCACCTTGCATTTCTTGCCATGTGCTAATTGATCTTGGTTTCAAAGTGTTAAGCCAAGTTTTTGCTTTATCTTTTAAAGAAAAAGGAAACAATTTAAGCTTAACAACCTCTTCAGTGCAAGTTTAATCATGAAAAGCAGTACATACTTCCTCAAATTCTTTTAAATGTAAATATAGGCTTTCAGATTCTAAACCATGAAAATTAGGAAGTAAAGAAATCATACCTGGCTTGAATCTAAAATTGTTAGCATTGAGTGGAAAGATAAAACATGATGGACTAGAATTTCGAGATGGTTGCAAATACTCACGCATGGTTCGCAACGGTTGATTTTCATGTTCATCACGCACACTTTCGTTTTCAGCTATTGTGCTTAATGTGTGTGATTGTGATTCAAACAAATTAATATGTAAAGTACCTGGATTAACTCTAACCAAACGACCAGAATTTAAATCACGATACCAATTAAGCATAAACAAGTAACTTACAGTATAAAATAAAATGTACAAGCTAGCAATATAAATCATCCATTAAATATTAACAAAGGTGTGGTATAAACCAATCACCAAATAAGTTAAAAAGCATAAAAATTAAAAAGTTAGTATACAGATAAATTAAAATGTTAGTAGCAGAAAAAGTAAAAAGTTAGATAGCTGATAAAGTAAAAAATTAGATACTTAGTAAGAGAGTTAGCAAGTTAGTAAAAAAAAATGACAGAAAATAAATAACAAAAAAATGAT
Organism: Ormosia semicastrata; assembly: GCA_029884595.1. Taxonomy (NCBI): domain Eukaryota; kingdom Viridiplantae; phylum Streptophyta; class Magnoliopsida; order Fabales; family Fabaceae; genus Ormosia; species Ormosia semicastrata. The sequence goes on along the minus strand of JAQQTO010000060.1, from coordinate 35,277,563 downwards.
AGAAAATAAATACAAAAAATAAAGTACAGAAAGTAAATTTAAAATATGAAAACTGGAGAATCGGCAAGCCGATTTTTTGCTCTAGCGAGAGAGAAGAGAAGAAGAAAGATTATTTTATTAATGATTAAATATTACAAAGAAATTAGGGAAAGTTTCCCCCACAAGTTAGTATGCACAGAAATTAAAAAGGGAGAGGTTCCCCCACTAATTAGTATGTTAGTATATATACAAAATTTTTACACCAGAAATTCAGTCTTCAAATCAAGTCCCCGGTAACGGCGCGAAAAACTTGATGCACAATTTTTTAGTTTCAAACAAGTCTACAAACTTGATGCGGGATTAATTGTTGCTTTGCGAACCCAAGTGCAGGTTGTCTCAAGTAATAAATTTCTCGGGAGTCCGAGGTCGATCCACAGGGAATTATTGAAGATTAATTAAGGTGAAGTAAATATTTTATTACTATGGTAAAAATTATTTACTTGGGTTAAAAGATCCACTCTTGGTAAATAAAGTAAAGATAAGATTAACTTTTTTTATAACTCAATTAGAATCCTCACAACATGGAGGTCCCAATCGGAAAATACAACATTAAAAGTCCATTTAAAATAATATACGTAATTATATTATGTTTCCTAAAAATATTACCACCACTTATAAATGGGTTAAAGTATTCATTGTGCCAATATTTTGTCTACAACAAATCAAGAATTCCTCTTTACAAAGATGGTTTCTAAATTATAAGAAACAAATCATAATACGTATAATGATTACTAGAAAATATAAATCATTTAAGCACAAGAGAAGAATAAATCTAACCTTACTTTATTACCAAGAGCTTCACCCTTTCACCCAAGTAAAATGAAACTTAGTTACTCATAAATAAGAAGAAAGAAAGAGAGAAGAAGAAGAAGAAGAAGAACATGACTTTAATTTAGAACAAAGAAAAATTACTACAAGAAAACCTAGTAACAAAATGGCATCATTTTGGTAACTAACACCTAACACCCTCAATGATTTACCAAAGCCTCCTTTTATAGAGAATTAGAGATACAAAATGACAAGGGGGCTGAGTCATTAGTGGGTGGATGAGTGGAAAATGAGTGGAAAATGCCAAATGACTTTTGGTGAGTGAAAAATTATGGAGATTCCTTGTCTCCGAAATCATGCAGCTCTGAAGTCATCGCATTCATCAATTTTGAACCAAGTGGTCTTCATGAAAGTTGTAGGCTTGGATCTTAGCTTTCAAATGGCTTTAGTTTGAGTCCAATATCATCTCTATAACTCCAGATACGTTCAAATTACTGTACACTACCCAGGCCCAGTCATAGCTCCTCTGTTCTGACTTCTAAGCCTAATATCACCTTCTAGGAATCCTATTCTGGAAAAGTGTTCAACATGAAAGTTGTAGATATGGGTCTTAACTATTCAGCATCCTAATTTTAGCCCATTTGACAACCTCTAGCCTGAAAACTATGATGAATAGTACACGTAGGTTAAGCTATCAAAAAAAGCACTTTGGTTCTTGCTTCAACCCCAATTTGCATTATCTACTCGTGTGATTGGGCCTTTGAGGTCTTCACGAAAGTTATAGAGCTCTCTCTTATCTTTAAAATGCCATTAGATTCACCTTATTTGACCACCTAAATCCCAAGATATAGCCCAAATACAGAAGCAACGTAAGACATAAATTATGCTGAAAAATTCAATTAAGTCCAATTTGAGTCCAAACTTATAAAACATAATCAAAATCAATCAATTAAGTACATGGAGAGTGTAAATGACTAAAAATGAAGGCTTATTAATGTATCAAATATGTGATCATCATAAATGAATAATGTGAGAATATTTCTCTAAAAGAGAAACTTATTAAGAAGAACGTAGAAATTTAGGCATAATTCCATAATGTACCCTAAAAGTGTAATGCATTATTTAAGGACTTAATAATATTTATTGTAGGTCCATGAGTGAATCAAGAATATGTTGATGCTTACCTTAGCTAAAACTATGGCATGTTATGGAAAGTATATTGTTGTTGAATATACAAGATATATGCATTGAGTCTTCATGCATTATGGAAGTCTGATGGACTATTTGTCAAGGCTATGTTGCCTAGGAGTTGAATCACACCTTAGTGCGGGTACGAATAGACTAGTGTAGGTCCTACTGTTGACCTTGGGGGTGTCGGGGCGCGGGCGTCTCACTGCAGACAGTTGGTAGCCCCTCTAGTCCGTGGGACAAACCGATCCAAACGCACCGACGATCCTGACTGAGACACTGTCCTATATCGCGATCTTGTAGGAATGCCACTGTATAAAGCCTTGTTATGCAAAACTATTATTTTTCTGGAAAGCACTTGATTTTAGGCTGACGAGATACTGGCATGTCTTCCTGATCACTCTCTCCGATGTTTGTGTCTAGCTCTATGGAGTAAGATTTTGATATCATGTATATGTGCATAGTGAGTCAAGACATTACTTGACATTTAATTTATATGATGATTGGAACTGCTATCTTATTGATGTTATAATTGCCTGAAATTATTAAGTTGTTTAATATCTGCTTCTTGATACTGTTTATATTTCTTGTAATGCTACATGGGCATCCTATGCCGTTTCTGTTTCTTACTGCCATAATTGGTAATGAAGTTGGATGTCTTACCTCTTGTATATGTTATTCTTGTCCTATGTAAGTCTTTGTTAAAGACTGTTGAGGGGACGCGATTGAGTCCTTTCAGATTTTACTCGGTTCGATCTCTTATATTCGGTGATGTCGTTAAGAAGGTGTGGAAGCAAGTTTGCCCCAAATGGTTTTATATGTTAAGTTTTGATGATGACAAATACAAGACAAAAAGAATAGTTTGCTTATGTTCTTTGCTGCATCCTATATAGAGCATATTCATTAGTAATTGATAAATATCTTATTTGAATATATCTATGAAAGTCTTATAAGCATGTTAAACTAACTAGAGTTATACATTTATGAATCATGCATATGAAGATATTAAATTATGATACTGGACTAACTATGCTTATTTAAGTGAGTAATACTTTGTAGGATAGTCCAAGTACTAAGAGTGAGCATTGCAACAAGAAAGCAAAAGATCTCAATTAAGCTCAACACAAGGAGAATGTGAACGGATATCTCATGAAGGTATTGATAACATCAAAGTCATGTCAAAGACCAAGTCCAAAGGAAGATTAAATGGTATAGCTTTTAGGACTTAGGGTCTTTATGTAAGAAGCCTTATGGATATCTCAAATATGTTTTTCAAAATCTTTACAAATGGTTTTCATATGTTAAAATGTCCAACAAACAAGTTTTGAAAAGCTAGTTATGGTGGTAGTTCAAATTTATGAAAAATAACCAAGTTTGAGTTTTATAAAACTGACCTTTGGTTACTCTTTTGATCATATCTTTCAAAATACTTTGAGTTTTTTTTTGAAACTTCTTTCATTTGAAAATAGACTCAAAGATCTTTCCAATGACTGGTGATTTGCTTTAAACGGTTAAGAAATGAAGAAGTTATGATCATTTGAATTCAGTTTTCAAAATCTGTAAGGAGTATTCGAATACAGCTTGTGGTATTCGAATACCACCGCACAAAAAATGTTCCTAAATGAGTTTTTTAAAGGGGCATTCGAATACATGATATGGTATTCAAATACCACAGTCCAAAAGTCGTTCCAGACTCTATTTAAAATAGAGGTATTCGAATACCTCTTTTGGTATTCGAATAACAAACTTCAGAACAGCCTTTTTAACGTTATTTAAATAGAGGTATTCGAATACCTCATGTTGGTATTCAAATAACCCATATAAGTTTGCTTTTCACAATGGTTTATAAACAGTGGCATTTGAATAATGATTCATGGTATTCGAATAACCACGGTAAGCACAGTTCCGAAGATGGAAACAAACTGCCATATTCTCGTAATAATTATGATTTTAATTTGCTCCAATGGCTATTTGTTTATCTGACTCTATAAATAGAGACCGTGGGTCTCATCTGCAAGTACCCCAGCTATTTGTTTAATTTGCGCTTGCTCTGAAAAATATGATTTATATTTTACGCTTATTTTCTATGCTATTTTTGCTAAAACTTTGAGATATCCTTTGAGAGCCTCTTAGCACTTCAAATTGTATTATTTGCTCTGAGTGAGAGTTTTTATTCATCTATAATTTCTGTTCTTCTACATTGAGGGTGAGGTATCCTTCAAGATTTGTAAAGGGGGTGAGGTATCCCTCTAAGGTTTGTATAAGGGTGAGGTATCCCTGCAGTCTGAGACTTTAGCACAAGGGTAGAGTTTCCCTGTGTGTGAAAAGTGCTCTTTTATGTAACGGTTGCAAGCACCTATTGAAGCTTGTACATATAGTGAAAAATTTGGAACTGTGTTTCGGGGACTGGACGTAGACCACAAGTGGTTGGTGGTCGAACCAGGATAAATATCGTGCCTGCTCTTCTTCTCTTTATCTCTTTATTTTATGCAATCTTTATTTTACGTAATTTTATATTATTGCACACTTATTCATTTGTTATTGCTAAAGCTTTTCTTTTATCTCATTCCTTCTGTGCTTTTATTTAATTAGTTTTAATATTTGTATTTTAATTAAAAGAAGTTTTGCCAAAATTTTTAATACCCAATTCACCCCCCTCTTGGGTAATGGTTGCCATGACTAACAAGTGGTATCAGAGCTTTGTGCTCTGGTGAAAGCTTAACCGCTTAGAGTTAAAGATCCTTTTTTGTGAGCAACCTTGAAAGTTTTTCAAAATGGAAGGTTTTGAAATTGATAAACCACCATTCTTTGATGGTGTGCATTTTGTTTATTGGAAAACTAGAATAGAGTTTTATATGCAATCTATTGATTTGGATTTGTGGGATATTGTGCTAAATGGATTTACTTACAAATCAAAACAAACTTGGAATAGTTTTGACAAAAATGTTTTTCTTTGAATATTAGAGCTATACAAATTTTGAGAAGTAGTTTGAATGATGAAGTTTATGCTAAAATTAAAAGCTGCTCTAGTGCTAAAGATATATGGGATGCTCTTAATGCTATTTATCTTGCTAACAATGATTTTGTGCATAAAGTTGTATATAGAAAGCAAGAAGAGCAAAAGTCATTAAAGGAAGCTTGTCATGAAACGCATCCTCAAAGAGATGTTCAAATTACTGAAGCAAGCCAAATGCCTCTTGGTGACGATGGTGCTCAATTTGAAGAAGAGGCAAAGCAAAATAAAATTGATGACGAAGAAGGTGATTCCCTTCAAGAGCCAAGTGTGCTCGAAATTATGACTGCTTCCTATATGGCTAAAAAGGACTTTGAGGTAAATAATTCTAAATTATATTACAGTCCTTCCTATGATGAGTTGCAAAGTGCATATAATGAATTGTATGCTGGTTTGTTGAATTTAGAAAAGAAAAACTTATTGTGTTTGGAAAACATTTCCTCGATTGAAAATGAAATTGAGACTTTAAAAAATGAATATGCTTTTCTTAATGAGGAAATATCTTTAAAATATGAAATCTCATCTTCTTGTGAAAAATGCGTTAATTTAAAAAATCAAGTTGAGGACTTGTATTCTGAATTTGCCAAAGCTAATGATTGTAATTGCTTAAATTCTTTGCCTGTTAATAAGAATAAAATTAATGTTATTACATGTGAAAATTCAAGCAAGGCTTATGGAAAAATTAATTTAGAATATAATAACAATAAAATGCTTAAGTTTTTCAAAAATGATATTCAAATGATTAAGCTATCATTAAATTCAATTATTTGTAATTTTTGTGGTCATCTAGGACATATTTCGCATTTATGCAATTATAGAAGAAATCATTATATGAGAAATTGTATGGTATGGGTTCCTAAAGATCCTAAAGGCCCTAATACTAACATCCAAGGACCCAAAATGAAGTGGGTACCAAAGTGTCCTCCTAGTGCTTCAATTATGCAGAATATTTCTCAAAAGGATGGACAAATTGGTCAAAATAAAGAGGAATTATCAAGGAGAATGCTTCCAAAGCCTAATGATAGAAACTTTGGTCAAAGAATGAAGATGGTTTCAACCAAAGTTTCTCAAGTACAAAATGTAAAACTTGCAAAGTTCAAGACTCCAAAAGAGAAGCAATGGATAAGAAAAAGTATTTCCCTGATTACCAAGGCCAAGGTATCAAAAGCTTTTACCTCTTATGCACACTCACATGCAAAGTCAATAAATTTGAGGTATATTCCTTGTAGGCCTTAAGTGATTAATAAAATCATGTGTAGTTGATAAAATTTGAATATTATGTTTAACACATGATTATGATCATTCTTATTATATCATAATTCATTAATTTATCATATATCTTCGTACATAAGGGTCTATAATGCTTATGTATGCTTTGTTGCTTTAAAATTGTCTACATATCATGAAAGTAAGCATGCTATCAACTATGTGCTTAATGGTATTTAATTATTTAATTTATTGTGCTCAATTTACATATTATGAAAAAAGTAATCTTTATGAAAGCTTAATAGATTAATTTTCAAAAACTAACACACAAGGACCCAAGAAAATATGGGTACCAAAAGTCAAAAATTAAAGTGTGTTGTAGGTGTGCTTAAAGGCCAAGAAGTGACTTTGACATCTTGAAAGTGGCTACTTCAAGTACAAAGACCAGAAATAACTTCAAGCTCTTTTCCTTGTCTTCATGAAGCTTGGACTTGCAATTCTTGGATAAGTGAAACTTGTGTTATACTTTTCTAGCTTTATGTCTTGAACATGTTTTTACACGTTAATATGTTAGATAAAGTATGCTCCTTGTTTGAAATAACATGATTGATGATAATATCCTTGAGCATGAGTTTTTGTTTAATCATTACTTAAAATGAGTATTTGTGTTATATGATTTTATCTTGTTTTATCCCTTTCTAACATAATCCTTGGTTGTTTCAAAATGTTTTTGTAAGAATCAAGTATCTGGTTTAATTATCATGAATGCATGTTAAAATGAGTGCTATATTATGTGGTTGTTTTTAATCTTTGCAATTATTATTTGAAAATCCTTCTGCATAATAATATGCTAGATAAAGTATGCTTCATGCTTAAAATGACATGTCTAATGAGAATATCCTTGAGTTTGAGTTTTTGATCAATCATACATATAATATTTGAATTTATTGCTTAATTATGATTTCATCCTTCTTGAATTAGCACTGACTTGAGCTTTGGAGATATCCCAAAATCATTTTTGCAGGTACTCCCTCAAAAGGTATGCCTTCATCTCCCAAAAATGCTTTTTCTGGACATAGATATGTGTTTTCTTGTTTAGTTATTTGAATACCTTCATATGGTATTTGAATACCTTTGATGTTTTACGAGAAAACTTGTGTTTTTTCTGTTAAGGCATTCGAATACCATCAGGGTCATTCGAATACCCTGAGGCTGATCTTTCTCAGTTTTCAATCGCTTCTCTGAGTATTCGAATACCTTTATGAAGTATTCGAATACTTGCTCCTCTGGCCTTCTCTTCCTTTTTCTGTGAGTATTCGAATACCATCAGGGATATTCGAATACCCTGTGGCTTCCTGTTTCAGTTTCTCTCTGGAGTATTCGAATACTTTATAAAGCATTCGATTACCATCGTTTGATAGCCAAGCCTAAATTGGCAATCTATTTGAATACTAGGGAAGGTATTCAAATACCCTCTATCAGAAGGGTGCCCTTCACCTCTGCTTCTTTTACTCTTTTGTTTTTCCTACCCCTGCTTTTTTTTTAAAGTTTCTGTTACCTAGCATTAATAATCAATATATGCTAAATTCTTTGTTTGTATTGTCTAAAAATATGCACTTAATGATATGTATGAAAAATGCAATGTAATTGGTTATTATTTTGATGAATATATGTACTTGGCTAATTTGATGAATGAAATGAAATATATTTTGCCATTGTAAACTCATTTGTTGTCTTATTTTTTTAAATGCTTATTTACTTATGAGTTTAGCATAATGACTAACCTCTATGGATTCAAAAATGATGGATACTAAAGAAAGTACTTTGAATTATTTTGTAGGGTGTCAACTACCTCAAGCAAGCATTTAAATGGAATAAGTTCATTCAACTTGAGGATAGTGAAGTTAAAAGGACTCGACCTTTAAAGGGGTGTAAATAATTTCTATTCCCTCATGAAAACTAGAAGCTTGGAAGTTGGTGGAAGTTGGAGTCACCTACTAAAATTCAAAGAGTACATTTTTGATGATATCAAACTATTATCCTTATTTATGCTTTAAATTTGATATCATATGTTATATGGAGAAGTAGAGAGTTGTGTTATACCCTTACATGCCTTGCATGATCATTATTTGCCTAAAAATGCCTAAATAAGTTTTGATGATGATATTATGTTTCTTGATAAACTTGAATCATGCCTTAAAAATGCTTAAACTAATTTTTTTTTGGATTCAAGTGCATATGTGCTTCATGCATTCTTGTTAGAATTAACATTGTATGGTTGATAATGTGATACATGCTTTAAAATTATATATCAACCTGAATTGTGCTTATAAATGGGCTTACATGATATTTGATGCTAACATATGTTTTAGAGGACTTTTAAAGTTAGCTTTACAAGTGTCTCTATGTGTTTCAAAAATAGTCATCAGATTTTTACATACAAGCATATGTTGATAAACGAGAAAAGTTGAATGGAATTCAAATGAAGAGGAAGATAAAGAAGCATTTCTTCAAGTGCAATGAAATGGAATACTCAATGGAAGAAAGCTCAAACTCAAAGGACAAATAAACGAAGAACTTTCTAAAGAATCATCACTCTTTATCTATCTCAATAAGTATCTCTATCCCTAAGCTATTATGGTATTTTTTATGATATGGATTGTATGATACTTATTGATAAATTGATCTTAAAATGATTAGATACTTTTCTTACATGAGAAGTATGCTTAGCATTGACAAAGTGCCTAATTGGATATTAACTTACTATTTTATCATTGCATTTAGGGTGAATGATATTAGTTCTACACATGCTTTGATCCCTATAACATATTTCATCAAAGAAATGTACTTATGTTTTTTTTTTAACTTGGATTGATCTATCTCAATGAATATGTTTTTTTTAAATATCTCTACCCTTCTAAAATGTTTTTGAAAATATAATGTGCTCTTGTAAAATTCTTTTTGAAAGGGGGAGAAGTTTTAAAATGATTTTTGTTTGAAGATTTAAGAAGATATATATTTGCCTTGCTTTTCTTTAAGGTAACGTGCTTACATGATATTCGCATACATATTTCCTTTATCTATTATATGCATATTTTGAGGGGGAGCCTAGCTCTTAAGCTGTTTATATCTTTTGGTTTACATCCTTGTTTGATTACATAAAGTGTTTTATTGTCACATGCTAAATGTTGATATACAAAAATATGACAAGCATTGCATGAATAATTCTCTATATCTTGCAAACATATTTATCTCATCTCTCTATTCTTGACTCATATGTAGAATCTAAGGGGGAGAAATTATTTTTTTTCCTTTCTAAGCCTTTTTGTTGATGTCAAATAGGGGGAGTGAAAATTAGAAATAAAAATATGTTCTTGTGTTTATTGCTTGATATGCTTACATGAATATCCTTTCTTGTATATTGCTCAACATATTTTTCTTTGGTGATTTGTCATCATCAAAAAGGGGGAGATTGTGGAAGCAAGTTTGCCCCAAATGGTTTTATATGTTAAGTTTTGATGATGACAAATACAAGACAAAAAGAATAGTTTGCTTATGTTCTTTGCTGCATCTTATATAGAGCATATCCATTAGTAATTGATAAATATCTTATTTGAATATGTCTATGAAAGTCTTATATGCATGTTAAACTAACTAGAGTTATACATTTATGAATTATGCATATGAAGATATTAAATTATGATACTAGACTAACTATGCTTGTTTAAGTGAGCAATACTTTGTAGGATAGTCCAAGTACTAAGAGTGAGTATTGCAACAAGAAAGCAAAAGATCTCAATTAAGCTCAACACAAGGAGAATGTGAACGGATATCTCATGAAGGTATTGATAACATCAAAGTCATGTCAAAGACCAAGTCCAAAGGAAGATTAAATGGTATAGCTTTTAGGACTTACGGTCTTTATGTAAGAAGCCTTATGGATATCTCATATATGTTTTTCAAAATCTTTACAAATGGTTTTCATATGTTAAAATGTCCAACAAATAAGTTTTGAAAAGCTAGTTATGGTGGTAGTTCAAATTTATGAAAAATAACCAAGTTTGAGTTTTATAAATCTGACCTTTGGTTACTCTTTTGATCATATCTTTCAAAATACTTTGATTTTTGTTTTTAAACTTCTTTCATTTGAAAATAGACTCAAAGATCTTTCCAATGACTGGTCATTTGCTTTAAACGGTTAAGAAATGAAGAAGTTATGATCATTTGAATTCAGTTTTCAAAATCTGTAAGGAGTATTCGAATACAGCTTGTGGTATTCGAATACCACAAAGACAAAAACGTTCCTAAATGAGTTTTTAAAGGGGCATTCGAATACATGATATGGTATTCGAATACCACAGCCCAAAAGTCGTTCCAGGACTCTATTTAAAATAGAGGTATTCGAATACCTCTTTTGGTATTCGAATAACAAACTTGAAATGATTTTAAATAGAGGTATTCGAATACCTTTTATATAAATTTTTTTCACAATGGGTTATTCAATTCGAATAATGATTCATGGTATTCGAATAACCACGGCAAGCACAGTTCCGAAGATGGAAACAAACGGCCATATTCTCGTAATAATTATGATTTTAATTTGCTCCAATGGCTATTTGTTTATGTAACTCTATAAATAGAGACCGTGGGTCTCATCTGCAAGTACCCCAGCTATTTGTTTAATTTGCGCTTGATCTGAAAAATGTGATTTATATTTCACGCTTCTTTTCTGTGCTCTTTTTGCTAAAACTTTGAGATATCCTTTGAGAGCCTCTTAGCACTTCAAATTGTATTATTTGCTCTGAGTGAGAGTTTCTATTCATCTATAATTTTTGTTCTTCTACATTGAGGGTGAAGTATCCTTCAAGATTTGTAAAGGGGGTGAGGTATCCCTCTAAGGTTTGTATAAGGGTGAGGTATCCCTGCAGGTTGAGACTTTAGCACAAGGGTAGAGTTTCCCTGTGTGTGAAAAGTGCTCTTTTATGTAACGGTTGCAAGCACCTATTGAAGCTTGTACATATAGTGAAAAATCTCGAACTGTGTTTCGGGGACTAGACGTAGACCATAAGTGGTTGGTGGTCGAATCAGGATAAATATTGTGCCTGCTCTTCTTCTCTTTATCTCTTTATTTTATGCAATCTTTATTTTACGTAATTTTATATTATTGCACACTTATTCATTTGTTATTGCTAAAGCTTTTCTTTTATCTCATTCCTTCTGTGCTTTTATTTAATTAGTTTTAATATTTGTATTTTAATTAAAAGAAGTTTTGCCAAAAATTTTAATACCCAATTCACCCCCCCTCTTAGGTAATGGTTGCCATGACTAACAGAAGGGGTTCTATTAGGTTCGTTATGATTGTGTTCACTGGTGGCGCCAATGCTTGGTGAGTCGACTAGGCTGGAGAGCTATACAGTATGTTGGAGATCTGATCTTGACTGTAAAGAGGACTCGTGATGGAGACCCTGTCTTGACACTTACTACATCAGTACATCTGGAGTTTGCCCGGCCCATTAGGGAGCTATGGGGTGACCTGATTCACACTCCCAGAGAGGACGAGGATTCGATGGCATCAGCTGCTAGGGCACCTACTCGTGGAACCGCACTTTATCCTGTCTTTGTGTCCTCAGGTGAACCAGGGGAGGATCCCGAGGTGGATCCGATGGAGTGCCCAACTCCTTAGACTGAATGTCTTTATAGGTAGTTTATGTTTCCTTCTGCATTACTTATATTAAAGTGTAATTTGAGTATAACTGCATTTTGAAGTCCAACTCGACGTATTTTATTTTGAGCGGTATATGAAATGCGCTACGCTATGTATGCTTTAAATTAATTATCTAGTCTCATGAACTGTATTTTGATTTTGGCTTGTTGAATTATATGAGCTAATGACGTCTTATATATTATTTCATCTGTGGCTCATATTTTCTGTATATGCACAATGGTTTATTTTGGATAAATATTATTTAAAAGTTATAGCATGCCAAAATTTAGTAACCGTGATATAATGACGATTGTGCTGTGGTTATTAAATCGAGGGGTGTTACAATGACAACGAGGAGAGATCTTCTAGGTTACGTTAGAGTGCAGTTTCTTAGAGGCACTGATGTTTGGCGTATCCATTTGGATACAAAGCGGATAGAGTACTATGGAAATATTACTCTATCCTTGAGTAGGACCCGCCATGAGGTTAGTACTTTTTCTTTTTTTGCTACTGTTTATCGAGAGTTTCATATGCCTGTAAGGGATTTGTGGGGTGATCTTCACTATTCTCCTAGGGAGGATTCCAAGATATCCTCTACTCAGACTCCCTTTCGTCAAGACATTCCCTGGCTAGGGAATTTGTCTAGTGAGGATCCTGAGGAGGATCCGAAGATGGATCCAGTGGAAGACCATTCCCTTAGGTTTAATGAACGTGGGCCAGTTTAAGTTTGTTATGATATGTTATAATTATGTCCTTTTGGTATGTAAGTATTATGTACTTCTGGTTTTAGTAAACTATGTATATATTTGTGGTGTGTATTATTCAGTTCTCCTTATCTTGTATTTATTTATATTCTATTAAGTTTATGCTATCCACAAAAAGAAATTTTAAAGCTCGTATTTTATAATATTAAATCTTAATTATGACTTGGGTAAAGTTTTAAAAAAATATAGTTTTAAATTAAAAGGTTGGTCTTAGATGTAGTTCCCTTCGGAGTGTGTTACATTAGTTAGTATCAGAGCCTAAGTTTAGTCTGTCGAGTTTGTGGTTAGGTCTGTCTTGTTTGTGCTATGTGTTTCTCTGTGTTTGGTTTCCTGAAAGAGACAATGTTGCTTGAATGATTGTGCTTAATTTTCATTATGTTCTGTTTAGTCTAACATTGAAGAAAGGCAATGGCTTATGGTAGAGGTGCGCATGTGGACACGAGACGTGACAATGAGAGTATGGTTGCAGCTACAGCAGCAATGCAGAGGATGGCTGTTGTAATAGTACAACAGAATAGAGGGCTGCTCAGCAGCAGGAAGTAATAGCTGAGACTCAGAATTTGTCAAAGTTTCACCGCAAAAATCTGCCACAATTTAAAGGTGAATTTGATCTAGAGAAAGTGCATAGGCATGGGATGCACGGATGAAAGGAAGGTAGCTTATGCTATTTTTATACTCGTTGGAGATGGTGAGGACTGGTGGGCAGGAACTTAACGGTTGTTGGAAGCTGAAGGAAGGTTTATCACATGGGAAGTCTTTCGGAGCAAGTTTCTAGAGAAATATTTTCCAGATAGTATGAGGCACGCCAAGGAGATGGAGTTCCTTGGACTGAAGCAAGGGGGAATGACCATCAGTGAGTATGCTGCTAGGTTTGAAAGCCTATCAAAGTTCTCAAGGTACTTTCAGCTCCAGCCTGATAAGGAATGGAAGTGCCGGAAGTTCAAAGAAGGTTTGAGGCATGGTCTGAAGCGAGCAGTGCTACCTTTGGGAATTGAGCAATTCCCAGCTTTGTTGGACAAGTGTCACCGGATTGAAGAGTTAGATCAATCTCAAGATACGAGACCCCGTAACTTTGGACCATCTTGGTTCCAAAGAGGGGGTAATAGTAATGTCAACTGATTCAACCGGAAGCCGTATTTGCAGCCACTGGGGAATCAATAACAACAGCAAATGGTTGGAGGAAGTGCTAGTGGCAGTAAATTCAGTCAGACCGTGACATCTTCACCAAAATGTTCAAAGTGTGGAAAAGATCACTTGACAAGGGAGTGTGCGATCAAAGGGATAATCTGTTTCAGATACGAGAAGCCCGAACATATATCTAGAGACTGTGCTCAACCAAAGATAGAGTCTTTCGTTAACAATGTACGTGCGTCAAGGCCTCAAGCAGGAAGGAGAGTCTATACAATGAGTGGAGCAGAAGCCTCCTAATCTGAAAATATGAACAAGGGAGATTGTGCCATAGGAGGTAAGCCTTTAACTGTACTGTATGATTCAGTGGCATCAATTCTTTTATTACCTATAACTGTGTGGATCAACTAGGATTGTCTATGTTTTCATTACCTTTTGACTTGATAATTGCTACTCCCACTGCTAAACCTGTTATTACTTCTCAAGTTTGCTTAAATTGTCCTATTACTATTAGAGATTAGAACTTTTCTGTTAATTTGATTTGTTTACCTATTTCCAAAATAGACATGATCTTAGGAATGGATTGGTTATCTTCTAACCATATCTTGTTAGATTGTTCAAATAAAGCCTTAGTGTTCCCTAAAACTGAGATTTCTAGATTTTTGACGGCCAACCAAGTTGAAGCTTCTTTGAGGGAAGGAGCTCAAGGATACATGTTACTATTTTCTTTAAAGGTCAAGGGTGAAGTGAATGTGAATGCTATTCTTGTAGTCGATGTGTTTCCCGAAGTTTTTCCTGATGATATACCCGAACTACCACCAGAACATGTTATTGAATTTTCTATCGATCTTGTACCAAGATCTGGTCCTATATCCATGGCACCATACCAGATGTCACCATCAGAGTTAGTTGATCTAAAGAAGTAGTTGGAAGAACTATTGGAAAAGCAGTTTGTGAGACCTAATATATCACTATGGGGAGCTCCAGTGCTGTTGGTGAAGAAGAAGGATGGAACTTCTCGTTATGTGTGGATTATTACCAGTTGAATAAGATCACAATGAAGAAAAAGTATCCACTTCTGAGGATAGATGATTTGATGGATCAACTGAAGGGAGCCATTGTTTTCTCTGAGATTGATTTACGTTCTGGTTATCACCAGATTCGTGTAAAGGTTGAGGATGTTCCCAAGACGGTGTTTTGGACACGCTGTGGGCATTATGAATACCTAGTGATGTCGTTCAGAGTAACGAATGCTCCTGCAATATTCATGGATTACATGAATAGGATCTTTCATCCTTATCTAGACAGATTTGTCATTGTCTTTATTGATGATATTCTAATATATTCTCGAAGTAAGGAGGAATATACTGAACATCTTAGTGTGGTTCTCTAAATTCTGAAAAAGAAGCAGTTGTACGCCAAGTTGTCAAAGTGTGAGTTTTGGTTGAAAGATGTTCAAATTTTGGGTCACATGATTTCAAAGGAAGGAATTGCGATAGATCCATTAAAAGTTGAAGCAGTTCTTAAATGGGAAAGACCGAAGACCGTAACAGAGATCCATAGTTTTATGGGGTTATCCAGTTATTACCGAAGATTTATCGAGGGATTTTCTAAGATAGTAGGACCTCTTACCCAGCTTACAAGAAAGAATCAAGCTTTTGCATGGACTGATGCTTATGAAGAGAGTTTTCAAGAGTTGAAAAGACGATTGACTATTTCCCTAGTATTGGTTTTACCTAATCCCAATGAACCTTTTGAAGTATATTTTGATGCTTTGCATCAGGGTTTAGGCTATGTACTCATGCAGAATAGAAAAGTAGTGGCATATGCTTCGAGACAGTTGAAGATGCATGAGAAGAACCACCCTACTCATGATTTAGAGTTAGCTACTGTTGTGTTTACATTGAAGATCTGGAGACATTTTCTTTATGGAGCAAAATTCAACGTTTTCAATGATCATAAGAGTCTGAAATATATGTTTGACCAGAAGGAGTTGAATATGAGGCAGAGGAGGTAGTTAGAATTTTTGAAAGACTATGATTTCTAACATCAGTATCATCCCGGAAAAGCGAATGTCGTAGTAGATGCTTTGAGTAGGAAGATACTTAGTGTCTCTACTATGATGATTAAGGAAAGGGCATTGATAGAATAATTCAGGGATATGCGATTATCTGTGGAATCAGCACCGAGAAGACTTTGCTTGAACATGGTTACTATTTCAAATGTTTTTATGGAAGAAATTCGAGAGAAACAAAGAAGTGATCAACACTTATAGGATGAGAGGGAGCTAGTGAAGCAAGGCACTATGTCAGAATTTAAGGAAGTCCCAGATGAAATTCTGAGGTTCAGAGATAGAGTTTGTATACCAAGTGATTCAGAGCTTAGAAGATTGATTCTTGACGAAGCCTACAAGAGCAAGTTGAGTATGCATCTAGGAACGACCAAGATGTATCAAGATTTGAAACAGTTATATTGGTAGCAAGGAATGAAGAGGGACGTAGCCAAGTATATAGCATCTTGTCTAGTTTGTCAGAAAGCCAAAGTTGAGCATAAAAAACCTTCAGGAATGTTGCAACCTCCGGCTATTCCAGAATGGAAATGGGATGGCAATGGACTTTGTTGTTGGACTACCAAAGACTCGAAAGGGTTATGATTCCATATAGGTGATCATTGATCAGCTCACGAAGTTAGCACATTTCTTACCCATCAACATAAGGTTCAATGGAGAAATTGAATCAGGTGTATGTTGGTGAAATTGTTAGACTGCATGGTGTACCTTCTAGTATTATTTCTGATCGAGATCCAAGGTTTACATCAAGGTTTTGGCAGAGTCTGCAAAAAGTAATAGGGACAAAACTTCATTTAAGTTCTGCTTATCATCTGCAAACAGATGGTCAATCAGAAAGAACAATTCAATCGTTGGAAGATCTGTTAAGAGCTTGTGTTTTGGAACAGACTGGGAGTTGGGATGAATTCTTACCTCTAATAGAATTTACCTATAACAATAGTTTTCACTCAAGCATAGGGATGACACCCTATGAGGCTTTATATGGACGATAGTGTAGAATGCCTTTGTGCTAGTACCAGGATGGGGAAAATCTTGTGTTAGGACCCGAACTTGTACAACAAACAACAGAAAAAGTTAAGGTGATCTAGGAAAAGATGCGGACAACTCAGAGTCAACAGAAGAGTTATGCTGACAAGAGAAGGAGACCCCTTGAGTTTAAGGAAGGTGAACATGTGTTTTTGAGAGTCACACCCATGACTAGGGTCAGTTGGGTTGTTAAATCCAGAAAGTTCACTCCTAAATTCATTGAACTATATCAAATTCTTCGTCGGATAGGTCTGGTAGCATATCAAATAGCTTTACCACCTTTTCTTTCTAACCTTCATAATGTTTTTCATGTATCATAATTACGAAAATATGTTCCTGATGCAAACCATGTCATAGCACCTGATACAGTATAATTAAAAGAGAACTTAACCTATGAGACACTTCCTGTTAAAATCGAAGATAGGAGAGTGAAACAACTCAGAGGAAAAGAAATTGCCTTAGTAAAGGTAATCTGGAATGATGTGACTGGAGATGCGATGTGGGAATTAGAAGATAGAATGAAGGAGCAATATCCGCAGTTGTTCTAAGGCATGATAATTTCGGGGACGAAATTCCTTTTTGAGGGGAAGAGTTGTAACATCCTGAAATTCCTTTTCCTGTTATTTGTGTTTTTATATGCTTTTTTGTGATTTTTGTGAATTGTTTGCTATATTTTGATTATTTTATTATTGTTTTTAGCCTTCTGTGTGTTTGAGGCGGTGTTGAAAAAATAAAAAAAATTTCGGGGCCAAAAAATTTTTGACTATTCACGCGGGGCCGAGGGAGCTTACTAAACCTGAAACCAAGAACAGATTTTGAAATTTTTCTTTTTCTGAGATTTTACCTGACTGATAAAATCTAGGTACGTTCTATTATCCATTGAATAATAAATACTGGTTTTGCTAACAGTAACCTTTATCCATTAGATAATAGCTACCGATAAATATCTAGTTAGATGACTAGTCATGAACCTAGTCATAACCTTTTATCTTTTCTTTTCATGACTCACTTATTTTTGAGCCAATGGGAAGAAAGCTTCCAAGACAAGCTTGGAGGAAAGTTTCCAAGATAAGCTTGGAGGAAAGCTTCCAAGGCAAGCTTGGAAAGCAATCTTTGAGGAGAAGCTTTGACCTCCCAAGACCATGATGGCCCATGGCCACAAGGAGCTTCTAAGAGAAGCTTTGTGACCAAAATAGTTTCTTATCTCTCTTAAGCCTTTCTTGCTTTGTTTTTGAGAAACAATATACTAAAACTCTCTCTTTTTCTCTCCTTTGCAAGTCACAGGCAACACCTTCCAAACACCTTTCAATCTTGATCAATTCTAAACAACCTCATTTCTTGAATCTAAACACTTTTTTGAGACTCTTTCTTGTTGTGAGTTTCTTCAAAATCATCCATCTTCAATCTCTTTCTCAAAGCTTGAAGTTTGAAGGTTCTAGGTGAAGTTTCTTATCTTCATTTCTAAGTTTTCTTCTCAAGTTCAAGGCCATAATCTTGATTCATGGTCATCTTGTTTCAAGACCTAGATGTTGATGATTGTGTGTTTGATTTGTTTTAAGAATCTTTTTGGAAGGAAAAGCTTTTTCAAGAAGACAAGGAGTTTTAATCATCATCTAAGGTAAGAGGGAGATTAACCTTATCAACCATCTTAGTGGTGAGGAACGAATTTGTGATTTGTTGGTGAAAAATCCATGTGTAGATTTATTCACTTGGTTGTGTGTATTTTTGTGATTTACTTTTGTTTAGCTATATGTGATTATATGATTTTTATGGAATGTATGAAATTGCTATTACATGAATTGATGATTGAAATGCTTTTGTATGCTTTGATTCATGTGTGAAAGGAAAGCTTTTTGGTCCCAAGGACCACTTTTGGCTCACGGCCACTTAGCCCAAAGAGGAGCATCCAAGGCAAAAATGTTTTATTAATTGAAAAATTAGATGATTAGGGGACTAGAATAGGATTTCAGGATTCACAAGTTAAAAAGAAGATGAACAAAGTTTTGTTATTTAACAAGAATTAATTTTCGGCCTTAGTAATAGAAATAAGCTTTGAAGGATGATTTGAAATTTAAAGTATTTTATTTAAGGGAGTTTTTAGTAATAGTAAAGGAAAATGTTTTAAAATGTTTACGCAATTGAAAAATGATGTAAAGATGTTACATGGTTTTGTGATGTAACAAGAAGTGTTACGCATTTGTGATAAAATAGTAAAAATGCTTCACATTTTGAGAAAAATAGTAGTTTTACTATCGAGCAGACGTATTGGACCCAGAGATATCAATTGATGGCTTAACCCATTGGTGGTTTGTTTTTATTGGAATTTATGTAGTTATTGATTGTTGATTTTATTAAACCATGTGATCATGCATTGTGAAAGTCATGGTGACTTTGTTGTTAAGGCTGTATGCCTAGGAGATGAATTACCCCTTAGTGCAGGTGCGAATTACATAGTGAAGGTCTATGAATGACCTTGGAGGCATCGGGGTGTGGGTATCCCACAAGTGGTCAGTTAGTAGCTCTACTATGTCGTGGTGATTGTGCAACGCACCGACGATCTCGATGAGACATTATTTTTATTCTCGATCTGGATTAGAATGTCTTGTATAAGCCATGATGCGTACGCTGATATATTTGAAAGCACTGATTTGAGACTGATGATATACAGACATGACTCCCTGATCATTTTCTCCGATGTTTGGTTTTAGCTCCATGGAGTAGGGGTCGGTTCATTGTGCATTTTCATAGTCATTGGACATGTTGTTGTGATATATATACATTGTTGAATTATCTGCTGATAAATATCATGACTGTAATTGTTAACTTTGTACTATGTGGTTTTATTATTATTACTATTTCTTGCTGCCATACTGGTATGTGATGTAGGGGATCTCACCTCTTTTTGGTTTTGTTTTGTCTGTTTTGTTTTATGTTTATGCTCTATGAAGACTGTGATGACGATGAGGAGATATCTGTTGGGTTTCATTAGAGTGCAGTTTCTTGGAGGCACTGATGCCTGGCGTATCCATTTTGATACGGAGCGGATAAAGTACTATGGTGATATTACTATCCTTGAGTAGGACCTGCCATGGGGTTACTACTTTTTCTTTTTTGCTACTGTTTATCTAGAGTTTCAAATGCCTGTAAGGGATTTGTAGGGTGATCTTCACTATTCTCCTAGGGAGGATTTTGAGATATCTTTTGCTCGGACTCCCTTTCGTCAAGACATTCCCTAGCTAGGGAATTTGTCTAGTGAGGATCCTGAGGAGGATCCAGAGATGGATCCAGTGGAAGACCCTTCCCTTAGGTGTAATGAACTTGGGCCAGTTTAAGTTTGTTATGATATGTTGTAATTATATCATTTTAGTATGTAAGTATTATGTACTTCTGGTTTCAGTAAACTATGTATATATTTGTGGTGTGTATTATTCAATTCTCCTTATCTTGTATTTAAAGCCCGTATTTATAATATTAAATCTTAATTATGACTTGGGTAAAGTTTAAAAAAAATAAAGTTTTAAAATAAAAGGTTGGTCTTAGATGTAATTTCCTTCGGAGGGTGTTACACTCGGCGTGGCCTCTTCACACTGCGACGCGCATAGTAGAAATTGGGTTCTTCAAAATTCTACAAAATCAGGTACTGTTCGATTGGATTTTTTCATGAGATTTGGCCATTCCAAAATAGTTTCTAAGTAATTCTAAGTTCCTAATCAGTTCATTAACACATAGAAATTATCAATCACTAACTTAAACTAATAAATTTGGATTCAAGCACCAAATCATACATACTTTGACCTAAACCCCTCTTTTGGGAATTAATGGTCTAAATGAGATGTTCTACGTTTCTAACTCAAACTTAAGCTATGAACATGTCATAAATACCCATTGAAATATATTCAAGCAATTAAAACACATCAAACACTTCTAGAACTCATTTTGACCTACTATGCACCAAGGGTGCATCTATGGAAAAAATGTAGAATAAAAGTGCAAGAACTCAAATCCCTTATGCAACACCCATCGTAGGGTATCACATTTAAGACTAACTCAAGTATAACTTACCAAAGTCGTAAAAGAATTAATCTTTTAAAAACATCAATTTTAAAATTTCATTTGCAGAAAAAGTGAAAATAAACAAAATAAATAAAAACCATAAGTACAACTTGTAACTGAAAGGAACACACTAGAATATACATAGATATTTCAAAAGATTGTCCCCAAATAATTAACATAAATATATTACACTCCAAAAGAAAAATATGTACAACATATACATCAGAACATAAACTGTCTAAATAAAGACTAAGGATTTGGGCCCTCGGAAGGATCCTCCTCCTCAGTATCATCAAAGAACCAAGGCGGGTACATCACTCACCTGACAAGGGTTCTAGCCGAAGACACTACCAAGTCCTCCCGTGGAGTATAGACATTATCACCTCAAAGCTCTCGAATAGGCATCGTGAACTCCAAACGAACAGATACATTCATCATCATAACTAGAACCCCATCCCTAGTTCCACTAAGATTCAGAGTCAAAACCCTGGTATACACAAAATGTTCATTATTCAAATTAAATCTCCAAGCATTAGTTTCCCCCCATGAAACTGTACTCTCACAAAACCCAATATTTGGCGCCTTGCCGCCATACAAACAAACTAAGAAAACTGTTATGATGGAAAGTATAATTTCCAACTTCCTCGTCTCCTCGGTCTTCATCAAACATACACAATAAAACAGATATAACACAACAAAGAGGTGAGATCCCCTACATCAATACTAGTATGGCAGTATAGGAAATGATAGTAAATATACAGATATAGTATTAACACATTGAATCATATTATCACATCACAGATAAAATATCAGATAAACATAATCATCATGTCAATATGTTGACCAACTATGCATATGCACACAGACCCATTCCTACTCCATGGAGCTAATCACAATTTCAGAGAGAAAGATAGGGAGTACATGTCTGTATATCGTCAGCCTCAAATCATATGCCAATGTATTATATAAATGTGCGCAACATGGCTCATACAAGACACTCTCAACCAATCACAAAAAGAGTAGTAACTCCGTCAAGATCGTCGGTGTGTTTGCATAGGATACCACGGCCCAGAGGTACTACCATCTGGCCACATATGACATTCCACACCCCGACGTCTCTAAGATCACTGAAGATCGTAACTACGCAATTCTCACCCGCACGAAGGTGTAAATTCAATCTCCTAGGCATACTACCTTAACTAATTAAGCTAACACGCTTTTCAATGCATAATGTATGATTTAAACACACATGCAACCATCATTCTCATAGTATTTCACATACACATGCCATCTCTTGACAGTTTCACTATTCAACATAACCGGGCCCACCACAATAGCCTGATAGCAACTTGCTATTATTTCCAATCGCATAAATATTTTATCGCGTTTTCACAATTGCAGAACATTTTTCTTATGTTTTCAAATGGCGTAAGTATTTTCCAACATTTTCATAATCGCAAAAATATTTTCAAACGTTCTCTAAATCGCTTAGGGATTTTTAAACATTTTCTTAATCGCGTAGCAATTTTAACTCATTTTCTTAGTCTTACAGCTTAAAAATTATTATTTTGAAAACGAGTGACATTTCCCTATTATTTTTCACATAAAATAATTTTTTAGGCTTTATTTACCATATTTTACTATTGAAAATTCTTTGAGTAGCATTTTCCATTATTTCTCACAAAATTACATTTCTTTGATTTAATTTGGATATTACAGCTCAAAATTTTCTAACTCGCTTTAAAACCTAAAGGGTGAGCTATACGTCAGTAAATTTTAAGTTTTAAATTTTATTTTACCTTATAACCTAATTATACCAAATTAATTCTAAAATTAGTTCATTTTATTTTTATTTCTAAAAGAAAACTCATTAAATTGAGTTCTTGTTACTTAATTACCTAAGTCTACACTTAGGAAAATGAATTTTTGGATCTAGATATCAAAAATTGGCATGTTGGCCGAATTTCATTATATGCTTCATAAATCATATTTAATTATTTTCTATTACCTTACTCTTTGCAAAAATCTTTAATCCAATTTCTTATCATTAATTCATTTAATTCATGATTAGGAAAATAATTTAAAACATTTTGCTCCAATGATGGTGTTGAGGCCGTGAGCCTCTAGGGTTCTTTGGAACATTCATACACTTCCTCTTCATGTGAATCACATCCAACTATTACAACAATCAACATACTTTTATAATCACATATTCAAGCATATTTTCTAAGCTATAAAGCATACCAATCAAAAATCATCACAAACAAAGCAAACTTAAACCACACAAGTGAATAAATCCTTATGAATTTTTCACCACAAACAATTCCATTTCCTCACCACCAACACATGGTTGGTGAGGTTAATCTCCATCTTACCTCAAGGAAGACAAAAACCCTTCTTGTATGGTCTCCTATGGATTTCATGAATCTCCAAAGAAAAACCCTAACAAGCTTAAACCAAAACAAAGTCACAAAACAAAGCTTGAAAATAAGAAACCATGGATCAATCATGGTTTAAAAACTCAAGAATCAAACTTAGAAACAAGAAACAAGAACTTTACCTTGTAGAGTAGAAAACCCTAGCTTGATTTTAAAGCACCAAAAAGATGAACTAGGTGAAACTCATAACATGAAAGGTGTTTAGAAACTTGTCTAGGTTTAGAAAATGGTATTAGATGAAATTATAGGAGAGTGGATGTAGGTATTGGGTGTGGAGGCCGAGAACTTCAAGAGGAAGAGAGAATGAAGTTCTTTGTTATTCTTGGATGAGAGAGAATGGAGAGAAAAGGTTTAAGTCACAAAGTGGTAGAAATGAAATAGATTATCCTATTTCTCAAGTATATGGCCGTGTAGATGCATGGATAGGAAACTTAAAACTTGTTCAATAAGATAGAAATTAATCACATGGCTTCACATGACTTAGGTCATTAGATGGTCATCCTTTGGTCATAATAGATGACTAGATTGTTCAAGAACACCTTAGAACCACCTAGTGGTTGTGGAGCACATGGATGTAAGTAAGTAAGTTTTGATTTCAATTAGTTCCTAGTTACACTTATTTTAGGTAGTTAGTTCATCTAGTTTCTTGTGGTTTGTTCACTTAGTTACATGACTAACTATTTAGTTACAAGATTAGATCATGCATTTGTCATGCATTGGTCATGCATTCTAGAAGACTCTAGAATCACCTTGAAACCATAGAATTTTAAGGAGTAGGAAACTAAGTTTGTTCTATTTGGTTACTACTTAGGCTTTAGATTAACTTAGTTAGATTACTTAGTTTCTTGGCTAACTAGTCTAGCCACTAAAGTTAACCATGTAACACCCTTGTGGGGATGTCACATTTATGATGCAGAAAAATAAAATAAAATAAAATTCTTGCCCAAGTTATAAAACTTTTGGTACATAAATAATATTTGTGGTATTTTTTTTTTACCTTTTATAATTATAACATTAAATAAAATAACACGGAACACAAAATATAACAAACATAAACTCACCATAATATACATGTGATTTTTCTTTAGTACACGCATAACTTACATCTACAAGTATTTGACAAAGCAGTAAAGAGTTGACACAAAATTAAAACATAGCATTGCCCAAGTGCACCTCAGGGCTCTCTAACCCTCCGATGGATCATCCTCAGAAAGATCCTCGAAAGTCAGAGCTCCTGGAGGTCCCATAGTTCTACGGACACGAGTCCGAGCGGTTGACTCGCTACTGAGCTCACTAGGCGCACGTAATATTCCTTGACAGTAACGCCTAAGAGTCAGTGGCAACTCTAAATGTAAATATAACATAGTAGTGAATATGACATCTCCATCATACTCTCTACATAGGGACACAGTCAAACGTCCCACGTACACAACTGTTCCTCTATCTACTCGCATACGCCAGGCCTCAGAACCTCCGTGAAACTCAAGTCTCACAAACCCGAATAATCCTGGCAACGTCATGATCTCAATGATCCGTCTTGATGATAAGGATGATCTACCAGCTACTCCTCCTCCTCGTATAGCTCGCCCGACTGTCGCTCGTTCGGATACTGTATCTCAAGAGGCTGATCCTCTTCTTCCTTAAACTCTTTATGGAAATAATATAATAATATCGAGAAAACATATAGAGAGGTGAGACAATCTACACCATTACCCGCATGGCAATAGAGAAAACGATAATACAAATAATTATCACAATAATATATACCAACATATCATGCACAATAATATATATATCAAAATAATACATATTAAAATAACACATATCAACATATCATACATAATATATTAAAGCAATAAATCATACATTTTATCATAGATTATAGTAAACAGTAAAATACAATAATGCATGAACAGTAATATACAGATAATGCATGAACAGTAATATGCAGATAATGCATGAACACACATTGACTCGTTCCTACTCCATGGAGCTAAACACGGATATCTGGGAGAATGATCCGAATAGAAACTAATAATACTTTATGGCTGCCCAACCAAACTATTGCACTGTCCAATCTTTGTGTCTATAGTCCACAGTCCAAAACATCGTGTAGCAATACACAGTCCAAACATCGTGTACCACAGGCATAGTACTTAATAGTCTCCTCAAGATCTCGATTAAGAATAGTGCTTGTCAAGATCATTAGTGTGTTGCCCGTTACCACAGTCCAGAGGTGCTACCACTGTCCACATATGGGATTCTCCGCACACTAATGCCTCCAAGTTCAATAAATGAACCACATTACGCCTATCACACCAAATCACGGTGTAATTCGCCTCATCAATCAATCGCCAATTATCAACCAAATTGACACAACACTCTAAACATGATCTAAAATTACAAAAATACCCTTATTATCCAAAATTTACCATAATTATAAAAAATTACAAAAATGCCCTTAGTCACAAAATACCAAAGTATAGTACGTCCCACCTGACAATACTACACCAAAACATGTTCGGGTCCACCACTTTGGCCCGCCAGCAAAACTCACTGTATCTTTCAATCGCGTAGGAATTTTATCGCATTTTCACAATCTCATCGTTTTCACAAACGTTTTAAAATTGTGTAAATATATTTTGACATTTTTAAACATCGCAAAATGTTTTTAAATCATTTTCTCAATCGCGTAGGATTTTTAATTCATTTTCTTAACCGAATAGCTTAAAATCATCATATTAAATATGTGTAAACTATATCTAGTACTTTTAAAATACGTAGAGTATTTTCCTTGTATTCTAAATATAGAATGAAATCTTTTCATTTTATGCATCTGATTTTAATAAATTTTGGCAGCATTTTGCCTATAAAATTAGTATAAGGTATTTTTAACGTTTTCCCACTAAATATAGTTCATTTTATTTTTACCCAATAATTACGCTTTGAAACTTGCTAACGCGCTTCAAAATTCATAAAATGAGCTTTACGTTAGTATTTTTCAAGCGTTTAATTTATTTCTTACTTTAAAATAAATTCTGCTAAGTTAAAATTCTAGAACTGAATTTATTCCTTTTATTTTCTCAATGATTCATTGGAATCGATTTATGTTGGAAATCAATTACCTAACCTTTCTTAGCAAATAAAATGGCATGTTGGCCAAATCAAAAATAAAATGGCATTCAATTATACACTAAATAGCATGTTGGCCATAATTAATCTAAATCATTATTAAATCCATTATTTCACTTAGATCCTTTAAATCAGTGATTTAGAAAATTACTGAGAATATTTTGGTTCTCTGTTTGATGTAAGGCCATGAGCCTCATTTTGTGTTCTTTGGAACACTCATGCAAATCGTACATGTTATTCACATCCTACTTTAATAATTATACCATTATAGACACATGCAATTATATAATCACATATAATATACATACAATATATTTAAAGTCATAAACATGCATAACAAAAATAATAAAAACTATAATCATGCATAGCAAAATAAATCACAAATAGGAAAGCATTTAAATAATCACAAAGATAATAAAAACCATAAACAATCACACAAATCGAATCCTTATGGATTCTTCATACACAATCAATTCCATTTTCCCATCACCACTTAGGGTTGATGAGATTAAATCTCCCTCTTACCTCTTGAAGACAATTAATCGGTTAGTTTCCTTCTTTCTTGAAATTTCGTGTGACTCCCAAACAAATCCCTAAAATTCTTAAACAATTAGTAAAAACACATACAAGTATTAAGATTGAAAAATCATGGAACAATCATGGTTAGAAAAATTAGAAATCAAATTTTGAACCATAGAATCAAGACTTACCCTTAGAAAAGTAAGCAAAAGGTGTGATTTTGGACAAAATAGAGTAGTTTTTTGGAAAAACCTTGTGAATGAAAAGTGTTTAGAATAGGATTTGGGTTTAAGAAAAGCTAAGAGGAAAAATTATAGAAGTTGGTTGGTGTATTTGGGATGCTAGGCCGAATTAGAGAGAAAGAAAATGAAAGGAAAAGTATGCATGGGTTCTTGGTATTTTTGGAGAGAAAATAGAAAGCTTGATTTAGGATAAGTGTGAAATAAATATTGAGAGGGAAATGGGAGGGGCTGCTGCCGTGAGTGGCTTTTTGGGTGAGGTTGAGTGTTGGATTTTGCAAGGTAAATATCCAATTGAATGCACATGGTGGTGCACATGGTTTATGACATTTTGGAGGGTTCAAGAAGCTAGTAGAACTTAGCCACCAAGCCTCTCAAGGTTGCTGCCCAAACCGTGTGGCTCCTTTGCATTTTAAGGGTTTAATTGTTTTCCATTTACTCCTAATTATATGCTAATTAATTAGGTAATTAGTTAGGTTAAATATCCTAATCAATCTTAATTAACATTCTAATCACATAACTAATTAGTTTAATATATTTTAACATATATTATAACCTTTAATTAATATTAGGATATCTAATTAGTATTTAGATTATAATTAATTAAGAATTAAACTAGTTCACTTAGTTTGCTAATTAAGTAATTAGATTAGTCAAATTAAGCTTAATTAGCTACTAACCAAATTCAAGCCTACTATTTTTGACTTAATTCTAACCGTTGATTTCATCTTTAATTCCTAGCCATAGATTAGATCTAAGGTAGATATGAATTAGTCATAAAACTAGAATTCTAATCTCACCATTGATTTAATCAACGGTTGAAATCAAAGGCTTCCTAACTAAGTCTTCATCCAACGGTCCAAATGAAAGTCTATGCTCCCTTTGTTGACTTATTCTTATTGGTTTAGAAAGTCAAGCCACTTTCGTTGACTTGCTCTCATTGGCTAGCATTTGTCTAGTCAGCATAGTTGACTGCTTTTCCTAAACGCAGGTCCCACAGTACTTTTAAAGATCTGTGGTCAAACCGAAGCAGATTTTTACTATTTTTGAGACAGTAGGTACTGTAATATAAAATAATATTATAATAATATAAAATTATTTTATTGCACAGTTAAATCCTAAAAATTACGAGATTAATATATATATATCAATCAATTGGGTTTAGTAAGATCCCCACTCCAATTAATTAAAATAAGATTTTTTCGGCCGAAAAATTATTATTTCCTGGCTCGAGCAAATCACACACAACAACAAGTACACTCACTAACAAATAAATTTAATTTACTGCTCATAGAATTCACAAAATAGTACATTTCGGGACTATATTATAATTATCCCAAAAGTTGGGGTGTTACAAACCACATCCTATTGGTTTAGAAAACTCAAGCCATTAACATTAACTAAATTTTTATTAGTTCACCAAGTTGTGAATCACAAAGATTTTTCCTAATCTATTGTCCAACGGATAAAAGATACAGGATCTGTTACCTAATGAGCAGAAGCTACTGCTCACAAATCAGTAGATACTGTCCACAGAAAAATAAATTGTGAAATATTTTTATTTTACAGAAAAATTCTAAAAATTAAAAGATCGGGTAACGTATCTCTCGGATTCGGGTTTAGTAAGCTCACCCGGCTCCGAATAAATCGTGAAAGATTTTTCCCGGCTTGAAAATTATTATTTTTCTGACTCGGATTGAATCACACACAATGATAAAAAACAGTCACAGAACAGTCAAAATAAATTTACAGCACACAGAAATTACAAAATAGTACAATTCAGACATTACTGAGAAATAGTAAATTTTGGGGTGTTACACCCTACCTTTGGCAGTTGAGATGTAGATTTAAGCTTTAGAGGATCTCAAACTTTAGCCTTCCATTTAGCTTTCCTCTTTTTCTCCTCCTTTTCCTTGATTTTTCCTTCCTTTTCTTTCCTTTCTTTTCTAACAGTTTCTTCTTCTGTTTTTGGATCAAAGAACCAAATGAGGAAAAATACGAAGGATAATTTAACTTATAAGGCCTTTAAGGCCATACACTGATAAAACTTGATATGCTAAAATTACTTTGCTTTAGCTAAATCAAGATTCTCAACTTCCAACAACTTTGAAATAAATACTAAGATTCATTAAAATTATTATTTCATCATTATCTTATGTTTTTCATATCTATTACTAGTCAATCTGGCATAAAATGCACAACCAGTATGCCTAAAAATGCTAAACTAAGTTTTTCTTGAAACTTTAACTACATCTTATTTAATACATTTATAACCTAGAGATTAATTATTCACATTTATTTCCCTCCTCTAAGTAATTTATTCTATTATCTGAGTCATTTTAAGGTACTTTTCATCTTCAGAGTTGCAACAAAGTGCTTTAACTAACTCTGTTTGTCACAAAAATAAACATACATGTTAAGCAAGTCATATGCCACCTTTTGTATACATACGCAAGTCTAACATTTCATTAAGGGTATTACACAATTTATATTAGTGAATGTTATGAGATATATGTATATTACTGAGACTTTTTATGTTCTCACCCTTTATATGTTTTTATGGTAAAAACAGGTCTAGACCCTTGTAAGGGGGTAAATCAACTGAAGAAGGAGTAACAAAACTAGATAGCTTTTTTTCTTTCTTGTTAGCTTTTGTTGTATGACAACTCATGTATATTGTACTTTGAGTTGTACTTTAGTTGTAGTTTTGTTGTTGTATATATGACACTATGCTCTATAAGGCTTTTGATATATATATTTATGACTTACTTTTATCGTGGCTCTCCGTATTTAATTGTTTAATTATATGGGATTAGTGAGACTGTAAGAATAGAAATAACACGGTTAATGCTTTGTGTCTTTGTATATAAGTTATATTGAGATAATTGTATTAGGGTGTTGCACAACCTAACTATCTCTTTTCAGATATAGCTGAGCTAATTTATCTAGAGAATAGTTACCTCTTATTGGTAAAAAAGTGAGCAGATTTGGTTAATCGGTCCACTATGACCCAAATTGCATCATATCCTGGCTAAGCTCTTGGTAAACCCATTACAAAGTCTATGGAGATCTTATCCCATTTCCATTCAAGGATTACCAAAGACTATAAAGGTCTTGCAGGTTTCTAATGTTCAATCTTTACCTTTATCAAGTTAGACACATTAATACATATTCTGCTATGTCCTTTTTCATTCCAAGCAACCAAAACATCTTCCTCAAATCTTGATACATCTTAGTGGCTCCAGGATGGATGGTACACTTACTTTTGTGAGCTTCCTCTAGAATCCTTTCCTTAATATTTGACTCTCTTGGAACACAAAGTTTGTCTCTAAACTTTGTCATTCAATCATTAGCCGTGTCAAAATCCTTTTGGGTTCCTAAGAAAATCTGCTCACTAATGTCCCTTAGAACTTCATCCTCTTTTTGAGCTTCTAAAATTTGAATCCTTAATTTATTTACTATGCCTACTCTGCTTACAAAGAGACTATGTGACATCACAATCAGCACGAGACTCAAATTCCTAAAACTCTCGAGAAGTTCACTTACTTAGACCATTATCCGGGACACGTGTTGGGATTTCCTACTTAGTGCATCAACCACTACATTGGCTTTACTCAGTCATACTTTAACTCAAAGTCATAATCCTTTAAGAATTCCATCCATCTTCGTTGCCTTATGTTTAGCTCCTTCTTATCAAACTAGTATTTTTAACTCTTACAATTGCTAAACACCTCAAACTGGACTTCATAGAGATAATGCTCCAAAATCTTTAAGGCAAACACTACAAGGGCTAATTCCAAATCATCCGTAGGGTAGTTCTCTTCGTGTTGCCTTAACTGCCTTGATGTATAGGCAACTACTCTCCTATCTTGCATCAGAACACACCCTAAACCCATCTTTGAAGCATCACAATATATCTCAAAGTTCTCATGGGCGTTCGGAATTACCAAAACAGGTGTAGTGGTCAACTTCTTCTTCAACTCTTGGAAACTATTCTCACAATCTTGAGTCTACTCAAAAGTGCTACCTTTCCTAGTTAACCTAGTCAATGGTAGCATTAATTGAGAAAATCCCTTGATAAATCTCGTATAATACCCAGTCAGGCCTATAAAGTTTCTAACCTCAGTCACAGTGGTAGGTTTCTCCTACTTACTACTGCCTCAACTTTCTTAGGGTCCACAAAAATTCTTTCTTTAGAAATTACATGGCCTAAAAATTGAACTTCCATTAGCCAAAATTCATACTTGGATAATTTGGCAAATAACTTCTTCTCCTTGAGAATCTTTAAAACTATTCTTATAAGATGCTCATGCTTTTCCATTGTCTTGGAATAGATAAGGATGTTATCAATAAATACTACCACAAACTTGTCTAGGTAAGGTCTAAAAATTTTGTTCATGTAATCCATGAACACTGCTGGTGCATTTTTCAACCCAAAGGACATCACAAGATATTCGTAATGTCCATACCTAGTCCTAAAAGCAGTTTTAGGGATATCCTCTTCCTTATCCTTGATTTGATGATATCCAGATCTTAGATCAATCTTGGAGAACACTAGAGCTCCTCTTAATTGATCCATCAGATCATCTATCATAGGCAATGGATACTTATTCTTGATGGTCACTTTGTTCAACTATCTATAGTCGATACATAACCT
Organism: Ormosia semicastrata; assembly: GCA_029884595.1. Lineage (NCBI taxonomy): Eukaryota > Viridiplantae > Streptophyta > Magnoliopsida > Fabales > Fabaceae > Ormosia > Ormosia semicastrata. The sequence continues at coordinate 35,245,621 of JAQQTO010000060.1, read as the reverse complement.
CATGGTACCATCCTTTTTCTTCACTAGTATCACTGGTGCTCCCCATGGAGAAACACTAGGCCTAATGAAATACTTGTCCAATAACTCCTCTATTTGATTCTTGAGCTCTGCTAAATTTAGAGGTGCCATCCTATAGGGAGCTATAGATATAGGTCCTGTACCCGGCACTAAGTCTATAAAAAAATCCTATTTCTATCTCTGGTGGCAACTCATCTATGTCACTCGAAAATACCTCTGGGTTCTTCCTCACCACAGGTATACTGTCTAGGTTCTGCTCAACCTCTATATTCAAAGAGAGAAGGAAAACATATCCTAGAGCTCCTTCTACCAAACAATGATTGTCCTAGTTAGCATTGAAATAGACAGACTCAGATGAAATAGTTCTGGTAGGATTATCAGACAGAAACATTAAGTTCTTATCGAAATAATTTAAGACTATATGATTAGACGGTAATCAATCTATACCAAGAATGACATCTATGTCCACAAAGGGTAAACATATAAGATTTACGAAGAAAACTCTATCTTTTACTTTTATACAACGGTTGAGACATACTTTTGAGGTTATATATGGTTTACCAGTTGATGTGGAAACAAATTAGTCATATGGTAATTCTGACATAGGCAAATCCAACATCCTTACACAATCATAAAAAACAAAGGAGTGGAATGCTCCTGAATCATACATGATATTTAAAAGATGATTATGAATTATGCCTTTACCTTGAATAAGGTCAGAAGACTGGGCCATTTTTTTCCGCCTAGAGTGTAAAATCTTCCTTTGGCTAATGATTTTGGGGTAGGCACATCTTCCTTCTTTAGAGGATAATCTCTAGAAATGTGACCTTGTTGCTCACATGTATAACATACAGATTGACCTATCAGACACGATCTGCCTCCATGTATTTTTCCATATTTAGTACATCTTGGTACCTTGGAATCTGTCTTGCCTTTTCCCTTAGGGTTGCTTGATTTAGAAGCACCCTTCTTAAACTTGTTATCCCCACGCTTTCTGTAATACCTTTAATAACATGTTAGACTTTTATAAGGTTATAGAGGTACCAAAATAATTGTTTAGCATGTCTATTTAATTTTGTAACAAACTGAGTTAGTTTAGGCACTTTGCTGCAACACAGGATGTGTAAAGTAGTTTAAAATGACTCATATAATAGCATAAATTGCTTGGATGAGAAAAATAAATATGGATAATTTATTTCTAGGTCACAAAATATAAAATAAGGTGTAGTTGAAGTTTAAAGATAAACTAAGTCAGTTTGGTATTTTTAAGCATACTGATTATGTATTTTAGTACCGGATTACCTTGTAGCAGATATGAAAAATCATGTAAATGATGAAATGATTTTTTAGATGAATCTTATGATTTATTCTAAAGTTGTTGGAAGTTAGGAAACTTGATTTGGTTAAATCTAAGCATTCTTAATAGATACAATGTTTTAGTAAAATAATGAGTCACTTAGTGACTCACTTTTCTCGGTTATTCCAACCTCATTTCCTAACTTTTCTTTATTCTTTTTCTTCCTTTCACACTTGTTTCACTCACTCTCTAACGTTCTCAACCAGCAGTAGTAGAGAAAGAGGAGAACAGAGGAAAGAATGAAGAGGGAAAGAAAGAGGAAGAAGAAGAAAGGAAAAGAAAGGCAAAACGAAAAGTGAAGGTCTAAAGCACATCCAACTATAAGAGGTAGAGGTGTTATGTTTACGAATTTCTCATCTCCATGCCTTCATCTTTGTTCATGTTTGTTCATGGATGGAAAAATAGGTTGGTAATTGATTTTTAATGTTTCCTTGCTTGGATAATACCTTTATGGTTAGTTTTGGTCTATTCTTAACTTAATTCTTGCATGGTTGATGATAAGAAACTTAGAGAAAACTCAATTGAATACCTAGAAATTATAGTTGAGAAATGGGTATGAAACTCTTTGTTTTCTTAGATTTAATTCCATGTTTGATGGGTTGAGAGCAATCATGAGAGGGTAAGCATGCTTAGGGACCATAATTGAGGTTGGAAAAACCTTAGAATCCAAGTTGTGAATGTTAGAAGATGATTGGGAGTTAATAGCACAGTAGCTATGAGTATGCTACGTTATTTTCTGGTGTAGCATGTAATACCCTTAATGACATATTATACTTGTATATGTGTACAAAGGTAGCATATGACTCGCTTAACATACTTGTTTGATTTTGTGACAAACTGAGTTAGTTTAGGCACTTTGTTGCAACACTGAAGGTGAAAAGTTGCTTAAAATAACTCAGATAATAGCATAAATTGCTTAGATGAGGGAAATAAATATGCATAATTTATTTCTAATTCACAAATGTATGAAACAAGATGTAGTTAAAATTTCAAGGTAAACTGAGTTAGTTTGACATTTTTAAGCAGACTGGTTGTGCATTTTATGCCTGATTGACTAGCAGTAGTTATGAAAAAAAAAGATTATGGTGAAGCGACTTTTTTAATGAATCTTAGTATTTATTTTAAAGTTATTGGAAGTTGGAAATGTTAATTTAGTTAAATCTAAGTATTTCTAGCTGATTAGAAAATATCATTGTATGGCCTTAAAGGCCTTATAAGTCATTTGGATTCTCTTTTTAAGTCCTCATTCATGGTCTTTTTGTTGCACTAACACAGAAATAGAAAATGTGAGAGAGCAAAGGAAAGAAGATGAAAGAAAGAAGGAGCAAGAGGAGGATAAAAAGAGGAAGGCCAAAGGAAAATCAAAGGTTTGATTATCCAAGCTTGAAGCTTCATTTTAGCTGCCAAAGGTAGGGGAATAGAGTCCTTATTCACTTCTTTTATTCATTTTCATCTTTGATGCACTCTTGGTGCATAATAGGTCAAATTGGATTTTAAAGGTGTTTAATGTGTTTTTCTTTCTTGAATGTGTTTTAATGGTTGTTTATGACTTTTTCATAGCATGAGTTTGAGATAGAAACTTAGAACTTCTCATTTAGACCATTGACGCACAAAATATGGTTTTAGGTCTTTGATGAGTGATTTTGGTTCATAATCCAAAGTTAGTAGTTTAAGTTAGTGATTGATAATTCTTATGTGTTAATGAACTAATTAGGGACTTAGGATCACCTAGAAATTGTCTTGGAATGGACAAATCTCATGAAAAGTTCTAATGGAACAGTGCACGATTTTGTAGAATTCTGTAGAACCTAGTTTTTGCTATTAGTGTCGTGGCATGGGTAGGTCAGGCCGAGGGGTGCACCTCAGAGTATGTGCACCCGAGAGTAGCATGCAGCAGCATGAATGCGTGATGCCGAGGTGTGCGAGACAGAGAGCTGCGCGCGGCAGCGTGAGAAAGGTTACGCTAAGCGTGAGCTCCAGAATTTCTCAAAAATGAGATTCTTGATGTATTGATGTTTTATACTATTTGGAATCATTTATGTATGTTTTCTAATGTGTGTTGAGATACATATAAGGATATTTTAAGAGGGACATTATCACTTAGCAAGTAAGAAAAAACTTAAGCCTTTGAGCATCCAAGAGTGATGGTTTTCCTTGGGTAAATATCTAGCACCTTAGGATACTTTTTGTGGTATTATGTATCACTTAAGAGTAATGAGTAATGATGTGGTGTTTAGATGCATGTATGAAGGATGTTCTGGTAGTATTAGTCTTTGTGAGTATCCTTTGATAATGTGCACAATCATTTAGGCCAAGGGAGATAAGTGGGGAGTCCAAAATGTTCTTTTGAGCAAGGATTCAATCTGAACTTCTCGATAATGCCAGGGTATGTGTAATATGAGGATGAGATTTCCCTCTATTTACTATAAGATAATACACTAAATCAGAAATCCTAATTAAACATCTTGGTTCTAAGTTGGACTAAGTATGTATGATAAAATGTATGTTAATTAGGTATCTTTAGTTACTAAAGTATATCCTTGTAGATTCTTTAAACATATCTTATTTAACATGTATTAAGATTATGTTTATTATGCTATGTATAACTGGTTTTGGTTTGCTCATACTGAGAATTATTGATTCTCACCTCGCTGTGTTTTCATGTAATTCTAGGTGAAAGTTCTTCAAAGAAAACGAAGAAAAAGGAAACTAAGGATTAGACTAGTTTTGGCTTTATCTGTTATGTTACAATCTTTGTATCTCTTTATACTTCTTTTGTAATGTAAAGAGTTATATAATACTTCAAGCCTTTGCTAAAGCTAATGTTGTATATATATGCATTTTGCTTTGCGTTTTATGTTTTTCGCATTATGGCTCTCTATAATGACTCCTGTGTACATTATAGATATATGATCAGGTTATTATCTATGTAGTGACGTTGTAATGTTGTTTATCTCATTATAAATGTTACACAAATTAAGATATTAGTATTAGTACATTACATTATGGTATCAGAGTAGTTCATCCTGTTGAGCCGGGGTATGGATTGGCTATGCTTAGGCATGTTTAAGAGTTCATTTTTATGAATTGTGCTTTTATAATCTCTTGTGTAAGATGCCTTGATAGAATTGCATGATTTGCCTTAGGTTAGTTTGTTGTTAGCTACTATTGCACGGTTACATGATATTGTGATTGTAGCTCAATATATATCGTTTCTGTGCATGGCACCGCCAAGGCGAACTAGAGAAACAAGGAACTCGATCTCAGAAGGTCCTGATATAGCCGAAACATTTATGGCTATGACTAATGCTATAAGAGAGCAAGCAGCCGTTACAACAAGGGTGCTTGAGAGGATGGATGCAAATCCACCTCAGCCACCTACACCACCTGTGCAGCCAGTACAGGAAGTACAACAAGTCGGAAGAAATCAGAACTTCCAGGACTTGACAACTTTCTGTCAGACGAACCCTCCACCTTTCAGAGGTGAGTATAATCCTGCTAAGGCTGAGGAGTGGCTCAGTGAGATGGAAAAGATCTTTGAAGTAATGGTTTGTTCGGAGGAACAAAAGATGTGCTTCGCCTCCTATACATTAAAGGAAGAGGCAGAGCATTGGTGGAAAAATACCAAGAGGGTATTAGAAGCCGCTGGAACTCAGATGTCTTGGGAGGTCTTCAAGACAACCTTTTTGGAGAAGTATTTTTGTAAACTCTACACAATGACAAGGAAGTGGAGTTTATGCATTTAGAACAAGGAAGCTTGTTAGTGAGCCAGTATGTGGCCAAGTTTAGGGGGTTGTCAAAATTCTCTTTGCATTTTCGTTACCATCCAGACGAGAATTGGTGATGTTTGAAGTTCAAGACTGGCTTAAGAAATGAGATCAAATGTATGGTAAGACCTATGGAGATTAGGAATTTTCCTTCTCTGGTCAACAAGTGTAGAATTGTGGAGTCAAGTGTTCATAGCCCTCAATCAGAGGAAAAGGCACAAGACTTCTAGAAAAGAAAGCGTGATGATGACAAGAATAAGCAAGGTGCTCCTAAAATAAGCAACCCTAAAGAAAAAGGCAAGAAGGGATCTAAGGTACCTTAGTGCACTAAATGTGGGAAGGCACAAGGAGGCAAACCATGTTTAGTAGACTAGTCTGTGCATTACAGATGTGAACAGCCAGGACACTTTTCTAGAGATTGTCTTTTGAAGAAGGAAGATGTGCCTACCCTAAAGCCACTAGCCAAGAGACGAGTTTATACTCTAGGCAAAAAAGAAATGGCCCAGTCTTTTGATCTTATCTAAGGTAAAGGCATAATTCATAATCATATTTTAAATATCATGTATGATTCAGGAGCATCCCACTCCTTTGTTTTCTTATGATTGTGTAAGGATGTTGGATTTGTCTATGTTAGAGTTACCATATGACTTGTCTATTTCCACACCTACTAATAAACTAGTCATAACTTCAAAAGTGTGTCTTTAGTGTTGTATAATGATTGAGGATAGAATCTTCTTTGTAAATCTTATCTGTTTACCCTTTATGGACATAGATGTCATTCTTGGTATGGATTGGTTATCGTCCAATCATGTAGTCTTAAACTGTTCAGATAAGACTCTAGTTTTTTTGTTTGATGTTCTAACCAGAGTTGTTTCTTCTGAGTCTGCTTATCTCAATGCTAACCAGGTCAATCAATGTTTGGTAGAAGAAGCTCTAGGATATGTTCTTCATTAGATGTAGAGGTTGAGCAGAACCTAGATAGTATACCTGTGGTGAGGGAATTGGTGTGGTGTGGAATGCGATTAAAAATTAATATTAAAAATAGTTGCCAAGTTCCACCAAAAATATAAAAACCTTGCAACCAAATGTAGTAAGCAAGGGTCGATCCACAGAGAACCAATTCAATTAACACTATCAATCTAATTCCTAAATTAAACTCTGATGAAAAATAAACAGTAAAAGTAAAATGGGGGTTTTGTTGATTAAAACTAAAAAGAGAAATTAAACTTAAACCAAAACAGTAAACACAAATTGAATTATCAAGTTAAAGATATTGGTTAAGAAATGGAATCCACCACTAGATTTATATGATTATGCTAACTTACATACCCTTTATACCAACATGATCAATTATGTTCTTATGCAATTGCAAGATAAATCCCATGTCTTCCTTAAGTTTCGCTTAATTCAGCAACCGCTCAAATCAAACCCTAACCATTAGTTATTTGTAAAGCAACCGCTCTTACACTTACCTAATGATTGCATTAAGAATTAGAAAACCAATCACACTAAGATCTAATCACACGCCGGGATTAAATTACTTAGATCATATGTCTCACTAGTCATACCACCGCAAATCACAAGATAGCAATCCTAGTTTTACCACATTCGAAGTTTGACAAGAATATAAAAACCTTTATATTGATTTATGAACAGAAACATATGAATAAAAACATAATTGTATTGATATAAAGAGGTATGCAAGATTCATATAATCAAAACTAGAGTTTCATCCTCCCTTAACCAATCAAGAAGTTTAGCCACACATGGCAAATTCAAAAACAGAAGAAGAATTAAAAGAAAACATTGTTCGAACAAAGAAGAAAAGAAAAACTAAAGATCAAACTAGTTTCCAAGGCTTGAGAGTGATTGATCTTTGATCGCTCGAATCCGAGTCTCCAATCCTCGATCGAATCCTTCCCTTCTTGGTCTTTGTGTTTCTCTCGCTTCCTTCACGTCTCTCTACGTCCGAATACCTTAAAGGGCTCTAAGCCACACTATTTATAGGTTTGGGAACCTAATTTAACATTAAAGCACGAAATTAACTTCTTAGTGCGATGACACGGGCCGTGTCATTATACACGGCCCAACCCGTGTCTGATTCTGGAGACAAATTTTCAGCTATTCCAAGGTCAGAAAGGAACACGGCCTACCCCGTGTCAATTGACATCGGCTGTATTCTCGGTCAAGGCTTCAAATCATCCTTCCTCGTGAAGTCAGAGGCGTACACGGCCTACCCCGTGTCAATTGACACGGGCCGTGTTGATCAAAACTTTCCGCCTTCAAAGTCGAATGACACACGGCCTACCCCGTGTTATTTCACACGGGCCGTGTTAATCACTTTCTTCGAATTCAGCCTTGATTCTTCATGAATGCTCTTCTTCCTTTGCTTCTAGAGGTTGATACTAATTCCCTTAAGTCTCTTAACTTTCTTCTCAACAGCTCAATACCAATGGACTCCATCACTCATAGATCTCCTGAAAATCACAATACGTTTATGAGTGTCTATAACCTCATTTAAGCAAAGTTTCACAATAAACATCCAAAGACAACTCTAAATCAGAAACTTAACTAAATGTCAGCAATTAAACACATTTGGAATCCAATTAGATCAAACAAAGAACATTCAAGAGCTGAAATTATTAATAGATCAAATACCCCCACACTTAACATTTTGCACTCCTGGGCAAAAACATAAAACCAAGCACATGCTTCCCAAAAAGTAACAAAAGTATTGAACAATGAGCAAAAATCTATACACATCAGTTCTTTCAAGGAATCTAAGCATTCAGGAATTCCCTCTCTCAACAATCCAAATCAGCAAGCCAAGTCTATCCAAAATCAGGGTTAAGCCAACATAATAAATCCTCACAGATGTACTCCCTTTCACTCAAGTATTTTGGCTTGTATTTACTCTCAACCAACTCATGAAAACATGCCTTACCATAGGCTTGACAAGCCTCTACTTCTCCACCACCTAAATCACATGCACACAAAGATCAAAAGGTCTTTAATCAAGTTGTAATGGGGTCAAGGTCAAGGTAAGATATATCAAGGATAAACAAAGTTAGACCATCTAAATAGAAGAGCGAAGGGGAATAAAAACCAAACACTTTTGCACAATTACCCCAACACTTTTCAATCCATCTTCATCTTTTACTTGACTTTCTCCATTTATCAACCAACTTATCAATCTCTTTTTCTTTTCTTTTTCGCTCCTTTTGTTTTTTTTTTCTTTTTTTTTCTTTTTTGAATAAAAACATAGCAAAACAGTGTAATCACCCCCACACTTATTCAAACACAATTCCCAGCATAATTATTAAGCTCTTCTACTCCCTAAGGTAGGGTAGCAATGGTTTTTCACTATTAGGCTTGTATTGAGCTATAATAAAAAGAAAGGATATAATTCAGGCTCAAAGGGGTGAAACAATGGATCAAAGTACAAGGCTAGCTATTTGGCCAAGTGGTTGAAAGAAAGAAATGCCTTTATCATCTCAAAAATGTGCAGTGAACATTTGCAGCTTTAAAGAGAGTCAAATCAAGTTTTGAAAAACATATAATCACAAGTGGAATCACACGACAAAGAACAGAAGTGACTTAAAATTAGTCATTCATATTAAGGCCCAAAAACTCACTAGGTTCAAATTTTATCAAATTCTCAAAACCCTTTCAATTTTCAAAACCTCTTAGTGCAAATTTAGAAGCAAGAAAGTCAACTCCTTTAGGCTTAAAAACCTGTCCAATTAAAAATCAATCACTTGCTCATTGCTCAATATACTCTAAAAACCAGCTTAGAAAAAACATGCACCAGATATGCCATTAAGATCAGGATGTGCAATGAGGCTCAAACCCAAACTTCCCCCCCACACTTAAAACAGACAGTGTCCTCAATGTCAAAGCATACACAATAGATAAAATGAATCCAAGTAAATAAACAAAGTATATGCGAAGAAATGAAGTATTGCATCATGAAACTCAGTTCAATACAAAAGAGTAACAATAGTAATCAGAACAATGTACAATAAGCCATCAAAATGAAGGACACAAATTTCAAAAGAAAATGAAAATACATCAAGAAGGGGGAGGGGGAGATGAAAAATGCTGAAGCAAAAGATCAAGCTTGCCATCAATGGCATCCATTCTCTGATCACGTGCGACCTCCATAGCCTGAAAACGATCCTCTAAGCGCTGAAAGCGAGCAGCATGGTCCAGCTCCAAGCAATCAATACGGGCCAAGATAACATCATAAGAAGCTGCGCCAAGCTGAGTGGAAGGGCTCGCATCACCAGCAAACACAGGGGGAGGAGAGACAGCAGTATCCTCATGTGGCTCAGGGTCCGGATCAACTCTAGGCAAGGCAGCTCCATCAGCGCCAAGCAAGACGAGAGCACCATTTAGATGAGTGCAGAGCTTCATAGCCACCAAAATGGCTCCATCAATAGCACTGGGACCCTGAACCGGTGCCTCTTCCACCAAATCCAAATACTCAAAGTGATCAGCAATGGCAGTCACATACCCTCCTAACACAATACGACCAGCTAAAGTGGTCCCGACATGATGAAACGATTACACAGAGCCAATACCCCCATTAACAGCACTCCTCAATCATACAATGTAAGAAAAACAACTCAGAACGGCTAATCGTCCCTTGACTCTCCCCCCGACCACACAGAGTATTAGCTAATCATTTCTGAATATAGCGATGGGCAGGGGACCTAAGCTGAGAGGCTTTAGACATCTTAGGATCATAGTTATCAGACTCAGGCACAGTGAGGGCAGACCACACATGATCAGCATTAAAATCATGGGGTAACATATTTTCCCCCTCAGGAAAACCAAAAATAACTCGAAACATATGAATATCAATGGAATGGGAGTTACCTAGCAACCTAAAGGTGATTTCCCTAGGCCATCTAGTTTGATCAGACAGAAGGTAAAGCTTACGATTAAAACTAGAAACAAACTCCCTAGTCAATGCAGCAAAAGTAGGCTTCTGAATAATGCAAAATCAACCCAACCAATTCTTCCCAACAGAGCAAACACCTCATCATATAACCCTATAGCCCTAAGGGTATCTACGTCTAAAAAGCGAGTGGGAACCACTACCTTTCTGTCGATGGGGTTGACTGGCACCTGAGGGGGTGAAGGCTCACGTGGGGATGATGGAGACCGAGCACGTCTAGAGCCAGCACGATGGGGATGAAGCGAACATGACGCAGCAGTGGTCTTGACACGCTTTTTAGGACCCATCAAGAGAAGAAGCATAAGAAAGGAAGAGCAAGGAGAGAATATGGTGGTGGGTGGAGGGTGAAATCAGAAAAATTAGGGAGAGTAGGGAGAGAAACTGCGCGTGGAAAGAGGGGGAGATGATAATGATGGAAAACAGGGGAGAATGATGGATATCGAGGGGGAATGGTGGAATACGGTGGAGATTGGAGGCTATTGAAGGTAATGGTGGAGATTGGAAGCGAATGTGCGTGAGACCGGTGCAAAGAAGAAGAAGAAGAAACAGTGGAAAAAGGAGGAACAATGAGAAATGCGTGTGGGGAAGAAGGGAGAATACGTGTGGGGAGAGGTGATAATGAAGAAAAATGGTGAAGAAGGGAGGAAAATGGTGGTGGCTGGTGGTGGGTAAGAAAAGATTGAAGGGGAGATGGTGGTGGTGCGCAGAGGGGAAGAAGAGAAGAGGAAATTGGGGAGAAAACCCTAAATTAGGGTTTAAGTGAGGCGCCGGTACGAGTACACGGGACGTGTCATATGACACGGCCCATCTCGTGTACTACTGTCTTAGTAATAAGTCGCAAGAAGACAACACAGCCGTGTCATATGACACGGCCCACCCCGTGTACTTCTCTGGAAAACAGGGGTTCTGATGGTCAGGATAACACGGGCCGTGTCATATGACACGGCCAGCCCCGTGTACCTCTCTGGAATCATCACAAAAGTCTTATCCTCGAAAACATGGGCCGTGTTATGTGACACGGCCCACCCCGTGTAGATTTCTGTAGTAATGAGGTTGCTGTCATGAGGACACGGGCCGTGTCATGGGACACGGCCCTCCCCGTGTAGATTGCTGACTTACAAGATGCGCTCTAAACTTTTCCTCAGGACTACATACACTCAACAAACCATGAACTCAAGTAATCAAACTAAAAACTGAGCAAATCCAAACATAAATATCAGCAAGGAAACAGATATCAAGCAAGAAACACTTAAAAATAGGCTAAACTAAGAAACTAAACAACGTAAAAGAGAAAGGAAAAAGAAAGCAAATCTGATTGGGTTGCCTCCCAATAAGCGCTTGGTTTATTGTCCTCAGCCAGACATTGTGGTGCTCCTCAGGATTCTTCATAAGATGGATAGAGAAGAGGCATGTTTTCAACCTCTGCATTCTCCGGAAGTTCATGGTAAGGCTTGAGACGGTGCCCATTAACCTTGAATGCCTTGCCAGAGGCCTCGTTCATGATCTCCACTGCACCAGAAGAAAAAACAGTTGTTACTACAAATGGGCTAATCCATTTAGAACGTAACTTACCTGGAAATAATTTGAATCTGGATTGGTATAGCAACACTTTTTGGCCTTCGTGGAAACTTTTCCTCGAAATCATTTGATCATGAAATGCTTTGGCTTTGGCCTTGTAAATGAGGGCACTCTCAAAGGCCTCATTCCTCAATTCTTCTAACTCCTGAATTTGGAGTTTTCTCTGCTTGCCAGCACCTTCCAAGTTCAAGTTAACTTGCTTGATAGCCTAGTAAGACCGATGTTCTAGCTCCACTGGCAAGTGACAGGGCTTCCCATAAACCAATCGGAATGGGGACATACCAATAGGGGTCTTGTATGCCGTCCGATAAGCCTACAAGGCATCAGCAAATCTAGTACTCCAATCCTTGTGCATGGGATTCACAGTTTTTTCAAGGATGGACTTGATCTCCCTATTTGATACCTCGGTTTGGCCATTCGTCTGAGGATGGTAAGGAGTAGAGGTCCGGTACACTACACCATATTTCTTCAAAAGGGATTCAAAGATTCTGTTGCAAAAATGTGTCCCTTGGTCACTAATGATGGCTCTGGGAGTACCAAACCTGGAAAAGATAAAGGACTTCACAAAATCCACAACAGTCTTAGAATCATCAGATTTAGTGGCTTTAGCTTCCACCCATTTGGAAACATAATCCACAGCTAAAAGAATATAGGAGAAACCAAAAGAAGGAGGAAACGGTCCCATGAAGTCAATGCCCCAAACATCAAAAACTTCCACAAAGATTATGGGAGTTTGAGGCATTTGATTTCGTGGACCAATATTACCTGTTCTCTCGACAATGTCACATGACTTACAGAAATCATAAGCATCTTTAAAGATGGTAGGCCAAGAGAAACCACTTGTCAAGCACTTTGTTGGCTGTCCTCTTTATGCCGAAATGTCCTCCACAGCATAAGTATGGCAAAAAGATAGAACGGAGTGAGTCTCTGAATCCGGGATACATCTCCGAATCACTTGATCCGCGCAATGCTTCCAAAGGTAAGGATCATCCCAAATGTAATACTTGCAATCACTCCTTAACTTATCTCGCTGTGCTTTGTTCGAGCCTGCCGGAAAGTCTTTGGTGGCCAAGTAATTGGCAATATCAGCATACCACGGAATAGTGGTTGCGATAGCCATTAAATGCTCATCCGAAAAGCTCTCTGGTATAGGTATGTCCTCCTCTTCAGTCACCAACCTGCTCAAATGGTCTGCCACCAAGTTTTCGCTCCCCTTTTTGTCTTTAATTTCCAAGTCAAACTCTTGGAGCAACAGAATCCATCGGAGCAATCGTGGCTTCGCTTCCTTCTTTGTCAGTAGGTACTTCAATGCTGCATGATCAGAAAAAATAATTACTTTAGAGCCAATTAAATATGATCTAAATTTCTCTAAAGCAAAAACAACAGCAAGAAGTTCTTTCTCAGTTGTAGAGTAATTCAGTTGAGCATCATTTAGGGTCCTTGATGCATAGTAAATAGCATAAGGAACCCTATCAACTCGCTGTCCTAAGACAGCCCCTACCGCAAAGTCACTCGCATCACCCATTAATTCGAATGGAAGCTCCCAATTTGGCGGCCTAATGATAGGTGCCTCAGTCATCAACTCCTTAAGTGTGAGGAAAGCCTTCATACACTTCTCATTAAACTAAAATGGAATATCTTTTTGGAGAAGTGTGTAGAGAGGTGCTGATATCTTGGAGAAATCCTTGATAAAGCGCTGATAGAAACCTGCATGACCAAGAAAAGAACGAATATCCCGCACACTAGTGGGCGGGGGTAATGAACGTACAAGCTCTACCTTAGCTTTATCAACTTCAATGCCCCTAGCAGAGATTACATGACCTAACACAATACCTTCTTCTACCATGAAATGACATTTTTCCCAATTTAAAACAAGGTTTGTGTCAATGCATCTCTTCAAAACCAAAGTCAAATGGTCCAAATATTTCTCAAAGCCATTCCCAAATACACTAAAGTCATCCATGAAGACCTCAATGATATTCTCTATGTAATCAGAAAAAGACTCACCATACATCTCTGAAAAGTCCCTGGCGCATTGCACAGTCAAAAAGGCATTCGCCTATAAGCAAAGGTGCCAAAAGGAGAAGTGAAAGTGGTCTTGTCCTGATCTTCTGGAGCAATAGCAATCTGGTTATAACCTGAAAATCCATCTAAGAAACAATAATGAGAATGACCAGCTAACCTTTCTAACATTTGATCAATAAAAGGTAAAGGAAAGTGGTCTTTTCTGGTGGCAGCATTCAATTTTCTATAATCTATACAAACACGCCACCCTGTTTGTAATCTAGTGGGAATAAGCTCATTCTCGATTTCTTACCACAAGAATGCCGATTTCTTTGGTACTACCCGGACCGGGCTTACCCACTTGTCGTCGAAATGGGGTAGATGACCCCCACACTTAGGAGCTTCAAGATATCTCCTTCTTCACAACATCCATCATCGGGGATTCAACCTCCTCTGTGGTTCCCTCACTGGCTTAGCCCCCTCCTCCATTAAGATTCGATGCATGCAAATGGAGGGGCTAATTCCTTTGATATCTCGCAATAGTCCATCCGATGGCTGTCTTGTGTTCCTTCAACACATAAATCAAACTCTCTTCTTGCTCCTTGGTGAGGGCTTTAGCAATTATTACCGGAAGTGTCTCCTTCTCACCCAGAAAAACATATTTCAAATGGGAGGGCAATTCCTTCAATTCCAGCTCTAGTGCCTGCACAACAGAAGGTTTAGGGACATCAGTGGTAAAGGGTAATTCAACATACGATACCTCATGTCCTTTTGAGGTGGAAGAAAGTGTATGCAAGGCTGCCACCACTTCATTAATCTCCTCACTCCATGGCTCCCCTTGGTCATCCTTCTTTGGATCCTGAAAATCTAAACTGCGAGTCATAATTGTATCAAGAACATCAAATTGATCAGACTCGAAAATAGTAGAAATTAAAGATTCAACAACATCAAAAGAATCAACAACATAGGCAGAGTGCACATCACTCGGGTATCTCATAGCCTCGAAGATGTTGAATCTAATTAACTCTCCATCAAATTCCATAGTCAATGTTCCCGAATGCACATCAATTTTAGTTCGGGCAGTCTTGAGGAAAGGCCTCCCCAACAGAATGGGGGCAGAGTTGGGAGATTTGTCCTCCTCCATGTCTAGCACATAGAAATCGGTCGAAAATACCAGTTCGTTGACCTGCACCAAAACATCCTCAACTACCCCCTTAGGGTATGCATTAGACCTGTCTGCCAGTTGAATGATAACTCCAGTAGGTTCTAAAGGTCCTAGATGTAAAGATGCATAAATAGAAAAGGGCATGACATTAATGGATGCACCTAAATCTAGCATAGCTCTCTCAAACCTGGCATTACCGATAGTGCATGGTATAGTGAATGTGCCAGGATCTTTACATTTAGTTGGGAGCTTCTTATTAAAAACAGCTGAAACGTTTGCTCCCACTTGGACCCGTTCATTACCTTTCAACTTCCTTTTGTTAGTGCATAACTCTTTTAGGAATTTAGCATATCTAGGTACTTGCTTTATTGCATCTAACAGAGGAATGTTAACTTCAACTTTCCTGAAAGTCTCTAAGATCTCTTTATCCGCTTCTTCTTTCTTATTTCGAACCAACCTGCTTCTGAAAAAGGAGCCTTAGTGACATATTTAGAAAGTGGGTCAGAAACACTTACCTTAGGAGTCTTAGAATTAATCCCCTCCTCATCTACTTCCTTAGGGTTTGGAGCTTTGTCTTCAGTGACTTGGGAAGATGCGGGTCCTTCAAGTGTCTTCCCACTTCGCAAGGTGACAACACTAGCATTTTCTCTTGGGTTCACCTCTGGCCGCGAGGAAGTTTCCACGAAATCGACTCGCACCTTGTTGATCTCGCAGCCAACCGTCCCACTTGGTTCTGCAAAGTACGATAGTGGCCCTTGTTTCTTGCTTTGGCGAATATTGCTAGTGGCCATTTGCCTCACTAGATCTTCCAACGAAGGCTCAGGTTGCCTAGGGGCCTGAACTTGTGGTTGCCTCGGAGGAAAGGGTGCTTGCCTTTGCTGAAACCCTGGAGGCCCATAAGTTTGAGGTTGCGCTTGAGCTTGAGGCTGCTTCGCATAGCTAAAGTCAGGATAATCTCTCCACCCCGGATTATATGTGTTGGAATAGGGGTTGTAATTCTTAGATGGAGCAGAAAATCCCCCCACTGCCTTGGCCTCTTCATTTGTGTCCTCTTGCAAAGTGGGACACATATCAGTGGGATGTCCTAAAGAGCAACATATCCCACATGCCTGTACTGGCCCATTGTCCATCAGCTTCTGGACCATGGCAGTCAATTGAGTCATTTGATGCTGCAAACTAGTAGTGTTAGCTTCTTTAACTGCTCTCACCCCTGTATCATTCCGAGTGAAGAATTGTTGAGTGTTCGCAGCCACTCTAGATATCAAGTTCCTAGCTTCTCGAGGAGTCTTATCAACTAAGGCGCCTCCACTGGCAGCGTCAATCATATTACGGTCTATCACTAGCAAACCTTCATAGAAGTACTATATCAGAAATTGTTCACTGATTTGACGCTGAGGGCAGCTAGCACACAATCTCTTGAATCTCTCCCAGTACTCATGAAGTGATTCCCCATGTCTTTGTTGGATGCCGCAAATTTCTTTTCTGATGGTTGCGGCCTTTGATGCAGGGAAATATCTATCTAGAAAAGCCCGAGCCATGTCCTGCCATGTCTGAATGGATCCGGGTGGCAAGTAGTACAACCATTCCTTTGCAGAATCCTTCAGAGAAAACGGAAAAACTCTCAGCTTGACTTGCTCCACTGAAATTCCTGCAAGCTTCATGCTAGAACACACAACATGGATTTCCTTCAAATGTTTATTCGGATCTTCTCCGGCTAGCCCATTGAAAGATGGCAAAAGATGAATTAGACCAGATTTCAGCTCAAATGCCTCCTCATTCTCAAGAATTTCTATGCACAGAGGTTGTTGGTCTAAGTCCGGAGCACCCAACATCCTTAGTGTATTTTCTGCCATCACTTCTTCTTCCGGTGGTTCAGATATCTCAGATGCTGCAGAATTGGAAAGATCTATGTGACGGGCAGCTTCAACGTCAGCAGGTGTGAATTGCGAGCTGATTTGTTCAAAGCAATGCCTCAGATTTCTCAATTGCTTGTTCACCTCTTCACCTGACATGAACGCCTGCAAGATAGTTGAAGAGAACAAATAAACTATTAAAATTAAAAGAAAAACAGAGAGAAAAATAGGAAACAAATTAATAGCGCAATTAGAAAGTTAGTTCCCCGGCAACGGCGCCAAAATTTGGTGTGGTGTGGAATGCGATTAAAAATTAATATTAAAAATAGTTGCCAAGTTCCACCAAAAATATAAAAACCTTGCAACCAATTGTAGTAAGCAAGGGTCGATCCACAGAGAACTAATTCAATTAACACTATCAATCCAATTCCTAAATTAAACTCTGATGAAAAATAAACAGTAAAAGTAAAAGGGGGGTTTTGTTGATTAAAACTAAAAAGAGAAATTAAACTTAAACCAAAACAGTAAACACAAATTGAATTATCAAGCTAAAGATATTGGTTAAGAGATGGAATCCACCACTAGATTTATATGATTATGCTAACTTACATACCCTTTATACCAACATGATCAATTATGTTCTTATGCAATTGCGAGATAAATCCCATGTCTTCCTTAAGTTTCGCTTAATTCAAAGAACCGCTCAAATCAAACCCTAACCATTAGTTATTTGTAAAGCAACCGCTCTTACACTTACCTAATGATTGCATTAGAATTAGAAAACCAATCACACTAAGATCTAATCACACACCGGGATTAAATTACTTAGATCATATGTCTCACTAGTTATACCACAAGAATCACAAGCATATCAATCCTAGTTTTACCACATTCAAAGTTTGGCAAGAATATAAAAACCTTTATATTGATTTATGAACAGAAACATATGAATAAAAACATAATTGTATTGATATAAAGAGGTATGCAAGATTCACATAATCAAAAATAGAGTTTCATCCTCCCTTAACCAATCAAGAAGTTTAGCCACACATGGCAAATTCAAAAATAGAAGAAGAATTAAAAGAAAACATTGTTCAGAACAAAAGAAGAAAAGAAAAACTAAAGATCAAACTAGTTTCCAAGGCTTGAGAGTGATTGATCTTTGATCGCTCGAATCCGAGTCTCCAATCCTCGATCGAATCCTTCCCCTTCTTGGTCTTTGTGTTTCTCTCAGTTTCCTTCATGTCTCTCTACGTCCAGAATACCTTAAAGGGATCTAAGCCACACTATTTATAGGTTTGGGAACCTAATTTAACATTAAAGCACGAAATTAACTTCCTGGTGCGACGACACGGGCCGTGTCATTATACACGGCCCAACCCGTGTTTGATTCTGGAGACAAATTTTCAGCTATTCCAAGGTCAGAAAGGAACACGGCCTACCCCGTGTCAATTGACACGGGCCGTGTTCTCGGTCAAGGCTTCAAATCATCCTTCCTCATGAAGTCAGAGGCGTACACAGCCTACCCCGTGTCAATTGACACGGGCCGTGTTGATCAAAACTTTCCAGTCTTCAAAGTCAGAATGACACACGGCCTATCCCGTGTTATTTCACACGGGCCGTGTTAATCACTTTCTTCGAATTCAGCCTTGATTCTTCATGAATGCTCTTCTTCCTTTGCTTCTAGAGGTTGATACTGATTCCCTTAAGTCTCTTAACTCTCTTCTCAACAGCTCAATACCAATGGACTCCATCACTCATAGATCTCCTGAAAATCACAATACGTTTATGAGTGTCTATAACCTCATTTAAGCAAAGTTTCACAATAAACATCCAAAGACAACTCTAAATCAGAAACTTAACTAAATGTCATCAATTAAACACATTTGGAATCCAATTAGATCAAACAAAGAACATTCAAGAGCTGAAATTATTAACAGATCAGGAATACCCAGAGGTATTTCCAAGCGATGTAGTTAAGTTGCCACCAAAGACAGAAATAGAGTTTACTATAGATTTAGTGCCGGGTACAAGACTTATATCTATAGCACCCTATAGGATGGCACCTCTAGAGTTAGTAGAACTCGAGAAACAATTAGAGGATTTTTTGGACAAGCAATTCATTAGACCTAGTGTTTCTCCATGGGGAGCACCAATGTTGCTAGTGAAGAAGAAAGATGGTACTATGAGGTTATGTGTTGACTATAGACAATTGAACAAGGTAACCATTAAGAACAAGTATTCGTTGCCTAGAATAGATGATCTGATGGATCAATTAAGAGGAGCTTCAATGTTTTCCAAGATTGATCTAAGATCTGCATATCATCAAATCAGGGTTAGGGGAGAGGATATCCCTAAGACCGCTTTTAGAACTAGGTATGGCCATTATAAGTATCTTGTGATATCATTTAGGTTGACGAATGCTCCAGTAGTGTTTATGAAATGCATGAACAGAGCTTTTAGACCCTACCTAGACAAGTTTGTGGTAATGTTTATTGATGACGTCCTTATCTATTCTAAGATAATGGAAGAACATGAGCAGCATGTTAGGATAGTTTTAGATATCCTTAAGGAAAAGAAATTGTTTTCCAAATTGTCCGAGTGAGAGTTTTGGCTAACAGAAGTTCAATTTTTGGGCCATGTTATTTCTAAAGGAGAAATCTCAGTAGACCTTAGCAAAGTAGAAGCAATGTTACAGTGGGAGAGACCTACCACTGTGACCAAGATTAAGAGCATTATAAGCCTGACTGGGTATTATAGAAGGTTCATCAAGGGTTTTTCTAAGTTACTGTTGCCTTTAACTAGGTTGATTAGGAATAGTAATACTTTTAAGTGGACTCAGGACTATGAGAATAGTTTCCAAGAGTTAAAGAAGAGGTTTAAGTACTTTTAGTGATTCCAAATCACAGATCCCCATGAGTACTTTTGAGTGGACTCAGTACTTTTAGTGATTCCAGATCCCTATGAGAACTTTGAAGTATACTGTGATGCTTCAAAGATGGGACTAGGGTGTGTTCTGATGCAAAATAGGACAATAGTTACCTATGCATCAAGGTAGTTAAGGCCACATGAGGAGAACTACGCTATGCATGATTTGCGGTTAGCAGCTGTAGTGTTTGCCTTTAATATTTGGAGGTATTACTCTATGGAGTCTACTTTAAGGTGTTCAATGATCATAAGAGTTTAAAGTACTTGTTTGATCAGAAGAAGCTAAACATGAAGCAAAGAAGATGGATGGAATTCTTAAAGAATTATGACTTTGAGTTAAAGTATCATCCGAGTAAACCCAATATAATGGCTGATGCACTAAGTAGGGAGTCTCTACATGTGTCCCGAATGATGGTCCAAGAGAGTGAACTTCTCAAGAGTTTCAAGTATTTGAGTCTTACGGTGACTGTGATGCCACATAATCTCTTTGTGAGTAGAGTGGACATAGTAAATGACTTAAGGATTCACATTTTTGAAGCTCAAAAGGAGGGTGAAACTTTAAGGGGCATTAATGAGCAGATATTTTTTAGAACCGAAGAGGATTTTGATATGATTGATGATGGAATAATAAAGTTTAGAGACAGACTTTGTGTTCCAAAAGATTCAAAGATCAAAGAGAGGATTCTAGAAGAAGTTCACAAAAGTAAGTATACCATCCATCTCGGAACCAATAAGATTTATCAAGATTTAAGGAAAATGTTTTGGTGGTCTGGCATGAAAAGAGACATGGCAGAATATATCTCAAGGTGTTTAATTATCAGAAAGTGAAGATTGAACATCAGAAACCTATAGGACCATTACAATCTTTGGGAGTCCTTGAGTGGAAATGTGATAAGATCTCTATGGACTTCGTAATGGGCCTACCCAGGGCTCAGTCAGGATATGACACAGTTTGGGTCATTATGGATAGATTAACCAAATCTGTCCACTTTTTGCCAATGAGAGCTAACTATCGTCTAGAGAAATTAGCTCAAATATATCTGAAGAAGATAGTTAGGTTGCACGGAGTCCCCGTAAGCATAGTTTCAGATAGAGATCCTAGATTTAAATCTAAATTCTGGGAACCCTTGCAAAAGATGTTCAGGACTAAGTTAAGTCTTAGTACAGCTTATCACTCACAAATAGATGGGCAAACAGAGAGGACTATCCAAACCCTTAAGGATATGCTTAGAGCATGTATTTTAGAACAACATGGTAGTTGGGATAAGTTTTTACCTTTAGTGGAGTTTTCCTATAACAATAGCTACCATTCCAGCATAGGTATGGCACTCTATAAGGCTTTATATGGAAGAAAGTGTAGATCGCCTCGATGTTGGTATGAGATAGGTGAGAAAATCATCCTAGGTCCAAAATTGGTCCAGTAGACCACAAAACAAATCACGATGATTAAGGATAAGTTGGTTACTACTCAGAGTTAGAAAAATAGTTATGCTAATAAGAGAATGAGACTTCTTGAGTTTGATGAGGGAGAACATGCCTTCTTAAGAGTTACTCCTACAACAAGGATTGGTAGAGCATTGAAAACCCGAACGTTAAATCTTCGTTTTCCTAGTCCCTACCAAATTTTGAAGAAAGTTGGACCCGTAGCCTACCAGATAGCCCTTCTTCCTAGTTTGTCCAACCTTCATGACGTTTTCCATGTGTCTCAGTTAAGAAAGTATAATCAGATACTTCGCATACCATAGAATATGAATCTATACAGTTAAGAGATGATTTGTCTTATAATGTGCAATCGGTAAGGATTATGGACAAAGGGGTCAAAGAACTTAGATGTAAACAAATTCTTCTGGTTAAAGTTATATGGGGTGACAGTAACACTGTGGAGGCTATTTAGGAGCTAGAGTCTTACTTGCAGTAGGACTACACATAGTTGTTCTTATAAGGTAAGCAATTGTGGGATCAAAATTTTAAAAAGTAGAGGAGAAATGTAATATCCTTAGTAACATGTTAGACTTTTATAAGGTTACAGAGGTAGCAAAATACTTGTTTAGCATGTCTGTTTAATTTTGTGACAAACTGAGTTAGTTTAGACATTTTGCTACAACACAGGATGTGTAAAGTAGCTTAAAATTACTCATATAATAGCATAAATTGTTTGGATGAGGGAAATATATATGAATAATTTATTTCTAGGTCACAAATGTATGAAACAAGGTGTAGTTAAAGTTTCAAGATAAACTGAGTTAGTTTGGTATTTTTAAGCATACTGGTTGTGTGTTTTAGCACCGGATTGCCTTGTAGCAGATATGGAAAATCATCTAAATGGTGAAATGAGTTTTTAGATTAATCTTATGATTTATTCTAAAGTTGTTGGAAGTTAGGAAACTTGATTTGATTAAATATAAGTGTTCTTAACAGATACAATGTTTTAGTAAAACAATGAGTCACTTAGTAACTCACTGTTCTCGGTTGTTCCAACCCCATTTCTTGATTTTTCTTCGTTCTTTTTCTTCCTTTCACACTTGTTTCACTCACTCTCTCACGTTCTCAACCAGTAGTAGTAGAGAAAGAGGAGAATAGGGGAAAGAAGGAAGAGGGAAAGAAGAAGGAAGAAGAGGAAAGGAAGAGAAAGGAAAAAGGAAAAGCTAAGGTATAAAGTGCATCCAACTATAAGAGGTAGGGGTATTATGTTTACGAATTTCTCATCTCCATACTTTCATGTTTGGTTCATGTTTGTTCATAAATGGAAAAATGGGTTGTTAAGTGATTCTTGATGTTTCCTTGCTTGGATAATACCTTTATAGTTAGTTTTGGTCTATTCTTAATTTAATTCTTGTATGGTTGATGATAGGAAACTTAGAGAAAACTCATTTGAATACCTAGAAATCAAAGTTGAGAAATGGGTATAACATGGATATGAAACACTTTGTTTTCTTAGATTTAATTCCATGTTTGATGGGATGAGAGTGAGCATGAGAGGGTAAACATGCTTAGGGACCTTAGTTAAGGTTAGAAAAACCTTAGAATCTAAGTTATGAAAGGTGGAAGATGATTAGGAGTTAATAGCACAGTAGCTATGAATGTGTTGCGTTATTTTTTGGTGTACCACGCACCAATAATCAATTAGACACCATGGCTAATCGGTTATTGTCATCTGGCATAGGGTTATGGCAAAGCTATAATCGGTAAGCATAAGAAGCTAACCGATTATTGTGTTATGGTAGGCAGTTATTTTAAGCCATAAATGTACCACAACAAGCACACAAATTCTAATCAAAGTAAGTATTAATTAATGCAATGTTGGGATGATGTATGTTTATGCTTAAAGAAAAGTGTATGCTAAAGTGAGTGCAGTGTGGTGAAACTTAACTATTCCCCTAGGTAGGGAGGGAATCTGGTATAATAACAAGTAACATCTTATAACCTACTAAGTAGGGAGGGAGTCTGCTATTATATCACGTAACCTCCTATAACCTACCAAGTAGTCTATCATAAACTGGGTGGATATAACCACCAAAAACTGAGTGGATGCCTCCACTATTTGAACTTTAGGAGTAGCAAGTTTGTGTGGAATGTGACGTGTGTGTGTGTGAAAATGTGGCATTATGTCTAACTCTAACATAACTATCACATAACTCTATGCTAAGCCCATCTTTGTATTATGAACTCTACCTATTCTCTATGAGAGCATTTCATGCACTACGGCACTTAACCAATGCCAACTAGACTTAGTACACTCTTTATCTTTGTATATTGGCTCTTCCTCAACTCTATGTGGGCACTTATACACTATGGCACTCAACTTTTGCCAACTAGGCTTTATTGCACTCCACTCTTGCCAACTAGCTTGTATACTTGTTTCTCACTTTCTCATCACTTCATAAGTGATATCTAAGCAACACTTTGTCACTCATGAACTAACAAGCTTGCTTAGGGACCTTAGTTGAGGTTGGAAAAACCTTAGAATCCAAGTTGTGAAAGTTGGAAGATGATTGGGAGTTAATAGCATAGTAGCTATGAGTGTGTTGTGTTATTTTTTGGTGTACCACGCACCAATAATCAATTAGACACCATGGCTAATCAGTTATTGTCATCTAGCATAGGGTTATGGCAAAGCTATAGTCGGTAAGCATAAGAAGCTAACTGATTATTATGTTATGGCTGGCAGTTATTTTAAGCCATAACTGTAACACAAAAAGCACACAAATTCAAATCAAAGTATTAATTAATGCAATGTTGAGATGATGTATGTTTATGCTCAAAGAAAAGTGTATGCTAGAGTGAGTGCAGTGTGGTGAAACTTAACTATTCCCCTAGGTGGGGAGGGAATCTGGTATAATAACAAGTAACATCTTATAACCTACCAAGTAGGGAGGGAGTCTGCTATTATATCACGTAACCTCCTATAACCTACCAAGTAGTCTATCATAAACTGGGTGGATATCGCCACCAAAAACTGAGTGGATGCCTCCACTATTTGAACTCTAGGAGTAGCAAGTTTGTGTGGAATGTGATATGTGTGTGTGAAAATGCGGCATTATGTCTAACTCTAACATAACTATCATATAACTCTATACTCAGCCCATCTTTGCATTACGAACTCTACCTCTTCTCTGTGAGAGCATTTCATGCACTACGACACTCAACCAATGTCAACTAGACTTAGTACACTCTTTATCTTTGTATATTGGCTCCACCTCAACTCTATGTGGGCACTTATACACTTTGGCACTCAACTTTTGCCAACTAGGCTCTATGGCATTCCACTCTTACCAACTAGCTTGTATACTTGTTTCTCACTTTCTCATCACTTCCCAAGTGATATCTAAGCAACACTTTGTCACTCATGAACTAAACTTTCATCTATGACAATCCATACTTAATGAATTGCATAACTTTTCATTTACTTTCCCTTGTACACCACTAGGTCTTTCTCTCTAAGAAATACTTCTATTAGTGCCCCAACACACTCTACAAGGCATATGAAAGGGATTTTAATAAGTAGGAAATTTTATTTAATCATGATAAAAATTTTGATAATACCTTATTTGGGCAGCTAGTCGCTCACTTTTTGAGCGCTTGAGCGCTCAACTCTTGAACTCTCTAGGATATGGTGATGAAGCGCTCACTTTTTAGGTGATTAAGTGCGTAGCACGCTGGTGCTCTCTGGGCTTGGGCAATTAAGCGCTCACTTTTTGGATGATTAAGCGTCCAGGACCAAAAACTTCTGCAGAAACTAGTTTTTTGCTCTAATTGATTCCTAATCAATTTCTAATCTCCAAAATGTGGATTATAAGTGATTTCCAATCCTAAACGTAGTCTCTAATATGATCAAATTATCAAACACTAATTAATTCATCTAACCCAGAATCATGATCAAAGATCAATCATCCAAAAACATTTTTCCTATTTTCAACTCCACGAATTCCATGGATGTTCTTGGGTGAAAAAACTAACACCCTTAGGTTGATTAAGCTTCATCCTAACCAATCTCAATCATTGAAGGCACTAGAAAAGTAAGAACACAACCTCAACCACTTAAACCCCTAATTCATCTAACAATAACTACTATATGTGAAAGATGGAGATAGGGAGAGATGGTTATGGAGAGTTCAAGCACCCTTTCCTCTTGCTTGGATGAAGATCTTGAAGCCTTGCTCTTGCTCTTGGAGCTTCCCCTTTGATTTCCTTCTCTTTCTTCTCCTCTTTCTCTTCTATGATTGGTGACCTTCTTTTCTCACTTTTTCTCTTTTGTTTTTGCTCTCTGTCATAGGAAACCATAGAAACATAAGAAGCAAAGTCTCATTTTGCTTCTTATAGGATAATAACTATCCTATACTAAAACTCCCGATCTGCTATGAACAGTTAGATTTCACCAAATCTAGTATTCTAGCTTCCATCAAGTTTGAAATAAATCCTAAGATTCATTAAAAATCTTATTTCACCATTTCTCTACTTTTCCATATTTGTTGGGGGTCAATCTGGCAGTAAAACACATAACCCGTATACTTAAAAATGTCAAACTAATTCCGATTATCCTCAAACTTTAACTACACCTTACTTAGCTCATTTCTGACCTAGAAATAAATTATCCATATTTGTTTCCCTTAACTTAACAATTTATGCTACAATCTATGTCATTTTAGGCCACTTTCCACACTTTGAGTTGCAACAAAGTGTCTAAATTAACTTAGTTTATCATAAAACTTCACTGACATGCTAAACAAGTAATATATTACCTTTGTAACTAATTACAAGCCTAATATGTTTTTTCTAGGATGTTTCATTTCTTCCCTCCTTTTTAAAATTTTGTCTCCAAAATTTGGTTTACCTCATAGAAGAAGTCACATGCAACTCACATTTCAAAACAAGTACAACTAAACCTTAAAGAAACAAAATCATACACTTACCTTTCTCTGTACCCGTAGGTTGTGTTGTCTCCTTGCTTTGCAAGATATAAACCCTTCCCTAAGCTAAGGGTCTACTATTTGGTTATGCTTCTTCCCTTTGCGGACACTCTTTGGCAAAATGCCCTAGCTGCCCACACTTGTAGCATACGGATTGCCCTACCAAGTAGGTTTTATCACCATGCTGCCTTCCACACATGGGGCACTAAGCCCTTTTTGACTCCACCTTCTCTAATTTACTTTTTTCACCCTTTGTGAATTTCTGCTCACTATGCTTCCTTTTTTGGGAACCTTGGGATTCTTGGTCCACTATAGGCCTCCTCTCACGTCTCTCTATTATTCTCCACCTGTTGACCAAAGAAGAAAAATATCTGATCTCCAAGGACTCTATAGCATCCCTAATATCAGTTGTTAGACTAGACTCGAACTTCACACATCTCTAGTTCTCATTTGGGTCATGTCTAAAATGATAAGAAAACTTTAACAATTGCTCAAACTTGGCCACATACTGGCCCACTGACAAGCTCCCCTGCTTTAACCTTATAAATTCCACCTCTTTCGCATCTTACAAGGTTTGTGGAAAATACTTTTCAAAGAAAGCCACCCTAAACATTTTCTAGGTTAACTGAGCTCCAGCTGCTGCCATTACTCTTGTGGTACTTTTCCACTAGTGCTCCGCCTCTCCCTTCAACATAAAAGAGGCAAAAGAGACTTTCTGCTCACCTGTGCAGACCATCACCTCAAAGATTTTCTCTATCTCATTCAACTACCCTCTTGCTTTCATGGGGTCAAACTCACCAACAAAAGGTACAGGGTTCATCTGTCTGAATGCTGCCAAGTCCTAGAAGTTCTGATTCCTCCTGACTTGTATCTTTTGTATTAGTTGAGGTTGTTCTAGTTGATTGTTCCTCATTTACTTGATCATCCTCATAGTTACTGCTGCCTACTCTCTTATGGCATTTGTAGTTATGGCTACATGATCCCTCATGGCATTGGCCATAGCCATTACTGCTTTGGCCATATTGGGTCCTTCTGGAGCTAAGTTCCCCGTTTCTCTATTTCGCCACTTTGGTGCCATAGTTTCCTATACACAAAGAAACAATACATATTGAGTTGTAGTCTCAACAGTGTGTAACCGTGCAACAGTAGCTAATAACAAACTAACTTAAGGCAACTCATGCAATTTTATCATCACATTTAATATATGAGACAAGAAATGCATAACACTTAGTGGAAAAACACTAAACCTGCCTAAGTCTAATCAGTCCATACCCCAGCTTAACATAATGAACTGCTCTGATACCATAATGTAACACAACAAGCTCACAAATTCCAATCAAAGTAAGTATTAATTAATGCAATGTTAAGATAATGTATGTTTATGCTCAAAGAAAAGTGTATGCTAGAATGCGTGCAGGGTGGTGAAAGTTAACTATTCCCCTAGGTAGGGAGGGAATCTGGTACAATAACAAGTAACCTCCTATAACCTACCAAGTAGGGATGGAGTCTGCTATTATATCATGTAATCTTCTATAACCTACCAAGTAGTCTACCATAAACTGGGTAGATATCACCACCAAACACTGAGTGGATGCTTGCACTATCTAAACTCTAGGAATAACAAGTCTGTGTGGAATGTGACGTATGTGTGTGAAAATGCAGCATTATGTCTAACTCTAACATAACTACCACATAACTCCATACTAAGCCTATCTTTGCATTACTAACTCTACCTCTTCTCTGTGAGAGCATTTCATGTACTACGGCACTTAACCAATGCCAATTAGACTTAGTACACTCTTTATCTTTGTATATTGGCTCCACCTCAACTCTATGTGGGCACTTATACACTATGACACTCAACTTTTGCCAACTAGGCTCTATGGTACTCCACTCTTGCTAACTAGCCCATATACTTGTTTTTTTACTTTCTCATCACTTCCTAAGTGATATCTAAGCAACACTTTGTCACTCAAGAACTAAACTTTCATCTATGACAATTCATACTACATGAATTGTACAACTTTTCCTTTACTTTCCCTTGTATGCCATTAGGTCTTTCTCTCTAAGAAATACCCCTATTAGTGCCCCAACACACTCTAGAAGGCATATGAAAGGGATCCTAATAAGTAGGGAATTCTATTTAATCAAAATAAAAATCTTGAAAATACCCTGTTTGGGTAACTAGTCACTCACTTTTTGAGCGTTTGAGCGCTCAGCTCTTGAACTCTCTAGACTTGGGTGATTAAGTGCTTACTTTTAGGTGATTAAGTGTCCAACATACTGGTGTTCTCTGGGCTTGGACAATTAAGTTCCCAGCACCAGAAACTTCTGTAGAAACTAGTTTTCTACTCTAATTGATTCCTAATCAATTTCTAATCTCCAAAACATGAATTATAAGTAATTTCCAATCTTAAACATGGCTTCTAACATGATAGAATTTTCAAACACTAATTAGTTCATCTAATCTAGAATCATGATCAAAGATCAATCATCCAAAAACCTTTTTCCTATGTTTAACTTCATGAATTCCATGGATGCCCTTGGGTGAAAAAACTAAACCTCTTGGGTTGATTAAGCATCATCCTAACCAATCTCAATCATTGAAGGCACTAGAAAAGTAAGAACACAACCTCAACCACTTAAACCCCTAATTCATCTAACAATAACTACTATATTTGAAAGACGGAGATAGGGAGAGATTGTTATGGAGAGTTCAAGTAGCCCTACCTCTTGCTTGGATGAAGATCTTGAAGCCTTGCTCTTACTCTTAGATCTTCCCTTTTGATTTCCTCCTCTTTCTTCTCCTCTTTCTCTTCTACAGTTGGTGCCCTTCTTTTCTCACTTTCTCTCTTCTGTTTTTGCTCTTTGTCGTGGGAAACCATAGAAACATAAGAAGCAAAATCTCATTTTGCTTCTTATAGGATAATACTAAAACTCCCGATCTGCTATGAACACTTAGGTTTCATCAAATCTAGTATTCTAGCTTCCAACAAGTTTGAAATAAATCCTAAGATTCATTAAAAATCTTATTTCATCATTTCTCTACTTTTCCATATTTGCTGAGGGTTAATCTGACATTAAAACACACAACCAGTATACTTAAAAATGTCAAACTAACTCTGATTATCCTCAAACGTCAACTACACCTTACTTAGCTCATTTGTGACTTAGAAACAAATTATCCATATATGTTTCCCTTAACTTAGTAATTTATGCTACTATCTAGGTTATTTTATACCATTTTCCACACTCTGAGTTGCAACAAAGTGTCTAAACTAACTCAATTTGTCACAAAATTTCACTAATATTCTAAACAAGTAATATATTACCTTTGTAACTAATTATAAATCTAACATGTTTTTCTAAGATGTTACAATAACCGATTAGGGGAAAGTCCCTAACCGGTTACTGTGCATGACCAGAACAAAATGTTGCTGTTATAATAGGTTATTTCAAGCAATAACCAATTATTAAGGACTCCTAATTGATTATGGACAGTTCTAAAGTTAGAATTTGGTTTGTTCTAATCAACATTTGTAAAGGGATATAGGTTAGGAACTTAAGAAAGTTAAGTTTATCATTATTGGACTTCATGTAAAACTTGTTTAGACTAGGTAATGAATGCCCATGATTGAATAGAGACTCGTATGCATATTTTTGGTATGTTGTGTAACACCTTAAATAAATATGTTAGACTAGTATATGGTTACAGAGGTAGCCTAATACTTGCTTAACATGTCTGTTGAATTTTGTGGCTTTCTAAGCATGTTTAGTCATTTTGCTGTAATACTATATGTGAGATATAGTTGTTATTAGCTTTGGAAATGACTTAACTGCTCATTTAATAGAAATAAATGTGGAAACTTTATTTCTAAAAAGTCACAAATGTGTGAACTGTGCTACAATTCATTTTTTAGGATAATTAGAGTTAGTTGGGTATTTTTAAGCATACTAGTTGTGTGTTTTAATATTGGATTGACTAGCAGCTGATATGAAAAATAGAGATATGATTAAACAATAATTTAGATGAATCTTAGGATTTATTCTAAAGTTGTTAGAAGTTAGGAAACTTTATTTGGAGAAATCTAAGTGTTCTTAACTAATCGGGGGTTACAGCTTGGTCACTTAAGTGACCAAGTCTCCCACGTTTTCTCTCTTTGGTTTTCTGCCCTTGACTTTCTTGTTTATAAGATATATTTATCTCTTTTTCTCTTCACTTCTCACAGCTGAAGCCAGAACAGAAGGGAGAAAAAAGAGAAAGAGGGAAGAGCAAAGGAAGAGGAAGAAATCAAAAGAGGAAATCCAAGGCTTGATCTCTATCTTTGCTACACAAGAGGTAGGGGTTCTTTTCTCTTATCTCCAAACTCCATCTTTCTTCTCTCCATGTTTGTTGATGCATGTTAAGTTATAGAAAAATAGGTTTTTGGTGTTTTCTATGATTCGAGCTGTTGGAATTGGTTGAGAACTTGTTTAATGTCTCAAACTGAGTTAGAATGTGTTGGTTGGTTGTTTAAAACTTGGTTGCATCCTTGGAACCTCATATCCATAAGTTGGGAAAAGTGGATGTTGTGAATGGTTAGTTGAACCATTTGCTATGAGGTGATGTGTAGATAGTTTGTATGATAGTTTCTTTCAGCTTAGAGACCTTTAATGGTGTTGAAGGACTCTTAGAACCTGATTCTAGGTGTTGGAATTTGGTTTGGAAACCAATGGAACAGTGGGTGAAGTTCCAGGTACCGGGCGATTAATTGCCCAGTTTTGGTTGCTTAATCAGTGAAGGCTAGGGAGCTCCAGTGTATAGAGCGCTTAGTCACCCAGTTAGTGAGTGCTTAATCGCCCGAGGCCAGAAGGCTCTAGAGTTCACCGATTAGTCACTCAAGTTTTGGACAAATGAAATAGGGGAATGTTTCTACTATGGGGTGCTTAGTCGCTGAGAAAATGGGTGCTTAATCACCCAATCACAAAGACTTCCAGAGTGTTTATCTTGGGAAATTGAAGTTCTCTACCAGTTGGAATCACTCATATACGCCCTTTTAAGTATGGTGAGACACTAATGGTGGTATTTCATAGAGGAAATTACCACCTTGCATATGTGAGAAGTTGGAAAACCTATAGGCTTCCATTGTGTAGTGGAATGTCATAGGGTAGCCTTGAGAACCTTTAGACATCCAAGTGAGTTAGATTGCAATAAGGAAGTGTTTACAACCTTGAGCAACATGAGGTTGACTATGGAATCACTTGTGAAGTGATTGTGTGAGGTTCTAGATACAAGTGTTTTTAGTGTAATGACACAACTAGTGGTATTTCTGGGAGAGAATAATCATCGGGTATATATATAAAAAGAGTTATGAAACCTAGGCATCCTCAGAGATGTAGAATGCTATAGGTAAATACCTAACACCTTGAGCAACATGTGGTTGTATTGAAAGTCACTTGTGAAGTGACGAAGTGAGGTACTAGGTGTTGTATGCTTTCTTGTTTATCAAGGTTAAGTTTTGAGTTTTGCTAGAGACATGGATTGGTTCCTTTATGTGATAGAGTTGCCAAGAGGGCATGTATTCTAGTTAGAGCCTCTCACTTGGTCAGGGTGAACCTTGTAATGGGACTTGAGGAACCTTGAGCGTCCTAGGATTGTGGAATGCCATAGGTTAGTATCTAGGGCCTTGGGCAATATGAGATTGTCTTCGAAGTCACTTATGAAGTGATGAGTAAAGGTTCTAGATAAAGTATGCTAACTTTACTTGGCTGGCTGTATTTGTTGTCATGCATAAGTTACTCCTTTGTATGAAAGCAGGGTCGGAGATGCATGGATGACATTTACTGCCTTGTGAGACAAGTTTGAGATATGGAAGTACTAGAACTGTGACTTCACTCCTTATGCGATAAGTGAGTTTGGTCAGGAGGTTTGCTCGTTCTCCTTAGTCACTTAGTTGGGAAGGACCTAGTGATAATTGTAACATCCTACCAGTCATTTTATTATAATTTAATATTATTGATAGAATATTACGTACTACGTTTATTATTTCTTATTTATTAAAATAAGAGTAGCAGTTTATTATGTAATGGATTTGAATTAATACTTAAACCAATTAGGTTGAAATTATTATTTATAGTTGTAGAACAATAAACTCATGTATTACTGAAATATAATTCTAATAGAACATAGATAAAAAATTTATAGTAACTGATGCACACTTCTTAATTGTCGCATTTGCAAACTCAAGTGCAGGTTGTCTCAAGTAATAAATTTCTCGGTGAGTCTGAGGTCGATCCACAGGGAATTATTGAAGATTAAGGTGAAGTAAATATTTTGTTATTACGATAAAAATTATTTACTTGGGTAAAAAGATCAACTCTTGGTAAATAAAGGAAAGGTAAGATTAATTCCTTTTATAACTCAATTAGAATCCTCGCAACATGGAGGTTCCAATCGAAAAATACAACGTTAAAAGTCCATTAAAATAATATATGTAATTATATTATATTTTCTTTAATTATCTATTAACACAATCACTCATAAATAGGATCAAGCATTCACTGTGCCAATATTTTGTCTACAACAAATCAAGATCTCCACTTTACAAGGAGAGTTTCTAACACTAATACTTGTAAATGGGTTCAAGTATTCATTGTGCCAATCTTTTATCTACAACAAATCAAGAACTCCACTTTACAAGGAGGATTTCTAAATTGATTGGAAACAAAATACAATACGTATAATGATTTCTTGAAAAATATATCATTTAAGAAAAGTACATTAAAATAATATACGTAATTATATTATGTTTCCTTTAATTATTACCACCACTTGTAAATGGGTTAAAGCATTCACTGTGCCAAAATCTTGTCTACAATAAATCAAGAACTCCTCTTTATAAGGGTAGTTTCTAAATTATCAGAAACAAAATATAATACGTATAATAATTACTAAAAAGATAAATCATTAAAGTACAAGAGAGGAATAAATCTAACCTTATTTTATTACCAAGAGCTTCACACTTTAACCTAAGTAAACTGGAACTTATTTACACATAAACTAAAAGAAAGAAAAAGAGAAAAAGAGAGAGAAAGGAAATTGGAGGGAGACTGAGGAGAGAGGCTGGGCACTGCCCAAAAGCCTCTCCCCAGCGTCTTCCCCCAAATGAATTGTGTTTTTCCATTTGAAATGCAAATGCCTATTTATAGGCAAAGTTTGGTTACTGTGCAATTGCATAGTAACCAAACTTAGTGATTAAGTCTGTTACGTAATCAATGACATATTTTATTTTCTTTTTTTCTTTTTTTTTAAATAATATTTGAGCAAATGCACAGCCGTGTGTCCAGTCATTTTTTCATTTTTGAGAGAAGTGATCTTCATGAAAGTTGTAGGCCTGGATATTTGCTTTAAAATGGCTTTGGTTTCAGTCCAAAATCATTCTTAAAACTCAAGATATGGTCCAATTACTGCAGAGTGTTTAGATCCGGTTTCAGCTCCTCTATTTTGACTTCAAAGCCCAATATCACCTCCAAGGAGTCCGATTCTAGAAAAATGTTCAACATCAAAGTTGTAGGAAATTGTCTAAGCTTTCCTGCAAGACCAAAATTACATCAATCAGATATTTGTAACTCAAATTATAGCTAATTTACTAAACACTTCTAAAGAGATAATTAAGATTAATTTATGCAATAATTTATTTAATTGTCCAATTTGGCTCAAAATCATAAAATGTGTCAAAACTAACTTAATTAAGCCTAATTGAACTTTAAGAAGCCTAGTGAGAGGATTACAAAATGTATAAAATACAGTGTTATCAAATTCCCCCACACTTAACTTTTGCACTCCTGGGCAAAACATAAAAGACAAAACCCAAGGAATAAAGAAAAACAACACAAACTCAAAAACTAAAAACTCTAAAGAATTCAATGATTCAAGAAGAGCAACTAGACAATCAAGGGATCAAAACAGTCATAAGGTAACATTTCTTCGCATCTCAAACTAACAAGCAAGGAAACTTCAGTTGAAAAGAATGAATCAAGAATGATAGATCTTCACAAGATTCACCCTCAATCCCTCAAGTATTTAAAAGGTAGGTATTTCACTCAATTCAACTCATGAAAATTGCACTACCATAAGCTTGCTTATCTTCTACTTCTCCACTACTCAAAACACATGCACACATAAATCATGAGGACTTTATTCAAGGTTATAATGGGGTCAAGGTAAAGGAGGAGGTAATATGAATATGACAAGTTAAATACCAGAGAATAAAAGAGCATGAGAGCTGAGTTCAATTAACAAGCATGAAAATTCATCCCAACTCCACCTAATACAAATTTCCTTTACATATTATTTTCCTTTCTTTTATTGCCTTATTGACCTTCTTTTCTTTCTACATTTTTTTACTTTTTTTTTATTACAAAAAGAACATCATATATACATTTTTTTAACCATTCTACACACACACCCCCACACTTGTTCAAGAACTCATCGAATGACAAAACTAATGTTCTCTTATTCCCTAAAGTCAGGTAAGAACATGATTTTTCATTTAAGGCACATAATGAGTTCGAAACAAAGAATGGTCAAATAAGCTCAAAGGGATTAAGCAAGAGGAAATAGGTCATTTTCAATGTTTTACGTTGGCAAGAATCAGAGAATTTCCAATAAGTCATAAGAGTGCTTGATATCATATTGAGATAATATGCTGCTAAGCAAGGTTGACTATTTGATTAAAGTAGCTATTTTAAGAAAAATGCCTCAATTATATTTATGTATGCATATGAAAATATAGTCTAAAAAAGGATCAAAGCAAGTTCTAGAGTAACAATTCCATGAGTGAAATTCACACAAGAAAGAAGAGAATGGTACAAATGTTCAATCCATTCATCAATAGGCTCAAAATCTCATAAGGTATAATTCTATCATTCTTAGTCCACTAATTCAACATCCATAACCAAGCATGTGATTTTTAAGAAAAAAGACAATTAACTCAATCATGCAAATTTTCCTGAATTTGAGTTGCTACTTCCACACAAACTAGTTGTCTACCCCAACTAAGATGCGTCTCAAGAGTAAAATTTACTCCTCGTTCTGTCATCCTTAACTGGTTTAGTAAATCACTGATAAACATATAAACACAACAAACATATTAATACACACACTTCCTAAATTTTTTTTTTTTTGGTTTTTCTTGTTTATTTTTTTCTTTTTACATTTTTTTGGGTTTTTTTTTTTTTTGTTTTTTTTAATATATGAACTTTTTTTACTTTTTAATTTTTTTACATTTTTACTATTCATACTATTCACACATTTTTTTAATTTTTTATATTATTATTATTATTATTTAATATTTATTTTTTTTACTTTTTTTACTATTTATACTATTCACACACTATTCATGTTACTATTCATACACTATTCACGTATTATTCACACACTATTCACTTTTTACTATGTACAAATATATTTACACAAAAAATTTACTCTTCAAATTAAATCCCCGGCAACGGCGCCAAAAACTTGATGCGGGATTAAAAGTTGCATTTGTAAACCCAAGTGCAGGTTGTCTCAAGTAATAAATTTCTCGGTGAGTCCGAGGTCGATCCACAGGGAATTGTTGAAGATTAAGGTGAAGTAAATATTTTGTCATTACGATAAAATTATTTACTTGGGTAAAAAGATCCACTTTTGGTAAATAAAGAAAATGTAAGATTAATTCCTTTTATAACTCAATTATAATCCTCGCAACATGGAGGTTCCAATCGGAAAATACAACGTTAAAAGTCCATTAAAATAATATACGTAATTATATTATGTTTCCCTTAATCATCGATTAACACAATCACTCATAAATGGGATCAAGTATTCACTGTGCCAATATTTTGTCTACAACAAATCAAGATCTCCACTTTACAAGGAGAGTTTCTAACACCAATACTTGTAAATAGGTTCAAGTATTCATTGTGCCAATCTTTTGTCTACAACAAATCAAGAACTCCACTTTACAAGGAGGATTTCTAAATTGATTGGAAACAAAATACAATACGTATAATGACTGCTTGAAAAATATATCATTTAAGAAAAGTCCATTAAAATAATATACGTAATTATATTATGTTTCCTTTAATTATTACCACCACTTGTAAATGGGTTAAAGCATTCACTGTACCAAAATCTTGTCTACAATAAATCAAGAACTCCTCTTTACAAGGGTAGTTTCTAAATTATCAGAAACAAAATATAATACCTATAATAATTACTAAAAAGAAAAATCATTAAAGTACAAGAGAGGAATAAATCTAACCTTATTTTATTACCAAGAGCTTCACACTTTAACCCAAGTAAACTGGAACTTATTTACATATAGGCTAAAAGAGAGAAAAAGAGAAAAAGAGAGAGAAATGAAATTGGAGAGAGACTGAGGAGAGAGGCTGGGCACTGCCCAAAAGCCTCTCCCCAGCGTCTTCCCCCAAATGAATTGTGTTTTTCCATTTGAAATGCAAATGCCTATTTATAGGCAAAGTTTGGTTACTGTGCAATTGTATAGTAACCAAACTTAGTGATTAAGTCTGTTACGTAATCAATGACATATTTTATTTTCTTTATTTTCTTTTTTTTAAAATAATAATTGAGCAAATACACAGCCGAGTGTCCAGTCATTTTTTCATTTTTGAGAGAAGTGATCTTCATGAAAGTTGTAGGCTTGGATATTTGCTTTAAAATGGCTTTGGTTTTAGTCCAAAATCATTCTTAGAACTCAAGATATGGTCCAATTACTGCAGAGTGTTTAGATTCGGTTTCAGCTCCTCTATTTTGACTTCAAAGCCCAATATCACCTCCAAGGAGTCAGATTCTAGAAAAGTGTTCAACATCAAAGTTGTAGGGAATTGTCTAAGCTTTCCTGCAAGACCAAAATTACATCAATTAGATATTTGCAACTCAAATTATAGCTAGTTTACTAAATACTTCTAAAGAGATAATTAAGGTTAATTTATACAATAATTTATTTAATTGTCCAATTTGGCTCAAAATCATAAAATGTATCAAAACCAACTTAATTAAGCCTAATTGAACCTTAAGAAGCCTAGTGAGAGGATTACAAAATATATAAAATACAGTGTTATCAGTAACCCATTAACTGAATTTATATTTAATATTTACATCTGATGTACCAGTACATTTATCTAGAATATTTACAAAATCCCAAAAGTTACAAAAAACTATGACAGGAAGACATCTCAAATATTTGAATAAATAAATGAGGTCAGTACATCAGAAGACAGTACGCACCCACAATGCAGCCAAGTCAGTTATATGCATCTATTTATAGCCAAACAAAATTCTTCAGTAGCAGGGCTAAACACAAAGTGAGCATCAATATCAATCAATAGAGTGATGCATGTAACACCCCAAAAATTGTTTGTTTCATTATGAATAGTCATTTTATAATATTTGTGACTTTTGAAAATTTTTGAGAATTTTTCTGAAAAGGTTGAATATTTTAAAATATTTCTCGTTTTACATGTGCACTGAGCAGAGCTGGAGTAAAACCTCAAAAATTGTTTGTTTTATCATAAATAGTCATTTTATAATATTTGTGAATTTTAAAATTTTTTTTGGATTTTTCTAGAACTGTTGATTATTTTAATATATTCTAGATTCGTGTGCGCACTGAGCGAAGCCGGGAAAATGAAATATTTTCCCCGAGGTTGGTAAAATTTGAACTGTGAAAACGTCGATGGGGGATCTTACTAAACCCGAGGGTGGACACAGTTTACGATGTTTATGTTTTTCAAGATTTTATCTAATAAATAAAGTTGTTGTACCGTGAAATTGTTCGATGAATAATAAATACTATTTTTATTAACTGTAACGTTTGTTCACTAGATAATAGCTCTAGTACAGTGTTCACTTTAAGTGACATCACCTTGATGACATCACACAAGTGACATCATCATTGACTTCTCAAAAAGGTAAGTTTTGGCTTCTTGAAGAAGCTTTGGAGGAAGCTTCCTAGCAACTTCCTATTGGCTTGTTGGAGAAGCCAATTCCCCTCCTCTCTCACACCCACACTCCACGGCCATGAGGCCCAAAATGGGAGCCATATATTAGCTTTTCATTTACTACTTTTCCATTTCTAATTTCGAACTCCAAAATCTACCATCACTTTCACTCTCTACATTTCTCTTCACTTTTTTCTTCTCCTTTTTCTCTCCAAACCGCCGGCCACACACCACCATCACCCCTCCATTTTTATTTTGTTTACTCCAACTAACCATATTTCTTAAACTCTCTCATCACTATGATCCTTTTCTCTTTGGTGAGCATCACTTGATTCATCCATTTTCACCATTTTCTCTCAAGCCCTAAGCTTGAAGCTTTAAGGTAATGTTCTTGATTCTTTACCTTCTCTCCTTCTTTTTTGTTTCTATGGCCAGCACCATGACCATTGGTCATTTCTTCTTTAAGACTTGGTGTTGATTTGATGAGTTGTGATTCTTAGGGTTTTGAAGAAGCTTGGCCGAAATCTTCAAGGAGCATCAAGAAGGTTTCTTTGTATGTTTTCTCTCTTGGTAAGAGGAAGATTATCCATTTCAACCTCTATTGGTAGTGGGAAACTTGTTTGTGTGTTAGTTGTGAGAAACCCATGTTAGGGTTACTCTCTTAGTTATGTGTTTTCTAATGATCCTTGTAATAACTTTCCTTTATGTGGTTTATTGGTTGTATTTGTGTATATTGATGATCTTGGATTGATTTTGATGGATTAGAAACATGAATTGGAAGCAAGGGTTCCTTGCTTTCCTTAGAGAGATAACTAATCAAGTGAATAACAATTAATAGAGCAATGAAAAATTTGGGTTCCTACGACTTTGGGAGGCTCACGGCCTCTAGGGCTTTTTTGGGTCTAAACATGCAATTTTTGGGTAACCTTGGAACTTAGGTAACTAAGTGTTAAGTAATTAATAATGTGATGAAAAAATTTGTTGGACTCTTGTCCTTGGGAGGTCACGGCCTCAAGGGCCATGTTGGCTAAAAATTATACATTAAGTTAAGGCTTAGGTGATTTGGTAAATTAAGAATTTATTAAGGATTCATAAGATGGAAAGAAACTTATTCATGACCTAGTGTGATTCGTATGAACCTATGGGAAGAACAAGAGTGTGTGAGATTTGAAAAACCTTAGATAATTTTCTAAGTAAGTATGATTCCATTTGAGTAAAAGACTTGGCTAATTAAGAGAAATGAAGATTTAATGAGAATTATAAGAGAATTCCTCTAGAGAAAGCGTTCATAAGAAATGTTAGATTAAAGCGAAACTCCATAATGAACCTTAAAAATGTATTATCATATTTGAGAATTTGATTAATATAGTAATATGGGTCCATGAGTGGGATCAAAACTCTGTTGATGATTAACTTAGCCAAATTGTGGCATGCTATGGAAAAAATATATCATTGTTGAATATAAATGAATATGCATTGAGTCATCATGCATTGTGAAAGTCCGATGGACTATTGTTAAGGCCATATTGCCTAGGAGATTGAATCACACCTATGTGCGGGTGCGAATAGACTAGTGTAGGTCATAATGTTGACCTTTGGAGCGTCGGGGTACGACTATCTCACAATGGTCAGCTGGTAGCTGCCCTAGGCTGTGGGATAGACCGGTGCAAATGCACCGACGATCCAGACTGAGACACTGTCTTATATCGCGATCTAGTGTAGAATGTCTTGTACAATGCCATGATGTGCACATTGATAAATTCAGAAATTATAGCACTTGTTGGCCTTGGCAACCAAGTTACTAACATATCTCCTGATCGTTTTTGTGTCTAGCTCCATGGAGTAGGATTTTGATATCATGTGCACATGCATAGTGAGTCAACATATTATTTGGTATTTATTTCGCATGATAATTTGAACTGTCGTCTTACTGATGTTACTACTGGCTGAAATTATTTAGTTGTTTACTATTTGCTTCTTGATGCTGATTATTATTTTTGATATGCTATGTGGGCGTTTTGCGCCGTTCTATTTCTTTACTGCCATAATTGGTAATGAATGTAGGATGTCTTACCTCTTTACTGTATTTTTTGGTATTCTGTCTATTTATATGTTTCTCCAAAGACGTTGGTGAAGAAGGGGAAGTACATGAATTCCCTAGCTTCTGGCCTGATTTTGATTAGCTTCCTGTTTGGATATGACGTCCCATCCTCAAGGCTTCTTGGGATATACGAGATTGACTTTTCTCGGGGGATCAGACTGCTGGCACATCAACCTGAGCATGGATCGCTGTGTCTACCTCGGAGATGTGACTGTGACCCTTATTAGGGGCATTATGATCCGCCTATTTTTACTTTTCATGCTAGCTTGTATTTAGAGTTTTACTTGCCCATATGCGATATGTGGGGAGAGCGTTATTACTCTCCACAAGAAGATTCTTTCTTATCCTCTGCACGAATCCCCGCTCGTAACTCAGTTGCTCCGATGAGGGTTTCCTCTAATGAGGAAGACCCTGAGGAGGATCCAGCTATGGTTTCTTCTCATTCGCCTTAGGGGCTGATGTTGTTGGTAGCCGTTGATGGCTATCGGTAAATCTTGTGGGGGGCCTGATGTTTTGTCTTTTTGGTGGGCTGTATATGTGTAATCATTTTTGGGGCATGTAAAGCTTTTGCTTTTTGTATATCTAATGATGTATCTAAACAAGTGTGATATAAATATATATATATATATGTATGTCGTTCGAATGTATGGTTTACTTTCATGTTACTCTTTGCTGTAACTACGTCTTATCATTTTATTTTATTATTTTCTAACAAAAAAAAAAAATTCACCAAATTATTTATACGATTACAGCAAAATGGACTTATCCATATTATAATGAACTGGGTCTTAGTTTATACATTTTATTTCTGTTTCATGGTTATGGTGTGACGTTCCCTCCTCAAAAAGGGGCGTTACACTAGTTTAGTATTAGAGCCCTAGTTTAAGTTTTCTTTTGGGTCTTTATGGTTAGGTCTATCTTGTTTGTGCTGTATGATTATCTGTGATTGGTATTCCAAAAGGATACATCTAATTCTTCTTTGTGTTTTTCATTCAGTCTACCTTAGAAAATCGAAATGGCACGCAATGGAGGCATGGTACCAGCAATCGAAGCAATGCAACGAATGATGGACGTCATTGCATAACAGACTGAGAGAGCTGCTTAACAGCAGGAAAAGGGCTGCATAACAGCAAGAAGCTTCAACCGATGCTCAAAATCTGTCAGAGTTCCATCGTAACAACCCTCCTTAGTTTAAGGGAGAATTTGATCTAGAAAAAGCTAGTCTTTGGATCAAGGAACTGGAGAAAATTTTTTGAGGCATGAATTGTTCCAATGATAAGAATGTAACCTATGCTGCTTTTATGCTAATTGGAGACGCGAAAGATTGGTGGAACAGAGCGCATAGATTACTAGAAGCTGAAGGTCGAGTAATCATTTAGGAGGTATTCAAGGATAAATTCTTGGAGAAGTATTTCCCAGCAAGCGCAAGTCATACAAAAGAGATGGAGATCCTTAGCTTGAGACAAGGGAACTTAACTGTCAGCGAGGATGCTGTGAGGTTCGAAAGCTTGTTCAAAATTTCAACTTATTTCTAACACCAGCCGGATGAGGTGTGGAAGTGTCAGAAATTTGAGGAAGGATTGAGACATGACGTGAAAAGAGCGGTCATAACCTTGAGGATCAACTAGTTTTCAGAGTGTTAGATACGTGTCACCGAGTGGAAGATCTAGATCAGGCACGGGACATGAGAAATCATAACTTTGGACCTACTAGGTTCCAAAGAGGAGGTGGCAACAATGCAAATCACTTTCAAAAGAAACCCTATTCCCGACCACCGGGAAGTAAGCAACAGTCATCTGATGGAGGTTCCAGCGGAGGTTCTGGTGGAAATCGAATTAGTCAGAATGTGGTGTTTTCGCCAAAGTGTTTAAAGTGCGAGAAAGATCACCTAACGAGGGACTGCACCATCAAAGGAATAATCTGTTTCCGATGTGAAAAACTCAGACACGTCTCTAGGGACTGCAATCAGGCTAAGGTAGAGCCTTTAGTTAACATTGCACGAGCTGTAAAATCACAGGCAGGAGGCCGAGTCTACACTATGAGCAGAGCAGAAGCCTCTGAATCTGAAGATATGATACAAGGAGAAGGTACCATAGGAGGTAATCTTTTGATTGTACTGTATGACTCTGGGGCAGCCCACTCTTTCATTTCTTATGACTGTGTGCGATGACTTGGTTTACCTGTATCTTCCTTACTTTTTGACTTGACTGTTTCTACCCCTACTGCTAAACCTGTTGTTACTACCAAAGTTTATTTAAATTGTCCTTTGATTGTTGAAGGTTGAATCTTTTCTGTTGATTTGATCTGTTTACCTCTTTCCCAATTAGACGTAATTTTAGGAATAGATTGGTTGTCTTTCAACCATATCCTGTTAGACTGTTCTAGTAAAACCATAGTTTTCCCTACGGATGAAGTTTCTAGATTTTTTACAGCAAACCAAGTTCGAGCTTTCTTGAAAGAAGGAGCTCAGGGATACATGCCATTGTCTTCTTTAAAAGTCGAGAGCGAGACAGATGTGAATGCAATTCCAGTGGTTAACGAATTTCCTGAAGTCTTTCTTGATGACGTACCTGGCTTACTGCCGGAGCGGGAGATAGAGTTCACCATTGATCTTATGCTTGGATCTGGTCCTGTTTCTATAGCGCCCTACAGGATGTCACCATCAGAGTTAGTTGAGCTTAAGAAGTAGTTAGAAGAACTCTTGGAAAAGCAGTTTGTTAGACCCAGTGTGTCACCATGGGGAGCACCAGTGTTGCTAGTCAGAAAGAAAGATGGAACTTCAAGATTGTGTATGGACTATCACCAGCTAAATAAGGTCACAATCAAGAATAAGTATCCACTTCCAATGATAGATGACATGATGGATCAACTGAAAAGAGAAGTAGTATTCTCTAAGATCGATCTACGATCTGGCTATCATCAGATCTGAGTAAAGGTGGAGGATATTCCCAAGACGA
This sequence comes from Ormosia semicastrata, assembly GCA_029884595.1. Taxonomy (NCBI): domain Eukaryota; kingdom Viridiplantae; phylum Streptophyta; class Magnoliopsida; order Fabales; family Fabaceae; genus Ormosia; species Ormosia semicastrata. The sequence goes on along the minus strand of JAQQTO010000060.1, from coordinate 35,202,538 downwards.
CTTTTCATACCTGATACGGTCATTATGAATATCTTGTGATGTTGTTTGGTGCAACGAATGTACCTACCATATTCATGGACTACATGAACAGAATCTTTCGTCCTTACCTGGACAAATTTGTTGTTGTCTTCATTGACGACATTCTAATCTATTCTCAAAATTAGGAGGATCATGCTGAACATCTTAGTGTAGTTCTCCAGATTTTGAAGGAGAAGAAGTTGTATGCCAAACTGTCAAAGTGTGAATTATGGCTGGAAGAAGTCAAGTTTTTGGGCCATGTAATCTCGATGGAAGGGATTGCAGTGGATCCGTCAAAAGTGGAGGCGATTCTACAATGGGAAAGACTGAAGACAGTGACCGAAATTCAGAGCTTTGTGGGATTGGTTGGATACTATCAGAGATTCATTGAGGGATTTTCTAAGATAGCGGGGCCTCTTACTCAGCTCACGAGAAAGAATCAAGCCTTTGAATGGACTAATGCTGGCGAAGAAAGTTTGCAAGAATTGAAGAGACGACTAACTACGTCACTAGTGTTAGTTCTACCTGATCAAAGTGAACCATTCGAAGTGTATTGCGATGCTTCATACAAAGGATTATGATGTGTGCTTATGCAAAATAGAAAAGTGGTGGCTTACGCTTTGAGACAATTGCGAGTGCATGAGAAGGGCTACCCAACTCACGACCTGGAGTTAGCAGTTGTGGTATTCGCTTTGAAAATTTGGAAGCATTTTCTTTACAGAGCGACGTTCAATATCTTTAGCGACCACAAGAGCTTGAAGTACCTATATAACCAAAATGAGTTGAATATGAGACAGCGAAGGTGGTTGGAATTTTTGAAAGATTATGATTTTCAACTTCTATATCACCCCGGGAAGGCAAACGTTGTGGCAGACGCTTTGAGTAGGAAGATGCTCAACATCTCTGCTATGATGATCAACGAAAAGGATTTGATAGAGCAATTCAGGGATGTATGGTCCTTTGTGGAATTGGCACCGGGAAAGATTTGTATGAACATGGTCACTATTTCAAGTGAGTTAATGGAGGACATCCGAGAGAAGCAGAAAGTTGATAAGTTTTTGCAAGAACAAAGGGAGCTAATGAAGCAAGGCTGTATGACAACCTTCGAGGAAGGAACTGATGGAATCCTGAGATTCAGAGGTAGAGTTTGGATACCCAGGGATCAAGAACTTAGAAAGCATATTCTAGAACACGTTCACACGAACAAGTTTAGTATACATCCGGGAATAACCAAGATGTATCAAGACCTGCAACGGTTATTTTGGTGGCACAAAATGAAGAGTGATATTGCTAGATGTGTATCATCTTGTCTAGTTTGTCAGAAAGAAAAGGTTGAACACCAGAGACCATCAGGAATGTTGCAACCCCTAACTATTCTCGAATGGAAGTGGGATAGTATTGCGATGGACTTTGTGGTTGGATTACCAAAGACCAGAAGAGGTTACGATTCAATATAGGTAATTATCGATCGACTTACGAAGTCAGCACATTTCTTACCAATCAACATAAGGTACAACATAGAGAAGTTGACTCAGCTGTATATTGGTGAGATCGTTAGGCTGCATGGTATGCCTACCAGCATTAATTATTTTTGATAGAGATCCAAGGTTCACATCAAAGTTTTGGCAATGTTTGCAAGGAGCGTTAGGAACGAAGCTACGCTTGAGTTCTGCTTATCACCCTCAAACCGATGGTCAATCGAAAATGACGATTCAATCATTGGAGGATTTGCTCAGAGCCTGTACTTTGGAACAAATTGGAAGTTAGGATGAAGTTTTACCATTGGTAGAGTTTACTTACAACAACAATTTTCATTTGAGCATAGGGATGGCACCCTATGAAGCTCTATATGGACGACGGTGTAGAATACCTTTATGTTGGTACCAAGATAGAGAGCGCCTTACTGTTGGACCTGATCTTATACAACAAACAACTGAGAAAGTCAAAATGATTCAGGAAAAGTTGAGGACGGCTCAGAGTCGACAGAAGAGCTATGCGAACAAAAGGAGAAAGCCTCTTGAGTTTGAAGAAAGCGAGCATGTATTTTTGAAAATCATGCCTACGACTAGGGTCGGCCGAGTTCTGAAATCTAGAAAGCTTACTCCCAAATTCCTTGGACCTTACCAAATTCTTCACCGGATAGGTCCAGTAGCTTACCAAATAGCCTTACCACTTTTTCTTTCTAACCTTCACAATGTCTTTCATATGTCACATTTGCGAAAATGTATTCCTAACTTGAGCCATGTCATAGCACCGGACACAGTACAATTGAAAGAGAACTTAACCTACGAGGCACCTCCTGTAAGGATTGAAGATAGGAGAGTAAACCAACTCAGAGGGAAGAAAATCTCGTTGGTAAAAGTGATTTGGAATGATGCGACCGGAGATGCAATGTGGGAGTTAGAAGACAAGATGAAGGAACAACATCCACCTCTATTCTAAGGTATGAAAATTTCGAGGATGAAATTTCTTTTAGAAGGGGAGAGTTGTAGCACCTCGAAAATTATTTGTTTCATTATGAATAGTCATTTTATAATATTTGTGATTTTTATAAATTTTTGAGAATTTTTTCTGAAATGTTGATTATTTTAATATATTTTTCAATTTGTGTGCGCACTAAGCAAAGTTGGGAAAATGAAATATTTTTCCTGAGGTTGGTAAAATTTGAACTGTGGAAACATCGACGGGGGATGTTACTAAACTCGAGGCCGGACACAGTTTACGAGATTTATGTTTTTCAAGATTTTATCTGATAAATGAAGTTGTTGTACCGTGAAAATATTCGATAAACAATAAATGCTATTTTTATTAACTATAACTTTTGTTCACTGGATAATAGCTCTAGCAGAGTGTTTACTTTAAGTGATATCACCTTGATGACATCACACAAGTGGCATCATTGTTGACTTTTCAAAAAGGTGAGTTTTGGCTTCTTGAAGAAGCTTTAGAGGAAGCTTCCTAGCAACTTCCTATTGGCTTGTAGGAGAAGCCAATTTCTCTCCTCTCTCTCACCCACACTCCACAGCCATGAGGCCCAAAATGGGAGCCAAATATTAGCTTTTCATTTACTACTTTTCCATTTCTAATTTCAAACTCCAAAAGCTACCATCACTTTTTCTCTCTACATTTCTCTTCACTTTTCTCTTCTCCTTTTTCTCTCCAAACCACCGGCCACACACCACCATCACCCCTCCATTTTTCTTTTGTTTGCTCCAACTAACCACATTTCTTAAACCCTCTCATCACAATGATCCTTTTTCTCTTTGGTGAGCATCACTTGATTCATCCATTTTCACCATTTTCTCTCAAGTCCTAAGCTTGAAGCTTTAAGGTAATTTTCTTAATTCTTTACCTTCTCTCCTTCTTTTTCGTTTCTATGGCCATTACCATAACTATTGATCCTTTCTTCTTCAAGCCTTGGTGTTGATTTGATGAGTTGTGATTCTTAGGGTTTTGAAGAAGCTTGGCCAAAATCTTCAAAGAGCATCAAGAAGGTTTCTTTGCTTGTTTTCTCTCTTGGTAAGAGGAAGATTATCCACTTCAATCTCTATTGGTAGTGGGAAACTTGTTTGTGTGTTAGTTATGAGAAACCCATGTTGGGGTTACTCTCTTAGTTATGTGTTTTCTAATGATCCTTGTAATAAATTTCCTTTATATGGTTTATTGGTTGTGTTTGTGTATATTGATGATCTTGGATTGATTTTGATGGATTGGAAGCAAGGGCTCCTTGCTTTCCTTAGTGAGACTCATGGCCATACCCCTTTCCATAGGGTGTTCATGGTTAAAATTTTGTAACAAGTTGGAGAGATAACTAATCAAGTGAATAACAATTAATAAAGCAATGAAAAATTGGGTTCCTACCCCTTTGGGAGGCTCATGGCCTCTAGGGCCTTTTTGGGTCTAAACATATAATTTTTGGGTAACCTTGGAACTTAGGTAAGTAAGTGTTAAGTAATTAATAACGTGATGAAAAAATTAGTTGGACTCTTGTCCTTGGGAGGTCACGGCCTCAAGGGCCATGTTGGCTAAAAATTATACATAAAGCTAAGGCTTAGGTGATTTGGTAAATTAAGAATTTGTTAAGGATTCATAAGATAGAAAGAAACTTATTTGATGACCTAGTGTGATTCGTGTGAACCGAAGGGAAGAACAAGAGTGTGTGAGATTTGGAAAACCTTCGAATATTTTCTAAGTATGATTCAATTTGAGTAAAAAAAACTTGGCTAATTAAGAGAAATAAAGATTTAATGAGAATTACAAGAGAATTCCTCTAGAGAAAACGTTCATAAGAAATGTTAGATTAAAGTGAAACTCCATAATGAACCTTAAAAATGTATTGTCATATTTGAGAATTTGATTAATATATTAATATGGGTCCATGAGTGGGATCAAAACTCTGTTGATGATTAACTTGGCTAAACTGTGGCATGCTATAGAAAAAGTATATCGTTGTTGAATATACATGAATATGCATAGAGTCATTATGCATTGTGAAAGTCCGATGGACTATTGTTAAGGCCATGTTGCCTAGGAGATTGAACCACACCTATGTAGGTGTGAATAGACTAGTGTAGGTCATAATGTTGACCGTGGGGGCATCGGGGTGCGGGTGTCTCACAATGGTCAATTGGTAGGTCCTCTAGGTCGTGGGATAGACCGATGCAAACGCATAGATGATCCGAACCGAGACACTGTCCTATATTGCGATCTAGTGTAGAATGTCTTGTACAATGCCATAACGTGCACGTTGATAAATTGAGAAATTATAGCACTTGTTGGCCTCGACAGCCGAGTTACAGAAATATCTCCTAATCATTCTCTCTGATGTTTGTGTCTAGCTCCATGGAGTAGGATTTTGATATCATGTGCACATGCATATGAGTCAACATGTTTTTTGGTATTTATTTCGTATGATAATTTGAACTGTCGTCTTACTGATGTTACTACTACCTAAAATAGTTTAGTTGTTTATTATTCGCTTCTTGATGCTGATTATTATTTCTGATATATTATGTGGGCATTTTGCGTCGTTTTGTTTCTTTACTGCCATAATTGGTAATGAATATAGGATGTCTTACCTCTTTACTATATTTACTGCTATTCTATCTATTTATATGTTTCTCTAAAGACGTCGGTGAAGAAGGGGAAGTACACGAATTCCATGGCTTCTGGCCTGATTTTGATTAGCTTCCTGTTTGGATATGACGTCCCGTCCGCAAGGCCTCTTGGGATATACTAGATTGACTTTTCATGGAGAACCGGACTGCTGGCACATTAACCTGAGTACGGATCATTGCATCTACCTCGGAGATGTGACTGTGACCCTTACTTGGGGGCGTTATGATCCGCCTATTTTTACTTTTCATGCTCGCTTGTATTTAGAGTTTTAGTTGCCCATACGTGATATGTGGGGAGAGCGTTATTACTCTCCAGAAGATGATTCTTTCTTATCCTCTACACGAGCCTTCACTCGTAACTTGGTTGCTTCGATGAGGGTTTCCTCTAACAAGGAAGAACCTGAGGAGGATCCAGCAATGGTTTCTTCTCATTCGCCTTAGGGGTTGATGTGTAGAAATAAGCTTGCCCCAAATGGTTTAATATGTTAAGTTTTGATGATGACAAATACAAGACAAAAAGAATGATGCTTATGCTTTATACTTGTGCTTTATAGATAACAAATGCATCACAAAAGAATATTGATCATGTTACATAAATGTGTTTAATGAGAAATATTATATCATGCATGATTATGTACTTTATCTAATTATATTTCACTTAATAATCATGCAATAAGATATATGTAACATTCATCATATAATATATCCAATAATATGTTATATGAGTTATAAATGAATTAATATTGGATATGTCTATGAAAGTCTTGTATGCATGTTAGACTAACTAGAGTTATACATTTATGAATCATGCATATGAAGATATTGAGCTATGAATTTGGACTAACTATGTTTGGTTAAGTGAGTAATATTTTGTAGGATAGTTCAAGTACCAAGAGTGAGCATTGCAACAAGAAAGCAAAAGATCACAACTATGCTCAACTCAAGGAGAATGAAAATGAAAAGATGTTCCAAGCATTTGCAAGTTTTGAAGAGAAGATTTTCTTTGGAAGCTTGGATTGCATCAAGAAGTGATGGTGGTAAAAGATCTAGTCCAACATCTTCAAGCTTAGCTTATAGGACTTAGATCTTGTGTAAAGGTAAAAAGGAATCACACTAAGCTCAAACAAGTGTTAAACATATTTATAAGTGTTTCTAAAATGTTTAAATGCCCAACAAACTATTTTTGGAAAGCTAGTCTTGGTGGTATTTCAAATCTATGAAAAATAGTCAAGTTTGTGTTTTACAAAACTGACATATACTTACTCTTTTGATCATAACTTTTAAAATACTTTGAGTTTTACTTTGAAACTTATCTCATTTGAAAATAGACTCAAAGATCTTTCCAATGACTGGTCATTTGCTTTAAACGGATAAGAAACGAAAAAGTTATGACCAATTAAAGTTTGAGTTTTGAAAATCTGACCTTTGGTTACTATTTTGATCATATCTTTCAAAATACTTTGAGTTTTGTTCTGAAACTTCTTTCATATGAAAATAGACTCAAAGAGCTTTCCAATGAGTGGTCATTTGCTTTAATTGGATAAGAAATGAAGAAGTTATGAGCTTTTAAAGTCGGTTTTGAAAACCAGAAATGATGTAATCGATTACACAAGTCATGTAATCGATTACAACGTTGACAGAAGCCGTGTAATCGATTACACAGAGTATGTAATCGATTACAAAGTGCCAGAAAGCTTGTAATCGATTACATAAAGCTTGTCGATTACAAAGTGCCAGAAGCTTGTCGATTACATAAAGCTTGTAATCGATTACAAAGTGCCAGAAAGCTTGTAATCGATTACATGAAGCTTGTAATCGATTACAAAGTGCCCAGAACGTTTCTAACGGCTATAAACGGCTAGTTTTCATAGAAAATCATTTCTAAACACCTCCAACGGCTCTAAAACTCATTGGGCTATAAATAAAAGTGTTTGGGCATCAAAAACAAGTTGGAGAACATTCTGAAATTACCCTTGAACATTGAAAACGAAATTCATCATCTTTTTCTCCAAATTCTTTGTTTTGAGCTAAGTGTGTAAATCCTTTATACCCATTGAGCTTCAACTTGTATTATCTACTCTTGAGAGAGTTTTCTATCATCTACTTTGTTCTTCAAGTTGTATATCCACTCTTGTGAGAGTTTCTATTCTTTCTCTTCATCTTGAAATCATTGTAAGAGGGTGAGGTATCCCTCAAGAGAGAAAAGGGTGAGGTATCCCTTATAGTGAGACTCAAACACAAAGGGTGAGGTATCCCAAAGGTGTTGTGAGTGCTTTTCATTGTAAAGGTCATCAAGCACCTGTGAAGCTTGAAGAATTGGAGGCTCTAGCACAAGGGTGAGGTATCCTAAGGTGTGAGGAGTGCTCTTGTATGTACAAAGGTTTTTCTAGCACCCGTAAAGTCTAGGAGATAGTGAAGAAAATCTCAAGTTAAGCTTGAGGATTTGGATGTAGGCCACAAGTGGTTGGTGGCTGAACCAGGATAAATTCTTGAGTTTGATTCTCTCTTCCCTACACTCTTTAAATTCAGTATTTGGTAGAATATATTTATTTATTGCATATGTTGATGTTTTGATTGTTACAACTTGATATCTAGCTTATTCACTTAGTTCATCATATATCCCAAGTTGTATTTGAGTAATCCTCAATAGTTGTACATTTAAATTGACTTATTCCGCTGCATTTATTAATTGAGTTATTCAAAATGCATAATTTGTCAAAGTTGCATTAAAACTAGTCATCACCCAATTCACCCCCCCTCTTGGGTAATGGTTGCCATGGCTAACATGATGCTGTTGGTAGCCGCTGATGGCTATCAGTAAATCTCTTAGGGGGCCTGATGTTTTGTCTTTTTGGTGGGCTGTATATGTGTAATCATTTTTGGGGCATGTAAAACTTTTGCTTTTTGTATATCTAATGATGCATCTAAATAAGTGTGATATAAATATATATATGTATGTCGTTCGAATGTATGGTTTACTTTCATGTTACTCTTTGCTATAACTACGTCTTATCATTTTATTTTATTATTTTGTAACAAAAAAAAATTCACCAAATTATTTATACGATTACAACTAAATGGACTTATCCATATTATAATGAACCGGGTCTTAGTTTATACATTTCATTTTTGTATCATGGTTATGGTGTGATGTTCCCTCCTCAAAAAGGGGCATTACAATGCGTGTCATCCAATTTCTCTGAACGTAATAGATACAGGGTGAGAATTTATAATTCTTAGTAGGGAAATCATATAGTTAATAAAAATCATTCGTTTTGAACTATGCTATGTTCAACTGCATTCACTACAGAAATAATTTTCAAATAGAGTAGTACATAATTTTACTTTATATCAATAAAATACTTACTAAATAGTATTATTTCACATTCCATTATATCTTACTTTCTCTTCTTGCTCACATGGCCAATAACATACTATATAGTTGAGATCTCAAACTTTCTAGGGCGTCCCCTAGCTCAATGGTTATTCCCAATCGTGGAATCCAATAAAAGTGACTCATGTAAGACTTCTCATTAAGTTCCACTATATGTTAGTCCATGGACTCACCTTAATGGGTCCTAGAAGACATACATTGTTTTCTAAAAAATATTAATGTCACATCTTTAGACTCCAAGCCAATTAAATAAATGTCACAACTTTGAATCATTCTTTCGCAAAACCACTTCAATAGTTCATAATAGGTGACATTAACATAATCAATCTTTTACTCAAAATTTAAACATCAATTTATTTATATAATTATAACAATAAAATACATTATAATACATCAACAAGCAATTCTAACCTTAAAATTTATGCTTGGCTGAAATACCCATTTTTAGACACAGAATATTTTATTCTCATTCTCATCATTACTAGATTACTTCTAGCATCAAAAGATCATTTATAGCTTCAATTTCATTTAAAATCAAAGGTTAGATCAAAATTCCCAAATTAATTTGAACAAAACCCTAGTTCTTGAATCTTCATTTCTTAACCATAGTTTCTCAAAATTAACATCATCTTTATGATTCTTTCTCCACCAATAACCTTATTCTTCCACAAACTTCCATAGAAACCCAAACAAATTATTAAGAGTACAATTTAAATCTTACTAACCTAGGGTTTCAATCTAACATAAATAGCCATAAACAAGACTCCTTGATTCAAATACATGGTGAAAGGCATACTAAAACACTTTTAGAAACAAAAACAATTTACGAAAACTTTAGAGAAAAGGTATGACTCCTACCTCAAGATAGATGAAACTAAGATGAAAAAGGTAAGATTCTTGGTCTAATCTCTTGGTGGATGAACTTGGAAACCCTTGATCCTTCTTGTTCCTTAGCTTTTCTTTTTTTTTTCTTCAATTTTTTCTTCTTTCCTCCTCCTTGGTTCTCTCTTGGTCGAAACCTCTAAGAGCTTCAAATGTTCATTTTTTTTCTCTTCAATTCTTTTCCTTTTATATTTTCTAACTAACCAATCGTAAGTGAACCAAGTGCTTCTTCTTTAAGTTTCTAACCAATTAGAAACTTACCAAATGTCTAGCTTTTCATTGGTTCTTAGTTGTATCATGATGACTTAGTCAGAGTAACTGAACTAACCTAACTTAGTTAACTATCTAGTTACATAAACTAACTAAATTACTAACCAAACTAATCTAACTTCTAGTTAGGACATCTAGCTAGGAATTTCTATGGTGGCTAACCTTCATTGGCCACTAAACCAACCACTTAGAATGGGTTTAGTGTCTTCAATCCACCAATAGGAATTAACCTAGTGTTTCTAAGAACTAATAATTTTAAACTCATGCCTTGCATAATGTCAAATTCCTATTGGTTAATCATTCACCAATCAAATTTGTACTTATGTCTTGTATGTTATCTAATTTCTATTGGTTGATCACATTAAGTTGTCTAACTCCCATTAACTACTCCTTACTAACCAATCACATTGAAACTAGTGTAATTCATTAGCTAATCGCCTTAGAATTGATGTCTTCTTACTATTGGTTAATCATCAATTAATCAAGTTAAGACTACTCCAATTACTATAATTAATAATTTGTCTACTAGTAAATTTATATATTAAATAACTTATAAACCTTTTTCATAATTTCTAATATTCTAGTAAATCTTCTGTTAGTGCTTTGGACTTACTGTATACAAATAATTCAATTTGTACACAAAAATTTTTAATTTCACGTTCGTCCCTTGTGCCCAAAAATTTTTAGTTTCACGTACGTCCTTAATAACAATTTTATAAATTAAACACATGTCCTATGAATACAGAATACAAATTAAATACTGTTATATATAAGAATTTAATTTAGAAGGGATATTATATTTCTTCCCTCCTTTAAAAAAATTTTGCCCTCAAAATTTACCTAATGATAATAATTCTGGATACTTCCTTTGCATTTCCTCTACCTTTCCCCAAGTAGCCTCTTCTATTGTTAATCTTTCCCATAATACCTTGACCAAAGGAATTATTTTTCCTCTTAACTATTTATTAGAAGTGTCCAAAATCTGAACAGGTTTGATGGGATAGGTCAAGTCTTTTCTTAACTGTATTGTTTCACTGGATAGGATTTGAGAAGGATTTGGACAATATTTTCTAAGCTGAGATACATGAAAGATATCACGAAGATTTGATGAACTGGATGGAAGAGCTACTTGGTAAGGTATGACCCTACTTTCTTAAGAATTTGAAATGGACCTAGGAATCGAGTACTTAGTTTGTTGGATTTAAGTGGTTTGCTTATTCCACTTATAGGAGAAATTTTCAAAAATACGCGTTCTCCTTCTTGAAATTCTAAAGGTCTTCTTTTTTTATCAGCATAGTTTTTTTTTATCTACTTTGTGCAATAAGCAGTCTATCCCTGATGAATTTTATTTTCTCTTAAGTTTATCATACTATGTCTAGTCCTAATAAATTCCTCTCTCCAACTTCACACTGACATAGTGGTGATCTAAACTTCTTGTCATATAAAGCTTTATAAGGTATCATCCCAATACTAGAATAATGATTATTATTGTACGCAAACTCTATTAATGGCAAATACCGATTCCAATTTCTTGTTGTTAGCCATGGTAACCATCACCTAAGAGGGGGGTGAATTGGGTGATTACAAATTTTAATGTAACTTTGAGAAATTAAGCATTTTGAATCATTTAATTAATAAATGCAGCGAAATGTGCACAACAAAGGTATAACTATTATAAATTACTCAACTACAACTTGAAGTATATAGTAAATCAAGCAAATAAGCTAAATATTAAGTTCAACTCAAGTATATATAATTAAAGCGCTAATGTAAAGAAGATAGAGTTGAGAGAAGCAAACACAAGGTTTATCCTGGTTCAGCCACCAATCCACTTGTGACCTACGTCCAGTCCTCAAGCAACCGCTAGAGATTTTCCACTATATCTTCAAGCTTCAATAGGTGCTTGACAACCTTTACAATTGAGAGCACTCAACACACCTTGGGATACCTCACCCTTGTGCTTGAGCCTCAAATAGGGATACCTCACCCTTTACAACTTTTGAGGGATGCCTCACCCTCAAGGGATACCTCACCCTTTACCAACTTTGAGAGATGCCTCACTCTCTAAAGGATACCCCACCCTCTCAAAACAAAGATTAAGATGAAGAGAAAGAATATAAACTCTCATAAGAGTAGATATACAACTTGAAGAACAAAGTATAGATGATAGAAAACTCTCTCAAGAGTGAATAATACAAATTGAAGCTCTATGGGTATCAAGGATTCACACTTTAAAGCTCAAAATATGATTTTGATGTTTCAAGGATCAATTCTAGTGTTCTTGAGGTGTATAAGCTTCATACAACACTTATATATAGAGCCCAAGTGATAAAATAGCTGTTGGTAGTGTTTTATAATGATTTTCTATGAAAACTAGTCGTTTATAGCCGTTAGAAACATTCCTGGGCACTTGGTAATCGATTACAAGCTTCATGTAATCGATTACAAGCTTTCTGGGCACTTTGTAATCGATTACATACTTTGTGTAATCGATTACACGGCTTCTGTCAATGTTGTAATTGATTACATGACTTGTGTAATCGATTACACCATTTCTAGTTTTGAAAACTGACTTTAAAAGATCATAACTTCTTCATTTCTTATCCGATTAAAGCGAATGACCACTCATTGGAAAGATCTTTGAGTCTATTTTCATATGAAAGAACAAAACTCAAAGTATTTTGAAAGATATGGTCAAAATAGTAACCAAAGGTCAGATTTTCAAAACTCAAACTTTAATTGGTCATAACTTTTTCGTTTCCTATCCGCTTAAAGCAAATGACCACTCATTGGAAAGATATTTAAGTCTATTTTCATATGAAATAAGCTTCAAAAAAAAACTCAAAAGTAGTTTAAAAGTTATGATCAGAAGAGTAACTAAATGTCAGTTTTACAAAACACAAACTTGACTAATTTTCACAGATTTGAAATACCACCAAGGCTAGCTTTCCAAAAACATTTTGTTGGGCATTTAAGCATTTTAAAAACACTTATAAAGATGTTTAAAACTTATTTGAGCTTAGTGTGATTCTCATTTAGATTTATACAAGATCTAAGTCCTATAAGCTATTCTTGAAGATGTTGGACTTAATCTTTTGCTACCATCAATTCTTGATGTAATTCAAGCTTCCAAAGAAAATCTTCTCTTCAAAACTTGCAAATGCTTGGAACATCTTTTCATTCTCATCCTTCTTGAGTTGAGCATAGTTGTGATCTTTTGCATTCTTATTGCAATGCTCACTCTTGGTATTTGGACTATCCTACAAAGTATTACTCACTTAAAATAAGCATAGTTAGTCCAAATTCATAACTCAATATCTTCATATGCATGATTCATAAATATATAACTATAGTTAGTCTAACATGTATATAAGACTTTCATACACACATTCAAAGAAGATATTTATCAATTACAAATAGATATGCCTATATAGGATGCAACAAAGAACACTTTACACATTTTCATCAAAATAGAATCAAATCCAATATTAATTCAATACAACTCATATAATGCATTATTGGATATATTATATGATGAATGTTACATATATCTCATTGCATGATTATTAAACAAAATATAATTAGATAAATTACATCATCATGCATGATACAATATATCTCATTAAGTTCATCTATGTAACATGATCAACATTCTTTTGTGATGCATTTGTCATTTATTAAGCACAACTATAAAGCATAAGCATCATTCTTTTTGTCTTGTATTTGTCATCATCAAAACTTAACATATTAAATCATTGGGGCAAACCTATTTCCACAATCTCCCCCTTTTTGATGATGACAAATCACCAAAGAAAAATATATTGAGCAATATAGAAGAATAGATATTCATGTAAGCATATCAAGCAATAAGCACAAGAACATATTTTTCTTTTTAATTTTCACTCCCCCTATTTGACATCAACAAAAAAGCTTAGGAAGGAAAGATAATATTTTCCCTTTATAAATAAAACGCATGTTGTCAAAAGGAGTAGGATAGAGGAAAAGAGAACAAGAGATAATCTTCGTTGACATGTTAATAGAATTAACAATAAAACACTTCATGTCAAACAATGATGTACGCCAAAGGATATAAACAACAATTTAAGAACTAGGCTCCCCCTCAAAATATGCATATTATCAAAATATTAAACATAATAGTTTAACATAGTTATGCATATATTTATAATCAACAAGGAGATAAAAGAAAGATATGTAAGATAAGCAAGATAAGCTCCCCCTTATTAAAACACAAGATAGATAAAGGAAAATATGTATGCTAAGACTATGTAAGCATATTACCATAAAGAAAAGCAAGGCAAAGATACATATTCTTAATCCATCAATCACAAATCATTTTAAAAACTTCTCCCCCTTTCAAAAAGAATTTTACAAGAGCACATTATATGTTCAAAAGCATTTTAGAAAGGTAGAAAGGTTTAATATTGAAATCATATATTCCTTGAGAGTGATCAAATCCAAGTCAAAGGGACATTTGAAAGTACATATCTTCTCTTTCTCATTAAACAAGAGCCTTGAAAAGATAAAACATTTTTTAAGAACGAGACTTATCTTTTGAAGTATCAAGATGAGCTCTATAGAACATTTCAAAAGATTTATTTGGAAACTTTCTTAAATACTCTCTCAAGATTTAATAAACATTTCAAAGCAATGAAGAGAGTACTACATTTATAGCACAAATCGAATGATTTCCAATTATTTAAGATAATTAGGAGGTGATAATACTTTCAAGGTCTTAAGACAAGTTCAAAGGATTCTCAAGGATATGAAACTTTAAAAGCTTCTTTCAAATATGATAGGAGATTTTGCCTTAAAAAAAACTTTTTAATCAAATAAGAAATTCTTTTAAAAAAGAGCATGATTCTCATAAGTGTTATACTACTAAGAAATCATAGATCAAAAGAATCATAGATATCAAATATTCATCATGATGAAATATGTTGTATGTATAGAACTAATGTCATCCACCCTATATGTAATGACAAAACTAGCAATTTAATGTCCAATTAGGCACTTTATCAATGCTAAGCATACTTCTCATGTAAGGAAAGCATCCAATAATTTAAGATCAATTAATCAATAAGTATCATACAATCCATAGCATATAAGACATCACAATAGATTAGGGATAGAGATACTTATTGAGTTAGATAGAGAGTGATGCTCCTACAGAATGTTCTTCATTTAGGTCCTTTGAGTTTGTACTTTCTTCCATTTAGTATTCCATTCCATTGCACTTGAAGAAAGCCTCCTCATGTTCCTCTTCCTTCAATATTTCTCATTTATCCACATATGCTTGATATTTTAATATTTGATGACTATATTTCAAAAGTTTTCTAAAATATGGGTTAGCATCAAATATCATTTAAACTTATTTATAAGCATAATTTAAGTTGATATACAGTGTAAAACATGTACTACATTATCAACCATGCAATGTTAGCTCTTACAAGAATAAAAGAAGAACATATACACTTAAATCCAAAAGCATAGTTTAAGCATTTTCAAAGCAAGATTCAAGTTTGTCAAGAAAGACATGATTATCATCAAAACATATATATAAGCATTTTGGGCTAAATAATGATCATGTAAGGCATGTAAAAATAACTCTCTACTTCTCCAAATATCACATGATATTCAATTTAAATCATAAGTAAGGATAAGAGATTGATATCACCAAAAGTGTACTCTTTGAGTTTTTGTAGGTGACTCCAACTTCTATGCCTCAAGGCCCCTTGAGAATTTTGTGGTTCTCCATGTCTTTCTTTTTATGTTTTTTATCACTTTTGGAGAACTTGGACTATTTTAAGTTTTCCCAACCTCAAGTAGCATGGTTGTATTTCACTTCATTTGCATGCTTGAGTTAATAGTCACCCTATAACACAATTCAAAGTAATTTCTTTGGTATCCACTAGTTTTGGATCCATAGGGGTTAGTCATTGATTATTAATCAAATATGCTATTATAGATATCAAATTTTCCATAGTATATAATTTGAGCACAACAAATTAAATAATCAATTACCATTAAGCACATAACCAAAAACAAGCTTACTTTCATGATATATAGATAATTCAAATCATAGCAAACATACTTAGGCATTGTAGAATCTCATGTACCAAGATATATAACTAATTAATGAGTTATGGTACAGCAAGAATTAATATAATCATGTGCTAAACAAAATATTCATATTTTACTAAGTGCACATGATTCTATCATTTACCTAAGGCCTACAAGGAATATACCTCATATTCATTATCTTTTTAAGTGAATGTGCATAAGAGGTAAAAACATTTGATACCTTGGTCTTGGTAATCAACGAAACTCTTTTCTTTACCCATTGCTTCTCTTTTGGTATTTTGACCTTTACAAGTTCCACATTTTGTACTTGAGAAGCTTTGGTTGAAGTCATCTTCCTTCTTTGATCAAAACTTCTACCAATGAGCTTTGGAAGCATTCCCCTTGATGATTCCTTTTTCACTTAACCAATTTGTCCATCCTTTTGAGAAGTTTTCTACATAATTGAAACACTAGGAGGACATTTTGGTACTCACTTCATCTTGGGTCCTTCAATGTTAGTACTAGGGCATTTAGAATCTTTAGGAACCCATTTCATATTATTTCTCATATAAGAATTTCTTTTATAATTGCATAAATGAGAAATATGTCCTAGATGACCACAAAAGTTGCAAACAAGTGAATTCAATAATGGCTTGGTCCTTTGAAGATCATTTCTGAAAAACTTGAGCCTTTGGTTGTTATTACATTCTAAACTATTTTTGCCATAAGCCTTGCTTGAATTTTCATGTGGAATAACATCAATTTCATTCTTACTAACACACATGGATTGTAAGCAAATAGAATTATTAGCTTTGGTAAATTTAGAAGATAAGTCCTCAACTTGATTTTCTAAATTAATATATTTTTCATAAGAAGTTGAAGTTTCACATTTTAAAGACATTTCCTCATCAAGAAGAGCATATTCATTTTTCAAGATATCAATTTCATTTTCAATGGAGGAAATGTTTTCCAAACAAGATGAGTTTTTCTTTTCTAAAAGCAACAAACCATCATGCAATTCATCATACGCATATTTTAGCTCATCATAGGAAGGACTATAATATGGTTTAACATTATTTACCTCAAAGTCCTTTTTAGCCATATATGAAGTAGTCTCAATTTCTAGCATATTTGGCTCTTTAAGGGAATCATTATCTTCCTCATCAATTTTGTTTTGCTTTACCTCTTCTTCAAATTGAGCACCATCATCACCAAGGGACATTGAGCTCATATTCTTACTTTGAACATTTTCTTGAGGACATTTTCCATGACATGCTTCCTTCAATGGCCTTTGCTCTTCTTGCTCTCTATATACAACTTTATACACAAAATCATCATTAGCAAGATAAATAGCATCAAGAGCATCCCATATATTTTTTTGCACTAGAGGAATTCTTAATTCTAGCATAAGCATCATCATTCAAACCACTTCTAAAGATATAGTAAATCAAGCAAATAAGCTAAATATCAAGTTCAACTTAAGTATATATAATTAAAGCGTTAATGTAAAGAAGATAGAGTTGAGAGAAGCAACCACAAGGTTTATCTTGGTTCAGCCACCAATCCACTTATGACCTACGTCCAGTCCTCAAGCAACCGCTAGAGATTTTCCACTATATCTTTAAGCTTCAATAGGTGCATGACAACCTTTACAATTGAGAGCACTCAACACACCTTGGGATACCTCACCCTTGTGCTTGAGCCTCAAATAGGGATACCTCACCCTTTACAACTTTTGAGGGATGCCTCACCCTCAAGGGATACCTCACTCTTTACCAACTTTGAGAGATGCCTCACTCTCTAAGGGATACCTCACCCTTTACTCAAGAGGGATACCTCACCCTCTCAAAACAAATATTAAGATGAAGAGAAAGAATATAAACTCTCACAAGAGTATATATACAACTTGAAGAACAAAGTATAGATGATAGAAAACTCTCTCAAGAGTAGATAATACAAATTGAAGCTCTATGGGTATCAAGGATTCATACTTTAAAACTCAAAATATGATTTTGATATTTCAAGGATCAATTCTAGTGTTCTTGAGGTGTATAAGCTTCATACAACACTTATATATAGAGCCCAAGTGATAAAATACTTGTTGGTAGCGTTTTATAATGATTTTTTATGAAAACTAGCCGTTTATAGCCGTTAGAAACGTTCCTGGGCACTTGGTAATCGATTACAAGCTTCATGTAATCGATTACAAGCTTTCTGGGCACTTTGTAATCGATTACATACTTTGTGTAATCGATTACACGGCTTTCGTCAATGTTGTAATCGATTACATGACTTGTGTAATCGATTACACCATTTCTGGTTTTGAAAACTGACTTTAAAAGATCATAACTTCTTCATTTCTTATCCGATTAAAGCGAATGACCACTCATTGGAAAGATCTTTGAGTCTATTTTCATATGAAAGAGGTTTCAGAACAAAAATCAAAGTATTTTGAAAGATATGGGCAAAATAGTAACTAAAGATCAGATTTTCAAAACTCAAACTTTAATTGGTCATAACTTTTTCGTTTCCTATCCGTTTAAAGCAAATGACCACTCATTGGAAAGATATTTGAGTCTATTTTCATATGAAATAAGCTTAAAAACAAAACTCAAAGTAGTTTAAAAGTTATGATCAGAAGAGTAACTAAATATCAGTTTTACAAAACACAAACTTGACTAATTTTCACAGATTTGAAATACCACCAAGGGTAGCTTTCCAAAAACATTTTGTTGGGCATTTAAGCATTTTAAAAACACTTGTAAAGATGTTTAAAACTTATTTGAGCTTAGTGTGATTCTCATTTACCTTTACACAAGATCTAAGTCCTATAAGTTATTCTTGAAGATGTTGGACTTGTTCTTTTGCTACCATCAATTCTTGGTGTAATTCAAGCTTCCAAAGAAAATCTTCTCTTCAAAACTTGAAAATGCTTGGAACATCTTTTCATTCTCATCCTTCTTGAGTTAAGCATAGTTGTGATCTTTTGCATTCTTATTACAATGCTCACTCTTGGTATTTGGACTATCCTATAAAGTATTACTCACTTAAAACAAGCATAGTTAGTCCAAATTCATAACTCAATATCTTCATATGCATGATTCATAAATATATAAGTATAGTTAGTCTAACATGCATATAAGACTTTCATAGACACATTCAAATAAGATATTTATCAATTACAAATAAATATGCCTATATAGGATGCAATAAAGAACACTTTACACATTTTCATCAAAATAGAATCAAATCCAATATTAATTCAATACAACTCATATAATGCATTATTGGATATATTATATGATGAATGTTACATATATCTCATTGCATGATTATTAAATGAAATATAATTAGATAAATTACATCACCATGCATGATACAATATATCTCATTAAGCACATCTATGTAACATGATCAACATTCTTTTGTGATGCATTTGTCATTTATTAAGCACAATTATAAAAGCATAAGCATCATTCTTTTTGTCTTGTATTTATCATCATCAAAACTTAACATATTAAATCATTGGGGCAAACCTATTTCCACACTTGTCTTTTCCGAGACACAAACTCTGAGCATCTCTTCTAGTGTTTGAATGGTCCTTTCAGTTTATCCATTATTTGAGGATGATAGGCTATACTAAAACAAAATTTAGTGCTTGACACCTGCTGTAGTGTTTCCCCAAAATCTAGAGATAAATCTAGGGTTCCTGTAAGATATAATACTAGAAGGAACACCATACAATCAGATAATCTCATTAATGTATATTTGATCTAGTCTATCTAATGAATATGTGGCTTTGATTGCTAAAAAAAGTAAGTTGTTTTGGTTAATCTATCTACAATGACCCTAATAACATCATGCCCTGAAGAAGTTCATGGAAATCCCATGACAAATTCCATTGCCACACTATCCCATTTCCATACAAGGTTCTTTAATAATTGAAGCAGATCGGTTAGTTTTTGGTGTTCTATCTTAACTGTTGACATGTTAAACACCTAGCTACAAATCTTGCAATTTCATCTTTTACCTTAGGCCATCAGAAAATTTTCTTAAGATCTTGATACATTTTGGTGGATCCTGGATGAATAGTATAATTACTACAATAGGCTTCCTCTAATATTTGATTTTCAATTCTTTATTGTCTAGAACACACAATCTATTTCTATACATAACAATCCCATCATTTGTTACTTGAAATTTCTTTTGTTTTCCTTGAACAACCTGGTCTTTGATCATTTGCAAAAATCGATCAGTGTTTTGTTTTTTTTCTAACTTGTGATTTAATTTCACTAAAAATTTTCATTTGACTTATGCACAAATTTTAGGTTGCAGGATTATTGAGAGATTTAAATCTCAAAATTTCTCTAACAACTCAAAATCTTGAATCATCAGGTAGGATATATGTAGTGACTTTCTGCTAAGGGCATCAACTACCACATTAGCTTTTCTTAGGTGATATTTTAATTCAAAATCATAATATTTCAGAAATTCTACCCACCTTCTTTGCCTCATGTTAAGTTTTTTCTGATCAAAAATATATTTCAAACTCTTATGATCATTGAATACTTCAAATTTGATTCCATATAGATAATGCCTCCATATTTTCAAAGCAAAAACCACTACAACTAATTCTAAATCATGCGTTGGATAGTTTTCCTCATGTGATCTCAATTGTCTTGAAGCATAAGCCACTACTTTCTTATTTTGTATCAAAACACATCCAAGACCCTTCTTGGATGCATCACTATACACGGTGAATTTTTCTTTAGGATCAGGAATAATTAATACAAGAGTTGTAGTTAACTTGATTTTCAATTCCTAAAAACAATTCTCATATTGATCAGTCCACTTAAAAGGCTTTTCCTTCCTAGTTAATCTGGTCAAAGGTAACACTAATTGAGAAAACCCCTTAATGAATCTTCTGTAATACCCGGTTAATCCTCGAAAACTCCTGATTTTAGTGATGGTTGTTGGTCTTTCCCATTGCATCACTGCTTCCACTTTATTAGGATCAACTGAAACTCCTTCTTGTGATAATACATGTTCTAGAAATTTTAATTCTTGAAGCAAATATTCACTTTTTTCTAACTTAGCAAATAATATTTTTTAAAGATTTAAAGGACCTGTCTAAGATGTTGTTCATGTTCTTCTACTGTCTTCGAATAGATGAGAATATCATCTATGAAAATAACCATAAATTGGTCCAAATAAGGTTGAAAAATGTGATTCATGTAATCCATAAATACTACTGGGGCATTGGTTAATCCAAAAGGTATGACTAGATATTCATAGTGTCCATATCTAGTTTTAAAAGCAGTTTTTGGAATGTCTTCTCGCTTAATCCTAATTTAATGGTATCCTGATCTCAAATCTATCTTAGAAAATATTGATGCTCCCCTAAATTGATCCAACAAATCATCAATTCTTGGGAGTAGATATTTATTTTTAATGTTCACTTTATTTAATTGCCTATAATCTACACACAGCCTTAAACTTCCATCATTCTTCTTTACAAAGAGTACAGGGGCTCCCCAGGGTGACACACTAGGCCTCATAAATTTCTTGGCCAGGAGTTCCTCTATTTGTTTCTTAAGTTCACTTAACTCTAATAGGGACATTCTATAAGGTGCTATCGAGATAGGGCTTATTCCTGGTATAAAATTAATAGAGAAAGAAATCTCTCTTTTTGGAGGTAATTCATTTATTTCTGAGGGAATACTTCTGGAAATTCTCTCACTACAGGGATAGTTTCTAATTTTTGTTGTTCCTCTGAATTTAAAGAAAACAAGAGAACTTATGCTTGTGCACCTTCTTTTAAATATTCTCTAACTTGAATGACAGAGCAATATATAGATTCATCCTCAACAGATTTAGACACAGAAGTTTCAACAAATTCACAGATTTCTCAGAATAATTGAGAACAACTTGATTTTTAAGACATCCAGTCCATTCCAACAACATTTTTTAGTTTGTTCTTATGATTTTTCCTTAATTAGAACTTAGATCATGGACTTTAATTGGCACTTAAATAGTTGATCATTATTTATTTCATCTTCACAACATCTCATTCACTAGTTCATCATGCAAAATTTGTTTTATAATACTCAATTAATTTAGTTCTATTAGGGTAGTATGCATTCGCCTGCATCTAAACTAACTTTGTGACAATATAAGCCATTTAAATGATGAAAACTTGTTCATAACAGGGAAGTCACAGTTCAGACAAATTCATTCAAGAAACTACTATTATTAAAGTATGCTAAACATCTAAGAATTGAGCCAATCGTGGCAGCAAGCAATCATATCATATTAGAAAAAATTCTAACAACATAACAAAATTAGAAAAAATTCTAATCATATCGTGCTTGTAATATAAATACGAGTTGTAAAATTTCTTAATAATAATAAGATAAACTTAGAGAAAAATAAAAACATAACAACATTGTTACAAATAATTTACATCATATAAACATACACAAGTCTTTAGTACTGTCATATTTTAATATTTACAAACTAGACTCTCGAAATATTTAAAACATTATTTAAACTAACATACTGCCCAAGTCCTACTAGACAGTAGAACCCTTAGACGGGTCCTCCTTAGATTCCTCAGCATATAGGAATCCAGCTTGATGTGAAGTCCCACGGACAGGTATCCGAGCAGATGACACAATACTGACCTTACTAGGGGTACGATAGTAAGTCCCCCAGTATTGCCTAATAGATATTGGAAACTCTAGTTGTACATAAATATTAACACTAAAGTAATGATGCCTAAGTTGTTGTCTACTCAATCTAATATTTAGGTCGCCCAAGTAGTAAATACACTCTCTATCCAAATCAACGTTCCATGCCTCTGATCCTCCAAGAAACGTCAATCTCATATATCCAACGAAACACGACATCTCCATCTCTTCAAAACTCAGCGTCCTCAACAGGGATCTGCTCTTCCTCAACTTCTCGCTCAACTTCTTGCTCAACGTCTTTTAAATTATAAATACAATATAGAATAGACATACAAAGAGGTGAGATCACCTACGTCATTACCAGTATGGTAGCAATGAAGATAAACACATACAATATTTCATACAGCTATCATACCATAATTAAAGTTATGCCATTAACATCATTTATCATCATAACACATGTAATAAACAACAATTACAATCATGCCATCAACAATACCAATTATTCAACAATTCAATTATTATAAATAATAATTACGATAATGCCCTCAATAACTATATGTATGCACACAGACTCAATTTCTTACTCCATGTAGCTAAAACTCAGGTCGGAGAGAGTGATCGAAAAGATTTGTCGGTACCAACATGCCTCAGACCACGTGCTCAATCTCGCACATCTAGCATATACACGATAGTCTTTATCAGATCTTGATTAAGAATAGTGTCTCGGTTAGGATCATTGGTGTGTTGCGTCAGTCTAACCTACGGCACAGAAGAGCTACCAACTGCCCATTGTAGGCAACCCGCACCCCAATACTCCCAGGGTCAACGAGTGACTTACACTACGCATATCGCACCCACTCAAGAGGTGTAGTCTCTCCTAGGCAACTAGCCTCATACAGTCCATTGGACCTTTCCAATGCATGTACTATGCACCATTTACAGTTTCAAATTTATTATCTCATATTCGGGTCCACTCAATAACCTAATAGTATTATTACTGTATTTTCATCGTGTAGTCATATTTTCACGTTTTCTCAATCGCGCAACAATTCTGTCACATTTTCAAATCGCGTAGCGATTTTTCAACGTTTCTCAATTGCGTAAAATATTTTTTATACGTTTTAAATCAAAAATACTATTTTTCTCATTTAACACTAAATTTTGACTTAATTTTCTATATTTACACAATAGCCCCTCAAAAATATAATAATTACATTGTAATCCTCATTTAAATAATATTTTCACAATAGTCCCTCATAAAATTCATATTTATGAATAGTCCCTCTATTATCAAATATTTGTAATATGACCCCTCTTTTATAAACTATTTGTAATTGGACCCCTCTTTTATAAAATATTTGCAATGTGGTCCTTCTTAAAATTTTAATTACCATATAATCCCTCTTTTATAAAAATTACAATATAACCCCTCTAAAAATCAGTAATTGTACTATTTCTCCAAAATTGGCAATTCTTTCTTTTGCTACAATTAATACAACTAAAATTTTACCAACGAGCTTCAAAACCCGTAGGGTGAGCTATACGTCAGTAAACTTCAAGTATTGACCCCCATTTTATTTCATAATTCATTTATTTAATTATATCAAATTGTTTTCCCAAAATCATTTTACTTTGCTATACTCAAACTTTTCCAAGTTCATTTCCTTTTCATTTAAATCTTTAATTCTCATTTGAATCCATCATTTTCAGGACTTTGGTCCTTTTACCCTAGTATGGTCGTGAGCCTCAAGCTCTTTGGAGCATTCGTACAATCGTTCCATCACGTTGTTCACATCCTAAACTACACATACACTTACATGCATTCAAAATCATACATACAAGCATATATCAAAGCTATAATCATATATCACACATGCAAAACACAATTATAAAACCATAAACACCACAAACAAAATCAAAGAAGCATTAAACAATAAGTGAATAAACCCTTATGGGCTTTTCACCATACATAACCATCCCACACCACCAAAACTTGGTTGGTGAGGTAAAATCTCCCTCTTACCTCTTGAAGACAGGACCTTCAAGCTCCTCTCCTTCTCCTTGATTTCGTGTGAATCACAAACAAAACCCTAAAATTATTAAACAATTAACAAAATCACATACCAAGCTTAATAATGATAAACCATGGAACAAACATGGTTCATAAAATCACAAACTAAATTTAAACCCAAAGAATCAAAAGTTTACCTTTAGGAAAGTAAACCAAGCTTGGATTTTGAAGCACTTAGGATAGGATTTTCACAAAACTTCCTAAATGAAAAATGTTTAGGAGGTGGTTTAGGTTTAGGAAATGAGAAGAACAAAAATTATAGAAGATGGATGGTGGTCTTGGGTGTTGGGGCCGAAATCTAGAAAGAAAAAGGAAAGGAAAAATAGTTGGTGTTCTTGGGAAATTTAAGAGAAAATGATGCAAGCTTTTTGGTGAGAGAAAAAGTGAATAATGAGTGTGTAATTGGAAGTGTGCAGCCGTGAGATGTGTAGGGAAATATTAGGAGATTTACTTGAACTTAAATATCCTATTCTTGTGTTCACATTGAGAGCACATGGCTTGGTCACCATGTGGTCATCAATTTGTCACATAGAGGAACCTAGAACATAATAGAACTTGATGGAAAGTGGCCTCTTGGTCGTGGAACACAAAAGCATTTAGGGACTTAATTTGACTTCAATTAAAACCTAATTGCATGCTAATTAATTAGGTTAAGTTTACTAATTATACTTAATTATCATTCTAATTACATAACTAATTAATTAAATATATAATTGCATATATCATAGCCTCTAAATAAAATTAGGATATCGAATTAGAAATTAGATTATAACTAATTAATAACTAGGTTAGTTTACTTAGTTTCTTAATTAGGTAATTAAGATGACTAAATTAGGTTTAATTAATTACTAAGTAAAAGTCAAGCCACTAAATTTGACTCAATCCTAGCCATTGAAATTAATTTGTTTTCCTATCCATTGATCTAATCTAAGGTGGATATCACTTAGTGATTTTATCAGGATTCTTCTCACACCATTGATCTGATCAACGGTTATGATCGAAAACATCTTAATCAGACTTTTCATCCGATGGTCCACAATAAAGTCCATGCCCCTTTATTTGACCACTTCCTATTGGATAGAAAAAGTCCAGCCACCTATTTTGACTGATTCCTATTGGTTCGTTTTGATTTAGGTTACAGAAAATATTTTAAGCACATTTTCTGTCAATTAAACTATACCGGGTCAAATAAATTATAGCAAAAGCTGTTATAAATAAAATAGCAGATATTTATTCGTGAAATATTTTTATTTCATAGATAAATTCTAAAAATTAAAAGATTCTTTTCTGTGTCACTCAAATTTGGGTTTAGTAAGATCCCCCGTCTCCGAATAAACCAGATAAGAATTTCCTCGGCCTGAAAATTATTATTTTCCTGACCAGGAGCAAATCACACAAAACGATCAAAAATGATCTCAGAACAGTAAAATTATTTTTATATTGCACAGAAAACACAAAACAGTGTAATTCTGTCAATTCTGTAACATAATCTAAAATTTGGGGTGTTACAACAATCATAAGGAGTGAATAACTCTTAGGTCAAACAATACAATGATAAGTTTATTATTATTATTATTATTATTTCGAGTGAATTCTTCTCCCGTGTTTTATATTATTTTTTATACCTGATAATTCTTACTTACTAAAATCCTTACTGCATTATTTATAGTTTTCCAAATTTCAACCACATATTGGTCCAATACTTCTTCCTACCTTGACTGCAATATTGAGGAGATCAGTCTCAATATCATAACACTCATGGATATATATCCATAGTGTCACACATAAGCAAATATGTAAAAGTACAATTCTAGAAATATCTATCTAACCTATTACCTATGCACCATGCATAGTAAAAATTTTGACCCATTACCCTAGGCATACCAAGACTATTACTCTGATACCATAATGTAACATCCTATCAGTCATTTTATTATAATTTAGTATTACTAATAGAATATTACGTACTACATTTATTGTTTCTTATTTATTAAAATAAGTGCAGCGGTTTATTACGTAATGGACTTGAATTAATACTTAAACCAATTAGGTTGAAATTATTATTTATAGTTATAGAACTGTAAAACTCACATATTACTAGAATATAATTCTAATAGAATACATATAGAAAATTTATAGTAACACACTAACTGAATTTATATTTAATATTTACATTTGGTGTACCAGTACATTTGTCTAGAATATTTACAAAATCTCAAAAGTTACAAAAAACTACAACAAGAAGACATCTCAAATATCTGGATAAGTAAATGAGGTTAGTATATCAGTAGACAGTACACACCCATAGTGCAGCCAAGTCAGCTATATACATCTATTTACAGCCAAATGAAATTCTTCAGTAGCAGGGCGAAACACAAAGTGAGCATCAATATCAATCAATAGAGTGATGTGTACCATCCTGTTTCTCTGAACATAACAGATAATGGGTGAGAATTTATAATTCTTAGTAGGGAAATCATATAGTTAATAAAAATCATTTATTTTGAACTATGCTATGTCCAACTGCATTCATTGCAGAAAATACTTTTCAAATAGAGTATTATATAATTTTACTTTATATCAATAAAATACATACTAAATAAGATTATTTCATATTCCATTATACCTTGCTTTCTCTTCTTGCTTACATGGCCAATAACATACCATATAATTGAGATCTCAAACTTCCTAGGACGTCCCCTAGCTCAATGGTTATTCTCAATCAGGGAATTCAATAAAAGTGACCCATGTAAGACTTCCCATTAAGTTTTGCTATGCGTTAGCCCCTGGACTCACCTTAATGGGTCCTAGAAGACATATATTATTTTCTCAAAAATATTAATGTCACATCTTTAGGCTCCTAGATAATTAAATAAATGTCACAACTTTGAATTATTCTTTCATAAAACCACTTCAATAGTTCACAATAGATGGCATTAACATAATTAATCATTTATTCAAAATTTAAACATCAATAGAATCTATATCATTTATTTATATAATTATAACAATAAAATACATTATAATACATCAACAAGCAATTCTAACCTTAAAACTTATGCTTGGTTGAAATACCCATTTTTAGACAAAGAAGATTTTCTTCTCATTCTCATCATTAATAGGTTACTTCTAGCTTCAAAAGATCATTTATAGCTTCAATTTCATTTAAAATCAAAGGTTAGATCAAAATTGTCAAATTAATTTGAACAAAATCCTAGTTCTTAAATCTTCATTTCTTAACCATAATTTCTCAAAATTAACATCATCTTTATGATTCTTTCTCCACCAACAACCTTATTCTTCCACAAACTTCCATAGAAACCCAAATAAATTTTTAAAAGCACAATTTAAATCTTACTAACCTAGGGTTTCAATCTAAAATAAATAGCCATAAACAAGACTCCTTGATTCAAATACATGGTGAAAGGCATACTAAAACACTTTTAGAAACAAAACCAATTTACAAAAACTTTAGAGAAAATGTTTGACTCCCTACCTTAAGATAGATGAAACTAAGATGAAAAAGGTAAGATTCTTGGTCTAATCTCTTGGTGGATGAACTTGGAAACCCTTGATCCTTCTTGTTCCTTGGCTTTTCTTCTTTTTTGTCAGTTTTTTCTTCTTTCCTCCTCCTTGGTTCTCTCTTGGTTGAAACTTTTAGGAGCTTCAAATGTTCATCTTTTTCTTTTTTTCTCTTCAATTCTTTTCCTTTTATATTTTCTAACTAACCAATCGTAAGTGAACCAAGTGTTTGTTCTTTAAGTTTCTAACTAATTAGAAACTTACCAAATATCTAACTTTTCATTGGTTCTTAGTTGTATCATGATGACTTAGTTAGAATAACTAAGCTAACCTAACTTAATTAACTATCTAGTTACATAAACTAACTAAATTACTAACCAAACTAATCTAACTTCTAGTTAGGACATCTAGTTAGGAGTTTCTGTGGTGGCTAACCTTCATTGGCCACTAAACCAACCACTTAGAATGGGTTTAGTGTCTTCAATCCTCCAATAAGAATTAACCTAGTGTTTCTAAGAACCATTCATTTTAAACTCATGCCTTGCATAATGTCAAATTCCTATTGGTTAATCATTCACCAATAAATTTTATACTTATGTCTTGTATGTTGTCTAATTTCTATTAGTTGATCACACTAAGTTGTCTAACTCCCATTGGCTACTCCTTACTAACCAATCACATTGAAACTAGTGTAATTCATTAGCCAATCACCTTAGAATTGATGTCTTCTTACTATTAGTTAATCATCAAACAATCAAGTTAAGACTACTCCAATTTCTATAATTAATAAGTTGTCTACTAGTAAATTTATATCTTAAATAACTTATAAACCTTTTTTCACAATTTCTAGTATTCTAAGAAATCTTATGTTAGTCCTTTGGACTTACTGTATACAAATAATTCAATTTGTACGCAAAAATTTTTAATTTCACGTATGTCCCTTGTGTGTAGAAATTTTTAATTTCACATACGTCCTTTATAACAATTTTATAAATTACACATATGTCCTATGAATACAGAATACGAATTAAATATTATCATATATAAGAATTTAATTTAGAAGGGATATTACAATGATTATATGTATTTGCGAAATACATTGCATATCTTCTTTTCAAACTAGATGATTGCTATTTTCTATATATTTTAACCTTATGTGGTGTGCACAACCATGTGGCCAAAGAACAAGGTGTTGGATCTAGATTCTCTTAGTAGGTGATGCTATTATGGTTAGGGTTACCGGTATGGGGGTGATAGTAGTACTCTTACAGTGGTAAGGGGAAAGTTGTCACCTATTACCAAGCAGTGTATAGACTTTTAGGTCTATCTTGCTTTGTATATACAAGAAACAGAGGTTTCTAGGAAATAAGTGAGTAGCATGTGTTTTCCTAAAACTAAAATCTGCATAAACATTGCGTAAACATGTACTTAGGACTTGTGTGAGCATTATCATACATCATAACATAAAGCATTGCATTTTGTTGGTGGCTGTATGGGCGGTTGCCTTGCTTATTGGTTGCTTGTTCGATGATATCTCATGATTGTATGGGCAGTTGTTTGATATCATTGATTGTCGACTATATATATATAGAGAGAGAGAGCGAGAGAGTCAGGGTCGAAGATCACGGGAAAGGCGGAAGAGACAGGATGAAAGAAAGTAGGGCAGCAGATAGATTGCTTTACATGCTATGTAAAATAATCAAAACATAAAATTAAATAATTAAAACATAAAATTAAAAGAAAGAAATTAAAGTGTAGAAATTAAAAGTGCAGAAATTAAAACATGAAAATCGTATAGAGGCAAAGCCCCAGCCGGCGAAGGAGGAAGAAGAGAAGAGTTAATTGAATTATTATTAAAACATAAAGAAAAGTTAAAACCAGAGACCTGGCAGAGCAAGATTTTTGCTCCGGCAAGAGAGAAGAAGAGAAGAAAGATTATTTCATTAGAGATTACAGAAAAGATTACACGAGAGAAAGAGAGGAAAGGGGAGAGTCTCTCTCACGAACCTCTCTCTAAAAGGGTGAAAAATTTACGAATGCCTAACATCACGGGCAGACATCCTATAAATAGACTAAAATTTTACTATTACAACAGCAACACTATAGTGTTCCGCTACAATGAACATTAAAATAATAATCGATCGCACCGCTATAGTGAACAGTATTCAATAGTAGTCTTCCATAAATTGGTACAGTGATTGCTATAGTGACTTGACTATTCATCTTCTTTCAGATTAATTGCGTAACAGTCATCTTCATTCTAGTTTGTAGAGTCTTCAAGTAATATGATTAAAGGAGAAGGAGAACCAAATCTTTTGGGAATCGATTCTCTGCTAATAGTAACATCTATTTCTCTGTAGAGTCTGAGGACGTTTTCCATGTTTTGGAATAGATGATCTTTATTGGAAAAGGTGGCAATAGCAGCCAGGATCTTAGCCTTCTGATTTAGAAAATGGCAATCGGCTTCATTAGCAGTCTTGAGGTATTTTGGGTTCTTTTGAAACCATAGTTTGATGTTGTCAGGAGATGCTGCGTCAAATTCAGCCCGCCATTTTGCATAGGCTTGCCTTTGCAGTGTAGGGAGGAGATTGGGGAGACCATCATGAGTCTTGTATTTATACTGCCAGGAATGTATCCAGGCTAAAGAAAGATTGGAGAATAAGTGAAGATCAACTAGAAATATATCATTACCCGAATTTGACGTATCCAGTCCATGAAGATTTATGTTCCACTCATATATATATATATATATATATATATATATATATATATATATATATATATATATATATATATATATATATATATATATATATGGATTATAGCTTGCCTTGTGGCTGTTACATAGAGTATGTATCTATTTTGATAGTGTTGAGCAGTGGCTCATTTATCTGTTGTAGCCATAATCTTATATTATAGTGTGGATTACTCATTGTGAATGAATAAACACTGGTTTTTGGAATTGTTTATACAGAGAAATTGAGGTTTCTCACCCCGTTTGTGTTTCCATGTAAATTCAGGTATAGGTAAAAGGAAGCAGAAGAAGCAGAAGAACTAGCATAGTTTATTTTGTTTCTTATAATAAATATGTTGTATATTTATTTCCTACTGCTTTGAATTTGTATAAAGTGATGTATTACAGTATGCCTTTGTGAGGCTATGATGTATTTATATATCTTTTTGTTGTTCAGGCTCTCCATATTTACTTATTGTGAATGAATGATATGGGTTTAGTTTGTTGTTTTATGTTAGAAGTGACATAGCTAGTTCTGTGTGCCTTATATACGGGAGATATACCAGGTCCTCTATATTGGGATGTTACATTATGGTATTAGAGCAGTTCATCCTATTGAGCTAAGGTGTGGACTGACAATGCTTAAGCATGTTTAGGAGTTCCTATGTGTGTTACTATGCATTTTTTTTGTCTCTTGTGTGGGATGTTTAATAGGACTATATGACTTGCCTTTGGTATGACTATTTTTAGCTACTATTACATGGTTACATCATATTGAGACTAATCATCTTAATATGTATTATTTTATATGTACTAGAAATTATGGTATCTCCAAGGCGAACCCGTGGAAATAGGAACACAGCTAATGAAGGCCCAAACTTGGTTGGAGCCTTTATGGCTATGACGGATGCTTTGAGGGAGCAAATAGTCACTACTACTGATGCAATGTAAGAGCAAACGGTCGCTACTGCTGAGGCCATCAGAGAGCAGATAGCTATGACTACAAGGATGTTTGAGAGGATGGGTGCGACCCAATGACAACATCATATACCACCACTACATCAATTGGGGTAACTAAACCAAGAGGTACTAGTGGGGAGAGGTCATAATGTCCAAGACTTCTTAGAGTTCAGGGAGACTAATCCATCATCCTTCAAGGGGGAGTACGACGTTGTGAGAACTGAGAGTTGGCTAAAGGAGATGGAGAAGATCTTCACTGTTATGGCTTGCTCGGATGGGCAGTGACTGCTCTTTGCTTTTTACATGTTGGAGGGGGAAGTAAAGGATTGTTGAGTGGACATCAAGAGATCTTTCGAGGCATCGAGGACTCTTGTCAAGTCAGAGATCTTCAAGAATTCATTTTTGGAGAAATATTTTTCACAAAATCTGTGAAATGCAAAGGAAATGGAATTCCTGAGTTTAGAGCATGGCAACATGTCTGTTGGTCAGTATGTGACCAAGTTCAATGAATTATCGAAGTTCTCTTCCTGTATCAGAATTAACTTAAGCTAGAGTTGGAAGTGTGTTAAATTTGAGGAAGGATTGAGAGAAGACATTCAGAAAGTGATCCAGCCTTTTGAGATTCGGGATTTCACAGCCTTGGTGAACAAATGCAGAATTGTAGGCCGTGATGGTAAGTCTCAAGAGGAGCGAGGATCGCAGGACCTTCAAAAGAGGAAATGGGCAGATGATGGGTATGAGGAATGTGTTTCTACACCCAACCATCCATAAGATGAAGACAAAGATGAGGAAAGTGTTTCTACATAAAGTTCTTCAGAATGTGATGAAGACGATGAAGATGAGCAAGTATAGGTGGAAACCTTAGAGCCTGAGTGCCCTGTGTATGGAAGGTCACATGGCGATAAACCTTGTGTGGTCAACCAGGGCATTATGCTAGGGGGTGTCCACAGAGGTAGGGAGTTATGCCTGACCCAAAGTCACAAGCTCTAGGAAGGGTGTATACTCTAGTCAAAACAGTGGAGGCTTCATCTTCCGATCCTATACAAGGTATTGTTTTGTGTGTGCTATTTGTTGGAAACTTATTAGGATATTCTTGTAGGTTACATGCTAGCTGAGTTGTTAGTTTGTATTTAAGTTCAATGAGATATCACTAAGGAAAGATGAGATCCTTTCGAGTATGATATTGTATTTGATGTATGGTAAACTGAATATTGGGGACAAAATTCTTAAAAAAGAGGGGAGAATGTAACACCCTAAATAAACATATTAGACTTGTATATGGTTATAGAGGCAGCCTAATACTTACATAACATGTATGTTAAATTTTGTGACTTTCTAAGCATGTTTAGTCACTTTGTTGTAACACTATGTATGAGATACAACTATTATTAGCTTCGAAAATGGCTTAAACTGCTCAGTTAATGGAAATAAATGTGGAGACTTTATTTCTAGGTCACAAATGCGTGAACTGTGCTACAGTTCATTTTTTAGGATAATCAAAGTTAGTTGGGTATTTTTAAGCATGCTGGTTGTGAGTTTTAATACTGGATTGACTAGTAGCTGATATGGAAAAATAGAGATATGGTGAAACAATAATTTAGATGAATCTTAGGATTTATTCTAAAGTTGTTGGAAGTTAGGAAACTTGATTTAGAGAAATCTATGTATTCTTAACTGATCAGGGGTTATAGCTTGGTCACTTAAGTGACTAAATCTCTTTTGTTTTCTCTCTTTGGTTTTCTGCCCTTGACTTTCTTGTTTATAAGAGATATTTATCTCTTTTTCTTTTCACTTCTCACGGCTGAAGGCAGAATAAAAGGGAGAAAGAAGAGAAAGAAGGAAGATCAAAGGAAGAGGAAGAAATCAAAAGAGGAAATCCAAGGCTTGATCTCCATTTTTACTACACAAGAGGTAGGGGTTCTTGTCTCTCATCTCCAAACTCCATCTTTTTTCTCTCCTTATTTGTTGATGCATGTTGAGTTATAGAAAAATAAGTTTTTAGTGTTTTCTATGGTTCAAGATGTTGGAATTGGTTGAGAACTTGTTTGATGTCTCAAACTGAATTAGAATATGTTGGTTGGTTGTTTGAAACTTGGCTGCATCCTTGGAACCTCATATCCATGAGTTGGGAAAAGTGGATGTTGTGAATGGTTAGTTGAGCCATTTGCTTTGAGGTGTTGTGTAGATAGGTTGTATGATAGCTTCTATCATCTTAAAGACCTTTAATGGTGTTGAAGGGCTATTAGAACCTGATTCTAAATGTTGGAATTTGGTTTGGAAACCAATGGAATAGTGCATGAAGTTCTAGGTACTGGACCCAGTTTTGCCCGCTTAATCGATGAAGGCCAAGGGGCTCCTGCCTATAGAGCGCTTAGTCACCCAGTTTATGAGCACTTAGTCACCCAGTTTATGAGCGCTTAATCGCCTGAGGCAAGAAGGCTTTGGAGTTCACCGATTAGTCACTCAAGTTTTGGGCGCTTACAGATGAAATAGAGGAGTATTTCTACTATGGAGCGCTTAGTCGCTAAGAAAATGGGCGCTTAATCGCCTAAGCATAGAGAGTTCCAGAGTGGTTATCTTGGGAAATTGAAGTTCCCTACTAGTTGGGATCAATCATATATGCCTTTTTAAGTGTGTTGAGACACTAATGGGGCTATTTCATGGAGGAAATTACCACCTTGCATATGTGAGAAGTTGGAAAACCTATAGGCTTCCATTGTGTGGTGGAATGCCATAGGGTAGCCTTGAGAACCTTTAGACATCCAAGTGAGTTGGATTGCAATAAGGAAGTGTTTAGAACCTTGAGCAACATTAGGTTGACTGTGGAATCACTTGTGAAGTGATGGTATGAGATTCTAGATACAAGTGTTTTTAGTATAGTGACACAATTAGTGGTATTTCTTGGTGAGAATAATCATCTGGTATATATATATATATATATAAAGAGTTATGAAACCTTAGGCATCATCGGAGATGTAGAATGCTATAGGTAAATACCTAACACCTTGAGCAATATGTGGTTGCATTGAAAGTCACTTGTGAAGTGACGAAGTGAGGTACTAGGTGTTGTATGCTTCCTTGTTTATGAAAGTTAAGTTTTGATTTTTGCTAGAGACATGGATTGGTTCCTTTATGTGATAGAGTTGAGCCAAGAGGACATGTATTCTAGTTAGAGCCTCTCACTTGGTCAAGGTGAGCCTTGTGATGGGACTTGAGGAACCTTGAGCATCCCAGGATTGTGGAATGCCAAAGTTTAGTATCTAAGGCATTGGGCAATATGAGATTATTTTTAAAGTCACTTGTGAAGTGATGAGTAAAGGTTCTAGATAAAGTATGCTAAGTTTACTTGGCTAGTTGTATTTGTTATCATGCCTAGGTTAGTCCTTTGTGTATAAAGTAGGGTCAGAGATGCATGGATGACATTTATTGCCTTGTGAGACAAGGTTGAGATATGGGAAGTACTAGAACCATGATTTTACTCCTTATGCGATAAGTGAGTTTGGTCGGGAAGTTTGCTAGTTCTCCTTAGTCACTTGGTTGGGAAGGACCTATTGATGATTATATGTATTTGTGAAATACATTACATATCTTCTTTTCAAACTTGTTGATTGCTATTTCCTATGTATTGTAACCTTATGTAGTGTGCACAACCATGTGGCCAGAGA
Source organism: Ormosia semicastrata (assembly GCA_029884595.1). NCBI lineage: Eukaryota > Viridiplantae > Streptophyta > Magnoliopsida > Fabales > Fabaceae > Ormosia > Ormosia semicastrata. The sequence continues at coordinate 35,167,132 of JAQQTO010000060.1, read as the reverse complement.
ACAAGGTGTTGGATCAAGATTCTCGTAGCAGGTAATGCTATTATGGTCAGGGTTACCAATATAGGGGTGATAGTAGTACTTTTACAGTGGTAAGGGGAAGGTAATCACCTATTACTAAGTAGTGTATAGACTTTTAGGTCTATCTTGCTTTGCATATACAAGAAACGGAGGTTTTTGGAAAATAAGTAAGTAGCATGTGTTTTCCTAAAACTAAAATCTGCATAAACATTGCGTAAACATATACTTAGGACTTGCGTGAGCATTATCATACATCATAACATAAAGCATTGCATTTTGTTGGCGGCTATATGGGTGGTTGCCTTGCTTGTTGGTTGCTTGCTCGATGATATCTCGTAATTGTATCGACAGTTGTTTGATATCATTGTTTGTCGACTATATATATATATATATATATAGGATAGGATTATAGCTTGCCATGTGAATGTTACATAGAGTATGTATCTATTTTGAAAGTGTTGAGCAGTTACTCATTTATCTATTGCATGCATAATCTTATGCTATAGTGTGGTTTATTCATTGTGAATGAATAAACACTGGTTTTTGGAATTTCTTATACTAAGAAATTATGGTTTCTCACCCTATTTTGGTTTCCATGTAAATTCAGGCATAGGTAAAAGGAAACAGAAGAACTAGCATAGTTTTTTTTTCTTATAATAAATATGTTGTATATTTATTTCCTGTTGCTTTGAGTTTATATAAAGTGATGTATTACAATATACCTTTATGAGGCTATGATGTATTTATATAACTTTTCGTTGTTCAGGTTCTCCATATTTACTTATTGTGAATGAATGATATGGGTTTAGTTTGTTGTTTTATGTTAGAAGTGACATAGCTAGTACTGTGTGCCTTATATATAGGAGATATATCAGGTCCTCAGTATTAGGATGTTATATATAAGAAGTGTATAAACCCTAGAACAACCAAGAGTGGTGGTTTTCCTTGGGTATGTGTCTAGCACCTTTAATAACTTAGTGTTGCTTTAGTTATCACTTGAGATGTAATGACGTGGTGTATTAGATACAAGTAAGCTAGGATGGATTGGTAGTTTTTTTGCTATGAATATGACCTTACATGGCATTCATTGCCATATGGCCAGAAGGAAATGAATCATAAGTTCCGAAAGGAACAAGCCATTCTTGACCAAGTGCTAGGGTTACACGTAGTATGGGGTTTCAGTCTTCTTATCTACAACAGGTCAACATGAGAAGCCAGAGCTCCTAGGAAAGCATGCTTGGGTCTTAAATGAGCCAAGTGTGTAAGTATGAATATATGAATGTTTAACTTGGTTTATCTAATTATTAAAGTTAAACCTTGTACAGAATTTAAGCATATCTTACTCTTTAACTATTAAGATTATGTTTATCATGTTATGTATGACTGGTTATGGTTTACTTATATTAAGCATTGTTGATTCTCACCACGCTATGTTGCCATGTAAATCCAAGTGAAGGTTCTTCAAAGAAAAAGAAGAAAAAGTAGCTGAAAGACTAGTGTAGCTTTAGTTTCTTTTGTTTAGTTCAAAGCTTGTATTAATTATACTTGTTTGTAATGTAAAAATAGTTATGTAATACTTCAAGCCCTTTAGGAGGCTAATGTTGTATATATACATTTTCTTATGTAATTATGTTTTTCGCATTTCATAAGGCTCTCTATAATGACTCCAATGTGCATTATGGATATATTATCAAGATATTATGTATATAGTGATGTTGTAATGTTCTTTATCTTTGCAAATGTTACATATATCGAGATATCAGTAATAAGGCATTACATTTTCTCTTTTGAAACTCTTGTGGCTTTTATTGAAGCTTGTTGTCACAATCTTCCACAATTCGGCACTTGTTTACTAAAGATGAGAAATCTCTAATCTCCAGGGGTCGAATGGCCCTCTGTATATCATCTCTCAATCATTCTTCAAATTTAATACATTTCCATGCTTCATCTAGATTAAATCTGACATAAGGAGAGAACTTTGATAACTCGTCAAATCTGGTCGCCTTACTCAAGCTTTAGAAATTCCATCTCCTTTGCACTTTGCAAATTCTAAGGAAAATATTTTTCCAAGAAAGAATTTCTGAACACATCCCAAGTGATAGGAGTTCTAGATGCATCTAGCAACCTCTTTGCATCCATCCACCAGTTCTCTGCCTCCCCCTCTAACATAAAAGAAGCAAAAAGAACCCTATGATTATCTAAGCAAGTCATAATCATGAAAATCTTCTCCATTTCCTTCAACCATCCAGTTGCTCTCATCGGGTTGTTTTCCCTCTTGAACATGAAGGATTGGTCTTCTTGAATTCTAAAAAATCAATAAAATTCTAGTTCCTCACCCCCGGTACTTCCAGTACTAGTTGCACTGGTTGAGGTTATGCAGGTTGCATATGTTGTTGAGGTTAGTTAGCTTCCATCCTCTCAAGCACCCTAGCTGTAACTGTTGCTTGCTCCCTCAGAGCAGTAGTTGTAATGGTCGTCTGCTCCCTCATAGCATTGGTCATTGGCATAACTACTTCGGCCATATCAGGGGCCTCTCTAGTTGAGTTCCTTGTTTCCCTAGTTCACCTAGGAGGTGCCATAGTTTTCTGTACACATAGAACAAAACATATTGAGTTGATCAATCTCAGTATCATGTAACCGTGCAACCGTAGCTACTAACATTCCAACCTAAGGCAAATCATACAATTCCATCCAAGTATCTCACAAAAGAAACAAGAAAAGCACAACTCCTAAAAGGAACTCCTAAACATGCCTAAGCATAGTCAGTCCATACCTCGACTCAACAGGATGAACTGCTCTGATACCATAATGTAACATTCTAATACCAATATCTCAATTTATTTAACATACACAAAGATATACAGTACTAGCAATGTTACTTCTTAAATAAAAACCTAATAATATATCCATAATCACCAATGTAGTCATTATAAAGAGCCTTATGAAATATGAAAACATGCATAAACATATATATAACATTAGCCTCTTAAAGGGTATAAAGTAATACATGTCATTTTTTACATTACAAAAGCTACTATAAATAATTACAAGTTTTCTACTAAAAACCATAAAAATAGAACTAATCTAATCCTTTAGCTTATTTTTCTTCTTTTTCTTTGAATAGCCTTCACCTAGATTTACATGGCAATACAGCGGTGTAAGAATCAATAATTCTTAATATGAGTAAACCAACACCAGTCATACATAACATGATAAACATATTCTTAACGTATGCTAAAATAAAATATGTTTAAAGCTTTGTAAGGTTTAACTTTAATAATTAAATAAACCAAGTTAACTTATATTCATACATGCATACATACTTAGCTCATTTAAGAACCAAGATGTTTTACTAGGATTTCTGCTTTTTGTATTATCCTGTAGTAGGGAGGGAAAACTCATCCTCACACTACTCGTAACCCTGACACTATGGGTAGGAATAATTGATTCCCTACCTCTGGCCAACTGATTATGCATATTATGTAAGGCTACATACGTAGGAAAAAAACTACCACTTTATCCTAGCATACATGCATCTCATACACCACATCATCACATCTTAAGTGATATTTATGCAACACTATGTTGCTTAAGGTGTTGGATACTTACCTAAGGCAATCCTTTACCTTCGGTTGCACTAAGGTTCATATACTTACTACATGGTTATTTCCTTCTTGAAATACCTCTAGTAATATCTTCACATACTCTAAAAACCATGTATAAGGGGTCCAAGCAAGTAGGAAGTTTCATTTCATTGAAATAATAGTCTTGTCACATCTTGGACCTAGCACCTAGGCACCCATTGCTAGCGCTTAAGCGCCTATGGCTAGTGCTCAGGCATCCTGGGTTAACGCCTAGGCACCCTAGGCGTGCACTAGGCCATAAATTCTCTGGGTGTTGGGCGTGCACCAGAACATTTCCCCTGCTTTTCTGGGCATTGGGTGCCTAGGCACCCAACTCTGGCGCCTAGGTGCTAGTGCACTAAAACCAATTTTGCAGAACTGATTTATGCATATAATTGGTTTTCCAAACCAATTCAAACCTCAAAATGATGGATTCTAAGTGATTTTCAATCTTAAATATGATCTCTAAGCATGATAGAATCATCAAACACAAACTTAACCCATCTAACATAGATTATTGAACAAGAATTCCATCATCAAAAACCTATTTTCTAACTTCAAAGATCATAGAAGAACATGGACATAACCAAGTCCTAACTCATAACCAAGCATCAAACATACTAAAAACAAGACATCATCAAGTTTTAAAACAAGAATAAGCATGAAAAACCAAAACCAACACTCAAACCCATTTTTCAACAAACAAGCCTTATGCAACAAGTTGAGAAAGGGAAGAACATAGTCATAGAAAACAAGTCCCTTACCTCACTTTGTGTAGAAGAATGATCAAACTTTGGCCTTGGCTTTCTTCTTCCTCTTCATTTCTTCCTCTTCCTTCTTCTTCCTCTTCTATTATTTCCTTTCCTTTCTTTCATTTTTTGTTTCTCCTTCTACTGCAAGTGTCATGTGTGAGTGGAGAAAGAAGGAATAAAAGTCAAGCAATAGGATAGGACTAAGGCCACTTGAGTCATAAGCTGAAACTTTATATCTATTGGGAATACTTTGATCTCACCAAATCAAGTTTTCTAACTTCCATATGTATTAGAATAAATCCTAAGATTCATCTAAATACTGTGTTTGACTATGCTACAACGAAGTTTAAGTTTTGATGATAACAAACATGAAGATGATGAGAAGACCAAGTCCAAGAACTTCAAAGATTAGCCTTAGGACTTATAGTCTCTTTGTACGAGGCTCTCCTTGGATATCTCGTGGTTTTATAAGATAAAACAAAAATGTTTTCTTAATCTTTTCCAAAACTATTTTTGGTCCTGAAAATAACTTAAAAAATGTTTTGGTGTTTTTAAGAAACCATTTGGGCTATTTTTTAAGCACTTACAACTGTATTAGAAATTGAGTTATTCAAATAACTCATTAGTTATTCGAATAAAGTTTTAAATTTGCTGCTGCGTGCCTCTGGTTTTAAAAGTGTTATTCGAATAACACTCCTGTTATTCGAATAAGATGTTTTCATAATGGCTTGCTTTATATCAACTATTCGAATAACTTATGAGTTATTAGAATAGATATGTTTCCCAGAAATCCGATTATAACAATGTTATTCGAATAAAACCCAGTGTTATTCGAATAACCAATTTTAGAACTATTTTTTAAGAAAGTCTTTGTGGTAGTGTTATTTGAATAACCAATACGTTATTCGAATAACCAGTTTCAGAAATGTTTTTAAAGGAACGTGTTATTTGAATAACTGGAGATGTATTCGAATAAACACGGGATCCTGATATAGAAAGAAACGGCCATATTTTCATATTAATTACAGGATTAATTGCTTCAATGGATAAATTCCTTTTCGACTCTATAAATAGAGACCATGGGTCTCATCTATTTGGTGCCCAGCTATTTGATTATTTTACGCTTGGTTTGAAAACGTGATTTATAATTTACGCCTATTTTTTGTACTCTTTTTGCTAAAATTTTGAGATATCCATAGAGAGCTTCTTAGCACTTCAATTTGTATTGTTTACTCTAAGTGATAGTTTCTTTTCATCTATATTCTTATCTTCAATATTGAAGGTGAGGTATCCCTCAAGGTTTGTATAAGGGTGAGGTATCCCTGCAGGCTGAGGCTTTAACACAAGGGTAGTGTTTCCCTGTATATTAAAAGTGCTCTTTTGTGTAACGGTTGCAAGCACCTATTGAAGCTTGTATACATAGTGAAAAATCTCGGATAATTTTTTGAGGACTGGACGTAGACCACAAGTGGGTTAGTGGTCAAACTAGGATAAATATCGTGTCTGCTTCTCTCTTCTCAATCTTTTTATTTAACACAGTTTTTATATTATTGCATATTTATTTATTTTCTATTTATTTTTTTAATAGCTTCAATATTTGTGTTTGTTTTAAAAGTATTTGCAAAAAGTTTTTATACTCAATCCACCCCCCTCTTGAGTACTGGAGCCACTTATTAACAAGTGGTATCAGATCTAGACTCTTGTTTAAAGAGCTTAGCAGCTTTAAGAGAACATGGCTTCCTCAAGCGGCTTTTTAGAGGGATCTTCCATAAACTTACCACCCTTTTTCAATGGGGATGATTATGCCTACTAGAAGGAAATAATGAAAATTTTCAATGAAGCTATTGATCTCGATGTGTGAGATGCTATCAAAAATGACGTATTTATACTTACAAAAGAGGTCGATGGTGTAAAAACTGAGACACCGAGAAGTGATTAGTCAGATGAGGATAAAAGAAAAGTTCAACATAATTTAAAAGCCAAAAACATCATTACCACTGCCTTGAGGTATGATGAATTTTTCAGAATTTCAAACTGTAAAACTGCTAAAGAAATGTGGGACACTTTACAAGTTACCCATAAAGGTACTAGTGAAGTAAAGAGGTCGAGAATAAATTCTCTCACTCGTGAATATGAATTATTCAGAATGAACTAAGGAGAAAACATTTAGGAAATGCAAAAGAGGTTCACCCACATAGTTAATCATCTTGCATCATTAGGAAAGAGTTTTTTTAATGAAGATTTGATTAACAAAGTTTTGAGATGTCTGAGCAGGATCTGGCAACCCAAAGTAACAGCCATATCAGAATCGAGGGATCTGTCAACAATGACACTGGCTACCCTCTTTGGGAAACTTCATGAACACGAGCTGGAATTGAGCAGGTTAATCCAAAGCGAAGAAAATGACAAAAAGAAAAAAGGCATTACACTTAAAACCACTTCCTCCAATATCGATAATGAAGATGAAAATGATGAAGATGAAGCGGACAACACTGAGCTGAATGAAGAGAATTTAAGTCTTTTAATGAAGAAATTTAAGAGGTTCCTCAAAAAGAAAGGAATATCAAGAAGACCGTCTTTTCCTCAAAAGAAGACTTATCATAAAGTAGAAGGAGCATCATCAACTCCAACTTGCTACGAATGCGGAAAATCAGGCCATATGAAGATGGAGTGTCCAATCTATCAAAAAAAATGGAGAAAGTTGAAAAGAAGCCCTTCAAGGACAGAAAAGGGAGAAAAGCCTACATAGCATGGGATGACAATGACATGGACTCCACTGACAGTTCAGATAGTGAAGAAGCCCATCTATGTGTTATGACCAAAGGAGATGAAGAAGATGAAAGCGACAATGAGGTAAGTTCTAACTCTGACTTATTACCTTCTTATGATGAATTACAAAATGCCTTTAAAAAATTACATGAAGAATTAATAAGGCTTACAAAATTAATTTCTTCTTCTAAGAAAACAATTTCTTCTCTAGAAAATCAAATTACTATTTTAAATAAAGAAATTGAAGAATTAAAAATTGAAAATGAAATATTAGGATTAATTGATGCTTGTACAAGTTATTCTTCTCATATCTCAACTTCTTCATCTTGTTTATCTTGCCAAAATCTTGAAAAAGAAATTGAGGACTTAAAGAACACACTTTCTAAATTCACTTTTGGTAGAGATAATTTAAATATTTTATTAAGAAAACAAAGAGTTATTTTTCAAACGGCTGGAATAGGTTACAACCCCAAAAATCAGCATAAATTCTATAAAAATGTCTTTGTTCATTCAAGCATAAATTCCTTTTATTAAATGGTTTTATTGTAGGAAGAAGGGACACAGTGCGTTAACATACAATGCTAGGAAAAATATAAATACAAAGAGTAGAACAAAAATGGTTTGGGTTCCTAAGGGTACTCTTCCTAAAACTAACACTCACGGACCCAAGAAAATTTGGGTACCAAAAGTTAAAAATTAAACTTGTGTTATATGTGTGCTTGAAGGCCAGGAGCTCAAATTAGTATCTCGATAGCGGCTGCTCCAAGCACATGACCAGAGATGACTCCAAATTCACATTGCTTGTTCACAAGAATCATGGACACGTTACATATGGTGACAATAACAAAGGAAAGATTCTTGGAATCGGCAAAGTTGGTAAGAGTCCTAATTCATCTATAGATAATGTATTGCTTGTTGAAGGACTCAAACATAACTTGCTTAGCATTAGCCAATTATGTGATAAAGGAAATAGAGTTATTTTCGATTCAAATTGCTGCATAATTGAAGATAAAAATGATAAGCATGTTAAGTTCATCAGTAATAAAGTTAATAACATTTATATGATTAGTCTTGATGACATATCTTCAAATGATGCGAAATGCCTTTTAAGTAAGAATGATGATTCATGGTTATGGTATAGGAGAATTGCACACATTCACATGGATCACTTAAAAAAGTTGGTCTCTAAAGAGGTAGTAATTGGACTATCCAAGCTCAATTTTATAAAAGATAAATTATATGATACATGTCAAAAGGGTAAACAAGTAAAGGTTTCTTTTAAAGCAAAAAATATAGTTTCAACTTCTAGACCTTTATAACTTTTGCTCATGGATCTTTTTGGACCATCTGGAACTATGAGTTTTGATGGGAAGTACTATGCTTTAGTGATTATGGATGATTTTTCTAGATTCACATGGACTTTATTTTTTTCAAACAAAAATGATGCATTTCTAGCTTTTAAAAGACTTGCTAAAGTTATCCAAAATGAAAAAAGGTTTTTCAATTTCTTCTATAAGAAGTGACCACGGTGGTGAATTTGAATATCATGCTTTTGAAACTTTTTATGATGAATATGACATTGAGCATAATTTTTCTGCCCCTTAAACTCCACAACAAAATGGAGTTTTAGAAAGGAAAAATCATTCTTTAAAAAAAATTATAAGAACTATGCTTAATGAGGCTACTCTTCCTAAGTATTTTTGGGTGGACGCTGTAAGTATAGCTTGTTACGTAATGAACAGGGCCCTTATAAGGCCAATTTAAAAAAAAAACCCATATAAATTATACAAGGGAAGAAAGCCAAATGTCTCACACTTTCATGTTTTGGGTTACAAATATTTTGTTTTGAATAATGGAAAGGATAACTTAGACAAGTTTGATGCTAAATCTGATGAAGGTATATTTCTTAGTTATTCTAATCATAGCAAAGCTTTTAGAGTCTACAATAAGAAAACTATGACTATTGAAAAATCCATCCATATTGCATTTGATGAAACTGACCCAAATAGATCGAGAAAGGATCTTGTTATTGATGATGTTGCAGAATCTTTGGCAAAAACCAACTTAGATGACAAGGAGATAGATGAAAAAAGCAAGAAAGTCAAGAGGACCCCCCAACTCAAGAGAATTCACAAGCCATGGACCTTCCCAAAGAATGGCGAACTTCAAGATACCATCCGCTTGACTAAGTAATAGGTGATGTATCCAAAGGTATAAGTACTCGAAACTCAATTAGAAATGTATGTAATCATATGGCTTTCGTTTCTCAAGTTGAACCTAAAGACTTAAATGAAGCTTTGATGATGAACATTGGATCTTGGCAATGCAAGAAGAGTTAAATTAATTTGAAAGAAACCAAGTATGGGAATTGGTTGCAAGGCCCAATGATCATCCAATTATAGGCACCAAATGGGTCTTTAGAAACAAACTTGACAAAGCTGGCCTAATAACAAGAAATAAAGCTAGACTTGTAGCTAAATGATATAATCAAGAGGAAGGAATAGATTATGAAGAAACCTATGCACCTGTAGCTAGACTAGAAGCTATTAGAATGTTACTTGCTTTTGCTTGCATCATAGTTTTTAAATTATATCAAATGAATGTTAAAAGTACTTTTCTAAATGATTTTATTCAAGAGGAGGTATATGTTGAACAACCTCCAGGTTTTGATATTCATGAACTACCCAACCATGTTTTCAAACTTGAAAAGGTTTTATATGGTTTAAAGCAAGCTCCTAGAGCTTGGTATGAAAGGTTGAGTAAGTTCCTTTTAGAACATGGTTTTTTAAGAGGCAAAGTTAATACAATTCTTTTCATTAAAAATAATAAGCATGACATTCTCCTTGTACAAGTGTATGTAGATGATATTATCTTTGGTGCTACTAACGAGTCTCTATGCAAGGATTTTTCTAATATCATGCAAAGCGAATTCGAGATGTCCATGATGGGAGAACTTAACTTCTTCCTTGGACTTCAAATTAAACAAACAAGGAGTGGAACATTCATTAGCCAGTCCAAATATTACAAAGAACTCCTGAAAAAATTCGGAATGGAAAACTCAAAGTATATGAACACTCCAATAAGCACCTCATGCTACTTAGACAAGGATGAAGCAGGTAAAGCTGTTGAAATCACCAAATACAGAGGTATGATTGGATCCCTTCTCTATCTCACTGTTAGTAGACCTGATATTCTGTTTAGCATATGCTTGTGTGCTAGATACCAAGCTAATCCTAAAGAAGCACACTTAGGTGCAGTAAAACGTATTATGAAATATCTTGGTGGCACTTCACAAGTGGGCTTGTGGTACCCCAAAGGTGCCATTTGTAGCCTTGTTGGTTATTTCGACTCTGATTTTACTGGTTGCAAATTTGATAAGGGAAAGCACTAGTGGAATATGCCACTTGCTTAGAAGTTCCTTAGTTTCTTGGCATAGCAAGAAATAAAATAGTGTAGCTTTATCCACCGCTAAGGCTGAATATGTTGTAGCCGGAAGTTGTTGTGCTCAAATCCTTTGGATGAAGCAACAACTTCTAGACTTTGGTCTTCAGCTTGATCATATCCCTATAAGATGTGACAATACTAGTGCAATCAACTTGACTAAGAACCCCATTATGCATTCAAGGTCTAAACACATTGAAATAAGACATCATTTTATAAGGGATCATGTTAAAAAAGGTGATTATGTTTTAGAATTTGTTGAAACAACTAATCAACTAGCTGATATTTTCACAAAACTTTTGCCTAAAGAAACTTTCTTTCACCTAAGAAGAGAACTTGGAATTTTGGATCATTCTTGCATTTAAATGTTCATATTTATTGATCTTGATTTCTACTGACTTAAGCGTTAGAGATATCCTCAAATTCTCTTTTTCCAGGTAAAACATCTTCAGGTAAGTTTTCAAATCTGAATTTATATCTTTTGAACGTGTTTTAATAGGTTTATTCGAATAAACCTATGGCTATTCGAATAAGCTTCATCTTTTGCCCAAAAAATCCATTGCACATTTAGTTTATTCGAATAACATCCCATTTATTCTAATAAATTGAGTTAAAGCAACTACATTTTTAATTGCTGGTGTCTGTCCTATTCAAATAACTCCAATGTTATTCAAATAATATGTGTTAAATATGTTGTTGTCTTCATTTTTTATTCGAATAAACCATGATCTATTCGAATTGACCTGAAGTGTTTTCTCTGTCCCTGTGTTTTATCCTCTCTACCTCATTCGAATAACTCACTTTTTATTCGAATAAAAGCCTTTTTCAAGGCATTTGTTCTGCTTGGGTTATTCGAATAACCATAGAGTTATTCAGATAAATCTTTAGCAGACAACTCTCTCACAGAGCCTGTTATTCGAATAAACACAAAGTTATTCGAATAACTTGAGTTTGAAATGTCATGACCTTTGGGTCTCCTGGCTGTTTTATTCGAATAACACCCCTGTTATTCAAATAAACATAGGTTTTCTATATGTCTTTCCCTGTGCTCTTCAACGTCTTCTATCTGTTTCTTTTTGTTTTCCATCTGTTTTATATTCTTCTCTCTCTCTGATCTACGTGCCTCTCTCTTTCCACCTTCACCTTCCTCTCTACCTTCTTGGTATCAGAGACCCTTCCTTACCATACACATTCCTTCATGGCCTCCTCTTCTTCATGTGCCAAGCACCCACGCATAAAGACGGCCCCCTGCAACAACCCTCTGGATCTTAGAAGGTTGTCCTCTAACAAGAGGAACTGGGTCGCTTCGTTACGCACTTTCAGGAGCATAACCTCATACACCCAAAATACATGGACCTCAAATTCTTTCAAAATGAAGGCAGCTTTGACTTCCTCAACCTTCTGGACACACAGAGTGTTCTTCGCTTCTGCTCACACTAAGCCTCTCTCTACCCAGACTTGGTAAAGATATTCTATTACAACATGAAGATTGTTGACGAAGAACTTCATTCAGATGTTTCTAATCAGCACATGGTCATCACTCCCAGTGATTGGCAACAGATGTTTGGGTTGCAAACCATTGGGCGCAACCTTGATGATGATATTGAAGCTCTAGATCAAGAGTACAAGAAGTTTCAAGCCATTGAAGACCTGCTAAAGCCTGGTTTGGCTCTGCCTCTTAAGGGAGTCAAGGGAGGCATGATGAAGAGCCAAGATAGGCTCTTACACTATGCCTTTGCTCACATCTTAGCACCTCGGGGAGGCAACTATGCCTACTTGAGTGAGGACGACATCTTCATGTTGTAGCTCATCAAGAAAGGATATCAAGTCAACTGGCCTGCCTTTATCATGAAGCATATGATGAAGGCAAAGGGCAAAGAAAGGTCTGATTTGCCTTATGGTTTGATCGTCTCTGCCTTCCTAGGTAAGTACCCTCAGATCTTGGAGACTGAGCGGGAGACAAAGTTAACTCACCATCATATCTTTGGATCCTTTACCCTGAACAAGATGAAGATGGTCAAGACTCCCGATGGCTGGGTGTATCCTGATGAAGTTGGTGATGATGAGAATGACCCTGAAGACCTTCCTGCTGATCTTGCTGTTGACATTCCTGCTACTGTACCTCCTGCACCTGCTGCTGCAGCCCCTGCTCCAGTCACCTTGGAGCATATCATGGCCACCTTGCGTGATAACCGAGCCTACATGGAACACACATTCTCTATTCTTTTTGACAGAATAGAAGGTGTTGAATGTAACACCCCAAATTTCCTATATCTTAAACAGTAATTTTGACAGTTAACAGAATTTTACTGTTTAGTAAATTCTGAGCGCTGTAAAATTATTTTGAATATCCCATCAGCGTATTTAATCGTTTTGAGTGATTTACTCCGTGTCAGAAAAATGATAATTTTTGGGCCGAGGAAAATCTTTCTGTATTTATTTCTCTTGATTGTTAATTATTTTTAACAATCTGACTTGATTTTCATACGTTTTCTAATTTTTGTGATTTTATGTGTGATTTTGAATTTCTTTCTATTTGTGGGCCCCACGAGGGGTATGTGGGCCCAGGTGGCCATACGTGGGCCCAGGTGGGTCCCGCAAAGTGAAAAATTTTTCTACGTATAGAAAAATTTGTACTGTTTAGACGGAGACAGGGGATCTTACTAAACCTGAATCCGGAAACAGTTTTAGAAAATTTGTTTTGTACTGTATTTATTTATCGAAAGATAAAAATACAGTAAATATATTCTTTCGTGAGATTTTTAGTAGATAACAATAGAAATTATATTGTTAAGTCAACATTAGTGGTTTAGATATCCACCATTAATTTAATTAATAGTTAAGAAATAAATTTAATAAAGAAGTATAAGATAATCATCATTAATTTAATTAATGGTGTTAGAATAAAATTAGGCAAGCTTCAATATCAATCGTAGATTTAATCAACGGTGTAAAATTGATGATATAAGGTGACCATTTACAACCATTAGATTTAGACTAAATCAAAGGTGGAGATTTAGTCTTAAAAAGTGAAGGAGACCATTTATGACCATTGGATGAAGAATTAATCAAGGGTGGAGATTTGGTCTTAAAAAGTAGCAAAGACTAATTATGACCATTGGATTAAAAGTAAGAAGAAGCAATCTTGACCCTTAATTTTGGAGATACATCTTATGATTAGAATTTCAAGTAGGAAGATCTAATGGCCTAGATTTAGTCTTCTAAAATAAAATAAAAAAAAAATCTACCTAAAATCCTAACCATTGAATTAATCAATGGCTAGGAATGCTTCACATAATTGCATGAAAAAAAAGATGACCATATTATTGCATATAGCAAGGAGGGGGACGGTTTTGGCTTGTTAGGAGACAAAGAAAAAGTTTTGATGACTAATAATAGTTACTTTATGTCATTGTTGCTTTATGTCATTGTTAAAAAGTCTTGATCAATTATGTACTACATTGAATTATTTGCACACTTAGAATGCATGGAGGGGGAGGCTACGGTGGTGGACATAGAAAAAAAAAAGAGTTTGATGACTATATTATTTCTATTATTGATTTCCTTTGTCTTCTCCAAACACAATAACTCCTTAAAACTATTTAAGCCTAATTTGATTAATCTAATGGCTTAATTAACAAGTTAAGTAAACTAAATTAAATAATCTAATTCTTAATTAAATATCCTAATTTTAATTAGAAATTATAATATATGAAATAATATGTCTAATTAATTAGTTATGTAATTAGAAAATTAGTTACGATTGATTAGTAATGCTTCAAATAATGCATGAAAAGATGACAAACTTCATGCATGCATGATTAAGAGGGGGGGCGGTTTTGGAAGCAAGGAAGAAGGGGAGACATGTTCAAGACATGTTGGAGTAGCCTTTTTAGGCCAAGGAAAAAAAGATGACCAAGTGGAGATTCCATGTGCAATTAATTGGTCATATTTTGAATCAATTATGCCAAATAATTCCCTATCTCTCCATTCTCTCACTCTCACGGCAGCAGCCCCTCTTTGTGCACTCTCAATATTCATTTCAACATTTCTCCAAAATCTAAGTCTTCATTTTCTCTCAAACTCTCAAGAACACCAAGAAGCATTTCTCTTCCTTTTTCTTTCTCTATATTCGGTCAACACTAGAAGCCATGTCTCCAAACTCCTAAAATTTTATCTAAACACATTTCCTAAACCTAAACACCATTTTAAGAACATCTCTAGTTATGAGTTTTTCCAAAATCATTCATCTTGAGCTTCAAATTCAAGCTTCAAGTTTCTATCAAAAATCAAAAATTCAACCTTTGTGCTACAAGAGAAACCATTCGGTCAACCTACCAAAAACCACTCTCCAATATCTTTTAATTTCATCCAACCATAGATCTTGAATCTACATGAGATTCTAAGCAACTTTCATGTTGGAGACTTTCTCTAAATCATCCATCTTCATGGATTTTCTTCAAGGTCAAAGTTCTTGGGTATTTATGGTGAAGTTTACTAATCTTCACTTTTCTTTTGATTTTCAAAGTTTTAAACCATGTTTGATCCATGGTTTCTCTTAATCAGGCTTAGTATACTAATTTCTATGTATTTTGTTTTGAATTTGAGAAGCCCTTGGTGGTGAAGGACTTGGAAAGAGAAGCAAAATCAAGAAGCTTTGAGGATCTTCAAGAGGTAAGAGGGAGATCCATCTCACCAACCAATTATGGTGGTGGGAGATGGTCTTATATTTGATGGATTGTGAATTCATGTGAGAATTCCAATCCATGGTCATGTAATAATTAATTGTATGTTTTGTGAGCTTTGATTATTTTCCTATGCCTTGATTATTTTTGTCTATGCTTAATATGCTTTGCATGATTTTATGATCTTGATGATATGCTTATATTATGCATGATGAGTATATGGCATGTTTGTGATATTCAAGATGAAATATATATATGTATGCCATGATATGTGGATGGAAAGAAAATTAATCTTGGTTCCAATGGCCAAGGAAGGATTCGGTTTTGATTACCCTTGATTAGGGTTAATGTTGAAATTTTTCAAGAACAAGGAAATTGAATTTTTATCCCTAAAACAATGAGAAATTTGATCAAGACACCTCAAAATAGGTGTTTACAAATTAATATTCTTATGAAGAATAAAATTGGATGGATTTGAGAAGTATGGAAAATAAACTAAAGGTTTATTTTTTTTAAGAAAACATGAACACAAATTTTAGAATGAATTTTTATTGATTCATTTTGTGTAGAAACAAGAAATAGAATTTATTTAAGTTAAAAGAAAAATATTTCATGGTTCCAATGACCATCTATAAGGTTTTGATAATTTATAAAAATATTTTGATGTTATAAAATACAAGAATTTTCAAATAAGGATTTTGGAAAGGGAATTAAGTGTTATCGATTAAGTGAAGTAGAATTTTCATAAAGAAGATTGAAAGTGTTGAACTTCAAATTATTTTAAAGAGAATCTATTTTTAGAAGTGATTTAGAAATATAAAAGAAAACGTTTGCAAACTTAAATTTACTAACGGAGAATTTATTGAGTTTTGGAAAACATTAGGAAATTTAAAGTTAAGAAACAATAATTAAATCCACTAAATGTGATTGTGTAAGACTAGATCAATAAAAAGTGATTTTTGAGAAAAATATATTAAAGAATTTCTATTAATTTATTTTGTGTAAAAAGTTTCTAAGTGTTTTACTAAACATGAGTTTTAAATGAAAATAGCAATGTTGATTTTAAGGATTTGCAAAGAAAGTGAAAAAGAATTTAAACAAATGGATTTGGTTTTATAACCAGTGGAAATATAATTGATTTAATACAAGAAGTTTGAAAAGGGAATCAGAGTATTTTACTCACTTGAGTAATTAAATTTTGTAAACAAAAATATTTTCAAACTTCAATTTATTTTGAAGAAAGGATTAATTGGAAATGATTTGGAAAAATGGAGAATATAATGGTATTTTGAAAATTTACTAACGTATGACTTATTTTCAAGTTTGGAAGTACGTTAGAAAATATTAAGTTTTGAAATGATGATGAAAAAGAATTTCTTAAGTAAAGAAACGTGGAAAAAGCTTTTCTTGAGTAAGAAAATGTGAAAAATGAAATACAAAGTCATAATATTTTGAGAAATGATGAAATAGAATTTTTGAAGATTTAGAAATATTTTCGTAATAGAATTATGGTGAAAAATTATTTACGTATCTTAAAAACGTATTGAAAAGGATATTGATTTATTTGAAAGTCCAAATAATGTTTAGAACATTGAGAAATATTTTGAACTATTATTGAAAAATCACTAAGTGATTAAATATTTTTATGCGATTATGAAAAAAATGGTGGAAAATTGTTATGAGATTTGGAAAGTGTTTTAAATATTTTGAGAATGATAGAAAATGATTTACGTAACTTAAAAGAATGATTTTTTAGTTACGCGATTTTGAAAATGATGAAAAATCATTACGCGATTTGAGAAACGTATATTTTTATGCGATTAAGAAAAATGTGAAAAATTAGTACGTGATTAAAAGGTGCAACATGAAAAGTTGCGATATTTTGAAAATGTAATAAAAATGTTTTGAAGTTTTAAAAACGTAACAAGAGTGTTACGGTGTTGAGAAAATGTAAAAGAAGTGTTGTGGAATTGTGAAAACGTAACAGAAACGTTTTGGAAATTGTGAGAACGAAATAGAAATGTTGCACAATTTTGTGAAAAACACGGCGAAAGTGTTTTATAACTATGAAATCATGATAACATGATTTTGTGTTGAAAATACAGTATAATTACTGTTTAATCAGTGTATGGACACTGTATGAGAGAATGACGTGTTTTGCCTATGATTGGTATTTGGTGCATTTTATATGCATTGGAAAGAGATGCTTGTATTTGAAATTGATGCATTATATATGCATTGAAAAGATTTGGCCCGTTGGGGTTGGACTTGCACTGATATATTCGTGCATTGTACAAATGAAAAGATTTGGCCCGTTGGGGTTGGACTTGCACTGATAAATTCGTGCATTGTATAAAAGATAGCTAAAAGCTATTATGGCCCTTGTGGTTGAAGAGGGAATGAGAATTGATAGTGAGATCTATGATGGATCTTGGGGTGCGTCGAGTAGCGGTCGACTAGTGGACACCGGCGAGTACCACTGTGCCATCTGGCGATGCATTCGTTGCAACGCATTGACGATACCCGACAAGAACACGATTCTTTTCTACTACTTGGAAGATTGTCTTTGGAATAAGGTGAATTGACCAGAGCATTCTTCTCGAAATTTGGAAAACCTCCATGGAGTTGTTTTTGAAAAACTGAGTCTTTGTGCACATGCATAATCTGAACATTTATATCTGTGTGAATATTAATTGAGGAATATTGGTAATGAGCTATGACAATTGTTTTGAATACTTAGATGATGATGATGATAATTGTTGAGGACATTATTATAATTATTGTTTATGATGATTGAACTGATAAATGATTAAATGATGATAGTTGATTAATGCTGATAGCATGAATATGGTATGATCTATCTCGTATGATATTATTGGTCATGTGTTATCTCTCGTGTTGCCATATTGGTATTGGTGTAGGTGATCTCACCTCTTTGTTATGTTATTTTGTTGTGTTTGTACTGTTAAAATCAAATAATAGAAGGATCGAGTTGTCTTAGACATAACGGGCGATGGATACTCTGAGATTGGTGATAATAATAAGGAGTGGACATTCAGGACTCGAAGATGTGCAGTGTTGACAAAGGAACAGATGTCTGATGCATCAAGATGGATAGAAAAAGGAATAAGTATGTTAAAATTTCTCGTTAGTGTTGTACCGTGCTATTAAGTAGGACCCATCATGGGGTTTGCTACTGTCAAAAAAAAAAGTCTGTTAATTTTATATTTCTCTTTAAATTGTGAAATTTCAAATTATTAATCAGTGTCAGTATTGTATATTAAGCTCTTTAAATATATTGTTTGCAGTATGGCCTATAAAT
Organism: Ormosia semicastrata; assembly: GCA_029884595.1. Classification (NCBI taxonomy): domain Eukaryota; kingdom Viridiplantae; phylum Streptophyta; class Magnoliopsida; order Fabales; family Fabaceae; genus Ormosia; species Ormosia semicastrata. The sequence continues at coordinate 35,148,522 of JAQQTO010000060.1, read as the reverse complement.
TTTAGTAAGTTTATATTTCTGCGACAGATTATGAGTCGGAAGTCAGAAATGTGATGCCTTAGCTAGGGTGTTACATTAGTTGGTAATCAGAGCTAGGGTGTTACATTGAATGTGAGGTTGTTGCTTTACGAGCTGTGTCATCTGCCCCTGCACCATCCTCTCCTCCTCCACCACTAGATGCCTATTTTTAGGCCTTGTTTCACTCTGTTCTGTTTTCTCTTTGTTTTTTGATGTATTTGTTTTTACTCTGGTTGTACTTGTTTTGGAAAGTTAATATAAATGACATTGATGTTTCTACTTTTGTGTTATCTGTTTATATGAGAAAAATTTATATATGTTATTTATTATATATTTGAATTTTCTTTCATATTTGTTATATGTTTTGCCTTGATCCCCTATGATTTTTTATCATGCCAAAGGGGGAGAAAAATAAGTAAGTAACAGGTACTTCTTGAGAAAAGTCAAATAAAAATAAATTAGTTATTGGATTCCAAAAGAAAGGGGGAGCTGCGCACATCTGATATTTAAAAACACCTCTTATGAAAAAGAGGGGGAGTAAGTTATCTCCAAACTTTATCTTTGTGAATTCTAATTTTTTAAACTAATGTTTTTCTCAATGATAGTTTGTCATCATCAAAAAAGGAGAATGTGTTTGACTGTGCTACAATGAAGTTTAAGTTTTAATGATAACAAACATGAAGATGATAAGAAGACCAAGTCCAAGAACTTCAAAGATTAGCCTTAGGACTTAGAGTCTCTTTGTACGAGGCTCTCCTTGGATATCTCATGGTTTTATAAGATAAAACAAAAATGTTTTCTTAATCTTTTCTAAAACTATTTTTGGTCCTGAAAATAACTTAAAAAATGTTTTGGTGTTTTTAAGAAACCATCTGGGCTATTTTTTAAGCACTTACAACTGTTTTATAAACTGAGTTATTCGAATAACTCATTAGTTATTCGAATAAAGTTTTAAATTTGCTACTGCATGCCTCTGGTTTTAAAAGTGTTATTCAAATAACACCCATGTTATTCGAATAAGATGTTTTTAGAATGGCTTGCTTTATATAAGCTATTCAAATAGCTGATGAGTTATTCGAATAGAACTGTTTCCCATAAATCCTATTATGACAGTGTTATTCGAATAAAACCCAGTGTTATTCGAATAACCAGTTTTAGAACTACTTTTTAAGAAAGTCTTTGTGGCAGTGTTATTCGAATAACCAATATGTTATTCGAATAACCAGCTTCAGAAATGTTTTTAAAAGAACTTGTTATTCGAATAACTGGAGACATATTCGAATAAACACGGGATCCTGATATAGAAAGAAACGGCCATATTTTCATATTAATTACAGGATTAATTGCTTCAACGGCTAAGTTCTCTTCCGACTCTAGAAATAGAGACCATGGGTCTCATCTGTTTGGTGCCCAATGCTTGCTTTGAAAAATGTGATTTATAATTTACGCCTATTTTCTGTGCTCTTTTTGCTAAAATTTTGAGATATTCATAGAGAGCTTCTTAGCACTTCAATTTGTATTATTTGCTCTGAGTGAGAGTTTCTTTTCATCTATATTCTGATCTTCTGTATCGAGGGTGAGATATCCCTCTAGGTTTGTCTAAGGGTGAGGTATCCCTGCAGACTGAGGCTTTAGCACAATGGTAAAGTTTCCTTGTGTGTGAAAAGTGCTCTTTTGTGTAATGTTTGCAAGCACCTATTGAAGCTTGCATACATAGTGAAAAATCTCAGATAGTTTTTTGAGGACTAGACGTAGACCACAAGTGGGTTAGTGGTCGAACTAGGATAAATATCGTGCCTGCTTCTCTCTTCTCAATCTCTTTATTTAACGCAGATTTTATATTATTGCATATTTATTTGTTTTCTGTTTATTTTTTTAATAGCTTCAATATTTGTGTTTGTTTTAAAAGTATTTGCGAAAAGTTTTTATACTCAATTCACCTCTCCTCTTGAGTACTGGAGCCACTTGGTAACAAATACTTATTTCATCATTTACATAAGTTTCCATATCTATGACTCATCAATCCAGTATTATAACACTCAACCACTGTACTTAAAAATACCAAACTGACTCAGTTTATCTTCAAACTTTAACTACATCATACTTAGTTCATTTGTGACCTAGAAACAAATTATCCATATCTGTTTCCCTCAACTAAGCAGCTTATGCCATTATTTGAGGTATTTTAAGCTACTTTTCACTTTTTATATTGCAACAAAGTGTCTAAACTAACTCATTTTATCACAAAATTAAACAGGCATGTTAAGTAAGTATTATTCTACCTCTGTAACCATATACAAGTCTAACATATTATTGAGGGTGTTACACATTTCTCACTCATCATGTTCCTTGACAAAGAGGTTAACTCACTACTTTGTCCTAGGTATAGTGCTTTCCTCGCTCCTCTGCCACACTTGGTAAGGTGCTTTACTCACATCTTTACCATGACAAGGTGCTTTTCTCACTCCTTTGCAAGGTCAAGGGGTTTATCTCACACCCTTAGTTAGGAAAATTGTGTTATGGTTCAACTTTAATAAATAAAGGAACCACTACTTTAGTAACACTACATTTCATCACAACTTAATGAGATAATAGAGCATTTCTCTAAAACTTGCATAATCAACTTAACTTTAACTACAAGAGAGTAATTCATACAACACTAGCTCCAATTTCTCACTTAGGAGCAACTCATGCACTATGACAAGTGACTATTGCCAACTGAACTCAGCTTACTTGTATTTAGTACCCCAGCTCATCACCTCACATGTGATATCAAATGTAACACTATGTTGCCTAAGGGACTAGATACCTACCTATAGCAATCCAAAACTATTGGATGCTCAAGGTCTCCTACTTTCCCATATATGCAATGTGTCATTTCCTCTATGAAATACCCCTACTAGTGTCTCCACACACTTAAAAAGGCATATATACGAGATCCTAGCATATAAGGAAGTCCTATTTCTCAAAATAAACATCTTGAGAAAAACTACTCTGGGCGCCTAGGTGCCCACTACCCAATGCCTAGGTGCTAGCATGGCATGGTAGAAAGCATGCTCTATTTTCCTAGTCGCTGGCACTCAGGCGCTTCACTGACGCTTAGGTGCTCCACTTCTGGCGCCTGGGCACCCAATGTTCTGCCTCATGTAGAATCCATTCTGGGCAGTGGGCACTTGGGCGCTTGTGCACCAGAATGGAATCCTCTATTCTACTAGTTTCCAACTAGTTTCTAATCTTCCAAACTCAAGTTTCAAGTGGTTTTCAACCACAACCATGGCCTCTAAACATGATATACTTCTCATGTACAATCTCAACTCATCTAAGCATGGATTTATAAATCAAACCATTAGCTCAACTACCCATTTCTCAACTCCTAACTCAAGGTGTTTCATGGATATTCCTATAATCAAAACCCACAACCATGCATAGACTAACTCATTATAAGTTCTATCTTAAGTTCCTAATGAGTTCATCCAACTCAAACTCTTGAGAAACCCCTGGAAACCTATTTTTTTATCTAAACCTACTTGCATCATCTATGAAGAAAGGAGTAGAAAATGAAGGAACTAAGTAACAAACACCTTTACCTCACTTGTAACAAGGATGAACTTCAAGCTCTAGCTTTGCTTTTTGATCTTCCATGGTTCCTCCTCCTTTTTCCTCTTGTTTCTTTATTTCCTCTTCTTTCTCTCTTCTTTATCTTCTCTTCCTACTGCCTAGACATGAGAAATAAGAGAAAAAAAGGTGGAAAGTTCAAAGATAGAGGGTTAAGGGATATGAACCATGGACTTTAGTAACTTAGGATATTGTTGTTGAAACATTATATCTCTTATGAATACTTTAATCTCACAAAATCAAGTTTCCTAACTTCTATAGGTATTACAGAAATTCCTAGGATTCATCCCAATCCTATTCTCATCATTTCCATAAACTTTCATATATCTATTAAGTCAATCTAGTATTAAAACACTCAATCAATGTCCTCCAAAATACATAACTAACTCACTTTATCTTCAAACTTGAACTACATCACAAACTACTTATTTGTGACCCAGAAATAAATTCTCCTTATTTATTTCCCTTATTTTAGCAACTTATACTACTCTTTAGGCTATTATCAGCTACTTTCCATACTATGTGTTATAGCAAAATAGTCTAACTAACTTATAAAGGTCATCTAAGTTAACATATAACTCATGCACCAGTTACTGAACTTCTGCAACCCTAAATAAGACTAACTAATCAAGGAGCATGTTACTTTCTCCCCTCTTTTTTTAAAACTTTGTCCCCAAAATTTAGTCTCTCGCTACTAAAAAGGTCTCTATCAGATATCACACGTGAAGGAATAACACCTCCCTTAGTGGTATCTAACTTATCATTCTCGATATCTAACAAAACTTAGATGTTCTAATTCTATAAGAATAACTTATTGAATCTAGAAACTATCTAACAACTCAACTTATACCAAACCTTCAAGAATATCCTAATGAGTTTCCAACTATTGATATACAAAAAAAGATACCTTGTACAGGGTCAAAAGATTAAGTCTCCTATTCACCATTAAGAATATATACCTTTCCTGTATCCCGTAGTCTAGGGTTGGGTATAATTCCTTGTCTTTATGGACACCTTCTAGAAAAATGTCTTGGATGACCACGCACGAAACACACCGAACAAGGTTTTTCACCATGTAGCCTTCCACACTTAAAGCATTCAGACTCCATAGTTTTCCATTTGATCTTGCTCATCTTCATTGTCTTCCTCTTGTGAAGAGATGGATATAAAAAATATCTTTCTCTTCATCCTCATCTTGTGGATAGCAGGGTGTAGAAACACTCTCCTCATACCCATCATCAACACATTTCCTCTTTTGGAAGTCTTGTGATCTTTGCTCTGTTTGGAGTTGGAAACTACCCGACTCTATAATTCTGCACTTGTTAACTAAGGAAGGGAAGTCTCTAATCTCCATTGGTCATATCATTCTCTTGATATCCTTCCTCAATCTGGATTTGAATTTGACACACTTACAACTCTTATTTGGGTTGAGCCTGTATTGAGATGAAAACTTGGATAATTCATCAAACTTTGCCTCGTATTAACCTAAAGTCATATTTCCTTGCTCAAGCCTAAGGAATTCAACCTCCTTATCCTCTTGCAAGGTCCTTGAGAAGTATTTCTCCAAAAAGGTGCTCCTAAACACTTCCCACGTAAACTGTGTCTCTACTGCTTCCATCAATATCTTGACACTTCTCCACCAATGCTCTGCTTCCCCTTTGAACATAAAGGAAGCAAAGGAAACTCTCTGTTCATCAGAACATATCATGACCTCAAAGATCTTCTCCATCTCAATCAACCATTCCTCAAACTTCACTGGGTCATACTCGCCTCTGAAAGGTGGAGGGTTCATCCTTCTGAACTCCTAAAACTCCTAGAAATTCTGGTTTCTTCCAACCTGTACCTCCTGCACTGGTGGTGGTATAGGTTGCTATGGTAGGTTGGCTCCCAACCTTTTTAGCATGCTAGCGATAACAACTATCTGCTCCCTCATAGCATTAGCCTTTGCCATAACAGCCTCTGCCATATTAGGAATCTCACTAGAAAAGTTCCCTCTTCCTCTAGTATGCCTTGAAGATGTCATAGTTTCCTGTACACATAAAATAATATATATTGAGTTGATTAGTCTCAATAGCATGTTACAATGAAATAGTAACCATTAACAATCAAACCTAAGGCTATCATCCAATTCTATCCACATATCTCAAAATGAGACGAGAAATGCATAACTCACAACAAACCTACTAAACATGCCTAAGCATAGTAAGTCCATACCCCGGCTCAACAGGATAAACTGCTCTGATATCATAATGTAACATCCTAATACCAGTATCCTAGTGTATCTAGAATATATTAGGATAAATAGTATTAGCCATGCTACTTCTAACTTAAACATTAATCTAACTCATAATATTTACACAAATCATTATGGAGAGGCATAAGAAAGGTCATACATATATACATCATAGCCTCAAAAGGGCAAAATTTTATACATACAACTTTATACAAACTTAAAGCAAATATAAATAAATACATAAGCTTTGTCTCTAAAAGCAAATAAAACTATGCTACACTAGTTCTTTTGCTTCTTCGTCTTCTTTTCCTTTGAAGGATCTTGACTTGAATTTGCATGAAAACACAATGGGGTAAGAAATCACAATTCTCAATAATAGTATTCCAAAACCAATATATATCCACTTACAATGAATAAACTAAACTAAACGTTCATTATAAACAAACTTATTAATAATAGATTATGATTTCAATGAGAACTTGAGTCTTTACTCACTATCTCTAGAACATTCACATATTCTACTTATGTAATAGTTCACTAAGTAAATATATAATCTATGTACATAAGTTCCTCTTTACTATGATACAACAACTGTCCATACAATTGTAAAATATCATTATTCCTTAGCAAAATGCTTATCTCACTCCTTTTCCTGGCATAGGACTTAACTCATCCAATTTCCCTTGGTAATAAGTTTTTTCACTATACAACACTTAATAGAGAGCTTGACTCACTCTTACTATCACTTATATGAGTGCTTTTCTCACTCCTCATGTTCCTTGACAAAGAGCTTAACTCACTACTTTGTCTTAGGTAGAGTGCTTTTCTCACTCCTCTCCCACACTTGGTAAGGTGTTTTACTCACATCTTTACCATGACAAGGTACTTTTCTTACTCCCTTATCTCACAATTCCATGCTTAGCAAAGTGATTTTCTCACTCCTTTGCAAGGTCAATGGGTTTATCTCACACCTTTAGTTATGAAAATTGTGCTATGGTTCAACTTTAACAAGTAAAGGAACCACCTCTTTACTAACATTACATTGCATCCCAACTTAATGAGATAATAAAGCATTTCTATAAAACTTGCATAATCAACTCATCTTTAACTACAAGAGAACAATTCATGCAACACTAGCTCCACTTTCTCACTTAGGAGCAACTCATGCACTATGACAAGCGACTATTGCCAACTGAACATAACTTACTTGTATTTAGTACCCTAGTTCATCACTTCACATGTGATATCAATTGCAACACTATGTTGCCTAAGGGACTAGATACCTACCTATAGCAATCCATAACCATTGGATGCTCAAGGTCTCCTACTTTGCTATATATGCAATGTGGTCATTTCCTCTATGAAATACCCCTACTAGTGTCTCCATACACTTAAAAAAGCATATATATGGGATCCTAGCAAGTAGGGAAGTCCTATTTATCAAAATAAACATCCTGAGAAAAATTGCTTTGGGCTCCTAGGCGCTAGCATGGTAGAAAATATGCTCTATTTTCTTGGTCGCGGGCGCTCAGGCCTTCCAATCCTGAAGCTCAGGTGCTCCACTGGCGCTTAAGCGCTCCACTCTTGGCGCCTGGGCTCCCAGTGCTCTACCTCGCACAGAATCCATTTTGGGCAAGCGCCCAACACCAGGCGCCTGGGCGCCAGTGCACCAGTATGGAATGCTTTGTTCTACTAGTTTCCAAACCAGTTTCTAATCTTCCAAACTCAGGTTTCAAGTAGTTTTCAACCACAACCATGGCCTGTAAAAATGATATACTTCTCATGTACAATCTCAACTCACCTAAGCATGGATTTATAAACCAAACCATAAGTTCAAAACCATAAGTTCAAATACCTATTTCTCAACTCCTAACTCAAGGTGTTTTATGGATATTCCTATGATCAAAACCCACAACCATGCATAGACTAACTCATTACAAGTCCATTCTCAAGTTCCTAATGAGTTCATCTAACTCAAACTCTTAAGAAACCCCTAAAAAACCCCATTTTCTATCTAAACCTACATGCATCATACATGAAGAAGGGAGTAGAAAATGAAGGAACTAAGTAGCAAACACCCCTACCTCACTTGTAGCAAGGATGAACTTCAAGCTCTAGCTTTGCTCTTTGATCTTCCTTGGTTCCTCTTCTTTCTTGCTCTTCTTTCTTTCTTTCCCCTTATTTCTCTCTTCTCTTCTTGATGCCTGGACGTGAGAAATGAGAGAAAAAGGTGGAAAGGTTAAAGATGGAGGCTTAAGGGATAGGAACCGTGGACTTTAGTAACTTAGAAAATTTTTACTAAAACTTTATATCTCTTAAGAATACTTTAATCTCATAGAACCAAGTTTCCTAACTTCCATAGGTATTATAGAAATTCCTAGGATTCATATCAATCATATTCTTTTCATTTCCATAAACTTCCTCATATCTACTAAGTCAATCTGGTATTAAAACACTCACTCGGTGTCCTCAAAAATACCAAACTAACTTAGTTTATCCTTAAACTTTAACTACACAACAAACTACTTATTTGTGACTTAGAAATAAATTCTCTTTATTTGTTTCCCTCATTCTAGCAACTTATGCTACTCTTTAGGCTATTATCAGCTACTTTCCATACTCTGTGTTATAGCAAAATAGCCTAACTAACTTAAAAAGGTCATCTAAGTTAATAGATAACTCCTGCATAAGTTACTAAACTTCTACAACCCTAATTAAGACTAACTGGTTAGGGAGGATGTTACAGTAGGAGGTTCCAAAATAGGAGGATTTTGCAAGTAAAACTTTATTTTCTCAAAGGCTTTCTGACAATCTTCATCCCATTCTCCTGGGTTACGCTTCCTTAACAACCTAAAGATTGGCTCACACAGGTTGGTTAGATTAGCTATGAGCTTTGCAATATAATTTAACTGCCCCAGAAAACTTCTAATTTCCTTTTCTATTTTGGGAGCAAGCATATCTTATATGGCCTTGATTTTGTCAAGGTCCCCTTTAATTCTTTCTTTACAAACAATGAAGCCAAGCAACTTTTCGGTTGATGCACCAAAGATATATTTTGTCAGATTTAGCCTCAACTTGTACTTTCTAAGCCTTTCGTACAACTTTTACATCACTGTAACATGACTTTCTTCTTTTTCGAATTTAGCAACCATATTATCAACATATACCTCAATCTCATTATTCATCATGTCTTGAAATAAAAGCAACCATGGTACATTGATAAGTGGCTGCAACATTATTTAATCTAAATGACATGGTAGTCTAACATAAAGTTCATATGGGGTGATGAAGGTGGTTTTCTTTTTGTCATTTACATCCATAAGGATCTGATTATAGAAAGAATACTCATCCATAAATGAGAACTTATGATTCCTTGTTGTGTTGTTGAGAAAGACATCAACATGAGGTAATGGGAAGTTATCTTTAGGGCTGACTTTATTCAAATCCCTATGATCCATGCACACCCTAACTTTCCCATCTTTCTTTGGAACAAGTACAATGTTTGCTACCCACTTTGGGTGTGTGGATACTTCCAAAAATTTCACTTCAAATTGTAACACCCTAATATAAATATCTTGATATATTCATCATATACAAAGATAAATAGTATTAGTTATGCTACTACTAACTTAAACAACATTCTAACCCATACTATTTAAAGAAATAATTATGGAGAGCCATAACTAAAAGGTCATACATATATACATCAAAAGCATCAAAGGCCAAATGTTATACATAAAACTTTTTACAACTTAAAGTAACAAAATTTACAAGCATTATTCATCAAAACATAAACTAAATCTATCTATTCTTGATGCTTTTTCTTCCTTTTCTTTTTCTTTTTCCCTTCAGGAGGGTCTTGACCTGCTTTGCCATAAAACATAAAACGAGGTGAGAACATAAAAATTCTTAGTATTAAAACATATATCTCATGGCACTATTATAAAAATACACTTAGGTAAAATTATAAACTATAAACTTATTAACTTACTATTGATATCAAACAACTGCCTATACATTTGTACAATATCAATTTCACTTGACAAAGTGTTTATCTCACTCTTTTGCTTAGCATAGGACTTAACTCATCCTATTGTCCTTGGTAATAAGCTTTTCTTGCTTTACTTCCATTTACATGAGTGCTTTTCTCACTCCTCATGTACTTTGACAAAGAGTTTAACTCATTACTTTGTCCTAGGTAGAGTACTTTTCTCACTTCTCTACCATACTAGGTAAAGTGCTTTTCTCACTCCTTTACCATGACAAGGTGCTTTTCTCACTCCCTTGTCTCATAACTCCGTCCTTAGCAAAGTGCTTTTCACACTCCTTTGCAAGGTCAAGGGGCTTGTCTCACTCCCTTAGTTAGGATTGTTGTGTTATGGTTCAACTTTAATAAATGAAGGAACCAACTCTTATTAAACACTCCATTTCAAACCAACTTAATTAATTAATAGAGCAATTCTCTAAAACTAGCATATACTTACTATGTTAACTCAAACTTATTAAAGTAAATAAGTAACTCTTTATATACATGCTTTTTTTCAACCATAAAGGTGTAACCAAAGCTTCTAGGGCTTCTGTAATACCTTTAATAACATTTTAGACTTGAATATGGTTACAAAGGTAGCATATAACTTGTTTAACATGCCTTTGAAGTTTTGTGACAAACTGAGTTCATTTAGGTATTTAATTGTAACCCAGAAGTTGAAAAGTAGCTCAAAATGACTCAGAAAAAGGCATGAATTGTTAGAAGAGAGAAATAAATATGGATAATTTATTTTTAGGTCACAAATGTGTAAAACAAAATGGAGTTAAAGTTTCAAGATAATCATAATTAGTTTAGTATTTTTAAGCATATTAGTTGTGTGCTTTAATACCGGATTGATTAGTGGCAGATATGGAAAATCATGAAAATGGTGAAACAATAATTTAGATGAATCTTATGATTTTTTTAGAATTTGTTGGATGTTAGGAAACTTGATTTCATGGAATATGAGTGTTCTTAACAGATAAGGAAGTTATAGCAAAATATCCTAAGGATATTTTGTTAAACTCTCATTTCCTGTCTCTTTTGGTTTAAAGGCAACAAATGCTGCAGAAAGAAAAGAAAGAAAAATAGAAGAAAAGAAAGAAGGGAAATCGTGAAGGGGAAAAAGGAAAATGGAGGAAGAAGCAAGAAGATCAAGATCAAAGCATAAAGGTTGAAGATTGATCATCTATATAAGAGGTAGAGGATTTCTATTCATCTTTTTCCTCTTTGTTCATCTTGAATGGACATGGGTTTTCATGAATAGAAAAGGGTTTTGGATAGCCAAATCTAGGTTCTTGGCTTAGTTCTTGTTTCCAATGATTAAGTTAGGATAGTTTTAGCTTAGTAAGACGAAGATATCCATTTATGGCTTAAGATAAACCATTTTTGGGGTTCATTGAAGGAGCTTAGAAATATATTGGAGTTAACGTGGTTTTGGACCTAAGTCTATGCCTAGATGAATCAATAGGTTGTATAAGAGTTATAACAAGTTTAAGGTCCTACATTGATGTTATAAATCACAAGAAATCACCAGAGAGCTGTGCGCCACGGCGTGCCAAGGGCTGCGTCGAGGCGAGAGCTCTAGAGCTTCTCAAAAGTGAGATTTTTGATGTATTGATGTTTCCTAATAGTTGCAATCGTTTATGTATGCTTTCTAATGTGTTGTATTAAGACACAAATAGAGATATTTCAAGAAAGGAATTTGTTAGTCATGGCAACCATCACCCAATAGGGGGTGAATTGGGTGATTACAAATTTTTAAAACAACTTAGAGAAATTGTGTATTTTGATATTTTCAATCAACACATCCAGCGGAATAAGTTTAACAAGATACAATTATTGTAGATTACTTAAATACAACTTGGGATATAGGATGAATTAAGTAAATAAGCTAGATATCAAGTTCAACTCAAGCATATGTAATTAAAGCACAAATGTAAAGAGATAGAGTTGAGAAAAGCAAACACAAGGATTTATCCTGGTTCAACCACTAACTACTTGTGGCCTATGTCCAGTCCTCAAGTGAACCACCTGAGATTTTTCACTAAACCTTTAAGCTTGAATAGGTGCTTGAAAACCTTTACAAAGTGGAGCACCCAACACACCTTGGGATGCCTCACCTTTTGTGCTTGAGCCTCAAATTCAAGGGATACCTCACCCTTACAACTTTGAGGGATACCTCACCCTCTTTTGCAGTTTACACAGAGTATAGATGAATTGAAGCTCTATTAAGAGTGGATAATACAAATTGAAGCTTTATGGGTATCACGAATTCGCTATTTTAAGCTCAAAACAGAGTATTTGATGAAATGCTTGTTCAATGCTCAAGAACCATTTTCAGATTGTTTCCCCCCTTTTCTTTAGTGCCCAAGCACTTTCATTTATAGTCCAAAGCAGTTTAGAGCTGTTGGTGGTGATTAAGAGCATTAAATGCTCAAAATAGAGCCATTGTGTGTATGTTCTAGTTGCCTAAATAACCAGTTAGGAAGTTTGTCCTAATTAGTTAGGAGTCAAAAATTGACTCCAAATTCATTTTCTAACCGATTACAAGAAGTGTCTAATCGGTTAGTGACTTTAATTTTTGGCTTCTGACATTCACAATAACCAATTAGATGGAGTTCTTAATCAGTTAGGAGCTTAGAATTTTGGCTCCTGTGATTTACAATAACCGATTAGATGGAGTTCCTAATCGATTAGGAGCTTAGAATTTTGGCTCCTATGATTCTCAATAACCAATTAGATGGAGCTTCTAATCGGTTAGGAGTTTAGAATTTTAGCTCATGTGAAGCGTAATAACCGATTAGAAGGAGTTTCTAATCAGTTAGGAGCTTAGAACAATAGCTTTGATGCACTCCTGACTTGGTGAATAATCAGTTATGAAAAATCTATAATTGGTTATTGCACTCTAATTTTGAAAACTGACTTTAAATGGTCATAACTTCTTTATTTTTTATCTGTTTAAAGCAAATAACCACTCATTGGAAAGATATTTGAGTTTATTTTCATTGAAACAAGTTTCAGAACCAAATGCAAAGTATTTTGAAAGTTATGATCAAAAGAGTAATTAAAGGTCAGTTTTACAAAATACAAACTTGGCTATTTTTCAAAGGTTTGAACTACCACCAAGACAAACTTTCCAAAAATAGTTTGTTGGGAATTTTAGCATGTAAGAAACACTTTTAAAGATTTTAAAACTTTTTTGAGCTTAGTCTGATTCTCATTTACTTTTACACAAGATTTAAGTCCTATAAGCTAAACTTGAAGAACTTGGGACTTGATCTAGCCATCATCAATTCTAGTCCTTAGGCTTCTTGATGTAATCCAAGCTTCCAAAAGTTTTTTCTTTTCAAATCTTGCAAATGCTTAGAACATATTTTCATTCTCATTCTTCTTGAGTTGAGAATAATTATGATCTTTTACTTTCTTATTGCAATGCTCACTCTTGGTACTTTGATTATCCTACAAAATATTACTCACTTAAACAAATATAGTTAATCCAAATTCATAATTTAATATCTTTATATGCATTATTCATAAATGTATAACTCTAGTTAGTCTAACATGTATATAAGACTTTCATAGACACATCCAAATAAGATATTTATCAATTACTAATGGATATATTTATATAGGATGCAACAAAGAACACTTTACACATTTTCATTTAAATAGATTCAAATCCAATATTAGTTCACTTATAACTCATATAAAGCATTATTGGATATATTATATAAATAATGCTACACATATATCATTACATGATTATTAAGTGAAATATAACTAGATAGAGTACATGATCATGCATGATCCAATATAATCTATTAAGCATATATATGTAACATAATCATCATTCTTTTTGTCTTGTATTTGTCATCTATTAAGCACATCTATGAAGCATAAGCATCATTCTTTTGTCTTGTATTTTCCATCATCAAAACTTAACATATTAAACCATTGGGCCAAAGACAATTTTACAGAATTATCACCTAGTAAGTATATGAAAGCTTAGGCTTTTGAGCATTCAAGAGTAACGGTTTGCCATAGATAGGTATCTATCACCTTAGGCAAATTATTGTTGCATTAGATATCACTTAAAACATGATGGTGTGGTGTATTAGATACAAGTACACTAGGATGGATTAGTAGTATTCATTCCAGTAAGTATGAGGAATGTATGAACTTTAGGATATCCAAGAGTAATGGATTATATTAGAAAGGTACCTAGACCCTTAAGTAACAAAGTGTTGCATTTGCTAACCATTCTTGAACTAGATTCTTTTGAGTGGAGATAGAGTTGTGTATTTAGCTCCTAAGTGAAGGGATGTTTGATGTATTGAGTTCTCTAGGCAAGTGAGATCTTGTACATTACTAAATACACAATAAAATGAATTATGACTAGTAAGTTTGTCATATTCGTGAAGTATAGCAGAACTATGCAATAACTCCTTATTAGTAAATTTGAGTTGAAATTGTAAGATGAGTGGGATTTTACTCTCCTTAAATACGAAGTTAAGTATAGGTGTTGAAGTCCTTAGGAATTCCATGAGTTAGGAATTGCTAAAATAGGTATCTGGGACCTTAAACACTCTAGTGTAACTTAGGCTACTACTAGAGATGTGATAATAAGGAAAGCTAGATACAACCAAGATAAGTATCTTGTACTTGTCTAGATACATGTATGTAGGAATGTTCTTGTGGTATTAATCATTATGAGTATCCTTTGATATTGTGCATAATCATATAGGCCAAGGGAGACAAATGGGGAGTCCGAAAGGTCCTTTGGACAAGGATTCAGCCCTAACATCTCGATAGTGCCAAGGCCAAGGTAGATAAGTGGGGAGTTCTAAAGGTTCCTTTGAGCCTAGATTTAACCTTAACTTCTCGATAGAGTCAGGAAACGTGTAATGTGAGGATGAACTTTCCTTCTATTTACCATAGGATAATATACTAAACCAGTTCCTATTAAACATCTTGGTTCTTAATTGAGCTAAGTAAGTATGTCTGATGTTTTTACTTGCTCTTCCAATGTATGATAACCTATGATGTGCACAATCGTTTGGCCAGGTGGACGGGAGTCAAAAGTTCCTAAGGGAACAAGTCATTCTTGACCAAGAGCCAAGGGTTATAGGTAGAATAAGGATGAGCTTTCCCTCCCTGCCACAGCAAATTACATGGAACGTTTAGGTTCCTAGAATGAGCAGGTATCCTTGGTTTTTAAAATTAAACTCTGCATGTATTTCAAAATGAAACCTTTCACAAGCATATCTTTAGGACATTTCTTAGGCATAATTATATTGCATATCATTAACATTTCATTTAAGATAATTGTATGGGCAATTATCGATTGTTGTTGGTATTTACAATTGTATGGGCGGTTGTTTATATCTATCAGTATGTAGGCAATCAATTTAGGCCATACTACTTGGTAGTGTGCAGTTATGAGTAAAAGTGGAGGAAACTCCGATGTTAGATTTTATATATTTGTTTATATAATGTTATAACTAACTAGTATTGAAATTGCTTTTACTGAAAATTATAATTCTCACCCTGTTTGTATGTCCATGTAAATCTAGGTATAGACCCTGCTAAGGGAAAGAAGGCAAAACATGAAGACTAGTGTAGTTTTTATATGCTTTAGTAGACAAAGCTTATGTATAAGTTTATATTTTCTTTGTATGTATTAAGAGTTATGTATTACAATATGCCTTTTATGGCTGAGGTTGTATATGTATATATGAGTTTATGTTTTTTTGCATTCTCTCAAGGCTCTCTATATTTGCTTGATTGTGATTATGAATATGTGTTATTAGTTAGTTATGTAGTAAGTGACGCAACTAGTACTGTTTATCTCGGTATAATCCAGATATATCTAGATATTTGTATTAGGGTATTACATTATGGTATCAAAACAATTCATCTTGTTAAGTTGGGGTATGGACTGACTATGCTTAGGCATGAGTAGTAGTTTAGTAGAGTGTTATGCATCCTTTTATCTCTTTGTGAGATATTTAAATAGAATTGCATGACTTGCCTTAGGTATGGATACTAATGGTTACTGTGTAAACAGGAAACTATGGAAACTATCGGGCAAACCCATGAGACTAAGAGACTGGTAAAAGAGGAAATAACCAGAGTTCTTAGAGCAATGGCTGCTGCAATGAGAGAGCAAACTGCCATTAGTAGAAGACTATTAGAAAGGTTAGTCAAGGACTGGCCTATTAAGTTGAAGAACTCATGAGGGATCATGATTTCTCAAGGTTTAGTAGAGTTACTCCTTTGTTCTTCGAGGGAGAGTATGGTTCAGTCAGGGCGGATAAATGGCTTCAAGAGATGGAAGAGATATTTGTGGTCATAACCTACACTGATGAATAGAAGGTGACCTTTTCTTCTTATGCATTAGTAGGAGAGGCCGAAAGCTGATGAGTCGAAGCTGAGAGGTCACTTGAGATGGTAAGTACTCAATTCACCTGTGAGGTATTTAGAGCTACTTTTTAGACGAGTATTATTCCCTTGAGGTATAGAAAGAAAAGGAAATAGGATTTTTGAGGCTTGAACAAGGGGATATAGCTGCGGATCAGTATGTAGAGCAACTTGAAGAATGTTCTAAGCTCTTTTCTTATTTTATGTAACATCCTGATTTTTTCATTTTTCTTGAAATAAATGAGTTTTATAATATTTATGAATTTTTAGGAATTTTTAATTATTTTAAATATTTTAATATTATTTTGATATTTTAATATTATCTTAAAAATTGTATGTCCGAATTTCATTTTTTCTAAAAATATATGAGTTTTATGATTTTTATGATTTTTGTGAATTTTTGTAGAACTTTCTGAGTTTTTGATTATTTTCGTGTTATTTTGAGTTGTCTGTGTGGGCCTGGGGTGAACCCGAGGTGGGTCCGGAAAAATAAAAAATTTTCTTGAACTAGAAAGTTTCGGACTGTCAAGGTGGGATTGGGAGATCTTACTAAACTCGAAACCGGGAACAGTTGACAGGGATTTTTTGTATCTGAGTTTTCTATTATCCATTGTGTAATAATAACAGTAGCCGTTATCCATTGGGTAATATCTGTTAGAAAAATATCTTGATGACTGAGCTGGTATTTCTGCACTACGACTCACCATACTGACTTAGCTGTTCTAGAAAATTCTATGATGACTCACCTAGTAAATATCTAAGGATAAATATCTAGAATAAATATCTACCGAGGAAAATATCTTAATAAAATATCTCAAGTGTAATCATGAAAGCTGAAAATATCGAAGTTAAATATCTTAAGGATCATGATGGCTCATCATTAATAAGCTTTATAGCTAACCAATAGGAATTGGTCAAACATAGTGGCTGGACTTTGTTGTGAACTGTTGGATAGAAAACTTAATGGAAAAGCCTTTGATTCTCACCGTTGATCTAATCAATGGTGTGAGAGCAATCTTGATAAAGAAGCTTATGATATTAACCTTAGATTTAATCAATGGTTAGGAGATGAAGTTGATTTCAATGGTTAGGATTTAGTCAATTAAAATGGCTAGATTAGTTACTAAGTAACTAGATAATTTAACTTAGTTACCCTAATAGCTTAATTAATAACTAAATGAATTAATTTAGTTGCTAAATAATTAGAAGTTAGTTACTAGATAAATATTTAATTATTTTGAAACATGACATAATCATGATCTATGCAATGACATAATTATGTAATTAGCTAGTTAGAATGTAACCAAATGGCTTAACTAAATTAATTTAATTGTAGTTAGATAGTAAGCTAGGTAACTAATTAAATTAACTAAGTGTAATTAGACTTTAGTTGGAATTAAAAACTTAGTTGATTGCTCCTTGATTCCCATGGCTGCCTAGCATGATCTAGGAGGTACTTGATTCATCTTTCATGACCAATTGATGACCACTTGATGACCAAGGCCATGTGCACTCATGTGAGCCCATGTGCTTATGCTTAATCTTGCAAAACAAGCCTTGAACCCTCTACATACTCATTCTCATGGCTGCACACACTTAGTCTATTCTATTTCATTTCTTTTTCTCACATTTTGTAACTATTAAACCGTTTTCTCTCTTCTCTCTCTTCTAATTATTCAAGAACACCAAGAACAAACACCATATTCTCTCTTCTTTGAAGCATTCGGTCCATACTCCTAAATCCCACTTCCAAGCTTTAATAATTTTATACAACCTTAGATCTAGAACCTAATCCTAAGATACTTTGTAGTTAAGATATTGGCCTATTTCTATCATCTTCAACCTTGTTCTTCAAGTTAAAGATCAAAAAGCCCTTGCTTTGTTTCTTGAAGGAGCTCACGGCCTCACTCCATAAAACCATCTTCCAAGTTTGTTTAATTTCAACCAACCATATTTCTTGAATCCTTACCTTATTCTAAGACTCTTTGATGTTGAGACTTTGGTCTAAATCCATCATCTTCATGCTTGAATCTTGGATTTAAGTTCTAGGGTTTTAAGGTAAAAATACTGAAACTTGGCTTTTTATTTGATTCCTAGAATCCTAAGACCATGTTTGATCTATAGTCATCTTAATTAAGCTTTAGATACTAATTTGTATGTGTTTGTTGTGATTCTAAGATCTATTTGGTGGTGAAAGATTGAAACAAAGAGAGTTTTACAAAGAGCTAGGAAGCATCAACCAGGTAAGAGAGAGATTAACCTCATCGGCCATATGTGGCGGGGAAGGAATGGAATTGTTTGTGTTTGTGAGTGAAAAATCCATGTGAGGATTTATTCACTCGATTGTGTAATTATTAATTTGTGTTTATTAGATTATATTATGTGATTGTTTTACTACTTTGATAAGTATGCATGATTTGTATATGTGTTTGATATGCTTATAGCTTTGATAGTATATTTACTTATGTGAATTTGGAAGCATGATGATACTTGTGTAATTTAAGATGTGATTCACATGATGAGAAAATTTGTATGAGAACTCCAAAGAGTCTAGAGGCATACAGCCTTAG
Organism: Ormosia semicastrata; assembly: GCA_029884595.1. Classification (NCBI taxonomy): domain Eukaryota; kingdom Viridiplantae; phylum Streptophyta; class Magnoliopsida; order Fabales; family Fabaceae; genus Ormosia; species Ormosia semicastrata. The sequence goes on along the minus strand of JAQQTO010000060.1, from coordinate 35,129,636 downwards.
CAATATCAAGAGGACTAAGGATTTTAAATTATTTTTTAAATTGAGGATTAAATGATTTTATGACAAGAAATTCAATTAAGTAATTTTATAAAGATTTAAAGTGTTAAGAAATGATTTATATATGAATTTTGAAGCAATGCGTAAATTCGGCCAACATGCCAATTTTTTATGATCAAGATCCAAAATTATTTTACTAAGTGTAAACTTAGATATTTTAAATAGTAAGAACCCAATTTGGTAAGTTTTGAAATTTAAATGAAAGTCATTTTAATTTTTAGAATTAAAATTGACCTAATTAAGCTAAGTAGTAGAATAAATGTCAATACTTGAAATTTATTGACGTATAGCTCACCCTCTGAGTTTTGAAGCGCGTTAGGAAATTTTAATTTGTAATATCCCAAGTAACTTACAGAAATAAACTTTTCTGGGAAATAGTAGAAATACTAATTTTTAGAGGGACCATATTAAAAATTATATTATTTAAAAATAGACTTTATTGCAAATATTATTTAATGAAGGACTATTTTAGAAATATTATTTGAAGAGGGGCTATTATGTAAATATTATTTTATAGAAGGACTATTATGCAAATAATGAGAATAAGGTTAATTTTTGATATTAAATGAGAAAAATCTTATTTTGGATTTAAAATATGTTAGAGATATTTTACGCGATTTAAAAATAGTAATTTTATCTACGTGATTGAGAAAATGTTTTAAAATCTCTATGCGATTGAGAAGATGTTGAAAAAGCTTTACGCGATTTGAAAACGTAATAAAAGTGTTACGTGATTGTGAAAATGTGATAATATTACTACGCGATTGGAAGGAACAATGAGTTTTGCTATAGAGCCAACGTTTTGAACTAAATAATTTGTGAAACTGAAGTATTGGACCCGAATGAATCTTTGGTATTATCGATTGTATGGGCGGTTATATAATACCATAGATACTAATGGTATTAGACAATCTGTATTTGCATATGCGATTGCGTTAGTATCATTGGGAACAGTATAACTGTACTTTGTTTTGAACAAAAGTATTTTGAACATTATACGGTGATACTGCCATATGACGGCATGTGAATAAGAAATAAAGTGTGAGCAATGACAGTATATGATTGAATCATTTATCATGTATAGAAAAGTGTATTCGCTTAATTTGTTATGGCATTTTATGCCTAAGGAATGAACGAGAACTTATAAGATAGTAGGAGGAATCCTAGGGGACGTCAGGGCGCAGTGATTCACTTGTTGACATTAAGTCATTGACATTGAGACATATATATATATATATATATATATATATATATATATATATATATATATATATATATATATATATATATATATATATATATATATATATATATATATATATATATATATATATAAACCCCATTTCAGTGATCACCGATTGCAACGCACTGACATCCCGACGAACACTATTTTTTTCATTATCCACCATGGATTGTCTTATTTCTTATTAGGGGGGACAAATCTTCTGGGCGTTCATTTCTGAATTTGAGTAAACTCTATGAAGAAGGAACTGATTGCTTTGAGCATATGCATAATCAGCATTTACGCTATTGTGATATAATATGATTGTGGTATTATCATTATGCTTGATATTATGCTGTAAGTTCTTGGAATGGTTATCTATTTAATATCCTAAATATATATGTTGCTGACTTTATAATAATCTATGAATTGTATGTGTGGAACGACATTATTGTTCGTATCGTTTCTTTACTACTATATTGGTATGCGATGTAGGGGATCTCACCTTTTTGCTGTATTTGTTCTGTTTGTTTCTGTTTTATGTCTAGGTCTATAAAGACTGTGGTAGCAGCAAGGAAGGACTCCAAGATAATATTTGCTCGGACTTTTATCTGTTAAGACATTCTTGTTAAGGGAATTTGTCCTTTGTGGAGAACTTGTGTCTTTAGAGGTTGTGAACTTGGGCTAGGTTGAGTTTTCTATGATTTATGTAATGAGAATATTACAAATCTATGGTATGTACGAGAGATGTAGGTTATCCAATTATTATATTTTGTGTTACTTTAATTTGAGCAATTAATGTTTTCTTCAAAAAAGAAATTTTGAAACTCGTATTTTAGTAACATTAAATAATTTTATAACTTGGGTAATTATTTATAAGGAGTTAGTATGAATGTAATACCCTTCGGAGGGGGTGTTACATTTTACAACCAATCCAGATGAAGAGTGAAAGTGAGTAAAATTTGATGTAGGGCTTGGAGAAGACATTAGAAGAGTTATGAAGCAAATGGAGATTAAGGACTTCTCCGCTCTAGTCAATGAGTGTAGAGTTGTAGAAGCAGATAATCTCAAAACCACAATAGAGAAAGAATTACAAAATTCCTTAAAAAGGAAAAGGTCAGATGTTGAGATTAACGAGGGCACTTCTTGGTCTCAATTCTTACCGGGCAAAGGAAACAAGTTCAAATGGGAGCTTGAGGTGATGATAAGTATAAGTAGGCTACTTCTAAAACGAGTAACCCTAAGGAAAAAGGTAAATCGGACTCCAAGGTACCAAGATGTGTTATGTGTGAGAAGATACATGGAAGTAGACCGTGTTAGGCGGGCAAATCCATATGCTGCTTATGTGAGCAACCAAGACATTGTTGAAAGATAATCCACAGAAAAAGGGAGCAACAAAATTTTCCAACTTGGTAAGAGGTAAGACACATTTAAAGAGAAATCTTTTAAAGATGAGTGCAAGTAAATATGGGTTTACTTTATGAATCATGTTAGTTTACTTTGTGAATCTAGTTTGTTTACCTTTATTGGTATAGTTTGGTTGTTTTATAGACAAATGATATTATGTTCTTGTTTAGTTAGAAGTGTAATACTGTGCTTAGATTATAGGCAATTGAACAAAGAAACTATCAAGAATAAATGTTTTTGTCTAAGTATAGACGATTAGATAGATTAGTTGAGAGAAGCTTTAATTTTTCTCATGAGATGATCTAAGATCTGTTTGTCATAGAATCATGATGAGGAAGAGAATATCTCTAGAAATTTTCCAGGATTATAAAAGAACAAAGACAATATGTTTTTGTAGTTTTAGGAAACTTTTAGAGAAAAGTGGTTGCGTGCCAAGTTAGCCAAGAGTTAGTTTTGGTTACAAGTGGTACAGTTTATAGGGTTATGTAATTTTCTCAAGGGAGAGTTGCAGAGTGTAACACCCCAAAAATTGCTAGTTCCATGATAAATAATCATTTTATATTATTTGTGATTTTTGTGAATTTTTTTGAAATTAATTAAATTGTTTAATTATTTTATTATATTTCTCGATTTGTGTGCACACTGAGTGGAGCTAAAAAAATGAAATATTTTCTCACAGGATTGGACTGTGGAAACGGTGACGGGTGATCTTACTAAACCTGAAGCCAGACACAGTTTACGAAGTTTTTGTTTTTTGAGATTTTATCTGAGGGATAAAATTTAAGTATGCCCTATTGTCCATTGAACAATAGATACCGGCATTGATAACTATAATTTTTATCCATTGGATAATAGCTTGCAGTAAAAATCTAGTAGATTATTTCTATCTGGTCATTTTTATGATATCATCTAAGTGATATCGTCACATCACCACATGACAACATGATTTGATATTTTTGAGAAGCGTGCGAAGCTTCTCAAGGAAACTTTGGGAGAAGCTTGCAAAGCAAGCTTTGCTACTCCTCCCAAGGTGCACGGTTTGTGAGGAAAGAAAAGATAACAAGTTGTCATCTTTTCACCAAAAGTCCATCACCTTTTCATTTCAAAACTATCTATCACTTTCTCTCTCTACCCTAAACTTTCTATCACTTTCACTCTTATCTTTTCCTCTCAACCTCATGACAATCACTCATCATTTTCTCTCTTCTTCCTCTCCTCTCCAAGCCACATGGCCACACTCCCCTCTACAGCCTCTATGTTTGCTTAATTTCAAGCAACCACATTGCTTGAAACTACATGTTGCTTAAAGACATTTTCTTATTGAAAATCACTTCCTAAAGTTCTCATCTTCCATTTTCTCTCAACCTCACGGTTACCACCTTCATCCCTACTTTCCATTTTTGTTTACTCCATTCAATCACATTTCTAGGATCTACATGCTTCATAGATAGTTCTCTATGTTGAGATCATCATCTAGTTCTCTCATCTCCATCATTTTCTTTCAAGCCCTAGCTTGAAACTCCTAAGGTGAGAATACTTGATTTCCATTTTCTCTCCTCTCATTTTCCTCTACACCTCACGGCCAAGACTATTTTGAAGGATCAAAGAGTTGATTTTTATGCTATCACCTAGTTTATTTCCATTTTTCTACCAAGAACCAAGAAAACAAAGTATAAAAACTCCTTCTTTTTTCTCTTGGATAGGTCACGGCCAACACCCTAAAGACCATCACAAAGTCTTCAATAATTCAAGATAATCTTAGATCTTGAATCTCTACAACATTCTAAGACACTCTTGTGTGGAAATCGATCTCTAGTTCATCCATCTTCAAGCATTTCTTTAAGCTTTGCTTCAAATCTCAAGTTCTAAAGCCCTAAGGTAAAGTTCTTGAATCTTCTTTCTTGCTTCATTTTAAAAGAATGTAAAGTCATACTTTGATCTATGGTAATCTTATCCAAGCCCTAGGTACTAATTCTTATGTGTTTGCTTTGATTCTAAGAACCTTTTGGTGGAGAAAGTGTGCTACACAAGGACATACAAGGAGCAAGGAGGCTACACTTGAGTTAAGAGGGAGATTAACCTCATTAACTATGCTATGGTGGTGAGGAATGAATGAGTGTGTTAGGATTGGAGAGTCCACATGAGGATTCATCCACCCGAATGTGTGATTTTGTTCTATGCTTGTTTGATTTTATATAACTATATGATGTTATTGTATGCAAAGATGATTTTGATGACTTAATGATATTATGAGATCTTGATGGTGAGCATGAATTTAATTGATTGTGGTGATTAAAGTAAGTGGCATGCTAAAATTGTGTTGAGAAAGAATGATTTATTTGACCTCCTTTGGCCCTTGAGACTCACGCCCACCTTGGCCCGAGAAGAGATATCTATGAGGACACTATTGGTTATCAATGGACTTAGATGATTAAGTGTTAAAGATATAATCTATGAGGTTACTAGTGATTGGAGGAAGAAACAAGTTTTACCATTATAGGAAATTGATTCTTGAGTGCGATATTTGATAATTAGAGGCAAGAGTGAATAGGAGACTTAACATACTTGATAATAAGATGAAAGAGTAATTAGGGTGGAAAGAATTTTATTTAGAAGTTAGATAATGGATGTTTTATAAAAAATGTTAAGGAATATGGTTTAGATGATTTGGAAGACAAATTAGGGTTTAAGGATTTATAAGTAAGATGAGAAATAATTATAACGTCATAATCTGAGGAGTAATAACTTTTGAAGGTACCCATGAAAACAATTTTGGAGACAATTGGAAGAATGGAAAATGATTTATTAGTGGTGGATCTAGATGACACGATAATCAAGAAATTTAATTAAGGACTTATAAAATAAGAATTGGAAGGAATGAATTTTTATCATTAAACAAAAGAGTGATTTTTGGTCTTGAGTGGAAAAACAAGCTTGAGAAGGAAATATAGAAGATTGAAGGACTTAGATGAAAAAGGAAAGGAGTGGCGAGGTAAGGACATTGTGTTTTTTTTAGGTTTTCATAAACGATATGGGGATAGGTTATTCGAGGAACTTAGTTAGAAGAAGCTAGTGATTTGGATCAAATTCTACCTTTATTCTTGAGAGTATGATAATTAAAGACTAAAGAAGACCTAATATATCTATATACTCGAAGGAATTGTGAAAATGCTCCACGTGATTTGATAATAATGATTCTTGAATTTGCAAGACTGAAATCCTTTATGATAGCATGCATTGACATTGTGCCTTGGGCCGATGAACAGGACCCTGAAACATCAGATAGACGAATGAGTCAGATATGGGTTACTTTTATAACAAGAAACATCAGATAGATGATTGAGTCAGATGTGACTTGTTATCATAGCATTTGTGTTGTTAGACCGATGAACTGGACCCCAGAAACATCAGATAGACGAATGACTCAGATGTGGTTTGCTTTTATAATAAGAATCATTAGATAGACGATTGAGTCAGATGTGACTTGTTATCATAAGAAACCCAGATATATCAGTGATATTATGTAGTTGTATGGGCAGTTATATAATATCATTGATATTAATGGTATTGAACAATTGTATGGGCGGTTACTTTAATATCATTGGGAACAGTTCGACGGTGGTTTGGTCTCTTTGAGCACGCAATTGAGTATTAGACTGTCGACTTTTGATGCCTAGGAGTGAGCGTGAATTGGATAAGTGCGGTCCCTAATGGATCTTGGGGGACACCTAGGTGGGTGATTCACCAGTGACCACTGTCACATTGTATACCCCTGGCCGTGAACACCGTTGCAACACACTGGTAGCCCGATAAAACACTCCTTTTCGTGATCTAGCATAGATTGTCTTTTAAGTGGGGACAGGTCTTCTTGAACGCTCATCTCTGAATGTTGACTCCATAGAGTAGGACTTTGGGTTGCATCGTGCATAAGGATAGTCAGTATACGCATCATACATGTGCATGGTCAGTATATCAGTTATTATGGCATGGTCCAAGACATATACATATCTTGATGTATGCTGCTGAATTACTTATCAGTTAATAACATGAGTATGTTGTTGCTTTAGAAAAATTCTATATTGATATGATTATGTTGTTGTTCTATAACATCCCTGTACAGACATGATTATATCTGCTATTACTTGATGTTGTTGTGTATAAAAGACACTACTGTCTTTCGTTGTGTTTCTTGCTGCCGTGATGGTATTGATATAGGTTATTCTGTCTATAACATCCCTCTTCTACTGTATTATTCTGTCTATTTCTATCTTTATATTTTTTATGAAAAGGTTACGATGGCGACAAGGCAAGACCCGTAAGGTTTCTTTAGGCTATGGTTCCATAGAGGCATCGGTGCGTGGAATGTTCAGTGGGACACCGAACGCATTCGGTATGACGACTATGTCACCTTGAGTTGGAGCAGGACCCAGTATGAGGCGGTCACATTCACCTTTGACGCAGATGTTCACTTGGAGTTTTACATGCCCCTTGGTGAGCTTTGGGATGATCGGAGAGCTTCCTATAGGGAGAGTTCAGTGGAGTCGACTGCTCGGACTCCTGTCCGCAGTGATATGTCCCAGGTGGGGGCTTTGTCTTTTGGGGATCCCGATGGGGTTTTGGACGAAGATCGGGTGCAGGAACCCATTCTTCAAGTGTTTAAACTTGGTCAAGACTCAATTTTCTTTTGGTAGTCATATGTATAGACATGTTTAATTTTGAGTATTTAAGTTTTATGTTTTTGAAATATGTACTGATGTCCTTAAAGATGTGGTAAATTTTGTTTTATGAAAAGCCTTTCATTCAATTCTCATGACTTAATTCTCTTATTTATTTCAATCAACTTATATCATCCATTAAAAGATAATTATTGAATCTCACGTTTTACAATATTTACTACTTCACAGTTTGATAAGTTTTTACACAAAAAGAGTCGTTTTAAAGTGTAAGTATGATGTTTGATAAATTTTAAAATAAGAGTCGGTCTGTAAATGTGAGGAGGCGTTACACAGAGAACCTTAGCAAAGTTTAAGAAGTGGTATAATGGGAAGAATAACCATTGTGACCGAGGGCAGAGAGTTTATTAGTAGACTTTCTCAATTAGTTATACCCTGACTAAGTTAACTACAAAAGGTGGTAATTTGTAGTGGACTCTAGATTGTGAGTATAGTTTCCAAGAGTTGAAGAGAAGTTGACTACTATGTTAGTGTTAGTAATTCTGGATCCCCATGAGAGCTTTGAGGTAGTTACTGATACTTCGAAGGTGGGACTAGGCTGTGTTCTAATGCAATAGAGGTGAGTAAATGTCCATGCATCGAGCCAGTTAAACCTAACCTAGGAGGAGTACCCTATGTATGATTTGGAATTAGCCACAATGGTGTTTGCCTTACAGTTTGGGATACATTACTCACAATAAGTTTAGTTTGAGGTGTTTAATGATCATAACAGTTTAGGATACTTGTTGATCAGAGGAAGTTGAGCATGAGGCAGAATAGATGGATGGAGGTTATCAAGGCTTATAACCTTGAGTTACAATATCATCCGGGTAAGGTCAATGTAGTGGTCGATGCACTAAGTAGGAAATTCCTACAAGTGTCCCAGATGATAGTCCAAGAGAGTGAATTTCTTAAAAGTTTCAAGAATTTGAGTCTCACAGTGACTGTGATGCCAGATAGTCTCTTAGTGAACAAGGTGGACATAGTAAAAGACTTAAGGACTCAGATTTTAGAAGCTCAAAGGGAGGATGAATCTTTAAGGGACACTAGTGAGCAGATCTTCTTGGGAACCCAACAGGATTTTGTTATGGCAAATGATGGGATGACGAAGTTTAGAGACAGACTTTGTATTCTAAGAAAGTCAAAATCAAGGAAGAGATCCCAGAGGAAGCTCACAAGGGTATGTATACCATCTATCTAGGGGCTACTAAGATATTTCAAGAGTTAAGGAGGATGTTTTGGTGGCCTAGAATGATAAAGAACATAGCAGAATATGTTGAGCTGTAGTTAATGGTGGATAGATTAAGTAATCTGCCCACTTTTTGACAAATAAAGCTTCCTATTCTCTAGATAAAGTAGTTTAACTACTTTTGAAGGAGATAGTTAGATTGCATTGAATCCTAGTGAATGTAGTGTATGATAGAAATTCTAGATTCACATCTAGTTTTTGGGAAGCCTTGCATAAGAAGTTCAAAACTAAGTTAAGTTTTGGTATAACTTACCATCCACAATAGAGGGGTCAAGAGCTAAGAGGTAAGAATATTTACTTTAGTGAAGGTTTGGTTAGGAGAATCTGGTAAAAAAAAGGGTTACTTGGGAGTTGGAATCTCATGTAAAGTGAGTTCATTCAAGGTTGTTTATAAGTGATAACCAATTTTGGGGACAAAATTTTAAAAAGGGGGGTGGAGAAATGTAATACCCTTAATAACAAGTTAGGCTTGAATATGGTTACAAATGTAGCATATAACTTGCTTAACATGCCTATGAAGTTTTGTGACAATCTGAGTTCGTTTAGGCACTTAGTTGCAACTCAGAAGTTGAAAATTAGCTCAAAATGACTCAAAAAAGCATAAATTGCTTAGATGAGAGAAATAAATATGGATAATTTATTTCTAGGTCACAAATATGTGAAACAATATGCAGTTAAATTTTTAAGATAATTAGAGTTAGTTTTGTATTTTTAAGTATACTGGTTGTATGCTTTAATACGGATTGACTAGTGGCAGATATGAAAAATCATGAAAATGGTGAAACAATAATTTAGATGAATCTTATGATCTATTCTAAAGTTTTTGGATGTTAGAAAACTTGATTTCATAAAATCTGAGTGTTCTTAACAGATAAGGAAGTTACAACAAAATATCCCCAAGGATATTTTGGTAAACTCTTATTTCCTCTCTCTCTCTCTCTCTGTGTTTAAAGGCAGCAAATGTTGCAGAAAGAAAAGAAAGGAAAAAAAAGGGAAACCGTGAAGGGGAAGAGGAAAAATGGAGGAAGAAGCAAGAAGATCAAGATCAAAGCATAAATCTTGAAGATTGATAATCTGTATAAGAGGTAGGGGATTTCTATTCATCTTTTTCCTTTGTTCATCTTGAATGGACATGGATTTTCATGAATAGAAAAGGTTTTTGGATAGCCAAATCTAGGTTCTTGTCTTGGTTCTTGTTTCTAAGGATTAAGTTAGGATAGTTTCATCATAGTAAGACCAAGATAGCCATTTATGGCTTATGATAAACCATTTTTAGGGTTCATTAAAGGAGCTTAGAAATGGATTGGAGTTAAGGTAATTTTGGACCTAAATCTATGCCTAGATGAATCAATAGGTTGTATAAAAGTTACAACAAGTTTAAGGGCCTAGATTCATGTTAGAAATCACAAGAAAACCGATCTTGAATGATTGGAAGTGAGTAAAGTTCTAATGAAACAGTACTCAAATTTTGTGGAATTCTATAGAACCTAGTTTTTGCTACTTACGTCGCGACATAGAGAGGTCAGGCCAAGGCACGAGTCATAGAGTATGTGTGCCCAAGAGTAACACGCCACACTGTGAGATGCACGACGCTGAGGCATGGGGGACAAGAAAGCTACATGTCGCGGCGTGCCAAGGGCTGCGCTGAGGCATGAGCTCCAGAACTTCTCAAAAGTGAGTTTTTTGATGTATTGATGCTTCCTACTAGTTGGAATCATTTATGTGTATTAAGTCGCAAATAGGGATATTTCTAAAAGGGAATTATCACCTAGCAAGTATGAGAAAGCTTAGGCTTTTAAGCATTTAAGAGTAATGGTTTGCCATAGATAGGTATCTATCACCTTAGGCAACTTATTGTTGCATTAGATATCACTTAAGACATGATGATGTGGTGTATTGGAAACAAGTACACTAGGATGGATTAGTAATACTCATTTAGTAAGTATGAGGAAGGTATAAACCTTAAGATATCTAAGAGTAGTGGATTACCTTGGGAAGGTACCTAGACCCTTAAGCAACAAAGTGTTGCATTTGCTAACCACTCTTGAACTAGATTCTTTTGAGTGGAGATAAAGTTGCGTATTTAGCTCCTAAGTGAAGGGATGTTTGATATATTGAGTTCACTAGGCAAGTGGGATCTTGTACATTACTAAATACACAATAAAATGAATTGTGACTAGTAAGTTTGTCATATTCATGAAGTATAGCAAAACTAAGCAATAACTCCTTATTAGTAAAGTTGAGTTGAAATTGCAAGATGAGTGGGACTTTACTCTCCTTAAATATGAAGTTAAGTATGGGAGTTGAAATCCTTAGGAATTCCATGGGTTTGGAATTGCTAAAATAGGTATCTGGGACCTTAAACACTCTAATGTAACTTAGGCTACTACTAGAAATGTGATAATAAAGAAAGATAGATAAAACCAAGATAAGTATCTTATACTTGTCTAGATGCATGTATATCGGAATGATCTAGTAGTATTAATTGTTGTGAGTATCCTTTGATATTGTGCATAATCATATAAGCTAAGGGAGATAAATGGGGAGTCCAAAAGGTTCTTTGAGCAAGGATTCAATCTTAACATCTTGATAGTACCAAGGCTAAGGGAGATAAGTAAGAAGTCCTAAAGGTTTCTTTGAGCCTAGATTCAGCCCTAACTTCTTGATAGAGCTAGGATATGTATAATGTGAGGATGAGCTTTCCCTCTATTTACCATAAGATAGTATACTAAACTAGTTCCTAGTAAACATCTTGGTTCTTAATTGAGCTAAGTATGTATGTATGATGATTTTACTTGTTCTTCCAATGTATAATAACCTATGATGTGCACAATCATTTGGCCAGGCAGACAAGAGTCAGAAATTCGTAAGGGAATAAGTCATTCTTGTTCAAGAGCTAAGGGTTACAGGTAGAATAAGGATGGGCTTTCCCTCCCTACCATAGCAGATTACATGGAATGTTTTGGTTCCCAGAATGAGCAAGTATCCTTGGTTTTTAAAATTAAACTCTGCATGTATTTCAAAATGAAACCTTGCACATGCATTTCTTTAGGACATTTCTTAGGCATAATCATATTGCATATCATTAACACTGCATCTAAGACAGTTGTCTGGGTAATTGTCTATTGGTATTGGTATTTACAATTGTATGGGTGGTTGTTTATATCTAATAGTATATAGACTATCGGTTTAGACCACACTACTTGGTAGTGTGTAGTTATGAGTAAAAGTGGAGGAAACTCCTATGTTAGATGTTACATATTTGTTTATACAATGTTATAACTAACTAGTATTGGAATTACTGAGAATTATAATTCTCACCCCGTTTGTATTTCCATGTAAATCCCTGTACAGATCCTACTAAGGGAAAGAAGGCGAAGCATGAAGACTAGTATAGTTTTTATGTGCTTTAGTAGGCAAAGCTTTTGTATAAGTTTATATTTCCTTTGTATGTATTAAGAGTTATGTTTTACAATATGCCTTTTATGGTTGAGGTTGTGTATGTATATATGAGTTTATGTTTTTCCGCATTCTCTCAAGGCTCTCTATAATTGCTTGATTGTGATTATGGATATATGTTATTAGTTGGTTATGTAGTAAGCGATGCAATTAGTACTGTTTATCTCGGTATAATTCGGATATATCTAGATATCTGTATTAGCGTGTTACAACTTCTATTGTTCTTAACTTATCTTGATTGGATCACTAATCACCAATACATTAGCCCTATTAGGGTTATCTTGCCTAAGTTCCTAACTGGTTATGGACTTAAATAATCGATTAGGGCTGCCTTTAATCTATTTTGAGGACCTAAATAATCAGTTAGTCTTCTTTTGCTAACCAGTTATTGAGTTCCATAACCCTCTATCACACGTGAATAACCTGTTAGCCAATTTGATTAACCAGTTATTGAACTACTAGTTGTTTTGCCGTAGACAAATAACTTATAAACACCTAATTTTTTCCAAGTCATTAAAACTCTTTAATTTAGAATAAATAATAAATAAAAAGCAAAAAGCAAAAAAATAAAAAAATAAAAAAGAGAAAATAAAAAAATAATAATTATGCTAATAAGTGTTCCTTTTTTTTTCTCTTAGCTCATTTCCTTACTTTTTGACCCAGATCAAGCCCAACCCAATAGGAAATATGTTTATGTCCATTTAACTACCTTGGCCCATTTGTCTTGAGTTTCTTTTTTAAAAAAATGAAGAAGAATAACCTAATGTTGCATACTAGCACTCAGCCAAATGAGCAAAGCCAAAAACAAAAAGACAAAACATGCTTTCTTATTCATAGTAGAAGAAAGGAAGAAGAGTGATGCTAGAGATTTTAAAAAATGAAACATCAAAAGAGAATAGAGTTGTTGCCAACATGCTAAAACTAAAAAAAAAGTGAGACAAAGATCTAAACACAGAAATGGAAGGTTGTAGCCCTACAAGAGAAAAGAAAGAAAATGAAGCAAGCCAAGAAAATGGATAGTGGAAAGGGATTGCACAATCTGTTCTCATGCAGCCCAAGCTAGAAGTTTTTTTCTTTGAGTCTATAAAATGGGAAGCAACACAGAGAGAGGGGGGATTTTTGGATCTTCTAGCTGGTGTGAGAAAGAATTGAGAGGAAAGTCATCACAGAAAATACCTTAGTAAATTTTTGTTCCTTCCATTCTCTTCCCATGTTCATCATCCTCGTTTCACCACCTTAAGCACCACCACCCAACCTTCAACCCCTATCAACACACCGTGAAACTCCACCATAACAGCCCTCGTCCACCAAACACCAGCCACCCTGTACGCACGAACCAAACACCACAGCAACCCATCCATCCCTCCAAAACACATATTCATCACCTACCTCTGCCTAAATCGTGGACCTCTACCACACAGCCATGCAACCCCCATTCTAACCTCCATAACCACCACCTCTTCCAAAAGCTAGCCATCTTCATCACCTACCTCTACCACACAGCCACGCAGCCCCTATCTTCAACCCTTCACCATCATCCTCGTACAACAAAACACCACCGTTGTGAACCACCCTCATCCTCCATTACCAAGCTCTTATCTATACTCAATCACCCTTGAGCAGAATCTAGCCATCAACCTCCATTCTTGTGGTCTAGCCACTACATAGATTCCAACCATCTTCAGATCCAAGCCACCTCATCTCACCCTTCAACAACCCGTAGCCATCCCATCATCACACAACCACCATAACCAACACAACACAAACCTTCAACAACCAGCCACCGCGGCCTAGTACCCAGAACCACCGTCACCCACCTAGCTGAGCTCCACTCCTCTGTCCCTAGATCCATGAAACAAACACCACTGTACCACCTAGCAGTGCCACCAGCCAGCTTCTCCCAAACTCCCACCACCATCCAGATCTGCCGCAGAAACAGAGTAGCCACCAAAACAGCACCAATCAGTTTCAACCTCTGCCCCCACGAGCTGAGCCGAGCATACCGTGCCACCCAATAGCATCGTCGCATAATTGTGCGTTCCACTCCACGCACCGGATCTAGCCAGCATTGCCGCAGCTCTCCATGCACCAGATCTGTGAGCCAACTCTACCGTCGCACCACCAGCCAGCTCCACCGTAAACCACAACGCACCCAACCTTCTAGTCTTGTGCTACCTACACAGTAAACAAATCCCACCTTTTCATGCTTCCCCTTTATCTGTTTCTATTAGTTTGGGTTTTTTTTTTGTTTAAGGAAAATTAAGTCATTTTTGGGCCATATGTCTATTGGTTTGTTTTATATTTTGTATTTTGGATGGGTTTGTTTGCCCCTTGGGTTTAAAATTGGGCCAGATTCTTATCTTTAACAAAAATAATTTGTTTTTTAATATAATTTAATTTATAAAATTTCATTTAATCTCAACAAACTCAATAATTAGTGGGTGTCGTCTCTAGCGTGACGCCGAGCTTCACCAATTCAAATCTTAACATGATTAACTAAGTCTCGATGACTTATTAATTCAAGTTTTCAAAATCAAAAATTATTTTTTTAAAACTAAAATCCACCCAACACACAAGTATTTTATAAAGAACAACATCACTTTGAATTCCTCATTGCATCTGAGGATACGTAGGAGCAGAACACCTATTCCGTCAAGCCAAAAATTATGTTTGTAGTATATTCATACTTGAGATTTCAATATTGGAAATATTTTTGTATATTAAAAATTAAATTTCTCCTTGAGAATTCAAGTTGAGCTTGACTTTGGTATTGCTCCCTTAATTCTTTAATGTTGAGTATGTACTGAATTGAATTTAAATGATATTAAATTTAAACCTCGTACCTGGAGGTGATCTAAAATCCTTGTACCTGAAGGATATATAATTAATTATCCATGTACCTGATGGATATTAAATTGACTATCCATGTACCTTATGGATATTATAGTGATTATCCATGTACCTGATGGATATTATATTGACTATCCATATACCTGATGGATATTATATTGACTATCCATGTACTAGATGGATATTATATTGATTATCCATGTTCCTGATGGATATACTATTAGTTAATCCTAGTACCTGGAGGTTATGTTATTGATTACCCCTTGTATCTGAAGGGTAGATTATTAATTATTCCTCGTATATGGAGGAAATGAGACTATAATCTTGTTATAGAGAGTTATGACTCTGAAGAGATGTTTTTTTTAATGTGATATGTGGTAATGATATTAGAAAAGATCATAGTGTGGGAATTGGAATATGATAATGAATTTGTAGTTGCATTTGATGATGAGATATGATGGAAGATGAGAAATGATGAATAATGATGATATTTGATACGACAAATAAGCATTGAGATGAATTAGAATTTGAATGGCGTATTATGACTTAGTTATTTATAAAGACTATTAAATGAATATGAGCTTTTGGTTCTTGTTTAGAAATTGTTTCTAAAAACACTTTTGGATATAATTTGATATGCTTAATAGCAAATGTTTTTGGAAAGTATTAATAATTGGAATTCTGTTTCGGAAAGAGAAATGACCATATTTGGCTTTTTGGCACCTTGCTAGTATATAAAGCATTTAAGTTTTACACTTTGTTTTTCTCCAAAACAGTTGGAAGTATTATGATGACATGTATTTTTAAGAGTACTACTGAGAATTCTTGGAATTCTCATCCCATTTTATTTTTATTCCATAATATTTCCAGGTATGAACCCTTCAACAAGGAGACAGAAGACGAAGATATAGAATAATTTTTTTATATCTTTTGTATTTTGTGATGTATATTTATTATTTGTAACAGATTATGTAAATATTATGTATTGAAACATACTTTGTATATTATCCTTCATGGTATATGTATGTATGTCAACCCTCAATAGGCTCATATTTTATGTATATTATTTAAAAGTAATTTAAAGTTATTATATTAGTTTAACCTGACATGCATAATTCTAATTACTAATATATAAGTTCGGATACATATTTAGTTATTGTTTTAAGGATGTTACAGGTATGGCACCATATGAGGCTTTGTATGGTAGGAAATGTAGATCACTTCTATATTGGTATGAGGTAGGAGAGAGTACCATCCTAGATCCTGAGTTGGTTCAACAAACTACAAAGCAAATAACAATGATTAAGGATAGGTTAGTTACTGCTCAAAGTAGGCAGAAAAGCTATGTTGATAAGAGAAGAAGACCTCTTGAGTTTGAAGAAGGAGAACATGTTTTCCATAAAGTCACTTTAACAACAGAGGTTAGTAGAGCTTTGAATACCAAAAAGTTAAGTCGTTGTTTTCTTGGTCCCTTTCAAATTCTAAAAAGAATAGGACCTGTAGCCTATCAGATAGCCCTTCCTCCCAGTCTGTCTAAACTTCACGATGTCTTTCATGTGTCACAACTTAAAAAACATAATCCAGATCTGTCACACATCATAGAAAATGAATCAGTGCATTTAAGAAATAATTTGTCTTATGTAATACAACATGTGAGGATCCTAGACAGAAGAGTCAAAGAGTTTAGAGGTAAGTAGATTCCTTTGGTGATGGTTTTATGGAATGGGATTGGCACTAAGGAGGCTACTTGAGAATTGGAGTCCCATATGAAACAAGACTATCCAGAGTTGTTTATATGAGGTAAGCAAATTTTGGGGACAAAATTTTAAAAAGGAAGGGAGAAATGTAATATCCTTCTTAATCTATTAGTCTTGAATATGGTTATAGATGTATTATAAATCCTGCTTGAATTACTTGTTAATTATAGCGGCCATTTGAGATAGTTTGAGCACTTTACTATAACACTAAATGTGAAAAATAGATGTTATTAGCTCCGAAAATAGTATAAACTGCTTGAAAGGATGGAGATAAATATGAAGGATTTATTTTTAGGTTATTTAAGATTAGAACTAATTGTAGTTAATTTTGGAGATTTAACTGAATTAGTTTGGTATCTTTAATAACATTGAGTGGGGGTTAAAGGACCAAATTAAATAGACAGATATATTGGAAAATTAAGAATTTTTGTAAAGATATCAAGTAAAGAGAATTTTCTGGAGATGAATACAGATTAAAGTAGATACCTGTAAGCCTATTAACTTAATTCCTTAAGTTTAGTTTAACTTGAAGAAGAGTAATAGGACTTAAGTGACAATTTTAGGTGTATAGAAAATAAAGCAATGATGAGAATAGGATTGAAATGAATCCTAGGATTTTTCATAACACCTATGGAAGTTAGGAAACTTGGATTTATAAGATCAAAGTATTCCTAAGAGATATAATGTTTCCAACAAAATATCTAAAGTAATCCTTATCTCTCCATAAACCTCCACCGCCCTTCTCAGTTTGTTTCTTAGACTTTTCATTTCATTTTCTCTTTATTCACGTTTCCAGCAGAAGGAAAGAAAGGGAGAAATAAGAAAGAAAAGAAAAGGAAGCAAAGAGAAGAGGACGAAACAGGAGAAGAAGAAGAGGAAACCAATGAAGAAGGAGAAGGGAATCAAGTCTGAACACCATCATCTTTGGGAGTCAAGGTAAGGGAGCTTGTTCTTTAACTCTACCCTTTCTATTCCTTCTTGATGGTAGATGCATACAAGTTTGGGTAAAAATGAGTTTTTGAGAGATTTCCCAATGTTTTGAGTTGTATGAACTTGAGTTATGTTGTGTTAAGTTGATTTCATGCATGGTTGAGGTTGTTAAACTTGTAAACACCCTTATAACCTCATATCTTTGAGTTTTGTAAATATGGGTTTCGGGTGATTTGCTTTTAATCATATTTCTATGAGATGTTGTTTTAAAATGGAGTATGAGTGTTTCGTTAGGTTAGAAACTATCTATGACCTAAGATTAGGGTCCAATTTTGGTTAGAAGTTTAATGGAATAGGAAGGGAAGTTTTTGGGTTAGGCGCCCAGATTTTGGCCATTTAATTGCTTATGGCTAGAGAGCACCAACGTGCAAGGTGCCTAAGCGCCCAAGAAGTGAGCGCCTAAGCACCCAAAGCCCGAGAGAAAATGTGTTAAGCGCCTAAGCACTCATAAAGTGGGCGCCTAAGCACACAAGTCTAGAGAGTTCTGGAGCTAACCAATAAAGCACTTAAACTCTGAGCGCCTAAGCGCCTAATGACAGATAAAATAAGGGAAGTTTTTCGTCATAGAGCACCTAAGCGCTGGGAAAGTGGGCGCTTAGGCAGTGTCTCCCAAGCTTTTTGTTTTGAGGAAACAGAGTTCCCTACTCATTGGGAATGGTTTTATATGCTTTGTAGTGTGAGTTAAGACACTTATAGGGATATTTCAAAAAGGAAATACCCACCTAGCATTTATCTAGTAAGACAAATGCTTTTATGAACAAAAGTTGAGGATTACATAGATATGTTTCTTCATATTGTTGAGCAAGGAAATTACATTTTATATTACAAAGTAGTGAGAAAAACACTTTGTAATAAGGTGGACTAAGAAACAAGATAGTAAGAAAAACACCTTGTTATAATAGAGGAGTGAGAAAAACCCTCTATTAAGGACAAAGGAATGAGAAAAACAATTTGTCAAGTAACATGATGACATTACAACTGTATAGGCAGTTGCTTATCATTGAATAATGTTTAATTAAAAGTTAAATATGAATAATTGATTTATCATGATGTCATATAGGTATTTATACTACTTGGAATTATTAATTCTTACCCCGTTTGTTGTTTCCATGATAAATTAAGGTCAAGATTCTTCTAAGGGAAAGCAATAGTAGAAGAGCGAATGCACTAGTTTAGTTTTTATTCTGCTTTTGTAATGTTTACTTAAGACTTGTATAAGTTTTCTTGTCCTGTACTTATGCCCTTGTGGTTCAGTTTGTATATACAATGTAAAGACTTATATGTTTATGAGTTCTCTTTTTCCCTCATAGCTCTTTATAATAACAAACATGGTTATTATGAATCACTATTATATGTATAAGTTAGAAGTAACACGCTTAACTCTATTTACTTGTGTAATTGTATGATATAATACGATAATTGGAGTTACGATGTTACAAGATGCACCATTACCTTTTAGGGAAGATAAGCAGAGGGAGGATACTTTTAAGACTTTTAAGCAAGTAAAGATCAATCTTCCTCTTTTGGATGCTATTCAACAGATTCCTGCTTATGTCAAGTTCCTTAAGGACATGTGCACATTTAAAAGAAAATCTAAAGCGCATATGTCTAAGAAGGTTCTCTTAAGTGAACAGTTAAGCTCAATTTTGGATTTTAACACACCACCTAAGTTGAAAAATTCTGGTGTTCCTACTATTGCTTGTTATATTGGTGATCATAGGATTGATAAAGCACTCTTGGATCTAGGTTCTAGTATTAATCTAATGTCATATTCTGTTTATAAAGAGATAGGTTTGGGTGAGTTGTAGCCATCAAATTGTTCTTTGCAATTAGGTGATAAGTTAGTTAGAATCCCTAGAGGAAGAGTTGATGATGTCTTAGTGAAAATTGATAAGGGATTCTTTCCTATTGATTTCATAGTGCTAGATATGGAACCATCTCACTCATCAGAAAAGGAAATTCCTATCATTTTGGGGAGGCCTTTCTTAGCCACTACTGATGCTAACATTAGTTGTAGGTATGGGGTAATGGATGTCTCAGTTAAGAACATGAGAATTAAACTTAATATCTTAAAGTCTATTGGCCAACCTGCTATGGAAGATGAATCTAAGTGTGCTTTCGTAGATGTGATTGATGAGAGAGTTAAACAGACTATGTTGCATATTTTGTTTAAGGAACCTTTAGAGAGTATACTGTGTTTGGATGCTTACCTTTGGAGACTTGTTTTGATGATAACAAATGAGAAGAATAAATGAAGATGATATATAGACCAAGTCCGAGTTTATATTTGATTAGCATTAGGACTTAAGATCTATTGTACGGAGCTCACATTGATATCTCTTTGTTTTTGAAAGAAAAGAGAAAAATTGTTTTTAAACTCAGTATCCTTGAAAACATCTTTTAGAAACCTTTTTTGAAACTGAGTTATTCGAGTAAGGCCTTGCCTATTCGAATAAACATCCTCACGTGGTTTGATCTCTAAAAGGTGTTATTCGAATAACTACCCTGTTATTCGAATAACCAAGGCTTTCCAGCACAACCGTTTGTAAGTGGCTATTCGAATAAACCTTCTCTTATTCGAATAACCAAGGTTTTTCAGAACTGTGCTTCAAATGAGTTATTCGAATAACTAATACGTTATTCGAATAGATTCTTTTTATCTGAATTTCTTTTAAACACGTTATTCGAATAGATGAGTCTTTATTCGAATAACCGTTCGTTTTCATAAACTCTGGTTTTAACAGAGTTATTTGAATAACAGGTTGGTTATTCGAATAACCCATCTCAAATGAGTTTTTCAGAAACAGTTTTATTCGAATAAGCCTTTGCTCTATTCGAATAAACACGGACCTTTTGTTTACGCATATGGAAACAGACAAGTTTTTAAATTCGTGTTAATTGTTATTAATTATACCCAACGGCTACTTAACCTAGTTCTCCCTATAAATAGCAAGCCTGGGTCACGTTTTTTTTCATAGCCCATAATTCTGAACTATTTTCTGATTACTCTGTTTTTGTGAAAACTATTTTCTACGCTCTTCTTGTTTAAAAACTTTGAGATATTTCTGTGAGAGCTCTATTAGCACTTCAATTTGTATTACTTACTCTGAGTGAGAGTTTCTCTTCATCTTTATTTTCTGATATTCTGTATCGAGGGTGAGGTATCCCTCAAGGTTTGTATAAGGGTGAGGTATCCCTGCAGGCTGAGACTTTAGCACAAGGGTAGAGTGTCCCTGTGTGTGAAAAGTGCTGTATTTTGTAACGGTAGCAAGCACCTATTGAAGCTTGTATACTTAGTGAAAAATCTCGGCTTTCGAGGACTGGACGTAGACCACAAGTGGGTTAGTGGTCGAACCAGAATAAATACTGTGCCTGCTTCTCTTTTCCCTAATCTCTTTATTTTTATGCAATTTATTTTATTACACATTTATTTTTCGCTGTTCTTTATTGTTTCTGTTCTTCTTCTCATCCCCTCTGTGCATTTATTTATTAAGCTTTTGATATTCGTATTAATTAAAAAAGAGGTTTTGCGAAAAAAATTTATACTCAATTCACCCCCCCTCTTGAGTACTGGAAGCCACTTGGTAACAAGTGGTATCAGAGCTAGACTCTTATATAAAGAGCTTAGCAGCTTCAAGAGTATATGGCTTCTTCAAATGGTTTTTCAGAAGGATCCTCCATAAACCGACCACCCTTTTTCAATGGGGATGGTTACACATATTGGAAGGAAAGAATGAAAATCTTCATCGAAGCTATTGATCTAGATGTTTGGGATGCTGTCGAAAACGGCGCTTTTATACCCACACATGAGGTCGATGTGTAAGGACCGAAACACCACGAAATAAATGGTCTGATGAAGACAAAAGAAAAGTTAAATTTAATTTAAAAGCCAAAAATATTATTACTACTGCTTTGGGATATGATGAGTTTTTTAGAATTTCAAATTATAAAACTGCTAAAGAAATATAGGATACTTTGCAAGTTACCTATGAGGGTACTAGTGAAGTTAAGAGATCGAGAATAAATTCTCTAACTCGTGAATATGAATTATTCAGAATGAACCAAGGAGAAAGCATTCGGGAAATACAAAAGAGGTTCACCCACATAGTTAATCATCTTGCATCTTTAGGCAAAAGCTTTTCTAATGAAGATTTGATTAACAAAGTTTTGAGATGTCTTAGCAGGATTTGGCAACCCAAAGTGACAGCAATATCTGAATCGAGGGATCTGTCCATAATGACTTTAGCTACCCTCTTTGGAAAACTTCATGAACACGAGTTGGAGTTAAGCAGATTAAGTCAAAGCGAAGAGAACGACAAAAAGAAAAAAGGGATAGCGCTCAAAGCCACTTCATCAACATTTGACAATGATGATGAAGAGAATGAAGAAAGTTCAGAGAACATAGAGGTAAGTGAAGAAAATTTGAGTTTGTTAGTTGAAAGATTTGGTAAATTTCTCAGGAAAAAGGGAACACAAAGAAGACTTCCCTTCCCTCCGAAAAAGACTCACTTTAAAGGCGAAGGAACTTCATCGACCCTAACTTGCTATGAATGTGGCAAACCTGGTCACATGAAAATGGAGTGTCCTGTTTATCAAAAGAAGAAGGAGAAATTTGAAAAGAAACCCTTCAAGGAAAGGAAAGGAAAGGAAGAAAAGCCTATATAGCGTGGGATGAAAACGACATAGACTCAACTGACAGCTCAGATAGCGAAGAGGCTCAACTATGTCTCATGGCAAAAGGAGATGAAGAAGAAAGTGAAAACGAGGTAAGTTCTAATACTTTATTGCCCTCTTATGATGAGTTACAAGATGCTTTTGAGGAACTACATGAAGAATCTTTAAAACTTACAAAAATTATTTCTTCATCTAAGAAAACAATTTCTTCTTTAGAAAATCAAATTATTGCTTTAAATAAAGAAATAGAAGAATTGAAAATTGAAAACGAAACTTTAGGAATCATTGATGCATGCACAAATCATGCTTCACATGCTTCTACTTCGTCATCTTGTTCTTCATGTCATATACTTGAAAAAGAAAACGAAGACCTAAAGAACACTCTCTCTAAATTCACATTTGGAAAGGATAACTTAAATATTTTATTAGGAAGACAAAGAGTGGTTTTTCAAAAAGCCGGGATAGGCTATAATCCGAAAAATCAACAAAAACTCTATAAAAATTTCTTTGTGCATTCTAGTATTTCAAGTAGTCCTTTTATTAAATGTTTTTACTGTGGAAGAAAAGGACATAGTGCATTAACATGTAATGCAAGGAAAAATATAAATACAAAAGTTGGAACAAAAATGGTTTGGGTTCCCAAGGGTACTATACCCAAAACTGACACACAAGGACCCAAGAAAGTTTGGGTACCAAAAGTTAAAAACTAAATTTGTGTTGTAGGTGTGCTTGAAAGCCAGGAGTTCAAATTGGTATCTTGATAGCGGCTGCTCCAAGCACATGACCGGGGACGACTCTAAATTCACCATGCTTATTCCTAAGAATCATGGACACGTCACTTATGGCGATAACAACAAGGGTAAAATTCTTGGAATCGACAAAGTCGGTAAGAACCCCAACTCCTCTATTGAAAATGTGCTGCTTGTTGAGGGTTTGAAACACAACTTGCTTAGTATTAGTCAATTATGTGATAAAGGAAATAAAGTTATATTTGATTCAAACTATTGCATAATCGAAGATAAAAATGACAAGCATGTTAAATTCATTGGTCATAGAGTAAACAACATCTATATGATTAGTCTTGATGATATATCTTCAAATGATGCGAAATGCCTTTTAAGTAAGAATGATGATTCATGGTTATAGCATAGGAGAATTGCACACATTCACATGGATCACTTAAAGAAGTTGGTCTCTAAAGAGCTAGTAATTGGACTACCCAAGCTTAATTTTATAAAAGATAAATTATGTGATGCATGTCAAAAGGGTAAACAAATAAAGGTCTCTTTTAAAGCAAAAAATATAGTTTCAACTTCTACACCTTTACAACTTTTGCACATGGATCTGTTTGGACTTTCTAGAACTATGAGCTTTGGTGGGAATTACTATGCTTTAGTGATTGTTGATGATTTTTCTAGGTTTACATGGACTTTATTTCTTGCAAATAAAAATGATGCATTTCTAGCTTTTAAAAGACTTGCCAAAGTTATTCAAAATGAAAAAGGTTTTCAAATCTCTTCTATAAGAAGTGATCACGCTGACGAATTTGAAAACAATATTTTTGAAAATTACTGTGATGAACATGGCATTAATCATAATTTCTCTGCCCCTAGAACTCCGCAACAAAACGGAGTTGTAGAAAGGAAAAATCGTTCTTTAGAAGAAATGGCGAGAACTATCCTTAATGAGGCTGCTCTTCCTAAATACTTTTGGGCGGATGCTGTAAGTACAGCTTGTTATGTAATGAACCGGGCTCTTATAAGGCCTATTTTAAAGAAAACCCCATATTAGTTGTATAAGGGAAAAAAGCCAAATGTCTCATACTTTCATGTTTTTGGTTGCAAATGTTTTGTTTTAAACAATGGAAAAGATAATTTAGACAAGTTTGATGCTAAGTCTGATGAAGGTATATTTCTTGGCTATTCAAATCATAGTAAAGCTTTTCGCATTTACAATAAAAAAACTATGACTATTGAAGAATCTATACATGTTGCATTTGATGAAACTGACCAAAGTGGATCAAGAAAGGATCTTGTTATTGATGATGTTGCAGAAATCTTGGCGGAAACACATTTGGACAGTAAAGAAAAGGAAATCAAGGAGAAAGAGGATGAATAAAGACAAGAAGATTCGCAAGCTTTGGAACTTCCCAAAGAATGGCGAACTTCAAAATATCACTCCCTTGATCAAATTATCGGTGATGTATCTAAAGGTGTAAGTACTCGTAACTCCCTTAGAAATACTTGTAATCATTTAGCATTTGTTTCTCAAATTGAACCTAAGGATTTAATTGAAGCTTTTGATGATGAACATTGGATCTTAGCTATGCATGAGGAATTAAATTAGTTTGAAAGAAATCAAGTTTGGGAATTAGTTGCTAGACCTAATAATCACCCTATAATTGGAACTAAATGGGTTTTTAGAAATAAACTTGATGAAAATGGGTTAATAACTAGAAACAAAGCTAGATTGGTTGCTAAATGGTATAATCAAGAAGAAGGAATAGATTATGAATAAACCTATGCACCTGTAGCTAGATTAGAAGCTATTAGAATGTTACTTGCTTATGCTTACATCATGGATTTCAAATTATATCAAATGGATGTCAAGAGTGCTTTTCTAAATGGTTTTATTCAAGAGGAGGTATACGTTGAACAACCTCCAGGTTTTGAAAATCATGAACTGCCCAACCATATTTTTAAACTTAAAAAGGCCTTATATGGTTTAAAGCAAGCTCCTAGAGCTTGGTATAAAAGGTTGAGTAAGTTTCTTTTGGAAAATGGTTTTTCAAGAGGAAAAGTCGATACTACTCTTTTTTTTAAAAATAAAAAGCATGACATTCTTCTTGTGCAAGTATATGTGGATGATATTGTCTTCGGTGCTACTAATGAATCCCTTTGCAAAGATTTTGCTAAGTCAATGCAGAATGAATTTGAAATGTCAATGATGGGAGAATTGAATTTCTTCCTCGGACTTCAAATCAAACAAACGAACGAAGGAACCTTCATAAGTCAAACAAAATACTGCAAGGAATTGCTCAAGAGATTCGAAATGGAAAACGCTAAACACATGGCCACTCCGATGGGCACGTCTTGCTACTTGGAGAAAGATGAACGAGGTAAATCAGTAGAAATAATGAAATATAGAGGTATGATCGGATCTCTCCTTTATCTTACTGCTAGTAGGCCTGACATTATGTTTAGTGTATGCATGTGTGCTAGATATCAGGCAAACCCTAAAGTTGCTGGGTGCAAATTGGACAGAAAAAGTACTAGTGGGACATGCCACTTGCTTGGTAATTCTTTAGTTTCTTGGCATAGTAAGAAACAAAATAGTGTGGCTTTGTCTACCGCTGAGGCTGAATATGTTGCAGCCGGGAGTTGCTGCGCTCAAATCCTTTGGATGAAGCAACAGCTCTTAGACTACGGTCTTCAGCTTGATCACATTCCGATAATATGTGATAACACTAGTGCAATAAATATCTCTAAGAATCCTATACTGCATTCTAGAACAAAGCATATAGAGATAAGACATCATTTTATCAGAGATCATGTACAAAAAGGGGACTGCATTCTTGAGTTTGTTGAAACATCTAAGCAACTTGCAGATATCTTTACTAAACCCTTAACAAAAGAAGCATTCTTTTATATTCGAGGAGAATTGGGCATAATTGATCAATCAAATATTTAAATTGCTTATTTATTGCTGTTTATTATCATGATTATATGCCTTCAATTTCATATACGTATATGCTTCTGTGTGAGTTTTTATTCGAATAAGCAAAGCGTTATTCGAATAAACTCCTTCTTTGCTTGTTAAATTGTGTGTTGAACATCAGCCTTATTCGAATAGAATTCAGTTTATTCGAATAAACTGATTCCTTTGCTTAACCCTGTGTGTTTTTCATCTCTGCTTATTCGAATAACATCTTCCCTATTCGAATAACCAGAAGCCTTCGTTTATCAGTGTTTCTTTCTGCCCTCTGCTTATTCGAATAAATCCCTCTTTATTCGAATAACCAGCGTCCTATTTTTATCAAGTTCTGTTCTTGGTCTCTGTCTATTCGAATAGACCCCAGGTTATTCGAATAACCTAAACCTGTTTCTATCAGTGCTGACTGATTGGCCTCAGTCTATTCGAATAACTCTAATAGTTATTTGAATAAAACCTGCTAGCTTGCCAAAACGCTTGGCTTTCCCAGTTGTTTTATTTGAATAGAACCCTTCCTATTCGAATAAACCCTAGCAGCCCCACCTCTTCAGTTTCCTACGCGCCTATCTGTTCAGCTTTTCTGCAAGGTTTATTCGAATAAACCTCAGTTTATTCGAATAAACACAGGGTTCTTTAAATAACCCCCTGCGCGCCCAAATATTTTCACCCTCCATCTTCTCTACTCTTCTCTGCTCTTCACTTCTTCCTCTCAACCCTTTCACCCTCTGCGTCTTTTCCTCTTTCTTTCACCTTCTTCCATGGCCTCCTCCTCCAGCAAACGTCCTCGCATGAAGAATGCTCCAGGCACTAACCCTCTTGATCTGAGAAGGCTCTCCTCCAATGAAGAGCATCGTGCACGCTTCATCTCGCACTTCTGGGAGTGAAACTTGGTTCAACCCAAATACCTGGATCTCTCTTTCTTTCAGCAGCACCGCGGTTTCGACTTCCTAACCCTGCTACAAAACCAGGGAGTTCTTCAGCTCTGCTCTCACCGGGCCACCATCTATCCAGCCTTGGTGAAGATGTTCTTCTGCAATCTGGCTTTCGACGGCCAGAATCTTCTTTCTGAGGTATGTGATCAGAACATCGTGATCACACCACTGGACTGGTTAACTTTGTTCGGGCTGCAGTTCTCTGGCGCCCTTGTTGAAGATGGTGACACGCCCTTCCTTGAAGACTTTAACAAACTTCAAGCAGTTGAGGACCTACTGAAACCTGGTACAGCCCTGCCTGATAAGGGTCTCAAGGGTGGAATGCTGAAGAGCCAAGATAGGCTTCTGCATTACGCCTATGCTCACATCCTGGCTCCTCGCGGTGGAAACTACACCTATCTCAGCGAGGAAGATGTCTTCATGCTGTGGTTCCTGAAGAATGGCCATCAGGTCAACTGGCCTGTGTTCATCATGAGGCACATGATGCAGGCCAAGGGCAAGGAGAAATCTGACTTGCCTTATGACATTCTTGTCACAACCTTGCTGAGCAAGTATCCTCAGGTTTTCGAGACTGAGCGAGCTATTGCTATGACGCACCACAACGTCTTTGGAGCTCACACCTTACGGAAGATGAAGATGATCCAAACCGATGAAGGCTAGGTGTATCCAGATGAGGTTGCTGAGGACGAGCTTGACCCTTCTGATGCCCCTGCTGCTCCCGCTGACGTACTTGCTGCTGCTCCTGCTCCTGTCACTCTGGAACAGATCATGGCCACCTTGCAAGACAACCGAGCGTACATGGAACATACCTTCTTTATTCTGTTTGACAGAATAGAAGGCGTTGAACGTGAGGTTGCGGCACTTCAATCTGCTTCACTTGATCCTGCACCAGCTTCATCACCACCACCTCCGGATGCTTACTTTTAGATTTCTTTTGTTCTTAGGCTGTTTGTTTTTGGCTTTATGTTGTTTTATTTTCTGGCTTGTGTATTTGACTCTTTATATAAATGAATAAATATTGTTTCCTGTTGATCTTTTGATATGAGTATATCTCCTGTTATGCACTTTGATATCTGATGAGACTTACCCCACCTTTTTGCTCATGACAAAAGGGGGAGAAATATTTGATCTTTTCATTTGACTTTAATTGAGAAAAGACAGGTAAATTTAAAAATAGGATTGGATTCAAATTGAAAAGGGGAGCTGCGCACATATCTGATATATATTACCTCTTATTTAAAGAGGGGGAGTAAGCTTTTATACTTTTTGTGAATTCCAATTATATGCACTAACGCTTTTCTTATTGATAGTTTGTCATCATCAAAAAGGGGGAGAATGTGTTTGGATGCTTACCTTTGGAGACTTGTTTTGATGATAACAAACGAGAAGAATAAATGAAGATGATATATAGACCAAGTCCGAGTTTATATTTGATTAGCATTAGGACTTAGGATCTATTGTACGGAGCTCACATTGATATCTCTTTGTTTTTGAAAGAAAAGAGAAAAATTGTTTTTAAACTCAGTATCCTTGAAAACATCTTTTAGAAACCTTTTTTGAAACTGAGTTATTCGAGTAAGGCCTTGCCTATTCGAATAAACATCCTCACGTGGTTTGATCTCTAAAAGGTGTTATTCGAATAACTACCCTGTTATTCGAATAACCAAGGCTTTCCAGACAACTGCTTTGTAAGTGGCTATTCGAATAAACCTTCTCTTATTCGAATAACCAAGGTTTTTCAGAACTGTGCTTCAAATGAGTTATTCGAATAACTAATACGTTATTCGAATAGATTCTTTTTATCTGAATTTCTTTTAAACACATTATTTGAATAGATGAGTCTTTATTCGAATAACCGTTCGTTTTCACAAACTCTGGTTTTAACAGAGTTATTCGAATAACAAGTTGGTTATTCGAATAACCCATCTCAAATGAGTTTTTCAGAAACAGTGTTATTCGAATAAGCCTTTGCTCTATTCGAATAAATACGGACCTTTTGTTTACGCATATGGAAACAGACAAGTTTTTAAATTCGTGTTAATTGTTATTAATTATACCCAATGGCTACTTAACCTAGTTCTCCCTATAAATAGCAAGCCTGGGTCACGTTTTTTTTCATAGCCCATAATTCTGAACTATTTTCTGATTACTCTGTTTTTGTGAAAACTATTTTCTACGCTCTTCTTGTTTAAAAACTTTGAGATATTTCTGTGAGAGCTCTATTAGCACTTCAATTTGTATTACTTACTCTGAGTGAGAGTTTCTCTTCATCTTTATTTTCTGATATTCTGTATCGAGGGTGAGGTATCCCTCAAGGTTTGTATAAGGGTGAGGTATCCTCTTGCAGTGAGACTTTAGCACAAGGGTAGAGTGTCCCTGTGTGTGAAAAGTGCTGTATTTTGTAACGGTAGCAAGCACCTATTGAAGCTTGTATACTTAGTGAAAAATCTCGGCTTTCGAGGACTGGACGTAGACCACAAGTGGGTTAGTGGTCGAATTAGGATAAATACTGTGCCTGCTTCTCTTTTTCCTAATCTCTTTATTTTTATGTAATTTATTTTATTGCACATTTATTTTTCGCTGTTCTTTATTGTTTGTTTTCTTCTTCTCATCCCCTCTGTGCATTTATTTATTAAGCTTTTGATATTCGTATTAATTAAAAAAGAGTTTTTGCGAAAAAGTTTTATACTCAATTCACCCCCCCTCTTGAGTACTGGAAGCCACTTGGTAACATATACCTTCACATAGTGAGTTGGAGGCTTTTGACTAGAGAAGTGATGTAATTGGGGTTAATGAAATCTTTGGTTGTTCTCCATCTCTTGAAGTTACCCTGTGGGTAGTGAGGTATGAGCATTTACCTCCTTGAGTTGATTTGGATTTAATAGCTCTAGTTGTAGGTAGAATTTTTTTTTACTCTTTAGCCAGTTTTATTTTATTTTTTTAGTTGGCTTAAGTGCCCCCCAGAGTTCGGAGCCTTTGTATGAAGATGTAAATAGTATCGGTCAACGAGAAAATTAAAAAAAATACAAAAGTATAAAAAAATACAAAAGTACAAAAAAAAAGTTTGCTCGTTTGTTTATTTTATTTCATTTTCTTTTCTTTTTGTTATTTCTTTTCATTGCTAACAATTGTCAGGGTGTAATTATCTTTTTTTCTTCTTCCCTTGTAATTGCTAAGCATTTCAAGTATATGACTCTTCCCCATTATTCTTTCTTTTTTTTGTCCCAATAATTATTTTGATACATATTGGTGATTATTTCTTAAGTTTGGATTTAATTTTAAACATTGAGGACAAGGTTTGGTTTTGATTGAGTGTTACCCCTTTGAGCCTGTTTATTAAGTCTTTCTTTCTTAACCCTTTTTTCAAAGTGTTTCACGAAAGAAGAATTGTTATTGCAATAAGGGGTGATATAAGGAATATTGAAAAAAAATGAAGTGAAAGTCAATAACAAAAAAAAAAAGAGAAATGGAAGAAATTGAAAAGAAATAGTTTTTAAAAAAATCTGAATAAAAAATTTAGAAGCATAAAAAAAATTAAGAAAAAGTGTGAAGAAAAAATGTTAGTATTAGGGATTAGCTGAATAAAGAAATTTAAAGAAAGGAAAAAGTAATATTGAAAGTGTAGATGTGAGTTTCAAAATATTCTTGGAACACTTTTGATTTTCATTATTACCCTTTAACCTTCATATTTTTTCATTACCTGCATTACAAGCTTAATAAAGTCCTATTTGGGGAGCTCCAAGAGGCAATCTGGGTCATGCTTCTTGTGGTGCAATTTTCAGAGGAATGAGGGGTGAAATTCTGGGTTGTTATTTAGAATACATTGGTATTTCTCCCTCTCTTTATGCAGAATTCTCAGTGGCAATCCATTCCATTGAAATTGCTTTTAAGAGAAATTGGAAAATGCTTTGGTTGGAATGTGACTCAAAGTTGGTAGTGGATGCCTTCACAAATGATAGTCTTGTCCCTTGGAGATTGAAAAATAGATGGAAAAACTGTATTTTTCTAATCAAAATGATGGAGTTTAAAGTTTCTCACATCTTTAGGGAGGGTAATTCTTGAGCTGACAAGTTAGCATCTCATGGTTTAGCCAGTAAATGCTGCACTTGGTGGGATTCACTACCTAGTTTTATTATGAATGACTTTAATCATAATAGGTTTGGTCTTCCATTGTTTAGATTTTCTTGATTGTTATTTTTTCTCTTCATGAGTTTTGGTTTGGTCCCCCCATGTTCTTTTTATTTTATTTTCTTTTTTAATAGTACATTTTGTTAATGTGCTGCAAATGATTGGTGGGGTGTAGGGTGCCAACCTAGTTGGGATGTTACACCTCATGGTGATGATGCCTTTGCACATTAACTCCTTTTTTTTTTGTGTAAAAAAAAATCCTATTTGATTTTAAGAGATTGCATGGTTCTTTCATGTAAGTGGCTAATCTAAAGGTGTGATGTAAAATCTTTTCTTGCCATCTTTCCACGAAATGATATTTGTTTCGTTTCCTCAATGTTCTTTTATTTATTTTATATGTGAGATATTAGTTTTGATTTGTGCCAACTACTCTTCTCACATATACTTGCTGTGAGTAATACCATACTTCTGAGTTATTTTTATTATTGAATGTAACACTTGTGAGGATTGTATGTAGTTAAAATGTGTTTTCTAATGGGGATTCTAGTTATGATATTTAGAGACAATAGGTATATGTCGTAATAGCTATATTATTCATACACTTTGAGTTTGATGATGGTAGAATTTTTGTGACAATTGTGGTATTCCGATATATGACTGATATTCCTGAGTTGAAATAAAATTTGATTGAATTGATTGAAAATATGATTTACTTTGAGCTTTGTTTTAAATTGCTTTCATTCTTAGGAACTAATAATAAGCTGATTTGGGGTTATAATAATAATTTAATTTTTATATTTTTTTTTATAAAAAATAATCATTATTATATATCACTACATTTGATCTTAGTGACTTTGTAACATTATTGATTTATTTATTTAAAGAAGTTATTAATTTAATTATTATGATAATTGTAAAAAATTTGTTTAAAAGAGTGTCGAACAATTATGGTGATAAAGAATGACAAATTATGGTGATAAAGAATGACAAACTTTAATTTGACACCAAACTCGCTCAAAACCTCCAGAGAAACAGAGAGAACCAAGCTGTCGAAATTAGTCCTGAAACAAATTTGCACCAATTGAATTTTGTTTTTTTAATGGGCCATGGTCTACTAACAGATAGCTCCGCAATTATGAAGATAAAAAAAAAATTAAGATGATGAAGCAGAAATGCTTCACGTTAAACAAGTCAAAGGAGATTTTGTCATTGAAAAATTGAACCAAGGCCCGATGGGTATTATCGTGAAACAGTGGGTTGCTGTGAAAATTGTTGAGGAGAAGAAATCTAATCTAATTGACGAAAAAGGGCTGGCAGAATATTATAAAAGGAGACGCAGCGCAGAGAGAGAAAAAAAAGGAGTTTTGGGAATAGTATCACATGAAGTAGAGGAAGAAGATATACGGTAATTATTTCATCTTTTATAAATTTTTTTGCTTTTTTTGTATTTATACTTTTGTCATGAATAGCTAATTTTATTTTTTAGGATTAAGATGAAACTCTAATCTTTATTTTAGATGATTTAATTTTGTTTGTGATATTTTTTATTGTTCTATAATTACAAAATGATGTTGATTATTGATCTTTAATTGTTATTCAATTTAATTTTTATTAATTGTCTTGTAGTCAATTAATGAATTTAAATTGATATATTTTAATCACATGCTTAATTCTTGTAGTCTTAGGTGTGGGTTGTGTAATAGTATTTAATGCTTTTGTGATCTAAGGATTGAGTAATTCATGCTATATTAAATTATTTATATCATAATTTGTGTAATGCCCCAAAAATTTCTTATTTCATGATAAACACTCATTTTATAATATTTGTGAATTTTGTAAATTTTTGTGAATTTTTTTAGAAATGTTAAATATTTTAATATATTTCTCGATTTACGTACGCACTGAGCGAAGTCGGGAAAATAAAATATTTTTTTCGAGGTTGGTAAATCTTGAACTGTGAAAACGTCAATGAGGGATCTTACTAAACCCGAGGCCGGACACAATTTACGATATTTACATTTTTTGAGATTTTATCTGATAAATAAAATCGTTGTACCGTGAAATTATCCAATGGACAATAAATACTATTTTCATTAACTGTAACTTTTGTCCACTGGATAATAACTCAAGTAGAGTGTTAATCATTTTTTTTCTAAAGTGTTCACTTCATGAGAGAACATCACTTTTCACTTTATCGAGAAGTGTGCGAAGCTTCTCAAGGAAGCTTAAAGAAAACTTCCTACCAAGCTTCTCAGAGAAGCTTCACTCCCTCTCTCCTCCTTGTGAGCCACACGGCCAAGTGAGGAAAAGATGACCAAAAGTCATCATCTTTTCCATCTTACACTCATGTACTCCTTCACTTTACAATTTCACAAATTACTATCACTTTCTCTCTCTACCCTTCTCTTCTCTCATTTTCTTCTCTTCACTTTTCTCTTCTCCTTTTCCTCTCCAAACTGCCAGCCACACACCCACCACCATCACCTCTCCATTTTTGTTTGCTCCAACTAATCACATTTCTTAAATCCTCTCATCATCCTAAGGCTTTTCTCCTTGGTGATCATATCCAAAAACTCAACTTTTCCTCTCCATTTTCTCTCCTCTTCCATGGCCAAGACCACCATTGTTGGCCCTCCAAGCTTTTCATTCAACCAACCTCATTTCCTACCATTTCTCATCACCTAGAACATTTTCTCTTTTGTGACCACCACCAAAATCCACCATTTTCGTTGTCCTCCATCAAGCTCTAAAGTTGGAGACTTTGAGGTAGAAGCTCATAACTTTCTCATTTGTCCATCTTATTTTCGTGATCCATGATCACTTTGGTGATCATGGATGCCTTTTTCAAGCTTTGATTGTGATTCTTGTGAGTTTGATGTCCTTAGGATTTTCTTGAGGGTGGAGGCCGAATTTCACAAGAAGCTTCAAAGGAGTTTCTATTCTTGTTTTCTCTTAGGTAAGAGGGAGATCATCCTCATCAACCACCCATGGTGGTGAGGGATGAATTTGTGTGTTGAAATTGGAGGATCCATGTGTGGATCTCTCCTCTTGATTGCTTGATTTTTGATGATTTGTAATTATGTGCTTGTATGACGCTGTTACTTGATGTTGTTATATTATGTTTGCATTGATAAATTATGATATTTTGTGTGCTTGAAATCATGTGTGAAAAATAAGGAATCTTTGCTTATGTTGAAGGAAGCTCACGACCTTGTGGCCTTAAATAATGAATCAAGAACCAAACCTTGTGTTAAAATGAAACTTAATCAATTAATTGAAGAGTTGATGAATTATTGGGTCTAGAGACCATGGTTGAGTGTCTTGGCTAAGAGGAGGCAAATTAGGAAAACTTGTGATTAGAATTATGATGAATTGGAACTTAGAAGTTTAAGTGGAAAAAAGATTGATTGAGGAATTAAAACAATGAATTAAGAAGATGAATATTGGATTCCATGAACTTAGGGCTCACGGCCATTTAGGGTAACCAAGAGGAAACTTTGTATTAAAAAGGAACTTTGAAATAATTAAGTGATTAGACATTCAATTAGGGATTCATAAGATAGAAAAAGAAAGGAAATGAAATTTTACCATAAAACTATGAGTAGATCTTGACCTTTAAAAAAAAATAAGTGTAAATGAGACTTTGAGAATCATAAGACATTTAGTTAAATAAGCTTTATTAAGAATAAAGAGAAGAACTAATTGAATCAGAGAAACAAGGAATAGGAGTGTAAGGGAGGATTTGAGAAATATAAAATACTTATTTTAGATGAATTTTATTAAGGACAAAGAGAAGAACAATGATAAAACCTTATGAAATAATGGTATGTCCAAAATTGATTATGAACGGCAACTTTGTTACCAGGCCCATGAGTGGGACCCAAATCTATTTTTTGACTTATGGTTATGAAATGAACGATTAAAATCCTCTATGATAGCATGCATTTGGCATTGTGCTTTTGGAACCGAAATACTGGACCCAGAAACATCAGATGGACGATTTAGGCAGATGTGGTTTGCCTTTATAACCAGAAATGTCAGATAGACGAGCGAGTCAGATGGGACTAGTTATCAGAGGAAACCTAGATAACAGTAGTACTATGTAGTCGTATGGACGGTTATGTAATATCATTGATAAAAATGGTATTGAACAATTGTATGGACGATTGCTTTAATACCATTAGGAATGGTACAACGGTAATTTGATTCTATTGAATATGCATTCAAGTATTGCACAGTTTGTGGCATTTTATGCCTACGGAGTGAGCGAGAACTTACAGGATAGTGCGATCCATGATGGATCTCAGGGGGCGTCTGTGTATGGTGATCCACTTAGTGATTATGTTATCACATTATATACTCCTGGCCGTGGTGATCCATTGCAACGCACAACGAGGACCCGACAAACACTATTGCTTTTCATGGTCCAGCGTAGACTGTCTTTTGAGGGGGGACAAATCTTCTGGAATGCTCATCTCTGATTTTGAGTCTAGCTCCATGGAGTAGGAAATGAGTATATTGTGCACAAAGATGGTCAGCATATGCATTGTGCATATGCATAGTCATTATACATATTGTCATGGCGTGGTCAATATACATACTGTGGTGGCATAATTATTATTTATATATCTATGGTGGATATCTATTGTTATAGTGATGTTGATATTTATATTATTATAGGATATGCTTTCTGATGATATCTATGAAATTGATAACTTGAATATATCTGCACTATATGTATGTATGGAATGACTTCGTCATTCGTATTATTTTCCTTCGCTGCCATGTTGGTAATGATGGAGGATGTCTTATCTCTTTGTTATATTGTCCCGTTTTATTTTGTGTTCGATAAAGGCTATGAAGGGGACACAGTTGAATTGGTTGGTTTTGGTTGAGTTGACTTTCTAATTCCTGTGATGGCGTTGAGACGAGATCTTCTTGATTACGTGCGGGTGCAGCTTTATGGGGGAATTGATGCCTGGCGTGTCGACTGGGACACCGAACGTTTCATTGTGTATATGGGTAGTGGCTCTGTCCACAGGTAGTACCTATCCTGGGGTTACTACTTACGCTTTTGTGCTTTAGTGCATCTCTTTTGTTATTTGGTTATGTAAGTGCTACGTTTTCATGTTAATAGTACCTTGTGTTCATTATATATATATATATATATATATATATATATATATTTAATGTTTTTCATTCAGTGATCGTATTTTGGGAGCTATGTAATAAACATATTTTATTCGTGGCTCATATTTTTGTTATATGCATAATGATTAAATTTGAAAACTTGTTATTTGAGTTGTAGCATGCCAGAAATTTAGCGACCGTGGTATAATGACAATTGTGCCGTGGTTACTAAATCGAGGGATGTTACATTAGGTGGTATCAGAACAGTTCATCCTGTTGAGCCGGGGTATGGACTGACTAGGCTTAGATATGTTAGAAATTTCTTTGTATGTTGTGCACTTCCTTGTCTCTTGATTGAGATGTTTGGGAAAGGAAGGCATGACTTGCCATAGGTTGAATGTTGGTAGCTACTGTTGCATAGTTACATGATATTGAGTATTGGCCCATTCAATGTGTAATGTTCTGTGTGGACAAAAAACTATGACTTCACCTAGGCATATTAAGGGAATAAGAGTTCTTTTAGTAAGAAGCTCAGCTGGTATGACTGAACTTGTTTAGGATTGGTTTGCATTTACACCCTTATTGTGTTACCTCTAGAATTGTTTGCGCCAATAGGTTAGAAAATGGTAGTTAAATAGGACTTGCAAGGTTTGTGGATTGAAGCATCTAAGAGGTTTTGGAGAATCAATTTTCTTGGGAAAGGAATATCTGGCGTAGGTGTGGTTCGAGGAACTACTTGGGAGTTAAAGACTTACGGGAGATCGCACCATAAAAGGCAGAATGAAGGAGCTTAAGTTAGAGTCCTTTGGGTTCATGGGTAGGTTATCTTGTTTGTGCTGTGTGTTTCTCTGAAGCTAA